>CM049433.1:5402563-6698415 GCA_026929855.1 Poa annua
TTGATCTCATAGAGGAAATTGACATGAAGAAAGCGAAAGCAACTGACCCAAAGAAGAAGAAGTCAAAGCGGAAGCCTCTGTTTGTGAAGAATGGTGCGATTGTAGTTTGTCGCATTCAGGTATTAATCCAGAACGTCATTTGCATAACAAAAAAAATCATTGCTTGTAAACTAACTGTGCTGTGTCCTGCAACTAGGTGAATAATTTGATATGCATAGAGCAGTTCTCTGATATCCCTCAGCTTGGAAGGTTTACTCTACGAACAGAAGGCAAGTGTATAAGCTTCAGAACATATTTTCTTTACATTCTAGAGTGAACACAACACAGCTGTTTTGTTTCTTGGCCGACTGCTATGGATTTTTTTAAAGATTGCTTGTAATCTTTGGCACTACTATTCCACATAACGTACTATTGTGTACTTTTGAATAGACCTCTTGCCCATTTTCTGGCTGCACTGACCCCTGAAGCTCGCTATGTTTCATTTTTAAATGGAAAGTTAGTTTCTTTTTGTCACTCGGTTGGAAGTTAAATATAAGGCCCTAGCATGTTTATATTTAAGATAAGATAATTCAAGGGGTACAGGGAAATCAAACCAATTGGGCAACCCCTGAACAGTGACCCATGTTCTTCTAGGCAGCCCCCATTCAGTTCTCTTGCATTTATTTTAAAACCTTGTGCTTTGATTTGTTTCGTGGACTCCTTTTCTAGCTATTTTTCAGTTGTATCTCTTTGCATGCTAATCCAACTGTGTGTTAAAAAATTCATAATTCTATCCACCTGTGCTATTGCAGGAAAGACAGTAGCTGTAGGGAAGGTTGTTGCTGTTCCTCCAGGGGGCCGCACCGCGTTTTCAGCTTAAGCCAGTTCTGACAGAATGATGGGTAGGCACTTGCGCTCATCCTTCGCTTACTAATATCTACGCCCAATATTTATTATATTTTGCGAGTTGTTTTATAACAAACGCTTATTTTCTCTAGTTTTGTTGACAGGAAAGTGAAGCGGAGTTGTCTTCTTAAATAGTTTTCGGGAGCAGTGAGATTGATTTGAGTGATTTTTTTTGGCCCGGCTCCACCAGACACATAGGCAGCATAGTTAATTGAGATTGGGTGCATAATATGTAGCTCCGGTGACTTGTTTGAGCAGTTGTAAAATCGGGGGATTGGGTGCATAATATGTAGCTTACAAAAGATGGTTTGTGCTTGACCATTGTTCCTCCGCAGTTCCCAAACTCTCAGTTTTCATGTATGATACTTGTTCTCGTGTAGTATATTTTCTGAGGAGTTGTTTCTATGTTTATTGATATTTGTAGTTTTACCCTGTGCTCAAAAGACTGCCACTGTGTTTCAACTTTTTGATCCAAGCCAGAAGCCCATATGTTCACCAGTTAAGTTGGGGCACATCGGGTGATGCAGAATTGCAGATGGCCATGGGGTCTGGGCTGCAATCCTTTGGAGTTGGATGCTTGTTTTGTATCGTTCTAGTTGTGTTTGCTTTGTCTTTCGTGCTGATACAGGGGCAGGCCAGAAAACGCCCGGGGAGACAATGGTTGGAGAGGCCATGGTTCAAAAATCTGAAATTTAGAGGTGAAAACTCGATTCAGTCTTTGAGTACGAGCGCAAGGTTTCTTTCAGACTTTTACCATTTTAAAATGTTGGCATGACCAACGGTTGGATTCGAGCTTGTGCGTGTGGGACTGAGACCAGGGATCAAATTTGTCCACCATAGTTGCAGATGCTCTAAGAACTATTATTACTGAAGTAATAGTTACTTCAGTAATAATACGCCAAATGATGATTGCGACAGAGAGCTCTTCGACGCTGCTACCAAGGTCACAATTGGAGATGGACGCAAGACTTGCTTTTGGTCCTCCTCTTGGCTCCATGGTTCATCCATGAAAGCAGTGGCCCCCAAAATCTTTGACGCCTCAAAAAAAAAAAAGAAGAAAAGATGTGTCCAAGATGCGCTTGCCAACCTAAACTGGCTTACCGACATAAGAGTGCAGAACTTCACAACGGATCACATACATCAATTCATCAAGCTTTGGGAGGCTCTCCAGGACATCACCCTCACACCGGACACGGAGGATACTATTGTCTGGACCCTATCTGCAAATGGCTGCTACACGGCAGGTTACAACTGGTTTGGACAATTCCTGGGATCCACACCGTGCTCCTTTCAACAACTGGTTTGGAAGACATGGGCGCCACCAAAATGTCGTTTCTTCGCATGGCTTGCAGTTCAGAACCGTCTATGGACATCAGATCGACTGGCTATGAGGGGACGGCCGCACAACCCGTTGTGCCAGTTATGCAGATGTCAAGGTGAAACCATGAGACACATAATCTTCGAATGTCGCTACTCGAGGCGAATTTGGACGGCAGCTGCTGCGTGGCTTGGGTGCCCCTCTTTGATGCAGGATATGGGGGTTGGTCGCCCGACTGTTCTACAATACTGGCAAGCCATCACGAGGACCCCCACGGCGCATCCAAAAGGGCTAAGGTCGGCATGTACTCTGATCTCATGGGAGATATGGAAGGAGCGAAACAACAGGGTCTTTAACAACAAATTTACCATGCCGACAACCCTCTTCGAAAGAATCAAAGACGAGAGCAGGAACTGGGTCTACGCTGGAGCGAAGCACTTAGCTGAAATGATTACTTAGTTTTTTAGTTGTTTACGGTTCTCTCTTTTTTATTTTGGCTTAGGCCGTGTCATGTTTACTCCTCCTATATCAATATAAAAAGGCAAAACTTTTACCTATTTAAAATTCAAAAAAAAGTAATAGTTACCGCTGAGTATTTTGGGATACAATTTTAATGGCATCAATTTTATGTCACACAGAGCATATACTAGTAGATATATTAATAGCGAAAGTATTCCTTGATAATGCCGGTATCCAGTTATCTTGTATACCGAAAATCATATTTATAAGCTTCATGTTGTCAATGATGTACCCAGAAAATTTTAAAATCTAGATTATTTTTTAATATATTCTAGGCTAATAAAAATGACAAATGTATGTATTTAAATGTACACACTTTAAATCTCCAAATTATATTAATTTATCATTTTCTGTGTAGCTCAAAATATAAAGTATTTAGAATCGAGATTTTGCTCGTATTATATGATACATTGTTCTAAAAAAACTTGCAAGTTTTTTTCAGATTTCAAAATTTATAAATATGATTTCTAATTTTTGCAAATAGAGGAATCTCGGGAGCCGAAATTATTTTCCGTTGATAACAGAAATTTGGAAACAGTAGGCCAGTCAGTTACTGTCGATGTAGCTCAGCCATGTGAAGAGACAATGACGGAACTGGTTCCACTTTCGGCAAGCTAGTTATTTTTCAGAACCATTCAGCAAAATGTTTTTTTTTCAATGGAAAACAAAAGCCGAAAGCTATTTAGAGCTATTGGGCCGGGCCGAGCCTCATCTGAATAAGAAGTACGGACGTCCCCCAAGCAGCCGTCGACTGTGACTGTGAGGCGGCGGCGGCGGAGGGGAGAAGACGAGGAAGAAGAAGTTGCGGCGATCGACGACGACGATCTATGCTCCGATGGAGATTTCAGAGGTACCAGTGATGCGTTCGTATAGGAGGCGGGCATCGCAGCACGGCCATTGGCTGTCCCAAGAAGAGATACTGTACCATATTACGACAACTCGAAATCGATCTCCCGCGAACCAACCTCGGAGGAGTCCGAGGTGGAAGAAGAGGAAGAGGAAGAGGAAGAAGAAGAAGATGAAGAGGTAGAAGAAGAAGAAGAAGAAGAAGAAGAAGAAGAAGAAGAAGAAGAAGAAGAAGAAGAAGAAGAAGAAATAGAAGATGAAGAGGAGTTGGCTCCTGAATCCTCCATGGAAAAACAAAAGGAGTTGTTCGCTCGCCACCTTCAGAACTGGGAATTCTCATTTGGCCACGGACGGCTTACCTTCGATCTTTTCAGTGAGTATCCGCTTGCTTTCTCTCCTTCTCTGGACACTTGCAATCAATTGGGATTGTTAATAGTTGTTGTGTATGAAACTATGAATTGGTTTTGGCTCCTCAATTGCAGCGTCGCTTAGTTCAATGGTCTTCATGCACTGCACGCCGAGTTGCCTCCCACATGAGGCCATTCTCGCCGCCACAACCCTGCAGATGTGCTCCATCAAAGTCGCCAAGATAAAGCACCTCGAGTGGCCTCTCCAAGTCTACGGCCTGATCGCCGCCCGGGACTTCGTGGATCACAAGCGCAACATCATCTTCTACCGTCCCAGGAGACGGAGCCAAACCCTAACAAAAAAGGTAGTACCTTCTTCCTATCTATCCACATTTTACAATTTGCTGATTTTCCTACTGTCACCGCTAGTAGACGATGGATGGACAACCTATGATAATAAGGGATGTTGCTTGTTGCAGGATCCTTATTTGCACTTGACTGGACCACGCCGTGGGCTCTTGTCCGTGGATGATGTGCACGTCGAAATCCAGCTCACAGTGAAGGGACAGTCTATCGCCGAAGATAGGACGCTGGTTCATCGAGTCTTCCGGTACTACAACCCTTCCAACAGCCGCAACTGGTGCTACTGCTACCTCGCCAACCACCTCTGCAAGATCGAGCTGTGCCTCGACCAGCATTTTCTCCTTGGTTTTTTGCCAATGTATAGTTGTGGTCAGCCTTGTTTATACTGTTTTCTCCTTGGTTTTTTGCCAATGTTGTCTTCCCCAGTGAGCTTTGTGGTCCTTGACGTGCGATGACATTATCCAACCGTGCTCTCAACTGTCATCAAGGAGGTCGTTGAAATCAACAACTTGCTGCCATTTCTTCGTTGTAACATGATCAGTTAAGACCACATTGGTAGATGGTTCTTTCAGACTGAGCTGACTGCTTCCATCTGATCCAGACTGACGCCAGCATTTTGATGAATTCGTGGTGTATAGCTGCAGGTGCATTGAAACAATGTGTCATCAATCATGCAAGTTAAGGAAACATGACGGTGTTGGTTTTTTACCATGACTCATAGCAAGGAAATTTAGTCCCTGGAGTATTCTTTGATATTTTCTCATAACTGATATTATAACTAGTAGTAACAAGTTTAAATTACTCCGTAAGTAATTCAGGGTGTCTAGTATAGTTCCATAATATATGCAGGGTGCAATGCGTAACCAAATATCAGCAAGCCTACTAGTTTAGTCAAGGATCGTAACCTCCAATTGTGTGTTCTAATTGAGCTTCATAAACTGATAATATTTATGCCACAAATGCATAATGCTCAGAATACTTCCAAATGCAACTGTAAATAGCACCCTCCAGCGGGGTAATCTATAATTGATCCATGGCGCATTATTTAAAATATGCATATTGAGATAAATCAAGTAGGCAAATACTCTTAATCGGCATACGATGGTGTTATGTAATTTGCGTACTGCATTCTTATCTCTTCATCTGTCCTACATTAAGATGTGCGCAGAATTAATTGGCAGTAACTGGTTTTCTTTTGATCTTGGCCTCCAGAGACAGTTACACATTATTGATTTTGTAACATTAAGCAGCCATCTACAAACGTCTTCATGGATGGGTCAAATTTCGAGCACAGACTAACCGTGTGTATGTGTGTGCAGAATACCTTTCCTTCCTACTACTTAGTTTGAGCTTGAGCACTTGAAAGATGCAGCAACAGAAAGCTGTGCAACAACTGAGCTAGGAATGTGCCCAGCAACAAGTTGAGCTGGGAAACAATAATCGATTTTTTTTCATACATATGGGAACAAGCTGATATATGAATTTTTGTGTGGCGCGAACCAGACAAGAACCAGAGTGCAAAATAACGAAAGCAAGAATTAACCAGCAGCACATATATATTACAACAATCTCCTTTGACCTCTGAGTTTAGTTGGTAAATAAATTGTTCGAGGGGAAGGTATCCATCCATGACTGAATACAGCAAAACAGAATACATCATCCAGAAACCTGACTAATGAATGATACACACTATAGTCCACATTTTCCCTGATTGAACATACATAATAGCAACAAAGAGACAAGTCCACATAATAATAACAGCGTTTCACACCACATAACAGCTAACCTAAGTTATACTACTCAGTAGGCATGGATGCCTGTCAAAGGTTCATAACATTCACAAATCCATGAAACAGTCGATATTGTATAATCTATCAGCAAAGCAGGACCGAGCAACAGTGATCTTCACTTCGTCTTTACCTTTAGAGGTCTTCCCTTTAGAGTCCTTGCGGTTGTGAAGCAAACATGTAGCCCAACTTGTTTGCCAATCGTTGGGTCGGATCATAGGGAAACCATAGCAGGTATTTGGAAACAATGTTATTAAGCCGAGATCATAGGGAAACCAGCCACTGCCGGTGTAATTCTGCTCAGATCTAGGAGAGAGGAGATGATTGCCGCTAGGTAGCCATCAAAGAACTACATGTGTACAAATGAAAGACCTGTCAAAGAAAATCAACATTGTGGGACACGCTGAGCAATGTAGGCCGATTTAACCGTGGTCAACACTGTCGATTTCCAATTGCAACAATGACGCCATTGATGTAATTCATTTTCAAGGATACCTTGCAATCACAGGTCTTCAATTGTTTGGGTACAATATTCGGCACAAACAAAAGGGGTAATATCTACTTATTAGTGTCATATAAAATTACAAACCATGACAAATAGCTCATCTAGCTATTAAGTGAAATGGTAATGATTCGGTGGGACAAGCCTTGACACTTTGGTTCTAGCCAGTTCAAATAATAAATATAGAACTAGATCACAAAACAGTTTCAACCAAGTAAGCTTGGGTTCAACCAATCCCTGAAAAAAAAAAGGTAAACTATATAAGCAAACGAGAATAATGTAAGCACTCCAAATACTTATTTTAATACATAAACAAAAACTTCTTTGTGGTGTAATAAATAAAACCTATGCTTCATGTCAAGTTATCAACTTGTGGTCTCTTCAACTTACTTGCTAATATCATCAAGGTGATCATCAAAATCAACAACTTGCTGCCACTTCTTCGTTGTAACATGATCAGCTAAGACCACATTGGTAGATGGTTCTTTCAGACTGAGCTGACTGCTTCCATCTGATCCAGCCTGACGCCAGCTTTTTGATGAATCCCTGGTGTATAGCTGCACGTGCCACAAAACAATGTGTCATGAATCGTGTGAGCTAAAGAAACAGAATGGCGTTGGCGTTTTACCATGACTCATAGCAAGGAAATTTAGTCCCACAAGTATTCTTAGATATTTTATCACAACTGATATTATACCTAGTAGTAACAATTTTGAATTACTCCGCAAGTGGTTCCATAATGCAGGGAGCAATGTGTAACCAAATATTAGCAAGCGTACTAGTTTAATCAAGGATCGTGACCTCCAATTGTGGATTCTAGTTGAACTTCATAACTGGTAAATATTTATCCCACAAATGCACCATGATCAGAATACTTCCAATTGCAACTGTAAATAGCACCCTCCAGCGGAGTTATCTAAAATTGATCCATGACGCATTATTTAAAATATGCAGATTTAGATATTCATTCAACATGTAGAAGTGCTGAATGGGCAAGATCTCTGTCACTTGTCACTTCTAAAGTATTTGCAATTTACAGCTCAGGAAATTGATGAGCATTTGGAGATATATGCTATTAACATGGCTCTTTGCTGGAAAAATAGATTTACTATATTTTTAGCTGATGGTCTACTTATCATTATATTTATTAACTTGCAGAAAGAACTAAAGGTCATAAATTATTCTGCTTTTGTATCTACTTTCTTATATCCAAAATTCATAACGTAATGAAGTAACAGTGTAACACTGTTATCTGTCGGTGAGTATAGCACAAATGCCCAAACATATTGCTTCTACTCTCACTTTTGCACTTACGGCAAACAGACTACATAATAATTCATAAACCCAAGCATACTGTTTCTACTCTGGCTTTTGCACTAAAAAGTAACAGACTGCATAAAGGATTCTTTCATGCAGTAGATGACAGGTTGCCTTTCATAACATTAAGAGGGACATATGATATTTCGCATGTTTGTTCAGCACTATTTCAGATTAAAGCATGATAAAACATTAAAATATAGGCATTGCTCACAGTGGTTAAGTTCAATGAATATGTATTGTTCATGTTAATGCTTAGGTAAGTCACTGACTTGTGAGACATAAGTGGTTACCCCGGAAGGCAATGCACATATTAATTCGAAGTTATAGTTCGAAACGATTCAGAAAGCATACACTTAGCTAGCATAAAGGAAGTCCAAAAAAATTAAAAACCCTTTGCTCGTCGACACTAGGGCCCTGACCAAAAGAAGCTGTGAAGCTAACTTTCTCTTTCCGAAGTCAATGCCAGAATTAGTTAGCTGCGTGTAAAATGGAAGCAAACACAGACTAAAATAATTCTCCTGTTTGAGCGTTCCTCATTTTCTGCACATATTGACTAAGGGGTATTCTGGATGAGAGGATTTATTTCCGAATTAGTTAAAAAAACATAACTGAGTGATCAAATCCAAATTCCACCCATCCAAACAATCCCTATGTGTAGTACATTTGCATTAAATTTTTATATTTAGCATAATTAAGTGATTAACTTGCAAAATTGCATACAGTTTTCTTTAAGAAGGTGAATTACCTAGTGGAAGTCTGACCAATGACAAAACTAACTTCCCAATAAAATACGAGTCAATACTAATATTGCGCTGCAGGATCTATTCTATCACTGGGTATAAGTCAACAAATGGTCAAATTTTCGTAGTTACTAGTAACATTTACTCAGATATCATACAAGACAAGACGTACTAATCCGTCGGTACCAATTTAAAAGCAATTATTAAGGGATAGTTCCACATAGATCATAGATCATTGTTGAGTACCTGAACAACGGCGTCACGACCGTTCCCCTTCACCGCCTGCTCGAGCTTCTCGTTGTCCAGCTAATGGAATCGTCATGAACAAAAATGAAAATCGTAATCAGCATCCAGATGAGATCTCCACCGTCAGACATGGGGAAAAAAAAAGGGAGGAGGGCGGCACGCACCAGCAGGACGGCGGCGCGTGGGAAGTAGCGGAAGATGTGGTCGCCGACGCGCTTGGCGACGGGCGGGAGTTCGGCGTCGTCGCGGCGCGCGTTGGCGTGGTAGTAGCCGACGACGGCGAGGCCCTGGGCGGCGAAGTGGTCCTCGACGAGGGTGAGCGCGAGCTCGAGCGTGGGGAGCAGCGGGAGGTGGTGCGGGTGGTGGGAGAGGGGCACGGCGTCGGCGACCGAGACGACGGCGGGCGAGGCGGCGGCGGGGTCGGGGAGGCGGCCGACGAGGAGCCCGTTGACGGCGGCCGCCGGGTGCTTGAGCGCGTGCAGCGCCAGCTTGACGTACGCCGCCTGCGCCAGCTCGTACCGGCACTCCACCCCCATCGCGATCCGCTCTGCTCTGCCGCCGCCGCTGCTTCCGATCAGAGAAGGAGATCTGCTTCGAGGAGATCGGATCGACTTTGGTTGGAGATTGGAGCTAGGGGAGAGAGGCTGCTGAGGAAATTGTTTGTTTCTGGCCGCCCGATTCGATTTGGACGATCACGACAGCCGAGCTGGGTGGGACTATACGGCCCAGGGGCCCACTGATGGAGAATGGAATTATGGATTAAAATGTTTTTTTAGGCTAAAATTGTTTATTTGAAATATTTATTCGAATTTTTTAGTGTGTTTTCCGCTAGACAATGTTCAAAGGTTGACGATGTGGAGATGTCAACATGCTCGTACTCTCCGTGTTTTTCTTGTTCTCATATTTGAGATTTTCGGAGATGAAAATTTGCTTGCAAGATAGAGTTTTCGGTGTTTAAAACTCCAATGTTATTACGTTTAACATGTTTTTGTAGACCATGCTCGTGATTTTTTTTGGTATAACTCATCTGATTTTCTGTATATAATTTTGTGATGACCTGCATATGATGATTATGGCTCGAGTCCTATTGTCCGTGTATTCACCGATCGATAATTGCACACGTATGCATAGAGATTGCTAGGAAGATGAAAGAATTGGGCGGAGGTGGATGAACTTCACGCGGTACCGATCTCGAGGGCGTAGAAGAACTTGGATGGAGGGAAATCCAATCCGCATTTGAGTAGTGTATTACTATCTCTGCTTGGAAGTAGAATATTAGAATGATAAGATGAAAATTATGGCATTAGGTTTGTCATCAAAAATATTTTCTTAACAAAAAATCATGTCATTTTATATTAACATGCACCTATAAAACAAATCATGATTCTTTGTCAATGAGATTTAGTAACTTCAAGTTCGCTAGATTGTCCTTTCGATTCGTGTTGCTCCGAGTGAAATTAAAATTTCTTGATTGCAAGTGTACTTTTTCCTATGGGTTATTTTTTCATTTTTTCTGCACATGTTAAATTCAGTTGCTTAATTAGGCCCATGATTCGTGCAAACTTAGGGTTCATCCTTCTCCTTCCTCACGACACCGACGGTTACAACTGAGGCGGAGCGGCTGAAGCCTTAGTTGGCCGCGGCGGAGGTGAGGAACAACTTAACTTGGGGGGTACGGGGATAGGCTCGTCGGTGCCGGAGAAGAAGGGGCGGGGTTAAAGGGATGGGCGGGGCAGGGGCAAACCGGCGGAGGAGGAGATTGGAGCAGGACGGGGCGGCGAGGCAGGGTGTCCAGTGGCGGCTCCAGGAATTTGGGGCTGGGTATTCATCCAAAAAATTTTTTGCTCTAAATCTATGAACAAACAGTGTAACAACAGCAATGTATGAAAAAAACAGTACGGCATAAGGGCAATATCATTTTTTCGAGTGCATCAAATCTGCTCGCATCGTTATATCATTTTCATCAGTAGCTGAATCATCTTCTACATGAGGTGTTTGAGTAATTGGGTTTCTCCTCTACTCTACAGCTCTTGCAATAACACCAATTGCAAATCGCTCTTAAGCTGAACAGGAGAAGTAAAAGTACTACTACTAGATGCACCGGTTGTTTGATTTGGCGTTGGATAGTTCATCTGTTTTCCTTGCCTTTCAAGACTTTTTTCACATAGCAAATAAGGCGGCTACTAAAAGTCCTCTTCATCTACGTGATAAGAAAACAAGGACATAAAATTAAAAATTTGCATCTACTAAATTAGATCTAGTACCGCATCATTATAAGAACTAGTAGTAGCAAATCCAGAAAACCATAATTGGAGGCGAGGCCGTACCTTCTGCGCCGCTGCACGAGGGTCGGGGGCCAAGAGGAGGACTGGAGGAGGGACAGTGGGCGCTGCCGCGGGAATGAAAAGGGGTGGCAGGCCGGCGGGGACGGCGCCTGCACCGTGCTCCCCAGGGTCGGCCGTCCCTGCTTGCCTACTGCTGCTCCTAGGGTTTACGGCGGCGGCGCGCTGAGTTTCTGGCTCTCTGCGCTTGAAGGAAGAACAAGCAGGGAAACGGGAAAGGTTGTCTACGTGCGTACTGCGATGCGAGCGAACCAGGCTGGAGGAACGCTGGTTGGGCACTTGGGCTCTACACTTGTGCATTCGTGGGCTGGGCTGATAACTGACAAGTATATAAAGAAAATTCCCCAAAATCATGGGTATTCACAGGAATACAGGTGCATACACCTGCCGCCGCCCTTGAGGGTGTCGGCCGCAGGCAGGGAGGTCAGCGATTAGGCCGGCGGTGGCTGCGGGGGAGGCGAGCTCGGCGGGGGTGAGAAGAAGACGAGATGACGTCACCTGAGAATTACTGAGGTCTAGAGGGACCTTTAGAAAGTGAGTGACGTCATTACATCGGGATTTAAGTTAGTTCTTGCTGGGACGGGCGCTAGCTAGTCGTGTAAATTTTTTTTTTAACGAAATAACGATTTTTTGTAGCTGCGAGCGGCCACACGGTCGATTGATTGTTCTCGGAATCAATTTCCTAGTCGGACTCGGCGTACGTATGTTAACAATCAAGGACCATGCATATTCTTGAGAACCGATCTGACTACGCGACCGGCGTTGCACAAACCCGTCCGATTCGATCACCGCGCGCCGCCACCATCGCCGATTCGATCACCATGGCCGAAACCGACGATCACCGGCGCGCCGATCACGTCGTGCTGTTCCCGTTCATGGCGCAGGGCCACCTCGCGCCGTTCCGCTGCCTGGCCGCCCTCGTCCGCCGCTGCCGCCCCAACGCCCGCATCACCGTCGTCGGCACCTCCGCCACGGCTGACTCCCTCCGCGCCCACCTAGCCGCCGCGGACGGCATCACCGTCCACGCCCTCACTAATTTGGACACCTCCGCCGGAACCACGGGCTCCTCCCAGAAGCTCATCGACCTCTTCCTCGCCGCCGAGTCCCTCCGCCCGGCGTTCCACCGGTTCGTCGCCGACCTCAGACGCTCCGACCCCGGGGCCACCGTCCACGTCGTGTCAGACATGTTCCTGGCCTCGACGGCGGACGGCGTCGCTCAGGAGGACCCCGGCGTCACGCGCTCCGTCCTCCTCACCACCGGTGGCTACGGCGCCGCGCTCTACTTCTCGCTCTGGGACGGCGTCCCGCTCGTCCCTGACGACGAAGACCAGGAGTGCTTCCGGCCGCGATGCTTTCCGGACGTCCGCGTCCACCGCTCGCAGCTCACCGACCACCTCGCGGCGGCCGACGGCGAGGACGCGTGGTCGACGTTCATCCGCAGGCAAATCGCCGCCTTCTCCCGTGCCGACGCGCTGCTCGTCAACACCGCGGAGAAGCTGGAGCCCAAGGGATTAAGCATGCTCCGGCAATGGCTCAACAATGTGCCGATATTCCCGGTCGGCCCGCTGCTCCGAACGGCAAGTTCGCCGTCATCATCACCGGAGAAGACGACTAGCCCTATCTTGGCGTGGCTCGACAAGCAACCGCCGGGCTCGGTTCTCTACGTGTCGTTCGGGTCGCAGTACACGATCTCCGCGCCGCAGACGACGGAGCTTGCACTGGGGCTCGAGAAGAGCGGGCACAGGTTCCTCTGGGTGATCCGGCCGCCGGCCGCCGACGTGAACAACTGTGACGAGCCGTCGTCGTTGGGCCTGCCGCCGGAGGGTTTCGCGGCGAGAATGGAGGCGACGGGGCGCGGGCTGGTGGCGCGGTGCTGGGCGCCGCAGGTGGAGGTCCTGGCGCACCCGGCCACGGGGGTTTTCCTGACCCACTGCGGGTGGAACTCGGCGCAGGAGAGCCTCGCCGCAGGCGTGCCCATGGTCGGGTGGCCGCTCTCCGCGGAGCAGTTCTACAACGCCAAGATGATGGCGGAGGAGATGGGCGTGTGCGTCGAGCTGGCACGCGGCACCGGCTCCGTGGTCGGGAGGGACGAGGTGGCGGAGGCGACGGCGACGGTGCTCGACGGAACGTCGGAGGTCGGCGCCGCAATGCGTCGGAAGGCGGCAGAAGCTAAGGAGGCGATTGACGCGGTGAGGAGGGACGGCGACGAGTCGTCGACCGAGGTCATGCGGAGGTTCTTTGATGCCATGGAGAAATTGCATGCCTCACAAGGATGACAAGTTGTGTCTATTTCCAGTCTTTTTCTAAGAGTATGCAACAAAGGGACATATTTCAGAATTAGAAATTCTGAACTTTGGTTCAAAGTTTCAAACTCCATATGATAATGTATGTCATAACTTGTTTTTCGAAACTTTGCTTAGGGACACAGCTAAATAGGCGTTGTAATGTGAATGATGATCATCTCATGGCATGTTTTGTGACATGTGAAATGAGGGAAATTAAAAACCCCAAGTGTTGCCTATTTTACTCCCACTTTTTGAATTAACCTTTCTATGTCCTTCAAAATTCGTCAAACAATCTGACAACTTGTCTTGTATGTCAAGAGGGTCTCCAAATAATTTCAAACTATTTTTTGCAAATATGAACTTCTAAATAAATAAAATAATAACACCCATTGTTTTGCAAAACAGGAAAGAAAATGAAAAATATTAGAGAGTAATTATTTCCTGAACATAAATATGACGGGAAAATATAAAACGGTACCAGACGTATAATAATTAATTAGAAAATCATAATGATAGGTAACAAAGTGCATGGAACAGCTAGCACAATGATGATTCCCTATCACCCCAAGCTCCTGTTATATATCAATGACCTCGCCGATTACCCGCGACCATGTAGCTCCACTCGTCGATGGCGCCGCTCATTCTCCGCGACCACCAAGCTTCCCTCGTCGACTCCATCGAGCTCCCCTCCAGCGACTTTACTTCCCTCGTGGACTCCATCGAGCTCCCCTCCAGCGACTTTATCCCATATGTTGCCTCGGGCTGTGAAGCTCACCAAGCTTCAACAAATTCAGATAGAGGGCAGTGTGATTGGGTAAAAACATTGCAAGGTAAACTTTAGCAACATAGAAATACTCTCCAAGACTAGCAAAGAAATGTACTTTAGATACAATACTCCCTTTGTTTATATTTGGAGCACATCCAACCAAACCTTGATGCACATCTTATGCTTATATATACACTGTAAACCTGTCTATTTTTCTCAATCTCTCGTGGGTCAGCATTTCCAGCAGAGCCAACAGTTAGAATCTTACTAGATGATTTTATATGGTTGGTAATTTGATCGGATTAACATGTGAGGCTAGTTAGTTTTGTGGAAAGGTGTCATCCGTCAACTCCTAATTTCGTGTCTGATACACTAAAAAGCCGGCCACTTTTGCAAATCGTACCACACCACACCTCCTTGTTATACCCGTTGGTTCTCTAGGGTAGATCATTACCGGTAGAATAGATCGATGGAGAGGAGAAACAGTACCTTCTCCTTTCGCGGAGGAGCACGAGGCTCCGGCCATGGTGGACGGAGGCGGTGATGCAGTGGCGTCGGTGGTGCTTCCCGTGAGCACCGCGCTAACCCTCGATCGGTAGGGGATGTGGTGGGGCGGTGGCGCAGAGGTGAACCTCGTTGTACGTGTGCTACCGGCCCCCCGCCCTTTATGTAGCGCGGGTCACAGGGGCCTACCAACCTTAGTGCGGTTGGGCGTCCCCGATCAGGACGCGATTAAGGGGACCGATCGACCCGTTGGGGTTCGACCGGATGAGATCGACCTAACACTCCTATGTCACAAAATCCTAGTAATCCTCATCAAGTTTCTTCCCCAAAACTCTGCAATAGATCTTTCTTGTATATTATGAAGCATCGACAAGTTGTTGATTTATGTTTTTACTATACAATTTTTTTTGCTCATACAGAAAATAGAATTGAGCAGGATGAAGCAATACTAAGACTTCAGAAAATGATAACACTAACTCAATTCTCCTTAGTACGTGTGCCACAAATGTAATCGAACCACTGTTCTTATCATCTACACTTGAAACTAACAGGAACGAGTACAAAAGTGAGGATTTACCATAGTACATAGAGCAAAATAAGCAACATCCTGCATCTGTATAGTATAATATAATCATGTATTCCCTCACAACACTCTAGAGCTCAAGTAACACGTGTCTTAGTTTATATGGTATGAATGTATAATCCATGGGCGACCTGAAGTTTCGCCTAGGCGCCTAGCTCTTCTTCCATCCTCAGCAGCTGCAGCAACCACAGATCAGAGACAGCACAGAACACCGGTACCAAACCTGTTCCGATTCCGACTTGGGGTTACAGGACGCCTCACAGTCCGTGTCTGATACGAACTAGGGAACACATTGCAGTTCCGACGATAAAACATACGGAGCCGGGCACTAGCTAGGGTACCTTGTCGATTCCTCCGCACGATCGACGAGCTTACAGAACGCCATGACACCGGCCGCGCCATGGGCCGACCTCAACGGCGAGCTGCTCGTGTCCATCGCCGCCGCCGACAACGGCGTGTCTCTAAGAGACTACAAGTGCCTCCGCGGCGTCTGCGCCGCGTGGCGCTCCGCCCTCAATCCGCCCTACCCTTGCGTCCTCTCCCTGGCCGACGATGGCAAGGACGACTGGCACTGGCGCAGCGCATGGCCGAGCGCCACCGTCCTGTCCCTCCCGACACAGCGCTCGTCCCTTCTCCAGACGGCGTCCTACTCCCCGCTCACCGACCGCCTTCCCTCCACGTGCCCCGGCGTCGGGTCATCCCCGATGTTCATCCCCTCCAGCGACGGGTCGTCCCCGTCGCGGCTCGTCTGGCGATCGCCTTCCACCGTATACCCCGGCCTAGCACGGATCATCGGGTCCAGCAGCGGCCGTTTCGCTGTCGCCGTCGACCTGGACCGCAACCACAACAACACCAAGAGTGACGCGCCCTACACAACCATGAGGATCTTCCTCCTCAACACCGGCGCCGGCAAGGAGGTCGAGCTCGACCCTCCGACCGCGCCCTATAACTACATGTCTGGCAGCTGCCACATGTACGTGCACAAGGTCGTGTTCGCGCCCAGCCCCGACGACCTCACCGTCGTGGCCCTCTACGACCTCAAGAATGTGGCCTACATCGACATCACTACCGGCCGCCCCCGCGAGTGGACGACCATCGACGTACTCCCGAGCACCTCGGAGTATAAGCTCGACGACCTAGCCTTCGACAACGACGGCAAGTTGTACTGCCTCGACTCGTGCGGTGGCGCATACATGGTCAGCATCCCCCGTGGCGGCCGCCAGTATGATCAACACGTTGTAGTCGTCGAGCCTATCGTGTGCAACCCCAACAATCCACTCGCCGCCTTTGCCCCGCCCTACGACAGGGCGTCTGCGTCTGCACTAACGGACACCAAACACCTCTTCTTCTGCAATGGCGGCATGTACCAGATGTGGCGGAACAAGAGCGTCGCCGTCACCTTGCGCGACGACACACGCTTCAGGATGGCCGCGGATGAGATCTTCGTGCTCAGGTACAACCCGCAGTGCTGGCCGTGCTGGGAGGCAGTGAGGGATCTTGGAGGCTGCTCGGTGTTCATCGGCAAAAACAACAACCCGGCGGTCATGCGACCCGCCGCCGGCGGCCAACCGTGGGTAAGACCCAACTGCGTGTACTGGATCGACTGGAAGCGTGTTCCGATGGTGTGTGATGTAGCCACAGGGATCTCCAATCCATGTGTCCTTCCCGATGGCGCGTGCAAAGGTAATTGTTGGTACTTCGACAACGACATAGAAGGCAACTGAGACAAATGGATCGGAAGAAATTAAAGGGATCGGAAGAAATTAAAGGGGTGTGTCTATATCTATAGATGGTTGTGGAGAAGTACTTGAGGAATACTATATACTACAATATCTATGCACAGCCAAAATGTTGAACATGTACATTCGGCAACAGAATAATCAAAAATGAGTTTGTCCCACTAGTCCGATTCTCTAATGTCACTAGAATTTGTGGAATTGGGTGGCACCACTAACGCTCCCCGCAGTTTTTTTTTTTGAGAAACACAGTACAGACGCACGTACAGCCACCCCTATGACCGCACACACGCACACCCTACCCCTATGAGCACCTTCGAGAGACTGGTCCGGCAAATCTTGAGGTTGACGAAGTCACCACGGACGCCTCGCTGTTGACGGGCACGTCACCTACCACTGAAAGCAAAGCGCCGGTTAAATCCTGGAAAATCCAGGAAAATGCGAGCACCCATGTCAAATCTGGGACTTGAACCTGGGTGGGCTGGTTCCAGCACAAGGAACCAAACCAGTTGAGCTAGTCTCACATTGTTGCTTCTATCCACCGGATACAACTGCCACCGATAGCTAGGGTTTAGGTCAAACAAACTCGGCATCTATTTGACTCGTTTCTTACATGTGCGACCAACACCCATTCACGCTCCTTTGATGGAATTGAAAATATTTACTGTTTTTTAAATGATTTTATTGAGTCTGTCTATGAGTCTATCACCGCTTCCATACTGTAATTTAACAGAAACCCAATTTTCTCTCATACTTGTGAACATACATAGTATCCTCTTATTCTCAACACTTATACTTACGCACACGTATAATTCCTTCGCATTCTGCCTTCGGGGGTGAGGGAGCACATTGGCTTACATCATAGGGTACAAACAACACGTAACTTGCAGCAAATAAGTAGTGTGAACATCACCTCACTCGTACGATTTACAAGCCATCAAGCGACAGTCGACGATGACCATGCCAATCCATTCGATGATCCCACTTCTGCGTTTGCAAACTCCTCCCTCTTCTGGGCCACGTCCGCCACCATCTCACCGAACCTGCACGGCGGGCTGACCACCGGCGCCGCGCCACGCCTACTCTGCCCACGCCCGTTCTGGAGCACAACGGCGTCGGCGTTGTACTTGCGCGCAATGATGACAGAGTTCACCACGTCGTCGTCGGGGTGGCAGACGGCCAGCACCTCAAACCCACCTCGGCCGATGTCCTAGGGGTCGACGATCGGGTAGAGGAACCCGCGCGCCCCGTGTGCGCTGCGCACGACGAGGGCCGCCCCGTCCGCCATGTGCGCGCCGAGGTGGGCGATCACCTTGGCCTTCTCCTCGGCGGCCATGCCCACGAGCGCGGCCAGGAAGACGACGTCGTACACGGCGAGCTCGCCGGCGAGGTCGGCGACGTCGGCCGTGTGGAACGACATGCGGGCGGCGAGGTCCTTATCCGCGCGGAACAGCTTGCTGGCACGCTCGTTGGCCGCGCCGCACAGGTCGTAGTTGTCGAACATGGTGTCGTGCAGGTGGCGCGCGGCGAGGACGAAGGAGCTGAAGGGCAGCGGGCCGGAGCCGATGAAGGCGACGCGGGTCGGCGCGATGCCGCCGGGCATGTAGCGCGCCAGGAGCTCGTACTCGAGCTTGCTGAGGTTGATGTAGTTGGTGAAGTAGGGGAAGATGCCGAGGTGGTCGAGCGGGTTGTCGAAGGCGGCGAGCAGGTCGGAGTAGTGCGCCTCCAGCTTTCCCTCGGCTTCGGAGCAGAGGCGGATGAGGCCGTCGCGCATCCTCTGCGCCTCCGGGCCGAGCTTGGTCACGTCCACGGGGCTCGCTGGGACGCACGCGGTGACGAGGTCGGTGAAGAGCGCGTCCACGTCCGGGCACGGGCTGAGCGACGGCAGCTTGGAGATGGCGGCGTGGATGCCGGTGATCTTCTCCACCAGGGCATCCACCTCCTTGTTCTGGGACTCCATTTCTTCTTCTCTTACTTTCTTCCTTGCTAATGGCCGGTGCTTGACAGTGAAGTGAAGCGATCGATCGAGCTGCTGCTTGATGAGCTATGGGACGTGCACTGGATGTGTATATGTAGCCGTCTAGAAGAAGCTGGAAAAGGAGTGCACATGCATGCAAGCTTCACGCGTCCATGCCAAATCAGGCTGGTTTCATGCCTCTGTTGTGACGTCCGGCTAGCCGTTGAAGTGGACAACCAACTTGGATGTTAACTAGCCCCGCAAGACCTCCCCTACGACTCTGGTGGTCGTTTCGTTGTTGACTAGCTTGACAATTTTGGAGAGCAATTAGTTAGTAAACTTTAGATGTTTTCGTTTCCCTAGCTCACCACATATGCCATGTGGTAATTAATTAGTTAATACTATGTAAATAGCAAGTCTAGGTATGCCTATCCTAGTGAGATCGACATTTCACAAGATCCTGAACTCCGAGAGCTTTACAAAAAGAATAAGGATAACAATATAGTGTGTGTTTCACGTACATGGTCGCTTCTCTATGCCACAAGTTTGCTCTACATTTTCTTACTTCATTCATCTAACTCAGCTCGCTGCACCATACCCTTGCTATTGCGGCTTACCGCAGCATCTACCAAGTATGACCACTCCCCAGAAACAAAACAAAAAAGACCAGACTACTTGACATTTCTAGCTCTTTACCTTCTTTGGCGACACCAAATAGCCGCTAGGGCCTTCCACGTGCCGTTTCGCAAGGTTGTTGTTGCTGCTGTCCATCCGAGCACCCTTGGACTCAGCAACCTTGATATCTTCAGCGTCGTACCTGACCAAGTTGGTCACAAACGCGTGTGTAGATGTCTCGGCTCTTGGCAGATTCTCCCTTCCAAGTATCGCTTGCTGCCCGGCATGACACTGGCTCTCTGCGCTACACTTCAACTCCTCCAGGACTAGGCTTCTATCTTTAACAAAGCTCTCCTTTTGCTTCTGCATGTATCACATTTAAAATCGCGTGGTATGCCGACCAATGGATCTACTTGAGTTTACCAAGGCATTGTGCAAAATAGCCACAGTAGAAAACCAGGTACATTTCCACTTAAAAAAGTTCACAGAATAATATGCATAATGGTATCAAGTAGTCGAGAAAATTAGGTACGTATGGAATGGCTTCTGGTATGAAGCGGCTACTCGATGTATGTAGAGCACGTTACGCTATTTAAAATTCTTCAAACTATTAGGGATGCAGTACTTCCTTGTCAAATAAATAAAGTGATGCACTACTTTACAGGTGGTGCAAAGGTGCACAATTTTAAGATCAAATTAAAGAACAAAAGAAGATGTTGTGTCTATGAATCTGTTACTTGTCTTCTTTAGTTCACTCTACTCTATGAAGCTTAACCAGAAAAAAAAAAGATAAAGGAGTGCACAGTTGCAGCTAACCTGAAAATTAACATGACATTCAATTGACGAGCTCGAGCAGCCGCAACCATCACTGAATTTCAGTGTCAGCAACATGAAGAATTTGCTAGTCATTGATGTTTCCCTATAGAAGTAGGCAAATCCCCAGTGTGAAGCATGGATCATGATATAAAACTTGAAACATTTCTTTTTCAGTGTGATCAGTTGGCACACATTGATTAGGAGATTTTATAATCTCCAACATACCTCTGCAAAGAAAATGGTTGCTCCATAAGCACTACAGGTTTCATGTCAGGTCTTTCTGGAAAGGAAACCTGTTGATGAGCAAAAAAAATTGACCATATACTAATATCAGTGCCATTAGATCACACAGACGCCCATGTTAACAAAGTACTATTTTATGATCAGCTTTCAATAACCTTGACCATTAGCTTACTAACTTCCATATCATATTATCATCAGAGAAAAAACATACAGAGACTCTAGAGCAAAATAAAAGATAGAAAAATTTCCTAAATGTGATGGTTAGTCTCGTAGATAAAAATATCTACCTTGCAAGATATCTTGCCAGAACCAAATATATGACAATGTTGCCAAGACAATGATCGTTCTTAATCAACAAAGATCATGAAAATATCAGTAATGTCATAATTTATTGGGTATTACAAACATATGATAAAAGCGATTAGTAGTCAATGTTATGTTTTGTAGTCTGCTCGATGTAAAAAATGGCAGTTCCTGGGGAACTGGAGGGGGAGTCTTTAGTTAGTTCACACAAACTATAAGTGAGATCTTGCGAACATATCAATTGCGGCCAATGATGAGACTGACTTCGATTCAATTGATTCTTAAAAAAATAATTATCTCCTTACTGGAGACTTTAATAATGTAATGTACTAAAGTATAAAAAAGCATAGTAGTACACAACTATGTGGATGTATTATAGTCACAGTTGCATAACCTCGATAGACCGAAGAAATGACAATGGTGCTCGCACGCCATGAATGCTTGTTACTCGCAGAGTCCATCTTACACATTTCTCTGAATAGAAGAGAGAATGCAGTATGAGAGGGCAGTTGATTAACCTTATTATAAAGCCAGTTAAACCATTGAGCTGTCTCAGGATAGTTGCACAGAAAGACCTTAATCAGAAATCAAAATTCATTTGCAGCAAGTCATTAAACTTATTATAAAGCCAGTAGCTGTCTCAGGATAGTTGGACAGAAACACCTTAATCAGAGCCTTTCACTCCCAAGAAAATTGGGGTAAGCAGTAAGCTAGAGTTGAAACCCATAAAATCTCGAAACCAAGTCATGGTACTGGCACGTGGATAGCTAACTTCCATGCACCCCCTGTCCATGGCTAGTTCTTTGGTGATATTCCTTATGATCTCTCTTAACGACTCATCCCATGTCAAGTTTGGTCTACCACGACCCCTCTTAACATTCTCAGCACGCTTTATCCGTCTGCTATGCACTGGCGCTTCTGGAGGACTGCGTTTTATATGCCCAAAGCACCTTAGACGATGTTGGACAAGCGTCTGTTCAATCGGTGCTACCCCAACTCTCTCACTTGTGTCATCATTCCGGATCAGGTCCTTTCTTGTGTGGCCACATATCTATCTCATTTTTATGAATGACACCAGACAGAAATTTATATACGAGTATATGGTACTTGGTAGTTTCACTGTTTGTATATTGTATGGAACCCATACGGTTTGCAGATAAGTATTGATGATGCCAGCATTTAGTTTTGTCACTAGACTTGATTGGTTGTATGCATCAACAAGATATTTGCAGAGCTAAAGTAAGAATGACTATTTGAGAAATGGTGAGATGACCCTACTTTTGACGGTGTGGCGAAGAAGAAGCTGAATGAAGTCAATACGTATATATGGAGGGATGCGCAGATTCAGAATGTACATCACTCCAGCTATGACCTGTGTTAACACAGCTAAATTACTATACAAAGGGAACATAGTAGCAACAAAGAGAACTCAAGAAAAACAGATACCTTATCAACAAGCCCATGGATGACAAGGCTTGCTTTTTTGTCCTTTGGAGTTGCCTGAAAGTGAAATGGAAACAGAAGAATTTGTAAAGGAGATAGATTGCATAATTATTGGAAGTTTGCCAAATGCCATGAGAAAGTTGCTATGTTGTTCTCATGTTTGTATACACCAAAGCAAGCAGTCTTTCATAATATTTCATTCTAGACCATTATTTGTTAAATTTCAAATAACATGTCCTTTGTTGAATTCTACATATTTAATTGCAGATTTCACCTTTTAAGACTACACAATCAGTTCTTAGAAAATCATAACATGCAAATATGATCACTTTCAAGTCACACCTCTGGATTGAATTGTAATCCATGTTCTAAACATGTCATGCCACAAAATGAGTTCCAAGGTCAAACTTGAACCTAAAACCCCAATTTTTAACTGTCAACTTACAGATTTACGTGATTTGAACTACAAGTTTAAGTCATAATCAGAGAGCCAAATTTCTAAATTGCTCTGACAGTATTGCAGTCATTTGCAATACAGTTAAGTACTAAAAAATCCAACTTTGAAAAACTAGCATTAATATTTTTGACTGGTTTGTAACAAAATTTGAACAAATCATAAGTATGACATGTCTAAAAAATAGAGATAAGTGTGCAAGCTAGTGCATCATTGGTCCATACTTTAAGACAAACAAGAATATGTTTGTATTCATGCACGCACCTGAAGGTTAACAATAGCAACCTTCCCCCCATTCTTGATTGACATCAGAGGCATATTACATGCCGGAGTAATCTGCAAGCTGCATATTACTGTATATTAGAAAAGAAACAAGAACAGAAGCATGCTCATTAATATCATTAAAAACGTTCAACAAGCAGAATGATAAATAAGGTAGGACGTTAAGAACCTGCTACTCCAAAATAAACAATAAACTAACACCAACCAACAATGGTCAAATTGATCAAAGGAGAGGGAAATAGGACACAATGTCTTTGACTGGGATCATGGGAAAAAGTTAACAAGTATATTGCACCATGCATGATGACAAGGAGATGAGGGATCGCAAATTCTTGACTACTATAGATGCTAAAAAGCACTACACTGCAACGCAGAAGACATGTTGAAACTCAATAGTTCATATATCTTTCGATGCATGAAAAGTGACTGTCATAAATATTAGTGAGGATCAAGACTCGATTTTTCGTATGGGCCAGGACTAGATATTTCACTTGTTGAAGTGAACTAGGGATGCACACAATGGTATTGGTCGATCCCGTGGAGCATCTTAGGTCATCGACCGTTATATCTCATCAAGGATATCTTCTTGGTGCAACCTGACAATGGCCTGATGAAACACTTGGCATTATTGGAAGATGCATGCAATGTTGCAAGCATTGTCAACATAGTTCGCTTGACACGCTACAACAGGACCCAATTGCTTCTTTTCTCACTTCTTATCTTACTCGGTACCAAATAAACACTTTGGGGTGGGGGGTGGGGGGATGTTTTTTGCTGTGCCAAATACTGGATTATCCTGGTCCATGCCTGTGCAACTTAGGTGAAGGATGATCCTTGTTGTACTTGTGATCGTTTGTTCTGGCCAAGTCTTGCATCATCCTCAGGCTGAATCATAGCGCCAGACGTTCCACGAAAGGAGTAGTACCCAAGGGCACTCTTCCAAGCACGTCAACAGAGAAATAGGGCTGCTAGGTCCTAACTAAGATATACTAAAGGCATGGTTATCATGCATTTAATTTCTATGCATCTACATAGATTTTTTTAGAACTAACCCAACAATTCATTTTCCGAGGTTGAACATGAGAACATGCTTACTAAAAACAATTTAGTAAAGGATACATATTGCACCCCTTGGGCTTTCAGACAAGTCCCTTAAACCCTGAACTACAAACGGTTATTCTACCCCATAAAGATGTTTGCTGGCTCTACTGTCAGGGTTTGATGGTGTATTAAATAACTGTTTGAAGCCAATGGTGCCTGGACAGTTTTCCAAAACTAAAAAAACAAAGGCATAACAACTGCAGTAAGTATGCACCCTAATTCAAATCACATGATTATAATGTGGCCAAGAGTTATGAGGATTTTATTATTAAACATTTGACTTTTACGAGCAAGTAACAGTGTGCTTGTAACAACACTAACTTCAGTAATAGAGAAGGAAACCGTGAAAAAAATTACAGCAATTGTGTGGAGTAGCACAACAAACCTAGTTCCTAGACACAGGACAAGATCAGCTGCTCGACAGTGCTCCTCGGCAGAATTCATTTCCTCAAGGGGCAAAGCATCCTGAAAGATCAATCGAATTATTAATGGACTCACGCCAACTTCGCCGAAGATGCATAATAGTTCATTCCTCCATCTCCGTCTCTAGGGAATTATTTGTGTATCTCCTCCATGTATAGTTGTATACATATATGATATATAGGAGCCCAATATGGCATAGCAATATAATAAGTTGATTACATAACAGTGACAAATAGTCAGGAAACAGTTAGGATTATTGGTAATTTTGTGTCTCATCCATATACTGTGCATATATAATTGGCCATGGCAATAGTCGCAGAACATCTCTGTGAATTTCCTTTTCAATGTGGAATGCTTTTTTAGAGAGCATGAAGTTTATGTCTTTTTACTGTTAAGCATTCGATTCTGTGAACACAACACCTAAAGAAAAGTATGTGTAGTCAACGGTATTTTAATAATCAGGTAAATTTACCAAATATCATGATATCTATTGAATAAAAAAAAGTCATGCTGAGAATTTGAGGTAATGTCTTTAGTGATGGATTTCTAAATGGGCATGGAGGCAGCTATAACCACATTAGAATAGAAATATACAAACTTTGTAGCAGAGGTTAAACAACTACTCCCTGATTGCTGACATCTTATATTTTGATACGGAGGGAGTAAAACATTAAAATCATGTAATGTCTAACAGAACTTCGAGTTCAAAAGAAGCATTTTCTTGGTAAAGCAGGTTGAGATAGGAATTGTAATATAGTTTGTACCTCCCAGTCAAGAACTGTATCTTTTAATCTAGTTCCACAGTTCTTATCAGTACAACGCCTCGGGGTATCCTTCAGTCCTATTGTCTCTATTTCAAAATCACGTAGGTACCTTCAATTGGACAAGAAGTCAGGAAAGAGCTAACTGAACAAATCAACAGAATAAATAGGAGCTATTTATCTTGGTGTTTCCTAAGAAAATACAATATAATCAGAGTAAGGTAAGCTTACTCCTTTTTACAGCATGGGCAGATCTCCTTGAATGAATTCCCATGCAACTCAGCCAGCTTCTCCCTTGGGAAGCCAGACCGTAGATGTAGGCTGTCGACATTCTGGCAAATACAACTTCCGTAAGCCTTGCACAAGCTCAAATTACATGGATAACATAAACATGATTGTGATAAATGAAGCAATTTGTTCACCACAATAATATATTGAAAGGACATTCATAGTAGTAAAATTTGTAAACACAAAAATGGAATTTGCATACTAAAATTGGTACGTTATATATTTGCTTTAAGAACGTTAATAGGTAGAACACCTAATGTCTGCAGCTCATACAAATGCTTCCTAAGTTAACCTTATAACAGTGACTCGGAGCAAAGTCCGTAAGGGTTAACCTTGTAACAGTGAAACGGAGCAAAAGTTCCCCAAGAGTTAACCTTATAATAGTAAGTCATTAATAGTGGACATAGATACTAATACAAAAATCCATATGCAATACACTCAGTTGGATTATGCACACCTGGCTAATGACAAACTTTAGGAGTCCTGCTCTTTCCAATTCAACTAGTGCCATATGTGTCAAGGTTGGAGCTGCTCGGTGAAATGGGAGTGAAGCATCAGGAACACCTTTTCCTGCACGCTACGAAACACATGTGACATATATTCAACTGATTATTTATTTAAATAATGGTTTGTCAAGAAAGGTGGAAGCATCATATAGGAAATGATAGTAACCACAAGTTTTACGCCACTTTTCAGAACGGAGAAATATGTGAGTAAGTATGGTTCGTTAACGTAGAAAAATTGTACAATGTCATAAAGCATAAATATTGTGGGTACCTAAGTGAGATATAATACTAAACGGGAGCCTAACTTTTCCACAAATCATGCACTTAAAGATGAATCACACGGCACTAGAGTACAGTGAAATATGTCATGACAGCAATCAAGCATCACAATATATTCGAAAAAAAGACTCATGCATACAGAGCGGAAGAAACATAGACAGACTACCTGCAGGGTCCACACACCCTTTGGCCCTCGGAAGTCAGGAATGCCTGATGAAGTTGATATCCCTGCTCCGGTAAACACCACTAAATGCTTACTCTGAAACAATCAGGGATATTTCGCTGTAACTGCTGCATATGAAACATGACTAGAGATTTTATTGACATCCACCCTGGTAGCCAAACCTTTTGCACCATAACTGCAAGCTCTTCTATCTGCACCATTAATCCAACAGAAGGAACACATAAACAATGTTTTTCTTCAGAAAACAATGTTATTAAGTAGTAAAATAACTGCATGTCATAACATGGGAGTTTTACAAGAGAACTGGACAAACGCCTGCCAAATATTTTATATTACTGCAAATTAAAGCACATTATCTATAAGGACATCAGAAAAATCCGTTCTAAAAATAACAACAATATCTAACATTTGCTTCCCAGTTTTCTAAATATTCACACGCCATTCAGTAGCTAGGCTTCTGGATTGGCCTATACAGAAATTCTCAGGATGAGGACCAAGCTGGTGTATGATTAGAATTGTATGCAATATAGAAAACCCTTGCAGCCAACCAAATTGTAGCCAAAAATGTTTTGTTCATTTATTCAACTCTATAACCAATGGAACTGTCATACGTTATAATTTGGCAATCCAGTAACTACTCAATTTCTCGAAACACTGGATTTCATGACAATCTTTTTCAAATTTGATAGTGTTTCATAAGACTTATCAAACCACAACTTCTCCAAGACTACTAACTTTATAAGGTGGCACGCATGGGTCTTTATTGCACAAACAGCAGACTCTTCAGGAAAAAAACAAAAAAAAATTATCTCTTCTGAGACCCACCATGTTTTATTTATATTTCTTAGCTAATCACAACTAATCGCATAAATTTTACACAAGCAACAATTACGTCTAACACAAGTGAAAAAGGTTCAGTAGTAAGCAACATGATCAACCTTTCCTTGAAGGAGTTTAGGGGAGTCGAACATCTCAGGCATGCCTACGCTGCCCAATTCCTCCCGGTACGACAACTTCTCAGCATAGCCCAGCGACATCTCACGACCTTTCGCGAGCTTCTTTCAACCCGCTGCTGCCTTCTTGTTTGATCTAAGAGATCAAAAAAATCATTCATTGCATTAATTATTCTGTGGAAGTAGGGTTTTCTTAGGGACTTAATCATACACCACTTTCTACTTGGGCACTTGACCATATACCACCTTGTACATTGTACTTGCCAAAATAACACTCTGTAGTTTGGCACTTTGCTAGAATGCCACATTTGCACAGGTTAGCAGGTTTACACCTAATAACTAACTAATCACAACTGGAAAAGACCACCTTGCCCTTGTTGCAATCAATCAAACTGAGCAACTACAGAAAAGAAAACAATGACTCACCCTTCACCCTGCCCGACCTGAGAGGCGCCCAGCTCCCCCAATGTGTCCATGACCACCCGCCGACGTGCCTCCCCTTCCTCCGCAGCCTTCCGCCTCGCCGTTGTGGTGCCTCCCTTTCCTCCGCCGTGCTCCAATTCCACCCTGGTGCCATCGCACCTCCCCTGCCTCCCCCTCACCTCCCCTACCTCGATGGGACAGCGGAGCACACCAAGGTTAATAATGTAGGGTCCTTTCACCTCCTCCTCCTTGGCCACCATGACACGGGACTCGCCCCTATGTACTGCGTCCGGCGCACTGGCCCCGAGCAGGGGTGCCATTTCCTTGGCATCGTCCAGTGGTCGGCCGTTAGCATCCAAGGTCGCCTCGTACTTCTTCCGCAGCATGTCAACCTCCATGCGACTGGCCTCAATTTTGGACTTGACCTCGGCGATCTCACGCTCCCGAGCGCTCAATGAGTCGAGGTCGGCGAGCACGGCCTTTAGTGCGGCCTCGCCCTTGGCGAGCTTGCGGTCCCGCTGATCGAGGACATGCGCGACTGCCTCAAAGTCGGCCCTGCGGCAAGTGGTGGCGAGGCGGAACACGAGCTCCGGGCCGGAGAGGAGAGCGAGTTCGTCCTCTGAGGCCATCATGTCCTGTGGTCGGGAGGTGGTACGCGGCTATACGCTGGAGCTCGGCAGAAAAAAAGGACCTAGTAAGACGTAGTGGGGATTGATTGGGTCAAGCAATTTGTTCCCCCAAAATTTTCAGACGAGGTGATCCATTCCTCGCCTGCTACTGGTACATCCACATCGCCTATATAATTCCTCCCAGATGTCAAAAACCCTCGTACAGTTCGTCGATTCTACTCTGCCGGAATGGAAAAAATGCTTTGGAATTAAGTGCTCCCGGAGCGAGCTGAGCTTACCGACGAAATCGAAGTCAGGATCTCCGGTCCAGTGAGCCTACCCTGGCGGGGTGCTGGATGTGACGTTGCCAGCGCTCGACGGGGCGGGTGAAGAGAGGGTGGGGAACTGGAGACGGCGAGCGGGCGGGCAGCCACGAGCGGCGGCGGTGGGAGAGGAGACGATGGCGAGGGTGGCCGGCGGGCGACGGGCTGCGTGTAAGCCCGCCGTGGAGGGGCGTTGGACTAGGACAAATGGTGGCCATCGGGCCGGGTTATTTCTGGGCCGGCCTCGAGCAGCAGAAAAAGGCCAGCCCGATGGCTCACACCAACGATGGCCACTCCAACGATTTCCGTGGCTTTTACAGCTCAGGCTTGGATTCGTACCGGTCACAGCGCAGCGAAATTACTTCAAACTCTATGCCGGGCTAGCAGGGAGCATTCTCAGATCACCTGCCGTTTTTGTGTCAGACTTCAGTCTCTGGCTTGTGGGCCCAATTTTTTGTTTCCTGCGTGTCATGGGTCTCGCGACTTCCAGAGCTCACCAGCCTCTCCACGCGTCCCCTATCGTGGCGGCGTTACCCTACTCCTCCCTAGCCTTCTCGTGGAGCAGTCTGGGCGGGTGGCGGCTCCAGTGAGTTCCTCTCTCCCTCCTTCCCCCTCCTCTCTGTCTCTTCTTCCCCGTCCTCCGTCGCCTGACCCGGAGCAAGTCGACGCCGTCCCAACCACTAGATCGAACAGGCCGGGATGGGGTGTCGGCAACAGGGGAGCGACGGCGGGAGGGTAGCGGCGGCCACTCCCCTTGCTCTCCTCAAGCCTCGCGTCTCTCCGTCGGTGAGCGGACGGAGCCAGGCGGGACAACCGCCGTGCCTGGCGGGAAGAGGCACTGGAGGATGGCGACAGCGACGCGGAGGGCGAGCGGCTATCGGACGGAGCCGGACAGGGAGGCCACGATGCTCGGCGGGAGGAGGTGCTGCAGGAACGTGTCCCGGTCGAGGGCGGCGGTGCGGAGGGTAGCGACGGCACAAAAAACATCCGATTTAGGTGCCCTAACCCTAACTCTCCAGTTGGTTTTTTTCTGATCTCTTCATGGAGCCCTTGAAAGATTTCTTGTATGGGCTTCCAAGCTCGACTGTCGCAGCAGACTTTCACCACGCCGGCGTGCTCGTGGTTGTCAGTTTGTCTCTGAAAAATTTCTTGTAGGTGCACAGTTCAGTCTCTGTAGTCTGTTCTCTGCTTTCTTTTCCTGTGATTTACTCCCTGCTTTTTCCTTTTGGCTAATCCTTCTCTTGTATTTGAGTTCATGGAAACAGACCTGGAAGCTGGAAGATGTCATACGTGGTAGGAACGTTGTTTTATCTCCAGCAGACATTAAGTCTTATATTCAGATGATGTTGGAAGGTCCAGCCTTCTGCCATAAGAAATGGGTGCTACATAGGTACCGACTATCTGGCTAATTTTCTCTCTGATGATGAAACAAACATTTGAGTCTTAAACATAAACTGTACTACAAGGATATGAAACCAAATAATTTACTTATCGGTGCTGAAGGACAACTCAAGCTTGGGGATTTTGTACAGGGATATGAAACCAAATAATTTACTTATCGGTGCTGAAGGACAGCTCAGGCTTGGGGATTTTGGTCTGGCACGCATATGTGGGAGCCCAGAAAGGAACTTCAGTCACCAGGTTCTTGTTAATTGATTTATGTGATATGCAGTAAGTTAAAATGTCATGGACTCCCAGCCATTGTTTGCAGAAGCAAAATGTGTATTGATAACATCTTCAAGCTGTATTATTACTTATGCTGTATATTATCAAATCCTTATGTATAATGCTGGTGCTTCCTAAACTTGGGACACTATTCTAACCCCTTGCATTAGCAATTGCCTGCTAAAGTTTAAAAGATGCAATATCTTAATTAAGCAAAGGCCTAAACAAAGTATTTTTGAAGGTCTTGCTTTTCAGCATGTCAAAAAGCATTCTGGATAGAACAAATGTATAAGACATGTTATTATATCTGAGGAAATTTGAATTCTTTATCTTTCTATATGAGCTTTTGGATTGCTCTTTATTGCATAACATTGCTAAAATAATAATAATTGATTTAAGCCGGGCTAGCAGGAAGCATTCTCAGGCCATCTGTTGTCTTTGTGTCAGACTTCAGTCTCTGGCTTGTGGGCCCTATTATTTTTTCCCTGCGTGTCGTGGGTCTCGCGACTTCCAGAGCTCACCAGCTTCTCCTCGCGTCCCCTATCGTGGTGTTACCCTACTCCCCCCTAGCCTTCTCGTGGAGCAATCTGGGCGGGTGGCACTGATCTTGATGTGCATGGATCTATTTATGTTATCCTATCCTTTTCAGCCTTTAAGTAAAGATGTGTTTGTTTTCTAAGGATTAACAAAGTTAGGAATAGGCTATAGGCTCAACTGCAAGGAGAGAAAATTCTTTTCTACAACAACTCCATAATTAAATTAAGCTTTTGGGGGTAATTACTTATGCTATCTGTTGAACTGAATAAGTCTGTCAGTAGTTTCAATTAGCGTTTAAGTTCAGTTAAGTTTCAGCTGTTCTCGAGTCAGACGTTAGTGGTTAGTGGTTAGCGATTTGAGGGGGCGTGAGATGGCACGTTCAGTAGTGCTCAGTCGTGGCTGCATTAGTAGGATCGAGATGTAATCGCAGTACTTAAGGAAATGAAAAAACCACGAAAAGCTGCATTCAGTACACAGCGACAAAACACTGTCTATACTGTTCATCATCCAGAACTTGCCGAGTTTCAGGTTTTGCGCCTACACTATCCTCATGTCAGAAACTTATATATCATGTTACTTCTTCTTGTGGATGCAAGATAAGGTAATATTTTTCAGAAAGCCTGTCTTAAGTAGTTGCCTAGCTACAAGACAATTCTTAGTCGACAATATGTGTTACTAGATTAATCTGCTCTACACAACTTAACATTTTCTTCTGCGAAGTAGAACATATCTTGAAGCAGCACATAACTACCTTAGTTGATAATATTACAAAGATAACCTGTGATGCAGCTACAAAGTGTACATGAAAAATATCATCATATTAGTTATCTGATAGTGAATTCTTCTCCAAACAAACTTGAATAGTTTTGCAAAGTACTAGGCATGAAGCATCAGTTTTACAAATTCATCATTTACTTGAGTGAGAAGCATGCCACTATTAGCTATTGAATCGTCAAACAATGGCTCAGGAGCCAAAAACAATTGCAGCACCCTTAATTCATGCCTTAGATCAAGAACAAAATGTTCAGAAAATCCTGCCGTAGGTGTTCTAGCAGACTTAAATTGGATTGTTGTGTGTTTAGTAATGGTGTGTCTTGGTGCATATTTTCTCTTATGAACATAATATGTAGAATGGTTCATTCATGTATGCATTTTGTCCTATCTGCGGCTACGAGAATTCTGCACTTCTAAAGAAAAAACTTCTACCAAGTGCATTTTGCGTTATGCTATGGTTGTTTCTTTTCTATGTTTTTTTGTATGTTCATGTAACTCTGTTAGTATCGTAAAGAGGATAATCTCTTAGAAAAAACATTCGTCCTTCCTTGACAAATTTTAAGTCTTATCAGATGGCTCCTCATCCCGACATGCTATGGAGACCCGTGCGACAAGATTTGAGTTTCAGGTGCAGTCCAGAGGCTGGGCTTGAAGAGGAGACGGCGCATGGACGATTCCGGCGAGTGATTCAAGTACACCACACTCTGCTTCAATGGAGTAATGGATGCCAGCGAGCGAGATGCTCCTTTCAAGCTTAACAGATCGTCACCAATTTAATTTATAGATGCCGCTTAGAGGCATCCAATCCCACCTCGTAATTATCAGTTTGCCAATTAGTAACTTTGTAGCGTTAGTGTATCCTTGGTTCCAAAGGACTATCACCATTTATTTTGACCGGATTGGTTTTGCATTAATTCCTGCGTCAAGTGAGCAACCTGCACTGCGTAGTTGCTTATCTTATTCCAAGGAAATAATAGCTACTCTATTGGGTTTTTTCTGTAGAAGTAGCAATCTATGATGACATGTTTGAAAATAAGTATGTCCTTGGTGGTTTCAGAACCAGTGGTATCATATTGACCTGTATTTTGTTTATATGTTTCCTGACACATTTTATTTTTCATGTCCCCACATCTTGACTCAATCTGTAGCTCATGGCCAACCTTTATTTTTTATGTTGTTTTGAACGGCTGCATCACGGAGTAAACTGCCACAACTGCCACAAGTTTCCAAGCCTGCCACGCCTATTAGGACGTCCTGCAGGCTCCTCCACAAGGACAGAGATCAGGTGACATGCGTATGGCATGTCACCGCGTACCATGCGCCACTGCATCTGCCGTCTATTTTTCATCCAACGGATAAGAAGGTCCAAAAAAATCAACTCGAAAATAAAACATTTTAGAAAAAATTGAAAAAATTCCAGTAAGTATATTATATCCCAATCTGTAATCTGAGAAAGTTTAGAGTCGTTTGGATCACTCGTTTAGAAGATAGTTGCTTTTTAAGATCAAACTTTGAAATGAAATATCACGATGAACCAATTATCCAAATGAGCTGAAATATTCTCAGATTACAGATCGGACTATATTATACTTACTGAATTTTTTTCAATTTTTTCTAAAATGTTTTATTTTTGAGTTGATTTTTTGGATCGTTCTTATCCGTTGAATGAAAATTAGACGGCAGATACAGTGACGCATGGTACGCGGTGACATGCCACCTGATCTCTGTCCCCTCCAGATCTCTGTCCCCTCCACAACTATATCACAAGTTTACCAAGCCTGCCACGCCTAGGCAGTCGGCGCGGTGAAGCGCGCTGTTCGTCTAGTTCCTTCATCACTTCCTCCGCTGCGGCGGGGCCGGACCGCCACCGCCACCGCCACCGCGAATCCATCCTGCCGCCGCTCCACTCAGCGCTCTTCTCCCTTTCCTCTCCCCGCCGCAACAGGAGACGGCACACGAGCAGGGCGGGGGACAAGGCGCAACCGCCGCGGCAAGTCTGGAATCTCTTGGTCCACCGGGACAGCGGCGGGTACTACAAATGGCCGCGGCCGAGGACAGCGGCGGGGGAGGCAAGGCCGCGGAAGGGGTTGCAGCACCGGCCGGAGTAGGAGGAGTTGGAGGAGGAGCGGAAGCGGTAGAGACGGCGCACAGCCCTGCCTCGGACGCCGCGGCGGCGGCGGCGCCGTCCACGTCTTCCTCCGCCCCAGGTAAGACGCCTCGTCTCCTAGGATTGTTCTAGCCTCGTCTGCCCCGTCGCGATCCTGCGTTCCGTTGGGGGAACACACAGGGTGACTGACTCACTAGTGTTCTGCTGCAACAAGGGAAATCTGGCATACTTTACGAGGGGAATAGTACCGCCGAGGGAGTCCTAATTTAGGCATTCCGTTGTGTGCCTTGGGGCGGAGCACACAGTGGCGGTGCACCTGCGATCTGCCGGCGCACGAACAGGCGATGGCCGCGGCTCCGGCGGCGGAGCGGCCAGATGCGATGGAGACGAGTTCTGCAGCTCCGGCGACGGCAGCGATAGGCGCAGCTCCGGCGTCTCAGGGGGCAAGGGCAACGGTGGCGAGCCCCGCAGTTCCGGCGGCCAGGTCGCTAATGTGGCGAGCAAAAGCGCAGGAGGCAGGAGCTGTTTCTGTGTTCGCTGCTCACGCTGACGTGAAGAAATAGGCAAGGAAACAAAACAGAGAACACGACAGAAGACGACGACCCCCGTCGCGTCGCCTCCTCTCTGGGCGACGGGAGGGCGAAAAACCAAACCGCCGCCGCCACCAACCTCCTACTCTCCTCCCTCCCTCGCCGTCCCCGGAGGCTGCCGCCGGACAAAGGCCGGGCGGCGGGTTCTCCACTCGCGGTTCCCAGCTGCTGTTCGAGGAGGAGGACGCGCTGGGCCTCCGCCTCTTCCCTTGGCGCTGGCTGCCTGTCGGCGCGCCGATGCCGACCTGGGGCGGAGCAGGGCGGCAGTGCCATCCGGCACGGCTGCAGCGGCGTTGCGACGCCCGGGCCCCATGGGCTCCGATGGGCTCTGAGGGCCGCCCCCTGTTCCCGTCTCTCTCTCGGCACTGGCTGCCCTTCAGCGCGGTGTTGGCGGCCTTGTGCGGAGCAGGGCGGCCGTGCCCTCCCGCCAGCGCGGCGTGGCCAGGTCCGGGCCCATCTGGCCCCGATGGGCTTTTGCGGGCCGCTTCCCCTCTTCGCCTGGTGCGCACCTGTGCGTCTCGCTGGCCAGCGTGGTGCTGGACGGTGGTGTGGCTGACGGGACTCCTCCGGTTCACTCCCTCCAAAATAATCCAAATCCATCCTGCTGCGGCTTCGTCAACGGTCCTGTGCTTCGGGGTGCAGTGAGGTATGTCTCTGGGAGAAATCCCTGCTCTAGCTCTCTGCTCGAGCATGCCACGGCGGCGCCTTTGGCGTCGTCGTTAACCCTCCTGGGGGCGTGGCCGTTGAGACACACCTCCGTGATTGCTGCCTGCTCCCGGGGAAACTCGTGCTCGTGCTTTTGTGTGAGCAGACCACGGCGGCGCGCTCCCGGGGATCTCTCTCTTTTCTAATCCCTTCCATATCCAATTTCACACAGCTTAAAATGCTAAATCGGATTGCTACGGTGAAAGATGATGGAACTGTGGTTGTTGATGTACCAAGCACGCTGGATTTGGCTCCAGTAGATGTTGGAGGAGAGGGTGGCTATGATGATGTCACCGTTGAAGAATCATTTGATGGAGCAGATATACCATAGAGACCTCCTATGCAGATTGTTATACTCCCTCCATCCAATAAAGGATGTCTCAACTTTATCAAAAATTGGATGTATCTAGACATACATCCAAATTTGATCAAAAGTGTGACATCTTTTGTTGGACAGAGGGAGTACTTATTGTGGGTACGAGGGGAGATGTTGAGCCATTTGTTGCTATAGGAAAACGCTTACAGGTTAGCTCAAGATAACATTGTTATTAACCCCATATCTATGTTCTAATGTCAGTATGTCACCACATCGATGTTTTTGGTTATGCCGCGGAGCTAGCAGTTCTAGCAGTTCGAGGTCACAATTGGCTGCTCTGTGCATGTCCGTGGCGATTTTAGATGAGAATTAGACTAATCTTTTTGATTATTGCCTTAACCATGAGACAAATACTCGAAAGGGGGCCATCAACACAGATTAGACAGAACGGAGGGGTTGGAAGGGAGGGCAACGAAGAAGGGGGCTTATGTTGCTAAGGCACACCAACAGGGGGGGTTATAATCAATTCTCCCCATTGTCCTGGATACTAGTAGTACCTCTCAACCACCACCGCTTGAATCTGAAACATAGGTCGCCCGATTTTAATTTCCGCTCTCGAGCACGCACCTCGTTGCACCACTTCAACTCTGCTCGTCATAGCAACGGCCTTTGGTTCGGTTCAGTACCGTGTAACAAAATGTAGCGGAGCGTGGCCCTGTCAGTGTAACTACCACTTGAATCTGAAACATGGATCGCCCGATTTTATTTTAGGCTATTGTACCGTTTTCCTATCTTTGCTCACTTTTTTTGTTTGTTACATATGTTTACTGGCCACTTTTACCAGAGCGTAATATCCTAATTCTGGTGGTTCTTAGGAAATGCTACTTTCATAGACAGAGAAACGCCAGCCGCTGCATATGTTTGTGTAGTTTTACCTAAGCCGGATGTTTCTGGAATTTTGCTTTCGTCGCGCTCAGTTTATAGCATGAGAAGTCGCCCACTAAAAGGATGTGATAAGAAGCTGAGCCTTGTTTTTCTGGTCATACAGTTTAGTCCCACTCCCATTCAGGGTGCGGTAATGTAGGTATGCAAATTGTAGATGCTATAATCTTTTTCTTTACATTGATCTGATTCTCAACTCATCCTTCGTTGCAGATAACGGAAGCCTCCATAGATCAAGCACCATGCCAGGAGTGATCAAGGATGCTGAAATAGTTACTGAAACTCCGGGATCGTCGAATCGGGAGAGGTCGAAAACTGAGAGACGCCGACAAAACAATCCAGCTAATGATCCTGCTAAACAGTTATTGGATGATAAGATTTCCCCAAGGAAAAAGGTGTGTATGGCTTAGACCGCTTATCTTTCTACAATGACATGTACCTTTTCTTCCATACTGTTAACCTGCTTATGTAAATCTATGAATTGTTAAAATGTTGATCATGTTAGCTTCAGTACGAAGGTTGTCATTAATGTGTTTGGGGCTGAGATTTTTTTACATGTAACTCGCATCTCTTTAGAAAGTTGGAATCGATGAAACTGCAAGCTGTTTAGCAGGTTGGAACAATATAGTTATGTTAAATCTTGTAAGTTTCAACATACTGTAATGCATTGCATAGTAGCTGGGGACATGCCCAAGTATCCTTTTGTCTAGCTACTGCATCTCTCTCTTTTCTAATCCCTTCCATATCCAATTTCACACAGCTTAAAATGCTAAATCGGATTGCTACGGTGAAAGATGATGGAACTGTGGTTGTTGATGTACCAAGCACGCTGGAGTTGGCTCCAGTAGATGTTGGAGGAGAGGATGGCTATGGTGATGTCACCGTTGAAGAATCATTGGATGGAGCAGATATACCATACAGACCTCCTATGCAGATTGTTATACTTATTGTGGGTACGAGGGGAGATGTTCAGCCATTTTTTCCTATAGGAAAACACTTACAGGTTAACTCAAGATAACATTGTTGTTAACCCCATATTTGTATGTTCTAATGTCAGTATGTTACCACATTGATGTTTTCCGTTATGACAAAGATCAGCCGTAACCTTTATTACAGGATTATGGACACCGTGTGAGATTAGCGACTCATGCCAACTATAAGGAGTTCATACTGACAGCTGGGCTAGAGTTTTTCCCACTTGGTGGAGATCCAAAATTACTTGCTGAATGTATGTTTGTATTGTGATGTAATTGTTTCCCCATCTTTTATATCATATGAATAACTTTGTATTTTCACACTCTGAGCAGATATGGTGAAAATTAAAGGATTCTTGCCTTCAGGCCCATCTGAAATTCCTATTCAAAGAAAGCAGATGAAAGAGATTATATTTTCCTTACTGCCTGCATGCAGGGATCCTGACCCTGATACTGGCATTCCTTTCAAAGTGGATGCAATTATTGCTAACACACCAGCATATGGTTAGTATATTTTACTTTGGATTGCTTTCTTATGATGTGCTTTACTTTCCCTAAAGCTTATGGTTGAAACACTATCTCATCATAACTTATAAGTAATAGTACATAATGTTAGGATCTGTTTAGTAGTATTCTGGAGTCTGGACATACTCATTTAAATCATTGTTAGGATGAGGACCGTCTTAGCGTTGTATCCTGTTCTGTTTATGACGACGATTACAAGGTGTAGAACACTATTCTACATGGTTCTTTTCAATAATCATCGTACATAGAGCCAGGATTGAATTCTTCAAGATTTTCTTAAGATTGTATAATATTAATCGAATCTTGACAACCTTGCTCACATATGGCTCACTCTTACAACGATCAATTTAGTTTACTTGTACATGACGATTCTTTTTGTAGTGACTGCTCAATTTCTTACTTTATGCTTTACCATGGTGATTGTTCACTTTGATTTTCCATTAATAAGGAGATTAGCTTAGTAGTATAAACTCAGAAAGTATCTTTTGGTTTCACCTTTTCTCTGGAGGCATCTCTTCTGTGCCAGGGCTTGTATTGGTTATTTGTTACTGAAAAATTATGCAAGTGTAACATGTATTGCCTTTCATTTGCCAAATTCAACAATTTAGAATAAAAAATGATCAAAAGAAATGAATAAGAGAAGAGAATTGGTCCGAGGTATTCATTTGATGATTCCAGAGAATGGAGATGTAGCTCACGCAACATCCTCCCCCTACCCCTGTAATTTTCCCTGGAATCTCTTCTCACCCCTTCTCTCCCCCTTCAGCTCTTCTTCCTCCCCAAACTCTCTCACCCACCACCAACTTGCTGTCCCGGCGGCCGACGACACGTTTCTCTCTCCTCCAGGGCAGATGTCAGGGCCGGCCCTGAGATGTCAGGGCCCTGGTGCAAGGAAAAAAAATGGGCCCCACTATACAAATAGCTATAGATCCTTTTATATATATTTAATAGCAGCTTATATATATTTGAACACAATTTTATCCAAATTTTCAGCTAACTTTTACGTGTTGGGATACATAGAATTAGATCCTACAGCCGTAATCGTTGCCCCTCGGCCACCACCGGCAATGCCGACTACCGGTGTCCCTGCAGCACTGCCCAAGTTCGCGAACAAAGTCCTTTATCTCTGCGCCATCCCAGCTCCTTGCCACATCTGCCCTTCGCCCCAATCCCTCGCTTTTGAATGTTTATGCCAATTCCTCCAAGTTTCTTTCTTATGTACCCGCGATTCTATTTTAGTATTTTTACCATTACTATTTATCTCTTGCTTACTCTAAATTCTTCATTGGTTATTCCTTGAGTGCTCTATCGTTATTTTGATGATTTATGTGACAGATGAAACCGCAATCAAATGGCGCCACCACGCTTGCGCTATTTTTGTTTCCTCCACAAGAGCAGATGCGACATTCGAATGCCTGAATGATCTCAAGTCCCTCAGCCCAAAAAAGGATCTGAAGTTCCTTAAAAAATTTGATAACCTTTATATATTTCTACCTGTGGACAAAGAGTTTATGGACTTTACTGGTAAAATTATAGATGAGACAACCCAGCGTCGTATAGAGTGCAACCTATTAAAGAACAAATCTGGTTAGTTCCTTTGTTTATTTGTTCTTCCTGCTTGTAATAGCCAAAAGATTTATTTCTTGATACTGTTTTTCAAATTATCTGCACTATGTAAGAACATGCTTGTCATATGTATTCTTATGTTATAGAAAGACATTAGGTTATTGATCATGGGATCATGAAGGAAAAAGGCAATATGTTTATTGTTGGCTTGCTTTAATACAGTATTATGAGATGTCACTTGGCAATGAACCGGCTTGCCACCCACAGCCTCTTTTTGGATTAATGCACCTTGCCTACTTGCACTCATGTTTGATGACAATCGCCCTCGGCCTATCGCAAAAGTGGAACATGGGTTCCCCTTAAAGCGGGTCCACCGCCTTTGGGCCCACCTACAAGATGGACAAGACCAAGTCAACACATCATCAACCTGGCAAGTGCGCCAGCCTGCTTGGTCCATGGTAACCTGTCAAGCTCTTCATCGATACCGAGAAAATGACAAGCTCTTCCAAGCTTCTTACCCGAGAGCCAAGACCCGACAAGGCGCGAGGCAGGAGACCTCTCGAGCTCGCTCGTGCCTAGGCCCGGGGTGAGTGTGTCTCTTCCCGTACGATCAGAAGAGGATCAGCTTGCCACCATCAGTAGAGGATAAAGATCAACGAAGACTTTGGCGCCAAAAAAGGAAGGCACCAAGGCCGCGTCGGGGTGGGAGACAAGCCGGAGATAGCCGTGGTGGGTATGTCAGTTCTCCAGGCGCCGTCCAGGCCGTGTCCCTCCCCAAAGCAGGCGAGCTTTTGGGATCCTACCAACCCACGACCCGGCACTGACCAGGACAAGGCCACGTGGAGGCGTCGTTCGTCGCCGCCACCAAGGTTTCCTCGTGTGACCGCCTGTGGCAGCCCCCTAGCCTATAAAGGGTGGACCAAGGCCACCGAGGAAGAGGAGGAACAAGTCAAGCTTAGAACTAGCCATAGCTAAGGTGGTCGAGAGGTGATCTCCTCCGAGCTAGGATCTCTTGTCTTCTACACCTAACCAACACCTTCCTCTACTCGGGAACCTCTTTGAACTCATCAATCCAGACATGTAGGAGTAGGGTTGTTAGCCTCCAGGAGGCCTGAACCTTGGTAGCTCCGTGTGTCTCTGCTGTGATCGTTGGTCTACCGCTTTTTTTTCTCTCTCGAAGTAGTTGATCGCTAGCCTCCTTCAAACCCATCTCTGAACCAAATAAAGGGGTATCTCCGACTCCCGGTGTCCATGCCGCGAGATACGACACCGCCTGATTGGTTAAAGCATTATTTAGAATTTTATGTACTCTACAATTGCCTGCTAAATAGGCTCGAAATGTATTTAGAGTTTCTGTGTACTCTACATTGCATTGTAGACACAGTACCTTCTAAGATGTTTTTCTCACATTTTAAAACTAGCCTTAATCCATTGTAGAAACAGTACCTTCTAAGAGTTTCTGTGCATGCTACTATTGTTGTTGTCTCCTGGATATACCCTTATTGTCATGGACTTAGGTTTCATTTACTTCCATCCTTGGAGAGAAATGCATTTATCAGTTTCCCTATCCTCTGTATTTACAAGTGCATGCTTTGATCAGCCACACTCAAAATCAAGGATCTGGATAAGCTCGATGGGTTCTTGGGATGGCCATGGAAAGATATCCAGAAGAGACTGAAAAAAATCCAGGTTATCATACGTTTCAACCAGTCAAAACTATTGATCAATTGTATTTTATAATCTGATTCAAAAATGTTATGTGCAGAAGAAAATGAAATTCATTCTATACGTCAAAAAGAATGGACAGCTAGTCGAAGCAATTAAGGCTCTTCATCTTGATCATGTCTACTTACTTGGTGATACATAATGGTAATCACATAACATATACCTCTATTATACCTTTCATGATGTTTGATTGTCTCACTTGTCACTACCAATAGATTAGGGGGAACAACAACAATCAAAACCCGACGATACGGAACAAAACCAAAACCCGATGTGGAACATAGTTTTCTGAAGTTCTATGTCGAATACAGAACCAGAAAACCCCCGATATGGGTGGGACATAGTTTAATCAAGTTGTAAGTTAAATAAGTAAAATTTGATACTTCCACTTACTGAGGCAGCAGAGGAGATGAGGAAAGCTAGAAAAAGAGTGAATGGACCACCACCAACTTGAATCTTTAGACGTAAAATATGAAGTATTTGAAACAACAGATCATGCCCCAAATGATGAAATGCTAAAGCATTAGCAGCTTGAACATGATTACCATGTTTTATAGTCTGTAACATGGCCTTTAATATATTCTCAAATAATGCCAGTGCATGGATTAATCCTGCTAAATTTGTAGTCTAAGATTACTAGCACTCTAGCAGCAGTTGCTGATATGATATCATTAGCTGCAATGATACAAAAAAGTGGCTTTGTACAATTATGGTGTATAATACCTATGTACATACTAAATTCAGTGAGTGTTCACACCGCAATTGATAACACTCCAGTATATAAACTAAATTGATTTACAGTCATACACAAATCAACCTTAAAATGGTTATGCAAGAAATTAAGGTTTTTATTTTGGACATCCAAGTTTCGTGACACAAACATGTTTATTTCGCCAATATAACATGTGTGCTCTCTTGATTGTCATCAAAATCTTGCCTTCTTCCCCAATGTGCTCTCCCAATCTGCAGAACGATATGCCTAACCTTTTTTCGAGAAAATGCCAAAGATGGGTGCCTTGATCCATTCATGGGGAAGGGAAAAAACAGCCAGCTTTTATGTACTTTCCTAACAATAGGTAAACCCCACCGACACGCACACGACTATACTACATCTTAAAGGCATGGAGAAGCGAAAGAGTTGCTCTGCCTTGCAATGTCGAAGACTACTCTGACCTTTGTGCCTTTGAGCAGAGTGACACTGTCGTAGGTCCTCCTATTATGGTTTTCTCAAGATACACCAAGCCATCAGATGGACCATTGAGAGAGCACTTTGCGGATCAGAGAGGGGCATCAAGTCCCAAAATCCTTCTCAACCATTAGCAGACTGTTGTGAACATTTTAGCTGTATAGGACTGCAACTTGACCTGTTGCTGACGTCACATAGAAAATGTTAGGCCATATCTTAGTTGTAGAAATACACATTTTATGACTGACAAACAAATTTAGGTTGTTTTTTGGGTTGGCTTCGATAGTTTTGATTATTGTTTTTTGTGCTGGCTTCGAAACCAAGTTCTTTCAGGAACAAAGGATCCGAAGGTGCTACTGAAGTAGATAATCTTGGTCAAATGATAGTTGGAGGTTGTCAAAGTGGGGTGGATGTATGATTTATATCTTTGAAAAACCTAATAGTGGCCGAGCTTCATTTCGTTTGGATAGAAGTGGACAATAGGAGTGTGAGACCAGGGGCAGGGCCTAGTCCCTGGCGGGAATAGAGTTGCGCTGAGGCTTAGTTTGTGTCTTTTGACTAATTCATTGCTTAAATGATAATGAGTATGTGGTGTGACTTCTACGGCGAAGGCTCGACTTGACTGTTAAGAATAGAATCACCACTATCCTGACAAATAAAGATATTGTTCCTACTTAATCTAGTATCTATCCTAATTAAATATGTAGTTTCCCAACGTATAACTTCACGGGATCCTCTGCCCGTAACACTAGTTGGCCCTTTCCGAGCATCTCGTCCTTTAGCTACGTGGCCACTGTCGAAGGCCCATTATGCTCCATGCTGACGTATGGAGTTTTACCATCCATTTAAATGTATTATTGGAAGGCTCATACATCTGTGTGGTTGTTGTGGGCCCAAGAATAAATATGCTCATGTGCTTTGTTGTGACTCTAATAACAGCTAAGCCCTTATTGCGAATATCCTTGGAGCTCATGAGAAGTGGATAACCGCTTCCAACATTTTTGTCATAAGGAACATTAGCATTACTTCAGTATATTAGTGTGAACTAGCGAACTACACGTGCGTTGCAACGGGAACACATGATACTGATATGGTCACTAATTTTCTGCATAGCCATACAACGCAACATATGCCAACTCATCGCTCTAACAATCACCCATCGTGTTTACGTGGTTGAGAAACAAATACTATTAGTAACAACTGAATAACAAAAATCTAACCTAAGCATTGATATCTTTTAAATAGATAAAGAGCATCTCGTAGTTTTAATGCCAATGACTGTTTTTTACTCTAATTTTTTTTGAACACATGTTTTACTCAATTTCAGCGGATAGACTTTAAGTATTGACAGATAGACATTCATCTGCTGTTTTTAGTGGTCTAAAGAATATTGCCAATAATTATCAAAGACGAATAGGAAGAAGGCTTGCACCTTGGCAGAACATTTGTGCCACAAAATTATTTGAGAAGCACCAAAATGGGAACAGCAAGACCATGACACGCATAGAATCAAATCAAGAGTGATTCTTAAAAGATCAAATCAGGCACTGATTATATTGGCGACATACAAATTCTGAATTTCCAAGGAATTATATAGTGAACTAGATTCTGGAATCTAATATGAATACACTACAATAGCAAGGTTAGTCCTAAAATGTAATTATCTGGAGAAACACACACGAGATGCATATACATCAGCACACACTAAACTGTATCATCGATCGTAGCATCCTCAATGCTGCGATTCGTGAGGCATGTTAATGTCAAGTGTCAAGCGCTTCTAGACGGCATCAGAAATCTGGAGGGAGAGACGAGGATTTAGGCGACTTGCACAGATGTGGTCGAGGTAGGTGACTTGCAGGACGGCGGCGATGCATGTTTTCTTGCCGGATTACCATAATCGGCAAAAGGAGTATAACTGACGCTAGGCTGCTCGCCTGCTCCTGTCCTCCACCACCTCACAAATGCACAGTATAATATCAGTATGCACATGGACTAAATAACAAATTTGGAAAATCTTGGCGGAATGAGGCAGAGGTGTTCAGCACTGAAGATGAGAGGGCGCAAACACCTTGCATAGGAACTGGCGGCGAGAGGCAGACCTCGGCGGCAGGAGGCAGAGCTCAGGGTGGACGCACAGGCTAGATACTGATGGCGGCGGAGAGCTCCGGGCGTCCGGAACAAGATCAGGGCGCGATGAGCGTGTGATTATTGATTATCTTAGCAAGATATATAGATATCCACTGCCATAGAAAAAATTGAAGGTGTGAACTAGTCATTTGAAGACTAACTGTACCTTGCTTTCGTTGCAGATACTGTTGAATATAGATGCACAGTGCTGAAGGTTGGGGACTTTGTCCGTTGAAGAAAAAGATTGCCAAGGTGGCCCACTAAGGAAGCATATTGATGGATCACAGAGCTAGTTGTTTGGGGATTCAGACGCTCTTAAGATTGAATATATCGCTGTGAACATTATTGGAAGCTACAGCGCCCCCATGCATCTTGTTCTTCATTTTCCATCTAATGGTCTATGTTGTCATGTGAGGACCGGAGCTGGTGACCAAAACATTATATCCAAAAGCTCCAGCGTGAATACTGAGGTTCACTATTTTCAGGAACTCGCCTCCTCTCCATTCGAGCAATGGGATGCAGTTGGGCAACATATAGGATTTTTGGGGCTAATTATAGTATTTTGGGAATATATTGAGGCTAACGAGTCTTTTATGGCCAAAGTGTACAAATGAAAGGGCCAAAGGTACTACTTGTTGCTACAGATTTGAGAGTCAAGTGTCAACTTCTTAAAGTACTCCATAAGTTTGAGAGTCAAGGTGTTTGCTACAGATTTGAGAGTCAAGTATTAATTATTGGAGAGTTTCAATGTTAAGTGCTACATAAGTTTTAAATTGTGCTCTGTAAAATCTTTGTTCAGTTTGAATGCACGGAGTATTATCCTTTTGTTGTGTTCAATTTTGCTTCAAATAAGTGTTAGAGAATCCTTGGTGTATCTTTTCGTTGGGTTCAGTATTGATTCAGATCGTTAAACTGTGAAAACTGCAGCCAAAAAACACTGAAATGCAGACTGTATTTTCAGTTTGCAGTTTGTATTTTCAGTTTGCTTCAGGTTGGGCGTAAACAGAAAGTTATTGCTTCAGATTTGTCTTTGTTTGGCTCCAGCCGTTGGATGGGCATTGAAAATCCCACTCAGGGTGAACGCGGGCGTAGCCACGTGGGGAAATTTGGCAGAGGGTTACAAGATTGATCTGAACTGTTAGTTTAGAATGCCACGATTAGTGTGGGGGTGTTGGATGATCGTGTGCACTTTCAGTGGATTAGGGAAGTTTTCATGTGCTCTTTTATTAATAATTTTCAATTTATCACTGTTCCATTTAATATCACCTCTGTATCATAATATAAGTATTTTTATATTATGAAACGGAAGGAATAGTATGGTGAAGGACATTACGAAAGTCATGTGTGCCTGCTAAATGACAGCACCTGCTAAATACTCCGTCTCTTTCACAATATAATATGTTTAGATGTTACACATATTGTATAGATATGGACAGAAAAAAATGAACATATAGTAAAATGTGTTTGGATACATGTGTACACATGTGAATGCTATAAATTTAGAAAAAGAGTAAAACATTTGTTTTCTTTCTTCTATACCCGTGATTCTGTTTTTACCATTACTATTTGTCTTACCGTAAATTCTTCATTGATTGTTCCTTGAGTGCTATCGTTATTTTGAGGATTTATGTGACAAATGGAACTGTAATCAAGCGGCGCCACGCTGGCGCTATTGTTGTTTCCTCCACAAAAGCAGATGCGTCATTCGAATGTCTGAATGATCTCAAGTCCCTCGGCCCAAAAAAAAAAGATCTCAAGTTCCTTCAAAAGTTTGATAAGCTTTTTATATTTCTCCGTGCGGACAAAGAGTTTAGTGAAATGGCCTGCTGCGGTGTTTCAATGAAACCGGGGTATAACCCTTTTATCTAAGAAAAAAGAGTTTAGGGCAATGGCCGATAAAATTACGGAGGAGACAACCTGGGGTCGTGTAGTGCGGGGTCTATCAAGCAACCAATCTGGTTAGTTCCTTTGTTTAATTATTCTTCCCCCGTTTGTAAAAGCCTAGAAGGTTTATGTCTTGATATTGGCATTGCAAATTATCCTGTTCCTGTAGTGTGTAAGAACATGTCGTCATATGTATTCTTCTGTTATAGAGACACATTAGGTTGCTGATGGGATTATGAAGATAGAAGGCAGTATGTTTATTGTTGTCTTGCTTGAATAGAGTATTACGAGATGCCACTTTGTAATGAACCGGCTTGCCACCCACAGCCTATTTGGATTAATGCACCTTGCCTACTTGCACTCATGTTTGATGGCAATCGCCCTTCGCCCGATAGGTTCAAGCATTATTTAGAATTTTATGTATTCTACAACTGCCTGCTAAATAGGCTTGAGCTATATTTAGGATTTCTGTGTATTCTAAATTGCATTGTGGAGACGGTACCGTCTAGTATGTTATCCTCACATTTTAAACTAACCTTAATCCACTTTGAACTTACCCTAAGAGTTTATGTGCATGCTACTGTTATGGTCGTCTCCTAGATATACCCTTATTATCATGATCTTATAGGTTCATTTACTTCCAATCTTAGAGAAAAAAAATACATTTTCCAGTGGTCCCTATCCTCCTTTATGTTTACAAGTGCATGCTTTGATCAGCCACACTCAAAATCAACGATCTGGATAAGCTCAATGGATTCTTGGACTGGTCATGGAAGGATATCGAGAAGAGACCGAAAAAAGTCAAGGTTATCATACGTTTCAACCAGTCAAGGCTATTGATAATTTGCATTTTATAATCTGATTCGAAAATGCTATGTGCAGAAGAAACTGAAATTCATTCTATACGTAAAAAAGAATGGACAGCTAAGCAATTAAATCTGTTCATCTTGATCATGTCTACTTGATACTTGATGACACATAATGGTAATCACATAACATACTTCTATCATACCTTTCTACGTAATGTTTGATTATCTGTCACTAGCAATAAATTTAGGTTACACAGAATTGTAATCACATAACAATTATGTTGTTGATAAATACATCTATTTTTCATAAACATCAACCACTTTATTTGTCAATAGCAAGTCACCCGTGCTACGCCACGGGACAAAAACAAAAAACCAATGCAGCACATAGTTTTCTCAAGTTATATGTCAAATATAGAACCAGAAAACCCTGATGTGGACGGGGACATAGTTTACTCAAGTTGTATGTCAAATATATAAAATTGATGCTTTCATTTGCTGGGAAGCAGATGAGACGAGGAAAGCTAGAAAAGGAGAGAATGGGCTACCACCAACTTGAATCTTTACAACTAAAGTATGAAAGATTTGAAACAACAGATGATGCCCATAATGTTGAATGTTGAAGAATTAGCTATCTGAACATGATTACAATGTTCTATGTAAGGATGACAATTTTTCCCACGGGTACCGTACCCGTATGGTAGGGTATGAGCACAATTTATACCCATTGGTAGTACTCATACCCTACCCGTTAAGTCAGTGTAGGGAACAAGTATAACCTCATACCCGTGGATATACCCATACCCTGTCCGTTTATAAACCTTGCCCGTGGAGGTCTAACATTTATTCTCGTGAGCTTATTAATCTACGTTAATGCTGTCATCAATTGTTAATTTGAGTTGAGACAATTGTCATGTACTCAAATATATGTTATTGAGTTGAAATAAATATTTTCTTCTTTTATCAATGTGTTACTAATGAATGAAAAATTATGTATAACATGTGTACAATTTGATCTACCACGTTAGGTACACAACGGGTATGTGTACCCGCCGGGTATTGGTACGGGTAAAGTTTCATACCCGTGGGTACAAGTATGAGTATGGTATTACTTTACTCGCTCCATATCCTACCCATTGTCATCCTTGGTTCTATAGTCGGCAACATGGCCTTTATTATCTTCTAAATTAATGTGAATTCATGGATTAATACTGCTAAATTTATAGTCCAAGCTTACTATCAATCTAACAGCATTTGCTGTATATGATATCATTAGCTGCAATGATATATACAAAGATGGGTTTTGTACAATGTCAGTGTGTTTTTTTTTGAAACGGGGGCAAAAGCTTTACCCCTTATATTAATTAAGAGGAGAAATGCAAGAAAGTAAGTTTTGAGACCGAAATACAACGAGGTTACTCTCGCGACATCAAGTTGCCCAAACATTTGGCACCCGTGAGAACCCACAAGTGGGCCTCATTTTTTACTTTGTCTAAGAGAATGAACGGCGGCGTGCACTTGTTATGAAACACCCTACCATTGCGCTCGTTCCATACTTCCCAAGTGACGAGCAAGGTGAGAGAGGCGACAGCCTTGCGGTTTGGAGAACCGTTGGTCATCAAAAGCCACCACTCATTAAAGTTGAGGTTTAACCAAGCTCCGGTGTTGACGTTGTGGAGACCAAGCCAATCTTTTGTAAGATCCCAAACTCTTCTTGTGAAACGACAATGCACAAGGAGATGGACGAGAGACTCTGTAGTTTGCTTGCAAAAAGGGCAAAGACCGTAGTTTGGCCATCCCCTCTTGGCGAGGCGGTCGGCTGTCCAAACTATGTTTTGATTTGCAAGCCAAGCAAAGAACTTCGCCCACGGCCTCCAAACCGACTTGGCCATGGAGGATGATATGGTGCCCATGAATTGCATCTTGTAAGCCGACTTCGCCGAATACTCTCCATTTGCCGTGAGCTTCCAACTGATCTCATCACAAACATCATGGTTTAGCTGGATATTTGTGGTGAGACTCCAAAGATCCACAAATTGTGAGAAGTGGGCTGCTGTGAAGTTCTCATCCAGGCGCACTTTGCCCACCCAACCAGCCCCAACTATGGCCTTCCCAACAGAACAATTCTTCATACTAGAGCACTCAAAAATGAGAGGTGCAATATCTTTTGGCTTCCTACTCTCCAACCATGGCCCATGCCAAAAGGGGGTCTTGAGCCCATTTCCAACGGAAATCGTAGTTGCGGCGTAGAAGATGTCCATGTCCTCATTTGAGCAAGGGTTACCATACCCCACCCAAATTTTTCCGGGGTCCTTCCATTCTAACCATGGCCAACCCAAACGCAAAGCGGTCGCAAACTTCCCCAAGTGGAGAATTCCAAGCCCTCCGAGCTCCTTTGGGCGACAAACCAACTCCCAACTTATTTTGCATTTAGCGCCGGTGGTTTTGTCTTTCGCTGACCATAGGAAATCACGTTGGATCTTGTTGAGAAACTATGTACACAATATGTTCAGTGAGTTGTCACACCACAATTAATAACACTCCAGTATATAAACTAAATTGATTTATAGTCAAACACAAATCAACCTTAAAATGGTTATGCAAGAAATTATGATTGTTTTTATTTGGGACATCCAAGTTTTGTGACACAGTATGTTTATTTCAGAATTTTAAGCTGTGTGCTCTCTTGATTGTCGTCAAAAGCTTGCCCTCTTCCCTGACGTGCTCTCCCAATCTGCAGAATATATGCCCTAACCTTTTTCCGGGAAAATGCCAAAGATGGGTGCCTTGATGGAGAAGGAAAAAAAACAGCCAGATTTTGTGTACTTTCCTAGTGATTGGTAAGCCCCACCCACCCGCATACGACTATACTAAATGTGAATGGCATTGAGAAGCCAAAGAGTTGCTCTGCCCTCCAACGTCCAAGACTTCACTTCGACCTTCATGTCTTTAAGTAGAGTGCCGCTATCGAAGGTGCCCCTATTATGTTGTCTCAGGATAGACCAAGCCATCAGATGGATCATTGAGGAGGAGAGAGCTCTTTGCGTATCAGAGAGGAGCATCGATCAAGTCCCAAAATGGCAAAATCCTCCCCTCAACCATATTAGCGGACTGTTATCAGCTCATTAGTTGTCATATATAGGGCTGCAGCTTGACCTGTTGGGGACATCATATAGAAAATGTGGCTATTTCTTGTCGGTAGAAATATGCATTTTACGTCTGACATACAGATTTAGGTTGTTTCGCATGGAAAATTCTGATTTTTTTTCTTTACGATTGGCTTAGAAACCAAGTTCTTTCAAGAACAAAGGATCCAAAGATGCTACTGAATTACATAATCTTGCTCAATTGATGGTTGGCGCTTGTCAAAGTGGGGTGGATGTATTATTTATATCTTCGAAAAACCTAATAGCGGAAGAGCTTCATTCCATTTCTATAAGTGGATAGCGGGAGTGTTGTGTGCTGCACTGGGTAAAGTGTGGAGGCTAGTGATGGGCACTGGAACTCATCTACCTGCCGGCGAGTTAATTGCAAAAAACCATCACAATTGTGCCTAGGGTTTCAAAAAACCACCATGTGTTCAATTTTTAGCAAAAAACACCGGTATTCAGTAATAGTGTGGCAAAAACCACTGATTGCCCAATTGACACACACTAAGTGAGTTTCTGACCGGTGGGTCCCGATGTCAGGGCCTATGTGGCAGGATAAAAACAATAAATAGAGACCTTGGGTTTATTTGCAAATTCGCCGCCGTCGGCTCGCCTGTGCTGCTCCGGCCGCCGGAAGCTCTCCAAGAGAGGCGGCGCACAGTGCAGGGGTGGTCGGGGTAAGCTGGCTCAGAAGCTCCGACAATGGCCTGGGCCTGCGTGCCCCTGCCCTGCTAGATGGCCTGGACAATAGATGGGCTGCCCGTGAGTTACAGGAGCTCGTCCAGATGGCGCACTTGTGAGAGAGGAGAGCTTGATTTGCTTGGTTTGGTACGTACGCCTTACGCCTCACTCTGATCTATCTCTTCCAAAATTCTTGGAAGGTATCGTGCTATGTGCAGCGAGAACGCGATCGGCGCTCGGTTCACGCCGCCCATGGCCTGCTCCACGTTCCCGCCTCTATGGTCGTATGCGAGCTCTTAGACCTTGCCAAATATACTCGCATCCTCCTCTTGGTTCTCTTGGTCAAAGGAATCGACCTAGGACTCAACCAATCGCTGGCGTGGAAGTCGTCTCTCCAACTCCGCCGCCAAGCCGCCGCGGGTCGAGGACGCCCGTTTCCGGGCCCGTACCGCGTCGTCCGCACGTTTCGCGTTGCCGTACGCGTGCCAGGCTGGCTGCGCGGGGCACCGGGTCGCGCACGTAGGTCATTGTCTTGCGTGTCGTGTCGCGCGGCGCCGCCGTCCCCACGCCGAGCCAGCGAGGCCTGCCGTGCTCCACGCTCGTGTTCAAGCTCGAAGGAAACGTGCCAGCGAGGTCTACGTCGTTGAGGTCTATATCGGCCACCATGCGTGTGCAGGCCTGCAGGGGTCATCCAGGAACAGCGCACAGGACACGAGCAACAACGATGGTCAGGAAGGTGCCGGTGAACATCATTAGGGACGGGGAATGAGAAGATGTTAAATAGCAAGGTCTTTTTTTCAAAATAGACATGCCACGTAAGCGTGTCATGGGGTCCCACCGGTCAGAAACTCATTTAGATCGTGTCAACTGGCCAATTAGTGTTTTTTGCTCCACCGTTACGCAATACCGGTGTTTTTTGATAAAAATTGAAAACATGGTGGTTTTTTAAAACCCTAGGCACAGTTGTGGTGGTTTTTTGCAATTTTCTCTGCCGGCAGGACATCGCGTGATCCATTCATATCCCATCTCGGTTGCGCCTTACTTTTGGTTTTGTCAACGTGGTAGGTGCCTAGTTTTTTTTTAATCTATATAAATTTTAAAACTAATACATAAGTTAAAAAAATTAAAAAAAACATTGCACCGCCGGCTAGAGTAGGGCCGAAAGACTTGCGTCCGCATTGCTCTGGCCGAAACACTTGAGTAGCTATTAAAATAAAAGACTCTCAACAGTGTTTCAACTTGAGACAAAATATAAGCGGGTCGTCAAGTAGATTTCATTCCCGCGATCGGTTTCGAGTTTTATCGACTCTAACTGGTTAATTTTTTATCAAAGTTCATAACATTTTTGACGTATTTTATCAAATTCGTTCGATTTGTTTGTATGAGTAGATAAATCTCATCGTTTTCCACAACTTCTATGTCCACATATACTTACATGAAAACACACAGTCTAGAGAGAACTGTACTAGACCGAAAATACATATATGACCGTCAAAAGAAAAAAGTTACACCATAAAAGTTGTGGGAAACGGCGAGATCCATCGTGAAAAAAATCAAACAGTCGACCGTGTACAACGAATTTGACAAAATTAATCGAAAAATGATGCCAAATTCGGTCCAAAGTTAAAAAGTTTGAGTCGACGAAACTCAAAACCAGCAGTGAGAATGAAATATACTCGTCGACTCATATATCTTGTGTATATTTTATCTCGATTCGAAATACGGTTAAGAGCTTATCATTTTAAGTTTTTAACCCACGCAAGTGAATGGAACTTGTGTGCTTATCAGTCTTCACCGTATAAACTTTCAACCGGAGCAATGCGGAAACAAGTGTTACGCCTGAGCACTGCCGAAACACCTATTGCGGCCCTACTCCGAGTGACGGTGCAATATTTTTAGAATTTATTTAATTAATGTATTAGCTTCCAAATTATATTAAAAATAATACTCTTATTTTTTTAAAGGGTTTTTATCATTCTTGCCACTATGACCAAGCCTATACTCAAAAACGCCATTTGACCGATCAAATACTCAAAAACGCCACCGGCCTATACTAAAAAACGATATTGTCAAAACTGAGAAGTTAAAGAACATACATCATGCCAAAAATTTAACGACTATCATGTATGCTGCCCTGTCCCGGTCCACTCTTGAATGGCAAAATTGATTGTACACTAACTGTTGGAAAATTAACAAAGTTGCAAAACTGATTACTGAAGTAAGGAGCGGTGGCGTTTTTGAGTATATGATTGGTCAAATGGCGTTTTTTAGTATAGCCTTGGTCATAGTGGCAAGAATGATAAAAACCCTTTTTAAAATGGCTGGTGCATCCAACAGGCACAAGATATATAGATCGAAAACCGAGAAAATAGTTTTCTAGTACTCCATGTATCATAATTTTGTATGTATGATAGATGAGATGTGATAACTAGGAGTACGCCTAAAATATGAAATGGATGCAGTATGAAATTAAAAAATTAACATACATTTCCGAAATATATAAGTGCAGTACAAAACACTGTTGGGCTAACGCCTAGATGAAGGGATCCGGACTAAAAGCGTTGTGTACATGGATAAAAGGTTACAGAAAAGCGTGCTTTTCATGTGGGCGAGCTCCCAAAATGTAGAGGATTGGATAGAATGAATACAATGACGCATATGAGAGCCGCTATCAACAGAAGGCCTGCTATGATACTTGACACCAACGCTGCGACAGTGTTCTTCTTTGTCTCTCTTGTTATAATTACCATTCCAAGGTAAGCCACAATTGCAGAATACATTATGACTAAAGATGCTTTGTAGCCCTTTTTGCGTGGACTCACGTCGAGTGAGTAAGATACCATCAACACTCCGGACATGATGGAGTACAAGCTGACCAACAGGAGTGACTGCTCGTCCGCTGCCTTAGGGGGCGCCGATTGTGAAGTTTGCTGGGTCTCTCTTTCTCCGGTTGTGGATAATTCCACTTCCCTCTGAATAGCATTTCCACCTTCACTGGATTCTCTTAGATATTGGCATCCACTCTTTTCTATGCACCAGGAAGGAAGCCTTTTAAATCTGGCTACGATGATACCTCGTCCCAGGTAATATACGCAAAGAATCAGATCAAGTAGAACTGTAATGAGAGACAGATACACATAGCGGCCACAAATCTTGAGCACAGCCAGAAACAAACCTAAAGATGTTAACACTAGTAGCCCATAGATGATGGATTTCAGGAAAACTCTGACAAATGAATCCCTGTAATCTGGAAGGCCTGCTGCTGGAGGCACTGTGCACATCGTCATAACAAAGAGCCCGATTATGACTGCGATGAGTAGGATGATTTCCGGGGCCCGATATGGGACATCCGTGCACTGACCTCTGTTCAGGTAGCCGAAAAGGGTTGCCGAGAGAGCCGTGAAATTTGTCTGTGTTATTTCAGAGCAGAGGCTGAAGAAAAAGTCCATGTCCGGGTGGAGTTCTTTATACTGCACTATTCCCCACGTTGTGCCGTTATCCAATCCATTCTTGATGATGAAGAAGTAAGGTACTATGAGCAAAATAAGCATGAAGAAAAACCAGACGTAACCTCCTCTGAACAACATTGTAAAAGATATTGCCGTGATTGTCAGCGAGATATTTGACGCATATGCTAGGATGCAAAGCCCAAGAATGCGGTAGCGATCAGAAGGGTCAACCATCTCATTATCAACCGCACTGTCTTGGCTCAGCTCTGATGGCCCCTTCTCATCCATCCATCCGGCTACAAACAATGGCAGCAAGTTCAACACCAGAGATACCGCGGAAGCAACACGGAATACCACGATGTGGTGCTGCCTTTTATCGCAAAATGTCGACGAAAGGAGAACCAAGAAGAGCGGCCAATTCATTGTTGAGGCTTTCTTGAAGTACTGCGCGAGTTGCTTGTCCGCTGCAAGGAACTCCGAACGAGTCGTCAAATCGATTGAGGTCTGTGAAAAATGTGAATCAAAAAAATTGTTAGTACTTAATGTTGAAATGCGAAGATAACCGTCCAAGTAAAAAATCAATTATAGACAGGAAAGTCTTTTCTTTCAATCATCATGTACATCATTGTCTTAAATACTGCACATTAGAGAGCACTTCTCTTTAGCTTGATGGATGCCAAGACGGACCCATATATTTACAGAAACATGGGCACACCACAAGGCAACCATTTTTTTCTCAGACAAATATGGGCTTCACTTGGAGTAAATATTTTCCGCAACACATTCGAATAATCACAAGTTTGCAACACATTCAAATGTTCACAAGTTTTAACCAATAAACCACGTAATGATACTCGTTATATTCTATCCATTCATATACCATACCATGCTTTAAAATAAACCTAGATCCACTTTCCATCTTCGTAGGAAAGTTCACTATTGGATGGGTTGAACCCTTCAAAAGGTCTGTTCTTCTCACTTGGTTTTGTACATTTCCCATTTCCTGAAATTTGAATGCTTTTATTAATGACTACTCAATACTCTGAGCTACTACACATCTCCTATTTAGGAAACCTATCAGAAATACAAGTAGTCAATTAAAATTGAGCAATTCATTGTCCTAAACTGAGTTGAATCTGACAAAAAAGTGAAATAAAGTTGATCAATGTCCATTATCTTTCAACTTGGCCGAACCAAAAATGTTCACTATAATATTGAAGAAAGAATCCAACTCCACAAAGAATCAAATAATCGGAAGCAATATGACTAACAAAAACTCATGAAATCTGAATAATCCGATCTGTGAGGACACAAATTTCTCTAGCTACATGACACCGTTAACCAAAATTAACCAAACCCTAGTATGCATTATGAACCCTAGTTTGAACACAATGTTTTTTTGAGGGAATGGAACACAACGATTAAAACGGTTCATAACGCATACTAGGAGTATGAGCGATGTTAAAGCCAAGTACTCATCAATGTTTGGCTAGTAATTGCTGGGCTGATTATCATAGATATTCCCACGATCCTCATCTTTAATGCGCAGTTCTTTTGCCAGCTTAGAAAATAAGCTTCCCTTCTCAGTTTTTTCTAATAAGCCAACCAGATTATTAATTGGAGCTTCTAAACTAGTTAGACTAGTCACAGTGGGAATAACTAAGGTGGTAACATAGATTCCACGTAGGCAAAAAAGATGACGTGTCATGTAATTAATGAGGAGAGAGGCAAATTGAGTAACTTAGCTAGTTACCATCACATCACGGTTTTCAAGAGAAAATGTGTGAGAGTAATAAATGAGACTACATATGACACTACCTCTATGTTACTTTGCACTGTGAAGATAGTAACATAGACTCGTAACACGTGTATGTTACTAGTTGAAGTTACTCCCCATTGTGACTAGCCTTTATGCCATATCTAAATTAGAAGCCTCGTGTAATAAGCTGGTTGGTTTAAGGAGTAAGTTGGGGAGGGGTCAATTTTTTAAAGCTGGTATAAGAACTGGGCCTGAAACCAAATGGTCACTATGAGTTGGAGTGAGCGCCTCTCTAATTCCTCTTTCTTTGAGCGGAGTACTACGTTTTGGTGACGAGTGGTAAATGAGGTCAGCACCATAATATCGTGGGTATGAATGTCTTTTTTATCAAAATAAATCTTCTCTGGACATGGTTTGCCAAATGCCCTACAAAAATAAAGGAAACTTGATTTGACAAGGAGAACAAACTACAAGGTTTGTATAGGGGCGTCCATGTACATACCGTTGTAAAAGTCCCAGGCGGTGATAACGATGGGGCATTGGCGCTAATGCTATGTTCTCCTGTGTATGCCTGACGAGTGGCGTTCCGTGTTGGTGTATCCATTTAATTCCGGCGGAGGAACTGATGTCCTCTTCACTCGAGCTAGCTGAGCAAGAGAAAGATCAAAGTGGCGTTAGAACTTTAGTTAAATTTATTTGTTGTATGCTCCATCTAAATTAGTAAAATATTGATTCTATATGCAATTTCATTTAAATGATTCAGTTGAAGTTACTTAAGTGAAGTTCTAATTGAGTAATTACTTAATTCAACTTAACTGAACTTCTGATTACTCTAAGTTGTATACACAAGTTATTGATCCTATTTTTTTAGATATAAAGGGCCTCGCCCCAGTCCCATTTCATAGAAAAGAGACATCATTACAATGTTCATGTTTTACAGCACTCGGGGGAAATAACCGGCAGCTATACCGCCCCAGATCAAACTCGGAAAAACTACCACGAGTAACAAAAGGTCTAACAGTCAAATTCTGTCCGCACCACAACCATTGCAAAGTTCAGAAACCTGGCAACCTGACGCTAAACCACAAGGGGAAAAGCAGGAGAAAACATCTTCAGTGTAAGAGAGGGTAATGGCCAAAGACCACTTTCCACCCACCCTCGTCCTCAACCATCACCACCGAGGCAGCCTCCAGGGTTTTAGCCAGGTCTTGAGTAGGAGCTTCCCAGTTTTCATCGTTTTGGTTGTGTTTTGCTCCAACTCGAGCCTTCTTTGACAGAGGATCACCAAGTTGATTTTCCTCTTGTGGTTATTGATCCTATCTCTAGGCAGGGTTTGAGGTTGACTGCTCTGAGTTAATTCATATCTGGAAGTTGGTAAGGAGAGATCAGGTCGGTGATCACCCATCGTTGATGATGTCCGTGAGCTTAGTTTGTCGTTTCAGTTTTTTTCGCATTTGTTCAGTTCCTCGGAATGCCAACAAAGTGGGTCGCAACTGTGTTAAGTACGCTTGCACTAATGTGGTGTCCTAGTGTAGCCTTCAAGAGTGTCATCAGATTTTAGTTCACAGCCTTGGTGCTGATTCTAACTTTGTGTTTTTCTCTCTTCTATCATTGTGCGGTCACCATTTTTTCGGTCCATCTCGTGCTCAAATCGTGACACCACTCCCATGCGGCATGTACAAATTAAACAAGTAATCGTGCTAGCCCCTCTTTCTGTACTTACGATAAAATACATATTAGGGCCTGTTTGGTCATAGAAAAAGTGAGAAGACAATAAGAATATGAATTCTTCCTAGGATATCTCTGTTTATCTGTTCGGTTCGAAGGAATGGACGGAAGGAAAATTCTATACTTTATCTCTTTTAAAAAAGAAAAACGCTGGAAATTTATAATCCACTTAAATCTCCTTTCCAAATTCCTACATACCAAGAATGAGATCATGATCTTTGGTAGCTTATTAATTTTCATGTGGTTTAAATTTGATTTGACCATGTTTATCAGATTTCATGTCTTTTTCCTGTTCATCTAAACCATACGCTCAAAGTTTACAGCTTTGTGTGTCTTTTTTCCTGTCCATCTAAACCATACACTAAAAAAACATACTGCCTAATTCTGAAGCATGAGAACTGGGCAGTGACCTAGTGGCAAGTGTTGCGGTGGCACACCCTTCGCCCAAGGTTCGACTCCCGTCGGAAGCGAGTTTCTGGTGCCTCACCCGGGTGGGGTTCTACTAGATCTCAAAGAAATTAACCGAGGAAGATGTGCAAGAGAAGATGAAGATCTATATGCGGATGAGCAAGAAACCTAGCACGCCGGCGTCGATCCAAGCTATTCGTGAGTTGGTAGAAGCTAATGTTTAATCACTGTCTCCATAAGGCTAGGTGTGAGTACTCCTCTTGTTGCATGGGTGCTCTCGAGGTTGTAGCTTCTGGCTTGGCTGGGTATAAGAGGTTTCCGATGGTCTTGGGCCTAGGGACTCTTGTATCTGGCTCGGATGATGTGCCTTGATCAGTAGGGTGTGTTGTGGTTTTCACCGGTTTTTTAATTAACCGATTGTTGTTTGATTTTTGGGTCTGGTTTCCCTTATTAACTGGATCAATTCTTATATTCTTCTTAAATGCATTGCGGGAGCGCCCCGTCGAGGTTCGTAAAAAAAAGTCATGGGTAGTGCCCACGGATTTCTCTTTTTTGTTCTAATTCTGAAGCATCAAATACCCAGGTATCTAATCAGACATCCAACCATTGAACATATGATGCTTCTGCTATTATGAGGACTATTTCTACGTCGCAGCTATTCTCCTAGCGTGTCAATAATTCACTCGTTCAGAAATTATGTAGACTCCGCTGTGTTAATAACATGCGTTTTTGCACCATACAGAGTAGAAAAAAGACCAATATGACAACAAAAATTGCACTACCTTAGGACCAGGAAGATCTTTGAGGAGTGCGTCACTGTTCAAGTTGGTGATGGGAGCAACACCTTAGTCTGGAGGGATAGGTGGATTGAAGGCCAAAGTGCAAGTGACAACGCTCAACTAGTGGCTGCGAAAGTTTGAAGATGCGTTTCAACTCAAGAACAGTGAAGCAAGGGGCTTATAAACAACACTTCGGTCTCTTATATACAAGGTGCTCTATCACCGATACGAGACCCAAATTTTAGTGTTTCCCTCAAAGACGGAAAACGACTGGCAGTAGTGAAATTTCATATGAGGCTGCCTCAGCGCCTCCATCATCGATTCCAGACGTCCCCGACTCCATCGTCCCAACGAGAGACTTAGCATCTGCCCGCTACGCCATTCCTCCTATGTTTTGATCTTGCGGTGCTTGTTTTCCTTCTGAGGCAAGCCTCCCCGAGCCGCTCGCCATGTATCCGGCGTGGAGCTCCATGTGAGGCCATGAAGGGATTGGGTTGGGCTCTGATGGACGTTCTTGAGCCACCGAGCCGTCCTCCACCTTGCTCCCATCCTGGCTCGCGACCACCAAGCTTCCTCCGGTCAAGGGAAACGATGCAATCTCAGCTTATTCGAGTACACACAGCTTTCCTCTAGTGACCACATCCGATATCTCCACCGGCAGCTCCCTCCACGTCCGACAATCTCATTCACCTCTAGGGTGCTTGTGAGAATATGTATTTTCTATCCATTTTTCCAATTTTTACTTGGGGGGAAATAATTAATAATAAGAATTGAAAATATTTGTAGATGACTTCTTCCATGAGTATGCCGAGTGTGGAATTTTATCGAGGACTCCTCGTCATCGGACAATTCTGACGTTGATTTGTTTGATGATGATGAGATCGAGTATATTATTTTGACGCTAGGCTTGAAGGAAGCTGAGGAGGAGAAGAAGAAGAAGAAGAAGAAGAAGAAGAAGAAAAGGCGGGAAGGATCCCAAGTGGGTCGTCTTTGCATTCCTCAGAACCGAGTTCTTAGTCTTGAAATGGTCATGAAGGATTATGTTGTCGAGATTTGCATGTAGCATGCTCATCATTTATGTAGGCATTCGAATTTCAAAAGTTGCGATACCAACTACCAATATTTTACTCGCCGAGGAATGCTTCCAGCCTCATTAATTGGATTTAGTACATTTGAAAAATATCATCGGCAATGAGAGTGATCGCATATGGCATTTTAAACGACTACACCGACGAGTATCTATAAATTGGAGAAGACATTGTGTGACAAAATTTTGTGGTCAGAGTGATCAAGGTCTTCGGTGTTGACTATGAGGAAACGAAGTGGTTGACAATAAATCAATCAACGGGATGGATGGACATGCTTCACAACATCGATTGCAGTTATTATATGTGCAAAGAGAAATCCCACAAGATGGCATAGCCAGTACACTTGTCATCATCGTGATCCAACTATTGGAGTAGTGCCTCTGAAGACGTTTCGTTTTGGCACAACTTTTTTGGATTGCCGGGCTGTCGAATGTCAATGTTCTACTGAGATCTTATCTATTTTCTAGGCTTGCAAATTGGTGTTGCTCTGTCTTGCAACTTCACCGTCGACGGCCATGCATAAGACATGGATTACCATCTAGTTGATGACATCTATTCTCCGGGGTCAACATTTGTTAAGATTGTATATCCTAAATTCACAATGTAACGAACAAACTCACTTTGCTACAGTTCAATAAGTTTGCCGAATAAATGACAGTGGGAGGGTTTTTGGTGTATTGCAATCCCGGTTGCTATTGCCCAAGATCATGCTTGTTATTGGGACAAAAAATGCCTCACAAATATCATCACAACTTGTGTGATCCACAACATGATCATTGAATATGAGATGGGTTTGGACCTAGACTTTGAATACAAGGTGTTGATAGCTGTGTAGAACCTCGCCGTAATCCTGAGCAAATCCATCCATCTTTTGAGAATACCAGATGTTTAAAAGCTGGGAGTTGCATCCAGCTTGATGATGATCTCATTGAATTTCAGTGACAATTATTTTTATGAAAGATAGTCTCCAATTATTGGTTTATTTGAGTGCGTGCGTTGGACCCTTATTCGCATAGATCATGACCATTCTTTATTTGTTTATTCCTATAATTTGACTATTATTATAATTGAGATTATTATTGTATTGCGTGATATCGAAACATTAATATGTTTCATTTATATTTATGTAAAATTAGAGATTAATTTGAGTACACATACAGATTCACATGAAAATGGAGAAAACCTGTTTTTACGTTAAGTGTCCTGTGCGATGTGTTCGCCTGTTCGGACAATCAGTATCATAACAAGACAAAAATAGTCTAACATCTGATACGCGTCTACCAGGCTAGACGGGGGGGTTTAGTTGTTGGCGTGACAGTTTGTCAAGATAAGAGACTTTGACAAATAGGTCTTAGATGTTTCAACTGTATTGGTGGTCGGGAAATGGGATCTCGGTGTCGTTGACGATGCACCATGTCTCCATTAGATGGCTCATAAGTCACCATATGAGTCGTGGTCGCTGAAGAGCATGTGTTGTACCATCGTGACGTCTTCCATTGGAAGTCTGCAGGCGGCGGCCTACATGACTGAGTTCATCAATGTCTTCTTTCTTGGTGCACCGGTTATACTCTAGAATCTAAATTTATGTGTCAATAAATGAGCACATACATGAAACATTTCAAGGACGTTTTTTTTTTGATAACATTTCAAGGACGTGTTTTGAACAGATTCTCTATTTAAAGAGAAGTCTTCCATTACGTGATAGTTGTGTTCTCTACATGTCCTCCACGCCAGTGGCGGAGCCACATGGTATGCCAAGTATGCCCTGGCATACCCTGCCACACCATGCAACCATGTACATGTACTATTTGTTGGTATAGGAAAACTAATGACTTGATCGATCATTGCAAAACTACTCAGCTTCATACAGGCTGCTCACGTGCAATAGTAAGAAAAAGGTCAGATTTATGTGATTTTCATGTTTAATCATTCAATTATATATTATATTTGTTTTTATACCGTATTAAAATGTGAATTCATAATTATTTATTCAACAGTTTAATAAATTTTATCGAAATGACCAATATTTTTTTTCATGTGGCATACCCAACTAAAAATTTCTAGATCCGCCACTGCTCCACGCTAGACTAGACACGGGAGAATCTGGACCATAGGGGAATTAAGAAGGTGAACCGCAACTCTCTCACCACTTTGCCAAGTTCCATGTACTTAACTATTTCAAAGATCTCATGTAAAAAAACTATTAAAAGGTCTTTCTCATCTCGACTCTACATGCATGTACTCCCTTCGCTCTAAGATAAGTGTCTTATTTTGAAACGGAAGTAGTATGTCCGTACTGTACAACGTCTCTTGAGCCTTTTGTGAGTGTCTTGGCAGGACAACTGGCATTTGTTCAACTACATCCACGATACCAATCTACATCAACCTTTTTTTTTCCTGGATACAACTACGTCATCTCCACCACTAGAAATGGTGTTGTTAGATTATGATCTCCTCGGTAAACTCGTGTGTACTTCCTCTGTTTCTCAAATAGGACGTGTATCAATGTTAACTTTTACTAACTTTACAGGAAAACATATTGATAACTATAAACTACGAATATGAAAATATATTTCATTATGTATTTGATGATATTTATTAGATATTGTAGATGTTAATACTTTTTTTGTAAACTTAATCAATTTTAATATTGTTTGACTTTGACACAACTTTATACACCTTCGTTTAAATAACAGAGGTAGTATGAATCATCTCTCCATGGACACTTGTATTTGATCTACATTGTTAGTTTTGCTAGAGCACTTCGTATGTTGTTTCCTGGATTAAGCTTATTCGAAATTGCTTAATAATCCAACATCAGATGGTTGTAGAAGAACAAGGCGACTTGTAGACGCCATGATAGTGTTCGAAAAGAGATGTGAAAGATGAAATTGTGCTAAACGCAATGTGGATAAAATATGTAATGTGTGCGTACCATACTAAGATGAACGACATGTGTGCTAAAAATGAATGGGTCTGTGTGCATTCCAAGTCGGGGTGGAAACGGACCGGATGCGGATCGGATAGTGCCCTTCCCACATTCGTTTTCATATTTTCAAAACGAATACGATACAGATATAGTCGGATACGAATGTGGAGCGAATGTTATTCGAATACGGATGCAGATCGGATGTTTTCTCAATTCGAAACGGATATAAATATAACAAATCAATAGACTCGTGTCTTATAGCGAGTCAACTATAGAACGATATAGTGATAAATATAGCTATATAATACACAATAGTTAAAATTCAGTCACAAACAACTATATTTGTCCACTTTCTTACTCTTCTTTTAAAGTTGGTTAATACACATATCATGTTAGAATTACCAAAACCGGCTAACATAATTTTATTCGGATACTATTCGGATACGGATATATCTATTTCCATATCCCTATTTGTTTTAAAATTCAATATCACATTTGTTTTGTATTTGTAAATAGAAATCCGGATATTTACCACTTCCATTTCTATTTCGTACGGAGTCGGATATTTATCACTTTTATTTTCAATTTTTCAAATATGAATATCGGATAATTGTGATTATCTGCTAGCAGTTTTCACCCCTAATTCCAAGTGTGTGCTGCTTGTATTACTTTTCTGTGAGCATTTCATATGGCTAGCACAAATTGAACAGTTGTAATGCCTGTGGAGCACGTGTCACTGAGGGGTTCACCATTACTGACGGTTAGATCGATGCATCATGATGGGTTCGTCTTAGGCAGCCGCTTTGTGAAAAGATGTCTTTGATCAGCTGAGCAACTACACCGATGGGTTGCTGAATGCTAGCTAGCCATAATAAATGAGGCCTATTAGATACTCCATCCGATTCCTATATATAAGGTCTGTTTGTTTTTTAGAAAACATTCATAACATAAGGTGTATTGCATTCCAACCACTCATATGAAAACATAAAGTTTTAGAAATTTGATTACATTCCCTTACATAATGCGAACTCTTTTTTCTTTCGAAATCAATTAGCCTCAGATAATTCCGCCCATAAAACTGGTGTAATTTTCCCGTCCACAAGCATGTTTTAATTTTTGAATAAAAAACTACAAACCCTACATATAGGAACATATGGAGTTTGATTCTCACATGCCAAGGATAATCCACCTATGATAGTTGTCGCAAGGAAGATAGTTTTGGATAGATTGATGCATTGTTTTGTAAGCTTTTTGTAATTTAAAAAAAAAAGTTGTACGCATCTCTTTGATGGGTCAAGGATTTCAACCTCCTATTTGAAAAGAAAAAAATCCACCAATGACACATGACATCTAAAGAATGTTAAAATCGTCAGATATGACTGATTTCCACCAATTCAGAGAGGACCTACCCCTATACCATGTACTAATGCCCGCATACAAACCGTACTTTGATCTATTATTGAGAACCCCCACCGCCACCAAAATAATAAAGGGACTACATTATACATAAGCCAAAAGCTTGACAACCTCCACCGAAGTTTTTGTTTGGTCTTATTGTCGAGGAGAACAACTCTTGCTATTATATGTAGAATCAGATCTGTTAGACACGGATTAGTAGTTTGTTTATTTCCCACTTTGTCCTGGTAATTGAGTAACTTAGGGAGATTTTCAATCATAATACACAAAAATGTTTGTACGCACTCACTCGGAAGGCAGCATGGACAGACGAAGCTTTAGCCAATATTAGCCAAATGAACTTTGCATAAGAAATAACATGATGGCAAGAGATTAACACAAAGAAGAAGATCGCCACTAACCTTTCTTCCACGCCAACGTCGCTGCCGTGAAGCTGCAAGAGGATTGGAGCTGAACTCCCAAATCGTCCGGCAGCGAGCCCCTGATATAGGCTGTTGCTAACGAAGAGTTGACATTCTTTTCAATTAAAAATGCCAGACAACATTCGATGTAGTATTTTTCTGCTCTCTAATGCCAGAGCATTGACTATTCCGTGACAAGTTCATGCACTCCATTTTGAATGCCACCTACCCTACAACCCCCAGGTAACATGGGCAGGTAATCTTCCCAGAACAAAATTGAACACTATATTAAGGGAATAACATTACATTTTCTAGTGAGGCAAGATGGTTGAGGCGCTCCATTTGCGCGCTGCCTAAGAAGTCAATGTTGTTGACGGGGACATCCGAATACTAAAATTAGTGGTAGCCTGTTTGGAGGGTTAGTTCCTCCGGTTGGTCTATAAAATGTTCAAGCTGCGGTGTGAACTAAAATTTTACTCGACAAACCTAGATTGAGGGAATAGAATGTTCTCAGATATTTCTAAAAAGGTTCAAAAAAATCTAGATAAAATATGCGAATTTCCCAAAAAAAAAACTGAGCCGATCCGGCTATGGCTTGGCGCAAGCCGAGGCCAACAAAACGCGAAGCCAATGTTATCTGAACCACCCCCGTAGCAAATGACTCGTGTTCTCACATTTTCAGATTTTGCTTTTACTGACTAACTAGCATGGTGACCCTCGTAAATGTGAGGACAACTCTTTATAATAGTATTTTATGACAGATATAAATTATGGTTTATGAAATGTGGCGCGAAATGGTATGCTAAATAAATGTTATATCTCTGGAATGCATTTTCAATTTATCTCTGGAATGCATTTTCAATTTGTGATTATAGTGTTAAAATCATTGATTTTTTTGTTTAGTTTTAACATGACATATTTACATAATTAAAGTTAGGATCGCGAGCTTGTTGTTAGTTTTGTTGTGATATTGAATCATTTTAGTCATTAATTAAATATAACTTTACACAATATTTTATGTCTTTGTCCAATAGCTGAACCTGATAAATCAAAAACTAAGAAGAAATAACTAATTTTTTAATGAAGAAATTTATCCTTGTATTTAATCTGTGTAGATCTATCAATTATCATTGACTTCTAATACCAACCATATTTGTTGTACTCATATTTATATAGTGATTTTTTTGTCAATGAATACTCCTAATTAACAATCATTAAACCTTCATATTCAAGCGCACCTCAGCTCCCACTATCTCTCTTTCGCCCTCCTAATCTATGTATCTCCCACACACATAGGTATCTATTACCATGTACGTACCATCCACCCAACAATCACCGTACATACTCGAATCCTTTTGACACAAAATAATAATTACGAATGTAAAGAGAAAATTGTTATTAGTCATCCTTTTATGCCGCTTCCAGTGCTACATCTTTAAGGAGTAATGTATATGTTTTTCTGTCTACCTAATAATTATGATGATTGTATGTTAAAGTTGAAGGAGATATGTCCTAGAGGCACTTAATAAAGATAGTTTATTCGTCATATCTCAATTGTTCATTATATGTTTTATACCATGCTATAACTGCATTAAGCGGAAACATTAATACGCGTGTGGTAGATAAACAACCAGGTCCCTAGTAGCCTCTATCTAACTAGTTCATTGGGCAATTGATGATCGAGGTTTCCCGATCATGTGACATTGATGTCAGTTGACAATGGAGTCATGTCATTGGGAGAATGACGTGATGGACATACCCAATATTTGTAGGACGTAGTCACTACGCATTTGACCGTGAGATCAACTCTTATTGCTATTCCTGAAAGATACTCTGATTGCATCAAACGTCATATCTTAAAAGTGTGACAATAAAGGTGTCCCTCTCGGGTATCGGAAGGGAGTATGTTGAGACGAGGGATCAAGAGCGGGATTTGCCAGTCCGCATAGCAGGATATATACTCTAGGGCCCACTCAGTGAGATTATGTCAAATGAGCTTGCAAGCATGTGACTAGGTCACCAGGACATAATATCATGTACGAGTAGAAGATAGTGTTGTCGGTAACGAGATCAAGCTAGGTATCGCGATATCTATGAACGAGTCTCGGACACGCTAAGTATCACCATGGCAAAAGGTTTAAGACTCGACGTCTAGGTTCGAACGACAAAGTTATTCGTTATCTCACAGGGATTAATTCTGGGTATCCAAGGTCCACGAATTAGTCATTGATCGGAGAGCGCGTCTCGATCATGTCTGGCGAGATCTCGAACCGCTAGGGTAACACACTTAAGGGGACTCGACAAGTTTACCGGAAGAGAAATTAGAAGAGAGCACCGGGAGCGTCCCGGGAAATATCCGATGAAGATCGGAGAGCGACGAAATAGTTTTCGGAGTCAGAATAAATTAGATAATGTGTGTTTAATATTAATTAGTGTAATTAATAGTTAAATACATTTTTATTTAATGATTTTCGGATTTTTAAAGGCAGCCCACCTTAAATGGGCCTTCCCATGTGAGAGAAGGCCCATAAGGGGGGAAATTTCCCCCCTAGGTGCGCATGAGGAAGGGGGCTGCCCTAGGTGGGCCAAATGGGGCCCACCTAGGGCCGGCGCACCAATTGGGGCGGGCTGGTGTGGGAATAGTCCCACACCGCCCAGCCAGCAAGGCTGGCAGCCCCCCTCCACCTATATATAGAGGTGCCCCCTTGGCCTTTAAATGACGAACCCAATCTCTCTCTTCTTCTCCTTGAAAACGTGATCCTCCATTGGAGTTGCGCCAAGGTGAAGTTCTCTCCACCATACGCACACCGTCGTGCTGCTGGTCTTCCGGTCCAAGTCTTCCGCTGCTCGTCCCTGGATCGGAGCCCGGAGGTCGTCGTCTTCACCGTACGTGTGTGAATCCCTGCGAGGTGCCACGCTAGTGGTGCTCGGAGGTCTTCTTCCTCTACACGACCTCGAGGTCGTCTTCATCGGCTTCATCGACAACGCTTGTGCGGGAGCGTAATCCCCGCGTTTTGGTCTACAAGGGTATGTATATCGATCTCCTCCGTATTACTACTTCTGCATAGTATAGATCCTGGCTAGTTTAAGGTTATCGTTGTTAGAAAATTTATTGTTTTCTGCCTGCGATCCCCTTCAGTGGTATCAGACCCAATCTATGCGTAGATATAGTTGTACGCTTTTAGAACCCGTGTTTATCACGGGGGCATCGTTCTTTTATTTGCTACCCTCTCGCGTGCACTTGCATTGTCGGCAGCATTGAGTTGATGAAGCGGCCCGGACCGACTTTACGCGTACGCTTACGCGAGACTGGTTCCACAACTGACATGCGGCTTGTACCGTATATGTGGCTGGCGGGTGTCTGTCTCTCTCTGTTTAGTTGGCTTTGCATTTTCAATGGAGGGCCCGAAAGGGATGAATAAACATGCAATTATTTGATCGTTGTTGTGGTAATAGGTTCGTAGGTATGAAACCTGTTCTATCTACGAAAGCCCCAAGCCACGTAAAATATGCAAAAGATAAAGTAGAAAGCGTCTAACTTTATCTTGCAGGGGGCAATGTGATATGGTCAAGGTAGGTTTGATAAATTGTTTATAAACTGTGGGCGCGAAGGAGACCATCGGCGCAAGGACCATATCACGTCGCATTACATTTGATGTTATGTTGTTGTTTACATCTTATATTGTGTGTGTATATATATAGTGAAGGGAATCACAGGCAGAAAACAAAAAATTTCCTAACAGCGATAACCTTAAACTAGCAGAATCTATACTATGCAGATATAGTAGTACGAAGGGGGGTCGGTGCACATACCTCTTGTAGACCGAAAAGCGGGGATTACGCTCCCGCACAAGCGTTGTCGATGAAGCCGACGAAGACTTCGATGCCGTGTACAGGAAGCAGACCTCTAGCACCACTAGCGTGGTGCCTCGCAGGGCGTTACACACGTACGGTGAAGCCGACGAACTCCGGGCTCCGATCCAAGGACGAAGCAGCGGAAGACTGGGACCAGGAGACCAGCAGCGCGGCGGCGTGCGTATGGTGGAGAAAACTAATCCTCGGCGCAACTCCAAACTGGGGAGTCACGGGATCCAAGGAGAGAGAGAGAAATTGGTGTGTCTTTAAAGGCCAAGGGTACCCCCATATATATAGGAGGCCAGGGGCTGCCCAACTTGCCAGGTTGGCGGTGTGGGACTAATCCCACACCCCAGCCGGCCAAGGCTGGTGCGCCGGCCCTAGGTGGGGCCCATGTGGCCCACCTAGGCCGGCCAAACCAAGCCCCTCCTCTTGGGGGGACTCCTCCCCCCCTCATGGGCCTCTTTGCCCAAAGAGGCCCATTTACGGATTTTTGCCTTTAAAAATTCAGAAAAAATTAAAATAAAATATATTTAACTATTAATTACACTAATTAATATTAAATACATATTACATAATTTATTCCGACTCCGAAAACTATTTCGTCGCTGCCCGATCTCCATCAGAACTTTCCCGGGACGTTCCCAGTCTCTCCTTTCCTATTTTTCTCTTCCGGTAAAATGTCGATTCCCCTTAAGTGTGTTACCCTAGCGGTTCGATTATCTCACCAGACATGATCGAGACTCCTCTCCGATCAATGACTAATTCGTGGACCTTGGATACCTAGAATTAATCCCTGCGAGATAACGAATACTTTACCGATCGAACCTAGACGTCTGACGAGGGAACACCTCGGCAAATCCCAGGGTTATGCGCCCCTGGTTGATTGAGGGGGAGAGAGCGTGCGCGCTGGTAGTTCCGTCGGCTGACAAGTAAGGATTTACCCAGGTTCGGCCCCTCATGGTAAGGTAAAGACCTACATCCTGCTTGTCTGATCTGTATAGATGTATAATGATGTTACATGGTGGCCGCAAGGGCGATGATGTGAGACGTGGTCTCGCTAGGGCTATGCCTATCTGTGTGTCCCGTGGGGCGCCCGTATGGGGTGCCCCTGCCTGGCTTTATAAAGGGAGCCAGGTAGGGTTTACATCAGGTTCTTGTCTTGTACTTCAAGTTGTAGTTTGTTGGGCTTCATGGGCCTCCAGGTGCTGGGCTGCATCGGGTATGCCAACGGTCGGGTGCCCGGAGGGTACGCCCACGTCAGGAGCCCCCGAGTGTCTGGTCGATACGAAGAATCGGGTAGAGACTCAAAGCAGCATGTCGTGTAGGCGTAGTCGATGCGTCGGGTAAGTACTCTTTCCTCCTGGGCACGCCGTCTTGTTCCTGAAAACGATAGTTAAAGAAATTCGACTCCGGCCGTTGAGGGCTTACAGAGGATGCTTTAGTCGTTTAATGTTTCGACTGAGTCTATCGGGAGCGCGAACAGTGCTCCCGATGGGAGTAGCCCCCGAGATTAAGCTGAATTGCTTGTAATTGAGGTTAATCTCAAAAACTTCTCAGTCGAAAAGAAATCTCTGATACCCTCCCGATGGGAGTGACGTTAGGAACTCGCTGATGGAACCATGGTCCTTTTTGTTCAGCCTTTCATGCGGCCTACTGTATGATGCACTTTCGAGTGCTCATTCAGCCAATTGGGCTACTTTTGAGTAGTTCTCTCAGCCGTAAGCTTACTTGTAAAGTAACTCGAATAGAGTTGCATCTTTGATTCAGCCAAGCGGCCTACTTCGTAAAAAACCCAAGTGAGATTGGAGTTTGTATTTAGTCGAATGACCTACTTTGTGGAACTCGAATGAGATTCGAGTGCTCATTCAGCCCGACGGCCTACCTGGTGGATTCGACAAACATACCGAGTATTTGCTCAGCCGAACGGCCTACTGCGTTGTTGGACTTGTATGGCGCAGCCCCCGAGTGTTCGAGTGCGGCCTAGGTTTTCTTGTTGGACCTGTATGGCGCAGCCCCGAGTGTTCGAGTGACGGCCGAGGTTTGACTTAGACCTGTGCGGCCCAGCCCCCGAGTGCTTCGGGTGGCGGCCAAGGATTTTTCGAGTTAGACCTGTATGGCGCAGCCCCCGAGTGCGTCGGGTGACGGCCGAGGTTTGACTTAGACCTGTGCGGCGCAGCCCCCGAGTGCTTCGGGTGGCGGCCAAGGATTTTTCGAGTTAGACCTGTATGGCGCAGCCCCCGAGTGCGTCGGGTGACGGCCGAGGTTTGACTTACACCTGTGCGGCGCAGCCCCCGAGTGCTTCGGGTGGCGGCCAAGGATTTTTCGAGTTAGACCTGTATGGCGCAGCCCCCGAGTGCGTCTGGTGACGGCCGAGATTTGACTTAGACCTGTGCGGCGCAGCCCCCGAGTGCTTCGGGTGTGGCCAAGGCGAATTTGTTTGTGACCTGTGCGGCGCAACACCCGGGAGAGCATCAGGTGTGGCCAAGGCGAATTTGTTTATGCGCGGCGGACCGGAGTCGACGCGGCGGAGTTGTGCCGTAGAGGCAGTCGACGCGGCGGACCGGAGTCGACGCGGCGGAGTGGTGCCGTAGAGGCAGTCGACGCGGCGGACCGGAGTCGACGCGGCGGAAGTAGTCGACGCGGCGGAAGTGATGAAGGTGAAGCGCCAGCCCCCGAGTGTCGGAGACGGAGTCGACGAAGACAGAGTCGACGAAGGCGGACCGGAGTCGACGCGGCGGAGTGGTGCCGTAGAGGCAGTCGACGCGGCGGACCGGAGTCGACGCGGCGGAGTGGTGCCGTAGAGGCAGTCAACGCGGCGGACCGGAGTCGACGCGGCGGAGTGGTGCCGTAGAGGCAGTCAACGCGGCGGACCGTAGTCGACGCGGCGGAAGTAGTCGACGCGGCGGAAGTGATGAAGGTGAAGCGCCAGCCCCCGAGTGTCGGAGACGGAGTCGACGAAGGCAGAGTCGACGAATTGGCGCCCCAGAGTCGACGCGGCGGAGTGGTGCCGTAGAGGCAGTCGACGCGGCGGACCGGAGTCGACGCAGCGGAGTACGTCGAGGTTGACCCGTAAAAGTGGTTGTAGAAGTTGTTGAGTCTTGGATGTCGATCTTGGCGAGTTGTGGATGTCGTAGTGGGTGGAGTCGACGCCGTGAAGTGCGACGGAGGGAGTCGAAGCGGCGAGTCGGAGTCGACGCCGTGAAGTGCGACGGAGGGAGTCGAAGCGGCGAGCCGGAGTCGACGCCGTGAAGTGCGACGGAGGGAGTCGAAGCGGCGGGCCGGAGTCGACGAGGCGGAAGTAGTCGACGCGGCGGACCGGAGTCGACGCGGCGGAAGTAGTCGACGCGGTGGACCGGAGTCGACGCGGTGAAGGTAGTCGACGCGGCGGATCGGAGTCGACGCGCGGAAGTAGTCGACGCGGCGGAGGTAGTGCGGCGCAGGGAGTCGAAGCGGCGGAACGGAGTCGGCGCGACGCGGGCAACACTCAGCCCCCGAGTCCCTTATCGGGCCGGCGAAGCGGAGTCGACGATGCAGAGCCGGTGGAGGCACTCGAGTCGCTTGTCGAGTGCAGCGATGAACTTGTTGTTGTTGACGAAACGCCAGCCCCCGAGTGTCGGAGGCGAAGTCGATGAAGCCGAGGCCGCCAGCCCCCGAGTTACCTGTCGACGTCGAACAGCCAGCCCCCGAGGGTACGGCGATGTAGTTTGTTGTCGGTACCGCCGGCGCTGATCGTTGTCGCGGTGTTGATGAAGTTGTTGCCGAGTCGCAGGCGTTGATGCCAGCGAGACGTCAGAGAGGCTGTCGAGCCGTGAACGCCGAGACTGTCGAGCCGTGGACGTCGTCCCAGCCGAGTCGTGGATGACGTGGTGTAGAGTCGTTGAAGATGTCCGCAGCGGATGACGGTCTCGACTTCCTGGTTGATTGCTCGAGCCGGTGGAGATAGTCCGTCGCGTCGCGCGCGAGATGGTACTGTGGCTGTAGAAGGAGACGTGTCCTCATGAGCCATGCATGATCGCAGCAGCGGCTTAAAGGTCGATGAAGTTTGAGTGATCCGGCCGTCGCGGAGGCGAGTCGAAGTCGTCCGTCGTGTTCGAGTGCCGACGAGATTGGATCGGCGAGCGTGATCCTCGGATCGTACCATGCATGCATGTAGAAAAACTATTAGCCAGGAAAAAATATTCACGAGATCTGGTAACGAAAGAGAGATTAATGATTGATCTGATCCAAGCGTGATGTATGCACACGCGTGCGAATGCCTGGCTCGACGCGGATCAGACTTGAATATCAGCAGTAGCAGTTCGATCAACTGGCCGACCGATGAGATTGGGTCGTCCGTGCTAGGAACGAAACGCCGCCGCTAGCGAGCCAGATTGGATCGCGAAAGTTGCGCCTACGGAACACCGCCGTCGCCGTAGTTTGTTGACAAAGTCGAATCCGTCGAAGTAGATGAGTCGGCCAGATTCGATCTAGCCGCCGTTGTCGGTGGAGATTGGAGCCGCCGAAACGTTGAATCCAGCGCGCGTTCTTCCCACAGACGGCGCCAATTGACGAGGGAGTAACTCGGCAAATCCCAGGGTTATGCGCCCCGGGTTGATTGAGGGGGAGAGAGCGTGCGCGCTGGTAGTTTCGTCGGCTGACAAGTAAGGATTTACCCAGGTTCGGCCCCTCATGGTGAGGTAAAGACCTACATCCTGCTTGTCTGATCTGTATAGATGTATAATGATGTTACATGGTGGCCGCAAGGGCGATGATGTGAGACATGGTCTCGCTAGGGCTATGCCTATCTGTGTGTCCCGTGGGGCGCCCGTATGGGGTGCCCCTGCCTGGCTTTATAAAGGGAGCCAGGTAGGGTTTACATGAGGTTCTTGTCTTGTACTTCAAGTTGTAGTTTGTTGGGCTTCATGGGCCTCCAGGTGCTGGGCTGCATCGGGTATGCCAACGGTCGGGTGCCCGGAGGGTACGCCCACGTCAACGTCTGAGTCTTAAACCTTTTGCCATGCGATACTTAGCGCGTCCGAGACTCGTTCATAGATATCTCCATACCTAGCTTGATCTCGTTACCGACACTGCTAACTTCTACTCGTCCATGATATTATGTCCTGGTGACCCAGTCACACGCTTGCAAACTCGTTTGACATAATCTCACCGAGTGGGCCCTAGAGTATCTATCCTGCTATGGGACTGGCAAATCCCGCTCTTGACCCCCCGTCTCAACATACTCCTTTCCGACACCCGAGAGGGACACCTTTATTGTCACACTATGTAAGATATGACGTTTGATGCAATCAAAATGTCTTCCAGGAATAGCAATAAGAGTAGATCTCACGGTCGAAAGTGTAATGACTACGTGCTACAAATATTGGGTATGTCCATCACATCGTTCTACCAACGACATGACTTCATTGTCAAATAGACGCCATGTCACATGATCGGGAAACCTCGATCATCGATTGCACAATGAACCAGTCAAATAGAGTCTACTGGGGACCTGGTTGTTTTACGTATCACACGTGTATTAATGTTTCCGCTTAATACAGTTATAGCATGACACAAAAACGTATTATGAACAAATGAGATATGATAAATAAAACTCTTTATTAATTGCCTCTAGGGCATATCTCCTACAGTCTCCCACTTGCACTAGAGTACAACTTAATCTAGTTTACAACTTGGTAAAAGCCGGACACCCATAGCATCTTGGTGTTTCACGTGCTTGTCAAGCAGGAGAGGCTTCGTCAAAGGATCTGCCACATTCAGATCCGTATGTATTTTGCAAATCTTCACTTCACCTCCTTGTACGTATTGTCGTATCACATGGAAGCGTCGGAGTATGTGTTTGGCAGTCGAGTGAGACATTGGTTCCTTCGCGTTAGCAATGGCACCCGTATTGTCGCAGTAGAGGATCACGGGGTCTTGCGCACTAGGGAACACTCCAAGCTCGATGATGAACTTCCTCAGCCACACAGCTTCATTCGTGGCTTCAGAAGCAGCAATGTACTCCGATTCCATTGTAGATTGGGCCACGATGGGTTGCTTCCCACTTCTCCAGCACACAGCGCTTCCGTTCACCTTGAAAACATATCCTGTCTGTGACTTAGAGTCATCTGGGTCTGAGAAGAAACTTGCATCAACATAACCGGCTACGCCAAGTTCTTCCTCACAGTCCCCATACACAAGGAACATTTCCTTTGTATGCTTGAGATTCTTAAGAATGCTTTTAACAGCTACCCAATGATCCTTTCCAGGATTACTTTGGAACCGGCTCGTCAAACTAAGAGCCAATGCTACATCAGGTCGAGTACTTAACATGGCATACATGATCGATCCTATGGCTGAAGCATAAGGATGTTTAGTCATCTCGACTTTATCATGTTCCGTCACCGGACACTGAGCCTTGCTCAATACCTTATTCTTGACAACCGGCAGAAAACCCTTCTTTGCCGTCTCCATACCGAACCATTTCAGTATCTTGTCAATATAAGTACTCTGACTTAACGCTAATAGACGTCTTGATCTATCACGATAGATTTTAATGCCTAAAACGTATGCAGCTTCTCCTAAGTCCTTCATTGAAAATTTACTGTTTAAATATTTCCACATTATCCCCTATTAGTAGTATATCATCAACATATACTACTAGAAACACAACTGAGCTCCCTCTCATTTTCTTGTAAATGCAGGTCTCTTCGCTATTTTGGACAAATCCAAAATCTTTGATCACCTCATCAAAGCGAAGATTCCAGCTCCGAGATGCTTGTTTCAGTCCATAAATGGAACGCTGAAGCTTGCATACCTTGCCAGCATTTACTGGATCGACAAAACCTTCAGGTTGTACCATATACAACTCTTTCTCAATGTTACCATTTAGGAAGGCTGTTTTGACATCCATTTGCCATATCTCATAGTCATAATATGCGGCAAGTGCTAGCAAAATCCGAATAGACTTTAGCATCGCTACCGGTGAAAACGTTTCATCGTAGTCAATCCCATGAACTTGTCGGAAACCCTTTGCGACAAGCCGAGCTTTATAGACGGTCACATTACCATCAGCATCAGTTTTCTTCTTAAAGATCCATTTATTCTCGACGGCCTTGCGCCCTTCGGGAATCTCCATCAAAGTCCATACTTTGTTATCATACATGGATCCTATTTCGGATTTCATGGCTTCAAGCCATTTCTCGGACTCAGGACTAGCCATAGCCTCTTTGTAGTTCGTAGGTTCGTCTTGTTCAATCAACATGACGGTGCAAACCATGTTGCCATACCATTCAGGGGCGATCCGAGATCTCCCTGACCTACGAGGTAGAATAGCACCCTCGACATCTTCTCCCACTCCATCTGTGGAGGACGTTTCCGGAACAGCTTCCGTTGCGCCACTCGGAATTTCGAGTTCAGGATCAACGATCTCGTCGAGGTCTATTTTCCTCCCACTTACTCCTTTGGCGAGAAACTCTTTCTCCAGAAAGGTACCGTTCTTCGCGACAAACGTTTTGCCCTCAGCTTGGTTGTAGAAGGTGTATCCTATGGTTTCCCGCGGATACCCTACAAAGACGACTTTCTCCGATTTCGGTTCGAGTTTGTCGGGCTGTAGTTTCTTAACATACGCCTCACAACCCCAGACCTTCAGGAACGACAACTTAGGTTTCTGGTCATGCCATATCTCATACAGTGTCGTTGCTACGGATTTGGACGGAGCCCTATTTAAAATGAATGCGGCTGTTTCTAACGCATACCCCCAAAAAGATACGGGCAAGTCGGTAAGAGACATCATAGATCGGACGCTATCTAATAGGGTACGATTACGTCGCTCGGACACACCGTTGTGTTGTGTCGTTCCAGCTGGCGTAAGCTGCGGCACGATGCCACAGGCCTTCAGATGTGTGCCAAACTCAAAACTCAAATATTCGCCACCACGATCGGATCGAAGGTGCTTGATTTTCTTGTTGAGTTGATTTTCAACTTCACTTTGAAATTCTTTGAACTTTTCAAATGTTTTAGACTTGTGTTTCATCAAATAGATATACCCATATCTACTCAAGTCATCGGTGAAGGTGACAAAATAACGATAACCATTGCGTGTCGACACGCTCATCGGTCCACACACATCTGTATGTATGACTCCCAATAAGTCCGACGCCCGTTCCATGAAACCATTGAACGGTGTCTTAGTCATCTTGCCCATGAGGCATGGTTCGCATGTGTCGAGGGATCCAAAATCCAACGAGTCCAGAAGTCCATCGGCATGGAGTTTCTTCATGCGCTTTATACCAATATGACCGAGACGGCAATGCCATATATACATGGCGGTATCGCTACTAAGTTTAATCCTCTTGGCATCTACGCTATGGATGTGAGTACTACGATCGAGATTCAACAAGAATAAACCATTACTCTCGGGAGCATTAACATAAAAGATATCATTCGTAGAAATAGCACAACCATTTGATACTGATTTGAACGAATATTCGTCTTGCAACAAGCAAGACCCACTGATTATGTTTACACTCAAGGACGGTACAAAATAACACTTATTTAGAACCAAAACTAATCCCGATGGTAGATGTAGAGGGAGTGTGCCGACAGCCACCACGTCAACTCTTGATCCGTTGCCGACGCGCATCGTCACCTCGTCCTTTGCCAGGCGTCGCTTATTCCGCAACTCCTCCTGAGAGTTACAAATATGAGCAACAGAACCAGTATCAAATACCCAGGTATTGCTACGGGCGCAGGTAAGGTACACATCAATAACATGTATATCAAATATACCTTTCTCTTTTCCGACAATCTTGCCGGCCTTCTTATCTTCCGGATACTTGGGGCAGTTGCGCTTCCAGTGACCATCTCCCTTGCAGTAGAAGCATTCCACGCCAGCTTTGGGACCAGGTTTGATAGTCTTAGGCTTGGCAACTTGCTTGCCATCCTTCTTAGACTTCCAGTTTCTCCTGCCCTTGCCGCCAGATTTCTTAAAATCGACGGTCTTGTTGACCATCAACAGCGTGTGCTCCTTCTTGATTTCCACCTCAGCAGTCTTGAGCAACACGAACACCTCACCCAGGGACTTAGCCATGGCTTGCATGTTATAGTTCATGACGAAGCCTTTGTAGCTAGGGGGAACGATTGCAGCACCCTATCAATCGCCAGCTCATCAGGAATCTTGCATTCCAGAGCGTTCAGGCGTTGAACGTAGCAAGACATTTTGACCACGTGCTCGCTCACACTGCTGTGCTCTTCCATCTTGGCTGAGAAAAAGAGCTCAGAAGCTTCATATCTCTCAGCCTTAGCCTTCGGCGCAAAGACAGCCTTGAGATCAGAAATTATCTCGAAGGCACTCATCTTCTCAAAGCGCTTCTGCAGGTCGGCTTCTATGGCATAGAGCATGCCACTCTGGACAAAAGAGGAATCATCCGACTTGGTCTGAAAGACCATCTTCTCATCGTCGGAGGCATTATCTGCCGGAGGGTCACCCAAGGGGGCTTCAATCACGTAAGCCACCCTGTGGGGAGTGAGGAGGATCCTCAGGTTGCGGAACCAGGCCATGAAGTTTGATTCATTGGTTTTAAGCTTTTCTTTCTCAAGGAACAGGCCTAGGTTAAAGGAGGGGCGAGACATCTACAATGGAATTTGCAAAACATAAGACTTTGTTCATAAAATTTTTGAGTTCAAGTATTTTCGAAAATAACTATAAGAACTCCCACTCAAAACGAATATCCCTCTCATCGCTTTAGTGATTACACGACCCTAACCCATTGCGCAACCCCTCATCATCAGAGCCGGCAACACAACTTCAAAGGTAGACATCGGAATGTCAATCATAACAACTTTGTGACTCATGCTCGACCTTTCGGTCACCTTGTTCCGAGGCCATGTCTGTACATGCTAGGCTCGCCATAATAACCTTCAACGTAAACGCGCGTGCAACATGGCTTACACCCACTGTATGCGAACGACGATATGTCTGACACCCGATCGTCACGGCCTACCTCATAACGTAGAACTTTCTTGGTGGTGCACGTCGAAGGGAGAACACAGATGGTATTTTGGAGGGATCATCTTATATAACTAACGCCGTGTAACTAATATATACTATATATATATATATATACACACACACAATATAAGATGCACTCAAAACATCAAATGTAATGCGACGTGATATGGTCCTTGCGCCGATGGTCTCCTTCGCGCCAACAGTTCATAAACAATTTAATAAACCTACCTTGACCATATCACATTGCCCCTGCAAAATAAAGTTAGATGCTTCTACTTTATCTTTTGCATATTTTACGTGGCTTGGGGCTGTCGTAAATAGAACCGCTTCATACCTACGAACCTATGACCACAACAACGATCAAATAATTGCATATTTATTCATCCCTTTCGGGCCCTCCATTGAATATGCAAAGCCAACTAAAGAGAGAGAGACAAACACCCGCCAGCCACATATACGGAACCAGCCGTATATCAGTTGTGGAACCAGTCTCGCGTAAGCGTACGCGTAAGGTCGGTCCGGGCCGCTTCATCAACTCGATGCTGCCGGCAGTGCAAGTGCACGCGAGAGGGTAGAAGAACGATGTCCCCGTGTTAAACACGGGTGCAGCTAGCGCACAGCTATATCTACGCATAGATCGGCTCTGATACCACTGAAGGGAATCGAAGGCAAAAAACAAAAAAATTCCGAACAGCGATAACCTTAAACTAGCCAGAATCTATACTATGCAGATATATTAGTACGAAGGGGGGTCGGTGCACATACCTCTTGTAGACCGAAAAGCGGGGATTATGCTCCCGCACAAGCGTTGTCGATGAAGCCGACGAAGACTTCGATGCCGTGTAGAGGAAGCAGACCTCTAGCATCACTAGCGTGGTGCCTCGCAGGGCGCTACACACGTACGGTGAAGCCGACGAACTCCGGGCTCCGATCCAAGGACGAAGCAGCGGAAGACTGGGACCGGGAGACCAGCAGCGCGGCGGCGTGCGTATGGTGGAGAAAACTAATCCTCGGCGCAACTCCAAACTGGGGAGTCACGGGATCCAAGGAGAGAGAGAAATTGGTGTGTCTTTAAAGGCCAAGGGTACCCCCATATATATAGGAGGCCAGTGGCTGCCCAACTTGCCAGGCTGGCGGTGTGGGACTAATCCCACACCCCAGCCGGCCAAGGCTGGTGCGCCGGCCCTAGGTGGGCCCCATGTGGCCCACCTAGGCCGGCCGAACCAAGCCCCTCCTCTTGGGGGGACTCCTCCCCCCCTCATGGGCCTCTTGATCTCGTTACCGACACTGCTAACTTCTACTCGTCCATGATATTATGTCCTGGTGACCCAGTCACACGCTTGCAAGCTCGTTTGACATAATCTCACCGAGTGGGCCCTAGAGTATCTATCCTGCTATGGGACTGGCAAATCCCGCTCTTGACCCCCCGTCTCAACATACTCCTTTCCGACACCCGAGAGGGACACCTTTATTGTCACACTATGTAAGATATGACGTTTGATGCAATCAAAGTGTCTTCCAGGAATAGCAATAAGAGTAGATCTCACGGTCGAAGGTGTAATGACTACGTCCTACAAATATTGGGTATGTCCATCACATCGTTCTACCAACGACATGACTTCATTGTCAAATAGACGCCATGTCACATGATCGGGAAACCTCGATCATCGATTGCACAATGAACCAGTCAAATAGAGGCTACTGGGGACCTGGTTGTTTTACGTATCACACGTGTATTAATGTTTCCGCTTAATACAGTTATAGCATGAGACAAAAACGTATTATGAACAAATGAGATATGATAAATAAAACTCTTTATTAATTGCCTCTAGGGCATATCTCCTACATATAGTTATATATTAGTTACACGGCGGTAGTAATATAAGATGATCCCTCCAAAATACCATTAGTGTTCTCCCTTTGGCGTGCACCACCAAGAAAGTTCTACGTTATGAGGCAGGCCGTGACGATCGGGTGTCAGACATATCGTCGTTCGCATACAGTGGGTGTAAGACATGTTTGCACAAGCGTATACGCTGAAGGTTATTATGGCTAGCCTAGCATGTACAGACATGGCCTCGGAACACGGTGACCGAAAGGTTAAGCATGAGTCACAGAGTTGTTGTGATTGACATGTCGATGTCTACTTTTGAAGTTATGTTGCCGGCTCTGACGATGAGGGGTTGCATAATGGATGAGGATCGTGTAATCACTAAAACGATTAGAGGGATATTCGTTTTGAGTGGGAGTTCTGGTAGTTTTATTTTATTAAAACTTGAACCCTATTTTATAATGAACAAAGTCTTTATGTTTTGCAAAACCTTTGTAGATATTAACCAATGTAACAGCCTTCTTTAAAAATTAGGCGCAATCCTGCGATTGAGAAACTTAAAAGGTTGGGTCCAAACTTCATAGTTTTATACTTTAGCTTGCGGATACTCCTTGTTTAAACCATTAGCTCTTTGTGATACAATATCCGCTAGGAGATAAACCCGAAGATTCCGCTAACAAAAGGATAATTTGGATTATCAAGTTTTTGTGCGGATAATATCATCATAGTCCAGTGTATGCTATGATCTCTGCCATAGAGAATTAACGGTGGGTGCGAGTTGTTAGATCGCGAACATATGAGATGATCGCTAAACTCAGGATACACCTAAAGTTGGGTTGATGAAGTTTATCAGTACGTTGACTGTTTTTCTTCTCAACCAAGATGGAAGAGAATACACGCATTGAAGGAGCACGTGGCAGTCATACTTGATGACACTGGTCATACTCGATGACATTGGTCATACTTGATGACATTGGTCATACTTGATGACATTGAGACGACTCGCTCAGCTCGATCACTGGATGACAGACAACATTGCCAGATGCAAATGCTTTGTTCATAGACTATGTCATGCAAGGGGAATCGTTCACCTTCATGGTTCTTGATTGCGTTGGAAGAATCAAGAAGATGAAACAGGTCGCCGGGAAGTCATCAATGATGATGGCGTATATATGATATACACGTTATGAATGTTTTACCTAAGCAAGTACTCGCAGTAGTGACTAAGTTTTTGATACTAGCCATGTTTTATGAAAACCAGATTTACTACTTGAGTAGCTTGGAAGGATGAGGCGACAATGTGTGTTGATGATGGCAGACAAAATGTTGTGATGGCCATAGACACTCCCCCTCTAGATCTACCATTTGAATAAATTCTTTTATGATCGCCTGTTAGTATGATCGTTATAAGTGTGTTTTCTCTAGCAAGACGATTGTTCATATATGTAAGTGACAAAATCGTTGTCCTATATTTATGAAGTAATGATCATAAGCCGATTTGAATTTAGATGGTAGAAGCTCCCACATTCATAATATTAATGCCAAAGGATACAAACTTAATAAAGACACCACATTCCTGTGGCACTAGCGTTTAAGTCATGTCAATGTTATTGTCAATGAACAAGCTCCATACGGATGTATCTACAAGTCCTTAGATTTGATCTTTTGACACTTGCAAGATAACTAAGACACCGTTTTCGGAAAGCGGGCATATAACTTATTGATAATCATGCATATAGATGTATGTGGATCAATGAAGTAATTAACGTGTAGTGGAGACCTTTATTTCGTAAACTTCACTGAATGTTTTGACTATAACTTGTTGAGAATCATGCATATGGGTGTATGTGAATCAATGAAGTACTTTAACGTATAGTGGAAGTCTTTATTTCATAGACTTCATGAATATTCCGAGTAGATATTGAAGGAGATATGCCCTAGAGGCAAATAAATAAGTAGTATTTATTGCATTATCTCATAAGTTTATAATAGGTCTTTGTATTATGCTATAACTGTATTAATCGGAATGATTAATACACGTGTGATACATAGACAACCGGAGTCCCTAGTGAGCCTCTATATGAACTAGTCCATTGGGCAACAGTTGATCGAGATTCCCGATCAAGGACAATGACGTCGGTTGACAATGGAGTCATCTTATTAGCAGAATAAGGTGATGGACATACGCAAAGTATTGCAACAAGATCGTATTACGATGTTTGTCATTTGCAATAGATAAGTAATATGATAGCTTATTCCTTAGACCGTGAGACCGTGCTTATTGCTACTCCGTAGGGGTACTTTGAGAGCATCAAACGTTGTGTCTTATATAGCATGACAATAACGATGTCCATCTTGGGTATCCCGAAAGAGTATGTTGAGACGTAAGGATCAAGAGCGGGATTTGTTCATTCTTGTAATGGAAAGATACTCTGGGCCCACTCGGTGAGATTGCATCTATATAGCTGCGCAGCTTATGACTAGGTCATGGAGATGTAATATCACAGACGAGTTAATAACCTATGTCGGTAACGAGATGCAACAGGACATTGGATGTCTACGATCACATCTCGGACAAGGTAGTATCGCAGAGACAAAGGGAATGAATATCATGCTTACGGTTCAACGACGATATTCGTAGAATGCACAGGGACCGTCATATGCATCCAGGTATCCCTGGCGGTCATTGGTGAGCGGAGTGTCTCGACCATGTCTGGAGTGTTCTCGAACCGTAGCGTAACAAACTTAAGGTCTTAACGACACCTGGAGAAGGTTCTGGAATAATATAGGATTTTATTGGAGAGAGAGAAATGATCCGGAAAGAGTTCCGGTGGTCCGGAAGGAGTTCCGGGAAGGTCTGGAATGGTTCCGGGAATGTCCGAAAGATGTTCGGGTGGTCCGGAAAATGTTTCGGAGTCACGAGAGATTAAATTATATGTAAATATATTAATTATGAATTAATAGTATTTTATATTAATTTAATTATTAAATAATAAAGGAAAAAGGGGGCAGCCCACCTACATGGGCCCTAAGAGGGCCCAAGAGGGAGCCGCACCAACCAAGGAGGAAGGGGGCTTGGGCCCCTAGTCCAACTCGGACTAGGAGGGGCCGGCCGAACCCCCCTCCCCCTCCTTTTCCTTTAGTCCCACATGGGGGAGGCAAGGTGTTTGCACACCCCCTTCCCCCTTTATATAGCAAGGCATATTAATTGGATTAATTACAGAAAAATACAATTAATTGTATAGCAGGCTGGCCGAGCTGTTTCTCCGCCCGTTTTGCCTCCTCTCTCCACCAAAGCTATACCGTCGGGCGCCGTTGCCCTGTGGGATTCCAGAAAAGTTCTACCCCTGCGATTTCAGCTGGATCTGAATGACCGGGGGTTGTTGTTAAACTCCGTATGTTTGCGAGTGCTCGGAGGCGCCACATTTGAGGAGCCAGGGCGACGTCGTCTCGCCCACCCAGCAGCCCTGTCGCTGCCCTGCCGCCGGCACCACTCCCCCTCGGCTGCCGGCGCCACGCCACCTTCCGCCCGACGCCCGTCGACTCAGGTCTTCGTCGACACCTCGGCGTCATCGTCTACATCATCGCGGCAAGTTCTCCGCGACCTCGAGGTCGGCTACGTACGACTTCATCATCAACGCTTGTGCGGGAGCGTAATCCCCGCTATCGGTCTACATGGAGGTAATGTAACCCGTTCCGCCACCGTTATCACATGTACTAGATAGATAGATCCTGGCTAGTTAGGGTGTTCATACGCTAGAAAAATTATTGTTTTCTACACCGGAACCCCTTCAGATATATGGATATCCACTTAGGAAATGTTAGTCTGGAAATTTTGATTCGATCAAACAAGTTCAGAATGAAGTAGGAAAATAAATTTAACAAGAAAAATCAAATTCCTGCGATACAGATCGAGAAAATAAAGATTTGAGTTATAATGTTGGCATATCATTAGAAGACTTGTGAGAAGAGTTCCACAAATTACGTCGCATGGAACACCATAGTGTTATGGTATGTTAGGACGTCGTAATCGCACCCTATCGGATAGTGTGTGGTAAATAAATCTCTTATCGAATTATTGTGATCATTGGAGTCATATGGTAGAAACATAACATGCACGTTAGATAATAGGGAAACCATTTAAATCCATGGAGACAATACCAAATGAGTGATGGCATGGCTTTTAGCCTAGATTGTCGTTTCAGCAATTTAGTGTTTCGATGTGATCAAATCTAAAATGGATAAATCTTTGTAGTGTACCGTACCTAAAGAATTAGTTGGGTACATGTCTCACGCATAGGCAAAAACGTTGCCGGAATATACCTTGCAAAAGAAATAGTTTCTTATCCAAGGGTATAAGTGGGAAAGAAAGTAGAGCAAGACGAAGTTAATGAACTTTCTCTCCAGACATCAGAGTGGCGCAACGGAAAGTGTTTCCGGTGTTATGCTCCTCAACCGGAAAGAAGCTGATGATAAAGATCATGATGCTCTGAGCTCATACTAAGAACGTAGGCGTACGAGGTTGTGTTCCACACTGTGTGGTACGACAATCTTGTTATGAAGGTCATGTTAATGGAATATGACAGACCTACGAACTGCGAAGAAGAGATGGTAGACCTAAGTCCGAGAAATGGCTATGAGTCATATATGATCCGAGATAAAATCCATGTACGATTACCAGGTAATGACTTAGGAGATCTTCTTGATGGCATCTAAGATGTTAATAGAATATGGAATTTTATGAGAAAGTAGACACTGATAAGGATCGATTTGTCGTGAAACAGTTCCGACAGATTCAAAAGTTGACCACAACGAGATTTTGTCTCAAGTGGCGAAGCCTAAATCTATTCGGGGTCGTTTAGCAATTACTATAATTTCAAATTGAGAAATTGATAGATGGATAAGCAAACCATGTTTCTTAATGGTATCATTAAGAAAGAGTTGTAATTAGTACAATAAAATAGTTTGGTGATCCTGAGGATGCTAAACATGTATGCAAACTTCAGCTGTTCATTCATGGGCTGAAGCAAGCATATCGGAGCTGGAATCTTCACTTTGATGATGTGATCAAAGGATTTTGGAGTTGTGCAAAATTGTTGAAGAAACTTGCATTTGCAAAGAAGTGAGTGGGAGCTAAGTAGCTTTTCTTGATCTTATATGTGGAAGGCATATTTCAGTGGGAGCTAGGTGTCATTCATAATTTTATATGTAACGACATATTGAGAATGATACAGATCCTCTAGTAAAGTATAAAGGATTATTTAAGTGATTAAATTTTCTATGAATGAAGTTAGGAGTATTAGGCATCCGATCTATAATTGTATAGATCAAAAGGGGCTTAATAACATTAGGTCGGAATATTTTCCTAGGTTAAGATTCTGAAGTGTTTCAGAATAGAACAAGCGAAGAAAAGGGTTCTTGCTTGTATGACTAGGTAAAATATTAAGTTTATCTTGGCATTTTCAGTGATAGCTAATGAAAAAAAATGATGTTCAACATTCTCTATGCCTCAGACATAGATTCTATCAGACTGAAAGCTCGACTTGGTGTGACCCAAGTTCTTGGTTGAAGAACGGGTTCTAGAGTGATCCTTGTGTGGATCAATGAACAAACGTTAAGTATATTCTTCAGTGTCTGTGAGAACTAAAGATATGTTTTCTGGTAAAGGGTAAGAGTGGAAAGACAACTTGCCGTAAAACGGTTACGATGATGCAAGTTATGACACTGACCCATACGACTAGAAATCTCATATAGGAGGTGTCCTTTATTTTGAAAAAAGACATGGTTAGCTTGCGAAGTCGCATATGAATGCACTGTCGCATAATCTACATAGGTATAGAAATATATGGCAACTTCAGAAGTAGCAAGTGTGATTGAACTGAACAGTTTTCCGAGCATATGTGGTTCCCCTTATTAGATCTCTTAGACTTTTAAGGCCCATGCTACGCGAAGGTTCGAGTCTCACCCCATCGACTAAGATATATTTCACCGTCATCGTAAGATACGGGATGATGTCGAACTAGGTGACATAGAAGTGTTGCAAAGCACATATAGGTCTCAATCTGTGAGATATGTTGACTGTATTCCTCTTCCACGAGACAATCATGCACCAAGTTGCTATGGGTGTTGAGCTTTTACCAAGTTGTAAACTAGATTAAGTTTTACTCTAGTGCAAGTGGGAGACTGAAAGAGATATGCCCTAGAGGCACTTAATAAAGATAGTTTATTCGTCATATCTCAATTGTTCATTATATGTTTTATACCATGCTATAACTGTATTAAGCGAAAACATTAATACGCGTGTGGTAGATAAACAACCAGGTCCCTAGTAGCCTCTATCTAACTAGTTCATTGGGCAATTGATGATCGAGGTTTCCCGATCATGTGACATTGATGTCAGTTGACAATGGAGTCATGTCATTGGGAGAATGACGTGATGGACATACCCAATATTTGTTGGACGTAGTTATTACGCCTTCGACCGTGAGATCAACTCTTATTGCTATTCCTGAAAGATACTTTGATTGCATCAAACGTCATATCTTAAAAGTGTGACAATAAAGGTGTCCCTCTCGGGTATCGGAAGGGAGTATGTTGAGACGAGGGATCAAGAGCGGGATTTGCCAGTCCGCATAGCAGGATAGATACTCTAGGGCCCACTCGGTGAGATTATGTCAAATGAGTTTGCAAGCATGTGACTAGGTCACCAGGACATAATATCATGTACGAGTAGAAGATAGTGTTGTCGGTAACGAGATCAAGCTAGGTATCGCGATATCTATGAACGAGTCTCGGACACGCTAAGTATCGCCGTGGCAAAAGGTTTAAGACTTGACGTCTAGGTTCGAACGACAAAGTTATTCGTTATCTCACAGGGATTAATTCTGGGTATCTAAGATCCACGAATTAGTCATTGATCGGAGAGCGCGTCTCAATCATGTCTGGCGAGATCTCGAACCGCTAGGGTAACACACTTAAGGGGAGTCGACAAGTTTACCGGAAGAGAAATTAGAAGAGAGCACCGAGAGCCTCCCGGGAAAGATCCGATGAAGATCGGAGAGCGACGAAATAGTTTTCGGAGTCGGAATAAATTAGATAATGTGTGTTTAATATTAATTAGTGTAATTAATAGTTAAATACATTTTTATTTAATGATTTTCGGATTTGTAAAGGCAGCCCACCTTAAATGGGCCTTCCCATGGGAGAGAAGGCCCATAAGGGGGGAAATTTCCCCCCTAGGTGCGCATGAGGAAGGGGGCTGCCCTAGGTGGGCCAAATGGGGCCCATCTAGGGCCGGCGCACCAATTGGGGCGGGCTGGTGTGGGAATAGTCCCATACCGCTCAGCCAGCAAGGCTGGCAGCCCCCCTCCACCTATATATAGAGGTGCCCCCTTGGCCTTTAAATGACGAACCCAATCTCTCTCTTCTTCTCCTTGAAAACGTGATTCCTCCATTGGATTTGCGCCAAGGTGGAGTTCTCTCCACCATACGCACACCGCCGTGCTGCTGGTCTTCCGGTCCAAGTCTTCCGCTGCTCGTCCCTGGATCGGAGCCCGGAGGTCGTCGTCTTCACCGTACGTGTGTGAATCCCTGCGAGGTGCCACGCTAGTGGTGCTCGGAGGTCTTCTTCCTCTACACGACCTCGAGGTCGTCTTCGTCGGCTTCATCGACAACGCTTGTGCGGGAGCGTAATCCCCGCGTTTCGGTCTACAAGGGTATGTATATCGATCTCCTCTGTATTACTATTTCTGCATAGTATAGATCCTGGCTAGTTTAAGGTTATCGTTGTTAAAAAAATTATTGTTTTCTGCCTGCGATCCCCTTCAAAAGTTATAAATCAATTAGTTGTGCTATGTTTAGTTTGAAGTTAGTAAATTCATGTCGGAGATACACTTACGTACAATTATGAAGATCTGTCGGATGTCACATATGTAGATACAATTCTAAAGCTATAAAGATATATCTGGTGTAGTTTCTTAAGTACAAACATGAATTTCTACCCAATGTACTATGTTGGATATGATTTAAATTATATGTGTTTGGTTTTGATCTTTCTTTATAACTGAAGATCAAATAAAGAGGATTTTGGTACATTGGCGTCCAAATGTTTTATTTTTCTATTACGACATTGGAGATACATATATTTTTTGGTCGTATTATATTGTGCTGCAAATATATTTTTACGGGAGTCTCTATAATTTTTGAGTATTAAACGAATAAACGTATACTATTCAGTATTGAAATACATGTTATTGATGCCACATATCAGGGTAGAGATATATCTTCTTACCATGTTCACGTAGATTCTTTGTAATAAATGCTTATCTCTACCTCAATCTTGGGTTAGAGATAAACCGACAATGTGTTCACTGAGCCTTGTAAGATAACAGGTCTGAGATGGACCGTATTGGATAGCTGGCGTGTTCGGTTATATGTTCGCCGCATTATTTCATTGATATACAGCGGCAAAATAAGGCTGATATAAATTATCCGCATCTGCAAACATTCATAGATGTTGTGTTCGCATGTGTAGGGATCTGTGTGCAGGTGATTGTCTATTTAGGTATTACTTGATGTTTTCGTAATGAAATAAAAATGTATAATATGATGTAAGCCATATTTTGGTATTTCTCTTCAATGTCCACAATATATGATTTCATAATTTTATTTTAACTCAAATTATTGTTGATGTCCGTGTGCCAGCAAGAATCTGTCATCATCAAATAGGGCAATATTTGTTTGCTCTTCATGTCTTGCTCAAAAAGATCTCGAACAATGTCGTATAATCTTTGGCTGTCAATCTGGTATGTATAAGTCTCTATGTAGAACTTTAACATTGACATTTTTATTTTTATTTTTTTTGTCTTGCTTTTCATGTATGTGATTGTGCATGCCCAATTTTACACGATGGACTACAATTTTAGGTATCTCAAGATTTGTTTTCTTTTGTTCCTAGAACTAAGAAAGACATATTTGTTTTTTCATCATGGTGGCTAAATTCTATAGGTAATTAGTCTTACGTCCGGTTAAAATTTTAAAAAGTAAGAGATTAAGGAAAATGGAGCCTGGCCATCTCTTATTTATGTTCAGGTCAAATTAAAACTATTTTCTTAAAGAAAATGAAGCATAATCAATTTCTGGGAGGCAAATGGAACAAAGATAGCTAGAATAAGAAATTACATCAGGGCTTATAATTTTTGTTTTTGGAGTTCTCTTATATGTGTGTATAGGATAGTTTTTTTTCTACGTATGGGTCTCCTTATGGGTCCCCTTACCTGACACGTGTGTGGGATATATATGAGTCCTTGCTTGATACGTTTGTGGGCTGATAGATTACACGTTCGTCTATAAGTTAGTTGTAGATGTTTTTTTTTAAAGATGGATGTGTTACGCAGAATCAAAAGACTCAGGTAAAAAAAAGACTCAGGTAAATCTTAACCGTAAAAAAAGAGTGATTTTTCTACTAAGGTATATTACGTGACTTGATATTGTACCTGTTAAAAACGTTTGAATCCCATTAATGTTCAGCCGTGGGATTTTTTATTTGCTCTACGTGTCAGCCATGGACACTTTTCTTTAACATCTCACCTTTTTCTACTCGCCTGCTTGGGCGTGCCAGCCATGTTTTTCTTTTCTTTGCTCGTCTTTCCTATTTACATGGTATATGCGTCAGCCATGAACTATTTTCTGTACGTGACAGATATTACATAACATCTTTCTATCTTTTAATCTCAATCGTAAATTTTAGATCTTACAGTTAAAAATAATTAGAATGATGTGGATAAACGTGGCGTCTCTATTTTAGGACCCCGTATTGTGCTTTTAGTATATCTATGGGAAACCATAGTACGCGCGCGTGCGCTTCTACCACGCGCGGCGCACAGACGCTGTCGAAAAGGTTTAATGCAGAGAAAAGTAGACATGCAAAACGGTTTTGAATTTTTTAAAGTCTATAACTTTGAAACTGAATGTCCAAATTAAGATCGGTTTTCACCATTGTGTTACTCGCAACGATATATTTAAAAATAGATCTCATATGAGTATGTTCTGACCATTATTTTTCAAAAGCAACTTTATAAAAAGTTGTTTTTCTAAAAAAAAACTTTTCTCGTATAATTGCCTTTTTGTGATACAAATTTTGTTCAACTCGTTGATTCAATTTTGACCATAACGTGTTTTTTCATGATAACAATTGTTTTTCAATTTTTCTTTTATGAAATCAACTTTGAAATATAAACTTGACTTTTCTATCACAAAAGTAGCTATTTAGTATACAGCAACACAAAAAGAACCTTTTGTACTATGAACTTGCTTTCATCCAAAAAGCAAAAAAAATTAGCATACTGCAATCTTGTCTATCGGCATGCATAGTACCACATTTTCTAATTTTTAAAAGCAATTTCTATGACATAAAAGTTCGTATTATAATTTTTTAAAATATTGATACAATTTTGTTTCAACTCGTCGATTCGTTCAACAAAAGCAAATTTTAACCAGAAGTTGTTTTTTCACGATAACAATTGGTTTTCAAACTATTTTACGCAGTCAACTTTTAAAATATAAACTAGTTTTTCTATCACAAAATCAGCTATGTAGTATACACTAGAACGAAAAGCAACTTAGTACTATAAACTTGCTTTTAAAAGAGAAAATCTTGTTTCTACTCCGATGTTCTTTTTTGTTCAAAAAAGAAATTTATTGGTTGAGATACGTTTTTCTAGCATATACATTTCCCTTTCTCTCATGTTCTGATTTCTAAAAGCAACTTCCATGACAATAACAAAGTTTGTACTATAAATTTGCCTTTTCTTTTTGTAAACAATAAATAATGTGATGATGTCGTGGGGATATGTTTTTAAATCCAAGCAATGGTCAACTTGTTGGATTATGAGAGACTATCATGCTCCTTGGTATGAGACATTCAAAACAATATCTCATACTTACATATTCCGATGAATATTTTGTAAAAGCAACTTCTAGATAGAAAAACATGTTTTTACCATGAACTTGCTTTACCATGACATAAAGTTGCTTTTTGGAAAATAATTATCGGAACATGTCCATGGGGGATCTAGTTTTGTAGATCTGGGCGCGAGGAACACTACGGTCAAAACCGATTTTAATTTAGACGCTTTGTTTGAAAGTTATACATTTTTTTAAATTTAAACTAGTCCCATGTGAACTCGGTAGGGGAGTGGCAGGTACGCGTGCGCTCTGGCCAGAAAATCGCGCGTGCGCTGTCCGGCAGCGTCCATAATAGATATACCCAATTACGAGTTGTGACGTTGTCAAACTCAAAACCTGACCTGCCATCAGTTCAATCGCTCGGAGGTCAAATATCAGAAAACAACAGCTCTTACAAGGGTATAAGAACTAAACAAAAAGAACGAAGCAAGGTAAAACGCCGAGGGTAAGAGGCCCAATGAGAAGAGCCTTTACTAGAGTAGTTGACTGTGTCACAAAGCTCAGCGCAGTAGTCGATCGTGTCCAATCGCAATCGATCTTCAACGTTTATTACCACGTAGCCATATTGGAAAAGTCGAAGTCCAGTTTTCCACAACAGTCTCCGAACTCCGAAGATGTCCGTCATGTGTACTCTCACGAGCTTTAATATCTCAGGTTATTATTGTTGCTCGTCATATATTGCCATCGCCAGAATACCAACAATTACCTTTGCACCAGCCAGGGGGCAAAATGCATGGCTTAGAAGTTCCTGTGACCACGTCGCACACCATGGGAACACGCCGCCAGTTGATCCAATACAGGCAGTCGCCCCTCACCCCCTGCAGGACGGTGCCGCCGGCTCGCACCACCGCGGGGCTGCTGTTCTTGCCGATGAACACCGAGCAGCTTCCGAGATCCTTCACCACGTCCCACGACTGCCGCCCCCCCAGGTCGTCGTACCTCAAGAAGAAGGTCTCGTCCGCGGACATCCTAAACCCGGAGGCCAAGATGACGGCGGCGGAGCTGTCGTTCTGCCACACCTGGTACATGCTGCCATGCATGGCAAAAGAAGAGGTGCTTCGCGGATGTCAGCGTCTGCGGGGTGAAGGCGCCGGACAGGCGGGTCAACGACGGCGCCTCCAGCTGGCTGTTCCGGCCGCCGCCGTCGCGGGGGACGTGGAACACGTGCACGTCCCCGTGTGAATCGAGGCTGTTGGGTTTGATCTCGTCCAACAAACGAGAGATAAACGGGGAAGACAAAGTCTCCCTTTTTCACGTACGTGCCTGATCGGGGCACACCTAAAACCAACCGGTTCAGGTCCCTGGTCCCACAGCACCACTAATATAAAGAGGAGGAAGCGATCCCTTTCAGGGGTACGATACATAGTAGCCCACTACTCCTAACGTCCGATCCGATAAGGGTGCTGAAGGGATCAGAAGACCGACGACCACCAGAGCCACCTCCAAGGCATGCTGCCGGCGTCCACGGCCTCTTCCTCGACTACGGCAACTTCTACATCTACTCTCAATCACGCCTGCATCGAGCAGGCGCCGATGGCTACAATTGCTGGAGCCTGTAATTATCTCTAAACCCCTCTGTATTGATCCTTTTTGTGTGTTCTAGATGGCTGTCACAATTAATCTAGTTAATCCTAGATGATTAAGAACTAACATTGGTATCAGAGCCACTGTGATAGCTCTAGAAACCTAAATAGGATCAGTAGATCAAATTTGGGTTTAATTAAGTCATGTTTTAGGCTATTAAGTTAATAATTATGATTCGGTTTAGCCTAATTGCTATCTACTCATGAACTGTTAAGGTTAATGGTCAACTGTAATTAACAAAATAAGTTTCTGTTAATCAATTGATCTGTTGTTAGTCGTGATGAAGCAATTAGAAGGAGGGGAGTAAGAAATTTTGGCAATAAATCAGAAATCCCCTCCTGCCCGAAACCCTAACCCCAATCTTAAGCAAAAAGATGCAATTTTGGCACAAAAATGAGATCGGTACATACCGAGATGGACGCCGCGTCGTCGCCTCTCTTCTTCGGGGCCGAGCCGTGCCCATGGAAGCACGAGGGCGATGTCGCCGCGACGCCGTTCCCTCCCATCGGAGAGAACGTGCGGAAGACGTGCTTGTCGCGGAAGGGGCGCACGCGTCGCTGGTCACCGCGCCGGTCGTCGTCGTCACCCTGACTAGCCTGCTCACCACCTCCTCGCCGCCCTTAATGGAAACTACTCCGGCCGCCATGTTCAACGGGAGAGCGCGCGGGCTCTCGCCCAGCGCACGCTCCTCCGCTGAGCACAGCCGCCGAGTCGGAATGAAACGGGGAGGGCGACGAGCCGCGTTGCCGTCGTCTCTCTCTCTCTCACGGGCGAGCTACCGCCACCGCGCCGAAACGAGGTCGCCGAAAGGGCCGTCGCTTTTTTCGCGAGCTGGAGCGAGTGAATCGGGAAGGAAAAGAGAGAAGTGAGGGGATTAGGGTTAGGTCGTTGACTCTCTCTCAGTTTTGATCCAACCGGGGCAGATCGCGACCGTACGATTCAATCCGACGGTCCACAGCGCCGCTGGCTGTTGTTGGGCCTCCGAGTCCAATCTGGGCCAAAATCCAGGATGGGCTGCGATCCAGTTTGTTTTTTAATCAAGGGCTGTAGTCTCTGTTTTTTATTTCGGTGCATTTTAAAGTTTTATTATTCAGTTTTATGCACTGTTTTAAATGCAGAAAAAATGTTGCCTAAAATATGAGTTGAAATATGTCATTATTCTAAAAAAATGTTTAGCATGTTTAAATGTTGAATTATCAAGTTAAAGTCTCCTTTTTTTTAAGTTTTTGATGTTTAATTTGAGAATGTTTATGACAGTAAAATTAATTCTGACCAACATTGTTTTAATTTTGCAAGTCATTTCCCTAAAATGTGTTTTCTATGTTGAGTATCATTTTAAATATCAATGAATGTTGAGAAATAAGTTGTAAATTGATATTTATTATGAGAATGATGAAGTATACATGCATTTTAAGGGGATATAATGTTGTAAGATTAATATAAGTCATATCTTTTTATAGCATTTTAATGTTGAGTTATGAATTTTGTAAGATGAAGTTAAGTTGTTGCCATGTTTATGGCGTTTATTAATGATGTGATCATCTCTAATGGGCTAAGGCCACCTTAAGGAAACTGTAAATGGTTGTGTGGTTCGGTTTTCCGCAGCGAACTATGCAACCTAATATTGTGAGCCATAATGCTAAAGTATTATGTCGGATGCAATTATGTCTTTTGACATGCACTGACAGAAGGTGATGGAGGCTCATCATGAAGTTCTCTGAACAAAGATGTTCAGAGTATTTTAATGTGATATCATGGTCATCAGTTGTCATTTATTGACTATTAAAGTTAATTATTAAGGGGATTGTGATGTAATATCCAAATTTTATTTGGAGAATGTTTATAACATTGTTTCCACTGAGGATGTAAATCTAATGTCTACTAAGTGAGATGTCATGATGAGAATGTTTGAAATGAATGATATTTTGTTATCATGTCATTGAATGTTTTAATGATAAGCTTTGACATGTTCTATTTAAGTTATTCAAATTATGGTGTCAAAGTTTGATGGAAATGATCATCGATAAATTATGAATCCATGTGTCTAATAACATATTGGATTGCATCATATATTCATATATATTGGTGCCTATGTTAGTGATGGCTATTAATTTAGCAAATGAGTTTGCGAAGTCTCGTTTTGACTTGAGTATTCATTTATGAGCATAAGTTATTATGGTATATGACAATATTCTGACCAACGTTGACTATTGTCATGTCCCATTTCTGTATGAAAAGTGCTCTTTTCCGTTTTCAACCCAACGGTGATACGGATTAGAACACGATTAGCTTGTCTAGTTTTTAGATCAATTCAAGTTTGATGTTGATTATTGATGCTCATAAAGATGTTATTCTTGTTCCAGCAATGAAACACAAAATAAAGCATACCAAATCCTCTGAGATAAAGAATGCAATTCCTGACTCAATATATGCCAAAGAATATTTGGCCTCTATTGAGGAATATTTTAAGGATTACCCATTTAAAATGGGGTTTAATGGGTTTTGCTAAGAGGGCAGTAAAGAATGAAGCATTTAAAGACATTTGTTCATTTATATGAACCATTTGTTCTTTGTAATGAAACTCTTTGTTGTTGTCATACCATGTGGTGAGAATATTATGTCCTCGACGAATGAATTATGTATTGATATGTGTCATTGCACTCTTAATATATAAATAAATAATGAGACCTCGTCGAAATTGTGGTCATGTTTACCACATTTCGAGGGGGAGAATGGAATTGTCTCATTGAACATGGGAGTTCCTGAATGTTTTTTAATTCTCCGAGTATGATGGAACCAACGAGAAGTCTTACTCTGGAGAATGACTGAGTATATTGTCTCATTGAATATGAGAATTCGTGAACGTTTTAATTCTCTGAGTATGACGGAACCAACGAGAAGTCTTACTTTGAAGAATGATTGATTATAGTGAATGAAAAATCACATGAATGTTGTGACTCCTTTTATCGAGTTAATATGGATTTACACCCCTTATGAGTATTATGAAGCACACATGAATGTTAAAGTGACAACCTTGCTAAGCTAATGTTGATGTGGCTCATGGTTATACTTCTGACCAACGTCGTTTATAATCATTTGTCACATATTTAACTCAAGTGGCAAGTTTGTCAGTATCATGTGGCTCATGGTTATAATTCTGACCAACGTCGTTTTATGATCATGTGTCACAGTTCAGAAAGTTCTTTTCCATCTTCTGCCCAACTGTGTTGTGGTTTTGAACTAAATTGAATGTCATCAAGATTTTGGATACATTTCCATCTTCTAAATAAAGTGGTCATCTTGGAATCTGAAGTGTATGAACATGAATCTTAAGGATAACTCCATTAGATCTTTGTTCATATACATCGGGTAAGTTGAGAAGAAATATCTAATGCAACACCTCTTGTTGATAATCAGCAATTTCCTTATGATTGTTAATGTGTGTTTTGATCATCTTAGAGGCTTCTTGCTCTAATGATCTATAGGACTCAATAGAGTTTCCTCGGTGAGATGTTATGACTCTTATGTTATTATAACATGATGTTATGTTGACGACTAAGTTAAGAATGAATGTATGACTCAAACGTAAAGTTTTGTCATATAGTTGAAGTTAACATAAGGTATGTTGCCTAAGTAATTTTCAATTATGAAATAACATGAGCGTTACGACACTCATACCATAAGATGAGGGGGAGTAAGTTCACTACCTTATGAAGACGATATATTTTTGGTTAGCCAAGAAATATTTATCTTCTTTAAAACATAAAGGATATTGGTGATGCCTCATACTTTGTTTGTACTGAGTTTCGCCAAGATGTTTCGCCAAGATGTTGGTCCAAAAGGAGTATAAGTCCTATTATGACGACATACGACGATAGAGTACGAAAGAAAATATTATGTACAAGTACTCTATCGCATCTGCTAATGAAATCAAGGGCAATAAGGGTGGACATTTTAGTGTCCAAGGAACCATTATGAGCTGATCAGATAATGTCGGTTCCTTATGTTTCGGCTGTCAGAAACAATATGAGTATTCAAGTAAGAATGTGCCCTATATTTTTGATCGGGATAGTTGGCAAATATAAAAGAAAGTCCAGAATTTGACCACTGGAAAGGCCGCCAAAAGTCTTGCAAATATGCAAGGCAATAGAGTTTACATGCTCACTAATAAGAAGTCTAATAACCTCGATATTGTGGGTTATCTAGACATTGTTTATGCGAGATGTGTGGATATTAAAGTTTCCACGTTAAGTTACATCCTCACCCTCGCACATGGAGCTATATTGTGGAAAGCTCCGGAATGATTTTAAGTGCATTAGTAATGATGCAATTTGTCATGTGGCATGTTAAAGAGGCTAAAGAGCAGGTTGTATGTCAAGAAGTTTAAATCCCAAAATTATGGTGGTAGACAGCATTTTCAAACCACCTACTGCAATATGAACACGCAGTTTTTCTATGCGAGTAACAACAAGTCAATTGGTGTTGCCAAAGCCATTGACAATATGTTTCGTGTTGTGAAAGATAGAATCTAGAATCAAACTTATGATGTTAAGCATATAGATAAGTTTTGTATGTTTTACGGATCCGTTATTAAAGGCTTACCACCCAATTTTAAGATTATGTTGCTAGCATGGGTTGCTGGAAAGTCTTTTGATTCTAGAAATAAGGACCATCTCATAAACCAACTCCCTAAAGTATTATGTTTTCCATTTCAATATAGAATGATATACTATAGGTATTGAGGTTCAGTGACTTTTCTTTTGTTACTGTAACACCTTACCTTGGTATGTTCTTTCTATTGAGGATGGACTTATGATGTTTGTTAAACTTACGATCAAGGGGGAGAATGTTGGGTTTGATCTCGTCCAACAAACGAGAGATAAACGGGGAAGACAAAGTCTCCCTTTTTCACGTACGTGCCTGATCGGGGCACACCTAAAACCAACCGGTTCAGGTCCCTGGTCCCACAGCACCACTAATATAAAGAGGAGGAAGCGATCCCTTTCAGGGGTACGATACATAGTAGCCCACTACTCCTAACGTCCGATCCGATAAGGGTGCTGAAGGGATCAGAAGACCGACGACCACCGGAGCCACCTCCAAGGCGTGCTGCCGGCGTCCACGGCCTCTTCCTCGACTACGGCAACTTCTACATCTACTCTCAATCACGCCTGCATCGAGCAGGCGCCGATGGCTACAATTGCTGGAGCCTGTAATTATCTCTAAACCCCTCTGTATTGATCCTTTTTGTGTGTTCTAGATGGCTGTCACAATTAATCTAGTTAATCCTAGATGATTAAGAACTAACAGAGGCAGCACACCTTGCTGAGCCCGTGGGATCAAAGGCCAGATCGACCAGGTGCTTAGCGGTGGCGCTGACGACGTCGATCATCTTCCACACCAGGTCACGCTTTCCAGCGCTGCTCCGGCTGAACTTGCTGATGTCGACGTAGGCGATCTTCGCGCGGCCACACACATGGCCACGACGGTGGCGTCGTCGGGGTCGGGCGCGAACACGAGCTTGTGCACGGCGTACTCGGGATCGTCTACCATGTTGGCCCTCGGAGGGAGGAGCTCGTACACGTCGCCGGCGGCGCGGCAGGGATCAAGGACGAAGATCGTCACCGTCCAGCAGCTCACGTACGGGTGGGTGTGTTCATCTTTCCTGGTGCAGCTGTTGTCTATGGCCACGGCGAGCCGTCCGTTGCCTGAGCCGACGACGCGGGCGCGGCTGATGAACTCCCGGACGTCGAAGCAGCCGTCCGTGTAGTGTAGAGGCGAAAGGAACGCCGCATCGGGAAGGAGAACACGGAGGCGCTGCGAGCGTGGTCGTCGTCGAGGGAGAGGAGGCAAGGGTACGGTGGGTGGTGGAAGCGCTCGCTGTTGAGGTCGGCCCGGAGGCGCACGTAGTCTCTTAGAGACGAGCCCTCATCCACGACGGTCATGGCGGCGATGGAGAGCAGCAGCTCGCTGTTGAGGTCGGCCCACGATGAGTGCCCCATGGCAGCGACGGTGGCCGGCGTCCGGACAGCATCGCACGGCGTCGGCGGCTGCGATTTGCTGCGGTTTGGAGAAATATAATAATCATCCAGCGCCATTTGTTTCCTGTCCAAACACCAACGCAATCTCTCCCGTAACACGCACACGACTCCTTCACCACCACACACGACGTACGTGTGGTCTCACAGCGCATGAACATGCGACACCGGTGACCAATGAATCCAACCGTCAGCATCGAAGATCACCAGCACCTTAAACCTCTCGTAATCAATCGTCGGTAACATTTCTAGGAGCATCAGGCTCTCCGTGATCTCGAGCCACCGAACGTCGTCTTCTCGGTTTCCGACTATCCCCGTCGTGCTTTCTGTCTGCCAACCAAGCAAGCAAGCAATCACAGGTTCAGAACACACTTTCACACCCCCACAAAAGCACCTCAAGGAAAGCCAGGCCACCAAGAAAAATCTTAGTATAGAGTGTGTGCTTAGCGACGTCATTAGAACAAAGAAACAAATGTGCTTTTATTTTACCTGATTGGTCGCGGGGTCCTGATGAGCTTATCCTGCTCAAAGGGAATACAAAAGGGTGAGCAGAGGATGAAAAAGGCGGTGCATTATGCATACGGTGCGCTTTTATTCGCCACTGATCTTGGCAGCACGACCACTACGTAAGGGCCTCTTCTTCTTCATCTTCTTTTACTTGCATGCAAAGTGACCTATGGCTATAAAGCAGGTTGCTTCATGCATTCTGGTGTAAGAAAAAAGAAGGACAGTTGCCTCCTTATCCTTGGCAGCCCAGAAAGCCAGAATCCAGATGCCCAGCCTCTAAAAAACAATTTACTTCATGATTAAGCATCAGGGCAGGGGCTAAGGCACCCACACATCAAGAACGATGCCTCGCCATAATTCTGGTGCTTTTTTACATGAAGAATCAATACCAAACAAGGAAATCTGCGAGACGTTTTATTCTTATTCCAGCAAATAAGAAGACGTACGCTTAATTCTTTCCAATATATTATGACAGAAATTCCGCTGCCTCTGCTCTCCTAAATTATTATTCGGTGGACCTTAATTAGTTTCCATGGCTGTGAAATGGCAGTGCTTCTTATTTTAGTGTAGAATGATACTTTAGAATGGAAGGCATAAAATAGGCTGCCAAGACAGAAAACACGGAGTGGAATCATACAAGTGCATAAAGCTAAAGTTTGAACCCAAAATAAAGGTGCAAGAGGAGCCCCAGATTTCAAAAAACCATCACGGCATTATTAAAGATCAGCCTCCACAAAAGCAAAGCCAGCATTAGAAAACACACAAGTACACCCGTTGCAGGGACACATGCACAGTCATCAGGATGAAAAAGTAGTTCTCCTTCCAAAGGGGAGAAGAAAGGCAACCTCTGAACCAGGCCGCTCCAAGAAACATTACCACCCCAATCAGTAGAAGAGAGAGTGAGACAAGCCAAATCAAATGACAAGAGCCAAGAACACCGTAGCCATATCATATAAACCAAAGGCCAGCAGTGCACACATAAGAACACGGCAGTAGCAGGAGCAGAAAGAACCTGAAACAGCATCAGGATCAAGATGGACGGCATGTACCCTCACCGCTTCAGCAACGTGATGATCGGCTACCTCAACCTGGCGACGCTCCTGGCCTCGATCCCGGTCATCGGAGCAGGGCTCTGGCTGGCCAAGGGCTCCACGACGTCGTGCTCGTCGATGCTTCAGACGCCGCTCCTCATCATCGGCTTCATCGTCCTCCTCATCTCCCTCGCTGGCTTCGTGGGCGCCTGCTTCCACGTCGCCTGGGCACTGTGGCTGTACCTCTTCGCCGTGATGCTCCTCATCGGCATGCTGCTCGGGCTCACGATGTTCGGGTTCGCCGTCACGGCGGGAGGTGGTGGTGCACAGGTGCCCGGCAGGCCATACAGGGAGTACCACATCTCCGACTACTCCTCGTGGCTCCAGAAGCATATGCAAGACATCAAGTACTGGAAGCCGGCGCTCGAGTGCGTTGTCGGGTCCAAGGCCTGTCCTAAGATCTCCAACTGGACTCCAATGGATTACCTCCAGCATGATCTCACACCAATACAGGTTTGCAGTGTCAGCCGGTCCATTTTCTTCCATGTTTACTGCTCCTGCTGTTATTTTCTACTGATTCCAGCACATGCATGGCAACAAAGTTTAATCTGAACTATACCCAGTTCTATTCTGTACAAAAATCGACACTGCTAAAGAAATGGAAACAAACAAATTATTGATGTAGTTCGTCACTTGCATCATATTAGCTGAAAATTGTGCGCAAGTTTATTGCTGCTGCTTATTTGGTCATGAAAAACTGTGAACTTACTGCTCCTCACTTCTGCTACTCCCAAGACAAACTAGCTCTAAGAATAACCGTTCTGCTATTCTAACTACTCTAAATTACTTTGCCCTGCAGTCTGGCTGCTGCAAGCCACCAACATCATGCACGTACAGTGGTGGGATGCCAGTCGGAGCGCAGGACCAAGACTGCTTCCAGTGGAACAATGCACCGAACATCCTGTGTTACCAGTGCAACTCGTGCAAGGCCGGGGTGATGGAGCAGGTGCGCCAGGACTGGCACAAGATCTCCGTACTCAATGTGGTTGTGCTCGTCTTCCTCATCTGCATCTGCGCCTGCGGGTGTTGCGCCTTCAGAAACGCCCGCCGTTCCGTGTCCGAGTACCCATACGGGGTAAACCGCATGTCCAAGATCAACCCACGCTGGGACTACTACTGGTACTTTCAGCCAAATAAAACAAAATAAAATTTTGAAAATATCCACGTTCTGATTACTTCTTTTCCATTGAAATTTGTTTCTCTTCACATGTTCGATTTCAGAGATGAAAACACATTGCCTTAGTATCATTATTAAAAAGTACTATCTCCGGTCAGGAAAGATGGTCGCGAGTAGTACTGCTCAGTAGTATATGACTAGCTCGTATTCAGCGACAATTAAACCTGATCGGAGGGAGTAGTTAATTTAGGAAAAAGTCTTTATCTAAATTTTTATTTAGGAAAAAGTGCTAACTCCACAACTCATATTCATGCTTCACTCTTCATTAATGGGGTTCTTCGTACACAAAAAAACTAGTGAACAAACAAGCCATTAATACTACATAATTTGAGTTTGTTCCCGTTTATTTGCTGTGATTTTTTTAACACTGCTTTATGGCTTTTGCTACAGGTGGCGATGGTTCCGCGATAGGAGAGAACAGATGTACTAGGCTATATACTTTCTTCCTGATAAATGGCTGAGAGTTGGATCAGTTCCTTATAGCACTCCGGCTTTTCATATGTAAATTTTCCGCAATGATTAATATCCTGTAGATATTTCAGTATGAGGAAAGTACAAGATGGTTAAGTGGAAAGGGCCCATCTAGTGTAGGTCACGCCGGCGTCGTTTCATTTGTTGGCAATATATGATTCATATATACTCGGTCGCGCGGCTTTGTTATTTTGGTATGTTTTATTGTGTGTGGTCCGATCAGGGATTGCTGATCCTGTAATCTGTATACGACTATCTGTATGCCGGCTGGCCAGAAAGGAGTCATGGGAGATGTCACCATTGTTTTTGCGCTGCTTGGTGGAGTGGCTGGAGCGAAAGCCTGGAACATCGACGCAGGAAGCGAGGCGGCTAGCGATGTCAGCGACATGCCTGAGTCATGAGGATTCACCCCCACGGCAGTCCATCCTTTACCTTCAGGAGTTGAGTTAATGTCGGGGTAAAACTGTCGATCTTCTCCATCATGGGCTGCTTGAAGAGCAAGCGTCATTTTTTGATAGTTCTGAGCACCAACCACCATATCTGTTTCATAGACATCAAAGTATGGTTATCAAATATCAATGCATTCCAGTGTTTCCAAACACACCAAAGCACCGCAGCACAAATAGTATTCAGAACATCATGCTTTGTATTTGAAACCCAAAACTTCTATAGACATGTAATCGGAACCCAAATGTGTGCCAAAGAAAGCAGAGATGACCTCCCAGACAGTAGCCACAATACAACCGAAAAACAAATCATGAACAATTCCAGCTCGCTGCAAAAGACGCAATCAACAGGTGTGTGCATATTTCTTTTGAGGAGGTTATCTCAAGTCATCAACTTATTATTATCTAGCAACCAAAGACAAATTGTACTCTAGGAGGAATAACAAATCCCAGATCGAATAGGTCACATCGGCTGTGTAAGTCCAGATGAGGGAGTCACAGCCAAAGGAGAGATTGATGCTCGAAGCAATTTTCTCAATCTCATACCATTGCTTCATCTGCTTTGGGTTGAAATTCCTTCTAAAGATAAGCTTGAGACTAGAATTGTCCCAAACTTGTTTTTATGGTAGCTACTTTTCGTTGCACAGGCAGTAAAGATCCCAGAACTGAACTAAGAGGGGAGAGGAGCCAAACCATGTGTCTTCCCAAAATTTGATTTTGGCTCCATCTCCGACAAACCACCTATACCCAAATTTGATAGCTCTCGCTGCCCACTTGAACCCTTTCCAAAAACTAGAGGAGTTCATCTCGGGGCTGCAAAAGATATTGAGTTTCTCCTTTCTTCTTTTTGATCAAAGTTAGGGACACGAGGAGAATTCTACTTAAAACCCCTATCATGGTGGTCTCTAGTCTTCCTAGCAAGATTTTTTACAATCAAGCCATCGTCTTCTACGTGGCATCGTCGTTTAGGAAGTCCTTCTTCATTTGTGGTGCACCATATTCTCAAGGAAAATAAACTACCTCATTCGCATGAAAAAATCCTAACATTTGTGATCCTTGCCAACTGATTAAGAATCATCAGTTTCCCTATCCTCTCTCCACTAGAGTTGCTACTGTTCCTTTGGAGAAACTATTTTCTCGTGCATGGGGTCTAGCACCTTTCTACCTTCATTGATGATTTCAATAAATTAACTTGTATCTATTTTATCATGAAACGTTCTGATGCTTATCAAGTTTCCTCAATTTTCAGCAACTTGTTGAGTAAAAATCTAATAGGAAAGTTGTAACCAATCAAACTGACTGTGTTGGTGAATATTAAAAATTCTAAGGTTTTTTCAATAATTTGGAAACAAGATAAATGAATCAGAGTTTCCTAAGCATGAGCATGCCAACATTTTGGCAGCCATCTAATCAAGAGCTAACATTTTGGCCACGACCAAAACTATAATATGGTTGATTAACCAAACATACCCGAGAGCAAAGAATTTGTCAATGGAGCCTCCTCGTTGTACTCGAATGTGGTGGTGGTGGTGGTGGAAGCATCAAGAGAGTGAACCTGATCAATGCGGACGTTGATGGCAAGCATTTCGTGAGACATACTCTCATGGGGCACCGCCAAGAACATCTCCTGCGTCGCCACCACTGGCGCCCCGCCAAACATCGTGCTGCTGCTCACCGCCGAAGCCACTGAGACCATGTTGTCCTTGTCTCCACCCGGATACTCCACCCAGAGCTTGCACCAGAACTGGGGCGCATCAGCGGCGGCAGCTGCGCCGTCTGCCCTGACGCACACCAGCGACACACTAATGGCCTCGACGCCAAGCTCGCCAAGGGTGACCAGGAAGACACTCTGGTCCTCCTGCCCAACGACGACATGCCAGTGCTGCCAAAGCGGTAGGCTGAGGTTCCAGGGCAGGCCGTAGCGGACGGCAAAGATAGGCCGAGAGTGGTCGACGGCGAAGTGCTCAATGAGCGCTGACGGGGAGCCTAGGAAGCCACAAGTTGGCTCCGGGCACGAGCAAGGTGCGTAATGGCATGCGCGCATGTGCGCCTTGGCCTCGTGGTAGACGATGTAGCTATCGCAACCAAAACTAGTGTAGGAGCACGGCACCTTGGCGGAGCTGATGAAGGCGTCCAACTCACTGCAACGGATTTCAGCGCGGCCACACACCTTGCCGTGGCCGCCGCGGCAGTAGCAGCACACCACATGCCCTTGCGAGCACTGCAACCAGAAATGCAAACAAAACTCGATATTGGAAAAATGGCATATTTTTCTATATCTCAGATAGCAAATAAATCCATGATGCATCTACCTTGAAAATAGGGGGCTTGAGGGGCAAGAGGCAAGCCTGACAGTGGAGCAGCTGCACGTCGACCCTCACATCAATCCGAGTTGGCGGCTCCGGTGCCAACAACACCAATGCTTCTGACGCTGCTGTTCCTGGGCCGTCTCCATGGGCCACCTCTCCTTCGTCATGCTCTGCTGCTACCTCTTGTCGTGTTTCATTCACAACGGGCGCCAGTAGTGCCTGTTGCATCGCTATCTTAGCATCATGCTCCATGTTGCCTACTGGTGTCGGCTGCGGCAGCAACAGCCACTTGTCCTGCCCAGCCATGTCTCCTCAGCCTAATTCTTACACGATCACGCGCTTACGAATTGGTTCAACCTATTTCTTTGGATTGGGGGCACATACTTACTTATAAAATGATACAATTTATGTGATGAGATCTAAGATATGACTCGAGGAGATTTAGCAGTAATATGTCCCTGATTTACACCATTAATGATAATTATTGGTTCTCTCAAATATGGATAATATGTCTAATTTTAGTTGTCAACGTGATTATTTTCCCTCTCAATTACTTACATCATTTGGAATTTGAATATTCGGGACCATATAATTTCACAGGAAATGGCCCTCTTTCAACTTTGTGATACCCCCAATATTCTCTACGTAATTACCAGATGGAATTTCAATTCTGCAATATGGGTTGTGTTGAACAACCTAAAATTTCACTTTTTTAATCCAATCAACATGATTATTTGTCCTATAAATAGTGAAATTATTTTATTACATATGAACCTACATTTGGATTCATATAGATTTGAAACCACGAGACGGGATTGTACATACATTCCCTCCACCCAAGTTTCCCCATTCTCAACATTAATTACATGTCGATAGATGGGCATAACACAACATGGCACGATATGATGGGAGTGACTCATAAGGAATTGTTTTGCAAAAAAATGGTGTAAGCAAAACGACATGTAATAGTTTTAGCAAGGATGTGGTGTTAAAAACTTATAACTCAATGCAAAATGACAAAACCTCGATCAGCAAAACAGCATTTATCACAAGACAGCGAGAGAGATTTTTTTTGGTCAACTTTAGATATAATATACATTCTGCAGATCCTAGTATTCACTAACCATGGATTTATTTTATCTATTTCTATTAGAACCTTCACAAGGTTAATTTGTGCATGACGAATTTGTACCAAGGATTACTAGGAAAGATATTGATAGCACCATAAAAAATAGTTAATTCTATTTTTCTCAGTACAGTGACTAGCATTTCTACATAATTACTATTTACTACGCACTTGTAGGTTTATTTCACAGCCTTGTCATTGAAGGTAAGGGCTGCCCCATTAAAGTTATGAAAGGACAAAGTCCCATTGTCCCACACCAACAAACAGTAAACAGTTAGAAGGTTTAAACTGAGTGAAAGTGATTGTTCTTCATTTGATAGCACATTGTGATTGAGACAATTGAGTCAGTTGCAACTTCTGTATAAGACTATAATGGGGTTAGTTCCACTTTGCACCAGCTATTTTGGAGGGTGGGCAGGTTACACCAGATTTAACTTACCCACATTGCACCATTTAAAAAATATTGCACCAGGTTTAGTAAGTGAGAGGAGGGATAATACATTTGGCCCGCTCTCTAGGCTAGTAAGGCAACCAAGTTGATGGCGTATCACTCATGGGCACATCCAATGCGGAGTATGGCCAATGAAATGGGGAGTACTGGAGAGGGAGGAGAAATGGGTCAAAATGAGTGAACATACATAGTAAAACATGTCTAGATACATGTGAATACATTTGAATGTGTCAAAAGGCTAAAACATCTTATATTGTGGAACGGAGGGAGTGCCTAATACTCGCCAAAACAAACTAGTTGCACTCGGATAACAAAAACTAATAACGTATCAAGACAAAATGAAGATGTAAATGTGGACAGAAAGATATAGTAGTATGAGAAGTTGACGGTGCCCATGATCAGTGACACGGATTCACAGGGCAGCAACATCATCTAAGTGCAACAAGGTATTAGATAAGTAATGTGCAGAAATCATACCTTCACAGTATACTTGTCGACTAGAAGGTTTAAAGACTTCAAATCACTGCCATGTTCAAGCACTAGGACAATGTGTATATAGATAATACATTCCATTCGCCTTTAGAACAAGGAGAGTTGATTTAGATAGCAGTACGACTGCTTTAAGTTTATATCCTAGCAGTACAAAAAGGTTGAGAAAATAGGTAAAACTGAGACAAGACGGTACCGCATTCAATGCCACTTGAACCAGTCAAGTGGGTGAAGTGCTGTAGTGCCAAATGAACAACTCAAATGCATACAAATACCTCGACTGTCGTGTGGTTTGGGGATTCAGTAACAGCACCCATGAGTAGACCAATATTTGGATGCCTCTTGAGTCTTGGCTTCTCATTCTCGTAACCTACCACAAAGAGAAAGCATTCGTAGTTAATTAACATGAACAGGAATGCTTCATGAAGGCACAGAAGGCAACAGGATTCAGACCATAAACACTGGTAACTGACAGCCACGTCCGGATAGAACTAAAATTCTTAGTTTGGTCAAACTTTTCATTACAAGCTCAAACTCGTAACTGGTCTGAAAATACAAGCTCGAAAACTCGAGAGAGAAAACATCCTGATCATCAAGGGGGGTTTCATATTGGAACAATATTCTGAAGACATTTTATTCATTTTTAATCTCATTTTATACTTTATGTTTTAGGCTGCTGCGCAGCCCCATTTTGCAGGGAGGTACGACCGCAAACCTGTCTTCCATGCGCGCTCGCTCTGTCTCTCCAGTTGCCGGCAGTCTACTCTGCCGTCTCCTGCACAGACGCCCGGCGCCCCTGAACACCCCGGTCCACCGGCCAGCCGGCCACATCGAGAGGCCGCTCGGGATGAAGGATCGGAGGATAAAATAATGCGGTGGGGGGAGGAGGATTCCGGCGCCGGCGAGAGATTTGGGATTTGGGGATCGGCGGGGAAGACGATGACGACGAGCTCTCTTCTCTGCACCTCGCCTGTGTATATGTCGCTTCGGGCGATAGCAATCTTACTTGTGCTTGGCCCAGATATGAAGATTCGGTCCATTTCAACAACAGCCAGCCAACAAATTAAAAACAAAAACAGCCAGCCAACCAGGCTGGAAATGAGACAAGGTTTGTTTTGATATATCTTTCTTTTTTACAAGTTTTTTTTTTCAAACTAACCTTTTTTTATAAATGATGTTAATCTACAGTTGCTTTGTAAGCGTATATTAAGGAGTATAGTGGATATAATTCTGGTATCAATTGTTATGGTCATTAGTTTATTGATCCAAATATGTTGTTTTTTGGTGACTTGGATCAACTTGTGCTTGTCTAGTTGATGGGTTGTTTAGGTTAATTCTTGAGGCTTTACTAGCACTTCACTTTCACCGGTGTTTTACCAAAAAGAAAAAAATCACGACCATATAGCAAGTTAGAAGTTTAAGGATTGTCATAAATTTGAAATAGTCAGCTGATGAAAAACATGGGAATCAAACTAATGTATTTTTATTTTTCTACGTATAGAACGTAGAAGTTACATTTTCCAAGGATATTATTATAATATACTCGTATTGTTTTAATATGTAAGAAAATTTGTGTGATTAAACGTTTCTATCGTGTGATGAGACACTTGATCCACTTCCCTACAGTAATTTATTTTTTTCACTTACTTTTGTTTTTATACTACAACTATGTTTTCCTCCGAATGATTAAAAGATAGCAAGCGCGAGTTCATAACTATCGGAGACAATGCAACACGTTACGGGATGACCAGTGCATCTCAATCATCACAAGATTCAATAATAAAGGCTAGAAATATGACAATTCCCAAAAGCAGTAAAAATAGCAAATAGCAGTAGGAGTAGCATTAGGAATTAAGACAAGCTGACGGCCTTAGCAATAGCAATAGCAATAGCATTAGGAACATGGAGATGATTGATGTGATGAATGATGGCGGGAATTCGCTTGGTCCAGCTGCAGCTGCCGCCCTCTACCAAGAATATACTATGCTACGTCGTAATTTTTCGAGATCTTTTTCCGTCATAGTCATGGGAAGCCAACATGCATGGTTGTTCATGTTTTAGCTAGTCGTGCAGAGGGTCCTTCTCAATTTCATAGCAAGAGAAACCCTCTGATTTTCTTTTTAGCTAGTCGTCGTTTTCGGCAACAACATGATGAACGAATCATTGAGCCCACCAAAGTGGCCCAGTTAACACGTCTACTTTTATGAAAGACTTCAATTATTATTTGCCTTTTTTCAATTTGCAACCGAGTGCCCGTTCCCAACTTGTCTTGTACCTCAACACGCATCCAGAGCTGGGTGCATCGCCAATCGGCGCGCACCGACTAGAGAAGGAGTGATCACCGTGCCCCGCTCCGTCGCTGTCGTCGCCGTCGCCGTCGAGCGGGACAGAGGATGAGGAGCCAAGTGGCACGAAAAGTAACCGGAAACCGGGGCCGCCTGCTGCCACCTCCCCGTGAGCGGCCGTCTCCGGTTTCGCCAGCGTCGACCTGCGTCCTTGTCACTCCCCATCCGCCGATCCGCCGATCGCCATATATATATAGGCCGCGGCCTGAAGCTAGCTGCAGACCAGATCAAACCAAGCCAGCAGCAACCTTCTTGTCCGATCATCAGTGTTAGTCAACGCGCCGTTTCTCTTTTGATTGATCGGCGAGGCGTACGTCTATGGCGGCGACCGAGGCAGCGGCTGCGGTTCCGGTTCCGGTTCCGGTTCCGGCGGCGGAGGAGGAGGGGAGGAGCAAGACGGTGGTGCTGGTCGCCGTGGACGACAGCGACCACAGCTACCGCGCGCTCGAGTGGGCCGTGCGCCACGTGGCGAACGCCGGCGCGCCCGCCGAGCTCGTCGTCGTCCACGCCAAGCAGGCCGCGTCCTCCGTCGTCACCGTCGGCGGCGCCGGTACGTCGATCGCCAACTTACCAACCCCCTCTCTAATCCTAAGCTTGCTGTACGTTTTCTTGCTCCGACTGAATTCTGGGGATTCGATCGCGTCTGTCTCAGCCGTTGCCGGGGACGTGGTGAGGTACGTGGAGGAGGACCTGCGCCGGAGGGCCGACGAGGTCGTCGAGAGGGCGCGCCAACTCTGCGTCGCCAACTCGGTAACCAGCTCACCTGATCGATCGCACTGTTCTATCTTCTATCTATCGACATCGCTGTAACTTGCAGTGCTCGTAACGGAATTCGCAGGTGCAGGGTGTGGTGGAGGTGATGGAAGGGGAGCCGAGGTACGTCCTCTGCAACGCCGTCGACAAGCACGCCGCCGATCTGCTCGTCGTCGGCAGCCACGGCTACGGCGCTATCAAGAGGTAACTTTGCTCTTCTTCTCCGGTGATGATTCTGCAGGTTTGTTTGTTTCGTCTGAAGCTAATAAATAATGGTGGTCTGAACTCTGACCTATCTCATTCTCAGGGCATTTCTTGGGAGCGTGAGCGACTACTGCGCCCACCACGCGCACTGCTCCGTCATGATAGTGAAGCAGCCCAAGCCCAAGAAATGATCAACACTTCCCGTCTGAGATGGTGTCCAGTTCCCAGTGTCGAGATTGTGTCAGTTGCGTGCCGGACGAACTGTATCAGTGTATCACTACTTAATTGCTACTACTAGTGCCTGTTTGCTCCTCCAGATGTTTGTACATCGGTGATTTTTACATGATGCTTTGAATTCGTCTTCTGATATCATCACGGTTAAACGTCATGAAGCTATTCCGGTATCATATTTGCTCTAGATGAAAATAAACACGCCGAACTCGACTCGGCTAACTTGGTTTCTCTCCTCGTGCGATGCGGAAGTCGATAGCGAGGCACCTGTGACAACTTTGTTAAAATCAAGACCCGACCGCTGACGTATATGTGAGCGTTTGCGTCTGATCTATTGTGTTCTGCAAAAAATAAAGACCAAGCACCGGGAAGTTGTTACACATGATTAGCCATCTGATATAACTACCGAGATATGTATACAACGGATCAGGTCATACAACTTTTTATTTCTGACGATGTACGCCTGTAAGCATATATTTGTATGTATTCATTATAATAATAATACATAGTTGATACGTGTACATGTAACAGAAAATTAGGAGGATACAAACGGCTGTATTATTACATGCTGCGCTCGCCGCAACTACCAAACACCCACGAAAATCGCCGTTGTCGGCGAAGAAGAGCACCAGCAGTTGGTCCACACCTTGACGCTGAAGAAAGCCCAAGCCGTTCGTATACAAGAAAGCATACATGATAGGAGTTAATTGCATGGGGAGTCACACAACTTGTCGAATTGGTGCAAATAAGTCACTCAACTCGCAGATCTGAAAAACCAGTCACACAACTTGTTTCTCGAGTGTTCATGTGGTTTGGGGGCATGGTTTTATGCGAAAACCTGTCACGAGCGTCTCACGTGACCATACTTTTTACAAATAGGTCCCTCTTATATTTTTCGCTGGCCCCGCATCACTCTAGACGTTCTGGGCGGCGGCGGAAGCAACAACAAACGGGTGATCCAAGAGCTGCGGCTGCCGTGGACCGGTCTCGACGACGGTGCAGCCGAGCGCCCACACGTCGGCCGCGGGCCCTGCTCCTCGCCACGCGCGACCTCGGGCGCCATGAACGCCGGCGTGCCGCCCATCGGGAGGAGGGAGTTCTCTACGGCCCGCGCACAGCCGAAGTCGGTGAGCTTGGCGCGGCCGTCGGTGCCGAGCACCACGTTCCAAGGAAGAGATCAAGCCTGGGTCTCGCGTTCCAGCGGCAACGGCAAGCCGACCCGCATCCACCTCTACATCAACGAGAAGTTCGAGGGTGCGAACGCCACGGTGGCGTCCCGCTTCTCCGTTCCCCACTGGGCGCCAACGCCACGTTCGAGAAGACCGGCGTGGTCGACGACGATGTGCGCGACGGCCCAAGCCGGTCGTCCTAGCTCGTCGGCAGGTTCCACTGCTTCTTCATCGGCACGACCTGGCCGAGCCGAGCTACCATTTTGCCAGTTGGCGCTCGATTGCGCCCATAGGCCACTGGCCCACTGCGCCACCGCCGCCGGTCGATTTTGTCGGCTGCCGCGCTAATCTAGCCGGCCGCCAGTCCGGTCCCTGCGGCTGCTGCCGCTCCAATCCTCCATCTGATTTCACCGCCCCTACAGTCCTCCGGCTGCTTCCGTCGTCGCTCGAATCCCACGTCAATCTGCGGTGTGAGCGAGCTTCTAATGTTCAGCTTTTGCTTGTCTAATCTGTCATTCCGTTTTGCCCACTGAACGCAAGTCTGCAATATAGGTAAGTGAATCCATATACTGCAAAGTGTGTACTGTAGCTGTCTAACTGAATTATATTGCATCGCTGCTGTCGTTCTAAGGTGAATGGATTGGATCACTGCTTCCCGTCAGAGGGGAGCTGCGGGAGCCGTCGGAGGAAGGCGAGAGGTTCGTTAGAGGTGGGCGCAGGGCGCTGTCGCTGTAGTTTTCTCCAGGGTTCCGTGGCGGCCGAGATGGGCGCAGCGGCGGCAGTCGTACCGGCAAAGCTGGAGGAGCAGAGCAACGCGAGGAAGGGGATGAGCGAAGCCATCAGATTTGATCTTGTTTCTTTAATTTAATTTAAGGGGACCTTTGTGAAAATTAGAATGTAGCGGGGCTTTCCATAAAATGTACTTACTAAAGGAGTCACGACGGAGGGAGTAATAAAGACCTTCAGAAATATTAGAGGGACCTATTTGTAAAAATCGTGATCATCCGAGCCCCCCGTGAGACGCTCGTGACGGTTTTTCGCATAAAACCGTGACCCCAAACCACGCGCGCACCCGAGAGACAAGTAGTGTGACCGGTTTTTCAAATCTGCGAGTTGAGTGACTTATTTGCACCAACTCGACAAGTTGTGTGACTCCCCATGCAATTAACTCTACATGATAGAGTCGGATGCTAACTAACATGTCTAACACTCCCCCGATCCCGTACTCATATTTTCTAAGTTAAGATTGTTCATGAATGCTAATAATCGTTGATTTCAGTGTGTATCCGCCACAAGATGTCCTTGCCGTTGTCGCGGACCATCCGTAACACTACCATCCATCGACGACAACAACGGTGCCTTTAGGAAGGGGAGCGACACCGCAAAATTATATTATTGCCGGTGTAAGGGGTTAGGGTTTTCACTCAAGAGGGCTAAAAAAGCATCTAAGGAGAGAACCGGTGTTGAGGGCTTATCGTCGTGGCCCACCGGCCAAGGGTTTCCCTGAGCACCCCACCAATATGTGGTTCGGTGGAGCACGAGGCCCCAAGAACCACATATACCCGAGGGGGGCTAGCAACGCAGATGGGGATGACGGTATTCTTAGGTGTGAACGCAAAACGTAGATAAACACTGAAATTAAAACGGCTTATTCTTTTTTTGTGGATGGAAATATAAAAAGGGCAAGAGAAAGCCAGAACTAGGGGAGCTTTGGTGTCTTGGTCATTCTTTCCCTGTTCTCATCCTAAAATGGGCACGGAGCTTTCTGTCCAGATGTCCCTCGTTCATCCGCTCCCCGTTCCCATCCCCATCCCCAACACAACAAAGCGAAGCGAAGCGAAAACAAAACCGGGGCAGCCTTCCTTCCCGCCACCAGTATTCCGTATCCACTCCCAAGTCCCAAGCCGTGCCCGCGCTCTGTCCCCGGTATAAGTATCACCTCGATCCCGCTGCTCATACCATAAACCACACACGGAAACCTCCCAAGAACCAACCAACTCTCGGATCAGCTTCCTTGCATTGTTCGCCTGCCAGCCAGCTATGGCGGAGAGCACGGCCGCACCTTCAGCGCCGGCGGTAGAGGCGGAGGAGGAGAGCAGCAGGAGCAAGACGGTGGTGGTGGTCGGCGTGGACGACAGCGACCACAGCTACCGCGCGCTCGAGTGGGCCGTGCGGTACGTGGCCGCCGCGGCCGCCCAGGGGGCCGAGCTCGTCGTCGTCCACGGCAAGCCGTCCGCGTCCTCCGTCGTCAGCTTCGGCAGCCCCGGTGCCGGCCGTAAACCCCCTTTTTTCCAGCTTTACGTCCCGGCCCAGTCTCTCGGCTCGGCGTCCTCGCTCACGAGCTCCTCTGACTCTGACTCGATCGGGGTTTCGGTTTCAGCCGCCGCCGGCGACGTGGTGAGGTTCGTGGAGGCGGACCTGCGCAAGAGGGCGGAGGACGTCGTCGACAGGGCGCGCCGCCTCTGCATCGCCAACTCGGTAGGATTCGCCCGTCCGCCGCAGTTGCTCGATCGAGAGAATGATCACACACATTCAATGTCTGTAACTTGAACTACTGCTGACACTGAAATCTTGGACTACTGCTTACATGAAATCGCAGGTGCACGCTCTGATAGAGGTGATGGAAGGGGAGCCCAGGTATGTGCTCTGCAACGCCGTCGACAAGCACGGCGCGGACCTGCTCGTCGTCGGCAGCCATGGCTACGGCGCCATCAAGAGGTAAACGCCTCATTATTTGGCTCCGTCTCTGCTTCCGTAGTTTGCTTTTCAGCTGAGCAACTTATGTCATTTGATTATGTGTTGACGGGGTTCTGTTTCTGTCTGAATGTTGGTTTACAGGGCATTTCTTGGGAGCGTGAGCGACTACTGTGCACACCATGCGCACTGCTCCGTTATGATAGTGAAGCAGCCAAAGGACAAGACATGATGACTGCAAATTCCGTTTACTAAATCGTGGCATTGTGTGCTGAGCTTAAATGCTTATAATGTAGAAAGTACCTATGTAACTATGTTTTGTCATCGTATACAAGGTTATGTCAGCGTGCGTGCAACCCATGTCAAACAGGTGCACCGAAATATGAACAACAATGTAATGTCAAATCCAGCTTGCATTTTTCAGCAGTACCACAACATTACTCTTTTTCACATGTCTTCCGAGAACCATAAATAATACAGGTACATGCCACAGTGAAGAAAGTACATAAACCTTAAGAATCCATCCAAATAAGTTCACAGAATTGTCATGAAGGAACCTAGAATAACAGAAACATAATATATGTCTAGCACTTCAACTTCGGCTCCAGAAGCTGACGAGGACGACACATATTCAGGTGTTGGAAGACCATGTCTCTATTCGACCATTGCCCCGAGTGGTACATCAGTTTTATTCTGATTTGGCCTGAAAAGTTACGATTGGATCAGTATACAAGTAAACGGTCATTTGGAAACCAACAATAAGTCAGCAAAAGTAATCAACAATAACTAAGCACAGATACACAAATCATATTACATCAGGAGATCGGGAGCGTGATGGGCTCCTGCTTGGACTACGTTTCTTTGGGCTTGCTGCTTCTCCATTGGCAGCGGGCTGAGAGAAAAACAGCTTACGTAAGTTTCCAAGACAGAATTAACAAAAAGTAAGGTTTGAGAATACTTACAGATGCCTTAGGGGATTGGGATTTTGCTGGTGATCTGCAAAAAGTTACAAAAACAACAGAATTCAATATCCAGAATGGAGCTTGCTTTAACAGCTCGTCCAAGAACCTTGGTACCTCCCAAGCAACGGATTGTCCGAACGCAAGTAAAATGAGCTCATTGAAATAAATAAAAAGCAATCAGTTCTCATAGACATGCAGTACTGAAAGTGTTTTGTGTCAAAGTTACGTTAATGGCCCTCCAGTTTGAAGCCTGTGAAGGAGAGCCAGGGGAAGTCAATCCTCATGTTCTCAAATCCGCAAATACCATCATGCCATCTTTGTCCAAACCATCAATCCTTAATGCTCTACTTCAAGAGTTCCAAAACAATCCTCTATGTCCAAGCTCTGATGTAACCAGTTACAGTAAATTAGGTAAAAAACAATAGATGATTTTTAGCTTCCACAGCTCCCAGTTTATTACCATACCTCGTCAACCAATGGAGCTGGTGCAAACTGACCAAATCCCCATCCCATCCAGAATTTCCTAATACGCAATCCCTAGATCGCCGCACAATCCCTTATCTAAGGAGAAAATGATTCCAGTCTTTGAGAAACACCGGATACTAGCCAATTCAGTTAGAGAAGAAACATGCGACACCAGTGTGATAGAACTTGTGACAGTTCCTGAGCATCAGATAATTAATATGCAACTAGGTTTTTATTTAAACTAGGAAGACGGATAGGTGTATCTTTTTCACATACTATTTTCAGGTTTCGACAAGAGCTTACTTCTGTGCAGAAATGTCTACATATCATGCAGCATTTTAAGATAAAAAAATATGGCAATGTTGCCTACATTTGTTCCATTGTTCTTTTTCTTGGATGGAGGGAGGGGATATTTACATAAGTTGAAATGAAAGGGGCTTGGTTACCTTGAAGGAGAGCGTCCCTTTGACCCTGAAGAAACTGATCTCGACCGAGATCTTGATGCAGAACGGCGTGATGGTTTTTTCATTGGAGACTTACTGAAAGCATATCCAATTTTTATTAGTGGTTATTTACGTTATCCAGGGCTAAGAGAATTTTATCAAAGCCGGAGTCTAACCTTGGACTCCTGCTTCTGCTGTAGCTAAGACTTCGGCTTCTGCTACGGCTTCGTGAATAGGAGCGGCTGTTTTTGCCAGCATACTCCTTCACCTTTAGAAAACAACATGCACGTGCATCAGTTAATATTCATAACAAGTCGATTCCCAAAATTGGCCTAAAAATAGACATATAAGAGTACCCTTATAGGCGCTCGAGAGAAGGCATTTTTAAATTCAGTATCATCAAGCTTCCTTATCTGCAAAGGGTACATTCAAGAAAGTTATTTCTTCCCCTTCACAGAAATTAAAAGCACAGGGGATCTCAGTGCTCGAAAAACACACATTCAACAAGATTGCACGTGTAAGAAAAATTAGCATACATTGAAATGAAAACTAGCAAGGCTACAGAAGTGACAAGGAAAAGGGGAAGCAGAAGAACTTACAGCATACTTCATATCATCATAGTTTGTATAATCAACTATTCCGATTGTACCTAAATAAACAATGATGTAGGTCAAGAAAGGCTGCAACACCATAGCAAATATGGCTTCATAGAAAGAAAGATCCATCGTTATATCTTCTTCATTAAACCTAAATAATGGATTCAAAACAGCCAGTGCAGCTGGAAACACAAAAGGCTAGACCAAATGTGTTGAGGAGCCTTCTTCTGTACTAAGTTTTGAATGTGTATGCTGGCAATAATGAAATCATAGTGCACATCATATGCTCTCATATGCTAGAAGGATTCAATGCAATGCAATGAATACTTGTGAGTATTGGGGTGTGATATAAAGAAAGCTATAAATACATCACTATTTACAAAAAAAGTCAAACATAACTACGATGGAATATGAACCAGGCACTAAAAGCAGGTGAATTGATTTATCTAATAATACTGGCTATCAATTTGTTAGCTGTTTGTCTAATCTATATGCAACTTTTGATGGTCTCTGTTGAAAACAATGAAAATAATGATAAGATAATTGCAGCAGGGCCCAAAATAACTCACCACCACCCTCACGATACACCTCAGAGAAACAAACATCACCAGCCTTTCTCATGTGGTCCTGATAACACATTCATAGAGCTTCAGAAGGGGAGGAGGGAAAAAACATGATAACGAGAAAGATAGCTGAAAAGTTATGAGGTCTTGCACCCTTTCTACATACCTTTAGATCTTGCCATGATGCAGAAGAAGGTAGTCCGGAAACCAGAACTGCCAAAAAAGTGTGCACAAGAGTTCAGTACAAAGAATGAAAATTGAACAACCAATACCCGTTTGGATACTCTGGCTTACCACGATACTCCGTATGCCTAGAGACACCACCACGGCGTCCTCCCCCACCAAAGTTGTTTGGAAGGGATGAAGAGTTAGCCCTCCCTCCATGTGCAAGTTCGACCTGTGCATATCAAGGATTAGACATGTGAACTGAGAAGCGCTAGCCACACAGCTCAGTGCACGTACCCTCAGCCGATTCCCATCAAAATTGTAGCCATCTCGGCCGTGAATCGCGTCTTCAGCATCACGGGGATCTTCAAACTATATCACAGAAAAACAAGTGCCAAGAGTTAGAATATATTGTACACCAAAAATTAATGACAAATCAGTAGCTCCTAGAAATGTCAATCCACATTAACTAGTTGTTGGTGTGAATCTAGTAGCAAACGATTAAGAGGGCAAGCAAATATGAAAAATATTCATCAGTTACCTCAACGAAAGCAAAGCCTGGTGGCCTTGGGGGGACCTTCAAGTCAATTTCAACTATCCGTCCATACTGCATGGAAGAGATTCAACATCAGATATTCACACAGAACTTTACAGAGGAGATTTGGGACAGCAGATTATTCCTTATAATAGCAGATTATCTATACTAATTTGTATATACACAACTTTTGACTAAATGAATTTGAGTAATATCACATCAAAACTTTCTTTTAGGAATCAAAACTAGCGTATTCCTCTGTTCCAGGAACAATTCAATAAATAAAACAGAGTCCAAAAGAATTTTACAGTCATTGTTTCATTTTTTTGGCGGAGATTACAGTCACCGTTTCGGTAATAGAGAACATGTAATGTAACTGAGATACCAACCTTGTAGAACAGATCCTCCACCTCCCTCTCCCTGATATCCCCGGGGAGGTTCCCCACGTAAATAGTTCGGCTCCAGCGCCTACTCATCCTTCCTTACTGCAACCTATCACCCAAAAAAACACAATTGTTGCTATTACAAATTTGATTTACAGAAGGGCCGCAGCCAGATGCAGCAATCTAAACAGAGTAGTACTAACTAAACACAACTAATAAAATTTACACGACGAACGAGCGGAAAATTTCTGTCCTTTTCAGGCTGAATCGCAAAGCGTTACCCCCAAAAAAATACAGAAAAATAGTTTTCTGTTGAAATTTCCACGGAAAATATTGCCTGAGATGCTAATCCCCACGGGCTGTTTAACGCGCAGGAGCACCCGCCTCTAGCTGCGACGTACCCACGGGCCCTAGAACACCGAGAACTCGAACGGGGATCGGAGCGCGAGCGCCGCGACTACAGATCCGCGCGCAGTACCACCAACCCTAGTAGATGGATAAACAGAACACGCCCCACCCGAACAGACGCTAGTACCAGATTAACCCGGAGAACAGAGTGACCGGCGCGAGGAGAGAAGAGAGGGGACATCGTACCGGAGCAGCGGCGGAGGGTTGGGCCGTCGCTGGTGACGACGGGAGTGGAAGAAGAAGAAGAAGAAGAAGATAGGGTTTAGTTTACGGCTGACGCTTTTGACCTCGCTCACGAGCGCACGAAAAAAACAGCGGCTTTGGTCGGTCCGCACCGCACCGCTATGTATGAATCGAGATCGAGTTGGGCTCCACTCGACCCTCCGGTTCGGCCAGGATTGGGCCTAACGGGCTCAGCGATGACGGGCAACCGATGTACGTACAATGGGGTTGCTGGTTTGCCACCATCGCTGGTGTTAGGGATACTAGTGGATGTGGTGCGGCATGGAGTAAAAAAAATTAAATTCAGTAATGATGACGTTTAATATTTATTTAGTCTTGAATATCACTGAAATTGACTGAAGATTGTGCTGAGAAGTTGTTTAGATTCCGAAAGTTGTTAAAGTTGGGTCGTATTGAGCTATATTTGTTCCAATTATTATTATTTTTTTGCCCGTATCAGAATTTGGTGGTTGTTGTGTATCGGAACATTCGGCAATTTTGAATTGGGTTTCTGTAAATTTACAGTTAATATAAGTAGATGTAATATTTATTGTAATTTTATTCGGGAAAATTTGTTTGAACATGCATGAAAGCGTATTAGCTGTAAAGTCACTCCGTGTATGAAAAAAATTAAAACAGTGATGTCCAAATGTTTAACTAATATAGGTTCGAAAATTAAATATTATTTGATAATGTGTGTGGATAAAATTAAAATGGGAATGTACAAATGTTTAAATAATGTAGGTTCGAAAATTGGTGTAATGTAAAAATACATGTAAATGTGTTGTTTGTAAAGAAGTTTGTTTCCTCAAATTTTTTCTAGTTTCTTGTATTCTTTTGAAATGCACACTGGAAGGTACGAATCGTTTGAATTTCATTTTTGTAGGTAATTTTTTTATGTTCTCTGTAAATACATGTAAATGTGTTAGTTGAAAAGTTTTTTTAAAAAACTCTGGTATTCTGTTTGCATTTTTCTGAACTGGATATCAAAAGATATGAATTGTTAGTTTGAGGTAAACAATTTGGATTTGTCAGTTTGAATAATGTTTATATGTATTTGCATCATGTTGTAAGTAAATTTTTGATTGTATCGGTACGTTTGGATGGAATACATTGCGCGAGCATTTTTGGTAAATTTAATTTGTAGTTTGAGATCAACAAATTGGAATGTATTCAAATATTCATCTTATAAAAATATACAAATATGTTTCTATTAGGTCGTAAGTAGGTAGATTATTTTTCTGGGGTCGCTGTGATATTTTTTTCATAATTTTCTGATAAGTAAACAGGAAGATATTAAATATCTAATGTTTAATTATTTTCTGTATTTTGCAGGGGAAAAATGCAGCCGCTGACAGGGGGGGCCCGCCGCCGCGACGTCAGCCCCAGACGCGGCTGAGCCGCCCGCGGCGGCCACGCCGGCGCCGGCGCTGATCCCCGGCGAACCAGCTCGCGCGGCTGGCCGCGGTGGACGCGCTCGGATGCGGCGCGACCGACTGCGGCGGCGCCGCCCCGTTTGGGTCGCCGGAGGTCACCGGAGCGCGGCCGAAGGCGCGCGGACGCGACCGAGGACGCCGAGCACGCCGGCGGCGATCCCAGCGACGACGGAGCGTCTCGGCGGCCGATCTTCCGCGAGGAGCTGGCGGGGGTGGCGGCGCACCTCGCTGTCCCCGTCGATCTGAGCGGGGATGCGGGGAGCGGCGGCGGCGCCGGCGGCCTCCCGGTCGCGGGAGAGAGGAAAGGGCCGGGGTTGAGGCTGCTTTCTGCGAGATGCTTTTGTGCAAAATGACCCCGCGACCGGCGGAACCGGAGGTGACCGGCCAGCGACCGGGACACATGTCGCCGTCTGATTGGTAGAAACTCGAGAATGAATAGTGACCGAGCGATCGGCACGACGTGGCCGCATCCTAGCCGTTGGTTCTGGAGATCGGACGGCGCGCGGGAGGGGTGCGACGTGGAGGCGGGATGTGAGCCGAATCTTGGGAGCTATTATACTATAGGTATTACATACTACTAGTGGATGTGGTGCGGCACCGCACCCGTGTGTTAAAAGAAAGATTTAAGATGATGATGTGCGTATGTTTAAAGATCCTTGGGCAATGCCGCGTAAGTGTTTTAAAAAAAGGGTGTGCAAATTTTGAAATTATTCAGGTTGGAGAATCGGTGAAATTCAAAGGAGCTTGTGTTTGGAAGATATTTTATTATTTGAATTTCTTGTCCGTTTATTAAAATGAGTAGATTTAAAAGATGTGTACACATATGGAATATGCGAATCTGAAATTCGATCAGGTGCCATGAATCACCAACATTTATTTGCGCGAGGCTGTGTATAAAAAGGTTTCTGTGCTTTAAAAATTGTTCTAATTGAAGAGGAAGGATTTTTTGCAAATATTCACCAACTTGAAATGTTGCAACATACTTATTTTTTGCCAAGTTATAGTAAGTTTGTATTTTGGAGAGGTAACAATTAATTTGATTCCGTAATCAGATGGAAGGCACTGTGAGAGGATTTGGCAGTTTTAATTTTTAATTTGAGGGAATGAATTTTGGATGTATCCAAATATTCATCTTAATAAATTGTTCGAATGTATTTGCATTATGCTGTAAGTACACAAATGTTCATCTTAATAAAATGTTCAAATGTATTTGCACTATGCCATGAGTAAATTGTTAATCGTATCGGTATTTTCGGATGGCGTACATTGTGAGAGCATTTGGTGAATTCAATTTGTAATGTGGGGCAAATATTTTAAAATATATTCAAATATTCATCTAAGAAAATATTGAAATTTGTTTTCAAATGTTTTTGCATTATGCTATAAGTATCCAAATGTTCATCCTAATAAAATATTCAAATGTATTTGCACTATGCTGTAAGTAAATTGTTAATCGCGTATATTGTAAAAGCATTTTGTAAATTCAATTTGTAATTTGAGGTAAACATTTTAAAATATGTTCAAATATTCGTCTAAAAAAATACTGAATTTTGTTTTCAGAAGGCAGTAAATAAGTTGTTTACTTTTCTGTGATCATTTTGATATTTTTTTCGTATTTTTCCGACTTATAAACAAGAAGATATTAAATTTACAGTGTTTAAGCATTTTCTGTTTTTCAGGGAAAAAACGCAGTCGCTGACAGAGGGGGCCAGCGCCGACGTCACGCTGACGTCAGCCCAGCCCCAGCCGCGGCTGAGCCGCCCGCGGCGGCGACGACAGCACCGGCGCCGAATACTGGCGTTCCAGCTCGCGCGGCGGGCTTTGCCGAACGCGCGCGGGGGAGGGGCACTCGGGACGGCGGCGCCGCTGCGTCGTGGTCGCCGGAGCTCGCCTGAAAGAACATTTTTGTGTATCCCCATGTGTTTTGTGTGTTAGACGACAAACCTAGATTTTATGTACCTGATGGTGTATTGAGTGTGCAGGAAAGATAAAAGAAACCGTCTTTTAGATCAACACCTTTGGGGCCTGTTTGAGCAGTTCATCTGCTCAGGCCGGAGTCTCCGGCCTTTTTGGGCTCAGGGGCCGGAGTCTCCGGTCCCCCTGCATTCGACGAAAAGAGAGCAAGAAGACGACACTCCCTGGTGGGGGGTCCGGAGTGACCCCGGAGTGACACCGGAGTCTCCGCCCGTGGAGGCCGGAGTCTCCGGTCTCATGGGCCGGAGTCTCCGGTCCTACTGCCTTCGAGAAAATGGAACCAGAAGACGGCACTCCCTGGTGGGGGGTCCGGAGTGTCCCCGGAGTGACACCGGAGTCTCCGCCCCTGGAGACCGGAGTCTCCGGCCTCAGGTACCGGAGTCTCCGGCCCTCCAAGACCGGAGTCTCCGGTCCAAGTGGACTGCAACGGCTATCTTTTGGGGAGGGGTATAAATACCCCTCCCCCTTCCTCCAGCCAACTAGCTCGACCAGAAAAGGAAAAACACCATTGTTGCAAGTCCAAGAATCACTAGATCTCCCAATCCCTCCGTCCAAACTCGTCGATCTTTGGAGGATTGAAGGAGAAGGCTTTGATCTACATCTTCACCGAGCCGTTCTTCATTTCCCCCTCATTTACTTGAGGGACCATTAGCTAGGGTTTCCACTAGGAAAACCTAGCCCATTGTTGTACTTACCTATTGTCTTTGTGACAGATTTTAGCTGTTCGGGAGCCCCCAAGCCCTTTGTGGGTCGTGCCCCGAATCGTTGTTGTAAAGGCTCCGGATTCCGCCTCGAAGGATTCCGATAGTGGAAAGTGAACCAAACCTTTGTGGTGCGGTTCACCGGAGATTTGGGTGAGGCCTTTGTGGCCGTTGAACCATTGTGTTGGTTCACACCTCTCCAACGAGACGTACTCCCATTGAAGGGAGGAACTCGGGAATACATCCTTGTCGTCTCGTGCTTTCACTTCGGTTACCTCTATCCTTGTTTACCGCCTTTACCTTGTATCTTGCGTAGTTAATAGCTTGTCATATAGGTAAATTCACCGTAGTTGCATATCTAGAGAATTTACCTTTCGTGTCAAGCCTTAAATTGAAAAAGAACTAAAAATTGAATTAGCACCTATTCACCCCCCCCCCCCCTCTAGGTGTCATACCGATCCTTTCAATTGGTATCAGAGCTAAGGCTCTCTTGTTGGGTTTAACCGCCTAAGAGAAGTATGACACATAGTGAGGATGAGGCCGAGACTCTTGGCAAGGCTAATGAGGCCCTTGGAAAGGCCAAAGTCACCATGGCATCCATGGCCGATATCAAAGCTTTGGAAACAACTTTGACATCGACCATGAATGCCAAATTTGATGAGTTTCGTGACATGTTCATGAAATTTGCAAATGGCAAGCGCTCGGAAATCATCCCACTAGAGGAAGCCTCTAACTCCGAAGAGGGTGATTCCAAGGAGGATAAAGAGAAAAAGAAAAAGGGGGTTGAAACCGATACTAGACCTAAAACTTCTCCTACTTTGCATGAGGAGAAGGAAGGGTATCATGCCGTTCCGGGATGGTACTCTCCCGATCCAATTATTACAACCCGCATAAACCCTCTAGGTCCTCCACCTAAGCTTAATGCATTAGCTTTTGCAAGTTGGCAACGCTCAATGAAATCTCATGTTAACAGTGCCTCCATCGAGCTTTGGAGGATCATTGAAGATGGATATCATGTTGAGGATCCAAGCAACATGACGAAAAGAGAGTTCGCCGAAAAGCAACTCAATGCTTCCGCCCTCCACATGATCGAGCTCGCCTTGGGCGACAATGACAAACATCATGTTCTTCATGTCACCACCGCCAAAGAAGCTTGGGATTGTCTTGAAATTGCTTACCTTGGAAATGATAGCATGAAGAGGAATAGATATGAATCTTTGAGCAATGCCGCCGAAGGTTTCTACATGCTTGACAATGAGAATCATGAAGAGATGTATGGAAGACTCAAGACTATTGCCAAAGCCTTCTATGATGTGGGGGCAACATATGTGGATGATGCTTGGGTCAAAAGGAAGTATGTGAATGCTCTCTTGCCTTCGGAGCCTATGGAGTTGAAGTCAATTCAAGGGAGATACAACTATCAACAAATGTCTTCACATGAAGTTATGCAAGAGGTTCAAGCCTCCAAGGTTGCCTCCAAGAATGCGGAAGATAACCGTGCTAGGGCCATGGGAATGAGACAAGGCCCCTCACTTGCCTTGAAGGCCAAGGTGACTAGTATGGATGAGAACGATGAGGTTGAAGCTTGCCCAAGCAACATTGCTCCACATGATCTTGAGCAAGCTCTCAATAGTCACATTGCTCTTGCCACAAGGGTGTTTTGGAATGACCCGGCAAGTGCTAAAGCTCGTGTTGATCGAGAGAACAACTCAAGTGGCAAGAAAGAGCTTGCCTCAAGGACAAAGACTTGCTACAATTGTCATGACAAGAATCACTACATAAGGGAGTGTCCTTATGAGAACCGTGAGCAAAATGGTGGGAAGCTTATCCCAAAGGATCACTCCAAGTTGATTCAAAAGAAGCCCGCAAGACCAAGGAAGCCTTTCTTCAAGAAGGCACCGAGAATTGTGTTGGTGGCACAAGAGGAATATGCTACAAGTGATTCCGAAGATGAAGATGCACCTAACAAAGAGGTAGCCGCATTGGCTATTGTCTCCACTTCATCATCATCTCTCTTTGAATCCCCCAATGAGAACCTCTCCACCAACACCGCTCGTTGCCTCATGGCTCATATCACCGAGGTATCATCCCCTTCTCCTAAGACTACGCATGATCAATCTAGTCTTGGGATTAAGAAGGAACTAGTTGCCTTCGATACTCTTGTGACTAACTTGCAAGGTGAGGCCAAGGAACATGTTGAGTCTCTCATGAGACAACTATGTGCGGCCGAAGAACTTCTTCAAGAAAAGAGTAAGATTGAGAGAGAGGATTCTCTCACCATTGCTTCTTTGAATGCTTCCATAGCATCCTTAAATAGCTCTCTTGATGAAGAAAGTGAATATAGAACCACTCTTGAGGAAAGACTTGAGTCTCTTGATGCTAAAAATGATGAAATCATTGATAAAATCATTAAGGATAGAGATCATGTCTTTACTAAATATAAAGTGATTAAAAAGGAGAAAGTTGAACTTGGAGTTGTGAATGCTAGACTTCTTGAGGATATGGAGAAGCTTGAAAAAGCTCACAAGGTCTTGGAATCGACCCACTCCCTTCTAGTCAAGTCTCATGAACAACTTCAAGCTCAACTTTCTAAAACTCGTTCAACTAGTATATCCATTCTTCCTCGTATTCATGAAGATGTTAGTGAAGATGATGCTAGGTTGAAGGTGGATCTTGCTAAGGCCACTAGTGCTAAGACCTCTATTCCCAAAGGTAAAGATAAGGGCATTGCTTACTTGTTTGAGCAAAAACCACACAAAGGGAAGGAGGGTCTTGGTTATGTGGTCGAAGCAAAGAAGAAAGTGAGCAACATCAAGAAGAACAAGACCAAGCCCGCACAAGCAAAGACTTCCATTGCGGGTAGTAATGCCACTAGGGGCAAGACTACTCGTAGTGACTTCGCGGGGCATAACAATCCCAATTATATTCTTTATGTTGACTATTATGGTGATGTTTATGCAAAATATGTTGGTCCTTATGATGGTTACATTGATTACTCTATTTGGGTTCCTAAGACCCTTGTTGCTAACCGAAAAGCACCCATTGAGAAATGGGTACCTAAATCCAAGATATGATCTCTTGTAGGACTATGCTTCCGGTGGATCTAAATGGGTGATTGATAGTGGATGCACTAGTCATATGACCGGAAGCAAGGAGATCATGACGGAGTTGAGACCAAATCTAAATCACTCAACCGTCTCTTATGGCGACAAGTCTAAAGCCGAGGTAAAGAGTCTCGGCAAGGTGGTAGTTGCAAGGGATATCACCCTTGTAAATGTCATGCTTGTTGAGTCTCTAGGTTACAATCTTATGTCCGTTCGTGCTCTTAATAAGATGAATTTTGATGTCCATTTCACTCTTGATATGGTGGTACTCTTGAGGAGCAAGACTCTAAAGGTCATGTTCGTTGGGTATGTTGAAAATGAGTTGTTTGTGGTTGACTTTTCGGGGTCAACCAACACTCAAGCAATATGCTTATTCGGAAAGGCCGACGTGGGGTGGTTGTGGCATCGCCGCTTATCCCATGTCAATATGAGAACTTTGCAAAGTCTTCACAAGGGTGGCCACATTCTCGGACTAAATGAGAATGTTTCTTTTTCTAGAGATCGTCTTTGTAGGGCTTGTGTTGAAGGAAAGATGCATGATTCTCCCCACCCAAGCAAGACCATCATCTCATCAACGAGGATTTTGGAACTTCTTCATGTTGACCTCTTTGGTGCCGTACCGCAACCAAGTCTTGGTGGGAAGAAGTATTGCTTGGTGATTGTTGATGACTATTCAAGATTCACTTGGGTTTTCTTCTTCAAGACGAAGGATGAAACTCAACAAACCGTCATCGACTTCTCCAATGAAGTTCAACGTCAACACAATGTTCCCATTTTGGCCATTAGAAGTGACAATGGCTCCGAGTTCAAGAACTACACCCTAAATGAGTTTCTTAGTGATGAGGGAATTCGTCATCAATATTCCGCTGCGTATACCCCTCAACAAAATGGTGTAGCCGAGAGAAAGAACCGGACTCTTGTGGATATGGCTAGGTCCATGTTGGCGGAGTTTAAGTCTCCACTCTTCTTGTGGGCCGAAGCTATCTCCACGGCGTGTCACTCCTCCAACCGGTTATTCTTTCGCAAAGGGAAAAAGGAAACTCCTTATGAAATGCTTACCGGCAACAAGCCCAACATCTCCTACTATCGAGTATTTGGTTGTAAGTGTTTCTACAAAATCAAAGGTGTTCATTTATCTAAATTTGAAGTTAAAGCTTTAGAAGGTGTTCTTGTTGGGTACGGTGCAAACTCTCACACTTATAGAGTCTATGACAAATCCTTAGGGAGAGTTGTGGAATCTTGTAGTGTGAGGTTCGATGAGAATGACGGCTCCCAAGTGGCGCAATTTCATGTTTGTGATGTAGATAATGAGGAACCTCAAGATGCCATAAGAAGAATGGGAGTTGGTTTCCATCGCCCCATTGAAATCCATCATGAGCCTCCTCAAGCAAGTACAAGCTCCACTCAAGTGGAGACTCCATCATCACGAGTTGAAGCGGCACCTACTAAGGAAGCAAATGAGACACCTATCCAAGAACAAGAACAAGTTCCTCCTCAAGTTGACAATGAGGCCACACAAGAATCAAGTTCTCCTATTGTCAACTCGAGTCAAGATAAAGATCAAGAGCAACCATCTACTCCCATTATTGAAGATGTACAACAAGATGGTCAAGCTCATCCTTCCGGTCAAGACGGGGACTCAAATGATCAAGATGATCAATCCGAAATCCCTCGTAACAATGGGGATATCGAAACCCGTCGTCAAGCAAGAGTCAAGAGAAACTTGGAAATCAAGTGTCACAAGCTTGAAGCCATCATTGGTGATGTTTCTCGCAAGGTGTCCACAAGAGGTCAATTGGCAAGTTTTAGTGAACATCAAGCTCATATCTCCATGGTGGAACCAAAGAAAGTCTTTGAAGCTCTTGAAGATCCGGATTGGTTGGAAGCCATGCATGAAGAACTCAACAACTTCAAGCGCAACAAAGTGTGGAATCTAGTGGAGAAGCCAAAAGATTGCAAAAATGTTATAGGCACCAAGTGGATATTCAAGAATAAGCAAGATGAACATGGAATGGTTGTAAGGAACAAGGCAAGATTGGTAGCTCAAGGGTACTCTCAAGTTGAAGGCATCTGGTCGGACAGTTCAGCGGAGTGTTTTGTATCAAGAACGTGCTGCTGAGGCACGTAGGCTCAAGCAAGAGGCTGCCCTTCAAAGGGAAGAAAGGGCCAAGAGGGCCGAGTTTGAGAATATCCCCTCCGTCAAGAGTTTGAATAAGGAAGATTTCCGCACTATGAGGATGCAAAATTTCTATGCTATGCCCAACAACTCCTCCGATGGACACTTTTGGAGAAAGGAGCAAGAACTCATCATGAAGGAAATATATGCTCATCTTGACCCAAAAGCGCTTGTGTGTCCCCAAAAGCCATTGCACTTCCCAACCATGGCCAAGAAGCAATATTTCGTGGAAGCTCTTTGGGTTGCAAGAAAGTTGGGACTAGAGCGCCTCATGTCCACTATTCAAGATTATGATATCATCAAGGTCCAACAATTCTTTGCTACTCTTGTTCTTGGACCGGAAGAGGACACCAAGATGACTTGGATGACCGGGCCCGTCCAATGCTCCGCCACCTTCTCCGAGTTTGGTCAACTCTTGGGCTATGGGTTCAAAGGAGTATCCACTCCGGTTGATAGAAGAATGCATGTTGAGGGCCAATCCAATGATAAGAAGCTCCTCCTTCCACTTTGTGCTAGCAACGGTACTCTAGCGACAACCCGTGGTCTCAAGCCTATCTACAACATTTTGATCCGGATGTTTCGTTGGAGCATTGCACCTCAAGCCGGAAATACGGATGCCATCCGTGGGGCACTAGTCAACCTCATGCATCATGCTCACCGAGCTTATCTTGCCGGACCGGAGTGTCAAGGGTTTGAGATTGATGTGATGGACTTCATGAGGAATGAGATACACATCACCCTCATTGAGAGGAAGAACCCAATGTATGCTCCGTATGTTATGAAGCTCATTCTCTCAAAGCTCCAACTTGATCCTTCTCGGTTCACGGCACACAAGTATGGAACTCTTCAAGTGCTTTCCATTCATAGCTCTTCTCAACGCACTTATGAAGAGATTGAGGAGGAAGAAGCTCCTAGGGCAAGAAGGAAAAATGCCACTCCTTCCTCATCATTCTCGGGTGGGCGTACCTGTGTCAACAATGAGGTGAAGCGTGTCTCTTGGTGGCAAAAGACTATGTTGTGCATGGGCATTGCGGTGCACAAGGAGAACCATCAAAACTATGTCTCCAACAAGAGGATCTTGTCCAACCAAGCCAAAATGATGAAGGAGATGCGCAAAACGAACTATGGTGGCCGCACTCCTCCTCGTCCTCAAGGTGCTCCTCCCTCCCCGCCATCCGAGCGCACCATCCCGCTTGAAGAATGGAACTGTGATACCTTCCCTTGGGGTGATTTCCAAGATGTGTCTTCCATGCCTACCTCTTCCCGCATCACCGGCAAGGCACCCATGACTTATGAAGAAGCTAGTGAGGAAGATAGTGAAGAAGAAAATGAAGAGGCTAGTGATGATGATGATGATGCAAATGATGATGATGATGATGATGATGATGGTGACAACGACGCCGACGAAGATGACTACGAGTGATTCCTTCGGGGTGCGGTAGTCTTGCTCTTTTCCCTTTTTGGCGTTTCGATGCCAAAGGGGGAGAAGTAGTTCTATTAGGCTCTCACCGTGGGATTTGCATGGGCGGGTCACAAGCATGCTCTTTTATCATTTCGTTAAAGCTTGTGCCCCTTTTTATTCTCGCTTGTTGAACTCTATTTGTTTTGTTAAATGTTTGTAAGACTATGTTTGTGAGACCATGGATAATCCACTCCGAGACATATGGATATTTCTATCGATGGTTGAGATGGTGTTTATTATGGTGATATGTATCTTGGTGCATTGGATGTTTGTCTTATTAAAAATGCACAAGGTATGACTCTTTCCTCTCAATCCATTACTTTGTGTTTGTCCAAAGTTTGTTATCTTGCTCAAATAATTGTGAGGTGTCTCTCCTATACATGTTGAGCATTTGTATTCAAAAGCAAACTACCTATATGCACACATGTAGGGGGAGCTCCTCACAATTTTTCTGATTACTGTCATTTGTGAATTATGTCTTATTGCAAATCCTAGTGTTGTCATCTAACACCAAAAAGGGGGAGATTGAAAGAACATTTTTGTGTATCCCCATGTGTTTTGTGTGTTAGACGACAAACCTAGATTTTATGTACCTGATGGTGTATTGAGTGTGCAGGAAAGATAAAAGAAACCGTCTTTTAGATCAACACCTTTGGGGCCTGTTTGAGCAGTTCATCTGCTCAGGCCGGAGTCTCCGGCCTTTTTGGGCTCAGGGGCCGGAGTCTCCGGTCCCCCTGCATTCGACGAAAAGAGAGCAAGAAGACGGCACTCCCTGGTGGGGGGTCCGGAGTGACCCCGGAGTGACACCGGAGTCTCCGCCCGTGGAGGCCGGAGTCTCCGGTCCTACTGCCTTCGAGAAAATGGAACCAGAAGACGGCACTCCCTGGTGGGGGGTCCGGAGTGTCCCCGGAGTGACACCGGAGTCTCCGCCCCTGGAGACCGGAGTCTCCGGCCTCAGGTACCGGAGTCTCCGGCCTGGCCGGAGTCTCCGGCCCTCCAAGACCGGAGTCTCCGGTCCAAGTGGACTGCAACGGCTATCTTTTGGGGAGGGGTATAAATACCCCTCCCCCTTCCTCCAGCCAACTAGCTCGACCAGAAAAGGAAAAACACCATTGTTGCAAGTCCAAGAATCACTAGATCTCCCAATCCCTCCGTCCAAACTCGTCGATCTTTGGAGGATTGAAGGAGAAGGCTTTGATCTACATCTTCACCGAGTCGTTCTTCATTTCCCCCTCATTTACTTGAGGGACCATTAGCTAGGGTTTCCACTAGGAAAACCTAGCCCATTGTTGTACTTACCTATTGTCTTTGTGACAGATTTTAGCTGTTCGGGAGCCCCCAAGCCCTTTGTGGGTCGTGCCCCGAATCGTTGTTGTAAAGGCTCCGGATTCCGCCTCGAAGGATTCCGATAGTGGAAAGTGAACCAAACCTTTGTGGTGCGGTTCACCGGAGATTTGGGTGAGGCCTTTGTGGCCGTTGAACCATTGTGTTGGTTCACACCTCTCCAACGAGACGTACTCCCATTGAAGGGAGGAACTCGGGAATACATCCTTGTCGTCTCGTGCTTTCACTTCGGTTACCTCTATCCTTGTTTACCGCCTTTACCTTGTATCTTGCGTAGTTAATAGCTTGTCATATAGGTAAATTCACCGTAGTTGCATATCTAGAGAATTTACCTTTCGTGTCAAGCCTTAAATTGAAAAAGAACTAAAAATTGAATTAGCACCTATTCACCCCCCCCCTCTAGGTGTCATACCGATCCTTTCATCGCCGGAGCACGGCCGGAGACACGCGGATGCGGCAGAGGAGCTGGAGCGCGGCGGCGACTATCCCGGCGACGACGGGGCGTCCCGGAAGCCGAGCTTCCGCGAGGAGGGGGCGGCGACGGCGGCGCACCTCCCCGGCCCCGTCGATCTGAGCGGTGAGGCGGCGAGCGGCGGCGCCGCCGGCGACCGCGCGGGAGAGAAGAGAGAGGGGAGGGGATTCTGCCGGGAAATTTTACAAAAAATTCTGGGAAGTTTTCCGTAATTGCGTATAGGTTCCTCGCTGGGTTAATTTGTGGAGCGCGGGTTGATGGACCAAATTTTGCAGTGCCTTTTGTGCAAAACAACACGGTCACCGGCTGAAACCGGCGGAACCGGATGGAAACCGGGCGACCTGGCGCCACCCTATTGGCTATTAATCCAGAATGAACAGTACCATCCGGTTTTGTGGTGGCGTGGCTGCATCTCAGCCGTCCGTCGCGCAGATCAAACGGCTCTGGTTTCTCCGCGACGTGGAGGGCTGGAATGGGGGTGGATCCTGGGACCTTTTATATATTAGGTATATAAATTTTCGTATTGGGAATTTGACAAGTATGCAATGATAAAGCTTATTATGGTGCATCGTATATTCCTTTAGATCGACATGGTCGTGTTGCACGTACAAACGATCTAGATACCCCTACACAGCCACGACTCAGTTTTCAAGGAGGGTCACCAAGAAAATTGTGATCAAACTTGTGTAGATCTCAGCTGGCTTTGCAACATCTCCATTGCTGTAATCTTTGAGTTAATAAAAAACAAAAAAAAATGGGCGTAGGGATTTTACCCATCACAATACCTTAACCTAGGTATGTTGTTGTATCTATCATCTCTCCGGAGTTCTTTTTTTGACCGGCACTACGGCGGGCCAAAGGCCAACCTGAACAACTTTATTGCAAAAGACAAGTTACATTGAGAGAGTTATACATTTTAGGCGGGGTGTGAGGAGAAGAAGGAAAACAGTAGGGGATTCACGGTGGTTGTTGCACCATAGCTCAAAGGCGGTCCGCTGTTGTGGTAGAGGGGCAGCGGTTCGCCCACAACCTAATGTCTTCGATGCACTTGCGGAGAGTGACTTGGAGGGGCTCCTCGACGTTGTTGAAGATGAGGTTGTTTCCGCACTTCCAGATATTCCACGACAGCGCAGTGCATATAGTTTCGTTTTCGTAGTGGCGCAATGGGCCCGCCACAAGCTTGGAACATCCAGTAGGTTGAGTGCTTTGTCTTGCAGAAAGAAGTGGTGCCAGACCTACCTAGCTCGGCGGCACCGAAGGAGCAGGTGATCCACATCCTCAGGTTGATCACATGCATGAAGGGCAGTTGGGGGAGCCTCCGACCTACCTAGCTCGGCGGCACCGAAGGAGCAGGTGATCCACATCCTCAGGTTGATCACATGCGTGAATCCTGGGACCTTTTATATATTAGGTATATAAATTTTCGTATTGGGAATTTGACAAGTATGCAATGATAAAGCTTATTATGGTGCATCGTATATTCCTTTAGATCGACATGGTCGTGTTGCACGTACAAACGATCTAGATACCCCTACACAGCCACGACTCAGTTTTCAAGGAGGGTCACCAAGAAAATTGTGATCAAACTTGTGTAGATCTCAGCTGGCTTTGCAACATCTCCATTGCTGTAATCTTTGAGTTAATAAAAAACAAAAAAAAATGGGCGTAGGGATTTTACCCATCACAATACCTTAACCTAGGTATGTTGTTGTATCTATCATCTCTCCGGAGTTCTTTTTTTGACCGGCACTACGGCGGGCCAAAGGCCAACCTGAACAACTTTATTGCAAAAGACAAGTTACATTGAGAGAGTTATACATTTTAGGCGGGGTGTGAGGAGAAGAAGGAAAACAGTAGGGGATTCACGGTGGTTGTTGCACCATAGCTCAAAGGCGGTCCGCTGTTGTGGTAGAGGGGCAGCGGTTCGCCCACAACCTAATGTCTTCGATGCACTTGCGGAGAGTGACTTGGAGGGGCTCCTCGACGTTGTTGAAGATGAGGTTGTTTCCGCACTTCCAGATATTCCACGACAGCGCAGTGCATATAGTTTCGTTTTCGTAGTGGCGCAATGGGCCCGCCACAAGCTTGGAACATCCAGTAGGTTGAGTGCTTTGTCTTGCAGAAAGAAGTGGTGCCAGACCTACCTAGCTCGGCGGCACCGAAGGAGCAGGTGATCCACATCCTCAGGTTGATCACATGCATGAAGGGCAGTTGGGGGAGCCTCCGTGTTGATGTCGGAAAGGAGTTCTAACGAAGTCGTCATTGCCTCATCTAACAAACACCACACATAGGGTGTACATTATGTTGCAATATTAACGTGTAACAGATCGTTGACATGTGTCCTCCTGTTGTTCGATCTAATTGTATATTGTCGTATCGTCTACATCTCTTTTTCATTGTTTCTTCCTCGCTAACATAGTGTCAAGGCGATGCACCAAACACCCAGAAGAATCTCTCTAATTAAGCATGGGGAGGCACCGATGTAAATCTACTTCCCTACCACCACGACCATTAATTAAGAAGACGAGGCATGAACGTCCACAAGCATCTACGTACCGAAGCACATGGGCCGGGCATCTATGTTATCCGTCAAGCTTGTTAAGTGTAGCTTCGCCAATTGTTAGTATCTACGTCGGCGGCGGTCAGCTATATACCCTAGCTCACCGTCTCCTTCCTCCTAGCGCACATCCTCCAAGGTGGGATGGCAACGAGAATGTTCTTCCACCAAGATTATAAGAACCAAACGTCGACTCGTATATAAGTTCTCTGATAGAAGCTGAAAAAATATTTTGTTGGTTGGTATCTTGAGGAATAATAAACATTTAACAGCATGCACCCATCATCAGATTTAATTAAGCAAACGAGCACACAGAGTATACACAACCATTTAATCAGAACTCCATTGGCATGCATGGATCGATCTCTTCTACGTACGTACACAGAGTCTCCGAATAGACACGGCAAGCGATTGTCGCGATACAAATTAATATGGCGGGGCGGCGTATCATAGGAACGAGCGGTCGATCAGGTCCTCTTGACGGGGTCGAAGTTGGAGACGGCGACGACGGCTCCGGCGATGCCCGCGAAGACGACCCCGCCGGACACGATGCTGAGCAGGAAGTTCTTGAGCGACGGGGAGAGCCCGGGGGAGGCGGCCTCCGCGACCTCGGGCAGCACGAGCGCGGCCGCCACGGCCGCCGCGGTGAGCCCGGCCGTCAGCTTCTCCTGCGCGGACGCCGATGCCCTGACGACCGTCATCCTCGCCGCCGCGGGCCTGCTGAGCACCGGCAGGGGCCGGAAGGACGTGGCCTTCTTGAGCCCGGCGACGGACAGCGGCGCCGCGACGGCGGACAAGGACGCGGCGGTGGCCATGGCGCGCGTGGGTGCGTACGTGGACGGGCGGTGGCGTCTCCTTCCTTGGCTGGCGTGGGCTAGGTGTGTGGGGGACGGGATGGTTGGCCGGGAGAAGGTTAATGTAGGACGGAGGGGAGATCGCGGCGTGCCAGGTCGGCGCGGCAGTCCGACGTGGGGAGCTCTCGTCGCGCCGTTGCGAGATAAGCTTATCCTCGGACCAGCCATGTGGCTGCTGCGGCTCTTCCAGCTTTGGATTTCCAGCTAGGGATCTCATTGGCTGCATATCTGTCTGTCTGTGTAACTTGTTTTTCAGCTCGGGTAACGTGTGAAAATGGGTGAAAGTGAGAGGAGAATAGTTTCTTGGACGTGTTTGCTTTACATTCGGTTCAGTATTTGCTCTGCAAATTTGTTTTCAAGGGCTTTTATCGTTGGAAAAGGCTTACGACATCTTTTGTAGACCCTCCTTTTTTTTTAGATTTATACTATGTGGAGCACATGATTGTAAAAAAAATTATGTGTTTGGATATGTACTGAATCCAACAATTCAGTCTTTGAGAACATGTAAATGTGCATTTTTTTTTCATTTTCTTACAAACGGACTGACTTTCTTTATTGATTAAAAATACAAAGTGCATCCTCTTGAATGGACGGAAACAAATATCCATATCAACCATAATTATCCATGATAAAATACCATTTATTCCAAGGTGACTTGAGATCATCATATCTGTTTTCATGTTTTATATGTCAACTTTCTACCATGACCCCGGTGAAGAAATTACGGAATACAAAATGCGCACAAGGTGGATAAACTCGAGAATTCCTAAAAAGACAAGCTAAGTTGTCCTAGCGAATAGGCGGGAACTTATAACTATTAATCACATTACGGCAAGAGATGCACCTTTGAATGACACATTGGCAAACCATCAATTTTGTCATGTCGTGTCTCTGAAGAAGCCCGGAACCATAGAACATAAGAAGGCACCCTAACAAAACACATTCGACATCTTTGACGTCACTACCCCAAAGTCGGCCGCTTTGACCACAACGACCAATAAAGTCGGGAACTTTTTATTTTCGGAGAGATGTTGTCATCGACAGATGGCCACTATAAATGCATCAACTCAATCCAGCATAAACTAAGGCTAGCTGCAAACCAACATTAATCCCATGTTTTCCTCGTGATGATGATGTAGAGGTCGATGAAAAATAAGATCACCAGATTGTTTTTCCACAGGAATCATTCAGCAAAATGAAGGTAAACACGGTGTACAAAGCCCACTGGACTAGCCAATGTTTAGTCCATGAAGCCCAAAAGCCCATATGGTCCTCTTGCGCTGGGTCAGTGGCTGGAGGAAGAAGATGACGATGCTCAGTCGTCGACCAGTCCCACCCGTGCACCGCGTCCATCGCCGGGATCGCCCCCACTCATCCTAGACCCCGCGCCTGCACCGACGACGACGGCGACGGCGAGCCATGTCCGCCGCATCCGCCTCTTCGCCTGAGCCGGCGGAAGCCATCCGCGGAAGCCTCATACCTGTTCTGCCCGACGACCTGGCCCTCCACTGCATCGCGCTCCTCCCGCGCGCCGCGCACCCTTCCCTCGCCCCCGTCTCCCGCGCCCTGCACGCCCTCCTGTGCCGCCACCCGGAGCCCCTCCTCGCCGCCCGGCGCCGCCTCCGCCGCTCCGACCCCCACGTCGTCGTCTCCGTCCGGCCACCCTACTCCGCGTCCCCTCGCTTCTTCCTGCTGCTCCCGCACCCCGGGTGGCCCCCTCTGCCCCTCCCCTCCCCTCCGATCCCCGTCTCGTCCTCCTCGGCGGTCGCCGCCGCCGGGCACCGGCTCTTCCTCGTCGGCGGATCCGTAGCCGGGATCCCCGCCCCGTCCGTGCAAGTCCTGGACGCCCGCACCAGATCCTGGTCCATCGGCCCGCGCCTGTCCTCTCCACGGGAGTTCGCCGCCGCCGCGGTCATTCCCGGTGCGCTGTTCGTCGCCGGGGGCTGTGTTCCCTCGTCGCCCTTCTGGGCGGAGGCTCTCGATCTTGCTTCCCCTTGCGCCAAGTGGTCCCCGGTCCCCAGCCCGGACCACCTCCGGGAGAAGTGGATGCACGGCTGCGTCTCCCTCGCCGGGAAGGTCCTTGCGGTGGCCGACCGCGGCGGCTTGTTGTATAATCCGGCGGCGCCACCTGGCGAGGCGTGGGGGCCGGTTTCTCCGGTCCTTGACATGGGGTGGAAGGGCCGTGCTGCCGTGGTCGGTGGTGTCCTCTACTCCTACGATTACATGGGGCAGGTTAAGGGATATGACCCGGACATTGATGCCTGGAACATGGTGGAAGGGTTGGAGAAGGAGCTGCCGAGGTTCTTGTGTGGTGCTACTCTTGCCAATGTTGGCGGTCTGCTCTACCTTGTTTGGGAAGGGAAGTGTGAAGGGAAAGCTATCAAGGAAGAAGGCAAGGCGAAGGGCATGGTGGTGATTGAATGGGCTACAATTGAGGTGACGAGGGCCGACGAGGGACGGTTAATTGGGAAGGTAATATCCAGGGATACTGTTCTGTTCCCGGATATGCTGAGGGGGTCAGCAATCACACATTGCATTGCTTTGGATCTATGACATGGTTGCTGAAGATTGGAAGCAATGAGCATGCATCTTTCGAAAGGTAAAATATGACCGTTGATTGTTGTAAATGCCTATTTGTGTCGATTGCTTTCTCTCGTTTGTTAATAGTTTGAATAACTACTAAACTAGCAATGCTTATAATTGGCTTGATAGCTGTTCCAGATTCTCTGTGGGTCGAGACTTGAAAAGCTCAGTATTGTGTGCACTGCAGTCTAACATCTGCGCTGCGCGGGATGCTTCGCTGGAGGTCGGCATATGTTTTCAGTATCTCCGTAGAGTCCATACATCTGTGGAATAATGAAATTCTGTATTGGCAATGGAGGCAGGGAATGCATTATTTGAGGTGAATAGAACTGTCCTACCTGTCATCAGATCAAACTGTCTTACCTGTCCTCAGTGCTAAAAAGTTCAGTGCTAATTTTTCCAGGAAATCAAGCTTGTTAGATGGATGAATGGATCCAACATTGATATTCCTCAGGTAAAGGTGGATTAAATCGTCTTACCTGTCCTCTTCTGTGTGCCTTACTGAGCACATAACCTTGCACTGGCATATCTTCAGGACAGTACGACAAGGTCAACAGACGAGCGCGAGAGGATGCTAAGTACTAGCAGGCATCGAAGGAGAGAGCGAGATGGAGAGCAGGAACGTGTTTAGTAAAGGGCATTGGGGTGGTCACTCCCTCGAACCTTTCTTCTATCAGAAGTAGGAGCAGCGCTCCAATCCACTCCAAATTTTAGGTTCGGTTTTGTCAGCATTTGTATTCATATTCATTTACTGTTCAGGACAAAAATGAATTCCTTTTGTATAGTGAATGTTGTGTGTTGCTGGTATTGCAAATTGAGCTCAATGAGATTGATGGTCCTTAATTAATAGATTTTTCTTTTGAGAATATCCATGACTGATTACATTACATGTATGGGAAGCTCAAGGGCATGAGATTTCATTGCATAAGTTATCTAGAGTAATAGTGTTTCTTTTGCGTTGCCAAAATTCTCTAATACAATGTTCAACTTCCTCTTTCACCAAGCTTGTAAAACTTGCATAATTCATTTTTATTGTTATAACTCGCTGCACCGGTCGGTGAGAAATGCATAATAGAGCTTGGGGTCTATGAGCCGATTCAAGAAAAAAAATCAAAATTATTATTTTTAACAAAAGAAACATATTTTCATATGTTTTAGGTTGTTCATAAGGACATATTGACACCAACCAAGTAGGTTTGTGGTATGGCCCCTGGCCCTTCCTCATCAGAGATTTGTGGTATTGATACTAACTTTATCGCTCAAACATTCCAAACGATCGACAACCGTTTGTTGTACTAATATTTGATGAGTACTCAGTTTCATACTAACCATCACTGCTGCCAAATTGTTCATCTAAGAATAATGAGACAAATCGATTTGAGATCGTCAGACTTTTCTGATTTCAGAGATGTATTGAAATTGAAGGCTGAAGTTAGATGGGACAAGTAGATTTTTCATACTTTGTTGAGTTATTGATAACCGTGAAATGTGGAGTTATTTCTTGCTTGTTCACTGTACTAGATTAGATAAACCGATTAGTCATCCCAATCAATTTGCATCTTTGAGCTTTGACCTATATGCTATGACCATGTTATTTATTGGGAGGAGATATTTAGTGCTTACTTGAGTAATGGTATTTTTCATGCAAATCATCTTTTTTTAGAGTGATGCAAATCATCCTTTTGCACCTTCAGTTCTTCTGCATACCTCGCAATATTCTTCTAAGATGGAGTACTTCAACCTGCTACTTGACAGTTCAGTGCATCCTTCTCCGTGGAGGTTTCTGGTTTTACTACTCGGCCAGATTTCCAGTCGGTGGAAGGACGGAGAGGACGTGGTCACTGGCAAGTCAGAGAGCGCAAGGATTCGGGCACCTTCGTGCCGCCGCTGAGATCTCATGAGAATAGGTGGTGACCATTCACATTGCACGCATGCCGTTTGGTGATCTTCCTGGCATCTAGCCCTTCCGTATTGTTGACTGATACAAGTTATCCTCTTTGCATTCCATGAACTCATTTCGTTCCAGCCAATTTCATATGAAGCATGTGAATTGTCGATCAATTGCATCACTTGTTGTTCGAGTTCGTGAGTCGGTCTCATGGAAACATGTCTTATTCAGGTCTTGTGGACAAAGTAAACGGTGTATTTCGTGATGAGAATGTACCGTCTATAGAGACCATTTGATTTTGATTAGCATCCTATACTGTATCAATTTTTAAGTTAGTTGTGTATGCATAAATCATACTTGTGATTTATTAACTATTGCATATCTGTTTTACCCATAGACTGAAAGACAACCATAACTCTACATCGGCAAAGAAAAACCACTGAACATTGCTCTCTGGACCTCGAGCCGGACATGCGGCCAAGCTTCTCTGTGGATGAAGGGATTACTTATCAGAGAACCCAAGAAGCAGCTTACCACGCACCAACTACCAGTCTACTGTAAGTTCACTTCTTCTGTAGTAAGGAAGCAACTAGTCAAAGGAAGCAGCTGAACTAAGTTGCCTGGACAAAAACCAGTTTTTTGAACATAAACATATCTGATAATCTGAGAGTGGAAATATAGTTCGTCATGTATCAGCTGTTTAGTTTTCCTCCTCTTTGGCTTCAAACAAAGATGAAGATAGAATAATCATCAATATTCGGTACATTCTATCTAGCCTTTTGACACATTTAGTGCAATATTCTTGATATATTTCATTTTCCCTTGCAAGTCTGTTTTATGTCTGTGGTTACTGGCCTACTTACCCGTCACATGAAGATTCAAGTTTAGCCTTTGCAACAGTCTTCTTATTTCTGATGGTAGTATTTTTTTTGTCACGTCAGGCTCTGCATTTTTTATGTTTTCAATATCAACTGTCTTAGGGACAAAAGGTAGTTAAAAAAACAGAGAAAAAAAGCTTGGAAATGCAAGCATTTTTGTAAAGGATAACTCAATGCATCAAGATATGCATTGCGCTTCGACGGCACTTTTTTTTTCTCCCGCATGTTTCCTAGTTAAAAATAATAATCCAAAAATCATATTTAAAAGTTGTACGAACATGCATGTACAGCAAAGAAACGATCGAGGACAGGCGGACAGGGACAATATCCATCTGGTTCATACCATCACTGAATTTCAAGCAATCACGGAAATACATTCATCAATATTAATGGAAACACTCAAACCACCAGATGTTTCATGAAGGAAAACCGACACTGAAACTAACGAGCCACTTCACGAAATATGCAACCACACAAAAAAACAACCCAGCAACCATAGATACTTAGATGTACGTCAAAGCGAAAGTGCACTCACATGAACTCAAACCGCACTCTCTCGTCACTTATTGGTCCATCACGTACGTACGATCGAGCCAACCGCGAGCGTGCATCATGGCGCAAAGCCTAGTGGGTAATGGCAGTGAGGCTCCGAGCAGGGAGACGGCTAGGGACTGCGTGCCGGGAAGCTGGCTGTTGTACGCGGAGATGGTGATGGCAGGCCTGTCGCGGTTGTTGCGCTGGAAGTGGACGAGGCCGTGTGGGAAGACGAAGACCTCGCCCCTGCGGACGGTGCGCGAGAAAAGCCTGCCGGAGGTGGTGACGAAGCCGACGGTGAGGGATCCCCTGAGCACGCAGATGAGCTCGGTGGCGCGAGGGTGGGTGTGCGGCGGGTGGACGCCCCGGGGCGCGTAGTCGACGCGGGACATGGACATGCCCATCGTGTTGAGCCCCGGGAGGTTCTCCACGTTGGAGGGACTTGTAGTCGGCGACGCAGTAGTCCTGCAGCATGTCGGGGTCGCCGGCGACCGTTGTCACGGCGAGAGCCAGGATGACGACACAGGCGGCGAGGAGGACGGCGTCCAGATGCTTGGGCGCCATGGCCAAGTACTGCTGAAGACAGTCAGCAGCAGACTGAATGCCAGATGAAGACGAGAGGACTGAAGAATGCAGCTAGCGCATGCATCTATATATAGTGCCATGTAGCTTAACGGAGACGTGATCGAGCGGTTGATCGATGGGCATTTGACAAATTTAATTGGAAGACGTACCATTTTTAGGTCCACAATGCATTACATGATCTAAACTTGTAGCTTCGGATATCGTCGATAAATAAGCTGGCGATGTCAAGTTGTCAATTAATCACACACTAGGCCGTAAGTGAGATGGATCCAAGTTCCTTTTAGCGCGAGGCATGTATGCATATACACGTACTAGCAAGCAATATTTCCAGCTTGACACTTAAAATGTTATAACTAACTCCCAAACACTAACTTGATTTACGATCCATCCTCACTGTTGAGTTTCTCTCGGCAAGTTCAAAGTTATCACCTCATGTTAGTATTTTTCAACTGCACACATCGTCTGTTTTCCTGTGACTAGCTGTCTAGCTCACTAGCTTGCTTTTAGGTCTCGGACCAAATCAACAGATAGGATGCGTGCAAGGAGGAATTAGTGCATTCTTTCCCGACAATGCATTCCCACATCCAGTTGAAATGTCTCCGACGTATCCGGGGCGTCTAACTGAGTTGGAGGTTCATGTTGATCTTTTCCAATATAGTCCCCTCCTTCAATTGGAGGAATTAGTGCGTTCTTTCCCGTGAACAATTACACTTTGTCGTGGGCAGTGAACCAGCACGTACGAGCTGTACTCTTGGGTGTGTTTGGTTTTAGAATGAAGTGGAACGGAATGGAACCGTCCCGCACCGAGAGTCAATTCCTATGTTTGGTTGTGGAAGAGGATAGAACCAGAGCGAATATTGCGGAATGCACTCGTTCCACCAAATCGGTGGAATCGGGTGGAACGCGTGTGCTAATCAATCGCTAACCGTATTCTCGTCTCAAAGCCCACGCAAGGCTAACCCCCTCCCTCTCGCTCCTGTCTTCCTCACATCTCACGCCGCCACACACCTGCGCCAGAAACCCAAGGACGCAGCAGGCCGTAGCAAGCGAGCGGAGCGGCGCCGGCGACAGCTTGCAGGCGAGCGGATCGGCGGCAGCTTGCAGGCGAGCGGATCGGCGGCAGCTTGCAGGCGAGCGGCGCATGTGGCAGCTTGCAGGCGAGCGGCGCCGGCGGCAGCTTGTAGGCAGCGTGGGGATAGTCGGCCAGCGGTGGTGGCGCAAACAGTGAAGCCGAGCGTCGGGGCAAGCAGACAGTAGGGCAGCGGCTTCGATCTGGCAAGTCCATTGGTCCATCTGGGTGCAATATGTGAGGAAGAGGAATATCCTAATCCTTCACAGTAGCTAATCCTTGATTAGCGCTAGATTTGATTAATACTAGATGTGAGTGCTTTATGTTCGGAGCAGCCATGTATTTATGCTTGATTAACATTTGGTACCTACTTTTCAACTAGAAAAATTGTGATTTGAGCCACGATTATCCCATCTAACCAACACTTTTAAAATCATTCCGTTCCACCTTATTGTCTCTAACCAAATACAGAAATGGAATGGAACCGTGACATTCCACGAGATGGACGGTTCCATTCCATTTCAATTGGTTCAAAAACCAAACACACCTGCCCAGCTATAGCTCAATCTGTTCTATCTATATCGTACGAGGTGTACTGACTGCATGCAGCACGTCTTGCATAGAGGAACTTCACGAGTCACCTTTTAAATGAAGATGGAATGCGGCAACAAATTCTAAGCAAGAAGTATCTTTGTTGTCTAAAACCCTTGGTCAGTTGAGGGTTGAAGTCAAAAAACGTGACTCCCATTTCTTGTATGGGCTGATGGAGATTAAGGAATATTTCTGGACACTTGCTGTCCAATTATGGCGGGTGATAGAGAAACAGAAGATTGTGGAAATATCATTGGCTCCATGACCGCCCTCTCGACGAAAATTTCCTTAGACTATTTAAATATTTATGGATCATAATATCACTGTCAGTAAAGTTTTTTCTGATGACATTGCAAGTTTCAAGTTTAGAGCATCTCCACCGGGGCCTCTAAAGGACCCCTAAAGGCCCTTTGGGAGGCCGGAGACGAAAAACGCCCACCAGCGGCACCCCCCAAAGCCTCATCCCGAACGATTTTATGTCCGGCACCCCCTATCGGGCCTCTATACTTGGAGGCCCTCCTTGGGGTGTCGGACATCGACTCGCGCATGGTCCTGACAGCGCTGCCCCGCCCGTCATACACACACGTGCCTCAGCCCTGAGTCATTCGTCCCCCACAGCCCTCTCGCCGGCGATTCGCACCATCGCCGCCACTCTCGGCGCCGCCTGCTTGATTCGCACCTAGGGGACCTTGGCGCAGCACTAGGGACCGTCTCGCGCCGCTCGTTTCCGACCTCGTCTAGCGCCGACGCATCTAGTTCGACCTCAGGTACGCCTCCTCTTCCCTCCCACCCCGCACGCAAGCTGTTCGACCATTGGTTGATATGCTGAATTCGTTGATTCATCAAACAGGCAATGGACAGCGACGACAAGGTCATGTTTTTTTTAAATGATGGCGGAGGATGCCGCTCTTTTGGCCGACGCAGAGGAGAATGATATGATTATGGCCGCACTTCTAGAAGCCGCAGTCGAGGAAGACGCGGCGCCGAAATTTGGAGGATCATCAAAGGGGCGGCGGCCCAACAAGAACCGCAACAGAGCAACTGGGCACGCTCTGTTGTTCCAGGACTACTTTGCCGAGAACCCGACGAACTTGCCTCATGAATTTCGCCGGCGCTTTAGGATAAGCAGGAACTTGTTTTGGAGGATCTTGCACGGCGTTCGGGACTACGACGACTACTTTGAGCTGAAGAGAGACTGCACCGGCTTGATTGGGTTCTCTTCTATTCAGAAATGCACGACGGCCATACGGTGCCTTGCTTACGGGTTACACGCCGATGCTCTGAATGACTATCTCCGTATGTCTGAGTCCACAGCCGTCAAAGCCACCTACATATTCTGTAGGGCTGTTGTGAAGGTGTTCGGCGAGCGCTATCTGAGAACACCAAATGAGGAAGACACGACGCGTATTTTGGCACAAGGAGAAGCAAGAGGATTTCCAGTGATGCTTGGAAGCATAGATTGCATGCACTGGAACTGGAAGAACTGCCCCTACTCGTGGCAAGGGATGTACAAGTCAGGGTATCACGGGAAGTGCGGTGTCATACTTGAAGCCGTGGCAGATCATGAACTTTGGATATGGCATGCCTACTTCGGCACCGCCGATGCCGCCAATGACATCAACGCGCTCTACAGCTCCACTGTGTTCTAGAAAGTTGTGGATGGCCTAGCTCCACCATGCAACTATGTGATCGGCGGCCATGAGTACACCAAGGGGTACTATCTTGCTGACGGCATCTACCCCACTTGGGCTACATTTGTGAAGACAGTCCACAACCCTGTCGGCGAGGCAGATTGTCATTTTGCAAAGAGACAAGAGGTTGTTCGCAAAGATGTGGAGCGAGCTTTTGGTGTGCTCCAGGCCAGGTGAGCTGTTGTCCGCTACCCTTGTCTTTCATGGTGGCCGGAGGAAATGGATGCTATCATGAATGCTTGTATCATCATGCACAACATGATCATTGAGGACGAGCGTCCCTACAAGGAGGCAAGAAGTCGGCGAACAGTTCGATTTCCAGGGGACTATGGCGACTCCACAGCCGGGCCTGCCGTCGAGGTATGGTCAGTTTGTTGCCATAATTCGGGAAATTCGTGATGAAGCTACGCATCACCGACTGCACAATGACCTTGTGGCACACGCATGGGCTATCAAATCCAATCAGCCGGTTGTAATAGAGTGATATGAAATTGTGTTGTAATAGAACCAGGCACATTCTTATTACGTACAACAACTTTATTAATGCATGCACATTCTTATTACATATAATTACAACTACTCTTCTTCGTCATCGGACTCAACCTTAGGAGGAGGTGTCCCAGGCACGTCGTCCGTCGGCGCCGAGTCAGGAGTTCCTGGCTGCCACTCCGGTTCTGGGGCCTGGGGAACGGCCGGCCCTGGCGCACGGGACGCCCACGGCGACCATGGTTCCCAGGGAGAGAAAGCAGGCCGTGTCGGGGATGGAGTTGCGGGCTCGGCGTCCTCTTCCGCCGCGTCCTCTTCCTGCTGTTCTTCGGCGGCGCCTACGGCATGCTGATCGTCGACCAGCACGGCCTCCCTCTCCTCCTCCTGCTCGACCACACGACCGCCTCCTTCTACTTCTGATCGGGCAGCATCGTATTCTTCTCAGGCGACGACATGGCGAGCGATTTGTGGGCGGAAAGAATGAGATCGATGTGCGGCCGCGATGATTGTTATATCGGTGCCAATCGGTGCGAACGCAACCCAAAACTACGCGGCGGCGGTTGCAATCCACACAAAGCGCCGTAATGCGGAGCGACGCGGCAGTTGCCGGCAGCGGTTCGTGCGCCCGCAAGGTGTTCGGCAGTTCGCTCAAAATTTGCATCTGTTTGGGGGTGGGCCTTTGGGGAGTGCCGCTGTGGGCGGCCTCTAAATGTTGACCGGACACATGTCCGGCACCCCCAAAGGAGGCCCAATTGAGGGGTGCCGGACACACATTTAGAGTCCCCGGTGGAGATGCTCTTAGAATGGCCTTGGTTGGTATAAGAAGCGACTAATGGTTGGGTTTGCTTTATATCTGTCGCGGGACAACCTTGTTAGAGAATCTAGATATAAACTTTCCGACACGTGAATCTTTATTGTCAAATCTTTTTACCTCAGAAAGCAAAATTATGAGGTGGTGTCGTATAGCTTTATGTGGAAAATTAGTCTTTTTGGGAGTTGTTGAAAATTAGTCTTTTTGGGAGTTAAATTTTTATCTAGTTTCGTGCTTAAAAATAGCTATTTAACAAGAAATGTCATCTTGCAAGCAGGGGTCGTGCCCCAAGGAACTGTCTCTTTTGTGGAAGCAATGAAGCGATTGACCATCTTTTCTGTGCCTCCCTATTATCTAGATATGTTCGAAATGTGATACACAGTTTCAATTGTCCTTTTGCCAACATTCGAGAATTTTTTAATTGCCGTGATGTTCTAGCGGATTTGTAAGCCATGAATTTGGCATGTTTTCAAAAGAAATGGACCGACTAACCAATTTATGTGATCTACAATATTTTTACTGTATTGACTCGTGGAGGCCTTTGAAGGTGAAGGACAACGGCAAGGGGTTGTCTATGATGCAATCACAAAACTAATAATTCCAATGACTGAAGGACAAACTTATTGTGGATACATCATACACTCTAGAGTTTTCAAACATAAATATGGCAAAAAAAAATGCCAAGATACTTTTTAAACCATATTTTTAGAAGTATTTGCCAACATATCGGAGAATACAAGCAAATGAGAAGACATACATATACATTATAATATATTTAAGTGTCACAAAAGTAATCCATTACGACACGTTGTTCCATTTTTCTCGAATGTAGAGACTCAAATTTAATAAAAGATCTTAAATGGCAATAATAAAAAAGAAAACAAGTAATGTGATTTCCATTATTAGCATAGTTGAGGATTGTTCAAATGCATCGACAACGAAACGCTAAAATTATATATATAAATTATTATCGTATTGTTGACATCACAATTTGGTTGCCATAATAGAAATGTATATAAGTTAAAATTGTCTATTTAGTAAATGAGTTATAAATAAGTAAAAATAGCCGGCTGTAGCTACAGCCGGTTTGACTGCCCGTTGACCCGCACATTTAGCAACAAAAAAACGTCTATGTAACAAAAAATATCCCCGCGTAACATTTTTTTCAACGTATGTAGCATTTTGAGAAGTGCATATCGACTTTGCACTAGTTTGCAGAAAAATGGCAAAATTTATGTAACATTTTTTATACAGCAAATGTAGCACAAATCAAAAGTTCATGTAGCATTTGAGAAGCGACATCGATTTGCGTACTTTTTTGCACAAACTTGAGATAATGTAGCAAAACAGAATGTAGCATTTCAGATGCATCAATGTAGCAAACGCCAACAACTTATGGTGCAAAAACTCATTGGATCAATATCAATGATGCAAAAGCAAACAATTTACGGTACAAACAGGAATCACACATGTAGCACATCCTGACATCGCAAAAATCCTAGAAAAATATCTTCACCAACCATGGAGTCATCACCATGGTCATGGTGAGGCCGAGCTTGCCTCCGGCGAGCTCTTGCCCTAAAGGCACTAGGGAGGCGGAGGAGGCCCTCGCTAGGGCGGGAGCGGATGGCGGCGCTGGTGGCCCATCCGTGGCGGAGCTTTAGGTCCATCCATGGTGGGTAAGGAGGCGGCGGCCAGGGACTGCGAATGAGCAACGCCGGTGGAGGGGCAGCCGCTCGTTTCGCTGCTCTAGGTTGACCACCCGCTCGCGCCGCTGGTATAGGCCGGGGAGGAGGTCGGGGCGCGAGAAAGCGGTGGAGGAGGCATGCGGCGGTACTCGAGGTGAGGAGTAGCAACGGCGGCGCGCGACGCGGAGGAACATCGTCGGGGCGGCGGCAGCCCAGGGAGGAGCAGTAGGGCGGAGCCCGGAGGAGGGCGGGGCGGCGGCGGCCTGGGGAGGAGCGGTAGGGCGGAGCGCGGAGGAGGGTGGGGTGGCGGCGGCCCGGGGAGGAGCGGCGGGGCGGAGCGCAGAGGAGGGCGGGGCGGCGGCGGCCCAAGGAGCAGCAGCGGGCGTGGAGCACGGAGGAGCAGCAGCGGGGCGGCAGCGGCCCGGGGAGCGGCGGCGGTGGGCGGAACGCGGAGGAGCAGGCGAGGCGCGGTTGGTGGCGCCGGTGCGAGGGAGCAGAGGGAGAGAGGAGGAGAGCAATCTCCGCGCACAATACACGTGAGAGGATAAGGTTGTGTCCGTCACTCTGTCTCGCGCCGAACAAGCCCGACTGTAGCTACAGTCGGGTGATGAACAGCATTTTCCTTATTTTATACTATGGCTTCCACACTCTCTTGGACTTTTTTATAGTAGTTATAAAGCTTCATTGGGTCTTTTCTATCCACATGCAAGTAGTCTGCATCTTCACGTACATGTCTATTTCACTGAATATTTCGATTTCTTGCTTATCTTACTTTCCTAGTTGTTCTAAGTAATCTGTGTGATACAAATTTTCATGGTAGAGATATTCTTCAAGCGGATAAAAATGATTAAGAGAGCATGTGGAAATGTTAAATCATTAGCAGTCATTTGGCCATGCACCATATCTTTTGTAAAATAAGATTGTAGTTTTCTATTTTACTGTCATTTAACTTAATTGTGTCCACTTATTAATATCATTCTTTTCAACAATTTTATTTATCTTACTAGCGAGAAGCCCATGTGTGCCCTAAGGGTCTTTTTTTAAGATAAAAGGCCAAGAAAAGGCGAGTTTGACCCGATGGGCTGGAGAAGGAGAGGGTCAAGGGAAGGTCATCGCGGCCTTGGAGGCAAGCTTCGCCGGCGGTGGCGCTGCTGCTCGTCGGCTTAGTGTGGAGAACTCTGGGAAGTGCGGTAGGTAGTGTGGCAATTGGCCACCTTGACTTGGGTCGGGTCATGGGACTCGGACCCTCTCAAGCACATTGACGACCGCACCTACGATCTGACGATGCCGGTAGTTGAGGGGTTGTTGGTCGCCAGTCTGTGGATGAGATCTGTTGCAGTAGGTTTGATGCCTCCCTACCGCGGTATGTGTGATGTTTCTCGTTCTTCGCTTCAGCTTAGATGCGTGAATAGTTGGGACGCCTGAGCGGCGGCCCTGGATGGTGGGCACCATGTGGGTTGGCGGGCGAGCCCGTGGTTCTGGTGCTGGCTGGGGAATGGCCATGAGGACGGTGTAGTGCCTGGCGAGCTGCATTTTATGGCAGCGGTGTGGTCGCCGTCTTGGTGGCACCCCTCGTGGTGTGTGGGTGGTGAAGAGGTCATGCCGAGGGGAAACCCTTGCCCATTTTTTTCCCGGGCCACAGTGGCGGCGTCTATGGATATCATCCCCTTCTTGAAGGCACAACTTCTGCCTTTCCTCCTACCTGTTGTTGCAGGTGAAAACCCAAAATTATCGGATCGGGCGGTGGCGAAACTTTGCACCGTTTTCTTCCTGAAAACACCGCCTTTAGAGGTCATCGTGGGTACCTCTGTGGAGTTTGGGTGGCGGAGATCGGCGCCTCTTTGGATTGCGTTGTTTCTTCGGTGTGCTATCTCCGACAAAGTTTGTATCTTGTTTTGCACGCTCGACGTTCCTTCTTTTGGACCTCCTTGGTGTGCCTCATCGTCGAAGGTGCTCTGTTGACGTTGTGCGGGTCTCGACGGTGTGCAACGTGTGTTGGATAGCCGGCCTCGACTCTTGGGTGAGTTTTGGCCCGACGATTTTGCCTGTGGTGACGGTGTGTAACGTGTGTTGGTGAGTCGGTCTAATATCTAGGGCGAGCTTCAGCCCAACATCTTTGCCGCCCAGATAGTTCTCTCCATCATCGAATTATTTTTAGTTTTTTCGTTGTTGTAACCGGATCCAACACTTTGTATCCTTTTCTATTATCAATTGATATGTGATATCAGCGAGATGATGTGCTGACTTTGCATATGCATGTGGTCTCCCTTTAAAAGGGTTTTAAATTGGATACCCACACGCTAAGGCTAACTCCCCGAAGAAGAAATGTCCATTGTTTGGATTCTTGCCAACAATGATCGTCCTTCATGGTAAGCAAACCAAGAAATATTGGCACCGGCGAGAAAAGCTTCTTCACAAAAAAAAAAGGCTAGAAAGAAGCTTGGTTTCCCTGATGAGTAGGTCTTTGTTTGGATTCTTGCAACCATTAGTTGGCCTGCATGGGTAAGTAAACCAAGAATTCTTGCAACCATTAGTTGGCCTGCATGTGTAAGTAAACCAAGAGTCTTCCAACCAGCGCTGGAACATCACAAACACATGATCCATCCAGAACGGAAGCTTCTGATGTTCGAGCAACTAACTTTTCTTTTCTTATTACAAGCAGCGGGCTAGCTACTCGTCGTTGCCGCCGAACAGTCTGTAGTACGCGAAGAGCAGGAAGATGAGCAGCGCGAGCGCGACCGCCGCCGGCGACCCCCGGCCGACGCGTTGGGCAGCGTCAAACGACTCGCCCATAGCGAGCCCGAAGATGTCGACGAGCCGGTAGCCGGAGGAGAGGACGCGGATAAGGAGGATGAGGCTGACGGGGAGCAGCAGGAACCCCACGGGGCCGAACAGCTCCGCCACGGCCTTGAGGAAGTCCTTGCCGCCCTCCCCCATGAAGAGAGGCCCCGCCACCACCAGCCCCACCACCACCGCCAGCAGCGGCCCGTACTCCGGTAGGTCGTGCCCGTGCTCATCCCCTACGACCATCTCCGACGACATCATGGCTCCAGTCCGGCGCTTGGGCTAGCTAGCTAGGCTAACTTGGAACTCGGAAGACGGTGAGCGAGGTGCAGACTGAGATACTTGTTGGTTCGGCCGGCCTGCGCCATTGACGCGGCACATTGCCGATTCTTATCATCGATCGATCCCAACTACGCTCGTTGGCCGGGTATGCATTGTATATTTTTGTGTGGAAAATGTGGTGTTTATTTGAATATATGAGCGTTGGGTGTGCATTGTATATTTGGAACTGAAAGTGAAACGATGCTGGCGAAGACCTTGACTGAGAGCAGAGGTTGAGGCTTGATAGCTCCGTCCCTATAATCTACATACTTTGCTGACGGTTCCTCCTTTGAAATGCTTAAATATGACGCACTACATATGGAGTTTAACATATTTATACATCTGAGGGACGTATTACATGTGCTACAATGGAAATTGTCTACCGATGACACAAACGTTCGTCCAAATTGTATACACAATGGGCATAAAATAAGGAGACGAAAACGTGCGTGACTTTGCCGCCCGGCCGGTACGTACGTGATCGACTACGGCAGAGAAAACATGGTCCGAGAGCCCATCGCCGCGCTCTCCCCGCCGGACCTGTGGTCGTGGTGGAGGGGCTTGGTGACGGCCGGCTTCAGCATGGTGGACACCGGCGGCCTGGCGGCGAAGGAGACGGCCACCTGGAAGGCCTCGCGGGAGGCTGACCGGAGCAGCTCGATAACCACCCTTCTCGCCGGCATTCCCCGGACCGGATATAGCCGGAGGTCAGAGCTCGATGAGACGGACGAAGGTTTACAGCTGCGACGGATGCAGGATATTATAGAGGAGAGGATTCCCTCGATCGAGCTAGCCTAAATTTGGGGGAGAACGGCGGTTACGTTCCAAGGGCGCTGGTTATTTTCCAAGCCTGAACTTGTACATTCTGGCTACCGCAGAATGAAGCCGTGTGCAAATTCAGAGCACGTGATTTTATTTTGTTTTTACAGAGGACATGAGATACTTTATCTGTGCTCTTTTCCTGCAATAACATGAGTAAATTTAGCTCTGCGACCAGGCGGAATGAGCTGCAGTCACCGCCGGTAGGTGCCACTTGCAGGTGCTCCGACAGGGTGCCATTGAACATTGGTGCCATCGAGAGTTCATAACGCAAAGCGGTACCCTCCTACCCGTAAGCTCCCGGGCAATTAGGTTTCCCTCGCCTTTCGTCGGCGCCATCGTTGATCACTTGATCTGCCCTGCCTCTGTGGCCTTCAGGTCATGGAGGCGTGGTGGATCTCGACCCTTGTCGGGGGAGGGTTCCGTTTTCAGGTGTTAGGGTCAAGATTTGTTAGGGCGGCGCCTAGATGGCGGTGGCGACGTCTTGTTCAGCCTCATCTCGACGACGGTGTAGAGGAGCCTATGAGAGTGGTGCGATCTTGAGGATTTCTTGTAGCGGTGGCGTTCTCCGGATGGTCGAGAGCTTTATCGACAGTTCTTCATTTTTCTTCGTCTACGGAGCGGATGTGGTCTTTTAGACCCGTTCGGCGACCTCCCGTCTGCAACCAACTAATTTAGGAAGGAGTGGCGGCGGCGCGCGCCGTCGACACGTTCTGAAGGTTGAAAACAAAGGGTATCTCAAAAGTCCCGTTCTAATTTTCGTTTTCTGTTGAAATGTTTTATACTTGGCAAGAAGATATCACGAGCGGATCGAACTCTATCTCAAAAGAGAAATCTAAGTATTACTAGGAGTCACAAGCTTTATGTTCGACAATACTCACTCATGAGTACCGGAACTTACTAGCAAGAATTTCTCTATCAATCGCCATCTATCTATTTTAGATATAGTTTCTCAACTTTTTTCCCAATCCAAAAATCCAATACCTTCCTACAAATTAGTGAACTCGAAAAGGCTCTTTTGTGCGGAAAAAGAAAGACAGGCAGCCTTTACCACGCGTCACTCGTCTGTCCTAATTGGATGGACTGATTCAGAAAAGAAAAAAAACATTGCTGAGTGAGTTTCTCTAGGCAAAACAGCCTAGCGACGGCCGGGGATCGGAAACCGGGTTGTAGTTGCTGGGAATGCAATTGCAGGCTCCCGCTCGCAGGAACGGAGCCGCGGTTTTGACCACGGATTACGAATCCCCTAATTGCTTTGACTCTATTTTAATCCCCTTTTCTTTTCCAAGTAAAGCAGTGGGCCGCCGCCCGCTGACAGGCAAGGATCTTGCCCGGGAATGTTAGGACTAGCAGCCGTCGTTTCTTTGATCTCCTGCGCAGTTCCATATGTGATGGCACATGTGTTGCCTTCCTTTATTTTGTTTTTAAAAGAAAGCATTGTCTGGGTAAAATCAACCCCGGGGCATATGAACCTGGTGTTTAAAAAATATGTTTCGAAACATTCAAAAATTCTGAAATAAATCTTGCACATACATGTTCAAATTACATGTGTTCACAAAGTTGTTTCCTGAAAAATAAATATTATATGGCACATATCAAAAATATTTAGAAAAGTTCTTGTAAAAAGCCTTATTTTAACTAGAGAGGACAAATGGCTCCCGACCTGGAGGGGTCCCTTTCTTTAAAAAAAATAAAAAAAATTCAGACTTTAAGTTTCAAAACAATATGTGAAAAACCATAGGTGTTGACAATGTTGTATTCTACCAATGTGTAAAATATCAACTAGAAATACATGTATATTTGGCTGTGCAAAAAAGATAAAGTCCAAAATTATAAAATAGAGGACAGGGAAATTTTTGAACTCTTCGAAATTTGCTAGATTAAGAATTATTTTGAGTTGATATTATACAAGTTGGCAGAATACAACATTATCGCATCCAGTATTTTTTACAGATCTTTTTGAAGTTTTAAATATAGTTCTCGAATTTACAAAAATGAAGGGCTCCATGTAGCGCGACATCCATTTGCATTTTCCGTTACTTTAACACTATTTAATTGTCATTTTTACACACATCACAAAAAATGCCAGTTTTCGTGAAACGACCTTTTAAACACATATAATATTAAAATTTATGGGCGAGCATTTTTTGTAAAAAAGTTACATCTAAACATATGTTTAAAATATAAACGCCTCTCCTTGTCTTTTTTTTAAGAAACAGTACAAACGCAGACGCTTAAAACGCGCGCACATTCATCCCTATAAACGCACACACGCACACCCTACCCATATGAGCACCTCCAAAATACTGAGCCGGCGGATCGAGTCTTGAGATTGATGAAATCACCACGGGCGCCTCGCTGTCGACGGGAACGTCGCCTCCAACTGAATATTCCGCCTAAATGCAACACACAAACCTCTGGTGGGCTGAGGGTACAACCACCCTTCTAGTCATCCAACCACAGGTTGGTTTGCGCCTCTCCTTGTCTTTCTATCTTCTCAAGTAGCTGAGAAATAAATAGTTATCAATCTTTCATGTTCTAATTAGGTATTCCATCGAGTCTTTTTACGCACCAAGGTTTATAAGACAACATTTATAATACCAAAGCAATATAATATGAAAATATATTTCATGATTAATCGAATGGTATCGATTTGGCATTGCGAATGTTGTTATTTTCTTTGTATACTATAAAAATGGTCAAAGTTTATAAAGTTGATTCAGAACAGACCCAGTATGGTGTATAAGACTGCCTCCTCGAGTCTCGAACTTAATTTTAATCAGAATCTAACACCAATATACAATTCATTTCTAACAAAAAATCACATTGTTGGATTTTTTTCCAAAATTGAATCCCATGATAGTTTTGTTATAAAATATAATTTATTTCATATGTTAAAATCGAATCTACCTTCTTATGTTGGGTTGCTTTTTGATTTATTATTATCACTGGAGAAAGAGAACACACACCGTTTGGGCGCACTGCATCCAGCCCCGCACTCCGGTTTCGCCACGAAACCGAAACCTGAAAACCATGAGCCACGCGCGAAGCCCGTCTCCACCGGCAATGGAGTACTGATCTTCCTTCTCCTCCTCCTACAAGCGCGAGAGCCCCAAATCCATTTCCCCTCCCCCTCCTCCTCCTCTTATTCTCCCCCGGCTCCCGCGAGTCCCGCCGTCGCAGAATCACACGAGCAGATTGGAAAACCGCAGCTCGATCCGACAACAGAATTCCTCGGACGTCCTGAATCCTCTTCGTCCTCGCGGAAATAATGGCGGGGGAGAAGGGCACGCTGCAGCAGATGAGGGAGTGGGTCGTGGAGCACAAGCTCCGGGCCGTCGGTACGCCCCCCCTTTCCTCTCCTTTCGCGTATCCTGCTGCCGTGATCGGGACGAATCTGAGCATCTGATCCCCTTTATTTCTCTCGTCCTCGTCGCGTGTGCATGCTTCCAGGGACGCTGTGGCTCTCGGCGGTCGCGGGATCCATCGCCTACAACTGGTCCAGGCCCGGCATGAAGACCAGCGTCAAGCTCATCCACGCCAGGTACCATCCATCCCCTCCGGTTTACTCTCAGTGACGATCCATTAGGTGTGGGTTAACTGTTCGTGTCCCCCAATTTGAGATCGGCTTAGCCCCGTCAGCGATGCTCGTGGAGTTGGGCCTGTGATGGGTATGGGACTGCTGCTGCGTAGATGTGCATTGTTGGTTAAACAGGAATGGAAGTAGTTGGATCCTGGCTACATCACAAGGATGATGGGCCTTTTAGGTTCCCATCAGATATCATAGGTGTCGGCAGACACGATGGATCGTTTCTTCCATGTTAGTACTACTTGTAGATTGCAATTGGCACGGTTAACCCCATTCTTATGCGTGTTTGATCCACATGATAAATGCTAACTTCCTGGTACAAGGTGTGGTATATGTTTTTAACGAAATGCACAGACAAGGGTCTCTGTTTTCCCGTGATCTGTGACATTGTTGCAATCTTGTAGCCCAGAGGTTGTCCCCTACCAAATGACGTGTGGATGGAGCCGTCACTATTGGTGATTGCCGGGAGTGATATTTTGCAAGCTTTCTCAACCAAGTTCCGTGCGACACACACTACACACCATTTTTCGAATTAAGGAGCGTAGCTCCCGCTTTCGTTGCCAGAATGAAACAAATAAACACAGGTCAGAACGAACATCAGCGAACCACCAACAGAACCAGGCACACTCCGATGCAGAACTGAGCATATATTGCAAACTACTAACATCAGGAACAAAACATCTGTCCACGACAAATGTACTGCGACCAGGAAGCCCATCAACAGGTTCTTTGCGTTTCCTTCATCCTGTAATCCTGAGCACCATCGTCGCCCAACCCTTATTTCTACTGAAAATGTCAGCTGCAACTCGCAGTAGCTCTTTTGCTCCTCTGCGTTGCAAGACTCATTGCCCTCGCATCTGAAGATCAGCCCATCAAATTAACCAATGAGCAGATTGAGCTATAACACTAAACACATGCTGCACTATGAGTTTTCCATGAAGACCATACCACAGCTGCTACCCTTACGGTTACCACACTTCTCATGCTACTAGGAAACCTGTACCCAACAAATAATATCTCTTTACTGAAGAAAAATCAGTCCTGACAATGGAAATCACACTGTATAACTTCCCAGGCATACTTCAGATACTCTTCCTAAACATTAGCCACAGAAAACTTCTATTTTCAGGGGAACATTAATAAACCGCAACGGACAAATAGTCTGGTTAATTTTCAGGGAAGACTACAAAAATTTGACTGTGAAACTACCCGATTTATGTAGCAACCATCTACATTTATCCCTCTGATCTGTATACCTCACACCACTACATAAATGTGCAACTCCACCCAGAAAACAGCAGTTTCTCCATACAAAGTTCGTCTGAATCTAATGCAAGACCAACTTTCTGTAAAATCTATAGCTACAACTATGTCAGTACTGACATTTGAATTGTACAGAGAATTGTACAGCCTCACAAACTTCACATAAAAGGAGTTTCACCAGTGCGCAGATCTTCCTGAAAATAAGTGTTCAAACCATTGCCTACTTGTTCTCCATATAATTTGTAAAATGCTCTGTAATATCAAAAATACTTTGGAAAAGTTACATTGTCCAGAAGATTTCTATTAGAGAATTTCTCTAGCACCATTTTCTAATTTCCGTAACCACTTGCAAAGTAAATAAATATTGATTGTCCTTAATCCACTATCTCTAAGCCTCCCCGATCAATTGGCTGACACACACTTTCCCAATTGACCAGGTGACAGTACACACCAATCACATCGGTTAACAGTTATTTATGCAACACTGTGACCAAATTCATGAATATTTGAGTTTAGCAAAGGAGGTTGCTGCTATTATGTGAATAGACGCTTGCGCACTACATTTCTATCTTTCCTGTATATCACTGTATGTCTTTGGGCTATAATGTCAAGGAAGTACTTGACAGTGCCAGAAAGGTTTCATGACTGGCTACGTAACTATCGACTACTGCTTATAAGTAGCAAACATAACAACACACCAAAAGTGCACTCGACCGTTGCAAGCAATGTGCTTGCTTCTGCTCCTCACTTCTTGGCACAAACTGAAAGCATGCAACACTCATCATGGTCCACAGCTTATTATAGCCTCGTGAAATGGGCTGTAACTAGTCAACCGCATCCCTTCATTCAATGCAAAAGGACAGAACCAAACTATGCAGAAAATATTAAAAAAAAAACTGCTTTTCCAGGACAAACTATCTTACTACATATACAGAATAGTGTAAATGATCCTGTTATTCTACTGATAACAAGTTTATAGCACATAGAGTGACAGTCCTGCATACTGTTAGGTGTTTGGAAACATATCCACATATACCTCATTTAGTATTCCACTAGGCCTTATTTTTAGGTCTTATGGATAATACAGTGAGATGAAAATGTTGAAGTTAATCTCACAACCCTAGTATGATGAAACATTTTGACAAGGTTGTATCCATGCTCACCTCCGATATTAGAAGAGGAACTCACTAAGAACTCTGACAAGGTTGTATGATGAAACATTTTGACAAGGTTGTGACATACGTAATTAATGATACCCTGCATCATCACTGCTGTTGCACGGTCAAGCTACACATACTTAATTTTATTTGATTGTAATACCTTTGCAGGCTTCATGCTCAGGCCCTTACCCTGGCTGCCTTGGGTGGTTCAGCACTGGTGGAGTACTATGATCACCAGTCAGGTTCAGGATCAAGAGTTCACACTTACGCGAAGCAGTTCCTTCCACCATCTGACACCAACCCCAAAAAGGAGTAGGGTACACTGTGTAGAGAGGCAGCAGATTTATAAGCAGCCACCAGCTAATATGGAGTTTGTTGATGTTATTTCCGAGTAAACAATCTGGCATTTTGTGTGCCGTTATCGAAATTCTGAAGTGCCTATTTCTGTATAAGCTCGATGCCGCTATACACAGATGCATGGTGATGGAAATTAGTGATTTTCCTGAACCACACATGTATGCAACGAATGAAATGTTTCCTTCTTAGTACTATTGATGAATTAAACTACCGTGTAAATTTCCTATCAGAACTGCTGTGCGTATGACAACTTATGTACCATTTCTGTCCGATTCCTAATCCGATGGTGTCCGACGGTTTGATAGAAGTGTCAGACAGAAATTGTATGTAAATTGTCCGTATAGCATGGTTCATTTCCTATTACACACTCTTAAGTGGCTAAGTTCTAGTGCAGAGCAGCACAATTGGGGGCAGGGACGTTTGAGCCCGCACTGCTATCGACCAGGCGACTCTGCCTAACCCTAGCCCGCGCCGCCGCCTCGCCCACCAGCCCATCCGCGCCGCCGCTCCCCTCCCCCTCCCCTCCCGGGTCGCCCCCGCTCGGGCGATCCTGGAGGCTCCCAGCCGTCGCCGCCTAGCCCCCCCACCCTCTGCCTCGCCAGGCCGCTGCCGACGCCGGCGGCGGTGGCGGCGCCCTTCTCGCCGCAGGCAGAGGGCAAGAGAGGGCTCGCGCGACTGATCTCCATGAGCGGTGGGGTACGGCATCGGCGAGTCATGGGAATCTCGCGGAGGAGCAGTTGGAGGAGGGGTGCGGACGGGCGCGGGCAACGGTAGCCGGCGGCGGCGCGGCGTCGTGCTGGCGGCAGCGTGGCGCTGGAGGCTGGGCGGGCTGTTCTGGACCCGTTCTGGATCCGATCTAGTCGTCCTAGTGCTGTACTGTGCTGCCGACCATGCAGTCGCCTGCCCTGCTCTGATCTCGATTTCGTCCTCTTCTCCGCTGCCGGCCGGTGGCATGGGGGCTGCCGGCGTGGCTTTGAATAAAGGTGGCGGTCCTTGGAGTTCTCTCTCGCCGTGTTGAAGTACGCTTGTCGCCGGTCGTCATTTATCTTTGGTGGACTACCGAGTTCCGGAAGACTCTGCCGGTGAATTCCAAATGGACGAATTGTCTGGAGTTTGTCGAATTCCAAATGGACGATTTGTCTGGAGTTTGCCGGACGGACGGTGGTTCGGTCACGCGCAACCATGTTTTTTGCTGGCTGTTTGGTTTCAGCGGGGGCGTTGTGAAGCTTTGCAGTCTGTTGCCATCATGGGACATGCCTTGGTTCCACGGTGAAGTCAGGCGCGGAGAATGGCTTTGAAACCGGGAACTGAAGACTGGCAATGGAAGTTTGAATCTTGGGAGTGTAGGGACTCTGGCTTCGTGATTTGAGACTTGGAGCAGCGGAATTGGCAAGCGGGGGCGACAGCACATGGAGAATTCAGTGTCTAAACGTGCAGGGTGAAAACCCAAGGTCTGACCTTAATTGGTTGAACCTTGGTGAAGGTATTGTTTTGTGAGTGCGGACTTTCTTCAGGGTGAAAACCGATGGTCTTTGATCATGGCGATGACGGGGCTTGTGCTCTGTTCCCTTCTTGGAGGCATCGTTTTTGAAGTTGATAGAGTTTTGGGGCTGTCTTGGTGGTGGTTGATCCGTGGTTTCAAGAAACTAATCATTGTAGCGGGACTTTTCTTTTATGTAATTCTTTTTTTTCTTTTTTTGGCTGTGTGCATCCGTAAAGCCGTTAGGGCTCTGCCGGGTGTATTTGGTACTTTTGATATCAATAAATTCCCTTTATCTAAAAAAAATTTCTAGTGCAGAAGGTTGTGCTCAGGACAGTTAACATCACGTTGCCTGGCATTGGATGCCTTCAGAAATCAGAATCTCCATAAGATGAGATTCCTTTCTCTGTTTGGAATATAATACTGCACGGCAGTGTCGGTGATTAGTACATAATTTGTACCCCTATATGGTAGTGTCGGTACTTAGTACATGCTTGGTGTATGGAGGCACGAGCTAATGTGCGATTGTGACGAGATGGGTGAGACATCAGTGTTGCTTCCTGCATAGGTTCCTTCTGGTGGAGGATCTGATGGTCGGTTTGTTTATGGTTTCCTGTTGGGTAATTGGTTCATACTCTCCTGTGGAGCATTGATTAGCTTGAATAAAACCTAGGTAGGTGCATGTTCTGTGTCAGGCTAATGGATCTCTGAGTGTGCCATAAGATAACCGTCAGATGCCTGACTTCGTTGGCTCGCAACTTGCACGACCCGGTGCAGCACAAAACATGTACATCAGGATTCTTAGGAAAAAATTTCTTGTACATAAAGAAGTGAAAGAAACATCGGCTCCAACGACAGGGAAAGGAAATCGCTTAAGCAATGAGAGCATGAGTGATCAATAATCAAAGCCCTGTATCTGGCATCTGGCAGAGAAAAAGTTCTGATGCAAATGTGTCTTGTATCTTCTTTAGTTAGCAGAAGGAGATTTCTTTACTGTAAACATGGTCCGCTGTTGACCTTGAATGATCTCCATCTAGCTAGGAACTTGATGATCTGTGAGTAATCGAATCTCCTTGAAACTAACACAGTATTTATACCTTAGAAATGCCGGAAGCACTGAGATGGTTTCAACAGCTAGCGTGCTCTGTATCACGATTCACGAACCAGGAAATAGTTGAAGAGCATAGGGCCTAGCTAGCTCAGGTCACCATCACCGGCAACAGCTCGTAACGACCTAACACCGGTTGTCTCTTTCTCAACTTGCATCTGCTAGCTTCTTCTTATTGTTGAGTCACGAATTAGCAAGGCCGCAAAAGACCACACATGCTAGCTACTACCAAAAGCTACTGCGAAGCAGAACAGAAAATGAGGAAACCTTTTCAGGTATGAAAGTTGCACGTCTTCTTTCAGCTTGGACTGACCAAACGCTGTCGGCGACGGCGATCATCTACGTGTACTGTCGGTTCCGGAATCATCGGCGAGCAGTTAGGCATATGTTGGCAGCAAGAAGAAGACTAGGGTATTGGTCAAAGTTCAAACAAGTTCAGCAAAATGAAGAAGAGGATCTGGCTGTCATATGTCGCGATGCGGATGATACATTGCCGTCTCTATTAATTCTTCTGTAATCCCTAGTACTCCTAAAAACTAATTAGCTGAATTTCCGTGGAAGGTCCAAGAGGCTGGCCAGATCCAGGACCCTACCTAACTAGCGTTGCCGATTCAAGAGTCACGCAAAAAGCAAAATCAAACACATGACACATGGCTTCTTTACACCCTGGGTGTATGCGAAAGATGTTTTGTTGGTGTTCATGTTGGTGACACCAACTATATTGTCTTTTTTAGTCTATTATTAGATGTTTGTAGGTAAACTGGTACGTACCAGACATTTAGTTGGCTAATAATCTCCAGACTCTACGATATGGGTTCGTTTCAGTCGTTACTATCATCAGGTAAGTACAGGCACCTAATCATCTCTAACTAACTAAATCGACTTGCTCCATTTGGGATGAGGACGATCCTCTTTGTTCTTGGTCTTGTTTCTCGCGACATTTTCTATGGCGAGCGAGAGAGGTGCTTAATTCGTCATCGCCTCCCCTGGAAGTTTGGCGTAAGCACGAATGGATCGTCGACGGTGGCCGTGTCGCCATCGCGTCAACCTAATTCCCGGTGCCTACTTTTCCATGACATACGGAAAGCTCCGGACGGGAGAAGAAAGAAAAAAACGCTCTCTCGCTCCGCCGAATTAATCACGGCTCGTTTTCATGCACGTCGCTGCGACGCTTTGATTTTCGTCCTGATTTTTTCCACGGCAGTGGCAGCTAGCCAGCTACCCGACACTCGTGGCCAAACTGGTTTCCTGTTGCAAAGGCAGCTTCGTCCTTGAAGATGGAGATGTGAGCAAGATGGAGCGTTCTGCCAAGCAAGATGTGGTGCCATCAGTTACAGAAAGCTAGGGGACTAGATTCAGAAGAGCATCTCCGTTATCGATGCAGTATATTAAGAGAGAGCAACTGAAACAAGGTTCGGAGTTAGACCATCTCTAGCAGACACCGCATTTCCCCCCGACCTGCAAAATAATCGCTGTTTTGCCGTTCCGGGCCGAAAACGCACGCAGAGCAGATCCCGCAGAAGTTATGGACCTGCAAAAAAAATTGCGGGGACCCGCCGGTGCCCCGTATAGGCAGAAACGACTTGGTGGGAGGGACATTTCCTTTTCCTTTCCCAGCCGCCACAAGCTCCCAGCCCGCCGCCGCCCTAGATTCCGGCGGCCGGAGCCGCTTTTTCGCCGTCCCGCCGCCGTCTGAAGGCCCCGCGGACCCTGTGCCACCGCTGCCCCGTCGGCGGAGCCGGCTGTGTGGCTCAGCCGTCATAGATCGAGGCCGCCCCGGTGAAAGGGGATCCGCCTCCGCTGCGCCGCCGGTCCGTTCCGGCCCCAACCGCGGCTCGTCGGTAAAATCTCAGGTGCGAATCACCACCTCCTCCCCCCACCGCACCACACCGCTCCGCCATGTCCCCATGATCTCAGCCTCGCCGTGTTCGCAGATGGAGCTTAGCGAAGATGAGCAATTTGTGCTCGAGGATTCTTCGTCGGACGACGACTCTGATGTGGAGAACCTGCTGGCGAGCCATCGCCAGCAGATGTTGGTCATCGTCATGGCTATCAAGGAGACCGAGGACCGACGGACGAAGAGTAGGCGGCTCGGATCGAGGGTCGGCCGCCTCTGCATCCCGCGCAACCGCGTCCTCGGCAACGAGCTTCTAATGCGGGACTACTTCGCGGAGCGGCCAACCTATCCCGCCAAGCTCGTCCGGTGAAGGTACCGAATGCGCCGTTCCCTCTTCGTGAAAATTGTTGAGGCTTGCGAGTCAAATTCTCGCTTTTTTACCCATCGGAGGAACGCCGCCGGTTTATTGGGATTTAGTGCGTATCAAAAAATATCCGCCGCCATGAGGGTTATTGCTTATGGAATCCCGGCTGACTACGCCGACGAGTATCTTCGTATTGGTGAAGATACTACACTAGAGTCCGTGCGTAGGTTTGCTGAGAGGTTGGCCGGGTATTGGACTTGGAAAAATTGCCCGAAGGCTTGGCATGGGCAATATTGTGGCAAAAGCCGAGATGCAACAATTGTGCTTGAGGCAGTAGTGAACTTCACTGTGAATGGTAATGCCTAAACTCAAGGGTACTATCTTGCCGACGGCATTTATCCTCCTTGGACTACTTTTGTCAAAACTATATCCAATCCAACTGGTAGGAAACAATCTGAATTTGCTAAGTGATACGTCTCAAACGTATCTATAATTTATTATGTTCCATGCTTATATTATGCCACTTGCTACATGTTTTATATACACTTTTATATCATTTTATGCATTTTCTGAGACTAACCTATTAACAAGATGTCATAGTGCCAGTTGCCTGTTTTCTGCTGTTTTTAGTTTCAGAAAAGTTGTTAAGGAAATATTCTCGGAATTGGACAAACTAAACGTCGAATTTCTTATTTTTCCCGGGAGGTTCCAGAACACCGAAGAAGACACGGAGGGGAAACCCGAGGGGCCCACACCCCCTCCCGCCGCGGCTCCCCCTTCTGCCGCATGAGCACGGGGTGTGGGGCCCTCGTGGCTCCACCGCCTTCGCCCCTTCGCCTACTTATACCCCCAGATATCTAAGACCTAGAGCGCACACCTTTTTCCTCCACGAAGTCCAGAGCCGCCGCCGTCGTCAACCCTAGATCGGGAGGGTTCAGAAGCTCTTCCCGGCACCCTGCCGGAGAGGGGAATCATCACCGGAGGGCTCTACATCACCATGCCCGCCTCCGGACTGATGCGTGAGTAGTTCATCCTTGGACTACGGGTCCATAGAAGTAGCTAGATGGTTGTCTTCTCCTCTTGTGCTACCATGTTTAGATCTTGTGAGCTGCCTATCATGATCAAGATCATCTTTATGTAATACTACATGTTGTGTTTGCTGGGATCCGATGAATATTGAGTACTATGTTATTGCTTCGTAATATATCTTGTGAGTGCGTTATTTATGATCTTGCATACTCTCCGTTGCTAGTAGATGCTCTGGCCAAGTAGATGCTTGTGACTCCAAGAGGCAGTATTTATGCTCGATAGTAGGTTCATGTCTCTATTTAATCTGGGGTGGTGACAGCTAGCTCTAAGATTGTAGATTTACTGTTGCTACTAGGGATAAAACAGTAGTACTTTATCTAAGGGTATTTGTATTACATTACATTACACACATTGCCTAATGCAATAATATGTTGCTTGCAACTTAATACTGAAAGGGGTGCGGACGCTCACTGAAAGGTGGATTATTAGACATAGATGCGGTTGGAACGGTCTATGTATATTGTTGTAATGCCCAAATGAATCTCACACTAGCCATCACAACTATAGTATATGCATCATTATGCACTTCTTTATTCTGTCAATTGCCCAACTGTAATTTGTTTACCCGCATGTATGTTATTATTATTTATGGAGAGACACCACTAGTGAACTGTGGACCCCGGTCCTTTTCTCTAAACTGATAAACAACGTACTGCAAACCTGTTACTTTCATTCTCTGCAAACAAACATCATCATCCACACATACGTTTAATCCTTTTGTTACAGGAAGCCAGTGAGATTGACAACCTTACTGTCAAGTTGGGGCAAAATACTTTGATTGTGTTGTGTGCAGGTTCCACGTCAACTACACGCAAGCACTTTTCTGGCGCCGTTGCCACTGATGCACCGGTGAGGTGTTGTTGGCAAACCCCAAGAGGAAGGTATGAAGTAGTGCAGCAGCAAATTTCCCTCAGTTGTGAAACCAAGGTTATCGAACCAGTAGGAAACTAGTAATCTTCTCAAGGTGACAACGGCGCCAGAAAAGATGCTGGTGTAGTTGACGTGGAACCTGCACACAACACAATCAAAGTATTTTGCCCCAACTTGATAGTGAGGTTGTCAATCTCACTGGCTTGCTGTAACAAAAGGATTAAACGTATGTGTGGATGGTGTTTGTTTGTAGAGAATGAAAGTAACAGGATTGCAGTATGATTGTTTATCAGTTTAGAGAAAAGGACCGGGGTCCACAGTTCACTAGTGGTGTCTCTCCATAAATAATAATAACATACATGCGGGAAAACAAATTACAGCTGGGCAATTGACAGAATAAAGAAGTGCATAATGATGCATATACTATAGTTATGATGTCTAGTGTGATATTCATTTAGGCATTACAACAATATACATAGACCGTTCCAACCGCATCTATGACTAATAATCCACCTTCCGGTTAGCGTCCGCACCCCTTTCAGTATTAAGTTGCAAGCAACAGATAATTGCATTAGGCAATGTGTGTAATGTAAGTAATACAAATACACTTAGATAAAGTACTACTGTTTTATCCCCAGTAGCAACAGTACATCTACAATCTTAGAGCTTGCTGTCACTACCCCAGATTAAATAGAGACATGAACCTACTATCGAGCATAAATACCCCCTCTTGGAGTCACAAGCATCTACTTGGCCAGAGCATCTACTAGCAACGGAGAGCATGCAAGATCATAAACAACGCACTCACAAGATATATTATGAAGCAATAACATAGTACTCAATATTCATCGGATCCCAGCAAACACAACATGTAGTATTACATAAAGATGATCTTGATCATGATAGGTAGCTCACAAGATCTAAACATGGTAGCACAAGAGGAGAAGACAGCCATCTAGCTACTGCTATGGACCCGTAGTCCAAGGATGAACAACTCACGCATCAGTCCGGAGGCGGGCATGGTGATGTAGAGCCCTCCGGTGATGATTCCCCTCTCCGGCAGGGTGCCGGGAAGAGCTTCTGAACCCTCCCGATCTAGGGTTGATGACGGCGGCGGCTCTGGACTTGGTGGAGGAAAAAGGGTCGTGCCTTAGGGCTTAGATATCCGAGGGGTATAAGTAGGTGAAGGGGCGAAGGCGGTGGAGCCACGAGGGCCCCACACCCCGTGCTCGCGCGGCAGAGGGGGGAGCCGCGCCACGAGGGGGTGTGGGCCCCTCGGGGTTCCCCTCCGTGACTTCTTAGATGTTCTGGAACCTCCCGGGAAAAATAAGAACTTTGACGTAAAGTTTGTCCAATTCCGAGAATATTTCTTTAACAACTTTTCTGAAACCAAAAACAACAGAAAACAGGCAACTGGCATTGTGGCATATTGTTAATAGTTTAGTCCCAGAAAATGCATAAAATGATATAAAAGTGTATATAAAACATGTAGCAAGTGGCATAATATAAGCATGGAACATAAGAAATTATAGATACGTTTGAGACGTATCAAGCATCCCCAAGCTTAGTTCTACTCGTCCCGAGTAGGTAAAACGATAACAAGAATAATTTCTGAAGTGACATGGTTCACACAATCTTGATCATATAATAATGTAAGGCTCATGTTATGAATGAAGTGATTCAAAGCAATGGTTTATAGTTTGCTAACAAATAGACAAGGAGTAAACAACTACATCATATAAGCAAAAACTTTTCATGGATAGTACTTTCAAACAAGCATCAAAATGATTCACATGAAAGTTAACTCATAAAGCAATAGTCTCTAAGTAAAAGAGCATTGAAGCAACACAAAGGAAGTTATAAGTTTAAGCATTGGCTTTCAACTTGTAACATGTATATCATATAGATAGTTGTCAACACAAAGGAATATAACAAGTGCAATAAGAAAACATATAAGAATTGTTGCACACAGTTGACACAAGTGTTTGCTTCTAAGACAAAAAGAAGTAGGTAAACTGACTCAACATAAAGTAAAAGAAAGGCCCTTCGCAGAGGGAAGCAGGGATACAAACATGTGCTAGAGCTTTTTAATTTTTATAAATTTTTGAAATCATATAGAGAGCATAAAAGTAAGTTTTGAGAGGTGTTTGTTGTTGTCAACGAATGGTAATGGGCACTCTACCCCCCTTGTCAACCAGACTTTCAAGAGCGGCTCCCATTAAGGACGTTATTTCTACCAGCAAGGTAGATCATCCCTCTTATCTCTTTTGTTTACACATATAGTTAAAAACTGTTGTCATTGCTTGACTGATTAGATCAGGGAAAAAATGTGAAGAGATTGAAGCGGTTAAAGTTGTAATTAATTGGGACTGGGCACCCCATTTGCCAGCTCTTTTTGCAAAATTAATGGATAAGCGGATGTATATCTCACTAGTCCGGTTGTGAAAGTCTGTCTAAAAGCAAATGACAAGGTTGATATCCGTAACACCACATACTTCCTCATGAGCTAATAAACATTGACACAAATAAGAGATAATAGGTTTTGAATAAAAGGTAGCACACGAAGTATTTGCTTGGAATGGCAGGAAATACCATGTAGTAGGTAGGTATGGTGGACACATATGGCATGGGTTTTGGCTCAAGGTTTTGGATGCACGAGAAGCATTCCCTCTCAGTACAAGGCTTTGGCTAGCAAGGTTATTTGAAGCAAACACAAGTATAAACTATGACAACAAGACGTATATAAAAACATATTGCAAGTATTATAAAACTCTACATTGTCTTCCTTGTTGTTCAAACACCTTTACTAGAAAATATCTAGACCTTAGAGATACCAAACATGCAAACCAAATTTCAACAAGCTTTGCGGTAGTTCTTCACTAATAGGTTTTTAACTACATGATGTAAAAGCTTAAACATGATCTACTTGAGAGCTCAAAACAATTGCCAAGCACCACAACATACAAGATAACAATCCGTAAGAGCATGTATATCTTTTTCATTATACCATCTACCACATTTAGCATTTTCTGTTTCCAACCAGACACCAATAAACTTATTTAAAGATAAACTCTCCAAGTATTTAACAATGAGATATGAGAGCATAACATAAGAGAAACTAACAGCTCCAACAAGAGATGCATGAAAAACAAGAGCTAATATTATTGAAATAACATAGAAGAATACTCAACAAATATAAATGAAGAATAGGAGTATTCATAAGAAAAAGCGGAGCGTATCTCTCTCCCACAAAGGAATGATAGGATCCATTTTATTCAGAGAATGAAAAAAACAAAAACAAAAAACAGACACTTCAAGTAAAGCACATAAGATGTGTCGGAATTAAAATATAGTTTCACTAGAGATGACCTGATAGTTTGTTGATGAAGAAGGGGATGCCTTGGGCATCCCCAAACTTTGACGCTTGAGTCTTCTTGAAATATGCTTGGGTGACCCACGGGGGCATCCCCAAGCTTTGGCTCTTTCATCTTCTTGATCACATCACATCATCCTTCTCTCTTGATCCTTGAAAACTTCCTCCACACCAAACTCAAAGTAAACTTCATTAGAGGGTTAGTGCATAATCAAAAATTCTTATACTCTGCATGAACACAATTGCAACCAATGATACTGGATATTAGCTACAGCCACTGATACTTTATGGAACAAAAAGATCCATTCAAAATAGTAAAAGAGGCATTGCAAAATAAATGGCAGAATCTGTCAAAAACAGAACAGTCCGTAAAGACGAATCTTTTCGAGGCACTTAACTTGGTTAAATCAGAAAACTCAAAACTAATGAAAGTTGCATACATATCTGAGGATCACGCACAAAAAATCCCAGGTCCATTTGATTTTTATGTAAAGAGTTATGAATTTAACGGTGGACAGCAGGAAACTGTTTCGGCACAGCAATCCAAATCTAGCATCAACTTTCTACTAGAGGCTTAACTTGACACAACAATGCAATAAAATAAAGATACAAAGGAATTGCTACAGAGGTAGACATCTTCCTTGACTCAATAAAATAAAATAACAGAAATAAAAAGTGGGTTGTCTCCCATAAGCGCTTTTTTTAACGCCTTTCAGCTAGGCACAGAAAGTGATATTCAAGTATTATCCAAATCAAGAACAGAAATCCTCTCAACTATGCATTGTATTTTATCTATATAAGGTTCAGAGGTTCCTTTTTCATTACTTTTAGGTTTGCTACATTCATCAAATGGGTTTTGAGGGACAATCCAATCAAAATTTTCTTCCAAGGCTTCATCCATAGCTACAAGTTTAATAGGTATTGGTATTTTAATCTCCTCCCCCTTAGTAGGTTCAGTTTTAACCAATTTTTCAAGTGCATTAATAACATCTACAAATGAGCCTAGCATATCAAAACGATCAAAGACTTTCCTAGCTTCTATAGCAACATCATCAAATTCATTAAGCAAGGTTTCCATAATGAAATCTTTCTTTTCAGCATTTTTAACATCATGAAGATTAAGAAACATTTGTTGTATTATGGGATGTAGGTTAACAAATCTAGCCTCTAGCATGTGAACTAAAGAAGCTGCAGCAGTTTCATAATTAGGGGCAAGTTCTGCTATGGATTTCTCCTCAAGATCCTTATGCTTACTAACATGATTAAAGAATTCTTCAAAGTTCTCTTTTCCAATTATAGATCCACTACCTACTGACAGGTCTTCCAGGGTGTACTTAGGAAGCAACATCATAGCAAAAGTAAAAGTAAAACTGAAATAACAATAATAAAAACTGAAATAATAAATAACAAACCGAAATAAAAATAACAATGCAAGTAACTAATTTTTTTGTATTTTTGATATTAAGCAAACAAGACAATAATAAAAATAAACTAAGCAAGACAATAACAAAATAAAGAGATAGGATGTGAGAGACTCCCCTCGTAGAAGAATCTTGTTTCCCCGGCAACGGCGCCAGAAAAGAGCTTGATGCACCGGTGAGGTGTTGTTGGGAAACCCCAAGAGGAAGGTATGAAGTAGTGCAGCAGCAAATTTCCCTCAGTTGTGAAACCAAGGTTATCGAACCAGTGGGAAACTAGGAATCTTGTCAAGGTGAAAACGGGGCCAGAAAAGATGCTGGTGTAGTTGACGTGGAACCTGCACACAACACAATCAAAATATTTTGCCCCAACTTGACAGTGAGGTTGTCAATCTCACTGGCTTGCTGTAACAAAAAGATTAAACGCATGTGTGGATGGTGTTTGTTTGCAGAGAATGAAAGTAACATGATTGCAGTAGGATTGTTTATCAGTTTAGAGAAAAGAACCGGGATCCATAGTTCACTAGTGGTGTCTCTCCATAAATAATAATAACATACCTGCGGGTAAACAAATTACAGCTGGGCAATTGACAGAATAAAGAAGTGCATAATGATGCATATACTATAGTTATGATGTCTAGTGTGATATTCATTTAGGCATTACAACAATATACATAGACCGTTCCAACCGCATCTATGACTAATAATCCACCTTCCGGTTAGCGTCCACACCTCTTTCAGTATTAAGTTGCAAGCAACAGATAATTGCATTAGGCAATGTGTGTAATGTAAGTAATACAAATACCCTTAGATAAAGTACTACTGTTTTATCTCTAGTAGCAACAGTACATCTACAATCTTAGAGCTTGCTGTCACTACCCCAGATTAAATAGAGACATGAACCTACTATCGAGCATAAATACCCCCTCTTGGAGTCACAAGCATCTACTTGGCCAGAGCATCTACTAGCAACGGAGAGCATGCAAGATCATAAACAACGCACTCACAAGATATATTATGAAGCAATAACATAGTACTCAATATTCATCGGATCCCAGCAAACACAACATGTAGTATTGCATAAAGATGATCTTGATCATGATAAGCAACTCACAAGATCTAAACATGGTAGCACAAGAGGAGAAGACAACCATCTAGCTACTGCTATGGACCCGTAGTCCAAGGATGAACTACTCACGCATCAGTCCGGAGGCGGGCATGGTGATGTAGAGCCCTTCGGTGATGATTCCCCTCTCCGGCAGGGTGCCGGGAAGAGCTTCTGAACCCTCCCGATCTAGGGTTGACAAGGGCGGCGGCTCTGGACTTCATGGAGGAAAAAGGGTCGTGCCTTAGGGCTTAGATATCCGAGGGGTATAAGTAGGCGAAGGGGCGAAGGCGGTGGAGCCACGAGGGCCCCACACCCCGTGCTCGCGCGGCAGAGGGGGGAGCCGCGCCACGAGGGGGTGTGGGCCCCTCGGGGTTCCCCTCCGTGACTTCTTCGATGTTCTAGAACCTCCCGGAAAAAACAAGAACTTTGACGTAAAGTTTGTCCAATTCCGAGAATATTTCTTTAACAACTTTTCTGAAAGCAAAAACAGCAGAAAACAGGCAACTGGCACTGTGGCATCTTGTTAATAGGTTAGTCCTAGAAAATGCATAAAATGATATAAAAGTGTATATAAAACATGTAGCAAGTGGCATAATATAAGCATGGAACATAAGAAATTATAGATACGTTTGAGACGTATCAGCCACCTCGAGAAGAATCCTAGTTTCCTACTGGTTCGATAACCTTGGTTTCATAACTCAGGGAAACTTGCTGCTGCACTACTTCATACCTTCCTCTTGGGGTTTCCCAACAACACCTCACTAGTGCATCAAGCATTTTTCTGGCGCCGTTGCCGGGGAAATAAGACTCTTCTGCGAGGGGAGTTTCTCACTTCCAATCTTTTTATTTTGTTATTGTCTTGCTTAGTTTATTTTTATTACTGTCTTGTTTGCTTAATATCAAAAATACAAAAAAATTAGTTACTTGCATTGTTATTTTTATTTCGGTTTGTTTTTTATTATTTCGGTTTTTATTATTGTTATTTTGGTTTGTCTTTTCAATTGCTAAAATGAGTACTGCTGAGAATACTAAGTTGTGTGATTTCGCTAGCACCAATAATAATGATTTTATATGCACTCCTATTGCTCCACCTGCTTCTAAAGCAGAGTTCTTTGAAATAAAACCTGCTTTGTTAAACCTTTTTATGAGAGAGCAATTTTCTGGTGTTAGTACCGATGATGCTGCTGCCCATCTAAATAATTTTGTTGAACTTTGTGAAATGCAAAAGCATAATGATGTAGATGGGGATATTATAAAACTGAAATTATTTCCTTTCTCATTGAGAGGAAGAGCTAAAGAATGGTTGCTTTCATTGCCTAGGAATAATATTGATTAATGGACTAAATGCAAAGATGCTTTTATTGGAAAATACTATCCTCATGCTAAGATTATTTCTCTAAGAAGTAGAATTATGAATTTTAAACAACTTGATAATGAACATGTTGCTCAAGCTTGGGAAAGATTGAAATCTTTGGTTAAAAATTGTCCTACCCATGGACTGACTACTTGGATGATCATCCAAACCTTTTATGCAGGACTGAATTTTTCTTCAAGAAACTTGCTTGATTCGGCTGCGGGAGGTACCCTTATGTCCATCACTTTGGGGGCTGCAACAAAACTCTTGGATGATATGATGGTGAATTATTCTGAGTGGCGTACTGAAAGGACACCTCAAGGTAAGAAGGTAAATTATGTTAAAGAAACCTCCTCTTTGAGTGAAAAGATTGATATTATTATGTCTATGCTTGTGAATGGTAAATCTCATGTTGATCCAAATAATGTTCCCTTAGCTTCTTTAGTTGCACAAGAAGAGCATGTTGATGTGAACTTCATTAAAAATAACAATTTCAACAACAATGCCTATAGGAATAATTATGGTAATAATAACTATAAGCCCTATCCTTCTAATAATGGTAATGGTTATGTTAATTCTTATGGTAATTCTTATAGCAATAATAGGAATACCTCCACTGAACTTGAAACTATGCTAAAAGATTTTATCACTACACAAACTGCTTTTAATAAAACTGTTGAGGAAAAGCTTGGTAAAATTGATATCCTTGCCTCTAAAGTTGATAGTCTTGCCCTTGATGTTGATCTTTGAAAATCTAAAGTCATGCCTAATGATACTAAAGAGAGTAATACCTTTGCTAAAATTAATGCCATCCAAGTTAGAATTGATGAAAATGTTAGGATGATGGCCCAATTGCATGCTAGATGGGAAAGAGAGAAAGAACTAGCTAAGGAAGATAATATTGTTAAAGTTTTTACTATTACCACTACTGAAAATAATGTTATTTCACATGCTAGTAAGCCTTCTACTATTAATGGTAACATAGTTGGTGTTGGAAATATCTCTTCTACTTCTTTCAAAAAGTTAAAATTGTCTAAAACTGCTGAAACTGTTCTTGATAAAAGTGCTGAAATTTTTAAGAACATGGGGGAGTGTGGTTCGGTTTGCTTTGATGATAATAATTTTGATTTTGATAATTGTAATATCACTGAAGTTATTAAGTTCTTGCAAAATTTAGCCACATGTCCTTATGCTAGTGCCATGAACATGACATTTACAACTCATATTACAAATGCTCTCATTAAGGCTAGGGAAGAGAAATTAAAACTTGAAGCTTCTATCCCTAAGAAGTTAGAAGATGGTTGGGAGCCCATCATTAAAATAAAAGTGGATAAATTTGATTGCAATGCTTTATGTGACCTTGGTGCAAGTATCTCTGTTATGCCTAAAAAGCTCTATGATATGTTTGATTTGCCACCTTTGGAACATTATTATTTGGATGTTTTTCTTGTTGATAATGCTATGAGGAAACCTGTGGGGAGAGTCAATGATGTTCTTATAATGGTTAACAATAACCTTGTCCCCGTTGATTTTATTGTCTTGGATATTGAATGCAACCCATCCTGTCCAATTGTGTTGGGAAGATCTTTTCTTAGAACTGTGGGCGCTATTATTGATATGAAAGAAGGAAATATTAAATACCAATTCCCACTCAATAAAGGTATGGAACACTTCCCTAGAAAAAGAATGAAGCTACCTTTTGATTCTATCATTCGTACAAACTATGATGTTGATGCTTCATCTCTTGGAAATACTTGAGTATCACTTTCTGTGCCTAGCTGAAAGGCGTTAAAGAAAAACGCTTATGGGAGACAACCCACTTTTTATTTCTGTTATTTTATTTTGTTGAGTCAAGGAAGATGTCTACCTCTGTAGCAATTCCTTTGTATCTTTACTTTATTGCATTGTTGTGTCAAGTTAAGCCTCTAGTAGAAAGTTGATGCTAGATTTGGATTGCTGTGCTGAAACAGTTTTCTGCTGTCCACCGTTAAATTCATAACTATTCACAGAAAAATCAAAATGACCTGGGATTTTTTGTGCGTGATCCTCAGATGTGTATGCAACTTTCATTAGTTTTGAGTTGTCTGATTTGAGCAAGTTAAGTGCCTCGAACAAATTCGTCTTTACGGACTGTTCTGTTTTTGACAGATTCTGTCATTTATTTTGCAATGCCTCTTTTACTATTTTGAATGGATCTTTTTGTTCCATAAAGTATTAGTGGATGTAGCTAATATCCAGGAGCATTGGTAGCAATTGTGTTTATGCAGAATATAAGAATTTTTGATTATGCACTAACCCTCTAATGAAGTTTACTTTGAGTTTGGTGTGGAGAAAGTTTTCAAGGATCAAGAGAGAAGGATGATGTGATGTGATCAAGAAGATGAAAGAGCCAAAGCTTGGGGATGCCCCCGTGGGTCACCCAAGCATATTTCAAGAAGACTCAAGGGTCAAAGCTTGGGGATGCCTTGGCATCCCCTTCTTCATCAACAAACTATCAGGTCATCTGTAGTGAAACTATATTTTAATTCCGACACATCTTATGTGCTTTTCTTGAAGCGTCTGTTTGTTTTTGTTTTTGTTATTTTCATTCTCTGAATAAAATGGATCCTAGCATTCCTTTGTGGGAGAGAGACACGCTCTGCTTTTTCTTATGAATACTCATATTCTTCACTTATATTTGTTGAGTATTCTTCTATGTTACTTCAATACTAATAGCTATTTTTTTCATGCATCTCTTGTTGGAGCTGTTAGTTTTCCTTATGTTATACTCTCATATCTCATTGATATATACTTGGGGAGTTTATCTTTAAATAAGTTGATTGGTGTTTTGGTTGGAAACAGAAAATGCTAAATGTGGTAGATGGTATAATGAAAAGATATACATGCTCTTATGGATTGTTATCTTGTATGTTGTGGTGCTTGGCAATTGTTTTGAGCTCTAAAGTAGATCATGTTTAAGCTTTTACATCATGTAGTTAAAACCTATTAATGAAGAACTACCGTAAAGCTTGTTGAAATTTGGTTTGCATGTTTGGTATCTCTAAGGTCTAGATATTTTCTAGTAAAGGTGTTTGAACAACAAAGAAGACAATGTAGAGTTTTATAATACTTGCAATATGTTTTATATATGTCTTGTTGTCATAGTTTATACTTGTGTTTGCTTCAAATAACCTTGCTAGCCAAAGCCTTGTACTGAGAGGGAATGCTTCTCGTGCATCCAAAATCTTGAGCCAAACCCATGCCATTTGTGTCCACCTGTAGCGGACCTGCACTTAGAAAATGGCAAGTCCTTGTGTATAGTGCAAATCCCTGGATCGATTCGTTTGCACACACAGTTTACCATATAATATCACAACAAAGTATCAATTTTATTAAATCGATGATCCAGACTTACAAAATATTCATTACAAATTGCATAGCATAAAGCTAGCTTTGAAAGAGTAAAGCAGCGGAAAAACATAGCAGTGAGTCTCCATCATCTTCATGTTGCCACAGGCGAAAACATGTTGGTTGTAGACTCGAAATCCCTTAACGAAACCTTACTCGTCAACTGAACAATCTGCAATAAGAAAAATATTGCAACAACGTGTGTCAGAACCATTTAAAAATGGAACTGGCAAGTGACACTATGGTGGATACTTAGTGGAATAACTCTAATAACCTATATGCATATTTGGCTGGTGGAGTTCAAGGCTATTTTGCATAAAGCCAATTTTTCCTAACTCTTTTGAAAACACGTTTCTTCTAATCGAGACATCCGTGGCATGAAATCCACTGTCTCATTCTACCCTTGTTCACCCATCAAGTTTTAACTTAGAAATTGGAATGGTGGGATCCTCCGTTGACGTCCTTGATCAGCTGCTCAAAATTGTCCGTAACCGGGGACACGGCTAAGTACTTAGTTTTACACTCTGCAGAGGTTGTGCACGTTCACCATTGTACCCATTCAGCCCAAACTATCCTCTACACTCTGGAAGTGATAAGGAAAAGGAGAAGAATGAGACGAGATCTTTCAGAAGCATTTTCCCTCCCCATCTGGCTTGACCCGTTCCACCTAACACCCTCTACATCTGCTTGTCAAGCCGGGGCGAGTCCACGCAACTTAGTTGATCAAGCCAGAGCCCATATTGGCAATGGCTGCACTGGAAGCTAACATCACTTGGAGTTCTTCAGATCCCTTTGTTCCTTGGGTGGCCATCCACAAGTGCACATACTCAGGAACCATAGAAATGGGCCTGAGTAGCCACTCAACTTCGCCTCCATATCCAACCAATCCACCCAGGAGGTTCTTTCTTAACTTAGAAGAATTTAGATTTTCATAAAACAACTTTTGCATAGCATCAATAATTCTACTAAGTCATTACATAGGTACCTAGACACAATGGAGTAGGGAAATCTAAACATGTCTGCATAGCAATACTACTAAGTCCTACACATGCATAAGGAAATTAACTAAGTCATGCATAGACAAAAATACTTAGGAATTTTATGAGGTGTGCCACTTGCCTTTGGAAGTTGTCGGTGCTCACAACTCTTTTCAACGTAACTCGGAGCTCTCCGTTCAATCTAAAAAATATAGACAAACAAGAAAACAACAATCAACATAAAGCACAACAACACAACGCATACAAACACATACATAATGAACAAACAAGTTTCATAAAACTTCTAAGAAAAATATGTCATGCATGATGTGCAAAATATTTCTAAGGACTAGAGATGCATGTCATGCCATGAAAATATTCTAAGTTAAGTGCAAGGCAAGAATTTGGTCAAAAATGACTAAGGACCAAAGTCATAACACCTGGGGTCGAATTTTAACTAAGGACTAGATGCTGACACATCAAGTCAAAATAATTTCTAAGAAGCTGATACCCCTTTTTCTAAGGTCTTAGTGATGATGTGCATAAATTCTTAGAGAAAAATACTAAGTCTATTCTTCAAGGTGATCAACAATTATTAACAACTCTTTGTAAATTGGATATTCACTATAGTGAGAGAGACAGACACCCGGCCAGCCACTTATGATTGTGGAACAGGTCTCATGTACGTGGACATGTAAGGTTAGTCTCCAGGCTGCTTCATCTCACTATGCCGCTAGGATCCAACATACTTCAAAGGTGGTAATATCATGATTTAAAAAATGGTTTATGTCTAAAGTGAAAGAAAAAATTAGGAAAGGGGGAAAAGATAGAAAGAAGGATGTAGTTGGTCTTCCAGGAATCTTCTCCTTGCTTCCTTGTAACTTTCTCCTTGGTGTGATGACTTCATTGAAATTTTGTAGACTTAATGGTTTTGATATCACCAGGGCTGGTCTTGGATATAATTTAGCCACCATGAAGTCTAAGAGAGAAGAAAAGAAACGAGAGAAAGACTTAGAGAATAAAGGGGGTTGGTCTTGTTGAAGTTTCTCTTGATTTTCTTCCAAGTGCTTCTACTTCTTGGAGATGCTTCCGGAGTATGTTTTCTTCTAAGTCTTCATTGGCCTTCTAGCTTCATGTTGAGAATCCCAAGTATGTCTAAGTACAACTTTTTCAAAACCACTATGTCGGAAATAAACCTAAACAAAATACTTAGAGAAAACTAAGGGAGAAGTTTTCCTATGAGGAGTATAACTATACAATAAAATATGCTATGCATGAAATGCAATTTTTTAATCACAAGAAACATCATACTAACTTTTGTGATTTTTATAAAGTATGCATGAAGTTATAAATGCAATTTAATTAATTTCTATTATAGCAAAATATGATAAAAGGGGTAATTACAAGATTAAAGTTTTCTGTGATTAAATTTTTATAACAAAATTTTATAAACAGTGCTAATGGACAGAGGGGATTTAAACAAATTTATAGCAATTGGATTTACTCAAAAATAATGTTTCTATCAAAAGTTATGTCAAAATTATTCAAACTACTCAAATTAAACCTATGATTGTTAAATCGTCAAAATAATGCTCAAAAATTATTTTCTAACAGGGGCAACAATTACACCTATCCTAAGGTTTCTAAAACAATTTTATTTACAAATTTTGGACTTATAGATTTAAAGATATGGTACAATTACTCAAATTACACATTTTGAATTTGAATAATTTAAACTATATCAAAACAGAAAATAACAGTTCCAAAAGATTCTACAAGTACAGGGCTTTCCAATGACATAAATTGTATTAAATTTGGATACACGGTTGATTTACTACAGATTTTAAACTATAGTTTAAATTAATATTTACATGATTCTGTAAATACAAGTTAGTGCACGACTAAAATATATGTTTTTATCATATCACTATACTGTACACGTTCATACAAATCTATAGACTACAAAAATGCTGAAAAAGGAGTTACGGTTGATTTGATATGGAATTTACAAGTTTTAACACTTTTCTGGAAATTGAAAAACGATTTAAAAGGAACGGAGCGATCTGATTGGTCCGTACCGACGGGCGGACGCGGACGGACGCGGGATCGCGGGCGGACGCAGACTCTCGCAGGCTCACGCGGACGCGGACAGAAGAGGACGGCCGCGGGCGGGCGTGGACGCGGACGGACGGCGGCGTTGTGGTCGTCGGCGACGGTGCTCCAGTGGTCCTCCGGGCGTGGGAAGGCGATGAAGAGGTGCGCCGCGCCGTGGGGAGCACAGTGGCGAGGTCGGCGTTGTGCTCTGCCTCCTGGAACGGCGGTGAGGTGCGTTTGGAGACACGGCCGCGTCGGCAAGCTTCGAGTCGAGCTCGTTCCCATCTCCCGGCTGGAAACAAAAGTCGAACGAGGGCATGAGGAGGGGCGCATTGACAATAGGTAGAGATTGAGCAGGTTCTCGGACTCGGGGTGTTGCTCAACTCGCCGGGAAAGAGAAGAAACAGTGGCGGTGGCGGCGAACTCCGGCGAGCGATTTCTCCAGTCTGGCGACGTGAAATGGAGAGGAGGGAGAGGGGAAAAGAAGAGGAGAACCGGGGCATCTTATGGACTGTATTGGGGAACCGATTACGCATCTTAAACGACATTAATTGGAAGGATTCAATTTCGGAAGAAACTGCCGTGGGTGGTCTCCGGTGCGAAAATTCGCCAGCCTGGGGGAAGAAACGGCAGTTTTCGGAGCTGTTACGTGCGTGACGTGCGTTTCTGGAGATTGAAGACGACGCTGACGTTATCGCTGACGTCAGCACACATTTTTTTCCTGATTTTTCTTATTTATTTCATATCTTTTGTTTTAAGTGTCCAAATGAAGTCAAATAAATTTCTAAAAACTCTTAAAAGCCATATCTATGTGTTAAACCAGTTTTGGGCATGTTTTGAACACTTTTCAAAAATCAAAATTTTGAAATATTGATTAAATACAAAATTGACACTTTATGTCAAATTTTAATATATGGTTTAAAGAATTTTATTTTTGGCTAAATAAAATTTATAAAAATACAACACCTATAGAAGTTTGAAATTAAGTTAACTAAACTCATTTTCCAATATTAAATCGTTTTTGGCTTGAGTACAATATTAAATAACATAGCACCACTATTTGAAATGAAAAGGGGAATATAATGAATTTATTTTTAATTCAAAATATTTTGTGCACCATTAAGTTTTATATTATAATAAGTCATTTGAAAACTCCCTATATTACATTTGGAAAACAGTATATCTTTATTTCATTTCTTATGTTGAAATTATTCATGAAAATCATTTTATGTTTTGCAAATTGATGAAAATAATTTAAGTTATTGAAATGCCTATTTGGATAAATCATTAAATTTAAAATCCATGAAGTTTTAAAGATATAAACTATAGACTTTTAATTTCCAAAACTATGTTTTGAACTCAGGTAAAAGAATGAAAACCATTTGGCAAATATACCATGTTTTAAATAGTTTAAAAGAACATTTGTAAATATTATTTTAATTTATGAATAGCTATGGCTAAGTGGTTGAAATCAAATAATTATAAAGAAACTTTTTATTACAAGAAAATGGTTTGAAAGTTTGTAAACCAGTTGTCAAATTATATATTGAGGTTTAAGAAAAACAATGGATAGTAAAATGTTTAACTTGAAACAAGTTTTGAAAATAGTGATTACTTGAGATATTTGAAATAATAAACAATTTGGAAGATGCTATGAACTCTTTTATAGTTGGTTTTCTTATGTTTTTAATGTTTTATCTTAATCAAAAACAAAAGTTTAATTTTTTAGTGATTTTTAAACATTCCAAAATATTGGGATGTTACACCACCATACCTACCTATTACATGGTATTTCCCGCCATTCCAAGCAAATACTTTGTGTGCTACCTTTTATTCAAAACTTATTATCTCTTATTTGTGTCAATGTTTATTAGCTCATGAGGAAGTATGTGGTGTTACGGATATCAACCTTGTCATTTGCTTTTAGACAGACTTTCACAACCGGACTAGTGGCATATACATCCGCTTATCCATTAACTTTGCAAAAAGAGCTGGCAAATGGGGTGCCCAGTCCCAATTAATTACAACTTTAACCGCTGCAATCTCTTCACATTTTTGCCCTGATCTAATCAGTCAAGCAATGACAACAGTTTTTAACTATATGTGTAAAACAAAGAGATAAGAGGGATGATCTACCTTGCTGGTAGAAATAACGTCCTTCATGGGAGCCGCTCTTAGAAAGTCTGGTTGACAAGGGGGGTAGAGTGCCCATTACCATTCGTTGACAACAACAAACACCTCTCAAAAGTTACTTTTATGCTCTCTATATGATTTCAAAAACCTATAAAAACTAAAAAGCTCTAGCACATGTTTGTATCCCTGCTTCCCTCTGTGAAGGGCCTTTCTTTTACTTTATGTTGAGTCAGTTTACCTACTTCTTTCTGTCTTAGAAGCAAACACTTTTGTCAACTTTGTGCAACAATTCTTATATGATTACTTATTGCACTTGTTATATTCCTTTGTGTTGACAACTATCTATATGATATACATGTTCAAAGTTGAAAGCCAATGCTTAAACTTATGTCTTCCTTTGTGTTGCTTCAATGCTCTTTTACTTAGAGACTATTGCTTTATGAGTTAACTCTCATGTGAATCATTTTGATGCTTGTTTGAAAGTACTATTGATACGTCCATTTTGCATCACTATTTTATATCATAATTTGCTGTTATTCATTGATATATTTCATATCTAGAGATGATACTTATGTTATTTTATCTATTTTGCATGTTTGATGATTATTGGAGAATTGATCACCGGAGTCTAGAAACAGCTGGAAAAAGCACAGTCAAGATACATTATTTGCGAAGATCAAAATACAAAACGAAGACCGTGGAAAATATTATTTTGCCAGATCATGGAGGGAGCCACGAGGGGAGGCCAAGAGGGGGCCCATGGGGCCCGCACCCCCCCCCCCCCTTCGCGCGGCAGGACATGTGGCCGCGCGAGCACAGGGCCTGGCCACCCTGGCCCACCTCTGGCAGTGCCCCTTCGTGTACTTCATCCCCCCGAAAACCTAAGACCTTCGACGGAGAGTTAGAATTATTCCGCCGCCGCCACGAGGCGGAAAACCACAGAGAGAAGAAAGCTCTCTGGCAGGCAGAAATCTGCCGGGGAAATCCCTTCCCGGAGGGGGGGAATCGTCGCCATCGTCACCGTCATCGAGCTGCACTTCATCGGGATCATCATCACCATCATCTCCACCGCCGTCACCATCATCTCCACCGCTCCACTCCGTTCCCGCTATAACATCTAGGGCTGAATCTTGTGTGTTTGATAGGGGAAACTCTCCCGGTGTTAATTACTATTGTTATTGATGCTATTGGGTGGAACCGTTGAATTAAGGTTTATGTTCAGATTGTTACCCATCATTATATCATCTCTGATCATGTTCCAAATGATGTGTTGTGAGTAGTTCGTTTAGTTCTTGAGGACATGGGTGAAGTCTAGATGTTAGTAGTGAACTATGTTGAGTAATATTTAATGGTTTGATATTTAAGTTGTGGTGCTATTCTTCTAGTGGTGTCATGTGAACCTCGACTACATGACACTTCACCTTTATGGGTCTAGGGGGATGCATTGTGTATTCGAATATTAATTGTGGGGTTGCCGGAGTGACAGAAACCTAAACCCCCGTTGATATCTCGATGCATGAGGGATAGCAGGATCTTAGAGATTAAGGCCGTGGTTAGATTTATCTTAATTACTTTCTTGTATTTGCGGATGCTTGCAAGGGGTATAATCACAAGTATGTATTAGTCCTAGGAAGGGCAGTGCATTAGCATAGGTTCACCCACATGACACTTATCAAAACAATAAAGATTAATCATCTATATGAAGCGAAAGCACTAGACATAAATCCCGTGTGTCCTCAAGAACGCTTGGTCATCATAAGTAAACAAACCGGCTTGTCCTTTGCTCTAGAAAGGATTGGGCCCCTCGCTGCAATTATTATTGTTGCACTCTATTTACTCGCACTTTATTTATCTGTTATATCAAAAACTCCTAAAAACCTGTCTGCTAGTGTTTACAATGAAATCCTCATCAAAACTGCTTGTCAGCACCTTCTGCTCCTCGTTGGGTTCGACACTCTTATTTATCGAAAGTACTACAGTACGCCCCCTATACTTGTGGGTCATCAAGACTATTTTCTGGAGCCGTTGCCGGGGAGCTTAGCGCTATTGGTAAGTGGAATTGGTAAGGAAAACTTTAGCTGTAAGTGCTGTTTTTATTTCTGTCTCCTAATTTGCTTAATTATGGAGAGAGGAACTATTGCTTTCCTGTTTGGAAAGGCTTCTACCACTGCTGAGGTAGAAAATGAGGCGCCACCTGAAGAAATAGTGCCATTTAAAATACCTATGAAAATTGTTGATCGTGTTATGGATAACCGCTATGTAGGGGATGGAACTGTCCACCCCGGTGATCATTTATTGTTTTTACATGAATTATGCGAGTTGTTCAAGTGTGCAGGTATTACAATGGACAAAGTCAGGAAGAAATTATTCTCCATATCACTTACTGGGAGAGCTGCGCATTGGTATAAATTGTTAAAGAACAGGAATTCTCTTGGATGGGAGGAAATTGTACCTCTCTTTTATTCTAAATTTTATCCTCCAAGTGAGATTCACCAAGATCGGAATTCTATATATAATTTTTGGCCTCATGATGGAGAAAGTATTGCCCAAGCTTGGGGGAGATTGAAGGCATTAATGCTCAAATGCCCCATTCATGAGCTTCCTGGTAATATTATTGTTGATAACTTCTATGCAAGACTCTCCTTTGAAGATAAAACATTATTGGATACTTCTTGTGTTGGATTATTCACGCGTAATAAGGAGGAGTTTAAATGGGATCTTCTTGATCGTATTGAAGAGAATACTGAAGCATGGGAGAACGACAAAGGTAGGGAGTCAGGTATAAAATATGACTTCGAATGCATTAAAACTTTCATGAATACTGATGCATTTCGAAATATTAATAATGCCTATGGTCTTGACTCTCAAGTTGTTGCAAATTATTATAAATCCTTTGCTGCATATTTCGGTTTGCCCAAGGAGGGTTTTGAGAAATATCATGAACCATATAAAGATAAATATGTTACTCCTATAACTAAAAGCATTGAAGTTAATGTTGTTGATCATATTATTCCTGAGCCCTATATTGAAAAGGTTCATTTTCCTGTTAAGGTGAAAGAACATTCTGTTATGACTAGTGTTGTTAACAAAAGTGAAAAGAAAGCTATACAGCCTGATGAACAAATTAAAATTGAACCTCCTGTTGCTATAGTTAAAGATCTTGTTACTAAAAATGTTGGAGATGAGTACATTATATTTTGTGAGGATGCTTCTAATGTTGTTTCTCATCCTAAAAGTTCAAAGAAAACTAGTGTTCCTGTGTTATCTGTTAAAATTGGTGATCATTGCTATTATGGTTTATGTGATATTGGTGCAAGTTCTAGTGCTATTCCTTATGAGCTTTACAGGGAAATTATGCATGAGATTGGTCCTTGTTAAATTGAAGAAATTGATGTGGTTATTCAACTTGCTAATAGAGAAACTATCTCTCTGATTGGTATTGTTAGAGATGTTGAAGTTTTATGTGGTAAGACTAAATATCCTGCTGATTTTCTCGTACTTGGTACTACTGCTAGTAAAACTTGTCCTATCATTTTTGGTAGACCTTTTCTAAATACTTGTGGTGTTGTTATAGATTGTAAGAAAGAGAAAATCTTTACTAAGTTTGCTGGTGATTCGTATGAATTCAATTTTTCAAAATTTGCTAAAGTCCCTTATGAAATTGAATTGCCTAATGAGGATTTTAAAGTAGAACAGCTTGCCTCTATTGCTCTTGCTCCTAACAATGTTTTGCAGCAATTTATGGAAGATCATGAAAGTGAAGTCTTTATGGAAGAAAGGAATGAACTTGATGAAATATTTCTTCGTCAACCTATCTTGAAACACAATCTAAAAGTGGAAGGCTTGGGTAAAACACTTCCACCTAAAGAGGATCATGTCTTTGATTTAAAACCTTTGCCTGATAATCTTAAGTATGCTCATATTGATGATAAGAAAATATATCCTGTTATTATTAGTGCTAACCTTTCAGGTAAAGAAGAGAAAAGATTATTGGAAGTATTGAAGAAACACCGTGGAGCTATGGGTTATACTTTGGATGATTTAAAAGGGATTTCTCCTACTATATGTCAACATTCTATTAATATGGAGCCCGATGCAAAGCCAGTTGTTGAACATCAACGCCGTTTAATACCCAAAATGAAGGAAGTGGTAAGAAATGAGGTATTAAAACTCCTTGATGCTGGTATTATTTATCCTATTGCTGATAGTAGATGGGTTAGTCCTGTGCACTGTGTCCCTAAGAAAGGTGGAATTACTGTTGTGCCTAATGATAATGATGAGCTTATTCCTCAAAGAGTAGTAGTTGGTTATAGAATGTGCATTGATTTTAGAAAGGTTAATAAAGTTACTAAGAAGGATCATTATCCATTACCCTTTATTGATCAAATGTTGGAGAGATTAGCTAATAAAACTCATTTTTGCTTTCTTGATGGTTATGCTGGTTTCTCTCAAATTGCTGTTAAAGCTCAAGATCAAGAGAAAACCACATTTACTTGTCCTTATGGTACTTATGCTTATAGACGTAAGCCTTTTGGTTTATGTAATGCTCCTGCTACTTTTCAAAGAAGTATTCAAAGAAGTATGTCTGCTATCTTTCATGGTTTTTGTGACGAAATCGTGGAAGTATTCATGGACGATTTTTCTGTCTATGGAACTTCTTTTGATAATTGCTTGCACAATCTTGATAAAGTTTTGCAGAGATGTGAAGAAACTAATCTTGTTCTTAATTGGGAGAAGTGCCACTTTATGGTTAATGAAGGAATTGTTCTTGGACATAAGATTTCTGAAAGAGGTATTGAAGTTGATAGAGCTAAAGTGGAGGCAATTGAGAAAATGCCTTGCCCCCGAGATGTTAAAGGTATTCGTAGTATTCTTGGTCATGCTGGTTTCTATAGAAGGTTTATTAAAGATTTTACTAAGGTATCAAAACCTCTTACTAATCTCTTGCAAAAAGATGTACCATTTGTTTTTGATGATGATTGTAAGGTAGCTTTTGAGACTCTTAAGCAAGTTTTAATAAGTGCTCATATTGTTCAACCACCTGATTGGAATTTACCATTTGAAATTATGTGTGATGCTAGTGATTTTGCTGTTGGTGCTGTTCCAAGACAAAGAGTAGATAAAAAGTTAAATGTCATTCATTATGCTAGTAAGACTCTTGATCCTGCTCAAAAGAATTATGCTACAACTGAAAAAGAATTTCTAGCTGTTGTTTTTGCTTGTGATAAATTTAGACAATATATTGTTGATTCTAAAGTTATTATTCATACTGATCATGCTGCAATTAGATACCTTATGGAAAAGAAAGATGCAAAGCCTAGGCTTATTAGATGGGTATTACTTTTGCAAGAATTTGATTTGCATATTGTAGATAGGAAAGGTGCTGAAAATCCTGTTGCTGATAATTTGTCTAGATTGGAAAACATTGAATATGATCCTATTCCTGTTAATGATAGTTTTCCAAATGAACAATTAGCTGCAATAAGGGTGAGTTCACGAGATAGTCCTTGGTATGCTGATTATGCTAACTTTATTGTTTCGAAGTATTTGCCTCCAACCTTTTCAGCTCAACAAAGAAGAAAATTCTTTTATGACTTGAGGCATTATTTCTGGGATGACCCACACTTATATAAAGAGGGAGTGGATGGTATTATGCGAAGATGTGTTCCGGAGTATGAACAACAAGAGATATTGAGAAAATGCCATAGTAGTGCTTATGGAGGACATCACGCTGGAGATAGAACTGCACAAAAGGTTTTACAATCAGGTTTTTATTGGCCTACTCTTTTTAAAGATGCAAGAAAGTTTATTTTATCTTGTGATCAATGTCAAAGAATTGGTAATATCTCTAGACGTAATGAAATGCCTATGAATTATTCTCTTGTTATTGAGCCATTTGATTGTTGGGGATTTGACTTTATGGGTCATTTTCCTCCTTCAAAGGGTTATACTCATATACTTGTTGCTATTGATTATGTTACTAAATGGGTAGAAGCTATACCTACTAAAAGTGCTGATGGTGAGACATCATTAAAAATGCTTCAAGATATTATTTTTCCTAGGTTTGGTGTTCCTAGATATCTCATGACTGATGGAGGTTCTCATTTTATTCATGGAGGTTTTAGAAAAGTTCTTGCTAAATATGGTGTTAATCATAGAATTGCCTCAGCTTATCATCCTCAAACTAGTGGGCAAGTAGAATTATCAAATAGAGAAATTAAATCTATCTTGCAAAAGACTGTTAATAGAACGAGGAAGAATTGGGCTGATAAATTAAATGATGCATTGTTCCTATATAATCTCCCAGAACCCCCGAGGTCCGTATATCGTGTTTTCGAAGTGTTTTTGTTTCGAGATGTTTCTGCCAGATTTCATCCTTGGATCTAGAGCCATCATGTCTTCTCCCGAGCCTTCCAAGGATAGTTTCTTCGCGAACGTCGTCAATCCGTACATGCACGAGTTGAGGATGCACCCGAAGGAGTTGACGTTCAAAGGTGGGAAGGTGCAAGTGGATGATGTTCAAGGTCCTCGAGGAGAGGGGAGCATGGAGGAAAGGATGAAGAGTCTGGAGCAGGAGGTCTTCAAATACAAGAAGATGGCGGAACGTGAGGTGGATATCGTTCACCGGATCGTGGCTGAACTTATTGCCAAGCATGAGAAGGAGACCGCAAAGCTCTGGGATGACATCTTCTCACTCCACAAGACCACCAACAATCTTCAGGCGCAACTCTACGATGTTCAGAATCAAAACTGTGAGTATGAAACCAGGTTTAAACGCATAAGTGCTGCTGCACGTTTCAGGATACTCGAGACCAAGTCATCATTTGTTAATGGAGAGACCCTACCCTGGAAGTTTGATGAAGAGGACTCACCACCATCACCACCAAAGGAGTAATTCATCATCGGTATTGGCATCTCCCTTAGCTTGTTCCAAGCTTGGGGGGAGTGCCGCGGTATCACACCATCATCTTTTTCCTTTTATCTTTTAGTAGTGTCATATCATGAGTAGGGAAGTTATCTTATATGATGGTTTGCAATGTGGAAGTATCTCTCTTTTAATTTGTTATCTATCTATGTGAAGGGGATCGCAGGCAGAAAACAAAAAATTTCCTAACAGCGATAACCTTAAACTAGCCAAGATCTATACTATGCAGATATAGTAATACGGAGGAGATCGGTATACATACCCTTGTAGACCGAAAAGCGGGGATTACGCTCCCGCACAAGCGTTGCTGACGTAGACGCCGTAGCCGACCTCAAGGTCGCGGAGAACTTGGCGCGGCGAAGAAGACGATGATGCGGCGATGTCGATGAAACCGACGACGACCTCGAGGCCGTGTAGAGGAAGCAGACCTCCAGCACCACTAGCGTGGCACCTCGCAGGGCGTTACACACGTACGGTGAAGCCGACGAACTCCGGGCTCCGATCCAGGGACGAAGCAGCGGAAGACTGGGACCGGAAGACCAGCAGCACGGCGGCGTGCGTATGGTGGAGAAAACTTATCCTTGGCGCAACTCCAAACTAGGGAGTCACGGGATCCAAGGAGAGAGAGAGAGAATTTGGTGTCTTTTAAAGGCCAGGGGTACCCCTCTATATAAAGGGGCCAGGGGGCTTCCCAGCTTGCCAGGCTGGCGGTGTGGGACTAATCCCACACCCCACCCCAGCTGGCCAAGGCTGCTGCGCCGGCCTAGGTGGGCCCCATGTGGCCCACCTAGGGCTGGCCGAACCAGCCCTTCCTTGGGAGGGACTCCCCCCCCCCCCCCTCATGGGCCTCTTTGCCTAAGAAGACCCATTTAGGGAAAAATGCCTTTAAAAATTCAGGAAAAATTAAATAAAAATATATTTAACTATTAATTACACTAATTAATATTAAATACATATTACATAATTTATTCCGACTCCGAAAACTATTTCGTCGCTGCCTGATCTCCATCGGAACTTTCCCAGGACGTTCCCGATGCTCTCTTTTCCTATTTTTCTCTTCCGGTAAAATGTCGACTCCCCTTAAGTGTGTTACCCTAGCGGTTCGATTATCTCACCAGACATGATCGAGATTCCTCTCCGATCAATGACTAATTCGTGAACCGAGGATACCCAGAATTAATCCCTGCGAGATAACGAATACTTTACCGATCGAACCTAGACGTCTGAGTCTTAAACCTTTTGCCATGCGATACTTAGCGTGTCCGAGACTCATTCATAGATATCTCCATACCTAGCTTGATCTCGTTACCGACACTGCTAACTTCTACTCGTCCATGATATTATGTCCTGGTGACCTAGTCACACGCTTGCAAGCTCGTTTGACATAATCTCACCGAGTGGGCTCTAGAGTATCTATCCTGCTATGCGGACTGGCAAATCCCGCTCTTGATCCCCCGTCTCAACATACTCCTTTCCGACACCCGAGAGGGACACCTTTATTGTCACACTTTGTAAGATATGACGTTTGATGCAATCAAAGTGTCTTCCAGGAATAGCAATAAGAGTAGATCTCACGGTCAAAGGCGTAATGACTACGTCCTACAAATATTGGGTATGTCCATCACGTCATTCTCCCAATGACATGACTCCATTGTCAACTGACATAAATGTCACATGATCGGGAAACCTCGAACATCAATTGCCCAATGAACTAGTTAGATAGAGGCTACTAGGGACCTGGTTGTTTATCTACCACACGTGTATTAATGTTTCCGCTTAATACAATTATAGCATGGTATAAAACATATAATGAACAATTGAGATATGACGAATAAACTATCTTTATTAAGTGCCTCTAGGGCATATCTCCTTCACTATGTATCCCTTGGTGTGAGTTGTCGTTATGGAATATTAATGAGAAGTTTTATCATTTATTTTCTGCACATCTTATTTTAGTTTGCAACTTCTATCATATATGATTGATCTTGTCATTAGTATTGTTATCACTTTGGGAACATATAGTAAATCTTTTGGTTTTGGCAAACTTAGCATTGGTCAGTAGCTACAATACTTTTAGACTTAAGGGGAGAAAAGAATTACATGTATATATAGTTTTCAATGATCTTTCTCACTTATAGATGATAAGCTTAGTATTCACAATTTAAAATCGTTTGTTCTTCCAAGTAAGAATTGCATGATTGCCTTTACTACATGTATATTTGTTTGTATCCATCAACTCTTATGCTTGCTACCAAACCTTGCTAGCCAAAGACCGGTATCGAGAGTGAATGCTTCTCATACTTCCAAACCTTGAGCCAAAACCCTTGCCACTTGTGTCCACCATATCTACCTATTATGTGGTATTTTGCGCCACTCCAAGTAAATACTTCATGTGCTATCTTTATTCAAAACTACTATCCCTTATTTGTGTCAATGTTTATTAGCTCATGAGGAAATAATAGTTGAGTTTGTTATCTTCCATGCTAATTAAGTAACCCTTGACTTGCATGCTTCGTCTGCTCGTCACTAATATTGCAAAGAGCTGGTTAGACCACTATAATATCAAAAGGTTGAGAAAGTTAAGAATAGACACTCCTCCATGGTTTGAGATTGATTGGTGGGCACCCGAGGATTCGGTTAGCCATGGCTTGTGTAAGCAAAGGTTGGGAGGAGTGTCAAAGTTATCAAAATAGTTGTTTATTATAAAGGCTTGTTTTAAAATAATCGGAACCGCTCTCAACTTGCTTAGTATGGAAGATGACAAGAACTCTATTACCATTCGTTGACAACAACAAACACCGCTCAAAAGTTTACTTTTATGCTCTCTATATGATTTTTAAAACTAAAAGCTCTAGCACATGCTTGTATCTCTGCTTCCCTCTGCGAAGGGCCTATCTTTTACTTTATGTTGAGTCAGTAAACCTATCTCTTTCTGTCTTAAGCAAGCATTTGAGCTGATTGTGATTCAACCATCTATACATTCGTATTGTTAATTATGTTCCTTATTCTTCCTTGTTTGGCACATTGCTGTTATTTGATAAATATGACTTTGAGAGTTAGCAACTATCTAAGAGGGCTGTTTAGTAGAGTAAGCTCAATATGTTCATTGTTCTCTGACCAGGGACGAAGTTTGCCAACACCAACTATAGTTTTCTCTATGCACTTTATTGTGATTTACCCTTACTTGTTACAAGTTGAGTTATATGAATGGAGTTGATATCTAAGATGACTTGTGTATTATTAAATGTGATGCTTCTTGTCCGTATATTCTTTATCGACACTTCACTCCATAAACCCGTGGTCATGTTTACTGAGCTCAGCTTTCGCTTGGGGACAAGCGAGGTCTAAGCTTGGGGGGACTTGATACGTCCATTTTGCATCACTATTTTATATCATAATTTGCTGTTATTCATTGATATATTTCATATCTAGAGATGATACTTATGTTATTTCATCTATTTTGCATGTTTGATGATTATTGGAGAATTGATCACCGGAGTCTGGAAACAGCTGGAAAAAGCACCGTCAAGATACATTATTTGCGAAGATCAAAATACAAAATGAAGACCGTGGAAAATATTATTTTGCCAGATCATGGAGGGAGCCACGAGGGGAGGCCAAGATGGGGCCCAGGGGGCCCACCCCCCCTCGCGCGGCAGGACCTGTGGCCGCGCGAGCACAGGGTCTGGCCACCCTGGCCCACCTCTGGCAGTGCCCCTTCGCGTACTTCATCCCCCCGAAAACCTAAGACCTTCGACGGAGAGTTAGAATTATTCCGCCGCCGCCACGAGGCGGAAAACCACAGAGAGAAGAAAGCTCTCCGGCAGGCAGAAATCTGCCGGGGAAATCCCTTCCCGGAGGGGGGGAATCGTCGCCATCGTCACCGTCATCGAGCTGCACTTCATCGGGATCATCATCACCATCATCTCCACCGCCGTCACCGTCATCTCCACCGCTCCACTCCGTTCCCACTGTAACATCTAGGGCTGAATCTTGTGTGTTTGATAGGGGAAACTCTCCCGGTGTTAATTACTATTGTTATTGATGCTATTGGGTGGAACCGTTGAATTAAGGTTTATGTTCAGATTGTTACCCATCATTATATCATCTCTGATCATGTTCCAAATGATGTGTTGTGAGTAGTTCGTTTAGTTCTTGAGGACATGGGTGAAGTCTAGATGTTAGTAGTGAACTATGTTGAGTAATATTTAATGGTTTGATATTTAAGTTGTGGTGCTATTCTTCTAGTGGTGTCATGTGAACGTCGACTACATGACACTTCACCTTTATGGGCCTAGGGGAATGCATTGTGTATTCGAATATTAATTGTGGGGTTGCCGGAGTGACAGAAACCTAAACCCCCGTTGATATCTCGATGCATGAGGGATAGCAGGATCTTAGAGTTTAAGGCTGTGGTTAGATTTATCTTAATTACTTTCTTGTATTTGCGGATGCTTGCAAGGGGTATAATCACAAGTATGTATTAGTCCTAGGAAGGGCAATGCATTAGCATAGGTTCACCCACATGACACTTATCAAAACACTAAAGATTAATCATCTATATGAAGCGAAAGCACTAGACATAAATCCCGTGTGTCCTCAAGAACGCTTGGTCATCATAAGTAAACAAACCGGCTTGTCCTTTGCTCTAGAAAGGATTGGGCCCCTCGCTGCAGTTATTATTGTTGCGCTTTATTTACTCGCACCTTATTTATCTGTTATATCAAAAACTCCTAAAAACCTGTCTGCTAGTGTTTACAGTGAAATCCTCATCAAAACTGCTTGTCAGCACCTTCTGCTCCTCGTTGGGTTCGACACTCTTATTTATCGAAAGTACTACGATACACCCCCTATACTTGTGGGTCATCAACTATCCATGAAAAGTTTTTGCTTATATGATGTAGTTGTTTACTCCTTGTCTATCTGTTAGCAAACTATAGACCATTGCTTTGAATCACTTCATACATAACATGAGCTTTACATTATTATATGATCAAGACTGCGAGAAAGCATGTCACTTTAGAAATTATTCTTTTTATCGTTTTACCTACTCGGGACGAGTAGAACTAAGCTTGGGGATGCTTGATTCGTCTCAAACGTATCTATAATTTCTTATGTTCCATGCTTATATTATGCCACTTGCTACATGTTTTATATACACTTTTATATCATTTTATGCATTTTCTGGGACTAACCTATTAACAAGATGCCACAGTGCCAGTTGCCTGTTTTCTGCTGTTTTTGGTTTCAGAAAAGTTGTTAAGGAAATATTCTCGGAATTGGACAAACTTAACATCGAAGTTCCTATTTTTCCCGGGAGGTTCCAGAACACCGAAGATGACACGGAGGGGAACCCCGAGGGGCCCACACCCCCTCCCGGCGCGGCTCCCCCCTCTGCCGCGCGAGCACGGGGTGTGGGGCCCTCGTGGCTCCACCGCCTTCGCCCCTTCGCCTACTAAGACCTAAGAAACGACCCTTTTTCCTCCACGAAGTCCAGAGCCGCCGCCGTCGTCAACCCTAGATCGGGAGGGTTCAGAAGCTCTTCCCGGCACCCTGCCGGAGAGGGGAATCATCACCGGAGGGCTCTACATCACCATGCCCACCTCCGGACTGATGCGTGAGTAGTTCATCCTTGGACTACGGGTCCATAGCAGTAGCTAGATGGTTGTCTTCTTCTCTTGTGCTACCATGTTTAGATATTGTGAGCTGCCTATCATGATCAAGATCATCTTTATCTAATACTACATGTTGTGTTTGCTGGGATCCGATGAATATTGAGTACTATGTTATTGCTTCATAATATATCTTGTGAGTGCGTTATTTATGATCTTGCATGCTCTCCGTTGCTAGTAGATGCTCTGGCCAAGTAGATGCTTGTGACTCCAAGAGGGGGTATTTGTGCTCGATAGTAGGTTCATGTCTCTATTTAATCTGGGGTGGTGACAGCTAGCTCTACGATTATAGATGTACTGTTGCTACTAGGGATAAAACAGTAGTACTTTATCTAAGGATCTCTACTATATAATATGGCTTAAGGTGAGGCGTCGTACGTCGTGGTCTATGTACAGATGCGGTTGGAACGGTCTATGTATATTATTGTAATGCCCAAATGAATATCACACTAGACATCATAACTATAGTATATGCATCATTATGCACTTCTTTATTCTGTCAATTGCCCAGCTGTAATTTGTTTACCCGCATGTATGCTATTATTATTTATGGAGAGACACCACTAGTGAACTTTGGACCCCGGTCCTTTTCTTTAAACTGATAAACAATCCTACTGCAATCCTGTTACTTTCATTCTCTGCAAACAAACATCATCATCCACACATACGTTTAATCCTTTTGTTACAGCAAGCCAGTGAGATTGACAACCTCACTGTCAAGTTGGGGCAAAATACTTTGATTGTGTTGTGTGCAGGTTCCACGTCAACTACACCAGCATCTTTTCTGGCGCAGTTGTCACCTTGAGAAGATTCCTAGTTTCCTACTGGTTCGATAACCTTGGTTTCACAACTGAGCGAAATTTGCTGCTGCACTATTTCATACCTTCCTCTTGGGGTTTCCCAACAACACCTCACCGGTGCATCAAGCTCTTTTCTGGCGCCGTTGCCGGGGAAGCTAGATTCTTCTACGAGGGGAGTCTCTCACTTCCAATATTTTTATTTTGTTATTTTCTTGCTTAGTTTATTTTTATTATTGTCTTGTTTGCTTAATATCAAAAATACAAAAAATTAGTTACGTGCATTAATATTTTTATTTCGGTTTGCATATTTTATTTTCAGTTTTGCATTTTGTGTTGCATTTGTTATTTCGATTTGTTATTATGTCTAGTTCTTTACTTGCTATCAATGGATTCTATATTTGATACAAAAAAGGAATACCGCTTGTCTAAAAAAGGGAAATATTTATGGGAACAAATAAGTAGATTGAATTATTTTGCTAAGAACTTGTGTTCTACATATGATGAATCCTACTGCTTTAATGAATCTTTTTGTTGTAGAAGGCATAAACACCTCCCTTTCCAATGTGATTATAATGATAATGAAACCTTGACTGCTTATGCTAAAGGAAACTATGACTTTGGTAATCTTGAACAAATTGAAGAATTTGTTATTTTTAAGGGTGCCTATGAAATTGCTGGTTATATTCAAAATGATGATGCCCCTTGTAAAACTGAGAATTATGCTATACTTGGTTACTGTCTTGAGTATTATAATGATAATCCTTATATTGTTGAATTTCTTGAGAAAAGACATCCTCAAAAAGAAGAAACCGTTGTCTTGAAGGAACCTGTAGAAGAAGAAATTGCTGAACCTGAAAGCTCATTAGATGAAAAAGAGGAGGAAAGTGAAGATCAAAAGGAGGATCTACCTCCTAAAGATATTAACTCCTTAACTCTTACATTATTTGATTGCCCTCCATGCGTGCCTAAGGAGGAAGTGTGCTATATTGTTGAATGTCATGAATCTAGGGAAATATCTACTTTTGATAAATTTGAAATAAGCATGTTCCTTGACTCAACTAAAATTGAAATAACAGAAAGTAAAAATGTGCTCCCTAATGTTATATATGATAATGCTTTAGATGATGGTCCTATGCTTATCAATAATCCTCTATGTTTAGAAGTTATTACTTATTTATGTGAGGATAAAAATGATATAATTGCTGCTTATAATGGTACTCTTACTCATGAGAGTCCTACTTTGTTCTTGAATTCTCCTAATTACACCATGGAGGAGAAATTTGCTTATGTTGAGAAATACTTATGTGGTTTGCAATTGTCTCTAGTTCCAAATATTTGTTGCAACCATGATCTTAAACTTGATATTGATCTTAGTAACTATTTTGAAAGAGGGAAACATGCTAATGAATTCCAAAATAAATTTAATGATCCTCTTTATGTGCCTATATTATCTAAGTTGAATGATTCTTGTGGTTATATGGTTGAATTTATTTCTACTACTGAAAATTATTATGAGAGAGGAGAATATGGTTGTAGAAGTTTTCATGGTACTAAAACACCTCTCTATATGCTAAAAGTTTTGAAGTTACTCTTGTTTTATCTTCCTATGCTTGTCACTTTGTTCTTTGTGAATTTATTTGTGTACAAGATTACTATGCATAGGAAGTTGGTTAGACTTAAATGCGTTTTGAATTTGCTTCTTGATGCTCGTTTTGCTTCATTTTCTATCTTCATGAGAGCATCATTAGAACTATCAAGCCTAGCTAAAAGGCATTAAAGAAAACGCTTTTGGGAGGCAACCCATTATCTTTTATTTTCAGCTTTAGTCAAGGAAGATGTCTACCTCTGTAGCAATTCCTTTGTATCTTTACTTTATTGCATTGTTGTGTCAAGTTAAGCCTCTAGTAGAAAGTTGATGCTAGATTTGGATTGCTGTGCTGAAACAGTTTTCTGCTGTCCACCGTTAAATTCATAACTATTCACAGAAAATTCAAAAGGACCTGGGATTTTTTGTGCGTGATCCTCAGATATGTATGCAACTTTCATTAGTTTTGAGTTTTCTGATTTGAGCAAGTTAAGTGCCTCAAACAAATTCGTCTTTACGGACTGTTCTGTTTTTGACAGATTCTGCCATTTATTTTGCAATGCCTCTTTTACTATTTTGAATGGATCTTTTTGTTCCATAAAGTATCAGTGGCTGTAGCTAATATCCAGTAGCATTGGTAGCAATTGTGTTCATGCAGAATATAAGAATTTTTGATTAAGCACTAACCATCTAATGAAGTTTACTTTGAGTTTGGTGTGGAGAAATTTTCAAGTATCAAGAGAGAAGGATGATGTGATGTGATCAAGAAGATGAAAGGGCCAAAGCTTGGGGATGCCCCCGTGGGTCACCCAAGCATATTTCAAGAAGACTCAAGCGTCAAAGCTTGGGGATGCCCAAGGCATCCCCTTCTTCGTCAACAAACTATCAGGTCATCTCTAGTGAAACTATATTTTAATTCCGCCACATCTTATGTGCTTTACTTGAAGCGTCTCTTTGTTTTTGTTTTTGCTTTTGTTATTTTCATTCTCTGAATAAAATGGATCCTAGCATTCCTTTGTGGGAGAGAGACACGCTCCGCTTTTTCTTATAAATACTCATATTCTTCACTCATATTTGTTGAGTATTCTTCTATGTTATTTCAATACTTTCAGCTCTTGTTTTTCATGCATCTCTTGTTTAGAGCTGTTAGTTTTCACATGTTACATTCTCATATCTCATTGATATATGTACTTGGAGAGTTTATCTTTAAATAAGTTGATTGGTGTTTCGTTGGAAACAGAAAATGCTAAATGTGGTAGATGGTATAATGAAAAAGATATACATGCTCTTATGGATTGTTATCTTGTATGTTGTGGTGCTTGGCAATTGTTTTGAGCTCTCAAGTAGATCATGTTTAAGCTTTTACATCATGTAGTTAAAACCTATTAATGAAGAGCTACCGTAAAGCTTGTTGAAATTTGGTTTGCATGTTTGGTATCTCTAAGGTCTAGATATTTTCTTGTAAAGGTGTTTGAACAACAAGGAAGACAATGTAGAGTTTTATAATACTTGCAATATGTTTTTATATACGTCTTGTTGTCATAGTTTATACTTGTCTTTGATTCAAATAACCTTGCTAGCCAAAGCCTTGTACTGAGAGGGAATGCTTCTCGTGCATCCAAAACCTTGAGCCAAAACCCATGCCATTTGTGTCCACCATACCTACCTAATACATGGTATTTCCTGCCATTCCAAGCAAATACTTCGTGTGCTACCTTTTATTCAAAACTTATTATCATTTATTTCTGTCAATGTTTATTAGCTCATGAGGAAGTATGTGGTGTTATGGATATCAACCTTGTCATTTCCTTTTAGACAGACTTTCACAACCGGACTAGTGGCATATACATCCGCTTATCCATTAACTTTGCAAAAAGAGCTGGCAAATGGGGTGCCCAGTCCCAATTAATTACAACTTTAACCGCTGCAGTCTCTTCACATTTTTGCCCTGATCTAATCAGTCAAGCAATGACAACAGTTTTTAACTATATGTGTAAACAAAAGAGATAAGAGGGATGATCTACCTTGCTGGTAGAAATAACGTCCTTCATGGGAGCCGCTCTTGAAAGTCTGGTTGACAAGGGGGGTAGATTGCCCATTACCATTCGTTGACAACGACAAACACCTCTCAAAACTTACTTTTATGCTCTCTATATGATTTCAAAAACCTATAAAAATTAAAAAGCTCTAGCACATGTTTGTAGCCCTGCTTCCCTCTGCGAAGGGCCTTTCTTTTACTGTTGAGTCAGTTTACCTACTTCTTTCTGTCTTAGAAGCAAACACTTGTGTCAACTGTGTGCAACAATTCTTATATTCTTACTTGTTGCACTTGTTATATTCCTTTGTGTTGACAACTATCTATATGATATACATGTTCAAGTTGAAAGCCAATGCTTAAACTTATATCTTCATTTGTGTTGCTTCAATGCTCTTTTACTTAGAGACTATTGCTTTATGAGTTAACTTTCATGTGAATCATTTTGATGCTTGTTTGAAAGTACTATCCATGAAAAGTTTTTGCTTATATGATGTAGTTGTTTACTCCTTGTCTACTTGTTAGCAAACTATAAACCATTGCTTTGAATCACTTCATTCATGACATGAGACTTACATTATTATATGATCAAGATTGTATGAAGCATGTCACTTCAGAAATTATTCTTGTTATTGTTTTACATACTCGGGACGAGTAGAACTAAGCTTGGGGATGCTTGATACGTCTCAAACGTATCTATAATTTCTTATGTTCCATGCTTATATTATGCCACTTGCTACATGTTTTATACACACTTTTATATCATTTTATGCATTTTCTGGGACTAACCTATTAACAAGATGCCACAGTGACAGTTGACTGTTTTCTGCTGTTTTTGGTTTCAGAAAAGTTGTTAAGGAAATATTCTCGGAATTGGACAAACTTAACGTCGAAGTTCCTATTTTTCCCGGGAGGTCCCAGAACACCGAAGATGACACTGAGGGGAGCCCCGAGGGGCCCACACCCCCTCCCGGCGCGGCTCCCCCCTCTGCCGCGCGAGCACGGGGTGTGGGGCCCTCGTGGCTCCACCGCCTTCGCCCCTTCGCCTACTTATACCCCTCGGATATCTAAGACCTAAGAGACGACCCTTTTTCGTCCACGAAGTCCAGAGCCGCCGCCGTCGTCAACCCTAGATCGGGAGGGTTCAGAAGCTCTTCCCGGCACCCTGCCCGAGAGGGGAATCATCACCGGAGGACTCTACATCACCATGCCCGCCTCCGGACTGATGCATGAGTAGTTCATCCTTGGACTACGGGTCCATAGCAGTAGCTAGATGGTTGTATTCTCCTATTGTGCTACCATGTTTAGATCTTGTGAGCTGCCTATCATGATCAAGATCATCTTTATGTAATACTACATGTTGTGTTTGCTGGGATCCGATGAATATTGAGTACTATGTTATTGCTTCATAATGTATCTTGTGAGTGCTTTGTTTATGATCTTGCATGCTCTCCGTTGCTAGTAAATGCTCTGCCAAGTAGATGCTTGTTACTCCAAGAGGGGTATTTATGCTCGATAGTAGGTTCATGTCTCTATTTAATCTGGGGTGGTGACAGCAAGCTCTAAGATTGTAGATGTACTGTTGCTACTAGGGATAAAACAGTAGTACTTTATCTAAGGGTATTTGTATTACTTACATTACACACATTGCCTAATGCAATTATCTGTTGCTTGCAACTTAATACTGAAAGGGGTGCGGACACTAACCGGAAGGTGGATTATTAGTCATAGATGCGGTTGGAACGGTCTATGTATATTGTTGTAATGCCCAAATGAATATCACACTAGACATCATAACTATAGTATATGCATCATTATGCACTTCTTTATTCTGTCAATTGCCCAGCTGTAATTTGTTTACCCGCATGTATGCTATTATTATTTATGGAGAGACACCACTAGTGAACTGTGGACCCCCGGTCCTTTTCTTTAAACTGATAAACAATCCTACTGCAATTCTGTTACTTTCATTCTCTGCAAACAAAAATCATCATCCACACATACGTTTAATCCTTTTGTTACAGCAAGCCAGTGAGATTGACAACTCACTGTCAAGTTGGGGAAAAATACTTTGATTGTGTTGTGTGCAGGTTCCACGTCAACTACACCAGCATCTTTTTTGGCGCAGTTGTCACCTTGAGAAGATTCCTAGTTTCCTACTGGTTCGATAACCTTGGTTTCACAACTGAGTGAAATTTGCTGTTGCACTACTTCATACCTTCCTCTTGGGGTTACCCAACAACACCTCACCGGTGCATCAGGCACCCTGCCGGAGAGGGGAATCATCACCGGAGGGCTCTAAATCACCATGCCCGCCTCCGGACTGATGCGTGAGTAGTTCATCCTTAAACTACGGGTCCATAGCAGTAGCTAGATGGTTGTCTTCTCCTCTTGTGCTACTATGTTTAGATCTTGTGAGCTGCCTATCATGATCAAGATCATCTTTTTGTAATACTACATGTTGTGTTTGCTGGGATCCGATGAATATTGAGTACTATGTTATTGCTTCATAATATATCTTGTGAGTGCATTATTTATGATCTTGCATGCTCTCCGTTCCTAGTAGATGCTCTGGCCAAGTAGATGCTTGTGACTTCAAGAGGGATTATTTATGCTCGATAGTAGGTTCATGTCTCTATTTAATCTGGGGTGGTGACAGCTAGCTCTAAGATTGTAGATATACTGTTGATACTAGGGATAAAACAGTAGTACTTTATCTAAGGGTATTTGTATTACTTACATTACACACATTGCCTAATGCAATAATCTGTTTCTTGCAACTTAATACTGAAAGGGGTGCGGACGCTAACCGGAAGGTGGATTATTAGTAATAGATGCGGTTGGAACGGTCTATGTATATTGTTGTAATGCCCAAATGAATCTCACACTAGCCATCATAACTATAGTATATGCATCATTATGCACTTCTTTATTCTGTCAATTACCCAGTTGTAATTTGTTTACCCGCATGTATGTTATTATTATTTATGGAGAGACACCACTAGTGAACTGTGGACCCCGGTCATTTTCTCTAAACTGATAAACAACGTACTGCAAACTTGTTACTTTCATTCTCTGCAAACAAATATCATCATCCACACATACGTTTAATCCTTTTGTTACAGCAAGCCAGTGAGATTGACAACCTCACTGTCAAGTTGGGGCAAAATATTTTGATTGTGTTGTGTGCAGGTTCCACGTCAACTACACGCAAGCACTTTTCTGGCGCCGTTGCCACCTCGAGAAGAATCCTAGTTTCCTACTGGTTCAATAACCTTGGTTTCATAACTGAGGGAAACTTGCTGCTGCACTACTTCATACCTTACTGCACTATTTCATACCTTCCTCTTGGGGTTTCCCAAGAACACCTCACCGGTGCATCACTAAGCAACAAGAGGCATGCAGAAAGAATATTGAGAGAGCCTTTGGTGTTTTGCAATCTAGATTTGCTATTGTCCGTGGGGCAGCTCGTTTCTGGGATAAGAAAACCCTCGGCAACATCATGACTTGTTGTGTGATTCTTCACAACATGATCATCGAAGATGAGAGGGATTTAAACTTGGTGTTCTTTTATGATAATGTTGGTAGCCGTGTGAAGCCAACCAGAAACACTGACCGTATTCAAGCTTTCCTGGAGTCCTACCGGCAGATCGAGGACGCAATTGGGCACACCAATCTACAGCATGATCTCGTTGAGCACATATGGCAGTTGCATGGGCAGTAGATATTTCTTTGTTCATCTATTTCATTTGATTGATGTGTAATTCGAACCGTTCTTTCCATTCCGGACATTTTTTGTAATTTTATTCTTTCATTTGAACAATTGTTGTAATTTTTTTTTTCATTTGAACCATCATGTAATTGAAACCATTCGTGTAATGTAGAATTTCAGTTTATATTTCTATAATAATTGTGCACTTTGCTGTGATTTAGGTACCAAAACATTGCGCTTTGCGGGTCGATTTTTTACTGCGGCGTCTGTTCTACCGCAGCAAAAAATCGACCCGCATACGCGTTTTCCGCAACCTACATTCCGCTTTTGCAGGTTCGGAAAATGCGGTGCTAAAGTTGCTCTTCCAACCAATTCCGTCCGCGTCCTGCCGTGCCGGCCGGCGAGGACTCCGGCCGAGCATCCACTGACGACGGCCGGTCAAATGTACTCACGCAGGCAGCAGTAACAGCAAGCGATTAGATTCCCTTTTATTTTCTTTCTCGTGCATCGGTCCAAGGGACTGGCTACAAGCTAGCCGGCCGGCCGAGGAAGACCTACACTAGTTCCGGCCGGTACGAGAAAGCATGTGCAAACATATTTTGCATGACGCTGGCTATGCACTGAACGCCCGATGGCCCCGATCTGCATTAAAACCCAGCGACGATCGGTGCCACCTGAGTAGCTAGCGCCTTCCCTGTATACGGACGTGCGTCGGGGAAGGTCGATCGACTAGGGTCTCGATCGTCCCTAGCTCCGGCCTCCCGAGTAGCAGGTCAGCTCGATACAGGCTGGAGAAGATACGTTTCTTTTTAAACATGACGGGTTTTTGCTTCTCTCGGCAAGGAAACTGTTCTATTGCACGACAAGTATAATGAAAAAAATACAGTGACTGACTAATGAAGTGTGGTTTGCCGCAAACCAACCTGTGGTTGGATGGTTAGCAGGGTGGTTGTAACCTCAGCCCACGAGAGTTCAAACCCCAGGTTTGACGTCTGTGTGTTGCATTTAGGTGGAATATTCTTTCAGTGGGAGGCGACGTTCCCGTCGACAGCGAGGCGCCCGTGGTGACTTCGTCAATCTCAAGACTCAATCCGCCGGCTCGGTATTTCGGAGGTGCTCATAGGGGTAGGGTGTGCGTGCGTGCGTTCATAGGGGTGAGTGTGTGCGCGTGTATGTGAGCGTCTGCGTTTGTACCGTGTTTCTCAAAAAAAAAAGTGTGGTTTGCCGTCCGAAGGATGACTCGGAATTTATAACCTTGAGACGAAGAATAGAGCCCTTTTTACATAAATGGATCTTCAAACTTCTTGATTAAGAATGGGTTTTCCAAACCCTTCTTAAAAGGAAGTATATGGGCTCACTAGTGTTATCTCAGATTTTTTGAAAACCTGTTGATAAGTATAATGAAAAAATTACAATGACTGACTAATGAAGTATGGTTTGCCGTCCCAAGGATGACTCGGAATTTATAAACTTAAGACGAAGAATAGAGCCCTTTTTAGATAAACTAGTGTAGTGGCCCTCGCAAATGCCAGAGCATGATCTGTAATTACTTGAAAGTGTTAAAAAAATATGGTTTCATTGATATCACATTATTTCCTATTATGTGGCAGTAAACAAAATCATTCTGCAACTATCTCTTATGTATTGGTAAGCAAAATATCACGTATGCGAGTAACATTTTGACAATCTAAAAAAGAAAATTATTATCCTGCCATATGTTGAAACACCCATGTAAGAGATACTGGATTGGATCTATAAACTGGATTATAGTTCTGGTTAGTTATCTTTGATTAAAAAAATGTTGTATTAAGATAGAACAGTCTACCATCCTAAATAGGTAAGTTAAATTAAATAATTTGAGTTATCTTGTTTGCATGTTTCTTCCTCTCATTTACACACTCCATACACACTCCATGTGATAATTTGCAATGTTTCATAAATATGAAATGTGGTGAAATATAATGCTAAAGCTACATCATTCTTCTAGGCATATTTTAACATGTTTACAAATATATGTAGTCAAAGTTAGAGATGTACATTTCTAAGTATTTCAGACTCTTAACTTATCATTATCACGATCTTCATTCAGTGGTTCTACACGTCCAATCACATTTATTTCTGTGTTTTTCAAATGATTATGCGGCTTGGATAGCATAGTTCAAATTAAGTGCAAAATACTCTATCCTCCCTAGCACGTAGGTCATTGTATTTTTCGTGTTTTAAAAAATAACTCCTAATCATTCGTCAATTTTCATGTGCAAGTCAATGGCATGTGCTCCTTTGTTAATTTTTAAAAAATGAGAGAAATATACATACAACAGTCCAAATATGTCAACCATACGGACAAAGCATATCACTCAAACAATTCATAAGAATTAAGTGATAAAACACTCTACCTTCCTTATTAGGTAGGTTACATTAAATATTATGAATTATCTTGTTATAATGTTTCTTTCTCTCATTTACACACTCCATGATACAGTGTGAAACATTTCAGAAACATGATCTGGTAAAACTTGACCATTATTTTTATATGAATATACTGCTAATGATATTCTATTTTCTTGTAGGTCTATTTGTTAACATGTTGATACATCAATAATCAAAGTTAGAGAAGTTCGACTCTAAATTTTATCAAACTATTAACTTATCATGTTCTTCGGTCAATGGATCTACTCACCATTTCACATGCATTTTTTTATTAGGAGCGGTTTGGGTAGCATACTTCACTACTATTAATCAGTCGTTAGTTTTGTTGTGCAACTGGAATAACATGTGATCTTATGTTGATTTTTTACATGATAGAAAGACACATACAGTCGAAATATGTCTACCATACAAACCAAGTAACATCTGCCAAACAATAGGCTTTTCAGGTTCTCGGACAAAAAATAGTACGAACAAATTATGTGGATAATTAATGGAACATATATCATATTTGTGGCGACTTAGCCCTTTATGTGTCATGCATTAAGCCAAAAGATTTTTGAAAAATTGACGCTTTCTGTCTCATTAAATTGGTTTATTCCTTCACTCAAGGGACATTCTCATCCACTGGCGAGAATATAGTTGTATAGTTGGCACAACCCTATGTGTACCATTAAGCCGGAGATATTCTTAGTGTGAGGGGGGTTCCCGTCAAACAGTGCAACTAATACCAAAGTTTCACAACTCCGAACTCCGAACTGTCATGGATGTTCTATGAGGATCCGGTCCGATGGCAGTCAAATAAATTCGTCATTTATATATACTCAATTATGAAACAATATTTGTAGTGTGACTCATGTGATGACTTTAATTATTATTTTAAACTTCCACGACTCTGAATAAGCGTTTTGTGAGTGCGTTGATCTGATGGCATTCTAATTAGTTTATCACTTGTGTGTACACAATCATAAAAACAATGGATGTGTCCGGTCACAATTATCCTAGATTCCACGTTTAGTCAAAATTAAACTTTATAAAGTTTGACCAAAGCTTTAAAATATAAATCATTATTATTAGAATCATCATAAAATGAATTATCATATTATATAAATATGGTACTATGAATGTTGATATTTATTGCTAAATCTCTTACCAAAATTTATGAATTTTAAGTTTGGCTAAATTCATAACGCAGGGTAAATAAAACAAAGAAGAGGAAATACATACCGGCCAGTTTATTTTTCAAAACTGTCTATATACGCTTTGCCACCACTTTCCAGGATTTTTTTTTGTTTGCGTGCAGCTATCACGTCTGTAGCTACTCTCGTACCTTTACTACCACGTTCAACCATGTTATTTTTCTTCTTTTTGCTTGCACTAGCGGCCAAGGTTGTACTCTAGTAGACCGGTCTGTTTTGAACAAACGTGTCAAACATTCCCTCAGGAATAAACGGAGGTGTCAAACATGTTATGTAACTATTTATTATTTATAAATCTGAGCCATACATTTTATATCTAGCTGTTAAAATTAATTTAGGTGATGTGGATTAACATGGTGGCTCGAAAATTAAACCCTCCGTATTGTGCTTTTAGTATATAAATAGATGGATCTTCAAACTTCTTGATAAAGAATGGGTTTTCCAAACCCTCCTTAAATGGAAGTATATGGGCTCACGAGTGTTATCTCAGATTTTTTTGAAAACCTAGTGATTCACGCTTCTGGTTTGACCTTATGGCTACGAAGAAGTTTTTTTCTACTCACATACTCCCTCCGTTCTAATTTAATTGACTCAGATTTAGTGTAAGTTGTACTAAATCTGAGTCAATTAATTCAGAACGGAGGGAGTAGCTCTTTCTCTATTAAGTATGGTCGGAAATAAGAATATGGGAGGATAAATAGCTTGGTCAAGCCACACTCCGAGAATAATATCCGACGTAATACAATATTGTGTGGCACAAACGCGATAGAGTCGCTAAGGTGATGGGAACTTCCCCACCGACTGTTTCGTTCCAACGAAGTTTATTTGGCCTTAGTCAAGCATCCCAGAATGCTTTGCTACTACGATTGGACTATGTCCAGCTGACGTAGAGTTTAGATAAATTTCAAGGAATCTAAAAAAGAATGGTAAATTCTCGGTTGATTCTATGTACAAAGTGTTAATCCATCCTGATGTTCCAGTTGATAATACTAAGAAAATTTGGAAGATGAAGATCTCGCTAAAAACTAAAGTGTTTGCGTGGTATCTTCTTGAGGGGGTAATTCTTATTAAAGATAATCTCGTAAGACGCAACTAGCATGGAAGTAAAATGTGTGTCTTTTATCACAATGATGAGATTATTAGGAATTTAATCTTCTAGTGTAAGTTTGCTAGGTTTATACGGCCAGCCATCCAAATAGGTTCTACCGTAGTCCCTCCACGTGGCGTTGCAGATATTTTAGGCAATTGGCTAAATGGTGTGGATCCTATGTTAAACCTTCTCATTAGGGTGTGAGCGATTACCGTTATATGGTCGTTAAGGCTATGTAGAAATGATAAGATTTTTAATGATAATTTTTTTTCTGCTATGCAGGTTATCTACTGATGCACATCTATGCTCCGACCATGGTCGTCCCTACATTGTGTCGACCATCGTGACCAGTTTTCGGAGGTGTCTACGCCGTTGGAGGCTGCAACTGGCGAGGGGGTTGTTTTCCTAGCATAGATGACAACATAATATTCGAATCTGCCCTCCATCACCAAACGCGCCTCTATAATTTCTTATTTTGATATGTAATTCGACTTTTTATTTTTTTATTCAGAGACTTGTAAACTTGCCGGGGCTACATACATCCTATCTATGCAGAGGATAAAGTATCAACATATTATCAACCGTAACAAAATCCACGGTAAGTTGTAAGACACTTTTGACCAAGAAAAAACATCATGCTGACCGTTCAATTTATATTTCAGAAGTTTCTATATATTTTCTTACAAAACCACACACTACAAGCCTCTATAAATATTTGATAGGTTATATGTATATATTGAAATCTCTACCAAAGTTTTTTCTAATATATACTAAAAATAGAGGAGAACATCCACTTAATAATATACCTATACGCTATATAATTCACTAATTGTAAGAACTTCAACGAGGCATACTTTTTTTTTGTTGTTGTCATATTTAAGATGAATGTGTATCCATTTGCGAAACATTTTGCATAATTCAAACATAGTTTTAATGATATACAATACAAATATATAATGGAAACAATTAAAAAGTATTGTTTAGTTAAAATGCTAAATTAAGTATATGACATATATTTGTGTAAACCATAAATTGGTGAAAACAATAAGAAAGTATAAATTTTTTGTGTACTTATATTTATTTAACTTTCCCCGGGTCTGGAAATTAATTAGAACAACCCTTGTATGTAAATCGCATGGGATGCAGGTCGGGGAACATCTGATCTAAAGAAAATGCATTGTTATTTTGGTTCCTGATTTAATCAATCCAAGTGAACGAATGAATCTGTAGAGTGGAAGTAGAGTGGAACCATTATTCGTGTCAGTCTCGCCGCACGTAAATATAGTATCGTCACTATTCGATTGTAATAGGTAGGTTTGTATGTTAGCACTCTAATACAATAATCAGCGTAATATATCTCCGGCGCTGGCTATATATTGACATGCGTGTTATGCATACTCATAGATGTTGACGAGGAAAATAAATCATGACTAGTACATATGAGAAAAAATATTGAAATAACTCCTACGTATACACTGCAGAATTCGATGCGTGCAGAGAGCCCAAAAATTTATTTGGAGGAACACCAAGTAGAAGTTCTTCTTTCCAGTTTCATGATTTTTTTAGGTAGTGACTAGCCTTTTTTTATGAACAAACCACTTTTACAAAGTAAATAGTTCTACTACCATTAACTCAACCTTTAATCTACGAGATGAGGTAGTACATGAGTGGCGACTGGTTCTAGGACTTCTCCGTCATTGCATCCAGTAGATATGAGCATGTAGTCCAGTTCCATAATATTGCGTGTGTGCCCTATAAACCGTGACGCCGTGACGGAGGGAGTAATTGACTTGTCACTCCATTCCAAGTCCAGCATTACGTGTTCATGGCGCATGCCAATGTTCCAGTTTCCAATGCGATCAATTTAATTTTAATCTCAGCCAGCAGTCAATATTTCCATTTGTTAATCCGCATGTGGCTCGATGAAAGAAAAATCATGCCTGCTCGAGAGCACGTACGTAACGCGCTGTTACAGGTGCACCACGCTTTGACGACGTCCCCCCTTGTCTAAAACGCCAATCATCAGTTGACAAAACACCAAGAGCACGAAGAAAACATCAAAATTAACCCGCAAATCGTATATTCAAATGATTGCGAGGGAAATGGTCCTTCCGCCACTGTTTAATTCTTCTGTTCACCTCGATAATGACGCGGCAAATCATTCGAGTTCTCCTTTCCTCGAAGCTTGCAATACGACCGTGGAAAACTTTGTGGACTTGCTGCGAGCGATCTCACAGCTTGGAGACAAATAGTAAATCATAAAGAAAACGTAAGCTGAATCATTCATTCCATAACTACGATTATCACGACTCGGTCTGCAAACGCATGCGATCGACGGATCGAGTGCAGTTCGATTTGATCCAGCCCGCCCGATGGAGCTCGATCGTTGACAGCAATGGCGGAATGGCAGAGTCGGTGAATCTGCCCACATCGAGGGGCGCTCGTTGACTCCCGCCAAATCACGCACAGCTCCACGTGGGCTCCCGCGATCCGATCGCACGGCCCGCGCCAAGCCCACCTAACCTCAGCCTCCTCCTCCTCAAATACGTGCCACTCCTCTCCCGCACCAAACGAACTGAGAGAGAGATCACACACAGGTCGGTCGGTCGGTCGATCCCATAGATCGGCCATGGCGTCCTCCGAGCTGATCTACCGAGGCCACGACGCGCAGCCGCAGCCCGCCGGCGCGTACGCGGCGGGGGAGGCCTCCAAGCCTCGGAACAAGGCGCTGCTCATGTCGCGCCCGCTGCTGCGGTACGTGCTGGGCGAGCAGCGCCTGGCGTTCGCCGTCGTCGGCATGGCCATCGCCACCCTCCTGTTCCTCCTCCTCGCCCCCTCCACCACCACCACCACCGCGACGACCTCGAGCAGCGTGGCGCACCTGGCGGCGGTGGGAGTCGTCTCCCGACAGTACTCCGGCGGGGCGCGGATGGCGTACGAGCAGCAGCGCGGCCTCGCCGGCGGCCGCGTGCCGCTGGGGCTGAAGCGCAAGGGCCTCCGGGTCGCGGTGACCGGCGGCGCCGGGTTCGTGGGGAGCCACCTGGTGGACCGGCTCCTGGCGCGCGGCGACAGCGTGATCGTGGTGGACAACTTCTTCACGGGCCGCAAGGAGAACGTGGCGCACCACGCCGGGAACCCCAACTTCGAGATGATCCGGCACGACGTCGTGGAGCCCATCCTGCTGGAGGTGGACCAGATCTACCACCTCGCCTGCCCGGCGTCCCCCGTGCACTACAAGTTCAACCCCGTCAAGACCATCAAGACCAACGTGGTGGGCACCCTCAACATGCTGGGGCTCGCCAAGCGCGTCGGCGCCAGGTTCCTCCTCACCAGCACCAGCGAGGTCTACGGCGACCCGCTCCAGCACCCGCAGGTCGAGACATACTGGGGAAACGTGAACCCCATCGGTACGTCATCATCTTCTTCCTCCCTTCGATCCTCGATCTCCTTCATTTTTTTCCCGTGGGAAATTCCCTTCTTCTTCCTCGGGGAGACGTAGTAGTGCACATGTGGATCCAAATTGCCATTTCAAACGTCGATCGGGTCCGCTCTCTGACCACATACACCTTACGTCGTCTTCTGTTTGTACATGGGAAAGAGACAGAAATGGTCGTTATGGATACTTCTGTTCCGTTTGCAGTTGCAGTATTCAAACTAGCTCCATCTTGTTCAATTTTTTATTTATAACTCCATCGGTGTCTGAACTCTGAACAGTGTACTCGATCTCTCTGTGTGAATAATGAATCTTGATTTCATCATCAGGTGTGCGGAGCTGCTACGACGAGGGCAAGCGGACGGCGGAGACATTGACCATGGATTACCACCGCGGCGCCAACCTCAAGGTTCGTGACACTTAACCATTCACCACTCGCCCCCCGACCAGCTGCTCGACTTTACTGGAAACGAAAGCATCCTCTTCTCTGTTCTTTCCTAATTTAGAAGCAAAAAAATAATTAAATTGTTGCATGCAAGGTGATGAAAAAGTGGATGAAATGAGCGATTAAACTAAGCTAATTAGAGTAAGTAAGTTAGCTAAAGGGGCTTTGTTTGTTGGCAGGTGAGGATTGCTCGGATCTTCAACACCTACGGGCCGCGCATGTGCATCGACGATGGCCGGGTCGTCAGCAACTTCGTCGCTCAGGTAATAACATAACCTAATTAACAACCAATGAAATTACCCATGCATCATCGGGCGCATGCTTCCACGTTACCTCCATCTTTCCGCTTTACTTGCATGCCTTGGTCGTAGCTAGCTAGCGTTCTGCTACCACTACTCTAATCTAGTATTAGTTTATTGCGATCTAGATCTACGATATATAGCAATAGTTTACCACGGCCGGCCTCGATCTTCTAATCTGTAAAACCCTCTTTTCCATCTAGCCACATACTAGTACAATTAGTACTGTACATGATTACATCATTTTTTTTCTCCTGAAAGGGGAGAACTATTACATTATAATATGTTATTTGCAGCTTGGATTTTGCGAGTAGTTCATTTGTGTCGACGTATTCGTACTCCAAAAATAGTCTTGAATCATAAGGTTATCCTGGAAGACAACTGAAACCCTCTCCCTTGGCTAGGTTTTTGTTAGGGGATTTCGACTCCCTGCATATATAGCTAGATGATTCATCATTCCGTTCAATTATTATAATCTTTGCTAAGGGCGGACACAGACACAAGTGGACCAAGAGTGATGGTTTGTTTAATTCATCCCAGGTCCCAAATCATGTGCCGGCCGGCCTATGTAGATGGCAATTGCATCTAAACTAGAGAAACTTTGGCAATTGGACACGCGTTCAACCTCTCATTCTTTTACACCAAAACCTCAACCCTGGTTAATTAAAACCTGCTTTGCACACGAAAGTACATGCCAAAGTGTGGAGGAAGGATTGGTAACACTACCATGTGTAGGAAGCCACACGCACCACATGTAAACGGCTAGATAGATGAAGAAACTAGTGATGCTTAGCATGCAACCTGTCCCAAGGCGATTAGTCATTGATGGGTGTCTATATATTGGTGTGCGTGATGTTAACAAGTGCTAGATAATGGTGACACCGGCCTGATATATATGTGTCGACTGATGGATGCAGGCACTGAGGAAGGAGCCCCTGACGGTGTACGGCGACGGGCAGCAGACGAGGAGCTTCCAGTACGTCTCCGATCTGGTAAGCTCTCCCTCTCACTCGATACCAACACATCGTTGATGCCACAGGCCAATTAATTGATATTTGCACGCACGTTGCCTAGCTTCTTGCCTGCTGGGCTGGCCCTCGCTCTCTTTTCCCTTTCGCAAGCTAAAGTGCAGTTAGCACGGTGTTAATTGGTTGGCTCATCGTGTACATCTGAAGCTATAGTTGGCCGTTGGTCGTTTGCATGGAAAAGTTCCTTGGTTGCAGCACTGCCACATTTTCACCTCCTTTTGCTTAGCCAGTTGCTTGGTGATGTGGTCACTGCCATGCCAACAATGTTGTGGATATAACTTATCGCTCAATCTAAGATAAGGGATAAATCGGCCAGTTTATGGGCATATCGGCCGATATCTTGAACAATACGCTATACATTGTTTGCTCCTCCAGACACATGTTGCTTATATTAGTTGTTTGTCCGTGTTGCCAACGGCGACCGTCCTTGGAGTCGGTTAATTAGGTCAGGGTGGTCCAATCAGCAATCATGTTTTGCCGCTGCCTGCTCAAGTACGCCAAAGCGGTCCCTGCATTGTGGATACAGACCTATTTGGCTCCACCATCAGCAAGCATTGTGCCTAGTCGTCTCTGTGGTCTCCTCCTCTACTGCGTTGCTTGCTGCTTCGATAGGAAGCAATGGAGGCTGGGCAGGTAGAGCTCTAGTGGTTGACGGACCGAGGAGACGCTGCACATGTCTGAACCATGGAAGTTGGTAGGTGCAGCGTCCGTCAGTCAGTCCGTGCCGCTAAGCTAGCTAGCGTGGCTCCAACAAACCGTTAGGTGCACTGTTGCTACCGACAGGCGGCGGCATCAGCCTAGCAGCAGCCATCAACCTTTTCTCGATTGAGAGCACGAGTCCGTTGGCATCGATCGTACGCATGATCGAGTGGTCACTGTTTTCCATCGGACACATTTTTAGTAGATCTTTCTCTGTTTTTTGTTTTTACCAGCGTTCAGTGTGTCTAATTAACATTTCCTGAATCCTGAAAGCATTTTGCATTGTGTGTGTGTGTGCAGGTTGAGGGACTGATGAAGCTGATGGAGGGGGAGCACATCGGCCCCTTCAACCTAGGGAACCCTGGGGAGTTCACCATGCTGGAGCTGGCCAAGGTGGTGCAGGACACCATCGACCCCAACGCCAAGATCGAGTTCAGGCAGAACACCGCGGACGACCCGCACAAGCGCAAGCCGGACATCACCAAGGCCAAGGAGCTGCTCGGGTGGGAGCCCAAGATCGCGCTCAAGAACGGACTCCCGCTCATGGTCCAGGACTTCCGCAACCGCATCTTCGGCGACCAGAAGCAGCAGCCTGACGTCGCGGAGTGATCTTTTCAGTGTAGGACATTGTCGAGGGAAAGATCGAGGATGACAGTGCACGGTGAGCAGCCGGAAGGGTCAATCAGATGGGAATGTATGAGATCGAGGGTGATACACAACACAAGTGTGTAGGTTGTTTTAAGTAGAGTCATACAGAATTACAGAGATCGGTACTGTAGCTTGCTAATGCTGCCGCTGCCGCTGCCTGCAGTAAGAACTAAGAACCATAGGATGGACGGATGGAGTAGTGACTGGATGCATGTAGTTGTTAATTTGTTTGTTCAACTTGTTCTCCTTTTCTACATGCTCTGTTCTCACCCTCTTTCGGTTGGAGATGATGATGTTCCTCTGTCTCGCTGTGTTCTCTCAATCCAAGTATCCGACCATGCATGGCTGCTGTATTCTTCCGGGATTAAATCCAGTGTCTATGATCAAAATCTACTTACTTAATAATGCTACAGCAACACACACCACATTCTTTTGACATATAACACACAACACTTATGTTGTTGGTAATTTTCCATGCTAATACGTACCACCTGAATCACCATACAACTCACACTAAATTATTCCATACGAACCGTTCTACTTGATACATGGGGATACTAGCTCACATAGTCACATCGTACTCATGACAACTTGACAAGCGACTCCAAGGTCCAATCCCAAGGCCAAAACTGCTGGATTAGTGAGGATGAAGGTGTCATCATCATCCTCAAGCTTAGGAACAAGCTCCTCCCTTCCCCGGGGCCTTACTCCCCATCTTCTTCATTGTTGTAATCGTTATCTTGGGATGAAAATGAGAGAAAAAATTCCAAGTTTTTTCCAGAAAAAACAAAATACAGAGGCGTAAACAAAAATTCTAATGCGGAAACGCAATTCCGGCAAGACATTTTCTGGAGGAACAACTGTTTGGTCTGTTTTTCAGCAAATACGAAACTTTCTATTTTATTTTGGTTGTCATGCATGATGGCCCTGTCCAGCAGGTCCTTAACAATCTTCCCAAAATAGGCCCAAACCAGCATATTGTACTACCTAATCCAATACCTTTTTGCTCTTCTCCCCAAATAAGGTTGGTGCAGTGCAACCATTCTTTTCCGTCCCTGACCTAGCCGCTAGGTGTAGGGGTGACTCCATCTTCCTCCTCTGATCTCCTCCAGCGAAGGGGCTGGTCCACCCCTCCCCCCCCCCCCCCCCCCCCCCTGTGTTTATTGCTCCGGTGGCAGGAGGGAGGGGGGACTCCGTTTCCTCCGTTCTGGCATGGAAATTAGGATTAGGATATTTTGGCGTGATGCCTCGTTGGGGTAGTGGGAGCGGCGCACAGTCAAATAAATTTGCCTCAACTGCGGCGTTGTCTCCGGAGCCATGGTGGAGCAGAAAGGATTCGTTTAAGAGTGTGCGCATACAATTTTCTGTGATGGTGACACCCGGAAGATAGTGCATCTTGTTACGGGGTTCGTGGTTGTAGGCTGACGGGTCTGGTTCCCTATGCCAACTTCGTCGTGTGGGGGTGTAAGTTCTAAAGTTCCATGGCATGCCCGAGATCGTGTTGCCCCTGTCTTATTCTTTCAACGACATTGTTTTGCCATGTGCCACACTTTTTTGGAGGTCCGAAAAGCTGTTAATCAGTGATGTAGCCGCGTCGAGTTCGGGTGAAGAGGTGATATGTCTCTCTTCACTCTGGTGGCTGCTATGGTGGTGTCGAATAAGAGGGATAGGCGTTGGTTTGTCACATAGGTTTATCCTATTTTTCAGTTCTCTAAGGTCGGTATTTACGAGCCTTGTAATTTGATCTATATTTTATAAATGAGATACGTATTACCAGTAAAAAAGAATGGTGCAGCCATACAACCAAAGGTTAGGGACACTAGACCGCTGATTTGGTTGTATCGTGTCAGCCACCCATACACCGTTTTTGTATCCGTATTTAGTTAGTAGCTATTTTTGATGATGTTCGTATTTGTTTCTACATTTTCAGCCGTGGAAACAAAGCAACAACACTCATTTTCTGTGTGTTTGCACTCGGTTTGTATTTTCATTCATGACCATGTAGTTAGGCACACTCGCATGTTCCATACTCTCCTAGAGATATATCCTTGTCGCTAATGGGTTAACGATACACCCAGTTGATGGCTCCATTTTATAGAGTTTGACGACATTTTTTTTAGAAAAGGAGGGAGTGCCCCCAGGCTCTTTGGATGCACACAGCCGTTTTTAAGTTGAGTTTCACCTGTTTTCTCTTTTACACTAGCCCAAATATTTAGAAAACATAAAAATCTTGTATTCCTTTGCGACTTTCAGGAACAACACATTTTTTGAAGGAATAAAAGGTATAAATGGAGAATCTGCAGCTGCGGTCACAACATACATAACGACCTACGGTACAATCGGGAGTCAACATACGTGTCCACCGTACTATACCCCGTTGTCTCACCCTCGTCAAAAGGAACAACTTTCACAAAGGCACCATGCGCGGAAAACCACCAAGAACGTCACAAAAAAGAGCTAGAACAGAAGAGAAAAGAAATCCAGAGAAAATACATCTTCCAAATATGCTCCACGGTTATCTTATTTGAGATCCATCACTCCACCATTATCATCCCCGCATATAGAGGGACTGATTCATTCTTGCAAGGCTAGGGCTGTAAATTCTACTCGTATTTGATCTAAAGGATTTATGTTGGCTGATCTTTCAACTACGGTTGCTTACTACGGTAACATCAAGATGAATCTTATTGTCTAACTAGTTGAATGCCCGTGCGTTGCTACGGATGTATGTGGGCTGTGTTTAACCCTTCGTTTCTATCTTCCATTTCCTTGTGTCTTCCTTCTCCTCTCTAATTGTTCCACTATATTGTGATGCACTCTGTTATCCTTCATTGTTAGAGGAAATATTTTGGTCATTCGAACTAATAATCATGTATAGGTAGCGAAGTGGGCTCTCGTAACATGTGCTACAAAACAATGACCATGGAGACACATCGTTGTACTTTTCATGCTTAAACACTACTAAAATTTCAAACATACATGAACCAAAGCATAAATCTCCTGCGTTTCAAAAAAAAAGCATAAATCTCCGAATCGGTTCTATCAATACAAACGCTTGTGAACACTAAATAGAACATTCACACAAACGAACACTAATTTATCAAGTGTCCTTTTGATAATATGGATATTCAAAAGTGAGTATGATGCATCTTCCCAATTGCTCAAATCGTCTAAATATCATAGATCTTGTTTCGGGTCACAAAAAGCTTACAAGTTCACAACCCAATAGTCCTTTAGTGCCTTAAAATCGGATATGGATTGTATAAAACGGTTTCGGAATCGAATATGGTGCGGAAATTATCCTATCCGTTTACACCCCTACCTAGGTGGATGCTGTAATTTACAAAAGTCAAAGGATGGCGAGGATTGATTCTCACAAACTCATCCTCCAGCTAATCGAGACACCAACTTCCTGCAGCTCATTGCTCATCTTGGAAACGATTTTTTTTTGTAAATACAAATTTGGAGACAAGCAATTGTTCAGAGACCACCAATGGAAAAAACAGAGAAACAACATGAACGTAGATTCTATTGCATACAAATAATTTGAAATAGACATAATTATGAGTATGATACTTTACACTGAGGATCTTGAAGAGAATTGTAGAAATGTATCTATATTAAAAAGATAAAAACAAGATCCTTTTACACATGAATATCTCGAATAGATGCTATAAAAAATGAAACATGCGAGAATGATACGAGTCTATCAAAAGGAGAAAAAACTGACATGCTTGGTCAGCTATCTAAGACAGATCGAGCTCCACTTACTGCCACTAATTTTCCAGCTAATATGGACCGGAGCCGGGCAAGAGAAAGAATAAAACGCAAACCAAGTGTGTTTTTGATTTTGTGGCAGATTCTTTCATTTCTCAGTGCATCACTTTGGTTTTGAGTCAAGAAATGACAATCCAAGTGGGGTAGACTCCTGGCAATCCAACGGAAAAATCAAACTCTAGAGAGTTTTACATGCAATAGGCCAATGAGCTGCCACTTGATAGAAGAATGCTTTTTAACTTTTGATTTTTCTCTTTCAGAATGCAAATCTGATTATCTATTAATTTGTTGGTAGTGCTTAGTGACTGTGTACACAAAAACGCTAATCTAGACATAATACACACGGTCCTGCTTAGTCATCTAGCTAAAAAACATGGGAAGGTAAAACTTAAAGATGACAAACTGTAATTTCACCTTTTGTTTGTTGTGTTTACGCATCCAGCCAGGCGCCGGCCATCGAGGAGCTCAGAAAACTTCATGTCATGGTCTGCAAGCGAGCGGAAAAGGGAGGTGTAACACCAGGTTTGCATTGCATGCAATGGCAGTAACACCATCCACAGAATCAAAATAGCATTCCATGATATAGTATACCTGCAGGGGAGAAGGACCAGACTTTGCTAAATGTGAGGAAGAGGAGCAAGATCACGTAGGTCTTGGAATTCCGCTGCTACAGCGTGGTCTGCAAAACCTCGTTGATGTCCTCCTCCTTGCGATGGGTGGCCTTCCCCTTGCATGCATATTTCCTACACAAGTACAACTTCTAAGAGAGGAGATTTGAGACCACCGGAAGAAAAATACAAATTCTATGCAAACATAAAAATAGCTGAAAAATTAACAATAATATATTTCACTATGGATCAGGACCTGAACCCTTATATGCATATTTCCTAAACAAGTACCATTCTAAGAGAGGAGATTTGTGTAATTATATCGAATAATAGACCACCAGAAGAAAAATACTAATTCAAGAATAGCCAAAAAATTGACAATAATATATTTCACTATGGATCAGGACCACGTCGATCCACTAAAGAATCTCCGTCGAAGAAGAGAAAGTATGATGTTGGATCTAGCAATCATATGAATCAATTGACAAAAATAAAACGGAGGGAGTATTTGATAGCAAGATTGTGTTTTGTTGATTGATTATTATTGTTGTATTGATACTTTTAATTAACACAAAAATTATAAATTAAAACAACTGATATTGAAACTAATGGATTAATCCATCTTAAAGATTGTTTTACACCTAAATAGGAAGTAGAACGAACATGTTACAATCATCGATTCATTTGTCGCAAATATTTATCTTCCGTGCAACGGGCATGTTTGTTTATATTTCACTATAAGAAATAAGAAACTAATTAACCATCCGTACCACTTCATGAATCTTTATTTATATTCTGATAGGTGAGGAAACTGAACCAGCTATAGATCGATGTGGTATCCACGGCAGCAACTGCAACACACACGTGCATTGGTCTGTTTGAATCAGTTTCAAAATCGACTGACCCGAATGTCAGTTTTGTTCTCCAAAAATCTTTAGGAATCAAGGACAAGTACTTTTTCCATTTGAGTCTGGATGGATGAGTGCATAATCAGTATTTACCCTACTCTTCTAGGCAGCGATGTAGGCGCTAACCCCCCGACATCAGCCTACACGTAGAGCAGAGCAGATCGTATCGGACGAACTCAATAGAAAGAAGAAGGTTACCAAGAAGATATATGTATGTATGCATACTCTATGCTGATTCTCCGCCCTGCTCGCGGCCGCCGCTCATTTCGACCGCATGGTCGCCGCCACTGCTCAGGACCGGCGCTGCTCTCTTTCTTTCTCTCCATGGTTTGTCCGGTGACTGGTGTAGGGGTGATGGGATGACGAGCTGCCGAAGATGCCGTGCGTGCGGCGAGCTCCCCTCTCCCCCTGGTGGCTCTTCCCTTCCTCCATGGGCACGGCCCCGACGAGCACGGCGTCCGGATCCAACGCACGACCGACGACGAGAAGTGGCGTGGAGAAGGTCAGGGTGTGGATTTCCGCCGGCGGTCGCTGCGCTTGCGCCCCCGTCGGTCGCCACAAACAGCAGGGTCAGGGCTTGGAGGTTTAGGATTCGGCTCACAGGCGTTCCATTCCTCTTACCGGAGGACGGAGGCGGCGCCATAGAAGGTCAATCGGTGGCGGTAGAGAAGAACGAACCCTAGACGTGGCTTCCGTTCGAGATGTATTCGCTCGAGGAGAGGCAGCTATCGGAGAACGGATCGTTGATTTTAGATGGGCTTGGCCCATACATGCGCGCTAGCGATACGGAGTCGGAGAGCCTGGCAGACGAAAGGGAGCTTACGTACGTACGTTGAACTCCCATTTAATAGTAAAGATTAAGGGCATAGACAACATGATCTATAGACTACAAGACTAATGACTTATTTTTAGTGAATCCAGGACCTCTAGATGGCATATGTTGATATCAAAGAGGAGAAAACACAACTAAAGAATCATGAGACGCCACGTAAGGCGTTAATATGGTAACATAAAGCAGAATAATAGAGTTATGAAAGTCCAGCAAGAGCAGTTTGATTATTTAAGAGTGACTTGCCTACCGACCATTCAATATAAAGAGTATGTATTTATTCCACCGAGCATATTCATTCTCATCATGAATTGTATTTTCCCGCGCCTATATGTTCAATAGCGGCAAACGACATTTCATTTCTTCTTTTTTATGTTTATATTATTTACTTTCGGGTTCTACTTTATTATTCTTTCATCAAACAAGTTACTTTCACATTTTCCAATACAATTTATACAGTTAATTCACTCAATACTAGTGACACCTTGGGTGTGAGCGAAATACTCACAATAAACACTCTTTGACTGGGACGATGTAAACCGAAAGAATATTTTCGCATAATGCTTCAACTAATCCGTGCACTTGCATGTATCAAGCTATTTTATGTTGCCGTTGTAAGGGAGCTAAGCGTTGAGTATTTTTCTTCTTAACTAAATTGAAGCAGCTCTTGTCGTAGATGCTTTGCGTCTGGACAAAGATTATACACGTTCTTTTAAGAAATAGTTGCCAGATTACTTTGGTAGAGTTCTAGAGGAATTAGTTCCGGAATCACTGAAACTTCACAAGATGATGAAGTATTAATATCATTACTTAGCTTGCTAATATGTCTATCTCACCGAAGCATGAAAAGACTTAGCGCTCCATCTAAGAATTACATCAAGAATCTTATAATTAATCATGACATGAACTTATGGAATATGACATCGATACATTCCTTATGAATGAACTACAGAGTTTCCATTTTCAGGTGGCCTATTGCTTCCTTTCGCACGCGCGCTGGGCGGTTGTTGCGAGCGGCCGCGCGCGCGCCGTCCGATCTGCCCATCGCGTTAAGCTTATTCTCGAACGCTCACAGTTAACGACAAAGAAAACCCACGAGCCACACCCCGCTCCTTCCCATATACGCATGGCCGCCGCATCCCTGGTGATCCCGACGGCGCAAGTCCTCCATGGCTCCACCTCACCTGATCCTCCAAAACCACCACCCAGGCGGGCGACGCCGCACTCTGCTCCTTCCGCACCGACCAGGGGCCGCGCGCCGCCCTCCTCCTGCACTGAGGCAAGCTCTCGATGATAGCCGGCGGCTGCTTCCGCGGGCACCTCACCTCAGGCTGCTCGTGCCGCCTCCGCCCAGCCTGCCACTCCGGTCCGGGGAGATCTCATTGTCGCAAATTGATGGAGACCCGCGCCTTGCTCGGCGTCCGGGACAGCACGCTCGCCTGCGCCTTCAGGATTTCCTTCGGCGCCCGTGCCGCTCCAGCGCGCGGTGTCACCGGCATCCGCCACGGGGCTGCCTGAATGTTGTGCCTGCACGGCGGAAGCCATATGCCGTTGCCGCTCCCGCTGCACATGCGCTTGCTAAATATGTTGGGATCTTCCGACGATAGTTGCAGCAGATGCACTGATCCGGCCATGCATGCGCCATGGTAGCAACCAAGAACAATTTTCTGTTGGGACCAAGCTAGATGGATCGATAGATGTAGTAGTAGTCAGTGGTCTCTACGAACTAACTCTGGAGATGGTAAATCCTGCTACTAATTACTGTCAGTCAGTGGTACTAGTGCTCCTGCCGACTGCAGGGCGATCAGGGCGATGTAAATGTTGATATGTAGTACACTTATGCATATGCATGCCTGATGGTGTTAACGCACCTGATCGATCGATCCCTCACAGCTTCACTAACTGCGTACAGCTAAAACTGTAGTAATGAGTCCGACCGTACCGCAGCGAGGTTTAAATTGCCTTTCGTTTGTCTCGTGATGTTACGAAGTTGCCTAACACATAATTGCTCAAATCTACCAATTCTGGTGACTACCTTTATATAGTACTTACTTAATTCTATCAATTTGTTGCCCAACTGCGTATATTAGAATATTTTAGGCAACTAATATATGGAGTTAGGCAACAAACTTATAAAGTTGAGCAAATATTAGAATATTTTAGGTAACTAATATATGGAGTTAGGCAACAGAATTGAGCAAATATTAGAATATTTTGTAGGCAAATTGAGCAAATTCATATGTTGTAGGCAATTTATTCGTGACACTGGGCAACATAATCAGTATTTGTAGGCAAGTTCATAAGTATTTTAGGCATGTTCATATGTTGTGGACAACTTATCCGTGATATTGGGCAACATAACCAATATTTGTAGGCAAGTTCACAAGTGTTTTAGGTAAGTTCATATGTTATAGGCAACTTATCCATGATATTGGGAAATATAATCAGTATTTGTAGGCAAATTTATAAGTGTTATAGGAAAAATCATATGTTGTAGGCAACCAATCAGTAATATTAGGTAACAAATATGTATTTGTAGGTAAGTTCATAATTGTAGACAACTTATCCGTGATATTGGGCAACATAATCAGTATTTGTAGGCAAGTTCATAATCGTGCGCGCTATCCGTCACGCGCAAGCGGCCACACGCACACCGTCCGTCGTGTGCCAAGATTGGTGATGTCTCGACATGTACGGCAGTCGTGCCCCAGACCGACTAATTTTTTGTCGTTTCCTCATTCGCACACCGTGATGTCCTCCATTCCCCTCCCTTCCCTGCGACGATTATGCAGTAAATGTGTTGTTCGGCAACTTTTCTCCCATTAAGATTTTTTTTCTTCTAAGCGTGTAAATTAGGCAATTATGCAGTAACTGTGTTGTTAGGCAACTTTTCACCCATTAAGTAATTTTTAAGGTAAAAAATGTGGGAAAGTAAGCAATTATGCAGACTAAATAAACAACTACTCTATACTATTGGATAATAATACACGTCCATCGAATCAGACTATTCAGTGCATCTGGCACGAAAAATAACAGAGCTATCGATCAGCAGTTGCGCTGGCCGTCAATCGTGCGCTCCATCGCCGCTCCTCCTGCCGAGGAATTGAAGACGGATGAGTTGCTCACAACACCATGCCGCTGCACTGTATCCGTGGCAACCGCAACGACAGCGGGAGCTCGTCCATCTCCGAGTAATCGTCGGTGTGATACTTCATCGGCTAGGAATCCCCGGATGGCGGCAAGACCCGGGCCGCAGACGTCGCGCTCCCAGGAGGTGGCCTCGCCGGCAGGGCCGGTGCCGGCGAGCCGCGCGCGGAAGGTGCCCGGCGTCCAGCCGACGCACAGGCCAGCTCCACCCATCTCCATGCCGGAATCTTGGCCAGGCACCGGCACCGGGATGTGGCCTTGATCTCGACGACGGCGCCCAGGCTTTTCCGGCCGGCAAAGTAGCCGTCCGGATCAGGCACGCCAACGGCCTTGCTGAGCCCGGCAGCAGGCCATGGAGGCTTCTCGACGGCGACGAGCACAGGATTGGGAGGTCGGGGACGAGTCAGTCGCGAGGACGCGCGCTGCTGTTTGACTTCGCCGCCACCGCTCATCGCCTGCGCGGAGGGCCGGGTCCCCGCAGGGAGAAGCTGGGAGAAGCCAGCTCGGCAGCTTCGACACAGCCACTCGGGACAGCCGGAGGACACGACCTCGACGCACACGAAGCTAGCTTGACGGCCGCGCAGGACAGCGGAGGATGCGCCTTGACGCCAGAATGAAGGGCGACGTGCGGTGGGCGGCCAGTGCGGGTTGCCGGGGCGGCGCTCGTGGCCGGAAGGGGTTGGTGCTCATCGCCGGAGCGGTGGCCGGAAGGGGTTGGTGCTCATCGCCGGAGCGGAACGCGCGATGGCGAGCGATTCAGAAATGGGGAAACATGTGGGGTGGGGCGCACGTGGGGGAACTTTCCTTTTTCGGGGCAGCTGTTTAGATCAGCAAACCAACGCTCAGCCGTTGGCTAGACGTGTCCTAATGAAAATTATGTGATGCACGTGACTATGCTTGATGATCTATGCATCATCTTCAAACGAAAAGAAAAAACAAAATAGAAAAGTTTTTTTTGCCGGCCCCGTTGATTTTTTTTTTTGAGGGCAAGGGGCTGTAAGAGCCAAACCTGACGTCCGTAGACGTTGCTGAACGAGCCCAAGGTGAGTGTTGCCCCTATTTTCAGCCTAAGAGCGTCAAATAGTAGGGCCCGAAAAAAGCACAGCTAAAATATTGCAGGGGCCCAGGATGTCTTCCAAGATCCAATCTAAGCCCAGCCTATCGCGCTTCCAAGCCCATCTTAATCGCCCAGACACAGCAATCCAGCCCGCGAGAATGGCAGCCCACAAGGCCTATATATAGCGCGCGCCCCCGCTCTCGCTCGCCCTGGTAAACCCTAGCCGCCTGCCCGCCGCCGCACACACCACACCAACCCGAGCGCCGGCCGAGGAGGAAGAGAGGGTGAGATGGCTCGCGGCGCGGTGTCGGCGGCTGCGGCTGCCAAGGGCAAGAAGAAGGGGTCGGTCTCCTTCGTGATCGACTGCACCAAGCCCGTGGAGGACAAGATCATGGAGATCGCCTCGCTGGAGAAGTTCCTGCAGGAGCGCATCAAGGTCGCCGGCGGCAAGGCCGGGAACCTCGGCGACTCCGTCACCGTCACGCGCGACAAGAGCAAGGTCACCGTCACCTCCGACGGCAACTTCTCCAAGAGGTATACGCGCCTTCCACGCTCCAAGATCTCTTTTGGTCCTTTAGCTGCACACTCTCACAGCTCCTGAATTCGTATCTACTTATATGTGTAAAGATCTACAGCTCCTGAATTCGTATCTATACGTGTAAAGATATGTATGAACTTTGTGTGCTGTATGCTGAGTTAGTAAATTTACTTCTGTCGTGCATGAGCTTGGATTAGTTCATTTTTGCAGTTTTGTGTAAATGTGACTGACTTACTGCACACCATATCATTATATGTTGTTTATCTTGGTAGTTTATCGTTACTCATTACTTTGAGTTTTGCATTGCTTACACATGCTGTGTTGTCTCTAGCTCAAATTAAACTAGATACAGGGTTCAACACTTTGATTTTGATCAACTTTAGGCATTGTGATTATAGTTCATCAGACCTTTCTACCATCCATTTAGGGATAGTGTTGTTTACACAATTCAGCTGCAGTGCAGCTTCAGTATCGTTTGAGGAAACTAGGAACGTCATACTCGTGTGTCGGTCACTTTATCATATCTAATTGATTATGACTTTCATATACAATACAGATGCTCTCAGTGTGTCACCAATTTTGTTGTTTTGTTTCAGTTTAGGCTTATCAAATCATTCTCTTGTTATCAGGTACCTGAAGTACTTGACCAAGAAGTACTTGAAGAAGCACAACGTGCGGGACTGGCTTCGTGTGATCGCAGCCAACAAGGAGCGCAACGTGTACGAGCTCCGGTACTTCAACATCGCCGAGAATGAGGGCGAGGAGGAAGATTAGAGTGCATTCCACTTATATTGTAGTCTTGAGCTTGTTGAATTTTGATACTTGAATCTGAGTACCTCTAGTTATCCATCTATCCTTGTGTCGTGCTCTGGTGAACATGGATGGTTTAATTTTAAGAATCCTTATATTTTGTTCGTGCCAACTATGAATCCATATGTTGTGAACCTAGAATATTTGTTCTTGTGTTGTACCGTGCTTGTTTATTTTTTAGGCGTTTCCTCTTCTAATTCTCTGGATCCTTACAGCAAGCTTGCATAATTCTGACATGCCTCGTGAGCTTCTGATTTAAATGCTAAGTGCAGTTTTAGTAATGCCAGACTATCGACTTGAGGTTAATCTTTGAGTCAGGCGCAGCGTTATGTGGCCGTCTGCTACAGTGCTAAAAGCATAAAATGTCTCTATCAGCTGCTGCATTTTGCGGCAGCAAAGCAAATAACAAAAAATGCTGCCTCATCCTTCAAAACTGCTGTAACCGATGCCCGTCTGCAATAGACAGAAATTACAAACCTGAACTGCAACAATGGACAAAACTCATGTACATGACCTTGCCTAAATAATGTAGATAACCTGGTTTAGTCTAAATATTTCCAAAAGATATATTTGATTCAAAGTATTTGGTAGATAGAAAAGGAATATGCAAAGAAAATGTTAAGGACATAAGCAAGAAGCCACATGAGCTGTTCAACTTTTAGCACAAAATTGTACAGAAATCACATTTTCAGGAATATTCGATGACCTGCTCGGGCAAACAGATTCAGGAAAACATTATATCTTCATGAAAGCAGACCATTGTTTCCCTCCTGGTCCTGGCACCCTTGTCATGGCAACAATATTTGTGTGGCAGAACTTCAACTCACCAAAAAATACTCTATTCCCTTGGCAGAACCTGAAGAAAGACGCAACATTAGTCTCTGATTACCTCTATTTTCACAACAACGATGTCTTGCGCCTATTATATAATGGGCCAGAAATTACAACCACTGGTTCTGATACAAACTACCACACATTTTCAAATGAGCAAGAACAATGCAAACTGCCACACATTTTTCAAATGAACAAGAACAAACGTAGACAGGGACTGCTAAAGTAAATTGTCCCATCAATATCAGAAGATAGTGTCAAACAGATAAGGACTCAAGCAAATCTGATTCGCTTCCACACACAAAAATAGATTTGGGCAGTTGCATGGTGAAATATATGACAAGACTTCAATTATTGTAGACCAATTAGAGAATTGATCCACAAAGAATTCCTATGAGAACAGACTCCATATGTTTGTCAGTACTACAAACATGATAAACCGTCCTAATTTCCCTGCGATATCATATTTGAAATCCCATGCTTGGGCTGGATCTGCTGAACTGGCAAGAAGAAAACCTGGTCACTGCTGGTCTTGGGAAACCTTCAAGTTTATTCATGCTAATATACATACATCTACTATGAATCTGCTTATTCCATTTTTTGTAGGAATTTTGATTTATACAAAAAAGAAAATCAAGCTAGAATTTGACAACCACAAAACCACGCCGAGCTTCCAACCATCAGCCCCAAATAACCTAATGTATTACTGCACACAGGAAAAATCTGACAGTCACTATTAGAAGGAATGAACATCACCCTAAGATAAGCACTAACCATTCTCAACATTCAGAGTACAAAACCATGATCACAGCTAAGCTGAACTATCGTAGAGGGCTACCCTCGTTAAGTGACCACTGATCAGTGATCACCATACATGTATAGGGTTGTCGTCACGAGGTGCAAAATTTTCCCATATTGGTGAAATTTCTATGACAAAAAAAGAGACAAATAAATGAGGAAAAATTCGGTATAGTTCTTAGGGAAAGTTCTGGCCTAGAGCATAAATTTGGAAGCTATACAATCAGTACAACAATCTTGTCACGAAGGTTGAGGACAATTATCTCATTTCTTTCTTAAGTGCTGGCATAAGATGTTGTCTGCTACCATGTAAGTCATTGTGTTATAGTACTTAAGTGACTGTTATACCTTGTCCAGTACGCTCAACTTGGTATGCCTGCAGTCTGAAGCTAGACGGTTGTAGTTCTACTGAATGTATATTTTGACATGACAAGTCTGTCATTATATCGCATCTATTCAGAATTTGGAAAATTTAGGCTTCTGGATAAAGAGAAGCAAGTGAATAGGCTTTCCTATTGGTTCATGTTGTCTGGTTTAGCACCATAGTTCCTTATGTATTTTGTACATGGCTTCAAAACTGTGTAATATTACAAGAATACTGAAAATAATTCAAGACTAGCTTAGGTACATCTTTCAGAATTTCCAGGAGCAACAGAAAAGGAAGAAATCAACCGAGTATGCATTTCAAGCAAACATCAAAGCAAACATCAGCTCAAAATAGAGATAAAAGGTGGTTTTGTTTGTATAATTCTATACTTCTGTGTCAATGTTTCGGAATTTCCTAAGGAAACGCAAGGGAGAAATGAACTGAGAAGCTATAGCATTGATGTTTAAAGTGCACTTAGGCTAAAAACAAATAGACTACATGCTTTGCTAGGTCAATAGTTCCATTTTCAGTGCTTTATAAGCCCATGCAGTTATAAAAAAGGTTAAGTATATCATCTTTCTTAGGATGTACTTTTTTATCTTCCGTTGCAGTATATGCTTATTGGTTAGCTAGTGTCATTGGCCTTCGGCTTCTACCCTTCTGGTTAGGTTAGGCTGACTATATGTCTTGTTTCCCCGTTCTCCTGTAAAGTAAATAAAGCGAGAAAGAAGATCTCTCAAGGACTTCACAAGCTCGTCTATATTGCATCAAGAGATTCGACTTTGATTGCATTGCCGACAGCTGATGCTTTCACAGCAAATGAAATACCAATTGCTGTTCTTTAAGAACCGCGCAACAGACGGTTTCCCCACATTCCTCTCCACGCATGGAAACCTCATGGACGAGAGGGAGAAGCACGCCGCCTTCCAACGAACACCGTCGGGGAGTGGCTCAAGTAGCCCCCAGATCCATGGGGAGGATCATCTTCTCAGTCACATCCACCTCCAACACCTGGATCAGGTTCCACTGGTACTTCCCGAACTTGAGACATCGTCCAAACCCAGGTAAACCGGCGATGACCAGGGTTAACTCTATCTAAAGTGGGGCAGCGATGGAGGCTTGACCCTTGGCATCGGAGTAGCTCAAGTTGTATCAAGACCCCCAAGAGCGGCCTGGCATGCGATAGCAGATGGCCCAGCAGTGAAAATATATGATATTTGGTTTGTTCCTAGTTTGGGTTGTTAGTCCTGTAATATAAAGTGGACCCTCAAGAGGTGAATTAATCAAGCAAGAAGGATTACAATCCCCACTGCCTCTTTCTTCCTGCGAGAGCCTAATTTACAACCCTCTCCATCAAGCCGACACAAGCAGAGCCTTCCTCTCGTTGGTAGTTAGACTATGACAAACACTCACTCAGTTGGTTAGCTAGGATTGAAATGCAGTAGCTTGTGTTACTAGGATAATTATCAAATACCGGGAAGTAACAGAAGTAGTACTAGTATAATTGTCTGGACTGAAATCACATGACATCAACAAGATTATTATTGTTGCAAGAAACCAAACTTGTTTAGCTTACAGAATGTGCTATCGTAACACAATTAAGTTTCATACAAATCACGGCCTAATCATTCCAGGCATGCGAAGATGACAAACCTAGCTACGGGAGCAGCTTCCCAGCCATGAAGCAGCCAAACTTATTGCTCCGGGAGTACTCATACGGCACGCCGGCGACCGTAAGCAGCCGCTTCAGGACCTCCTTCGCCCGGTCGGGCTCGGCTGTCTCGCACTCCAGCTCGTAGTTGGTGCCGAACTCGAAATGCGTCTCGTCGAGCTCCAGCACGAGCCCGAGCCCCTCGCCGCCGTCCTCGAGCTGATACACACCGCGGGTGTTCCGGAACCCGCCGAGACAGACGAACGGCGCGGAGCGCCCACCGACGCCGTACTCGCGGGAGACGAGGCGGACGATGTCGGAGTCGACCGAGCCGAGGCGGGCGGGGTCGTGGACGCAGGCGAGGGCGAGGGCCGGGTCGAGGGGCTCCTCGACCTCCTCGACGCGGCTGACGCCCGCGTCGAGGCTCGGGCGGCGCTTGAGCGCGAGGACTGCGCGGGAGGGGGCGCGGTCCTGGAGGCCGTAGAGACGGACGCGGAGGGCGGCGGTGGCGGCGGCCAGCGGGCGCGCGGGGGCGTCGAAGAAGAGGTTGCGCTGGGCGTCGGTGCGGAGGAGGCGCGGGGCGAGGAAGGAGGCGAGGCGGCGGTGCGCGGCGGCGTCGGGGAGGCGGAGCTTGATCTCCACCTCCATGGCCCGCTGGGATGGGGTGGGGGCTAGGGTTTGGGGTTCGGGGGGTGGATGCCGATGCGCTGGGGCTTGGAAGGCGCGGCGTGGGGCGGCGGGTGGAGGAGGCGGAGGAGGGGGTTGGACGGCCGCGGGGTTGAGAGCGGTGTGGATTCGGCTGCGGTGGCGGCGGCGGCGGCCTTGGAGCGAAGGTGTTCCTCGAGCTCGTCGCGGTCGGAGCTGCAGAGCTCGATGCGGGTTGGTTGCCGGCGCAACATCGACTGGACCAGGTTGGGTTGGGCGGGCCGCTGGGGTGGGGGAAACGGAGAAAATTGCAAAAAACCTCCACACGTGGGGCTAGGGTTTTAAGGGCCACCATTTTACTACATTTCTTCGAGTAAAATATATTGGTGGTCATTGAATTTGCCGTAGGACTTGTCATGGTCACCGTACTTAATTATACGAAAATAAAACACTGCGTGAAGTAAATACAGCACACGCATTGGCGCATAGCACACTTGTCTTGGCAGCTTAAGAATAAGATGCACCCATCCCGTTTCTCCTATAAATCAGGACTTTTAAATTATTTATCTCATAACTAACGGTAGAAGAAATTGAAGAGCACATGTTTAATTTATTATAAGCCGTCAAAAGAACCAGATCTAAGCAGCTTTCCTCAATCGAACCTGTGTGTGGCAATTTTGACTTGACTTGGTCTGGTTTAAACTGTTTAAATAGATGTGTATTTGTCGGGTTGGAGTCGGAAAGAGCCAGAAGGGTCTAGAAACTGCATTAGTCAAAATGGCGGGTATAATTTCACAAGGAGCCCCTGAAGAAAATAATTAAATTACAACACACGCCTCACATTTTGTAGAAAAGGGTCATGGGACCAAAAATAAATAGAAAAGCAACTAAATCCCTCGTCCTCCACCGCGGTCAAACGACCTCCAAGTCCCTCGTCCGCTCCACTGCGGTCAAACGACCTCCAGGTACGCGCTCTCGCGTAACCACCAGGGAACGAGCCACTTGGGCAACACAGTCAATGAGCCCCACACCAAAGTTGAGTAAGATCCTCACACAGGAGGATGAAAAAGCTTGAGTTGCACGCCATCGGAGAGGCCTTTTGTAACCGGGGACAATAACGATAACCAGTTTTCGTCATTGAAGAGCTCTGCATCCTAGTATGCAGAACACATAGCGTCGTGCATGCTCCATATTCCGTGTTGCGCAAAATCCAGGAGTGCCAGAACGAAACGCATCATCCCATCCCCGCGCAACGTGATATATCAAAAAGATGACCAATCAATTATATTTAAAATAAGTTTCAAATACTGCACATATAAATTCATAAAAAGATACAAAAATGAATTCAGATTTAAAATTGGACTATATATGGAGTACATTTTATCCCAAGCGCAGAGGCAGCAGCCATAGGGGCTGCCAAGGGCTGTTGCTCATCTTTTGTGTGTAACTGATCAAAACGTGCAAGCTTTATAAACGAAGTGATGAATGGTATATTAGCAGATCCATCAGGGCATGAGCAAATGATTATCATGTTATCAATGACACGTAAGATGATGAGCCGGAAGAAATGAAAGAAAAACAGATTTATTTTCTCACAAGAAATGATCTTTTAACAACAATTGTCTCATCACAAAATAAACCCATTATACAACAATTGTCCAACATCTCCTCCTTGACTTCAGTTTCTCAAAGGCGATCAGGGAGCATGTCTTTGAGTGGAAGGGCTCCATCGGGATGCCGCCTCCACCCTTGGGACACACCATCGATTCTTGGTGGAACGGGATGCTCGCTGGAATTCCTAAGGAGAAGCGACATGAGGCGAGCGGGGCTTTCATCTATTCTATGTGGGGATGCTGGAAAGAGAGGAATAGGCGGGTTTTGAGGAACACGACCATACAACCGATCATACAGCCGATCCTGGTAGCACATTTGGTGTGGGAAGAGATTGAGCAGCAGGCTCTCGCCCATGAGCATGATCCGGGAGACTGATCTCCCTCGGTCCTTTTTCAGTTTTTTTGATCCTCCTTGCTTCGGCGAATGACTTTGCACATAAAACATTCTATCTATCTAATCGGGTGGCACGATCGGCTTTAAAATAAAAAAACCCAGTATACATCATATTATGTGTCATATCTAATTTACGTGGTAGATTTAATATGAAAAATGGTCTTGTCAACAATTATACGTGCCCTCCGCCATAGAAGAGGCGTAAGGTCAAAAAAATTGCAGTAGAGAAAAAGAAAAAGTAAAAAGAACTGAATTGTAAGGTAAAAAAATAATCTGAATTGTCATTCTGAATGACTCATTCAGTTAGCAGTTACCCGCCAAGTTCAGGCCGGCCGGCAAGTCTGCAACCCGTCATTCTGCAACACGACGCTCGTCGGCGGGAATCTGCCTATGGCAGATCGCCGGAATTAAAGCAACCGCGCGACGGCTTCGGGGATCCGCTCGACCGTGCGCCGCCTTTCCCCGGCATGATGGTCGCGGCAGCGCAGCCCGGGCAGGCGCCGGACCTGGGCGGCCTAGTGGACGAGCTCTGCGCGTCGGGCCGCTCCGCCGAGGCGCACCACCGCGTAGCGCTCCTCTTCTCCTCGTCTTCATCCCCGTCGCGCCGCCTCGACGCATCCACCGCCAACGGTCTCCTCCGCCGTCTCCTCCGCGCCGGCACGCCGCTGCTCACGCTCCGCCTCCTCCAGGCCGCCGCCCCTTTCGTCCCCTCCCTTCCCAACTACAACCGCCTCCTCGCGCTCCTCTCCTCCTCCGCCGCCGCCGCACCCTGGCTCCTCCTCGTAGCACACCACCTCCTCTTCCGCATGCGCGTGGCCCCGGATGCCGCGTCCTACGCCGCGCTCCTCGACGGATACGCCCGCGCCGCTGACCCTCGCGCCGCTCAGAAGCTGCTCGACGAAATGCACCAGTGGGGGCTCGCTCCTCCCAGCTCCCTCGCGCAGACCTACCTCGTCAAGGCCTTCCTCCGCAGCCGGAAGGTTGATGCTGCAATGGACCTCGTCGACAACCAACTCTGGCCGAGCATGGAGCGGTCCCATCACGAGGACCAGGGAGTCAAGAACGCCGCTTTTGCCAACCTTGTGCAGTGCCTGTGTGGCGAGGGGTTCTTCCACCTTGTCTTCCGCATCGCGGATGAGATGCCGCAGCGACGGTGTCGTGTCCCCGACGAGTTCGCCTATGCCCAGATGATGGACTCACTGTGCCGGGCTGGGCAGCACCATGGCGCGTCCAGGATAGTGTACATCATGGGGAAGAAGGGCATGTGCCCGAGCACCGTGTCGTACAACTGCATTGTTCATGGGCTGTGCACTAGTAAGAAGCCTGGCGGACGCCTGAGGGCATACCAGCTGGTGATGGAAGGCGTGCGTTTTGGGTATCGACCAAGAGAGGTAACATACAAGGTACTCGTTGAGGAGCTCTGCCGGGAGAAAGAGCTCGCCAAGGCCAAGGATGTCCTGGAACTGATGGTGCAGCCCCAAATTGATCTTGACAAGCCTGATGAGGAGACAACGACCAGGCTATACAATATGTTCCTTGGGGCACTGCGTGCCGTGGACAACCCCAGCGAGCAGCTTAGTGTGCTCGTGTCCATGCTACAGGGAGAATGCACGCCGGATGTTATCACTATGAACACTGTTGTCCATGGCTTCTGCAAAGTTGGGAGGGCCCAGGAGGCTAGAAAGATTGTGGATGACATGATTAACGGGAAATTTTGTGCTCCTGATGTTGTCACCTTTACCACTCTCATTTCTGGACACCTGGATGTAGGTGAGCATGCAGAGGCCCTCCATGTGCTGCAGACTTTGATGCCCAGGCGGCGGTGCGCCCCTAATGTTATCACCTACAATTCTGTCCTCAAGGGACTGTTCTTCCTTGGGCTAGTTGACAGAGCAATGCAGGTCATCGACGAAATGAAGTCAAATAATGTAATTGCCGACTCTGTGACTCACACTGTGGTGATCAAAGGGCTGTGCGATGCAGGACAACTCGAGAGGGCAAAGGCATTCTGGGACAATGTAGTCTGGCCATCAGGAGTACATGATGGTTATGTGTACAGTGCAATCTGCAGAGGCCTTTGCAAACTTGGGAAACTGGAACAGGCATGCGATTTCCTGTTTGAGTTGGTTGACTGTGGGGTTTGTCCTGGTGTCATGTGCTACAACATACTCATCGACACTGCCTGCAAGCAGGGATCGAAGAAGGTGGTCTATCAGATGGTGAAGGAAATGAGAAGGAATGGTCTTTCACCGGATGCTGTGACTTGGAGGATTCTTGACAAATTGCATCTCTATGACAATGTAGAACAAGAGGAGGAGCACCAGCCCCCCACGTGTGATATGGATCAAAGTTGTGCAGATGGCAGAATAGAGCCTTCCATCTTGACTAAAAACGAGATACCTTCGTTGTTATCACCGTCAAAAAGTCTGGATGAAGTATACACGAACAACAACGAAGCTAAGGTAGAAGAAGTTACATGCTCACCAGAAATGCCTCAGAACCCATCAAATCTTACTGAACCAGACAAACAATATGACTATGTGATGGATGATTCAGCGATTGGAATAACAATGGACAAGGGTTATACAATCAGGGACGATGTCTTCAACAAGCAGGAGAAGCAACCTCTAAGAGAACCACTGTCTAGAGTAGTCAGAAAGGTTTTTGGCCTGCTCTAGAGCAAGAAGCCAAGAACTAGTGTTACTAGTTATAAGGGAAACAGGTCAGAACATTGTACAATGGAGGCTGAGTTTTTTATTTTTATTTTTGAACTTACAATGGAGACTCGGTGAATTAGAGACAACTGCAAACTTGAAACCTGTTGAATTATCAAACAATAAGGCTTGAGCTTGATTGACATGACTGATATTCGTCGCTCTTCACATAAGTTTGTCAATAACCTTCTTGCATGTTTTACAATTGCCTTTCTGCTCTTCAATTACCTTTCATCCTTTTCAGAAACCGTTGGAGAGTAAAGAATGCTTCATCAGCTTGTTCCAGTTTTTCGAATGCTCTCCCCAGTACACTGCCAGGGCATGTTGTATTTGTGGTGCAGATGGACATACTTGGGAGCATGCTCTACTGCATTATGCAATGTCTAAGTGCACCTGGGCTCCTTTGGATGAAGATCTCATGGACATGCCTGCAGGCCTGAGATTCAATGATCCGATACATTTGGGGTTTCTATATAAGTTGCATCATTTCGCAAGCTGACATGCAGCCTGTCATGCGATTTTCTCGACGGACACGCCTTAAAGGTACGTGGCCAGCCTCTTTCTTCCATCTTTGACTTCCTGGGTTATCCTTTTCCCAAATTGCCTAATTGCATTTCTCAAATTTTTTTTTGCCTAATTGCAGATCCTATCTCTTGCGCACTTTGTTATTTGTCTTTCTCTTCTTCCGGGGCTGTTCGGTAATGCGAGATCTCCATATGTGATCCACGGCTCTTTACTTTTTATGTTCCTGAATTGCTATATGTGTTACGAAATAATCAGTTTAGTTCTCATCTGTACCTACTGCATGGTCTGATTAATCCTAAACACATGGAAGTACACCATTCAACACAGGTATAAGGATACTAGTGCTGCTTCGAATATAACCACCCAACCTCGGATGGCAGAAGCATGTTTTCCCTATAGTATTTGTCGTTGTGCAGAAGTACAACAGTTGCGTTGATGACAATTTAAAACTAGTCCACAGTATGCTTAACAGTAATATTTCAGGTTACTTATAGAATGCATCTTGTTATGGTTATATGGTTCCCCATTACTATGCTGCTAAGGTTAACAATCATATACAATACCAAAGTCTTATTCTTCATTAATGACGTCCCGTGTCCTCTTAGCAATAATACATGCCTCCTCGTTAAAGACCTGTGTGTCCTTGTAAAAGTACTATACCATATCAAAGGTTTCATTTATCTATGATGTTCTAAGTTCTAACGCTTTGTGCATAGTTTACATAGTTGGTTTCACGTCATGATCATGATCCAAATTGAGTCCAGTTGATGCACTTGCAGTACACATGTGAAGTTAAGCTGGAGATCGTATGCTGCAAAACTCACAATCTGTAACGCTGGCAACACGAGTCAGCGACCGCCCCAAGAGAGGGCACTAGTATATTAAAAAAAATGGCACTAGAACAAGCTTGCAGTTTCTTCCCGCAGAGAGTCCTAGGTGAATGGTAAAACAATGAGCACCAGGTTGAGCGCCTTTAACATGGGAAATGCTCTCATAAAATCTCTTTTAGTATACCTCTTTTTTTTTTGCTTGACTGTTGAAGAAGGAAAAATATAGAGAAGAGCATGCCCATGGAATAGTATTGAAATGATATATCATGCCTGCATTTAGCCCTGTGTCATGTATCTACTACTTCCCTTGATGAGGGGCTGTTGATCTTAATATTACCATCATGTTTACCGCTTTCATCCAGTCCGAAAAGAATAGCTCAAGTGGCGACCTGCACATAAATTAGAGCTCCACCTTGGTTTTATGTTTTTTTCTATGGTTTTAGAAGCACGTCTCATGAGTTAGCTTGATTATATTCTAAAAATGTCTTCTGAAACAAATCTGCAAAGTGTCTGTCGGTTCCTATTTTCTGAACGAAGACATTGGTGGGGAGGCAACCAAATCAATTGATGTGTATGTATTCTGTTTGCTGATTAAAATGTTGTGATAAATTCTTCTACGTGAACAAACACGATTGCATAACTTGTGATGGTAGTACATTATAGGTTTTCACCTCTCTTCTTTATCTCAAAATCCACAAAGTTCATGTATTTTGTTGATAAAATTTACCGACTCGTAGTGCTGAGTCTGTTGTTTTGTTTGTATCTTTTTTTCCCGATAATAATGCAGCTGTGACTTAGCCATAGGAATAGCTGTTCTAAGGAACCTGAAGAATTCTTCGAGACTTGACATCACAAGCTCGTTTGTCATAAGTTGATCAGGATATGTTCTGCATCTGTACATGTGTGTTCACCATACTTGTCAGAATGGATGGATAACTTCATTTGTCTGCTCAGGTGGGGGATCAGGTAATCATCTCCCTTGTAAAGCACTATATATGTGACTGGCTGAAAGAACATGCCGTGTCATGTTTCTTGGTTGCTGTTTATTTTACTAAGATGAGGAACAGACCAACATATCTTCTTATGGGGCTAATCGAGTAACTGTGCTAGTTCTTAGGCAATATATCAATCACAAGTTCTCATCTTCTGCAAGCTGCATTATTTTCATTTTCATAAAGAAAGTTTGTTCTGCTTTGCTATACATTGATGCTAATCATGCTGTCATATAATCAAGCAAGTCATTCCTATTTTTCTTGCACAATGGATTTTTTTTTGCGTACTTATAATTCTGTGGGCACAAAAACTGTATAATTGTGTTGAGGAGCAAATAGGAATATACACAAAGGAACAATTCAAATTTTCAGGGCTTAGAGTATGGCATTGCTTGCAGTAGCCTAAACCTCGCACTGGACACTGCAACCCCATTGTTTCTAGAAAATAACTCTCTGTAACAGACTAGTGATATGTTGATGCAGCATCTGTCCTTAAAACAATATTATGTGCTCTGTAGATGTTAACGTAACTCTTTTTAGACTGGTATGGTGCATACTATCGGCTAGAGGCTACAAAATAAAAGAGGTATGTTTTGCTTCAAGATTCTCCTAATTACAGCTTTATTATATTCCCTAGAGTGTACTCCTGTTCTCCTGATCGTATATATTTCATTCCCTAAAGTTCTGTACTGTTTTCACCAAGCTATAGAAGAGGATAGTTCTACACAGTTCGTGTGGATGTCCAATAATAAAATTGCCATCGTGATTTTGGGTGCGATTTCCTAGTTGTAGAATGTACACACCTACATATTTGCACATTTCCAGTATAGATAGATATTGCACAGAAAATTTCATATGTGATTTATAAAATGTCCGCTAGTTAGTTGCCACTGCTAAGTGCTAACTGTGAAGTTGTGCGAATTACTTTGTGCAAACTTTTCAGTTTGAAAATTGTCCAACTTGGCGGTGATATGTTTATAGTACTTGTGTATACCTAACATAGTTTAAAAACATATTGCACAAATATTTTCATATTTAGTTTTTGGACTGTAATAAATATAGTATTTTTTTATTTTTTAAATCGTTTTTAGCTGGACTGAGATTGAAACAGGTAAATGACATATACTCCCTCTGATCCCAAATAATTTGTCGCCAGCTGTACTATGCAGCCTCTGTTCTTTATCGCGCCAGTTAAAACGGATTGGAAGGAAAAAAAAGTTACAGGATCGGAGGGAATAGTAGGGCAAGTGGTTTGTAATCATATAGTCGTATATGGGCCAACTGCTGCATCGTTATCTTTCGACTTAAGATAAAGTCCTTCCATTCCCTCAAAAGGGAAAAAAAGATTCCTACCAGAAAATACTATGTGGTTAAAGGCGGCAAGTTTCAGACGCACTCTTTCCCTAACCAGGGTAGGGTTTTAATGAGGCGGCTTGCTAACCTAATATATGTGGTTTAAAATTTCAAAAAAAAAAAAAATCCAGCTCAAAGCTGTTACGGCGGTACCGCCGCCAGGCTCACTCATCATCCAGGATTCCAGCATTGCTCGGAAACGAGGACGCAGATCTCGGCTGAACGCATGAGCAAGCGAAACCGGCGTAACCTTGCCGGTTCCGTGCGATGCTGCGGCGGCGATCATCCCTTACGCAGCCGATGCCACGGCGAGGAACGGTGAGTTCAAAATTCCCGCGTCCTCAATCTTAATCCCTCTTGTTTTTTGTAACTAATGGGTCTCTACGGGCAGGCGAGATTGGCCCAACCTGACGTCGGTGCTCGTCGGCGACATCGCCGACCGTCTGCTCCGCTACGACCTGGCCGAGTACATCCGCCTGCGCGCCGCGTGCAAGGAGTGGCGGAGCTGCACCGCTGACCCGCGCGAGCGCGAGGGCGGCAGCCTCTTCCGCCCGCGCCGCTGGATCATGCTGTCCAACCGCACCGACGGCGACGGCCGCCGCTTCCTCAACCTCTCCACGGGCGCCTGCGCTCGCGTCGACCTCCCGGAGCTCTGCAACCACCACCTCGAGACCAGCACCGAGGGCCTCCTGCTCCTGCGCCACAAGTCGAGCCACGCCGCACGCCTCCTCAACCCGCTCACCAGGGCCCTCATCGACCTCCCGCCCTTCACCGCGGACCTCGGCAGCGCGTTCACTGTCTGGGCGGGACTGTTCGTGTGCGCGTCGCGCGTCGTCTACGCCGGCATCTCCGACGAGACCTCCCCACCGTCGGTCGTGCTCCTGATGACTGACGGCCGTCGGCGTGCCATCGTATACGCCAAGCCCGGTGACCGGCGGTGGGCGGTGATGGACGACGAGCCCTGGAGATCCCTCCCCATATCACACCGGTACTCGTCAGCGACGACCCTGCAGGGGCGCTTCTACTTTGCGACCCTCGAGGGGAACATCATGCACGTGAGGCTTGGTCCCGAGCCTTGGCTGGTGCCCATAGTCACGAACCATCGCCAGAGCCTGTGCAACAACAAGTTCTCCTACCTCGTCCCTCCTGACGACAATGACCGCCAACGCGGCAGCTGCATGCTCATGGTGCGTTACCGCTTCTTTCTCGATAACCTAAGTGCTGACGAGCGGAGGATCATGAATGAGCTGGTGGAGAACAAGTCCAGGAAGTACAGGTTGAGCCCGGTCGAGGTGTTGGAGGTGGACGTGGCCGAGAAGATGATCCTCCCAGTGCAGGACATTGGTCGACACCGGGCGGTGTTCGTCGGGGAGGCGGCCTGCTTCTCCCTCTCGGCCAGGAGCTTTCCGTGTTTGGCGGGGAATGCGGTGTACCTGGGGGCGACCGGCGTCAGCTTCCCTCCCATCGGCGCATTCCACCTGACGGACAAGAGTATGGATCCAGCATTTCAGTTCACCACGGAGTATGAAAGGCTAATGCTGATGGAAAACAGAGGACTGAAAGGATACCGGCAGTACAGACCAGAGCTGAATCTAGTGCCTCTTGCCCGCCCTTGTACCCTGCAAGAGTATCTCGTCTGTTGCGCGGGCCTCCTTGGCGGTCTTAAGGACTAATCCTGAGCTAGTTATGAATGTAGCCTATCTGTACTCAAAAAAGTTCTCTCTGTTGTTAGCGTAAGTGTCCTTGAAACATCAGTGCTATAGCTCCTCAGTTCATTTCTCCCTTGTGTTTCCCTAGGAAATTCTGAAACATTGACACAGTAAGTGAAGATTTATACAAACAAAACCATCTGTTACGTTTGAAATTCGAGCTGATGTATGCTTGAAATGCTTATTCTGTTATTCCTCCCTTTTTTGTTGCTCCGGGAAATTCTGAAAGATGAACATATGCCGGTCTAGAAGTATTTTCAGTATTCTTGAAATATCACACAGTGCTGAAGCCGTGTACAAAATTCAGAAGGGACTATGGTGCCAAACCAACAATACAGACCAGAGCTAAATCTAGTGCCTCTTGCTTGCCCTTGTACCCTCTAAGAGTACCTCGTCTGTTGCGCGGGCCTCCTTGGCGGTCTTAAGGACTAATCTTGAGCTAGTTATGATTGTAGCCTATCTGTATTCTAAAAACAAAGTTCTCTCTGTTGTTAGCTTAAGTGTCCTTGAATCATCAATGCTATAGCTCCTCAGTTCATTTCTCCCTTGTGTTTCCCTAAAAAATTCTGAAACATTGATGAAATTCGAGCTGATGTATGCTTCAAATGCTTATTCTGTTGATTCCTCCCTTTTTTTGTTGCTCCAGGAAATTCTGAAAGATGAACATAAGCTGGTCTAGAAGAATTTTCAGTATTCTTGACATATCACACAGTGCTGAAGCCTTGTACAATATTCAGAAGTAACCATGGTGCCAAACCAGACAACAGAAACCAAACTGAGCACACAGACGTGAGAATTTCCAATTGCAAAGCCTACGCACTTGCTTCTTTATCCAATAAGCCTATACTTAACAAATTCTGAATAGATTTAATATTGATTTGAAAGATTTGTCATGTCGAAATATACATTCAATAGAGCTACAACAGTCTGTGGCTTCAGACATGGAGGCATAGAAGTTAAGCTGTAATGGAGTTGATATAACAGTCACCTTTGTACGATAACTAAGATAGTGGTTTTTCCACAACTATTTGGATGTCCCGGCTTATCTGAGACGTCAATTCTCCATTGGACGGTCGTAGCGGTCGTTGTTACATTTTTACAAAACTGCCCCTGTATTTTTGCATGAGGACTGAACTGTAAACATTTTTTTTACAAAAAGGTCCTATCTTATCCGGGATGTCTAAAAAAGGAGAACTATAAAAAATCCGAAGTGGATGGACTATTGTAAAAGAATTTCCAGAAGTTTTTCACGAATCTCCAACACTATTGTATGTCCCGGATAAACCGGAGATGTCCAACTAGTTGTGGGAATGCATTTCTAGATAACTAAAGTTGTAAGTGGGGCGGGCTGCTATTCTGCTTCTCATCCTGTCATACGATCCGTCTTATATCTGTTTATGGGCATCCAACTTTGCACCAGCAAAGCTCACCGTCTACACCCGCTTATCCCGTTTTTGACTGTGTAAGCAGACCTTTACGTGTAAAACTTATACAGAGGTCAAACTATTTTTGGACATATTGTGCATGTTCGCATGCAGCGCATTAATTAACCGACACCACGGGATCCCGCGTCCCACTTTTTAATATCCCAGATATCCCATCAAGTCCCAGCGAGCAAGCCAGGGCGGGAGTCGGTCAACCCGCCATCTGATCACACCACTTGCATCTATAACGATAACACAAATGACTTACGTACGTTGCACATAGCAGACAACATCTTATGCCAGCACTAGAGAAAGAAATGAGATAACATCCCTCAACCTTTCTGACAAGATTGTTGCGCCAGTGCCACCCCTACTGAACACTTTCCCTAGTCCGTTTCGAAGAAAAAAACGTTCCCCAAAAATTATACTGAATTTCCCTCAATTATTTTCGCTATTTTTGACATAGAAATTTCACCGGCTAAGGAAATTTTGTGATCACTCGGCAGCAAATCCAACCGGTCTCTCGGAGGTGCTCATAGGGGTAGGGTGTGCGTGCGTTCATAGGAGTGAGTGTGTGCGCGTGTATATGAGCGCTTACGTTGTACTGTGTTTCTCAAAAAAAAAAAATCCAACCGGTATGTGTGTTGTTTCCCGCGGGCTGGTAGAAATAGACCTCGATAATTTCATTCCACTCCAAGGGGTGCGTGGAACCCCAGGCCACGAAGGGCCGGTACTTTCGGGACTCGGACTCAACCAGACAGAGTACTTGGCCAAGTACTGGACACTCCAACAACATCCAAGTATCAGATCAACTATTGAGATTTACCCAAGAGATGTGCACGGGTGCACACCTTGGGCGTACCCCGGTACTGAAGGGAATATGCCCTAGAGGCACTTAATAAAGATAGTTTATTGGTTATATTCCAATTGTTCATTATATGTTTTATACCATGCTATAACTGTATTAAGCGGAAACATTAATACACGTGTGGTAGATAAACAACCAGGTCCCTAGTTGACTCTGCTAAGACTAGTTTCATTGCGCGATTGATGATCGAGGTTTCCCGATCATGAGACATGGCGTCTGTCGGCAATGGAGTCATATCGTTAGGTGGAACGATGTGATGGACTTACCCATAATTTGTAGGACGTAGTCATTACGCTTTTGACCGTGAGACCAACTCTTATTGTTATTCCTGGAAGATACTTTGATCGCACCAAACGTCATATCTTATATAGTGTGACAATAACGGTGATACTTTTGGGTATCGGAAAGGGGTAGTTGAGACGAGGGGTCAAGAGCGGGATTTGTCAGTCCGTATAGCCGGATAGATACTCTAGGGCCCACTCGGTGAGATTATGTCAAATGAGTTTGCAAACATGTGACTAGGTCACCAGCTGACATAATATCATAGACGAGTAGAAGATAGTGTTGTCGGTAACGAGATCATGCTAGGTATGGAGATATCATGCTAGGTATGGAGATATCTATGAACGATGCTCGGACACGCTAAGTATCGCTATGGCAAAAGGTTTAAGATTCGACGTCCAGGTTTGATAGATGAAAATCATTCGTTATATCACAGGGGTTAATTCATGGGGTCCAGGCCTACGAGTTAATCATTGATCGGAGAGGAGTCTCGATCATGTCTGTTATTATATCGAACCGCTAGGGTAACACACTTAAGGGGTTTCGAAAAGACAACCGGAAAGGAAAGAGATCACCGGGAACGTCCCGGGAATGGTCCGATGGAGATCGGGCAGCGACGAAATAGTTTTCGGAGCTAGAATAAATTATATATAATATGTTTGATATTAATTAGTGTAATTAATATTTAAATATGATTTTATATATTTATTTTCGAATTTATTTAGGCTGATTTTCCTAAATGGGCCTTCTGGTGGAAAGAAGGCCCATGGGGGGGAAAACCCCTCAAGGGAATTCGGTGGGGGGGCTTGGCCGGCCTAGGTGGGCCAAATGGGGCCCACCTAGGGCCGGCGCACTAAGCCTGGCCGAACCAGGCATGTGGGATAGTCCCACATTGCCTGGCTGGCAAGGTTGGCCCCCCCCCCCCGGGAGCCTATATAAGAAGGGGCACCCCTGGCCTTTTAATTCAACCAATTAATTTCTCTTTCTCTCCTCGATAACGTGATTCCCTTTGTCGGAGTTGCGCCGAGTTGAGAGGGGATCTCTCCACCATAGCCCGCTGCCGTGCTGCTGGTGTTCCGGTCCAAGTCTTCCGCTGCTCGTCCTGGACTGGAGCTTCGGAGGCCGTCGTCTCCACCGTATGTGTGTAACACCCTGCGAGGTGCTGCGCTAGCGGTACTCGGAGGCCTATTTCCTCCACCCGACCTCGAGGTCATCTTCATCGCCTTCGTCGCGCCGAGTTCTTCGTGACCTAGAGGTCGTCTACGTCGTCAACGCTTGTGCGGGAGCGTAATCCCCGCTATTCGGTCTACGAGGGTATGTATTCCGATCTCCGCCGTATTTCTATATCTGCATAGTATAGATCCTGGCTAGTTTAAGGATATCGTTCGTAGGAATTTTTTTGTTTTCTGCCTGCGATCCTCTTCAGTGGTATCAGAGCCGATCTATCGTAGATATAGCTGTACGCTGTTAGAACCCGTGTTCTTCACGGGGGCACCGTTCCTGTTATTTGCTACCCTCTAGCGTGCACTTGTGATTCCAGCGGCATCGAGTTGATGAAGTGGCCCGGACCGACTTTACGCGCACGCTTACGCGAGACTGGTTCCACTACTGACATACGGCTTGTACCGTATCTGTGGCTGGCGGGTGTCTGTTTCTCTCTCTTTAGTTGGCTTTGCATTTTCAATGGAGGGCCCGAAAGGGATGCTTAAACATGCAATTATTGGATCGTTGTTGTGGTCATAAGGTTCGTAGGTATGAAGCGGTTCTATTTACGACAGCCCCAAGCCACGTAAAATATGCAAAAGATAAAGTAGAAGCGTCTAACTTTGTTTTGCAGGGGCAATGTGATATGGTCAAGGTAGGTTTATTAAATTGTTTATGAACTGCGGGCGCCAAGAAGACCACGGCGCAATGGACTATATCACATCGCATTACATTTGATGTTTTGTGTGCATCTTATATTGTGTGATTATATATTAGTATATATTAGTTACACGGCGGTAGTTATATATAAGATGATCCCTTCAAAATACCACTAGTGTTCTTCCTCCAACGAGCACCACTAAGAAAGTTCTACGTTATGAGGCAGGCCGTGACGATCGGGTGTCAGACATATCGTCGTTCGCATACAGTGGGTGTAAGCCATGTTGCACAAGCGTTACGTGGAGGTTATTGTGGCGAGCCTAGCATATGCAGATATGGCCTCGGAACACGGAGGCCGAAAGGTCGAGCATGAGTCACAGAGTTGTTGTGATTGACAATTATCTACCCTTGAAGTTGTGTTGCCGGCTCTGACGATGAGGGGTTGTGCAATGGATGGGGGTCGTGTAATCGCTTAAACGACCAGGAGGGATGTTCGTTTGAGTGGGAGTTCGGATAGTTATTTTCTAAAATACTAGAACTCAAAATATAATGAACAAAGTCTGTTTTGCAAACCTTTGTAGATATTAACCATTGTAATAGCATCTTTTAAAATTAGGCGCATTCCTGCGATTGAGAAACTTAAAAGGTTGGGTCCAAACTTCATAGTTTTATACTTTAGCTTGAGGATACTCCTTGTTTAAACCGTTAGCTCTTTGTGATACAATACCCGCTAGGAGATAAACCCGGAGATTCCGCTAACAAAAGATAATTTGGATTATCAGGTTTTGTGCGGATGATATCATCATAGTCCAGTGTATGCTATGATCTCTGCCATAGAGAACCAACGGTGGGTACGAGTTATTAGATCGCGAACATATGAGATGGTCGCTAAACTCGGGGTACCCCTAAAGTTGGGTTGATGAAGTTTATCAGTACGTTGACTGATTGTCTTCTCAACCAAGATGGAAGAGAATACACACATTGAAAGAGCACGTGGCAGTCATACTTGATGAACATTGAGACGCCTCGCTCAGCTCAATCACTGGATGACAGACATCGTTGCCAAGTGCAAATGCTATGTCATAGACTATGTCATGCAAGGGGAATCGTTCACCTTCATGGTTCTTGATTACGTTGGAAGTATCAAGAAGATGAAACAGATCGCCGGAAGTCATCAATGATGATGGTGTATATATGATATATATGTTATGAATGTTTTAGCTAAGCAAGTACTCGCAGTAGTGACTAAGTTTTGATACTAGTCATGTTTTATGAAAACCAGGTTTACTGCTTGAGTGGCTTGAAAGGATGAGGCGACATTGCGTGTTGATAATGGCAGACAAATTGTTGTGATGGCCATAGACACTCTCCCTCTAGATCTACCATTTGAATAAATTCTTTATGATCGCCTGTTAGTATGATCGTTATAAGTGTGTCTCCTCTAGCGAGACAATTGTTCATATATATTAGTGACAAATTCGTTGTCCTATATTTATGAAGTAATGATCATATGCCGATTTGAATTTAGATGGTAGAAGCTCCCACATTCATAATATTAATGCCAAAGGATACAAACTTAATAAAGACACCACATATGTGTGGCACTACCGTTTAATTCATGTCAATGTTATAGTCAATGAATTAGCTCCATATCGGATGGATCTACAAGTGCTTAGATTTGATCTCTTGACACTTGCAAGATAACTAAGACACCGTTTTCGGAAAACGGGCATATAACTTATTGATAGTCATGCATATAGATGTATGTGGTTCAATGAAGTAATTGACGGGTAGTGGAGACCTTTATTTCGTGAACTTCGCTGAACGTTTTGAGTATGACTTGTTGAGAATCATGCATATGGGTGTATGTGAATCAATGAAGTACTTTAACGTGAAGTGGAAGTATTTATTTCATAAACTTCATGAATATTCCAAGTAGATATATGAATATCCACTCAGGGAATGTTGGCCTGAAAATTTTGATTCGATCAAACAAGTTCAGAATGAAGTAGGAAATAAACTTAACAAGAAAATCAAATTCCCGCGATACAGATCGAGGAAATGAAGATTTGAGTTATAATGTTGGCATATCATTGGAAGACTTGTGAGAAGAGTTCCACAAATTACGTCGCATGGAACACCATAGTGTTATGGTATGTTAGGACGTCGTAATCGCACCCTATCGGATAGTGTGTGGTAAATAAATCTTTTACCGAATTATTGTGATCATTAGAGTCGTATGGTAGAAACGTAAACATTCACGTTAGATAATAGGGAAACCATTTAAATCCATGGAGACAATACCATATGAGTAATGGCGTGGCTTTTAGCCTGGATTGTCGTTTCAGCAATTTAGTGTTTCGATGTGATCGAATCTAAAATGGATTAATCTTTGTAGTGTACCGTACCTAAAGAGTTAGTTGGGTACATGTCTCACGACATAGGCAAAATCGTTGCCGGGATATACCTTGTGAAAGAAATAGTTTCTTGTCCAAGGGTATAAGTGAGAAAGAAAGTAGAGAAAGGAAAAGTTGATGAAACTTTCTCTCCAGACATCAGAGTGGCGCAACTGAAAGTGTTTTCGGTGTCATGCTCCACAGCTTGAAAGAAGCTGATGATACAAGATCATGATGCTCTGAGCTCATACTAAGAACGTAGGCGTACGAGGTTGTGTTCCACACTATGTGTTACGACAATCTTGTTATGAAGGTCATGTTAATGGAATATGACAGACCTACGAACTACGAAGAAGAGATGGTAGACCTAAGTCCAAGAAATGGCTATGAGTCATATATGATCCGAAATAAAATCCATGTACGATTACCAGGTAATGACTTGGGAGATCTTCTTGATGGCATCTAGGATGTTAACAGAATATGGAATTTTATGAGAGAGTAGACACTGATAAGGATCGATTTGCCATGAAACAATTCCGATAGATTCAAAATTTGACCACAATGAGATTTTGTCTCAGGTGGCGAAGCCTAAATCTATTCTAGGTCGTTTAGCAATTACTCTAATTTCGAATGAGAAATTGATAGATGGATAAGAAAACCATATTTCTTAATAGTGTCATTAAGAAAGAGTTGTAATCAGTACAATAATGGTTTGGTGATCCTGAGGATGCTAAACATGTATGCAAACTTCAGTTGTCCATTCATGGGCTGAAGCAAGCATATCGGAGCTGGAATCTTCACTTTGATGATGTGATCAAAGGATTTTGGAGTTGTCCAAAATAGTTGAAGAGACTTGCATTTGCAAAGAAGTGAGTGGGAGCAAAGTAGCTTTTCTTGATCTTATATGCGGAAGGCATATTTGAGTGGGAGCTAAGTAGTTTTCCTTGATCTTATATGCGGAAGGCATATTTGAGTGGGAGCTAGGTGTCATTCGTGATTTTGTATGTAACGACATATTGAATGACACAATCCTCTAGTAGAGTGTAAAGGATTATTTAAGTGATTAAATTTTCTATGAAATGAAGTTAGGAGTATTAGGCATCCGATTTATAATTGTATAGATCGTAAGGGGCTTAATAACATTAGGTCGGAATATTTCCTAGGTTAAGATTCTGAAATGTTTCAGAATAGAACAAGCGAAGAAGATTGTTCTTGCTTGTATGACTAGGTAAAATATTAAGTTTATCTTGGCATTTTCAGTGATAGAAAATGATGTTCGACATTCTCTATGTATCATACATAGATTCTATCAGACTGAAAGCTCGACTTGGTGTGACCCGAGTTCTTGGTTGAAGAACAAGTTCTAGAGTGATCCTTGTGTAGATCAATGAACAAACGTTAAGTATATTTTTCAGTGTCTATGAGAACTGAAGATATGTTTTCTAGTAAAGGGTAAGAGTGGAAAGACAACTTGCCGTAAAATGGTTACGATGATGCAAGTTGTGACACTGACCTGTACGACTAGAAATCTCATATAGGAGATGTCCTTTATTTTGAAGAAAGACATGGTTAGTTTGCGAAGTCGCATATGAATGCACTGTCGCATAATCTACGTAGGTATAGAAATATATGTCAACTTCAGAAGTAGCAAGTGTGATTGGACTGAGCAGTTTTCCGAGCGTATGTGGTCCCCTTAATAGATCTCTTAGACTTTTAAGGCCGATGCTACGCGAATGTTCGAGTCTCACTCCATCCACTAGGATATATTTCACCGTCATCGTAAGATACGGGATGATGTCAAACTAGGTGACACAGAATTGTTGCAAAGCACATATAGGTCTCAATGTGTGAGATCTGTTGACTGTATTCCTCTTCCACGAGACGAGCCGGCACCAAGATGCTATGGGTGTTGAGCTTTTACCAAGTTGTAAACTAGATTAAGTGTTACTCTAGTGCAAGTGGGAGACTGAAGGGAATATGCCCTAGAGGCACTTAATAAAGATAGTTTATTGGTTATATTCCAATTGTTCATTATATGTTTTATACCATGCTATAACTGTATTAAGCGGAAACATTAATACACGTGTGGTAGATAAACAACCAGGTCCCTAATTGCCTCTGCTAAGACTAGTTTCATTGCGCGATTGATGATCGAGGTTTCTCGATCATGAGACATGGCGTCTGTCGGCAATGGAGTCATATCGTTAGGTGGAACGATGTGATGGACTTACCCATAATTTGTAGGACGTAGTCATTACGCCTTTGACCGTGAGACCAACTCTTATTGTTATTCCTGGAAGATACTTTGATCGCACCAAACGTCATATCGGAAAGGGGTAGTTGAGACAAGGGGTCAAGAGCGGGATTTGTCAGTCCGTATAGCCGGATAGATACTCTAGGACCCACTCGGTGAGATTATGTCAAATGAGTTTGCAAACATGTGACTAGGTCACCAGCTGACATAATATCATAGACGAGTAGAAGATAGTGTTGTCGGTAACGAGATCATGCTAGGTATGGAGATATCTATGAACGATGCTCGGACACGCTAAGTATCGATATGGCAAAAGGTTTAAGACTCGACGTCCAGGTTTGATAGATGAAAGTCATTCGTTATATCACAGGGGTTAATTCATGGGTTCCAGGCCTACGAGTTAATCATTGATCGGAGAGGAGTCTCGATCATGTCTGTTATTATATCGAACCGCTAGGGTAACACACTTAAGGGGTTTCGACAAGACAACCGGAAAGCAAAGAGATCACCGGGAACGTCCCGGGAATGGTCCGATGGAGATCGGGCAGCGACGAAATAGTTTTCGGAGCTAGAATAAATTATATATAATATGTTTGATATTAATTAGTGTAATTAATATTTAAATATGATTTTTTATATTTATTTTCGAATTTATTTAGGCTGATTTTCCTAAATGGGCATTCTGGTGGAAAGAAGGCCCACGGGGGGGAAAACCCCTCAAGGGAATGGGGCCCACCTAGGGCCGGCGCACTAAGCCTGGCCGAACCAGGCATGTGGGATAGTCCCACATTGCCTGGCTGGCAAGGTTGGCTCCCCCCGGGAGCCTATATAATAAGGGGCACCCCTGGCCTTTTAATTCAACCAATTAATTTCTCTTTCTCTCCTCGATAACGTGATTCCCTTTGTCGGAGTTGCGCCGAGTTGAGAGGGGATCTCTCCACCATAGCCCGCTGCTGTGCTGCTGGTGTTCCGGTCCAAGTCTTCCGCTGCTCGTCCTGGACTGGAGCTTCGGAGGCCGTCGTCTCCACCGTATGTGTGTAACACCCTGCGAGGTGCTGCGCTAGCGGTACTCGGAGGCCTACTTCCTCCACCCGACCTCGAGGTCATCTTCATCGCCTTCGTCGCGCCGAGTTCTTCGCGACCTAGAGGTCGGCTACGTCGTCTTCGTCGTCAACGCTTGTGCGGGAGCGTAATCCCCGCTATTCGGTCTACGAGGGTATGTATTCCGATCTCCGCCGTATTTCTATATCTGCATAGTATAGATCCTGGCTAGTTTAAGAATATCGTTCGTAGGAAATTTTTTGTTTTCTGCCTGCGATCCCCTTCAGGTACCTCGCCACGGGCTTAGCCTGGGACCGGTATAACCGGGCATGGAGAACCAGAAAATGACAAGAAGATTTAATGGCAATCTCTCACTACCATAGGAAGTCTAGGGTGCATATTCTACGGTTGTATATGTGATTTGATTTTCACCATACCGCCAAAGCGGATCTCCATACAGTTTCACACAAATCAAATATAAACAAAAAAACGTCGGGCATAGTCTCTTTTCACCTTGTGGAATCTCCAGCCATCTAGTGTTATTTTCAAATAGGCCTATTATGCTCAAGCACATGGTTCATGATAAACATGTCGTCATTAACATCAAAACTAATATATCATTAACACAGAAAATAATTAGGGAGAGAAATGTCTTTTCATTCACCCTCTAACAGCGGAGAAGGGATAGATGGGAGGAGTTGCTCGACGGCTAGGTTTTCTCCAATACCTCCACGGGAGCAGCAAGGGCGTGAGCGGAAGAGATATATGTGCAAACCAACTTTGTGTTCTTTCATTGTTTTCATTTCTACAGTTCCATTCCATCATTTGTAAAAGTCCTCATGAAAATGGTATACCAACATGTAACTTGTTATATTGTCCACACAAGAACTTCTAATCCATCATGTCATTATCAAAAAGGCCAGCGCTAGGCGTAAGTCGACATACAAAGGGTACACAATTGGTACCTCTTCCTAGCGTAGGATCGTCATCCAATGCTTTTTAGATAAAGGGAATTTATTGATATCAAGCAAGTATCAAATACACCCGGCCTCTACAACAACGTATTGCCCTAACGGCTCTACGGATGCACACAGCCAAAAAAGAAAGAAGAATTACAAAAACAAAAACAAAAGTCCCGCTGCAGCGATCTACTCCTTGAGACAGCAGCACTAACACCACCAAGACAACACCAGAAGTCCAGCAAGTCCTCACACTCAAAACAATGCCTCCAACAAGGTCATTGCCAGGCACAACCAATTAAGATCAGACCTTGGATCTTCACCCTGAGGCATAAGACTTTGGACTTATCCTGTGCAGTCGCCCCCACTTACAAACAGCTGCTCAAGGTCACGAAAACCCAGCCAATTCTTTATCACCACGAAGACAGAAACCACCATTGCAAATCCCCAGATCCTGCCTTTCATGTCATTCTCCGCCAGCACCATGGAACGAGAATGCGTGTTCCATAGTATTAACAGCCGGCAGACCTTCAAAGCGCTCCCTCTGAAACCAATCGGTCGGATAAAAACATGGGTGCGTCCGACCGAATACCACCCGATCCAGCAATCTCCAGGCATGAATCGCCCAATGGAGTTCACCGGCGGAGCCTTCCGGAACACGACCGTCCAGCAAGTTCGATGGTGACCAACATCCGGTAGATCTTCATCTTGGCGCGAATAAGAATCAAGGACCACCGCCATTATTCCAAGCAACGCAGGCCCCGACGCCGCGAAGCCACTCCCAGCAGGAACAGTCGTACGGGAGGAGGGATAAACCATAGTGTCAGGTCAACGCCGGCTTGGCCAAGACCACAGCCCGCTACCATAGCCACCCTGGCCGGACCCCAATCCCAGATCGGATCCAAAGGGACGGATCAAGGCACGAAGATCCCGGACGCCCCGAGCGGTTCCCGTGCACGCAGAAAGCCATATCGGGCGTTCACCGGCGACGCCCCACCACCTCCTCCGCGCCGCCCCGCCGAGAGGCTCAGAGTCATCCATACATGTATTTCAACGTTCATGTGATCTCTTCTATCTATGTCCACCCAAGACCCATATTCGCCATGGCATATTGCACTCGACCAAAGAATGACGCCAAGAATCTATTTAATGGATACAATATCCTTTCAATTACAACCCTTCTATTCCAATTCGATTAAACAAAATTGTATATCGTGTTTCCCTGGCCTTCCCGATATGTACAAAACACAACGTCTCTATGGTGATTTATCCTTGTTCGTGGTACCGCCTGGCGGTAGGGTTAGACGTGGTAGAGATTGACGGTACCACGGCTAACCGTACCGTCAATATGGTCAGTGATACTAAAAAGGTTAGATGTAGCTGAAAAATTGAAAACATTTCATTTGAAGTTGAAGTTGAAGTTTTAAAGAATGGTTAGACTTGACAAAATTGCCCCTAGCTAATGCTGTAGCTTAGCTATCATTCATAGCAACTCGTCCAATATATATCCAGTAAACTGATTTGACGGCGGTTGGTTGGGTTTACTGCCTGGATTACTTGTGGTACCGGTTTCATAAATTCCGGCCGGAGAGCGAATCAGATCGAATTTGGAACTCGCTTTGCACTCAAGCAAACGTCGTGGCACGGCACAGCAGCACTCGAGCCTAACTAGCCCCGCCACTGTCCATATGTCTCATCGTCGTCTCCCACACCCTCGCTGTCGTCCATCCATCCCCCGTCGTTTCCCTGCGTAGACGAGAGCCTACGCAACTCATTCGAGTCGACGGACGATGGATGGATGGATGTCTGCGTTGCGTGTGCATCTCGTGAAAAAATCTACGAGGGTTTCAGCGCGCGGCGGCATGGGTAAACCTAAAAGCTCACCGCAAGCTCGATCCGCCGGCGCCGGGGACGGACGCATGGTGTAGAAAGAGTACATGTATCTGTATGAACAGTGGCCTGCACTTTGCTTAGTTAACCACCCCGGCCGGAGATATTGACGTATGAACAAACTGCGACGACCAGTGGCGGACCTACAGGGTATGCCGGGTGGGCCGCGGCATACCCTGCGATCCAGCCCAGCGTACGCAGTATTAGCGAAAAGGTTGATAGCAAATCTGGCCCGGCTCATAAATTAGATAGCTATCGCTGAAAACACGACGCCCCACAGCCGAGTAGTTATCGCTGGCCGCCATCGATCGATCGATCTGGTGGTTCCTCACGCACCCAGCGACCACGCCGCCGGCCGCCAGGTATCCCTCCGCATGCATGTTGAGGTGCTTAGGCTCCAACGTGCCAGCTATTTTGCATCTGATCTATTGCTTTAAATCGATCTATATATTTGATCGCCCAACTACGGCTAGCTAGCTAGCTGATTTTCAGAACTGCAATTTGCTTGACGTTCAGTGCATAACTAGGTAGCTCCTTCGTCGCCATAAAATAGCAAGATTATATTTCACCAATCATCAAGATTCACCAATCGCCTTGTATTCACTTTGTATTTTTGTTTTAGAAATTTTGACGTGAATGAATATGATTTTTTCGATAAAGAATGATTATGATATAATCGAGACTTTTATGTCGGGTAAGCCAAACAATTCAAATAAGTAGTACTTTAAGTTTCTTTTATGCATATTCTGGACTATTCGTATTGCTTTTGAACTATTTGTATGGTACTTTTCGCAACTTTCATACTTAATCTTTGTGTTACATATCATGTATTATTTTTATATCGTATTATAATGCAAACTTTATTTATTGAAATAGCAAACAATATTTTTATGGCATACCCAATAGTAAAATTCTAGGTCCGCCACTGGCGACGACAACAGCGGTCATGCATGGATGTTAGGTCTCATCACCTATATATAGATCCTTAGTTTTTGTTAAGAGAGGTCGATCAGGTAGCGTATGTTTCCTAATTGAGTGTCCGGGTTAACAGGAGTTAGGAACTAGCTAGCTAGGGGCACGTCCCTGTGCGCGCGCCAAATGAATCCACATGCATGCAGGAAGTGGCCGGCCCAAACTATAGTGTTTTGTGTAGGAGCAAAGGAAAACAGGATAGATTAGTATACTTGGTTGCCTCCCTGTAATCGATCTGTCGGATCGACCGGAGAAGAACTCCACACGCCGACTCACAGTGCTGTCTGTCTGGAAAGGGCCATGCGTGTCTATGGCCTGCAAGCGGACCTCGCAACAGCCACTGTTTTGTCAACCATGACATGGAAAACCATACTATAATTTTCCAATTGGCCATTCGGCACCGGAGATGGCCATGAGCGTCGGGTGAGCGGGGGCAAGCAGAAGATTTGGACAAGTTGCATGCCTGCGTGACAGGCGCGGAAGTGGCCCGACAGGATTGCAGCGAAGTGAGGCTTGACAGCCTCACCACTGGCCCCTGCTCCGCTCCCATTTCCACCCAGAAAACTAGTCGATTCCGCCGCTGCTCCTCCGCAGTTCCAAGTCTCCCTACCTCCAGCATATATAATCGCTCTCTCTATCTTCCTTCTCGGACGGGTAGAAAAGAGGAAGGGGTTCCTCTGCTTCCTCTTCAGAGATAGTCAGATAGACTAGACCAACACCCACGGTTGCAGTTGTTGGGAGGAACTCGCCGGCCGGCCGCTGTGAGGAGGATATCGGCGAGAAGGACCGCGCTGGAGAAGCAGGGCACGTGCATGCATGCAAGCAAGCGTGCTCGATCTCCTCCTGCCTTGCCTTGCGGGAAGGGGATCGTCAGAGCTAGAGCTAAGCTGTACTGCACGTGTTCTTCTCCTCCATCACGGTCTTTCTCCCTTCGGAGTCGTCGTCAGAGCTAAGCTCTACTGCCTGTGCGAGCCCTTCCCGCCATGCTCGCTCCGACCTCAAGGTATGTAATATCGACAGACATGTAGAATGTAGACATGTAGTGCGAGTTCTTGCTTTTGTTTTGATCCGGCCTCAAGCTAGGTATGCAGTACCGAGTTATGCAGTACGGCCGGTTGATAGAGTGTTCTTCGACCTTTGATCCGCTGTTAATCTCGCGGCAACAGACACTGTTCCATGCATGTTCGCGACCGCGAGCGTTGATTCCAGCCGGTCGAAAAGGCGATGCATTTCTCTTCTTGACTTTCTTGGTGTAAAGAAAACATGTAGGCTGAATTCTTGCTTCCCTTGGTACCTAATTCGTATCAGCTGCGTAAGACCTACGTTCTGCTTTGACACTTCCCTTTTGCGGAAGAACAGGTTTGCACGTTCCTGGACAATTTTTTTTTTTAAATCTTTAGACCATGAGACAGATAGATACTTATTTTAGTCCCAAAGGAATAATACAAGTTCCTTTCCCCATCTCCCCCCCTCTCTCTATATATAGAACTGTTCCAATTGGCAAGTTTTGAAGCGGCAAGTATACGAATCAAATAAAAATTTGGCTTTAGCTGTCTGCTTTCTCCTCCCTTTAACAATATGTTTATCCCCCTTGTCATGAAGATTCAACGCCACAGACAGAGGAACCGACAAGTGTCTCCGCGGCTGCCCCTTGAGTGTCTCAAAACTGGCGTGTTCTTCTCCTCACATTACGACTCCCAATTCCAGAGCTTGCTTGCTTGCATGCATGTGACGCAAACAAAGAACAAACCAATCCAACCTTTGGTCCGATTTGTTAAACGATCGGGTTTTAGTGTGGTGCAGCACTCCACGCCCTAGTTTATAGTTACATCTATCGCAGGGATTGGCCGCTGATTAATTACGGACAGCTACGTCAGAGACAACTTTCCGGTGACCGTCGCTGTCCCGCCGATTCGCGGTGGCCTGGTCGGATTTGCGACTTTAAACTCCCGTCAGGTTTTTCATTGTGCTATGGTGCATTTTCTTCGAGTAGCACGTACGGTGCTGAGAATGAGAGCGGCCGCTCCGATAATTAATCTTGGTTTATCTGTGAGGGAGACTGGCCTCTTGGCACGAGGCTAGCTAGGGGCTGCTAGCTTGGCCCTCTGGGATGGTGGAGAGGGATACGGATCCGATCAGGGAGGCGAGTGCAGCGAGCAATTGCAACGACGTGCATGCAGCACTCGCCAAAGGCCACTACGAAAGCTTGCGACCGATGGCAATAGTAGTAGAAACCGTTTCAGTCACTTTTTGTTGACCTCAAATTTCAGTCACTTTTGCATCCTTAATTTACAACCCCTCGGGACGTCTGTCCGGCCACTTTATGAAAATGTCGATATGTATAGTGTCTTAATTGAGATCCAGCACGAATGCACGTACGAGTACGAAGCCCTAGCATGACTGAGCTTAGCTAGCACAAAATAAACATCAGGTGAAATCTGAAAATCTTTAACTTTTTCCTACAAAATTTAAATATGAACCCGTCTTAAAAATTAAACGAAATCTGACCATGTAGTGTTGAAGTGTACCGGTTGGCGCTACGCGTCCATGATCCACCCGACCCACCAGCTAGGTCCGCTAATGGTCTGATCTATGAGTAATGACCACGGCTACGCGTTACCCCGAATTTACGTACGTACATTTTGTCGTTGGCTGCTTTCATACATGGGCGATTCCGACTGTACGATCAAGGTATATATCTGACATAAGTCGTATGGTAAACGTGGTACGTGGGTCATTTCCGATGACCAATTGTGTAATTCATGGACAAACTCATGTTGATAGTCTATCCAAGCGGGTCACCCTATCGCAAATCTTTAGCGGCAAGGTTCATCTTGTTGCCCATGGTAAAATTAGCATCTCTAACCACCAAATTCGTCTCAAGCTGCCAAAATTATATCGAGGAGTTGACACTACAAACTTCAAAGAGTTCTAAAAATCTACTACACACTTGAGGCAATTTTTATTTGTACCATTCCAATCTGTTGTAATTTTTTCGAGAGATAGCTAACATATCCTGTATCATTTGATGCTGACATTTGTAACTTAGTAGAAGTCATATTTCCACGGTTTAGCAGATTGTTCATAAAATCCATGAAGTAGAGCTAAAAAAGGAGTATGCACATGTGCATTTTGATAAACTAATACGACCATTAATGATCTACACTTATCTGATTTGAAAAACTCCTTTTACATGACTGAGTACACGCATGCACGCGAACCTTTCCCCATCGCCCATCGGGGAGTCGTCGACCGAGCACAAGATGGATGCACGGCCGGCAGGTCGGTCCGACCATGGATCGATCGGGGTGAAACTTAAACCAAGGAGCCGAAGAGAAGCAAGCGCAAGGGCACACGCAAAGGCCAGCCACGAATCAAAGGGTCAGCCATCACAGCACGGTCTCCACTCTCCATGCGCGCGCGTCTGCCGGGGGACGGACATGCACATGCAGAGGAGGAAATCAAGCACGCCGACGGCGATCGACGACGGCCGGCCGGGATTCCCGGGGGCGAATTAACCCACGATCGGACGGAATCTACCGCCGCATGCACCTGCGCCCACTGCCATACGGCCTACTGCTCCAAGTTCAGAATTCAGAAACGTGGTCCTCTCCGTTTCCAGCATCCGTCTGCTGCTGCTGGCGAACGCAGCTGCCAGCGACGATGTGCTCCAGTGAGTCGCTGATATGAAGGAAGCTAGTAGTGCCGAGGTGACGGTGGAGTGGAAATGCGTCAGCTCAGATGGGCTGACTGCTTGATTGGCAGCTGCGGTCGAGTCTGTCGGCCGGGGGAGTCTGAGCAGTGCGTGCCATGCCAATGCCATTGCGTGGGAGTCTGCGAAAGCGCGGAGCACATCGTCCAATCTAACCTAGTAGCTTGAGCTTGATGAGTGACATGTGTGTAAACTTGCGGCAATGGCTGGCCTAGGTACGCGGTAGAGGGTAGACCGGTGGGTGGCAGACGCAATCGATCGCCGGACACTGGACGCCTGACGACGCGCGCGTGTAATTTGTGGCATCTCCAGCGGCCCGACCCAAACGGCCGCGTTCCGTTTCTGTTCGAAAATGACCGGGGTCGGAAAAAACCCAGCCCAACGACCCGACATTACCGCTCAAATTTGGGCACAGTTTACGCCGTCGCGGACGAAACGCGCTGTCCGCGTGTGTCCTCCCCCTTTGACCGGGTCCCGCGCGTCAGGGTCCCGTCAGCGACCGCGGCGCTCGCTTTGTCTCCCGAGGCCGCGATGACTCGGAGGCGGAATGCTGCGCCGCCATCAATGGCGAGGCGCCACTAGCCACCGCCTTAGCGCCCGCCATTAATGGCCTGAAAGACCGTGTCCTCGGCCTCTTCTAAAAGAGACGCCGCGACCAGCCACCACGGCCACACCATTCTCTTGTCCTCCCTCTCTCCCAATCGAAAACAATGGCGGTGTGGCCGTTCCGGAAGAGCAAGAAGGATGCGGGTGCCTCCTTCTCGTCCTCGGTGTGTCGCCGATCGTCGCCGCCGAAGAAAACCAGGGACCGCCCGTACATGGCGGTCCCATTGGCACATGCCATGTTTGAGCGGAACAGGCCTGTGCCGATCGAGTACGTTCACCTGCCGAGCGGGTGGCTCCTCAACGCCAGGCAGGTACCCGTCCCGCCGGTGCCCGTCGGCAGCGAAGCGCGCTTCCTAGAGATCCGCCACCGGAACTCTCGGAGGAGGACGCCATCGCCGCCGCGGTGAAGCAGTCCGAGCTCGACGAGCTCGGGCGATGGGAGGGCCTCAGCACAATGCTGAGGGCCTCCGCCTTCACGACAAGCGGCGCGTCCAGCAGCCGCAGGCCGCCGATGACGCCGAAGCTAGAATTGTTGCCACCGCTGAAGTCCGAGCGGTGGGATCCATGGCCCGAGGCGGCGAGCTCCTCCCAGGCACCACCACCTCCACTTCCTCCGCCGCCGCAGGCGGTGGAAGGGGCGTTCCCCTGGGCCCACCGCCCTTGTACGACCTCACCGGCGAAAGCGACCAGGAGTAAGCGCCGGTGGTGAGTTTAGGGTCTTTTTTTATATATTTTTTTTGTTTTTTAAATTTCTGCACTTATTTTCGTGTCCGAAATGTAATATATCTGTAAACGGATCAAATCAGACACAATTTGATCTCAATATGCATTGGGCCGCTAGAGATGCCCTAAACGTCCCTTCTAGGAACTTTGAGCTACTCGTAATTCTACAGAAAACTTTCAACCGGATCTCATCTGACCCGCTCATAAGATTCTTGTTAATGTGACGCTTTTACGCTAAAAACGATAGTTAATTGAATTGAGCTGTTCGTATTGGCGTTTTTTTGGGAAGCTCAAATACTATGCCATCCAAATACGGAGAAGATGTTTTAGGGAAGGGGTTAGATCTGATTGAAAGTTTAATGATAGGTCAGGTCAATAGTTATAGTAGACTCATCTTGCCTTTTTGACGCCTAGAAAAAATACCACCAATATCTTGAAGGGAAAGGAAAAGCCGGAGCAAAAGAGCGTATTCTTGTAGAATCGAAATATGTTTCATAAATAGAAAACCAATGAAAGAAATAGAAAAAACAAACTAAAAAAGCAAAAACAAAAAGGGAAAAGACGAAATGGGTTGGTCCACCACAGCCACTCGGCAGGCGACACAGGCGACTCGTGTGTCTGCAGACGATATATAGGATTCGCAATAATTGACGCAACATGTGTCCGTTAGGATTTGGCCTTTTTTGTTGCTTTATGTACTCCCTCCGTTTATTAAAAGAATGCCACAACTCACAAGCTTGTCCAAATTTACATCTATGTGTCTGAAAGTTTAGATAATTTTTTTAAGGTATTTGTTTTGGGCTTAGCAACAATTAGGCCCTACAGACATTGAATAGTGTCTTTACATATGGCCCGGGATAGTTTTTTTTAGGGAGGCCCGGGATAGTTAATCTACCAGAATCAGCCCACGAGCTAGCTTGACCCATCTCTTTCGGCCAACGCTCTTTCTGCTGCGTCGCCTGCAAGGCCGCGAGCGACGGTGGCCTCCGCCGCTGCCTCCTCGCGACCAATACCGAGTAATCTCGCATCTCCTCCTCTCCCCCTTCGCGCCGACAGAGTCGCTACTGAACGTCGACAAGCAGTGTAGGCTGGCCGGCGATATCTCCGGCACGAGGAAGAGGCTGCCGTCGAGGTCGAGCACTGCTGCGAGGAAGACGCGCAATGATCAGATCCTTGTCCTCTCCAAGAGGAGGGGCCGGCTTAAGCAGGTTCAGGTGCGAGAATTCGCTCTCCCCTTATTTAACTTTCAGTTAGATTTTGTCAATTTGACCTGCAGTATCTGAACGTCCAACACTAACGCCTGTGATTAAAGCAAAAGATACCTACCCGTTGCTACTATGTTGTAATTTTTTCTTTCTATCGGCTTTAGCTTTGGATTGCTTAAATTTAGCTACTGTAATGAAGAAAAATTATGTACTTGTTAACAAAAGACTGAGGTCGTTTGGTAGGCATCATTTCGGGCCGGAATCAAGAAATTCAGTTGAGATTTCATACTCAACCTATTTAGCTGTCATGAAATTGACAAGTCATCATTTCAATGAAGCCTATTTTAGGTTAGTTTTTCATGTTCCTAACCCTGTCACCACGAAATGAAACCTTCTAGAAAACCTTTGTGGCCATAAACGAGACACAGAACAAGTAACCCGGCCACATACCATGCCACGTGATGTATAAACAATTCAGGAGGTAATTAGGACATGAGTATTATTCAACACATCATAAAACAGCTACGGACGCCCGGCCTATAAAAGGCGCTGCTAGACACACACAAGCCTCCAACACAAAAGCAACACATAGATACTCTATGGCAGCGTCACCACTGCCTCGCTGGGCTCCGACGCCGAGCCCCACCAGGCCACTCCGGTCGATGCCGAGCAGTACCGCTTCATGGCGCAGCTGGTCGGCATGCCAGTTAAGCCCTATCTTCTTCCCACGTCGTACCTCCGAGCCATCGACGGTTTCTCCAGCCAATGGGGTAGCCGAGGACTCTTGCATTTCGGAGGTGTTTCTTACGTGTGAGGATCTATCAGTGACGGCCGCAAACGGAAGAAAGGGCTCTGCTGTGATCCTCGATGGGCTTAGCGGGTACGCACGCCCTGGCCAAGTGCTGGCTCTCATGGGTCCTTCGGGCTGCGGCAAAACTACTCTGCTTGATGCCTTAGCTGGTACTGCATCCCCAAAACCCCAATGTCATCTTTGCTCAACTTACTGTCCATTATAAAATAAGAGTAAATAGTTTGTGTATTCCGAAAAAGTTACTAACATATCATGCTACTACTAGAAGAACTCTACACAACTCCAAGTATTACATGTGCAGGTGAAAATATCATAAAAGTTGATCAATTTTGAGCTAGATAACAAATATACATCTATTGGCCTTACATTTATTATTACCTTTTATTTCAAGCTCTGGGTTATAGCTTATTAGTTAGAGACTGTTCACCCGCGCGCGCTCACGTGCTCTACTTATTTATTATTATAACACAAAAAATGAGTTTGGATATAAAAAATGAACGACAAAAACACTATGTGTATCATCATATTTCCATAGTAAATAATTCACAAAAAAACTATTTCCATAAGAAAATATATTGAACTGTAGTATGCAGAAATACACAAGAATGAGAAGCCAAAAATATTTCGTGCTTTAAGATATGTTTCGCACAAGGCACAAGAATTTTAAACATTTATAATTTATACATAACATTGAGCCATAATCTTCATGTGACGATATGGAATTCTCTTTTACAAAGTGGAAGACCAAATTTAGATTTTTTTAGTCAGTAGCAATTAAGACGTACATCTATAACTTTTTAGGTCAAGAGTGGTTGTACATTGGCCCAATGCAATTAAAGCGGGGTAAAAAAAAAGTACTTACACGTCTGAAATTGTAGGCCACTAACAAGAGTGATTGTAGTATTTTCCGTGCTTTATTCTCACACATTTACTTTTTAAAACATGACAACTTACTCTACGTGTTAAAGAATATGTAGGTTCACGTGTAAGTTTAGTAAAATTCTGACACTACTGGAAAACAGGCTTTTGCTGAACTTCCGAGTCTTTGCCGATTACTTTTCATCAAGCACTCGGCAAAGACCATCTTTTCCATGTGTACCACTCGCAAAGACTTGCACACTGTAAAACTCCTGAAAAACACTTGGTAAAGAAACATAAAAATACTCGGCAAAAAACCTCTTGGTAAACCCGTGATTAGGTAGCGCATTATGGGTATTAAAGTTAATAATAATTAATAAACATAACGTTTATGCTTCACCCAAATATCAAGTTTGAATTATTTCGATGCCTATTTTGACCCAACGTTAAGTTGCTATATTTGTTCTCCAAAATTTACAATCTTGAACTAATTAAAGTGACTATTTTCAACTTGTGAAGTTAAGAGAAATAGTGGTGCAGATTTAGAAACATGAAATTCCAGGCTTTTAAGATCATGCTATTCTCAATTTTCTAGTTAAAATTACAATTTCAATTACTATTAATTTTCCAACCATTATATTAATTATTGTCCTTTTCAATTTCAACTTGAGTGTTGTCCACATGTGAGTGGAACAATGGTTGGTTGTCAGATGCCCATGGTTGGTTGCATATGTCAACTTGCATTTAATATGATTTACTTATGAGTAAAATTTATTTTACAGAACGAGTACATCTCTTTTAGAAGACCCAGAAATACAAATATTCTTATTTTATTTTACCCGAGTCGTTACTTTGTATATGGTGACCTAACATTTCAGTTTTACATCACAAAAGAAGTTAGCTTAATTTCAAGATGACTTAACATTTTAGTTTTACATCACAAATACATTTTTTTTATTTCATTGAAATGTGGAGTAGGGATGAACTCCCATGCAAAGCAAGCTCAGATAAGAAGGGGATCACCCATGAGATCATATGTATTTTCTAGTTATCCGCTAATTGATACAGGTGCAGTCCTTGAGCATATACATAATGCGCCTGCATTTTGTGTCATTGATAAATACCAGCCGGATACCAAGATGGATAGACAAATGCATCAGAAGAATATTGCAAACTACAAAGTTTTCTAGAACATAATGTTGTGATTATTTGATTTTATAAATAAAGCAATGACCAAAGATTGTCAATTCAGAAATATTTTTTCTAGTCGACTTGGAAATAAACACTTCCACATTTCTGATCATGAAATTCCATAAGAAGCTCAATTCTGTGAATCAAACCTCATGATTGCCGATTTAAAAATAATAATATCTACGGTTGGATTTCGCTATCTGTCTTTTTCTCCCCTAGATGGCATTCATATCGTCGTTGCCAGCAGCTACTTCACCCAACTCATTCTGATTGTGGATTTCGCTGTTCGATGTGTCCATTTTTTTTTCATTTACTTCTAAAATCTAGACAGTATAAAAATTCCTGTGAATCGACTTGGAAAAAAAGGTTCTCTCGGTCCAGCGAAAACATTCTATTTGGATTTCGCTATCTGCACGTCTTCTTCTGCTTTCCCGGATGAGTATTCATATATCTGTGAGTGTCGGTGCTAGCCCTACACTTACTCAGTCCAATCATGCTGACTTAGCTGAATATATGCTTTAACGGGACGACTTGGACCGAGCATGAAAGGGAGCACTGGGGGAAAACGGATATCCAGTACCGGTCGGGGAGGGGCATCAGTAAACCGGTACTGCGCAATCGGGACTGATGCCCCCCGAGTATCAGTACCGGTCGTGTTGCGACCGGTACTAAATGACATCCACGTGGGCCGCAGGCGTGGTTTCGGCTGGAGACCTTTAGTACCGGTCGGTGTTGTTCCAAAAAAATTAATTTCTTTTTGAAATTTTCAGAAAAAAATAATATTTTTTTAGAATTTCGAAATTTCTCACTTAACTATCCACTAACCCACACAATTTATCACTTAACTATCCACTAACCCACACTTAATCTCAAGTCTAACTATTTAATCTAGTTAATTTCCCCCCTTCCTACACACTTAATATCTACACACTTAATCTATTTTGGAACTGTCAAATTTCCCGATCGGTCACCCATCCTGAAACTGCTATAACACTAGCACGCTTAACATTTAGGTTCCTTTCAAACTAGATACTAAGAGAGAACTGAGAACTTACTGATAGTTCTATCTTATCAATCATGTTAACCACTCGGTCATGATGAAACACTTTTTCATTTCTTATATTATAAAAATTTACTTGATTAAACAAAAATATTATATAATAATAATATTGAAATAAATAATGATAAAATAAATATTACTTTATTTAAAAAAATGATTATATAATAATAAATATTTAAAAAATGAAATAATGTGATAAACACTTCAAAAAAAGAAATCCTTTGGCATGGGGACCTTATATGTGTACTAGTTGCTATGAAAAATGATAAATTTTATTTTTGACAAAATTTGCAAAAACAGTCTTCACAAAAAGGTCTATCATGTATAGACATCTAAAAGTTTCAAGCCAAATGATCAAGTTATGGTCATTTTCAATTCATAGTTTGTGATAAAGATCTCATATTCCACAAATAGGTGCATATTGGTATAAGAAACAACCATGTAAAAGGAAATCTTGAAATTATTTTCATAAATATCATTTTCCATTTTTTAAGTGCAAAAACTGACTTTTTGTGTGAACAAAGTATCAAAAATATGATGCAAAATGGCACCCATTTAATTTTCATGGAAACTAGTACACATATGATGGATAATGCCCAAGTATTAGGTTTTTCCTTGATTTCTACCTAATTTCCCCTAGTTAAATGAGTTTATGACTATTTTTCGAAAGTAATTCAAATTTGAACTAAAACTGTTTGATAGCTTGGTCTGAAATTTTTGGAAAAATCATTTTAAGGTACACAACTAGTGGTTATATCACAGAAACAATGATAGTTCTATAAAACATTACATCTTCTGATGAATTGTCATCGCGACCGTTTTGACTTTTTTATGAAAAAATGAAATAATGTGATAAACACTTCAAAAAAAGAAATTCTTTGGCATGGGGACCTTATATGTGTACTAGTTGCTATGAAAAATGATAAACTTTATTTTTGACAAAATTTGCAAAAAAAGTCTTCACAAAAAGGTCTTTCATGTATAGACATCTATAAGTTTCAAGCCAAATGATCAAGTTATGGTCATTTTCAAGTCATAGTTTGTGATAAAGATCTCATATTCCACAAATAGGTGCATATTGGTATAAGAAACAACCATGTAAAAGGAAATCTTGAAATTATTTTCATAAATATCATTTTCCATTTTTTAAGTGCAAAAACTGACTTTTTTGTGAACAAAGTACCAAAAATATGATGCAAAATAGCGCCCATTTAATTTTCATGGAAACTAGTACACATATGATGGATAATGCCCAAGTATTAGGTTTTTCCTTGATTTCTACCTAATTTCACCTAGTTAAATGAGTTTATGCCTATTTTTCGAAAGTAATTCAAATTTGAACTACAACTGTTTGATCATTTTAAGGTACACAACTAGTGGTTATATCACAAAAACATTGATAGTTCTATAAAACATTACATCTTCTGACACTCAAGCACTACAAAATATTAGAGATAAATTGTTTGCAACAATAACACTACTCACTTCCAGATGAGGAGACACTCAAGCACTACAAAATATTAGAGATAAATTGTTTGCAACAATAACACTACTCACTTCCACATGAGGAGACTCTCAAGCACTACAAAATATTAGAGATAAATTGTTTGCAACAATAACACTACTCACTTCCACATGAGGAGACTCTCAAGCACTACAAAATATTAGAGAGATAAAGTGTTTGCACTAACACTACTGTCTTCCACATGAAGAGACCCTCAAGCACTACAAACACTAGTACAAATCGTCCTCCGAATCTGAATACCCAGAAGCAGAAGACTCATGGCGCACTGGTCGCGGTACGAGGTGACGCTGGCCATAGTTGATGATTCTAATCTTGCGGTACACCTCGTATGCAACATACGCATCTATTGCTGCATACTCAATGTTGCAACCGTCAAGTGGGTACTTCTCCCAAAGTTTGTGCTGCTCTTTGTCGAATCTTGTCTTCATATCAGCGTACGCGTCCTCGTCAATCACGGCGCTTGCCATATCAGCCATTCCAGTCTTGGCATGGTCAATCCTAAACAAGTCCTGGAGATCAATGTGGCAGGCAGATGGTATCTCAAGACCCCAGGTGCGTCTCATCTTGATCTTATCATTCGTTATATCAACACTAGCAAAATGAATGCCGCTGCGAAGAAAATCCATGAGTATTGGACATTGCTTGTCACTACTGCAACAACAAATGGAATACATGTTAAAAATACTGCCAATATATAATTTGAGATCAAGTAGTATAATAAGAATAACAACAGCCAATTATATTATTTGAGATCTTGTATAATAAGAATAACAACAATATGCAATGCAACTTTCATTTTCGGCCAATATATAATTTGAGATCAAGTATAATAAGAATAACAACAATATGCAACTTTCATTTCGGCCAATATATAATTTGAGATCATGTATAATAAGAATAACAACAATATATGCAATGCAACTAAGATTTTCGGCCAATATATAATTTGAGATCAAGTATAATAAGAATTTATAACAGCAATATGCAACTTTCATTTTCGGCCACTATATAATTTGATGAGATCATGTATAATATAAGAATAACAACAATATGCAATGCAACTTTCATTTCGGCCAATATATATAATTATGTTCACTACAATCAAAGAGAAATTGCTATCCTATGCAATTTTCCTATCCTATGAATCAACAAATTAAAGAAAATAAGCCCCAACATTGGATTAATTACCTTGCCTATTGGAAGACCATGACACGTTTCTTGAAACATAGTTGGATGACCGCAACATCTCCTTGATCGGCCGTGTACTCGAGATCAAGACCCATGAATTTGTCTTGCTCCCGAGCTTCGCCAAGCCAATACTTGAAATCGGAGAGAAAACCCGTCACCTTAGCGCTATCGTTCGTGTACGCGACATTGAGATATGTGTTGCCATGTGCAAGCACCTGCCCGTAGCGAGTGATTGGTGGTGCCGGATTCATGGTGGCCGGAGGGATGCAAGAAGAGGACAGGCTCGCCGGCCGGAAGGAAGAAGAGAGAGGAGAGGATCGCCGGGGAGAAGGAAGAAAGATAGGAGAGGAAAATGAGAACTGCCCACTCGCCCGTAGCCAATCGCGTGTAAAATCGTGGGCGGGAGTCGAACGGTTAGGGCTTTAGTACCGGTCCGTAACACGAACCGGTACTAAAGCTCCACTCGCCCAGCCCCGCGCGACCGTTGCCATGCCACAGACCTTTAGTACCGGCTCGTGTTACGGCCCGGTACTAAAGGTCCTTACCGTTGCCATGACTATGCGTAACTCCCTAATAACTTCTCTAACATCCAACCACATGCATGCATGCATGCCCTCACGCAGGCGTACGTGACCCAAGAGAACGTGCTGATGACGACGCTCACGGTGGCGGAGGCCGCGCGCTACTCGGCGCAGCTCCAGCTGCCGGACTCCATGTCTCCCTCCGAGAAGCGGTCGCGCGCCGACGATGCTATCAAGCAGATGGGGCTCGCCGCGGTGGCCGGATCCCGCGTCGGCGGCCGCGCGTGCAAAGGCATCAGCGGCGGCCAGCAGAAGCGGGTCAGCATCTGCATCGAGCTGCTGTCGTCGCCGGCGCTCATCTTCCTCGACGAGCCGACCAGTGGGCTCGACAGTACCACGTCATGAGCCGCATCGCTGGGATCGCCCAAAGGGATGGCACCACGGTCGTCGCCGCCGTCCACCAGCCGAGCTCAGAGGTGTTCCAGCTCTTCCATGGCCTCTGCCTCCTCGCCAAAGGGAGGGCCGTGTATTTCGGGCCAGCCTCCAAAGCTATAGAGGTACGCTTACGCAGCTCTTACTTAGTACATACTATCTCGTCTAGCTTACAATTTACTAGTACATATCTTGTAGTTCTTCGATTCTAATGGATTCCCATGCCCTATGAGGATGAATCCATCCGATCATTTCTTAAGAATGATAAACACGGACTTTGAGGTATGAAACTGATCTCTCGAGGTTTGAAATGTTGAAAATTTGACGCCACATGAAGCTTAGTGGCATGTACATCATATGTCCATAGGAATCCGAGGAAGGATCTACTGTGAATGTGCCGCACGCTTGCAATGTAATTCAAACTTTGATGGCCTCTGCTGGCTCCCTTAGTAGTTTAGGGTCTGAAGTGGAAGTGAGCAAGACAATTAAGCAGGTCTCTTCTTTCCATCTATATAGATTGGATGCATTTGCTTGCATTTGGAAATTAATTAAGTCTCACTTTTATGTTTTACGTTTCTATGGTGTATGTTTCTGCAGGGTGCGTCCATAATTCAGAAAAGACATGCTACGTTCTTGACCAAAGCGACTGTCCTAACCAAAAGATCAATGGTGAACATGTATAGAGACATAGGTTATTATTGGTTGCGCTTTGCTATCTACATCGGACTTTTTCTAACCATTGGGACCATTTTCCTTGATGTTGGTTCTGGTTATACATCAATCCAAGTAAGTGGTAATTACAAATCTATATGAAAGGAAGTGCAACCAATGAGTGCTAGTGACTCAATCAACATAAAATATGATTACTAATGATCTACTACTATTTTTGTAACATTTTAGGCACGAGCGTCCATGCTTATGTTTACATCAACCTTCGTCACAATGATGGCAATCGGAAGTTTTCCATCATTTGTTGAGGATATGAAAGTGGGTATAACAATATAATTTCATTTAATAAATCTATTAGTTTTTTTCTTCTGAGTTTATCTTACATCAGCATTTTTTCAATGTAGATATTTGAGAAAGAATGGCTCACTGGACACTATGGGGCCACTGAATTTGTAATAGCCCACACGATTTCATCATCTCTATACTTGGGCCTCATCTCTATCCTACCTGCCGCAATAGCATATTACCTAACCGGGCTTCAACCAGGAATAGACCACTTTTTCTTCTTTGCTGCCACTCTGTGGGCATGCACAATATTAGTCGAGGGTATGATGATGATTGTTGCAGCGATCGTGCCCGATTATGTCCTAGGTATAGTCACAGGTTCTGGAGTCCAAGGCTTACTCATGCTAAATGCTGGTTTCTTCAGGCTTCCAAGTGACCTCCCAAAACCAGTGTGGAAGTACCCAACCTACTACATCTCATACCACAAGTACACAACTCAAGCATTGTACAAGAATGAATTCTTGGGCTTGGTGTTTAAGAATGTTGGCAGTTCTGGAGGCAACATTAGTGGTGAGCATATACTGAAGGACGACTTACAAGTGGAAATGGGACACTCTAAGAGCATCACTAGCAGAGCCCTTAAAAAGCCAACCCTTAAAAATGGAATAAGGGTCGAGAATTGGATGTTTTAAGGGTTGGAAAAAGAGGGAAAAGATCAGTACCCTCAAACCCAACCCTTATAACAGAATATTCCGTTTTAAGGGTTGGGTTTGAGGGCACTGCTAGATGCCACAACCCCAACCCCAACCCTTAAAACTATCATTTCACATATTTCACATGTACATAGGATTATCACTAGCAAAATATAATCTTCCTTCAAACAAAGTACTCCATGAGAATCATTGATGCATGGTTTATAGTTTACATCACAAAAGCATCATCTCCCCCTACCCATCGGCACCATCACCAAAAAGTTGCACCTCGGCGCCATCTCCTAAACCACATACGCATCTATCAATGACCTCTACCGGTGGAGTCCTCCACGCCACCATCGCCACCACCACTCATCACCGACTCACCTCGATGAGTAGAGGTCGAGGCACGTAGTAGCCTCTTCCTCTCCGCGATGTCCTCCTTGGTCTCCTTCCACCACACCAATTGGTCTTCGTCCATGTCCTTCTTAGGCATCATCATATGCTCTTTCTCCTCGGCCATGAGTTCTTTCCATGCTTTTGCTTCTTTGATCTTGATCATCCTCTCCTCCAAGTCGGCCTTGCGCTTAGCTTCTTCCCGCCTTGCTTGAACTTGTGCTAGCTTGACCTCTTTCTTCTTCTCGGTGATAAGGAGCTTTGTCTCCAATGTCTTCATTGTCAATGTCTCCTTGGCCTTCATCATCTCCCCCATCTTCTCCCTCAAGCTTGATGCCTCTCCTTCCAACTTTATCCTCTCCTTTGCCTTCTTGTTTCCCTCGGGTTTTGCATTGTTCCTTCCTTCATCCTCACTATCATCCATCTTTAGCATATCCGCTTTCTTTGGTGCACTCTCTTCATCCCTAAGCTTCCACTTGTCAAGATCTTTAAGCAATGCCCAAACATGCTTATATTGGAATGGCTTGCCTTTGGAAGCGGCCATCTCCTTGTACCTCAAGTCGGCATATGACTCCTACAAACGCAAACATAGCATAGTAAACACACAAACATAGCATAATAAACACACAAACGTAGCATAGTTGTTGAGAAATATACTCACATAGTCACTCTCAACGCTTCCACTAGGTGGTGCCGCCCTCACTTGGTCCATTGCCGCACTCCAACGTGCACAATGGGGTTTCATCAACTCCCACCGGCCTTGAAGCGACCGGTAAGAACGATGTATCAATGATACGGTCTTCGGTTTGATCTTGCAATATTGGTCCTCTATGCATTGCCAATAGCGCTTGCCGGTTTGATCCGTGCCGACACCGGCATCCATCCCCACAAGCCCCCATGCGCGAACCAAGAGAACATCTTCAACATCGCTATAGTTTGTGGACCGAGATTTGCCACCGGCGGCGAATTGTCCCTCCTCTATCTCGGTCACATCATCTTCTTCCTCCTCCCCCTCCTCCAAATCATCACCTCCCCCCTCATCCTCCTCTCCAAAGCCGAATGGTTGAAGAGAAGGAGCCCCGAGGTCCACCTCGGCGTCATTGAGCAACCCCATGTACGACCCGGTTGGTGCGGACATTTCATCGAGCACCTCGTCCGCGGCGACCGGAGGCACGGCGGGCACGGTGGCCTTCTTCACCTTGGGGCGTGCGGTGGTCTTCTTCACCGTCGGGCCACCCGCAGCCACCTTCGCGGCAGCAGCAGCCTTCGGTCCCAGGCCCGGGACGGGACGGCGGCGCTTGGGGGGCGCGTCGGGCGCGGGAGGCGGGGTGGCGGCGGGCACGGCAGCCGGGGCGGGGGCGGGGGACGCGGCGGCCGCGGGTGCGACGACGTGCGTGCCCGCGCGCCGCCTCTTCGCGCCGGGGTGGGTGGCCGCCACCACCGTAGCGACCTCCGCGTCGCTCGCGGCCGGGGCGGGAGGGGCGGCCGGGGCAGGGGGGCGCGGCGGCGGCGGAGGTGCGGAACCGGCCGGGGGTGCGGCGGCGGAGGCGGGCGCGGCCGGCGGGCGCGACATGGCGGCGGGGCGCGGGAGGCGGGGAGGCGACGGCGGCGGCGGACCGGTGGGAAATTTCCCTCCCGCGCGCGTGGGGAGGAGAGTGCGGGTTGGGGGCTTTTTTCCCCTCCAACCCTCACTTGTACAGGTTGGGAGGATGAAACCGGGGTCGACCCTTAATTTTTTTTACGGGTTTGAGGGTTTAAGGGCTCTGCTAGTCCGCGAATTGCCTCCAAAACCCGTAAAAAAGCAGTTATTTTTAAGGGTTTGGCTTTTTAAGGGCTCTGCTAGGGATGCTCTAAGTGGGTTGATCTCGCAATATTACTTGGAATGATCATCGTTTACAGGGTGATTTTCTTGGTTATTATAAAGGTTTCCGGAATAGCAAAACCCATGATAAAACGGTTGATAGGAAAAGTGTAAACCCATGATAAAAAAAGGGGCTCCTTCAAGGTTATGCTATTTCACAAATATTGTTCGATATTATTGAAGATATGCTTCATATCCTTATTAAGCGTGTGCAAGTGGATGGTCAAATATATAGTGTAGTGCCACATCTTGTTGATGATACCATTTTTTCAAGGATCATGATTTGAAAAAGGACAAAAAAACTCAAATTGGTGTTATGCACTTTTGAGGAAAATTGTGTGAATGAAAATTAACATCCATAAGATTGTAGTTTTCTGGTTGTTGAAGCCCAATAGGATGGCGCTGATTATGCTTGTATTTTCGGTTGTGAGAGACGTGAGTTTTATATCCATTATCGTAGAATCATGATAGCAGAATGGAAAAAGTGAGTAAATTATGTCAAAATACTCGGTGGTTGGAGAGCAAATATATGTCTTGAGTTGGATTTTTTGTACATGGTACGAGAACCCAAGAGCAACGAAATACACCCGGTCGCTGGTTAATTCATTAAACTCGTCTCTTATGTTGATGGAACAATCTTTATAATAAAATGTAAAACAACAAAGTATTATACACTAAAACAAAGATCCACAAGCTACTATAAAGTGTTTGAAAATTAAGTCTTTGTTAATTACCACTGAATGCAAGTGGCCCTCGCGAAGTTGAACAGTGAACGAGGCACCACTATTCCCTACCTCGTGGAATTCATCTTGCACACTTTACACGCCATATCATACTAAATAAAAGAACTGAAATTTAACATTCAACCAAAATATCACATTTTATCAACTAATATTGGCTCATTTTATCAACAAAAATATCTACACATGTTATCAACAAAAATATCTGCATATTATCAACTAATCTTGGCTCATTTTATTAACTAAAATATATACACTATATCAACTAAATCTTCATCTAATTTAAACTAAATAAATAAAATACTAGGCCGGGGGGAGTAGGGGGGCTCATCGAGGCGTCGAGCGTAGGGATCTCGAGTGGTGTGGGGATGGGCCAGTGGCGTAGACAGGGTTGAGCCGCGGCTCGGACAGGGTCGAGTGGCGTTGCACGGGAAAAGGGGATGGAGATGTGGCGGCGCAGATGGTGTCGAGCGGTTGCTACACGAGGAGAGGGGAGACGGAGAGGTGGTGGCGCGAACTGGGTTGAGCGACGGAGCAGGAGGAGGAGATATAAGGATTTGGAGAGAGAGATTGGAGTGCAGAAGTGTGGGAGAGAGTGTGTGTGGGCGGCCGTATCGACCGAGCAGAATTTTCGCCTCTGGGCTGGGTACCAGTGGAGTGCCTAATGCCGACATGCCACTAGTACCTAATTACTTGGTACACCCCTGCCATTTCTGACCCGGTTGGACAACTTGGGTCCACATACTTGTGGCATGTGGTTCCTAAATACACGTGACTATTCTAGTAGAAAACGGGAATGTTGTCCCTGTTTTCTACTAGTGCTAATAGCCACTTAGGCCCCGCTTTATTTGTCTGTTAAATTTCTGGTCCATAGAAAAATCTTGGCATTTACAGGTAGGCACGGGATTTTCAGGAGGAACATAACTGGCCCGACGAAATTTCAGATCGAGCTTTACCTAAAACACGAGCATCCAAGCGAGGCCTTAGTGGTGGCGTGTCAGAACTTGGACATGTCACTAGTAAATACCAATGGCGTGGCTCTAATGCAAAACGTCACTAGTAGCTGGTCTACTATAAGAGTTCTTCTACTAGTGTACCTCTTACGAAGTAAGGGGTGTGACATGTGGTGTTGTCGAATAAGCATGTTGGTTTCAAGATTACCTCTCAAGTCCACTACACATCGGGACTCTCATTTCTCGAGCGGACTAACGAAAGTAAAAAAAATAGCCCTTCTTTAGGTTTATCATATTATTTGACATAAATTTGTGATAGCCAAAAAGATGGCGGCGTAATCTTTATATTGATCCTCCTTCGCCTTAGACTATGCTTTTTGTTGTGTGGCATGTTAAGAGTTTGTGTTGTTTTTTTGGGTTGCAAGCATCTTATTATTAAAGGTCGAATGTTACTCTTTAATTGTATCGTCTTGCATAAGTATGATATGGGCCGGGTACAGAAATACGATATGCATATCCTTTTAACTCGTGCGTGTAAATTCTACCCATACCATTGTCCACGGTAGAAAAGTTTACCTCAGCCACACTTGGTGGGTACACTTACCTCACTTGGTACCCGTTGATAGATCTCCGGTACGTACGCAGTAACTAGTTGAATGCCCGTGCGTTGCCACGGACTAATAAACACAAAAAAATGTAGAGAAATAATTAATCATTTTTTATTTTATGGATGAGAGTTTCATCAACAATATATGTATTATATACGAATATTTCACACAAAATATTGTGTCACCGATATGCGAATTTTCTCCAAGCATGTATCACACACATTTCCTTTACTCTAATTACAAAGAGCAGTTCGATATTAAGAAGACTAATTTCAGACATCAAAGGCTTGGGAAACCTCGAGTGCTACTTTCCCCTACAACAGATCTTTGCCCACGTATTTCTTGTTGTGATTCTTACACTGGTTAAAGAAAAAAAGTACATTAAATCTAGATGGATGAAAATACTTTGCGAAATATTTGAATAACAGTACACACAAACAATACTGATAGTGCAAACTTTTTTTATTTTGAGAATCATGATGTACCAAATATTTTAAGCACAACATTTATAATGGAAGTAGCATTTGTACCTTGTGCGCACGGCACACTACCATTGGCATTACTATATTTTAAGCACGACAGATAATAGTCTATCAATTAGTATGTGAGTATGACTCCCATTTCTTATCCTCGTCAAAACTCGTTGGCAGCAGCAAGGATTCAGAAATATTCAACAAGAACAAATAATATATGGGTCTCATTGATCAAATAAGAGAGGAATACCTGTATAATACTGGGAATTATAATGTTAAAGGTAGTTAAATGATGTGTTGGTGTTCATCTGCAATTTTGATTCTCTAGTGTATATTACATTTCTCGGTTTCATATGGAAGATATCACATCGTACACATAACTACTACAATATGAGGTGTGATACAAACGAAAAGGATCATGTCACATGTATCAATGGTACAATAATAAAGGCTACCAGGCTTGAACTTGCTTATTGTGTAGAAGTCGAAACATTGAGCCAAATAGCTACAGATGATGATGCTAAGTTTTTTTATTTTCAAGTAATAACTATGAATTTATGTTGGTCATATAAACATGCAATAAACTCATGAATGACGAATGCAACATAAAGATATGCTTACATGTCATGTAGCAAATATACGCCATTATATGAGACCATTTCATGAAAGATACGAAAAAAATGATTTATGACTATCGGAGCTTGCAACTTATGACAAGATTACCTAGAGACGTACGACTTCTCCAATGACCAGTCAATGAAACTTGCACTGTATCAAGATCGCTCAATTAAGTTCAGTTCTGTTGTTCCATATGTTTGCTTGATTAGCGCACAAATTCTTGTCTCGCACTCATCCCATAATGAATTACAAGTGCATTGTAAGTGTCACATATAAACCATTTGACAGTTGACGGCCAACTAAGATTTATAACTTCACCTAAAATAATGGCAGACAGAAAACTTGCCAAAATATATTGTAATATGTGACCAACTCAGGCAACTGCAGCTTTAAGAACGTTGAATCCATCTCGTGTAAACTTGCTATATACAATCTCAGAAAAAACCCTCTATTCATACTTCAGAGCAACTACAACTTTCTGAAGACAATACATTTTTCATATATATTGTATTATCCGACATGCAGTGTGGGAGTTAACATACTGTGGGTGCACCTTGAAAGAACATAGCATCCAACACCAGTCAATTTGCTGTGTAACTCCCTACGGAAAACTTTATCAACCAATAATACAGAATACCTCATTGTTCACCTTCATCCGAAAACCTCAACATATGAAGGGCATACATTAAGTGGTCAGTTTCATCTACAATTGTCAGGGTCAAATAACGTCACTTCGCGGAGGGTGCGCTGGTTTTCCCCCCTCACTCGGCACAATGTGCACGGCTGTGACATAATAAAGAGAAATGAGAATTCCATTATGCACATGAAGGGAGAGGTGACTTAAATGGGAGATTGGGAGCATCTCAGCTTATAGCTGAATTGTCCTACGCAGTGTTCAGTGATTACGGCAGTTTGGCATACTGACTCTTTACCTGAGAACAAACAACCAAATATGACAAGATCAAGAGAAGTCAATTGCCTGGACTGATATTGAATTAATTTAGCAAAAAGAACAGATGGGTAGTACTCATTTATTTGCTCATTAACTGTAAGAAACTCATCTCTTGCTCAGAACCTTATGCTCATATGACAAATAGACATGCTTTTTGTAGTTTGGCATAATCACTCCGCACAACTGTTATCACTTAAACATAATTAATTGAAGAATCAACTCTAAAGAATAAAATCAATTTTCATACACTACCAACAGTATGGATTGGAGTTGCAGCAGTGAACAATTAGACTTTATTCTTACAGTTTTTCCTAATGAGAGAGCCGATGTAGGATAATTCTCCTACGCAGGCTACGGATCTTACCCAGTTCTCCTACACAGATTAGACATATTTCCTTGAAGGCTGAAACTCTTCTGCAATTAGACATTATTCTTCCTCTCCATCTCTCTCTCTCTCATCCAAATGATTCTTTTATCTGAAAAGTAATTTTCTTGGTCTTGTGCAATCAACGTAAATCATCTCAGAATACTCCAAAGTTTGTCACTTCTACACCATTATAATACTCCAATTAGCTTTACTTATATTTAACTAATTAACTCAGCAAAATAAGAAAGAACACAAACTGATTCTCAGTAGCTTGAACACAAGCACCTGTAAGCCAACCTTTTGTTAAAGCCTTTCCGGTTCATCCTAAATATTTTTGTGTGTAGCCCATTGCAGATCAGGGAAGTGGGAAGAACGTAAGCTAACTCACCAACAGACTCATCACCGAGGATCTTTGGACAACAGTGCAATTAGATCGGCAGAGCCCATCAAAGTACCTGTTAGATGCAAGTATTAAAAAAAACACCCGAAGACCGTTATACTACAGAAAAGCACCCACATATGTGTAGCCCGAATGGCATGATTAGTCACCAAAATAACATATTCCCTTCTCATTTATGAACAAAAAAATCATATTATACAAGATTTCTCCAGGTTTAGGGAAGGTTAAACCAAATTTCAGGGAGACTGAGACTGGGAGAGGATCAGTACGAGTCCACCTCATTTGTGGTTGAAATAAAAATAAGTCAAATTTGCAGATCCATGCATATCCATAGCATGGATTTGTAACTGGCGCTGAAGATGATTGGAACAAATACAATACTGAACCTCTCAAGCATTCTATCAATCATATGCACTAATAACTGAAAGTTTCAGATACCTTGGAGGACCAGTATGTTGTAGAGCTAATTGCAAGGGAAGACGATGGCCTCGCAGGGCAGGGCGGCCAGCGGCGCTAGGGTGTGGGCTGCGGCGAGGCGTTGGGGAGGGCGGCCAGAGGCGCTGGGGCGTGTTCGTGGGGCGTGGACGGCGTTGCAGGGTAGGGCGTGGGCTGCGGCGAGACGTTGGAGCGAGCGGCCAGAGGCGCTGGGGCGTGGACGGCCAGCGGCGCTAGGACATGGGCGGCGACGTGCGGACGGACGCGCTGGGGCGGGTGGCCAGAGGCGCGGGCGGCGGCGTGTGGATGCAGAGCGAGGGAATCAGGACGATGACACAGGAGAGACGGGGTCGGGGGCCGTGGAAAGATAAATGGGCCGGCCCATAGGAGCGATCGCTCAGAGTGAACCGCCAGACCGAGCGGGACGCGTCCCGGAAGGAGGGGTACGAAGTACCAACTCCCATATAATAGTAAAGATTCACAGCCTGCCACAAGCTAGCCGCATCAGAACCGTTTTCTTCTACTCTCTACTGGTTAGCCCCACCAAGTGAGCCTATCTCAACTGGTTTGGTTCCTTGTGATGGAACCAGCCCACCCAGGTTCAAGTCCCAGACTTGACATGGGTGCTCGCATTTTCCTGGATTTTCCAGGATTTAACTGGCGCTATGCTTTCAGCGGTAGGTGACAGTGCCCGTCAACAGCGAGGCGCCCGTGGTGACTTCGTCAATCTCAAGATATGCCGGACCAGTCTCTCGGAGGTGCTCATAGGGGTAGGGTTTGCGTGTGTGCGGTCATAGGGGTGTCTGTACGTGCGTGTTTGTGAGCGTCTGCGTCTGTACTGTGTTTCTCAAAAAAAAAAAAGTGTCGCACTCCTACAGTCCTAGTTGCAATCGACCCGTCTGAGCTGAAAAACTAAGACACTAATAGACCTATAGAGGGATCGGAAGATGGAGGTCGATGATGTTGTCACCGAGATTCCATGCCTAGCAGCGGTGTGAAGGGGAGAGACGGTGCAATACCGTAGATTCAAATCATACTGGTCACTATTTAGGAGTAGTTAAAGGTACCGTAAAACTTGCCTCTTTTATTACAGCAGTGGTACTCAGTTTGCACGTATGTTGGGGCTACATTACATGTTAGATCTGCACGTCTTCTTCTTCTTTCCAGGATTAGTATTCATATATATGTCGGTGCTAACCGTACACTTACTCAATCTAATCATACCGACGTAGCTGGATATATGCTTTACCAGGCCGGCGTGAGAAGCTTGCTTTAGGCACCTCCGTAAGTTGTCCATACGCTTGATTTAGTACAGTATAGTTGAGAGAGATGTAAACTATGCTCTAACATTTTACTTGCGACTCCCTAATAACTTCTCTAACATCCAACCACATGCATGCGCTCACTACTGTAGGCGTACGTGACCCAAGAGAACGTGCTGATGGCGAGTTAATTGCATAGAACTACGACTTTGTGTGTTAAATTCCGGAAAACTACCACTTTACAACGAAATCACAAAAAACTACCACTATTCGTCACATTCGTTGCAATGTGCGCTAAAATGGAATTGAACACAAATTGACACTCGTGCTGACAGGTGGGACCCACCAGTCAGGGCTGAGTTGGCAGCACGCGTGAACTGTTTGTTGAGGTGGCAGCACACGTGGACATGGGCCCACCTGTCAGAGTAATTAAAAAATTAAATATCTTCAAAAATAAAAATAAAAATCTATTTTTTTCCGCTGATGTGGATGGTGGGTCCCAACTGTTCAGTGACCCAAATTCTTTTCCCCTCTTCTCTCGGGAGCACCGTGCTGCAGGTTGCCGTCGGTGCCGGGCACACCTGTCAGAGTAATTAAAAAATTAAATATCTTCAAAAATAAAAATAAATATCTATTTTACCGTGCTGCAGGTTGCCGTCGGTGCCGGGCACCGCGTGCTCGCACGGGTCCGACATGTACAGCGCGACACCGGCACGGGCATGGCGGCATATGTCAACTTGCATTTAATATGATCCAAAAATGAACATGTCTATATATATCCACTTTCTATGACACTTGTCCACGTAGTTCTGAAGTTTTTGAATTCTCAGTTGATACCGAGGCTGGGATATGACGAAGGTGGGTTTATATGGGCAAAGCGAACGCCAGTTGGCATGTGTGGGTTTAGATAGACAGATAGTCACGGGCCAATTAATTCTTATGGGCACAGGTGGGGCGATGGTGGGCCGCCGTGAGCGCGCTCACTTCCAGGGTGACTGATGGCGACGCTGACGGGTGGTGGAGGCTGCGCAGCTTCAGCTGCCGGACACCATGGACGTGCTTGGTTGTTCTCACAGCCCATATAGGAACGGACCGTCCGACTAAAAACCAGCATGTTTGTTTTCCTACCCCGTTCCGTGAGTCCGCATAAATACGAAACTTAAAGCATTCTGGACCGTTGTAGATGGATACCCGGAACAGCTTGCAGTATTGCATTGAGACAATCTTAAGTTCTAGAACTGTTTTAAACATGACCAGTAAGTAGATGCATTTTACTCCCTATGAACAGAAAAGGAAAGCCAGCCCATAGAGATGAAGAAAAAAAAAGGCCGAGAGACGTGGATTGATCGAGTCGGTCGATGGATGCATCACGTTCACGTACGCATGCAGTTGGCTCCAGTTGGTGTGAGTCTTCCTGTCTTGCACGCGCGGCCGAGATGCAGGACACCGTTGCAGCTACACATCATAACACAACTACGAACGCCGGCCTATAAAAGGTGCTGGTAGACACACACAAGCCTCCAACACAAAAGCAACTACAGAGAGCATATATCCATGGCGGCGTCACCACTTCCTCGTTGGGCTCCGACGCCAAGTCCCACCAGACCACTCCGGAGCAGCACGGTCGCGGCTTCATGGCGCAGCGGCTGGTCGGCGTGCCGGTTAAGCCCCATCTTCTTACCACGTCGACGTACCTCTGATCCGTCGACGGCTTCCCCGGCCGATGGGGTAGCCGTCGGCCGGAGAGAAGACTCCTGCATTTCGGAGGTGTTTCTCACGTGGGAAGATCTATCAGTGACGGTCGCAAACGGGAGAAAGGGCTCTGTTGTGATCCTCGATGGGGTTAGCGGGTACGCGCGCCCTGGCCAAGTGCTAGCTCTAATGGGTCCTTCGGGCTGTGGAAAAACTACTCTACTTGATGCCTTAGCTGGTACTGCTTCCCCCTCCCCTATACGGCTATACCCGATGTTTATCTTAACTTAGTTACAATCTATTAAAAAATACAGTATCCAGTTTGTCTATTAATTCCGAAAAATCACTATGCTACTACTATAGAAAACTCTGGAGAAAGTCCGAAGTATTACATGTGGAGGTGAAAGGATTATATAAGATGACCACTTTTGAACAGGAAAATAAATTTAACTTATTGGTATTACGTCTATTTATAACTTTAAATTAAAAATGCAAAAATGAATGACAAAGTAAACTATGTGTATCATCAGATTTCCATACGAAAAAAATAATTTAAAGTTGAAAACATTTTGTTCTTTTGAGGCTTTTTTGTACAAGGCGTAGTATATAGATTAAACTTTTCACGCTATTTAAAATATACATGTAACACTGAATAATCATAACCTTCATGTGACAATATGAGATTCTTTAGATTCATAATCTTGCTGTTTTTCCCTTTTGATTCGCCGGCACATTTGAGAACAAAGAAATCGGAGAGTGACACATTTGGAAAGAAAGAAATCGTAGAGCGTTCAACGGCGCGTGCACAAGACATACACAGAGTTGGACGATCGCAGGCATTCGTCTGCACCTTAGTAGTAGTTTCTTCATACGTTTTTTGTGCTTTAACACTACTGTAACATGTGTTTACAATTTTCTTCTTCTAACTGTAAGACATTGGTCAGGAGCATTAAAAAGTGGTTGTCCATTGGTACAAGCAATTAAAGCAGTGTCAAAACGGAACACACTCGTCCAAAGCAATTAAGCCAACAGTACGACTATGATACTCACTCTATACAGAATTACCTTGCATTATGTGTTTAGTCAAATTCAAACTTTTAAACGTTTGATTAAGCATATACAGAAAATATTGGTATATCATACAAAATAAATTTTATTAGAATCATCATAAAATATAGTTACCTATTAATCTATTATATACATTTAGTATTATAGATGTTTATAGTTTTCTCTATATGCTTTTGGTCAAAGTTTAAAAAGCACGACTTTACATAAAGCCAGAACATTGGGTAATTAAAAAGTTAGTATTGTATTCAATATAGATATTTAAATTAACTTGATGTTTTCCTCCAGTTAGTACAATGAAATTTAAGAGATACATAATTTGCATATACCGCATCTCAATAAAGTTGGTGGATTAATATTATGGCATACTCACTTATAAACATATATTTTAACTTTCTAAAAAATCATGAATTTTAATCAATCTTTACCAAAAAAAAACATTTGAGAGTTAGCATCAACTAATTCTCTTTTTGTTAAACAAAATCACTGATTTATTATCTCAAAATTTCAATGTGAATTTTCGAAAACAGTAAATTCACTTAACCTTCATTATATATTTTCTTAGAATTAGCATCTTAAAAATTAGAGGTTTCATAGAAGGACATGATTATCTGATTTAAGGTTGTGAAATTTCTTGCATTGGTATCATGCAGTTTTGCAGCTTTGAATCATGAACTGATTATGAATTATTCATAATTGTAACTTAAACTTTCTCTACATGCGAGTGGAACCATGCATGGTTGGTTGTTAGATGCTCGTGGTTGGTTGCATATGTCAACTTGCATTTAATATGATCCAACTACATTAAAAATTAATTTTATATCATAAATACATCTCTTTTAATAGACCACAAATATCTCGTCTAGTCGACCTAGAAATACAAATATTCTCTTAATTTTACCCGAGTCGTTACTTTGCATGGAAAATTAACATTTAAATTTTACATCAAAGAGAAATGTGTTTATTTCCGAAAACAACTGAACATTTCAATTTTACATCACAAATACATCTCTTTTATGAATTCCCATGCAAAGTAACGACTCCCCCCATGACTTCGCACGTGGAATGCTCGCATCCATCTTTTTCTAGTTATCCACCAATATTGCTATAGGCACGGTCCTTCGGCATACATATATATTGCGCCTGCATTTTGTGTCATTATTATAAAATACCATCCCCTGAGACCAAGATGGCTAAACAAGTTATATATAAAATGTTGAATATGTGATTATTTAGACAACGTAAATAAAGAGTCAGTCCCCAAGATTGTCGACTTGGAAATAAACACTTCCGCATTTGTAATCATGAAGCTGCATAAACGTTAAATTGTGTGTGAATCAATCCAACATGATTGCGACCTTGAAATACAAAATTCTCTTTTTGGATTTCACTGTCTGTCTTTTTTTTTCAAGAAGGCATTCATATCTTTGTGGTGTCATCATACTTCACCCAAATCATGCTGATTGTTTATTTCACTATGTGCGATATCAATTATTCTTTCTGCCTTTATTAGTTGGAACAACTTAGAAATAAAAAAGGATCTCGGTCGAGTGAGAACATTCCCTACTAATTACTATTTAGATTGCTATATGCACGTCGTCTTCTCCTGACTTACACTAAATCTTATCATACTGACTTGGCTGGATATATATGCTTAAAAAGGACGACTTGGACCGAGCATGAAAGGGAGAGGAGACATCTTGATCAATGGTCGGCGTCAGAAGCTTGCATTTGGCACCTCTGTACGTAAGCTGCCCATACGTTCTATGTAGCACATGATAGAGATGTAAATTAGGCTTCAACATTTGCGTATAGCTGTCTAATAACTCCCCTCACTGTAGGCGTACGTGACCCAAGAGAACGTGCTGATGGCGACGCTGACGGTGGCGGAGACGGTCCGCTACTCGGCGCAGCTCCAGCTGCCGGACTCCATGTCTCCCTCCGAGAAGCGGTCGCGCGCCGACGATGCTATCAAGCAGATGGGGCTCGACGCCGTAGCCGGATCCCGCATCGGCGGCCGCGCCCGCGCCTGCAAGGGCATCAGCGGCGGCCAGCAGAAGCGGGTCAGCATCTGCATCGAGCTGCTGGCGTCGCCGGCGCTCATCTTCCTCGACGAGCCCACAAGCGGGCTCGATAGCGCCGCGTCGTATCACGTCGTGAGCCGTATCGCAGAGATCGCCCGAAGGGATGGGATGACGGTTGTCGCCGCTGTTCACCAGCCGAGCTCAGAGGTGTTCCAGCTCTTCCATGGCCTCTGCCTGCTGGCTAAAGGGAGGGCGGTGTACTTCGGGCCAGCTTCAAAAGCTATAGAGGTACGCAAGTGTTACTTATATATGCGTACAATCTCGTCTAGCCTAAGCTTTAAAATGCATATATTTCTAATAAGAATGTTTTGGTCTGAATCACAACATAGCCAATATATATAATGTTCCACATGTTGTGTGCGAAACTTATGAACTTATTTTATAACCTAATGCATGTCACAAAAGGCAAAGAAAAGTTGAATAGTCAAAATACATACGCAAAATGGAGAAGCTGCATATCGACAGCAAATGCGCCCTTGAAATGGATCAAATGCGTGTTGCGATCGATCAGGTGGAACATGCATCAACGTATATATACGAATTTATTCGAATTATCAGCGTGTTTCGTGTTTTCATTTGTTTTGATCCAACTAATTATAATAGAGAAGATAGTAGTGGTTGAGACATGAAAAGCTAAGTAAAATGCAACTTCCATGTTCCCAGGTCCTAGCCAGTGACATCACTAGTTCGAACGAACGCACCTCAGCCTCGTTAACATAGTTTGGCAAATACATATGATTGAGATGTCATTATATCATACTCAATCTTGCAAGATCTACAGGGACTGAAAGGTTTTTAATGAGGCGGCTTGCTGCTCTATTTATTTATATATGGAAAATTTCAAAAAAAAAAATCTTACAAGATCTAAAAACACATTTCGGGTGGGAAAAAAAGCTTAAAAATATGAATCTGGAAAAAGCTATATTGTTACATCACAAAAGCATAAACTTTCCTAACAAATTAGTTCAGTGGCATGTCATGACAGAAGTAAGGTAAAATTTCCATGACGTTACACCCATGGGAAAGTTTTTTTAAATGAAATTCTATTGAACCAAAGAGGCGCTTGAATATTTTAATAACACAGCAAAAACGACATTTCAGTATATTCACAGTGGTAAAAATGGCTTTGGAAGTTCTCAGAGGATGCGTCCAAACATGTTTTGGAGTCCATATGGCTGCAACTCCAAATTAAACTTGGCAAATAATTCGTTGTTGTAACGTGTGTTTCTCATAATCCTAGATGAGAATGAGATGGATGATATTCAGTTGTTGGTCTCGCCTAGTCTGCAGGTGAGACAAAGAGAAATGAAAAGAACAAGAGGTAATATACAAAAGACAGCGGTTCTCAAAAAAAAAATACAGAAGACAGAATAGACCGCTGATAATACATATTCGACAATATTGTGATTTTCTTTTTTGATATTTATCCCTTTAGAAAAAATCAATAACTGTCAAGTCCACTTCGGGCCATTTAAAAATGTTTACCAACTTGACTAAATGTCGAAAGCACAACTTGGGAAAAAAGCATACAAAATACCAACGAATAAAAAACTGCACTTTGTACATATCGTAATAGCAGGTGATGTGAAATGTTATAGTTATTGACGTTTAGATCACTCTCTAGGTTTACAAGGTCAAAATTACTTGATGGCACGATACATGCATCAAAGCACACGTGCGCACGAATCTGGATTTATCTTCGTTCTCCTTCGTTTATAGATGTGCGTGTTAAGAAATCAATATTTACGGTTTGTTGGGTGTTCTCTTATGTTATAAAGTACAAAATATTATCTCTACGATGTCTACGAAAATCACTAAAGCATATTTTTTAAACTTGTAGTTCTTCGATTCGAATGGATTCCCATGCCCAATGAGGATGAATCCATCGGATCATTTCTTACGGATGATAAACACGGACTTTGAGGTATGAAACTGATCTCTTGAGGTTTCCAGTTTTAAAAATTTAACACCACGTGAAGCTTGATAGCATCTACATCATGCTTGCATAGGAATCCGAGGAAGGATCTACTGTAAATATGTCACACCCTTCCAAAGTAATCCAAACTTTAATGGCCTCAGTCTCCCTTAGCAGTTTGGGACCTGAAGTGGAAGAGAGCAAGACAATCAAGCAGGTATCCTCTCTATCTGGATATATATATATACATATATCTCACTATATATTATGTTTTTCGATTCTATGGTTTATGTTTCTACAGGGGAAGTCCATAATCAAGCAAAGACAAGCTACATTCTTGACCAAATCAGTTGTCCTAGCCAAAAGATCAATGATTAACATGTACCGAGACATAGGCTATTATTGGTTGCGCCTTGCTATCAACATCGGACTTTTTCTAACAATCGGGACCATCTTCTTTGATGTTGGTTCCGGGTATGCATCAATCCAAGTAGGTGGTTAATTTCATATCTATATGATCAGGAAGTGCAACCAGTGAATTATTATGACTCGATCAATATAAAATGAGTACTAATGACCTACTACTAAACTTCTTTATCATTTCAGGCAAGGGCATCCATGCTTATGTTTACATCAACCATTGTGACAATGATGGCAATTGGAAGTTTTCCATCATTTGTCGAGGATATGAAGGTGGGTAACAATGTACTCTCGTCCAAAAAAATATATTCTTTTTTACGTGTCTTATATATATGACCATTTTCCAATGTAGATATTTGAGAAAGAATGGCTTACTGGACATTATGGAGCCACTGAATTTGTAATAGCCAACACGCTTTCATCCACTCTATACTTGGGCCTCATCTCCATACTACCTGCTGCTATAGCATATTACCTAACTGGGCTGCAAAGAGGAATATACCACTTCTTCTTCTTTGCAGCAACTCTGTGGGCATGCACAGTATTAGTCGAGGGTATGATGATGATTGTTGCTGCAATGGTGCCCGATTATATCCTAGGTGTAGTCACAGGTTCGGGTATACAGGGTTTACTGATGCTAAATGCCGGTTTCTTCAGGCTTCCAAGTGACCTCCCAAAACCAGTATGGAAGTACCCAACTTACTACCTCTCATACCACAAGTACACAACTCAAGCGTTGTACAAGAACGAATTCTTGGGCTTGGTGTTCAACAATGTTGGTGGTTCTGGAGGGAATATGCCTATTACCGGACGTTACGGCGCCAGCACCCTATCCTTGCCGTCCGTTGCTGCTGTAGATCCGCGCTCGAACATATTGCAAAAACACCCCCACGCTTATCGAAAATAACACATGAGTCCAGACCGCGAGCTGGCTGTATATAACCGGGATTGAAACCCTAACCGGTACCCCCAGATTCATTTTCCCCTCCCACAAATCGGCGCGGCGGCGGCCTCCCTTGCCGGTGGCGGCCTCCCTCGCCGGCCTCCCTCCCGCGGCAGCGCCCTCCCTCGCCGGCAGCGCCCTCCCGCTCCGAGGCGCTCCACCCAAAGGGCGCCGAGGACCACGACGGAGGGAGTTCTTCCCGGCGCCCTCCCGACGCGCCCGCATCTCCCTCGCCGGCCTCCCTCCGCCGCGGGCCTCGGCGCCCTCCATGCCGTCGTTTTTTTCCTTTTTTTTCTTCTCATTTTCATGTTTTTTCGGTAGAACTTTCTGTTATTTGAATCCTACACCGGATTTCAGTGGATCTTAGTGTTAGAGGTCATGGATCCGGTTGTTTGGCAAAAGGAACCACACTTTAATTGTGAAGATCTACACCGAGTTCCTTTTAAACGAGTTTTGGTTGCGGATCAACAACCTTGTTCCTTTTTGCCACATCTGTTTGGATCTCAATGTTTGGTAAAAGATCTACACCGTATTTCTATTGGATCTTGAGGTTTGGCAAAAAGGAACCGAAAAATGCTACACCGGATCCTTCTAAACAAGTTTCGGGTTATCTATACGAATTTGGATATTAGTTAAAAAGTTCGGATTAACAACCTAAATCTACCGGGTTAAAAAATGCTAAAATAAATTAGTTCAAAATCTGGCAATAAACCAGGGACCTACTAATGCAAATCTCAAAAAATTAAGGTCCTTTTTGCAAAAAAAACGCACAAATCTTGATGCCCCGGGACGGTCTGAGATAAGGGGATGGCGCCGTAACGTCCTGTAAAAATCCGGGTCCGTTCTGGAGGGCTCAGTATTACTGGTGAGCAGATACTGAAGAACAACTTACAAGTGGAGATGGGTCACTCTAAGTGGGTTGATCTTGCAATATTACATGGAATGGTCATCATTTATAGGGTGATTTTCCTTGTTATTATAAAGGTTTCCGAAATAGCAAAACCCATAATGAAACGTTGATAGTTGAAGCGTAAAACATCCATTTTCCTTCCACACAAAGTGATATGTGTGGTGTCCTATCAATCTACCATACATATGTATGTGGCTTGCCTTATACGTAATCAATATTGACATAGTTGTATTACTTATATGCTTATGAACTCGTTGGTTTCATCGGCTTAAATTGGTCGAATCTTGGTCCAATACCTCCCATCACACAACTCTGGTCCATTTTCTCTGCATTTGTGCTCCGGCGTCTACGAGTCCTACATAAACTGTGGTGCATTTCTAGGCCCAATTTCTTGCCAATCAACCTAGCGAATAGATCGCGAGCCTAAACTTGATGCTTCAATCATCAAATGGGCACTCCTAGAAAGAACAAGCCTGTTAGGAATCCGATTCCCCAAGCTTCAATTCAGTGAGACTGATCAAAGGCCTGGTACTCGGCTTATTCTCGATCCCTGTCCAGTTTAGTTGTCAGCCAGTTGTAATGATCGATGTGCTACAGGTTCCTCATACGAATATACAATACATACATAACCGATCGAGGGAGAGCTAGTCACGAGTGGAGTAACGCGCAAAGTGCCCAGTGTTGGAGATCGTAGGTTTTGGGAGAACGATGCGTACCCTTGGGGGCATCGGTTACGTGTTATATATAGCAGGAACCCCCCCCCCCCCCCCCCCCCCCCTCCGCGTGGCTTGTACAAGGATTATACGTATATAGTTGGGGTACTACTCCATACTATACCGTACGATATTACAATCTCTAACACTCCCCCTTAATCTAAAGCTTACAAAGATTTATATTACGCTTAAACTCATCTAGTTTCTTAGAGCATAGTGTCTTGGTAAAACCATCTGCAATCTGATCACTGGAGATGAACCTAACCTCAAGTTGTTTACTAGCAACTCATTCCCGAACAAAATAATAGTCAATCTCAATATGCTTGGTGCGAGCATGAAAAATTGGATTAGCAGACAGAAAAGTAGCACCAAAATTATCACACCATAAGCATGGTTTCTGGAGAAGTGAGACACCCAATTCTCGAATCAGAGCCTCAAGCCATATTAACTCAGCTGTAGCATTAGCAAGGGTTTTATATTCAGCCTCAGTGCTAGAACGAGACACTGTAGGCTGTTTCCTGGCACTCCATGATATGAGGTTAGGACCAAAGAAAATGGCAAAACCTCCTGTAGATCGTCTGTCATCTAAATCACCTGCCCAGTCTGCATCTGAAAATGCACTAAGAAGTGTCGAGGAGGACTGACGAAAAGTGAGTCCAATTGTGCGGGTACCATGGATATACCTCAATATGCGTTTGACTGTTGTCCACTGAGTGGTACTGGGCGCATGAAGGAACTTACATACCTTGCTAACAGAAAAACATAAGTCTGGTCTTGTTAGTGTCAAATACTGAAGAGCACCAACAATGCTCCTAAATTGAGTAATGTCCTCGGGGCCAAGTAGAGTTCCATCATGCAATGATAATGTATCACTAGTGGACAGAGGTGTAGGACAAGAAGTACAGTCTTGCATACCAACCCGTTTCAAGATATCAGTAGCGTATTTCTCTTGATTCAGAAGTAAACCATTTTGATTTTTGTGAACTTCAAGACCCAGAAAATAATGAAGATCACCAAGATCCTTAAGAGAAATGATACGTCTCAAACGTATCTATAATTTCTTACGTTCCATACTTATATTATACCCATTGCTACATGTTTAATATACACTTTATATGGTTTTTATGCATTTTCTGAGACTAACCTATTAACAAGATGCCACAGTCCCAGTTCCCTGTTTTCTGCTGTTTTTGGTTTCAGAAAAGTTGTTCTAGAAATATTCTCGGAATCAGACGAAACAAAAGCCAAAACTCTTATTTTTCTCGGAAGGATCCAGAAGACCGAAGAGCTAACGAAGAGGGGCCACAGGGTGCCCACACCTGGTGGAGGCGCGGCTCCCCCTTCTGCCGCGCCACCACGTGGTGTGGGGCCCACGACCCTCCACCGACGTTGCCCTTTCGCCTATTTATTCCCCCCGACGAGAAAACCCTCGGTACCCGAACAGAAATCCACGAAAAGTTTCAGAGCCGCCGCCGTCGTCAACCCTAGTTCGGGAGGGTTCAGAAGCTCTTCCCGGCACCCTGTCGGAGAGGGGAATCATCACCGAAGAGCTCTACATCACCATGCCCGCCTCCGGACTGATGCGTGAGTAGTTCATCCATGGACTACGGGTCCATAGCAGTAGCTAGATGGATGTCTTCTCCAATTGTGCTACCATGTTTAGATCTTGTGAGCTGCCTATCATGATCAAGATCATCTTTATGTAATGCTACATGTTGTGTTTGCTGGGATTCGATGAATATTGAGTACTATGTCATTTGCTTCATTATATATTATGTGAGTGCGTTATTTATGATCTTGCATGCTCTCCGTTACTAGTAGATGCTCTGGCCAAGTAGATGCTTGTGACTCCAAGAGGGAGTATTTATGCTAAATAGTGGGTTCATGTCTTCATTTAATCTGGGGGAGTGACAGCAACCTCTAAGGTTGTGAATGTACTGTTGCTACTAGGGATAAAACAGTAGTTCTTTGTCTAATGATAATTGTGCTACTTACATTACACACTTTGCTTGATGCAATAATCTGTTGCTTGCAACTCAATACTGAAAGGTGTGCGGATGCTATCCGGAAGGTGGATTATTAGTCATAGATGCAGTTGGATAACGATCTATGTATCATGGTGTAATGCCCAAATGAATCTCACACTAGACACCATGACTAGTATATGCATTATTATGCAGTTCTTTATTTTGTCAATTGCCCAGCTGTAATTTGTTTACACTCATGTATGCTATTATTATTTATGGAGAGACACCACTAATGAACTGTGGACCCCGGTCCTTTTTCTTTAAATTGATAATACAATCTGCTGCAATCCTGTTCTTTCACTCTCTGCAAACAAACATCATTTTCCACACCATACGTTTAATCCTTTGTTACAGCAAGCCAGTGAGATTGACAACCTCGCTGTCAAGTTGGGGCAAAATAGTTTGATTGTGTTGTGTGCAGGTTCCACGTTCGTGGTTGACACCGGTAGTTCAGCCCGGGCATAAAAAGCCAAAACCGAAGACCAAACCCGAAATAACCCGGACCGAACCCGAAATACCGGTCAGTTCGGTCTTCGGTCATCTCCTCGGTCCCGTGAGCGAACTGACCGAAATAATTACGGGCTGATCGGTCGTCATCAGTGGTAGACCGAATTGACCGGAAGAACCAAGAAATCCTTCGCGTGTAAGCAAATCAGAGGATGAATCCTATTGCCGAGCACTGCCTGCTCCCAAATTGGCCCATTCCCCGTTTCTTTTCATGACCTAGCTCCACGCGACGCAGAGCAGGGACCGGCGACGCGCCGCCGCCACCCGTTGTACCAGCTTCGCCGCCGTGTCGGCATACTCCGATTCCGGCCACCGGCGCATCTCCGTCGCATCACCACCCGCAGATCTGTCGTGCCTGTGAGTATTGTCGTGCCCCCGCAGCCTGAGAGTATTGTCGTGCCCCCACAGCTGATGTCTACGCAGGCTTCTATTCTCGTAGACAGTGTTGGGCCTCCAAGAGCAGAGGTTTGTAGAACAGCAGCAAGTTTCCCTTAAGTGAATCACCCAAGGTTTATCGAACTCAGGGAGGTAGAGGTCAAAGATATCCCTCTCAAGCAACCCTGCAATTAAGATATAAGAAGTCTCGTGTGTCCCCAACACACCCAATACACTTATCAGATGTATAGGTGCACTAGTTCGGCGAAGAGATAGTGAAATACAAGTAATATGGATGATTATAAGTAGTAATTGCAATCTGTAATAAAAATGGCAGCAAGCAAACATGTATCAAAACTTGTTGTAAACGATGTTTCAATGCTTAGAAACAAGGCCTAGGGATCATACTTTCACTAGTGGACACTCTCAACAATGACATCATAATTAAATAAATAAACACTACTCTCAAACACTCACTTGTTGGATAATAAACACCATTCATTAATTGCGTAGGGCTACAAGAGCACCCTCAAAGTCTAAGTAAACAAGCACCACAAGGTCATAAATTAAAGGAGTCATACACGGTGCACACACTGTCACCTTTACACCGTGGAGAGTAACTCCGGAGTTCATATTAACGTAACCTCTAGAGTGCATAATAGATAGAGAGTAACATCACATATTCAACTAGATTACAAAGCTCATGATCACATAAAGATCACACCATGGGAGAGAGAGATAAACCACATAGCTACCGGTAGAGCCCGCAGCCCCGGGGGAGAACTACTCCCTCCTCATCATGGGAGTCAGCAGCGGCGATGAAGATGGCGGTGGAGTTGATGGAGATGGCTCCGGGGGCAATTCCCCGTCCCGGCAGGGTGCCGGAACAGAGAGTTCTATCCCCCGAATCTTGTCTTCGATGGCGGCGGCGCTACGGACCTTTTCGTGGATTTCTGATCAGGTGTTAGGGTTTTTCTCGTCGAGGGGTATAAATAGGCGAAAGGGCAACGTCGGTGGGCGCGCAGGGGCCCACACCATGTGGCGGCGCGGCCAAGGAAGCTGCCGCGCCACCACCAGGTGTGGCTGCCTCTTGGCCCCTCTCCGTCTCCTATTCGGTGTTCTGGATCCTTCCGGGAAAAATAGGAGTTTTGGCTTTTGTTTCGTCCAATTCCGAGAATATTTCCTTAACATCTTTTCTGAAACCAAAAACAGCAGAAACCAGGGAATTGGCACTGTGGCATCTTGTTAATAGGTTAGTGCCAGAAAATGCATAAAAATGATATAAAGTGTATATAAAACATGTAGCAATATGTATAATATAAGCATGGAACATAAGAAATTATAGATACGTTTGAGCCGTATCAAGCATCCCCAAACTTAGTTCTACTCGTCCCGAGTAGGTAAAACGATAACAAGAATAATTTTTGAAGTGACATGCTTTCACACAATCTTGATCATATAATAATGTAATGCATGTAAATTGAGATGAAATGAATAAAAGTTGTAGTTTATATTGATATCAAATGAGTAATGAGTAAACAAGTAGGAAGAACAAAGTAAAACTTTCAATGAATCAATACTAGAGAACAATCAACCGTGCAAAGTAGATATTAAAGATGATTTAAGCTTCAAGAACAAAAATATAATCATCTAATGCATCCAACACTCATGACAACTTTGTGAAAGGATCAAGTCAAGCAATAACAATATGCACGTAGAAAATCATCTCTCTATTTGTTTACTTAAAAACAAGCAAGCGTTCAGCGTTGGTTTCTGGCACCAGGATTTGTGGCTAAAAGAATGTTAAGGGGGGTTTGGAAGGCCAACGGAAGATAGTCTCACACAGCAGAAAGTGATCATTAGACAAGAGGAAGTCTTATAATCGAAGCTATGCAAGGAGTAGTGATTGCCACACAACGGATGCACATAGAGCTATAAGTGTATGAAAGCTCTCCAATGGAACTAGTGGGGGTGCATCCAACTTGCTTGCTCATGAAGGACTAGAGCACTTTTGAGGAGGCTCATCATTGCAATATACAAGCCAAGTTATATAATGTAAAGTTCCCCACATAGTTATGCAAGTAAAACATGAAAACTCTCTCATATGGAGTAAAGGTGCTAAACATGAGCACAAATGATGACTATGAATACTACAGGTGCTATAACATGAGCACAAGTGTGGATAAAGAGTAGTAATGTTGCCCCCTTTTTTATTTTTATTTTTTATTTTACTTTTTCGGTTTCACTTTTAGGGGCAAACATTCTAATATGACAACACACTTTTGAGACAAGTAACTCATAATGAATAAAACATAATGTATGAAACGGTGCCTCTGCTAGTGTAGCAGGATATGCAATGATCTAGCGTAACATGGGTAAAACCACACATCAGCTGTAAAGAATCATGCAAGTCAATATATAAATGATAAATGACAACAAGTCATATAATGTAAGATGGAAGTTGCATGGCAATATATCTCGGAACAGCTATGGAAATGCTGTAGTAGGTAGGTATGGTGGGTGTTTTGAGGAAGATATTTGGCTTATGTGTAGGAGAACATGATGAAGATCTCCCACGAGTTTTGGATGTACCCGCGAAGTATGCACCAACTCTCAATGTGAGAAAGGGCAATGCAAAGTACCGAAGAGGCTAGCAAATATGGTGGTGGAAGTACCATGAAAACCGCAGCTTAGAACTCACAAGCAAAAAGATTCCAACTAGAAATATGATCTTACAAGTCATAATGAAAATCACTCCATGAGGGACTGTGGCAAATGAACAAGTCACTGTTGGGACCCGGACCGTAGCGCATAACACAAAGTCATTACGGTTGCTTTTAACATTAGAAGTCATCTATCATTATGCTATCAACTGGATATTTAAGTGTGGCACAGCTTCAAGTTTTCTAGACCAACCATTAATCATTCCACTTTACTAAACCATCATGTTTTACCATTAAGCATATTAATATCTCAAAACAACATTAATGATTCAAGTGGCACAATTTAATGATCTACAAGATTATGTATCATTTCATCATACCATCTACCACATTCAACATTTTCTGTTCTTAACCAAACACCAATCAACTAATCTAAAAATAAACTCTCCAAGTATTTAACAATGAGATATGAGAGTATAACATAAGAAAACTAACAGCTCTAACAAGAGATGCGTGAAAAATAAGAGCTAATAGTATTGAAGTAACATAGAAGAATACTCAACAAATATAAGTGAACAATACGAGTATTCATAAGAAAAAGCGGAGCGTGTCTCTCTCCCACAAAGGAATGCTAGGATCCATTTTATTCAGAGAATAAAAATAACAAAAACAAAAACAAACAGACGCTTCAAGTAAAGCACATAAGATGTGACGGAATTAAAATATAGTTTCACTAGAGATGACCTGATAGTTTGTTGATGAAGAAGGGGATGCCTTGGGCATCCCCAAGCTTAGACGCTTGAGTCTTCTTGAAATATACTTGGGTGACCCACGGGGGCATCCCCAAGCTTAGGCTCTTTCATCTTCTTGATCACATCATATCATCCTTCTCTCTTGATCCTTGAAAACTTAATCCACACCAAACTCAAAGTAGACTTCATTAGAGGGTTAGTGCATAATCAAAAATTCTCATATTCTGCATGGAAAAAACCATTACACATGCTACTGGACATTAGCTACAGCCGCTGGTATTTTATGGAACAAAAAGATCCATTCAAAAACAGCAAAAGGAGCAATGCAAAATAAATGGCAGAATCTGTCAAAAACAGAACAGTCCGTAAAGACGAATTTTTTCGAGACACTTAACTTGCTCAAATCAGAAAACTCAAAACTAATGAAAGTTGCGTACATATCTGAGGATCACGCTCAGCAAATATCAGATTTTTCAATTTTTCTGCAGAGAGTTATGAATTAAACGGTGGACAGCAGAAAACTGTTCCTGCGCGGGAATCCAAATCTAGCATCAACTTTCTACTAGAGGCTTTACTTGACACAACCATGCGATAAAATAAAGATGCAAAGGAGTTGTTACAGAGTTAAGCATGCTCCTTGACTCAAATAAAAGAAAAATAATAGAAATAAAATAATGGGTTGTCTCCCATAAGTTCTTTCTTTATAGCCATTAAGATAGGCATAGTGATTTTAAAAGATGCTCACGTAAGAAATAAGAGTTGAGGCAAAAGAGAGCATCAAAAAGCAAATACGAAATAATTTTAAGTCTAACCCACTTCCTATGAAAAAGAATCTTGTAAAGAAACAAGTCATGAAAACACAAAGCAAGAAGCATAGGAAATCAAAACAAGTGCAACTTCAAGATTTTCAACATAAAGAGGGGAAACTTAATATTGTTGAGATGCATAAAACTATGTTTCCCTCTCTCATAATAACTTTTATTAGTAGAAATAATTCAACCATATAAGAATCATTCAACTTAGATAATATAGGCACATAAAGAGGATCATTAAATTTATTTTGGAATTCATTAGCATGCTTCCCTCTTTCAAATAGTTATTAAGATCAATATGAAGTTTAAGATCATGGTTGCAACAAAGATTTGGAACTAGAGACAATTGCAAACTACATAAGTATTTCTCAACATAAGCAAATTTCTCCTCCATGGTGTAATTAGGAGAATTCAAGAACAAAGCAGGACTCTCATGAGTAAGAATACTATCACAAGCAGCAATTATATCATTTTTATCCTCACATAAATAAGTAATAACTTCTGAACATAGAGGATTATCGATAAGCATAGGACCATCATCTAAAGCATTATCATATAGCATATTTAAGCAATACTCATCATTATCATCAATAAGTTCACTTGTAGCATCATGAATAAAATTTACAACATAACTATCACATAAAACATTCTTATCATGAGCCACATGCATAAAAGAATTAATACCCTCCACATAAGCATAGTCATTCTTATTAATTGTAGTGGGAGCAAATTCAACAAAATAGCTATCATTATTATTCTCATCACCATAATCATCAAATATAGGAGGCATATTGTAATCATAATTAATTTTCTCCTCAATAGTAGGTGGACTGAAAATATCATATTCATTATTGTAATCATCATATATTGGAGGTATAGTATCATCAAAGTAAATTTTCTCCTCCGTGCTTGGGGGACTAAAAATATCATGGTCATCAAAACCAGCTTCCCCAAGCTTAGAATTTTCCATAGCATTAGCAATAATGGTGTTCAAAGAATTTATACTAATAACATTACTACCACTATTATGCAAATAAAGTTCCATAGGTTTTTTAATTTTCTCTTCAAACACCTCATGTCCTAACTCAAGATAAATACTATAAAGATCTCCAATATTTTTGTTGTTTTCTATTAAGCCTAACTAGTGAAAATAAAAACAAGAAACAAAAAGAAATAATTGCAGAATCTAAAGGAAATAACTTCGAGCACTCACACAACAGCAACAGTGCTAGAAAATAGCTTAGTAGCCAGAGGATGTGAGTACCTTTTACCTTACCTCCCCGGCAACGGCGTCAGAAAATAGCTTGATGTCTACGCACGCTTCTATTCTCGTAGACAGTGTTGGGCCTCCAAGAGCAGAGGTTTGTAGAACAGCAGCAAGTTTCCCTTAAGTGAATCACCCAAGGTTTATCGAACTCAGGGAGGTAGAGGTCAAAGATATCCCTCTCAAGCAACCCTGCAATTAAGATACAAGATTCTCTTGTGTCCCCAACACACCCAATACACTTGTCAGATGTATAGGTGCACTAGTTCGGCGAAGAGATAGTGAAATACAAGTAATATGGATGATTATAAGTAGTAATTGCAATCTGTAATAAAAATGGCAGCAAGCAAACATGTAGCAAAACTTGTTGTAAACGGTGTTTCAATGCTTAGAAACAAGGCCTAGGGATCATACTTTCACTAGTGGACACTCTCAACAATGACATCATAATTAAATAAATAAACACTACTCTCAAACACTCTCTTGTTGGATAACAAACACCATTCTTTAATTGCGTAGGGCTACAAGAGCACCCTCAAAGTCTGAGTAAACAAGCACCACAAGGTCTTAAATTAAAGGAGTCACACACGGTGCACACACTGTCACCTTTACACCGTGGAGAGTAACTCCGGAGTTCATATTAAAGTAACCTCTAGAGTGCATAATAGATAGAGAGTAACATCACATATTCAACTATATTACAAAGCTCATGATCACATAAAGATCACACCATGGGAGAGAGAGATAAACCACATAGCTACCGGTAGAGCCCGCAGCCCCGGGGGAGAACTACTCCCTCCTCATCATGGGAGTCAGCAGCGGCGATGAAGATGGCGGTGGAGTTGATGGAGATGGCTCCGGGGGCAATTCCCCGTCCCGGCAGGGTGCCGGAACAGAGACTTATGTCCCCCGAATCTTGTTTTCGATGGCGGCGGCGCTACGGACCTTTTCGTGAATTTCTGATCAGGTGTTAGGGTTTTTCTCGTCGGGGGGTATAAATAGGCGAAAGGGCAACGTCGGTGGGCGCCGGAGGGGCCCACACCACGTGGCGGCGCGGCCAAGGAAGCTGCCGCGCCACCACCAGGTGTGGCTGCCTCGTGGCCCCTCTCCGTCTCCTCTTCGGTGTTCTGGATCCTTCCGGGAAAAATAGGAGTTTTGGCTTTTGTTTCGTCCAATTCCGAGAATATTTCCTTAACAGCTTTTCTGAAACCAAAAATAGCAGAAAACAGGGAACTGGCACTGTGGCATCTTGTTAATAGGTTAGTCCCAGAAAATGCATAAAAATGATATAAAGTGTATATAAAACATGTAGTAATAGGTATAATATAAGCATGGCACATAAGAAATTATATATCCGTTTGAGACGTATCAGCAGCCTGTGAGTACTGCCGTGTCTTGGATTCATCTCTCCCGTACCTTGCAAGTTGTAAGGTAAGACTCTTCCCCTGCCTAATTTAGTGCTGACTTGTGCTAATTTGTAGCTTTTGGTGGAGATTCAGATTGTGCTCAGTTGAACTATATGGAAGTGCTAAACTGGACCGAACTGAATCTATGTCATGAACTGAATCCTCTCTGTATACGGATGTACCAGTTCTAGCTGAACTGAATCACTGCATTTTCTTAGAACAAGCTGAATCCTCTCTGGCCGGCTGTTTTATGTTAAGAGAGGAGAGGTGGCAGCAGCCGCAGGATGAGTAATGGATGGTATCCAAGCTAGGTAAGGTAGCCTCTGACTCTGATTCATGAAGTCAGAGAATCCGCGTCGCTGCTCCTGTACTCTTGTGCAAATTGTGCTTAATTGCTAACTTGTGATTAATTTAGTGATGATTTGCCATTCGATTGAGAACTGTAATTTATTTTTGAATTTGCTCATGTCTGAGAATTGAGAATGATGAGCTGAAAATTGCTACTTCTAGTGTAATAAATACCTGAAATGATCATCGTTTTGTGCTACCAAATTTATAAACGTGTGATGATATTCGTTTATTTGGTCTATTTGGTCATGACCGAAGACCGGACCGAAAAACCGAAGACCGAATACAGAAAGACCAAAGACACCGAAGGTAATTCGGGTAGCGTTTCTAGATGACCGAAGTTTTGGATGGCCGAATAGACCGGACCGAGCAAACCGAACAGACCGAACGCCCGGGGTGACCGGTAGTGCGCCCTGCCAAGGTCAACCGCAGCAACCTTCAGAAGAATCTTCATCTCCTACTGGATTGATAACCTTGGTTTCGTAACTGAGGGAAATTTGCTGCTACACTGCTTCACACCTTCCTCTTGGGGTTTCCCAACTGCTGAGAAGAAGATCTTCGACTCAGTCATCAGCAAACTCACGACTTAAACTTTTAAGAAGCGCTGTGATTGCAGCATCAGATGAACTCGTAACAATAATATCATCAACATATATGAGAAGAAATATCTGGATACCTTCCCGATCAAAAGGAAAGAGAGATGTATCAGCCTTGGATGGTATAAAGCCAAGAGTGTGAAGCTTAGCACTGAGACGAGAGTACCAAGCCCGAGGTGCCTGTTTCAGTCCATGAAGAGATTTATCAAGTTTGCGAAGATAATTAGGAGTAGCGGAAGACTCAAAACCAGGTGATTGTTTCATGTAAACCTCCTCTTCCAGAACACCATGTAAGAACGCATTCTTTACATCTAGCTACCTTAGACTCCAACCTCTTGACACAGATATGGATAAAACAATTCTAATAGTGGCAATCTTAACAACAGGACTGAAAGTATCCTCATAATCGATGCCATACCTATGCTTAAATCCTTTGGCAACAAGGCGTGCTTTATACCTGTCAATTGTTCCATCAGCATTTTTCTTTATACGATACACCCACTTGCAATCAATAACATTTTTGTTGGAGCTGGGTGGAACAAGGTGCCATGTGTTATTGGTCATGAAAGCATTATACTCATCTTGCATCGCATGCTTCCAATTTGGATCAGACATAGCCTCATGTAAACTTGTTGATTCTCCTGTAGCAGTTAGCAATAACCAACGAATTGTTCCATCTTTACGAATTTTTGGATTTGTGATACCTTTTTGTAGACGAGTGCGCGGTGCAGCAGCAAGAGGAGGTGCAGTAGCAGCCGGCACAGAAGATCCTGGTGTTTCATCTGCATGCAGGGAATCAGAAGCAGTCGGGCTGCTTCGATCCTCTTGGGACGAGTCACTCCCGTGACCTGCATGTCCCATGTCGGAGGAGACAGGAGACGACGGGGAGGCGGGGTCATGACGGGTGGCAGGCGGGGTCCACGGGGAATCTTGCGCGGGAGAGGACGGAGCGGGCGACGCGTCTGGCGACTCTTCGCGAGCATCAGGAGACGTGGAGGATGTCTCCGTCAGAGACACAGAGGAGGGCGACGTGGCATATTCAGACTGGCGTGGGCCCGAGCGCACGGGGGAAGGCGCGTCAGGTGCGTCAGAGGCAGACAGAGATGGATCCGAGGCAGATTTTGGCCCAGAATCAGCATCAGATTCCGTGATTTCTTGGCTTGTAGCGTGTTCTTCAGAACAGTTATTGTTTGTGCTGTTTGCATCATTGGTTGCAGAATTTTGGTGCGTTTCCTCAGCAGGACCTGAACAGGATCAACAACAGGTACAATATGCAAATAATGACCATTAGTGTGCACACCCCTATCTTGTGTTTGTGGAGATGATGTTTCTTGAGGTAATAAGAGAATCTCTTCACGAAGACGACGACCAGCGTTTGGGTGAAGAGAAGCAAAAGGAAAAATGTTTTCATCAAAGACAACATCACGGGAAATATAAACCCGGCCTGTACTAATGTCAAGGCATTTTACTCCTTTATGAAGGGGACTATAACCAAGAAACGCACATCGTTTAGAACGAAAGGAAAGTTTGTGTTTATTGTAGGGACGTAAATTAAGCCAACAAGCACACCCAAAAATACGAAGAGAATCATAGTTTGGCTTCGTGTGAAAAAACTTTTCTGTGGGGGTCTCAAAATTAAGAACCTTTGATGGAATAAGATTGATAAGAAAGGTGGTTGTGAGAAAGGCATCATCCCAATATTTTAGAGGCATAGAAGCGTTGGCAAGTAAAGCAAGACCAACTTCAACAATGTGACGATGTTTGCGTTCAGCGGAACCATTTTGTTGATGAGCATGAGGACATGAAACATGATGAGTAATGCCCACTTTTTGGAAGAAACCATTTAACTTTTCATATTCACCACCCCAGTCAGTTTGCATGGTTATGATCTTCCTATCAAACTTGCGTTCAACAAATTGTTGAAAGTTAAGAAACACTTGATACACATCAGAACACTTCTTAAGAAGATAGATCCATGTAAATTTACTGAAATCATCGATAAAATTTACATAATATGCATGCTGGCCCAAAGACAGAGGAGCAGGACCCCAAACATTAGAAAACACTTGTTCCAAGGGAACCGTGGAAACACTAGTGGAAATATGATAAGGGAGCTGATGACTCTTAGCCTGTTGGCATGGATCACATACATACGAATTTATTTCTGGGGTATAAGGTAAATTGTTTTTCCTAAGAACTTGCTGAACAATAAAAGACGAAGGGTGCCCTAGACGACGATGCCATGTGGAGGAAGAAGGCTTGATGGTGACCAAAGCATGCTTGGAGGAATCCGTTGACACAGGAACAAGAGGATAGAGACCGTCATGGCATGGACCTCTAAACATTATTTGCTGCGTGGCCTTGTCCTTAATCAAGAAAAAGAATGGGTGAATCTCAATAAAGGCATTATTATCTAGAGTAAGTTTATGAGCAGAAACCAAGTTCATGGAAGAGCTAGGAACATGCAATATATTACGAAGTTGAAGGGAATTATTAGGGGTGTGCAAAACTGAATGACCAATATTAGCAATGTCCATACCTTGTCCACTAGCATTGTGGATTTGATCATGTCCTAGGTAGGGGTCATGGACCTGGAGCTTGTTCAGCTGTCCTGCAACATGGTTTGTCGCCCCCGTGTCAATAACCCAGTTTGTATCAACGCCATAGGCACCTTTGGGCTTGGGTGGGGTGTCATCATCATCATCATCATCATCACCGTAACGCCACCAGCATTCAGTGGCAGGGTGACCCTCTTTCTTGCAGATCTAGCAATAGACACCAGGTTGCCAAGGAGACGCCACCAACATTCAGTGGGAGGGGCATATGGTGGAGGGTAGTGAGGTTGTGGTGGTGCGGCATATGGTGGTGGTTATATGGTGGTGGTGGTGTGGGGTTATAGGAGGGAGGCGATGGTAGGAAAGGCGGCTTAGGTGGTCCGCCTCCATATGGAGGGGGAGGATGGCGTTAAGCAACATTGACGGATGAGGTAAAAGTATCAGTGTTTTGACCCGTGGCAACAAGCATATTCTCACGGTACTCATAAGATAAAAGCTGAGAGCACATGTCATCAAGGGTAGTGGCAGGATTGGCATTAATAGAGGCAACAAGAGGATTGAAAGTACCATCAAGACCATTGAGGATGTAATCCTTGAGCTCATCATCATCTATGGGCTTGCCTGCAGCAGCAAGTTCGGAGGCAAAACCCTTCATCTTGGAGAGAAATTGATTAGCAGTCATATCAAGCTTTTTGGTGTTTGTAAGGGGACCACGGAGTGTGGATACCCTGGTTTTGGATTGAGTTGTGTATAGGCTGTTGAGAACATGCCACACATCCTTGGCCTGAGCAATACTAAACATATGAGGGAGCAGTTCATCGGAGAGAGAATTCACGAGGTAACTCATAACCTGTTGTTCCTTGCTGACCCAAGTATCATAGTGCGGATTGGGGATGGTAATCTTCTTGTGGTTCTCATCTTCCGCATCCAGAAACTCGGGTGGCGCCACCTCGGTACCCTCAAGGATACCCATGACGCGGGCACCACGGAGAGAAGGCATGGTCTGCGTTTGCCATATCAGGAAGTTTTCTCGAGTCAGCTTGGTTGCCGGCGGCGCACCAAGAGAACTGCCCGGCGGAGTCGTGGAGGTCGACATGATCAGGGTGATCAGATCGGGTTAGGGTTGAGGGAGGGTGGGGTGAGGTTTTTGGGATTGATTTGGATGAAGAATTTGTGGGGCTAGGAGGGTTCTGCTTTGATCGTGGAAGAAGAGAGGCTCCTGGAGTTTTGTTTTTGAGGGGAGGAAGGAGGCCGGCGACGGTGAGGATATCAGCACCGGAGGCGGCGGCTAGAAGGGAAAAGGATAGCTCTGATACCATGTTGGAGATCGTAGGTTTTGGGAGAACGATGCGTACCCTTGGGGCCATCGGTTACGTGTTATATATAGCAGGGAAAAAACCCCTATGTGGCTTGTACAAGGATTATACGTATATAGTTGAAGTACTACTCCATACAATACCGTACGATATTACAATCTCTAACACCCAGTGGAGTGGACGCTCGTCTTGGATTATGAGCAGATGCGACCATCAGCTCGACCAAACTCACTCTAAGCGCCAGCTATTAACAGGGTTGTTAACGCACTAGCGCTTCAAAAGCATGTCTCATGACTGAGAACTCCTTGATCGATCGCACTGGCTTGGTGCCATGGCGGGATAAGCTCATAAGTAATTGCCGACCGTCTTTACCCGTTGCTTTTATCGTTCGTTTCTGCCTCTTTTCCATGGCACTCAGGCACTCAACGCGTGCACTGAAAAGCTTGTTTTGGAAGCAACGACACTTATCGATCCTAAGGAGATCTTGCACCAAATTTTTTTAATAGGGGGGTGCGGATTCCCGGCCGCTGCATCCAAGAGATGCACACAGCCATCCACAGTTATTAATCATCCGAAGATAAAAGTACACAATTCACAGTTTAAGGAGCACTTAAGGTGGCTACAAAGATCAGCCACTCAAAGAAAAGTTTACTAAGCATTTAATCTTCTAGGATGACGCCACCCAGCCCGGTTGAAGATAGCCCGCACAAGCATCAGCATACGGGTACATCCAGGATCCATAAGTTCACGTTGGTCCGCAGGAAGCAGGAATGACCAAGAGTGGATCCAATAAAACGCCTTGTGAATAACTTGCAAATAATCAGGAGATGTTGTTTTATTAAAAACAATGTCATTTCTAAAGTTCCAAATAGCCCATAGTATGGCTGCAACACCAATTCGAATGCGAGCTTTGGTAACTTTATCTATCTCATTCAACCAACTACCAAATATATTCGCTATACTTGTAGGTGGGTAAACATTAAAAGTAAAATGAACTAATCTCCAAATATCTCTAGCAAACGGACACTTAATAAAAAGGTGCTCTACGGACTAATTAAAAGTTAAACACAATTTCTAATTCCACACCGACCTCGTTCTAGCTAATAGGCCATTGCAATACGACCGCGAGGTCAAACTCCAGCCAAGAAAAGATGGACGTGATTCCCTTGCACGAAGTAGCATCAGCAAGCCAGCATGGGAAGGTCGACGTGCCGCGAGAACACACACACACAAACAAGGGGGCGCGGACGGAGGACCAGCGGCTGATCGGTTACATCTAGGCGCACGGCGAGGGGGTGCTGGACTGCTGGCTGTTGCTTCCCAAGGCCGCGGGGGTCCTTCCCGGATGGCCGACGGCCGATGAGAACGCGCGCGGGCTCCGTAAAAGGTGCATCAGAAGCACGGCCGCTACCGTCACATATTGGCGGCGCCGCTGGGAAGTGGGAACCATATGGCCTCGCCCCGTGCCTTGTGTGCAGAGAACGCGGTCGGCGTCCCAGAGCGCGCCGCCGTCGGCATCGTGCTCCAACTCCTAGCCGTTGGCCTCTTAGAGCTCCACCATCGTGTCTGGTAGCTCCGCCTCGTCGTGCTAACTATACGCTCTGAAGGAATCAAGCCAGTTCTCTAATTTCCGGCGTGGAGGTCGTCTTCCCTGAATCCGGCTCCGGCCGCCACCGCGTCGATCTCCTCAACGAAATCGTCGTATCTTCCTCGACTAAATCGCCTCGGACGCGGGGCACAGGAGCAGATCGGGGGAGTTCCGTGTCAGCGGCGGTCCTGGGGTGCAAGTTCCGGCAGCCAAGAGACTTTGTCTTTACTGAACGACGACTACCTCACGTACGCGTCGACGCTGCTCTCACTCGATGTGATCGGTGCGTCGTCGACTACCGCACCTGCACGCCGGTCGGACGCGTTGGAGAACCTCGTGCAGGACATGGAGGCCTACCTGGTTATTCACAAACACTTGCCATGTATTATTCACAAACACTTGCCATGTAAATTCAGTGCAACTCACATTTTATCCGCATTTATAAAGTATTTGTTTGTAACACCACCATAACCAGATTATCCAAGTATATTAGTTACCACATTAGTCAGTCATAGTTACCAAAAAATTCAGTCACGGTTATGAGGTTCTGAATATAGAAATTCCATATTATTTTAAAAAGAAATTACCAGATTAATCAGTCACAGTTATCCAATTACATAGATGAATTGCCAAGTGAAGTAACTAACAATTAACCAACTATCAACTATCCTCACTAACTAGGCAGAAGCACACTCACGTTGTGTAGTGGATGTCGGGAGGGCTGTCGCACGGGCAGTGAGGTAGATCATGGTGGCACGGCCTTCCTCTCTACGCCCATGTGCATGCCGACATACGAGCGGCGTGTCATGGAGCTCCCATCTTGTCACCTTTGTCGTTGTGTCCTACAACCCCTTCTCCACCAACTGCACCCCAACATGTCCAATCCATTCGTGTAGCGCTAGACCGTCAAGGCGGGAGATGCCCACCAATGGCACAGCTGCTACCGCGGATCAACCCCAGCCTAATTAACCTCCACCTGGCACCAGCAATGCGAACCACGGCGCCACGCTCACGAATGATCACTGTGACATCGATAGCCCCACGATGGTAGAGAGAAACACAATAGTTCTACATAAAAAACACTTATCAGGTTATGGAGATGCAACTACATGTATATAAACATTTAGTTATCAAATTAATTGTTAACAAACTTGCAGAATCTACAGAAATAAAATGCAAAATTAATAGTTCCAATTTTCAAACAACTACCACATTTGACAGGACTACACGAGGGCTTGCCATCTTAATACAACAGTACTACCAATTTGTACACAAAATAGCTACACATTGGTTAGGAAATGGCATCACATTTAACAATAGTCGCCATCAACTACCCTACATTTAATTACATTGAATCTTTCAACTACACTACACAACTGTGATTCCTGTTGAGGGAACGGCTCTGATGGAACCGAAGAACAAAGGCGACACTTGAGGAGGAGGCGGAGCAGGACACGAGGAGGCGGGATCCTCGGCGCAGGGGCAGCGCCAGCCTAGGGCAAAGGAGAAAGGCCGTGGTCGTAGCTGCGTAAGCGGGATAAGAATTGAGCTTCGCCAGATAGGGCCACGGCGTGGGTGTTATGGATTGCGGGTTGATTAACTGATTTCTAAGGTGGTTGGTGCAAAAGTGCCGCGACGTACCACGGACATCCTTACTTACTCATATTATATTATACTAGCAATCCATGTCCGTTGCTACGGGATTTTTTTCAAATTCTCATAGTCTAAATAATCATAGCTCAAGATAATCCATGTCCTCTATTTCAGCATGGTTGTCCCACCTGTGTCGCCACTTATTCCCCTTCATGTTCTCAGTGATGGTCGCATGGTATCAACTGATCACAGGATTAGTTGACATATCAAAATTGCTTGTATCGTTGCTACGGGTTGATTTTAGTTGCTTACTGATATGCAATCCCCGCTTGAAAACTTAACAATCTTCCCGCTAATGCTTATTGTACATGAACACAACTATTATTGAGCATTTGTGTTGATCACATGTATGACAAGTCCAGATACGTAAATAACAATTCAATTATCCATTTTTATGAAATTTATACAATAAAGAAATAGCCAATTTGCAATCACCAAGTAATTAGCATTTTGCATTTGGTCATGTAGGCATGCCGCCAATATTTCTAACGCTAGACATACAGAACAAAGTTACCAAAAAATCATGTTTTTATAGTTGGAGAGAAGCCCTCAACCTTTTAGAGATTCAAGCTTCAGCCACGGCAGATGGGAACTTAAATTTCCAAGCATAAAAAAACGAGAACTTACAAAATTTCTCCCAATTACACAAAAAATGCATCTTTTTTGTAGGATCACTGAAACATTTCCAAGTTACCATCTGAAAACAGAGCATCAGGGTTGCAAGCTAAAGCAGAACAGAAAATAAATTCTGCAAGGCACTTTGTTGTAATAAATGCATGTCACAGTAAAGGTCTATTAAGCTACCAAAATCGTACTCCAAAAATCCTGGTGGTGCCTCCAATGTTACAAACGAAGAGCCCGAAGATGGCATCCCTACCATGAACAGGAGACTGGGACACTTTAAGCATGCTGGTTGGCTTCCGTGGAAGAGAAGATGGAGAGCTGCAAATCCAGGAGTCCAAATCGTAGGGTGTCCAGATTGACATCTGGCTACTGAAGATCCTTCGCAGCCATAGGTGCCACAGCCACAATAAACTCCACTCGCTAGCACAATGAATTTGTATACCATAGAGCTACAAATGTAGAGGGAAAGATCCTTATCCCTTTCATTCCCAGTGGCTAACTAAAAATGAGTCTGTGCAGGCCTGCATCGACCCTGGAAAAGAGGAGCTTGGAGAAGGGATGTGGTGGTCTGGTTGAGGCAATAAGGTCAAGGAGGAAAGAGAGTGAGAGGCATTTTCTCCTGGTGTGCTTGTAGTGTATGTTCAAGACAAATTCCGAGGTCAGAAGTGATAATAAGATAGATGCATGCATTTCTATTTTCTAAGATGGCTTATAATGGATGTATGAATGTATCAGGTGATAACTTCTCTGAAAATGGGAGCCTGCAACCTCTCAAGTCACAATGCAAGCCATGCAATCAGTCGGTGACGATTATCTTCTTTGCCCATGATATATATGTCCATTAAACAGAGTTCGTTCATAGGTTGATTGAAGGGTTCAGCTTACGACTTCATCTTAATCAATTTTATGTGCAAGTCTTACAGAGTGCAGTTTTTTCCATAATTTTTTGCTGGATGCTGAGAATGTGACGAGCAATCTAAATACATGATCACAAAATGGCAAGAACGGAAAATATATTACAGCAAGAAAACTGGGGTATTTACGGATCCCAGTAAAGGTTTGGACAGATATGAACAAGAAATGACCAGTACAGAATTGAAGAACATAAATTTTTACTTTAGATAATAGTTCTTGGCTTTCAGGAGGTTGCTTCTGTAGACTTTGAGGCAAAATTACAGTGAGCAACTCTGGCTTTTCAGCTCTCAAAGCACCCCTAATAACAGCTGCATTAGTCCCAAAAGCACCAGATGTGAATATATGATTTTTCTGCGCTAACAGATAAACATTATCTGAGGTGCGGAGGAACAACGATCCAATGAACACTGATGAAATGTAGTTCAGGAACATACTGTTACGATGCATATAGCCCATTGTCCCATTGCGGGTTCCAAAGAAACCTATTGATCTGGGACCTTGCTGTTGAATAGCCAGCAACTCCTGTATTATCGGATTTCATTTGATCTGTACCAATAATTTCCAACAAAAACATACAAGGATAGTGTTAGGAAAAATAGAGGAAACCATTAGGGGAATACACATCCACGAAGGTGTCTCCAATTTGTCTCTCAAGGTCCAATAGGGAGACTGAAAATATGTGCAGATTAAGAAAGGAAGAAAACGTTTTTGTATGATTGAAGATTGCAGGTAAACGCATTACGGGGCCAAATCCTTGCTAGCCCCAAAATCGACGAACACTGCTGCTCTGCTAGTCCCTACGATGCCAAGGCAAGAAAGCAACAGGGCCAGCCAAGACAATACTGCCCTGCTAGTCCCCAGCAGGAGCTCGCCGACCCTTCCGCGTTGCAGGGACGGGACTCCCGGGGCTGGATTTTGGCAGGTTCAGGGCGACACTCCGTGAAGGTCTCCTACAGCTGCCGCTAGCGACGACATGGGGCTGGCGTATTCTAGCGCTGAACTCACAGCGACGACATGGGGCTTGCGTATTCTAGCGCTGAACTCACAGCTGCAAGATGAGAAGGGCCACCAAATCGACCCGGCAGCAGTGCTTGGATCCACGGAAGTTGTGCCTGCGCATTGCCGTCGACACCATACGCACGCTCCGCCTACTCCAATTTCATCTCTGCGGGCCGCCCAGCCACGACAGGGGATCCATTAATCCATACCATCCCTCGTCACGATGAATTGGTGCTGTTGCGAGGAGGCCGCGAAGGCCGGACAGCAAGGGGATATGGAGGGCCGCGTGCAGCCTCCCAGCCTCGCGGACGCTGGGCCGCCGGCGGCCGCGGTTGAGATAGGGGATACTCCCTCCGTTTTTTAATATAAGATGTATTCACATGTATCTACATGTATGTAGACATGTTTTAATGTACAAGTACATCCATTTTAATGTGCATCTAGTCAACATGTGCAAGGTGTAGAACGTCTTATATTGATGAAAAGAGGCAGTAGAAGTGAGGGAGGTCAACTCTCGGAGGGGACTGTTTTTTTCACTTAGAGACGGAGTGCGGGTTGATTTTTCTTTTTTGTCGGGGCTAAACTGTAAAACAGCCGCGACATACCATGACCTCAAGCCATATTATATAGTACAGATAGAGATAGAGAAGAGATGCTATTTATTCTTAGTTTTCTTTCAAATTATTTGTAAATGTTTTACTTCTTTATCATTTGTATAGCTACACCTTTATAAAAATATATACAACTATGTCTTCAGGAAACGTTCCTACTAACCAGCAACGTACACGCACATCGAACTGTGAAAAATAAAACCAGGCAAAAAAAAACGCCGAAACGGTGGCAGTGAGCGACTCAGATCTTGAGGCTTCAGTTTCACATTCATCGAGAGGTGCCCTGAGAGGCTTCAGTTTCACATACCAATTGAACAATGGGATACAACTGTGGAACCACTACTACGGAAAATTATCTGTGGCGAGGACAAGACCCCATCCAGGCATAAAAATTTCCGTTTCCGTATTTTCATTCCGTTTCCGTTTTTCCGTGAAAAAGTCGGAAAAATTTCCGTACCGTTTTCACCCCTAGCAGTGAGCGACTCAGATCTTGCCACACACTCGATCGGACGGCGGCTCCGAACGCATTCGTCGAGAGGTGCCCTGAGAGAGGCTTCAGTTTGTCGTACCAATAGAACAATGGGATACAACCGTGGAACCACTACTACGGAAAATTATCTGTGGCGAGGACAAGACCCCATCCCTAAGTTTCTTTGCTATTGACTCCTGCTCATCTCTGTCTGTTGGAAAGATGCCCCCTGCCGGAGGAGATATTGTGACCATTGCCTCACAGCGCTGGCATGGCACTTCACCATCTGTCAAAAGAACAGACTTCAAGTCTGGAGCTCGATCCATCAGGTTTCTTACAAATAACAAGTGTTGCTCCAGTTGGGGCCTAAAACCAGCAAACTGGAGCTCTTTCAATTGCCACTTGTTACAGCTCCTGAACCCAGGCATCTTCCACGAAGGTTTAACTTTTTTAGCACCGTAATGTCTTATTCTTTCCTTGTTGCCCTCCCGGCATGGATGAAAGAACATCTGCATACAATCCCAACACCAAGTTAGAAAGGAATGGTAGGGTGCAATTGTAGCTTGGAACACATTATAGCCTTTAGTATATGTTTGTACCAACTTTTTATAACAGAATTTGAGTTGTCAAAATATGAGTAGTAAACTTTTGTGAAAAAATCACTAGCTTAGCAGGTTTCTGAAAGGATGAGAAGAGATAAAATTGCACAGGTTTCATTGCACTGAGGGAAAAAGGGCAGATTGTTTCCCACCAAAGCCTATCCTACACTACTGTGGTGGTCTTAGATTGAGTCAGATAGACTTACATTTATTCCAACTACAAGTTGAAAAAAAAGAGTACAAGTACCTCGATGTCAAACATCTCAACAGATGGGGCAGCTTCAAGGAGATTTAATGTCCATAACAGGTCAAATTGCATATAGATGCCATGAATAGACAGCTTCTTTAGCCTGTTAAATGCAGTGCGAAGTTGTTCTCCTTCTGGTTGCATCCAGATCTGATGAACAAAACAAATACAGAAAAGGCAAGAATGAATGATTGTAGGTGCATAGTGGCAAGTTCGTGTGCACCAGGATAGTCATTTTCTAAGCAATGGGATGCTTCCTGACAATTGTAAATCATAAATAAAAGGAAATGACTTGATCAAGGAATGAACCATCAAAACTAGAGAAATCCTAGCCCTGATCCAGCTTAAATTTATCCTTTAAAGAAGACTCGTTCTTTCAGCTGTGCAACCAATAGTTAAATTTCTCCTGGAATGCTGTGCCATGTGCTAACAATTAACTTGACTCAATTAAGGATATTATTACTGCCAGATGGTAGTCGAGCAAATGTTTCTCATTTGTAATATGTTACTGTAGGTCGTCTTGGTAGCTGACGACTGTAATCCAAAATGGCTAACAAAACACATTCCAGCCCTGGCTACTTTATGAAATATAGCACAACTACAATATAACAACTATCCACTGAAATTACCTTTTCTCCTTGAAAGCGTAAAGTTAGAGTATGTATGTTTGTGGCACCATGTAGAACCTGGCTTAAATTAAACTCTTGGTGACGGAGAGATGAAGAACTGTGGAGGCACATTTCCTTAAGCGATGGTACATAACCAAAACACAAGGGAGCCTCGTGATACACCCAGTGCTTCCAAAGGAGCCGCTCTAGTTTCGGAAGGCAGAGCACCTCGGCTCTTCTCACAGCAGGAAGGTAGACTTCTAGAACTCTGATATTCGAATCTGGCGCATTGATCTTCCATACAGAACCATACCCGGTGTCACAGTGGTCCAGACTAAGGTGCAGCAGTTGTTTGCAGCAGTTAAACAGGAGGTCGTTCATGTCCCGTTCAGGAACGCGAACATTATGCAGATGGAGCCTTGTGAGACAACAAAGAACACTAGGATACAAACTGAAAAATCCAAACACAACCAGACCTTGCTTTACCGTAACGTCATTTTTGGCGTCCTTGAGCTCCTTCTCGTTTAAGATTGCAAGTTCCAATTCTTTTATGATCTCGCTATCAATGGCGTGGCTAACTAGCCGCCCAATTACATGGGAGTAGTAGTCCAAGGGATAGAGCTTAAGACATAGCTTAGTGATGATGCGTTTCCCGCGGGGCTGAGCCAAGAAGCTGCTAGTAGCTCCTGTTAGAGCCGCCATTGCTTGGTCAATCTGGCGTGTAGCCCCTGAGCACGGGGCACTTAGCAAGTCCATGACATGAAGTTTGAGCTCTGGAAGTAACCAGGGCAGGTTTCTCCACCGCGTCGACAACACACTAGTCCTTGCTGCCGTGGCAAGGTCGACAGTCCCCAGGATAGATATTAAAATTTCATCGGTCAGTGCGCTGAGACTATCTTCTTCATCTAAACTCTGCAGCAATAATACACATCCTCCATGAATACAGTTAAGTTAACATGTTAACAGTTGTGAAGAAATTGCATCGCTATTGTTCTGATACTATCTAAGATAAGATCATTTATTCATCATAACTAAAAAACATGGGATAGCTGAACAGCACAGCAAACACGAAACCGAGAGTAGAAGCTACAAAGAACTTACATGGCTGTGCACATTATTTGTCTCCGCGGATAATAACCTCCGATCCTGCCTCCGAGTCCAGGATGCCATGAACTACTCTTTTTTTATTTTCGGGGTCGCTCGATCGTCTCTGTATTAATCAGAGAGGAGAAGCAGCTAAAGTGCTCTATCGTCTCTGTTTAATTCACAGAGAGGGTGTTATTCAGAGAGAGGAGAAGCCGGAGGAGAGAATAACAATGCTCTAGACGGGTCCGACCAGAACCAGAAGTAGATAATCTCCAACTTGTCCGAGCCGAAATCGATTCGCACAAAATACGTGTGTATTTAGGTAAGAATCGCGTGATAAATCCACATCCAACATCCAAGTGTTACTAAAGTGTGTTTTCCTTCCAGGATTTCTTTTTTTTTACGGTAAACCAAAAGCTTCTCTTCTACTCCCAGAATAAACGGATCCTCTTCCTCTCCCAGAATAAACGTTTGTTCCGCTCCTGAAAATCAATCCAATCACCACCCTGCCGACGGCGCCAGGAAAGGAAAAAAGAATGGAGAAGCAGGGATGCGAGGGCCTTACCTTAGTTACCTTCGAGATGCATATTTCGAGGGTGGCGGCGCTCCGGCGGTGCCTGCTGGACGGCGGCTCGGCATAACCCTAGACTGGACAAGGCAAGAGGCCAACCGACGAGAGGCGCCCAGGAACGTGTAGTGCTCTCTATTCTTGGGCCAGAATGGGCTGTAGCATTCTCAAGAAAATGTCCACGACTAGTCCAATGCCTCCTATTCTCAAAACAAAACAAAAAAAAAGATGCTCCTGCATTTTTTCTTCCTTTGTTCCCCTAAAAAAGGGTTATTTTCCAATTCTTCTTTATCTTTATAGTATAGCTAAAGGGCCAGCCCACGTGACCCATTGGCCTTGCTATTTTGGGTCGGGCCAGTGACCTAGCTGGCCGACCCGACCCAATCACACAACGACCAACCCGACCGAGACCCGCAACGGCAATGATCACGACAACACCTCCAGTATAGCTGGCCAAACGGGCCGGTCCGGCACGGCACGCTAGCGATTAGGACCCGTGTCGTGCCTGTGTCAGCACACGGGTCTCGATTCGAGGTTGGGCATGGCACGATAGGCACGAATAGGACGGCATGGCACGGCAAATAAAAAATTAAAAAATGTAAAAATAGTTTTAAAAATTCAAAAAAAAATTAAGTAAAAATAGGTGTAAAATCTAAAAAAATAAAAAATAGTTAATCGTGTTGTGTCGTGCTGTGCCGGCCCGCGTGCTTCAAATTGAGGCGCCATCCAGACATTAACGTGTCTGTGCCGTGTCGCAGCCAATTTAGGGCCCTTTTGTTTGGGCTGGTTGTGGCTGTGCCGTGGGTGCTGTGCAGAAAAACTGCTGTCCAGGAGAAGCTGCTTTTCTGAGTAGAGGTTTTTAGCAAACCAGCTGCCGTCTGACTGTGGATTGTTAATTGTCTGAAAACGTCCTTTATCTCTACTATATAATATAATATAATATAATATAATATAATATAATATAATACTATATAATCCCCTAAGATATCTAAGCGGGCTAGGATTCCTGGCTTGTGGTGCGTTCTGGCATTGGGTCCCGCCTGTCAGCGTCAGATCGTAGCAAATATATTTCCTGCCTTCTAGTGCATCCGCCCGTCTACTCGTGTCGCTGCTAGCTGCACTGCGTCGGGCATATCGTGTTTGACTCAAGCTACGGGAACTGCGGGAGGCCGCCGGCCCTCTCGCTGTGCGCTACGCGGCCGTCGGGAACGCTCTGCGGCGGCGAACCTCCAGGGCTCCGTCGCCCTCCCCGCTCCCGCCACCGCCAGCAAGGTCCATCTACTCCCTCCGCCCCCTATCTCTCCATCTCCCACGGCGAGCCATGGCCATCCCACCAAAGAGGCGCGGGCCTTGAAAAAGCAGGAGTTGTGCCCTCGCCGCGCGCTGCGCTGCTGGCGGGGATGCGATGCGGCGGGTCTGGACAGGGATCTCTACAGGGCTATGTCGCCTTCCTCCTCCCCTTCCCCTCCTTCAATCGCTCGGCCTAATTCGAATTCAATCCTGCTCGCTCAAGCCAGCGACAAGGTATTCAATCCCTTCAAATCATCCCCGTTTCATTGGTAAAGAATCTTTGCCAGAGGAGTTAGGGGATGAATACGAGATCATGTATGTGCAACCAGATCGCTGTTGCTGCTCCAAAAATAGGTAAGGAAATACCTCTTGCCTTGATTTTTGGAGGTACGATTCTGGTGGGAGAAGCACGGTGAGCTTCCTGAGGCATGCTAGCCTTAGAGCTAATTGATACACCTCCCTCCTTTCCTGTATTAGATTATCCAATTATCTAGTGTATCAAATCAGTATTGTAGTACATGACACAACACTAGCATTACACTAGCATATCGAGTGTACAAGACATGAGGTTCAAAGTTCAGATTGCCCTGAGACCCAATGGTGCTCATCAAAAGTAGTAAAAACTAAAAAGGTTCTGCAAAACTAACCTCGATTGTCTAAAGCACCAAACCGATGGTGCCAGCCATAGTTTGCAATCCTACGTGAGTGATTGAGGCATATTTCTTAATCACAATTGATGTGTAGTGTGAGGAAATTTATGGCCGTTAACTGATTATTGTCTTGCTCAACCTATTAATTTGTGGGTGCCCTGTGAAAGACTATCACGATCTTGGAAATAATTATTTATTTGTTGATTTTGAGTTCAGTCTATTTTATCTTACGAGTAGTTGTGGTCCAAAGATTTATTTGTCTATTATTTCAGGGACAATTTCCTAGAGGATGCACTGTTGACGTCTTATGTTCTAAGTTTTTCCCCTCCCATTGGATGACCCATAAGTATAGTAGTGTCTAATGGAATCTATGCATTTCCATTGATGTTGTAACCCCGAAAGAGACTAAATGAAAATGGTGAGTGACAAGGTCAAAATTGTACGGTTTTATATTTAGCTGCTATAAATATGTAATGCAAGCCAATGCTTGTTCATTTTCTTTTTCCACGTGATTAGGGATGCAGACAGTATATAGTTACTTTTTTGTAGAGTTGATCATATGATATTTAGTCCATAATTTGGCTTTGCAATCACACTTTTGATCTGCTCTGCTTTGCTCCCTTTCTTTCGCTGCTCATGGCGCTCGAGCACACATCCGCCCAGCTCGCTGCTATCCGCTACGGTGGCATGCGACCAGCCACTGGAGGCAACCAACCCGCCGCCACCAGAGTCCAACGTAGGAGGGGGAGGAGGATGTGGTTGCCCATATGCGGCCATGGGCAGGTGTCTGCGTGGTATACCAGTGAGTGGCAGAAAGTGAAACGTCTTTGTTTTCCGCTTTATAGGCAAAAGGTGGGCAACTGGTTATCTCCTTGCTTCTGATAGAAATATAGAATGATACAATATTTTGGTTATCTCCTTTGGTGCTGATAGTACCATACGGTAAGTCAATTGTTTTAGTTGTTGCTGCATAGAGTGACTGGTAGTATGGTGACCACATTGCCACAGAAAACAAGCTAGGATAATTAATCGAGACCCCTGGCTTTGCTATATTTAGCTATGTTGTGTGCCATCATTTTTTTCATTTGTTAAATTTAAAGATTCATGCTGCTGGTGCCTTCTATTTCTGCAAATGAGAAGTCAGAGAGATGAGTCGGTGTTGCTGCTGACATCTATTGCTGAAAAGAAGAAGACAGATAGATGCGCTGCTGCTTACTGTGATGCTATCTGTGATAGTGGTATTGCTTACTATTGTTGAGAGACCAGTGGGAGATTGGAGAGATACTTTGAGAGGTATGTGGTGTGTTCGCTGCTAGCTGTTGTGCCGTATATGAATTCTTCATAGTACCAAAAAAAACAAATGTAGTTGTCGTATTTAATTAGTCTTCTCTTTTTGTTTCTATCTCTCTCATATGCTACCACACAGATTGCTTCAGATATCTAAAAGCTGAGATGAGGCAGGCTATGATAAAGAAAATAGTGCCCAGGTTATGATTTGCAATTTTGTATCTTATCATAACGTTTGGGTTGTTAGTAGCCTTCAGTTTGTCAGAATAAATGCAATCATATTGGGAATTCTTCACAAATGCTATGCTATATTCCAAGCTTCTTAGATGGAACACCGCCATCGATTCCATTACGACGCATTCTTGCTAAAACACCGTCCACCAGAAAATGTATAGAGTTCGGTAGGAATCTATCGTCTCACACCTCTTCAAATTACCATTCTATGATCCGGGTAGGTGCTTAGACCATGGTTTACAGATCACTAAGAGTAAAATTCTGAATTCAAATATGTTTAGAAGAAGATTAGGTATGTGAGAATAGATGCGATTATATTTCAGACTTTCTCGGAACAATCAAAGTCTATAAGAAGCATATGGCAATCACACAGTTACCACTGTCTGATATTTCTGTGAAATACCTTAGTGACATTTGTTGTTGTCTCATCGTTCAAATTATGCCAGATACTGTGCCCCAAAGAACCGAATCTATATGCCTCTCTTATACTATGTATCAAGTAGGTCGATAGTTGTTATATTGTGACTTCGGAATCATGTGTACAAGTTTCTTTCCTTCATGTGTACTGTAAGATAGGGGCTCTACTGAAACTTATATATTGTGAATTTCGTCTGATCAAACTCCTGTTAATAAGAAATGTAGAGCTTCTGCTGTGATCTGGGTATGTTGCTTGCATCGAACTTTTAACATGCCTGGACTAAAATTAATTTCCTACAATGACAATTGTTCAAGGCTTCTATTGGTTCATGTGTTATTTAATCCAATGGTAGGTGGGAGTGGATATGAGTTCTCATGTTTATGGGTGGAGGATGAGGAACCTGGTTTGGAGTTCTGCAGATTATTTCATTTTTGGTTCTTACATTGAGTTTTATAATTGCAACTTTATGTGAAGTGAACAATGGGTGTATAACAGCTAGAGTAAATGCAGCTAATGAATGCACATGAGATATGGCAAGAAAAGGTTGTCAATATTGTCTTTGTTGACTTCTAAGCTTTTGTTGTTAAGTTGCTAAATACTGATCAATCCTGATCTGTTCAGCATTTTAGTGAGTCAAATATCTTGGGAGGTGAAGGTGACTTGTGTTGTTATAATAGCCACATAATCATTTATTTGATATTTTGGTGGTACTTTCTTTCTGGTTTTCATGTTCTAAATGGAGTACTCCAATGCATCATAAGGTCCAAAGTAGGTCCACCCCAATAATGTGTTTTAAGCTACACTAGTAAAAATGCCCGTGCGTTGCACTGGGAGAAAAATGGCAGTAGTTCAAAGTCATAATCATCGTCTACTACATTGTTGACACCTAAGGGTTCGTCGACGAATTATCATTTATTCTCACCGAGGTGGACATCGGTTTGTGGAGAGGACGACAGGAGAGAAAAACTTACTTTTTTAGATAATTAATTCCTTTCTTTTTCACAGTAAGCATGTTTATGTAAAATATAACTGTATAATTCAACATTCAGTTGAAATGTAATCGATAATTCATAATTTTATCTTTCTTTCTTAGATAATTAACTGAAAATAGTTTAATAAAATCTCGATTTTGTTTTCAAAATCCTGACATGTCGTAATTTGTTCTAAAAACCTTCACATGAAACGCTCCTCGTTTTCAAGCATTAGAGATGATCTGAAAATCCCTTTGCCTCAGCAAGTAAGCAGCGGCTGCATACCTGAAGACAACATCGGCTTGATGCGTGCTCAGGACAGGGAAAGTTGGATGCATCTTTCTCAAACCAGTGGACTGGTAGGTCTCGTTGGCCCAGATTTTCTAAATACCGTACACCTTGCTTCTCTCCCAATGTAAGAAGTCATACGACAGGGTCGAAATGGTCAATTTTAGATCTTAAGGGCTGTTCAAAATAACCATCCATAGTGACGAACTTAATGAGGCCGCCAACACAGACCATGAATGGAACGGAATAACTCCGCGTTTATCTCTTGACCATCAGCCATGAGGATATCATAGGTAGTGCACCTCTTCGGCAATGGGACAAAACTGAACTTCGGTCCGAGTCGCGCTTGTTCATATCATAGACCAGGATGCCTTTGATCAGATCCACCTAGCAGAGGGAAGTACCATGATAATGGAAGCACATGTCAGCCGAGAAGTATAGGTCGGGCCTGCAAAGCTCATGAGGCAGGCTCCCTGCCTTCACGACCCATTCTTCGGCGGACGGTTCCACAGATAGAGCTTAACTGCGGCAACATCGGAGCTTTCTACCCTGACGAGTTCGACGAGAGTGTAGCCGGCGGCCCCGTCCCCGTCCTCGTCGCACACGACAACAACTGTGTGAAATGTGAGGCCCCGATGCTGACGTCGTACTTGTCGAAGGGGAGCTGGGGAATCGCTTGACATCAGGAATCGCTTGACATCAGGAACTATCAAAAGGAACTGGACTGCCTGCCTACAGATTCGCTTGACATCAGGCTGAACTATCAAAAGGAACTGGACTGCCTGCCTACAGACCTCATGCACTTCAAGTCTTGAACCAGTACTGACCGAACCTGCACGCATGAATCCGGTTTGCGATCGAGCGAGGGTCTCGTCGAGGCGTGCAACAGCATGGGGATTGAGCCGGTGGTGCGTCTGTGGGGAACTTCCGGTGCGACAAGCTCGATGGAGGTTCAAGAGTAGGCGGCAGGTCCTAGGCGCCTATCCGGGGAGCTCGAGGACAGAGCGTGTCGAGGAAAGAGCAGGGACCGCCATGCACCCAGCTCGGCTTCAACCATCAGTGTTGTACCGTCGTGCCTTCTTTGTGACCAAGAAGCGACCACGAGTCTACGACCGGCGAGCAACGGATCATGCTGGAGCTCGCCGGCGTGAACGGGCTGAGGCGGGCGTGGCATGTGACCGCACATGGCGCGGCGACGGCCGCACGAAGCCATCTCGAGTGGGGCACCGTTCCGTGCTCAAACTGGTGAAACGGATGCCCGGCAACTTCTGCGTGGCCGTGGCGCCGCCTCGACGAGTGGCGCGTCGAGGGCGGGGACCAGGCCCGCAGTGCCGGGAGGACATTGTCGGAACTGACGGACAGAGCGTCGGGGCGCCCGGGGAGCTTCCCGGCCGGCGACGTGCTCAGCGCCACCACCTCTGTGTCGTGCGCCTCCCTAGCAAGCCGCCTCAGCGCGTCTTTGACTACCTCCGCGACGAGCAGCGCCGGGCGAGTTGGACATATTGCCAAAGGCGGGCGAGGCCAGAGATAGGCCACATCGACGATTCGCCAAGGGCCTGCACCACGGCAACACCGTCTCCCTTAGATCGATAATAGAAGGATATGGCGCCGCGCCGGAAAGATGACTACAGTAATCAAACATCATCTTTTACTATTTTGCATGAGACTGTAATTTCAACCGAAATAGGACTCTAAGAGTTTAAAAATAAGACTCTGCGGACTAAAGCATTGTACTAAAAATGAATGTGGTAAATTTAACCACATTGACATTTCCATGTGACTCCAACGTTGATAGAAAACCTGTTCTACAAAAGAAGGCCACAACTGTCCAATACACATTTCAGAAGAAGGCCACAAAAGAAGGCCACAACTGTCCAATACACAAAAGAAGGTAAACAAGTTAAAGCCTCTCCCAAATGCACAAGTCCAATACACATTTCAGAGAGAACTTTACATGTCACATTTAACGGTTCCAATAAACTATAGAGAATTAACGTAACCAAACAGTTGGTGTCAAATAAGTTATAAATCACTAAGAAATATTATCCAAATACAAGTTTGAGTATTTATCCCCATAGAAGCATGCTCACTTCTTCTCTTGAATAACACCATCTTTTCGGCAAATATAGCTTTATTTGTGGTGAGCTGTACAATTATTCTTGAGCATGTTCTCCGCTGAAAAAATGCAGCTTGCAACATAACAAACATAAGCCGTGTCTACTATTCTAACAAACCATGTACCAGTTTGTGCAAATATAATCCACAAACCCAAGGAAGTATAAGCTCTTTTGATCCGCTTTGTGGTTATTGACTCTCGCAGAAGAATAGTATTTATTCCCTTTCTAGGAGCATATCATATATGAACAAGTAAGCATAAGGTACAGAAAATGTAGCACATTTACCTTCTTCAAACTCCATAACCTCCACATGCATCTAAAATTACAAATTATTTTCTTACAAAATTATGGGTATGCATCAATCAGAACCATACAAAATGGAAAAAACATAGAACTTGGGTATGCGAGGAGTGGATATTAGCATACGAAAGTTCATCCTTCTTACAAATTTTTGGTTTCATCAGATGGTTTTCTAGTCCGTACAAATAGAAGGTTTCTGCTCTTAATTTACGTTGAACTGAACTAAGTATGAAAGACCAAAACGGCTACATCCTATATTATGACAACAACAATCTAAAATGATAGACTTGTATGCATAGAGAGGCTTCCCAAATATTTATAACAGCGTGAAATGAAACATTGGGAAATAAGAAGATGATGAAGTTGTTAATTGTGGTAGTAATGTATTAGACCGGAGGTAGTAGTAATAACATATTTCTCTTGGAACGAATCTGGAGTAGTAGTGTAGTAGTACAACTTCACTTGAAAAAGTAACACTAAAAATATTTTATCTGCAACATTAAGTGCACAGAACAAGCAATAGCACCTTAGTGTTAATAAAAGCAACCATAATGATCAAAACAAAGGCATCAAGATACTTACAGGTAGTTATAAGATACAACTTGTAGTTGAATGGTACCCCTGAGCTTGAATATCACCGGAGACAATCCCCAGAATCACAAAAAAAACTTGCACCTGCATGAAACAACCCACATAGAATTTAGAAAACAATTAAAAGTTCCTCCATGATTCCCACATTCACAAATGAATGAATCCAATCATTCTACAATCAAACAGAACTAATAGATGTCTAAGGCAAGAGACAGTGTCTATTCATCAGATCTGTATATTGTCGATATCTTCGGCTGGGCCTAATTGCAACAGATGTGAGAAGTAAAACTCTTTCAACATATCTGAAGATTTAGATCTAATGTTTTCTGCTTCTTGATGTCTTCCAAAAAATTGAAACAACATGACAGTTCTAGACATTTGTTTGGTCAATTAAATGGAGAGGCTTCGGTTGGCTGGTAGTTGTCAGTTTGTAGGCAAATATGTCTGATTCTATAGAGCCACTAAATTTAGCTGCGTTTTATAATTAAATGTATACGAAATTCGCATTGAAAATTGTTCCATATCGAACAGGTTCCCGTGTTTGAGCATAGGGCATATAATAAAACATAATGCTACTCCTTTCCAAGACAAATCATAAAATAAGTACTTACTGAAATCAAATATGTATAATCTTATAAATAAGTGAGTGTCGGGATACATTGGCACATAAAAATTAGTATAAGGACTAAGGAGACCCAGCAAAACCGAAAGGGAACATTGGGCAATCAATAGGCACTTTGTGGACTATTCAATTTCGGTAAATTCAAAAGAATGTATACTTTAAGGCCCATGTTCTTCATGCCTACCAAAATTATATCAAAACAAGATGTTAACGCCACACTTAGTTTTTTCAAACCATTTTAGCACCTTGGAATAAGTAAATAATTCAACCTAATGGCTATGATAGTTGTGATGTAAGTCCCCATCATAAAGGTCGTCAAGCCATAAAATTTTAGGGGATTCCCCGTGTATAGCTAAGCATTACATCATGAGACATTCCTTTTGCATTACAACGACACATGTTACATGGAGTGGGTGGGGACCAACTCACAAGTTTTTTCTATTGGGTCTAGAAGGGCCAACTCACAATGATAGCATAAACCAATTAGGAGTCGATCTCACAAGGGCTCCAAAATGGCTCAGATATTGGAAACACAGTGAACAAATGGAGTGGGCAAGGACTCTAACCGGATAAAGAGGACAATATCATTCAGTTTTCAAGTAAAATATGCATTTCAAATGAGGCTATTGTAGTACCATTATGTGGTTAACTTGATAGAAAGAACTAATCACCTAGAATCAGCAACTAATTATTTTTTGCCAAAATCGTGGGAGACATTGTTGCCATTTTTTAGCTATATGGTTAATTTTCCATTTAGCGGACAACATCCTTGAGCAATGGCAACAAATGTCACTTCCAGAGTACACATATATTTCATGGCGCACGGGTGTGCCCTCAATTTCCTGACATTTGATTATCAGAATTTTCCCAAGTATTGTCGAAATAACAAATTCATATGTTTCTCTTATGAGCACCTCCGAGAGACTGAGCCGGCGGGTCAGGTCTTGAGATTGACGAAGTCACCACAGGCGCCTCACTGTCGACGGGAACGTTGCCTCCCACTGAATAATATTCCGCCTAAATGAGAAACACCAGCGTCAAACCTAGGGTTTGAACTCTGCTGGGCTGGGGGTACAACCAACCACCTAACCATCTTGCCACAGGCAAGTTCTCGTAGGCAATTATGTTAATTAAGTGATAGCATTAAGCAGAGTAATTTGAACTATGGGGCATGATCGATCATCATATATGGTAAGTACCATTAAGATATCATTGAAATATTAGATGAGGATGTGGCACGAGTACACTTTCCTAATAATAATAATTAAACGGGAAATCTATATTTAGAACGGTAGGAAGTCGACCTTACGCGGCGGGCGCGCATGAGCCGTTCGATTAAGCACGATCAGACGCATCTCCTTCTTCGTCCTTTTCGTCTCCACTCCCGTTGACTTGGTCGATCCCCACATCTCCTTTTCTGCTTTGCTTCTTCCCCGCTGAGTCTCCTCGTCGGCTCGTCGTCCCTCCCCCGGCCACCTCGACATGGCGGCCATCTGCGCCCGCTCAGCCTCCATCCCGTTCCGGCCACGGATGAGCCCGAGGCGGACGCTCGCGAGGTTCGACGAGTCCAGCAGGAGCAAACGATCCGGCGCGGGTGCATTCCGGCCTCCACCTGCACCACGCGCTGCCTCCGCCTGCGTGCCGGTGGGGCGACAGGTGATCGAGCAGCAGCCGCCCGCTCACGGCGGCACCGGTTTAAGTGGAGACCAGCGCCAGGTCGGGCGGGCGTGGAAAGATGAATCACGCTGTGTCGCGGGTCCGGCCGACGGGAGATCAAGCAGTAGCGGCCTGTACCCAGCGGCATCGGTGTCGAAGGATAAAAAGCAGCAAGTAGATCGGGCATGGGAAGACGAATGGCGTTAGGGACTTCGTCGTGAAGCCGCTCGTGCTGCGGTGTTGGTGTCTTGATATGGGGCGAGAGGACGCCCCCACGGAGGAGCACCGGCACCAGCGCTGGTTAGCACGCAGCTGGCTCACCTTCATCGCCTCTATTTCTTACTGTGCTACTCCTATTACGATGTTTGCTTCATCTGTGTGCCGTAGGTCTTGTGCAGTTTACCTAGTGCTAGCTTCGTGCCTTTTGTTCTACAGTCGATTTGCCAAGGTTTTCATGCCAATTGTTTGTTTGACATGTTGAACACAGACTTGAGAGTTATACGCTCAAATGGCAAAGGTTCTTTGCTACGGAGACTATGGTTTTCTCCCATGTGTCATGGCTAAACCATTTTTCCGGTTCTTGTAATTTCTGTAAAGTTCATAATATGACTTGTATTGTGTGATATACAGTGATTTATTGATTACTAGATACTATTTGGACACTTTGTTCATTTTGAAATATGACGAGTCGAAGGACTAGCGGTGATTGTTTCACAACTGCTCTGGTGCCCCCATTTTCTACCGATGTATTCTTTTTTGGATGTGTGATATGAATCGATTCACGTTTTCCCACTCACTAGTAGAGAACAAGGCACTAGCACCGGTTGTAAAGCGCCTATAGCACCGGTTGTGCAACCGGTGTTAAAAGGTCGGGACTAAAGGGCTACACCCTTTGGAACCGACACACTTTGAAACCGGTTTTAAAAGCCTCCACGTGGGCAGAGCTGGGCGCGCGGGGGCGGAGGCCTTTTGTACACCAACCGGTATTAAAAGTTTCTGTTTTTTTTCTTTCGCTTATTTTTCAGGGTTTCTGTTTTTTCTTGTGCGCTTATTTTTAGGGGTTTAGGGTTTCTGTTTTTTTTCCTTTTCGCTTATTTTTTAAGGTTTCGGAGGAGATCACGTATGAAGTACCCATTACACATATAAATTATACTCACTACGTACACATATAAATTGTACTCACTACACATATAAATTAAGTACCCATAATTACATATAATTACATTACTTTTTCACGAAGATATCACTGCTATTACATGGAGGGAGTCTATTTTTCGACATAGTGGAATTCACCGGATGGATTTATGACATGCGTAAGGAAAAATCCCGCCAATTCCTCCGCAATTGCTTTAACGCGGTTCGTTGGTAGGAGTTGGTTCCGCTTCCTTGCCATTTTTAAAAGGAGGAGATCAAATTAGTTATGATTGAAACTAAACACAATTGATGGTAGAAAAATAAAGTTGTGAATGATGTTTGCGTACCTCTATGTTTCTTTCACTATTGACTCTCTCATTGACTTTCATGTGAATGAACTCACAAACGTAGTATCTACATAAATCCGTCCCATCTGGTTGTAGCAGACACCACTATACAAGAATATGATTTAATCAAATAATAATCAAGAGAATTAGAAAGATACACGGACCTAGTTAAGTAGTAGTACTTACTTTGTTAGCTTTGAACTCCAGCCTATCTTTCCATTCACCGGGTTCTTGCTCGGTGAACCTTTTCCAAACCCTGCCCAAAAAGAATATGAATTGAGGAGTTATTACTTACTTTTGATATCAAGTAAATGAACGAAATAGGCCGATATAGTGCGATTGAAATTACCTCTTGAGCATTATACGCACGCTTTTGTATGCATCTTGATTTGTTCTTTTTGAGTCCCAGATTTCAACTTCTCCCTCGTCGAGTCTAATGATCAGGAGAATGTAGTGGTAACTGCGCACGTTATTCAGAACTCATCAATTGCACTTAATATCGGGAAAGCAAAAAAGAATGTGTACAAGACAGTAACACTCACTTGAAGTTGTAAGGAAAAAATATTTCTTTTTTGGTACTTTGTCGCTTAAAGAAATTCAGTAAAACGTCCTCTATGGCGTCGGGTTGACTTTCTAAAGTCATGACATGAACTTTATCCTGGTTAATGAACCCAATGTCCCAGATTTTGAGCTGTCTGCATTCACGAATCTTCATTCTGCATAATAGCGTACAAAAGAATGATGTGAGGATAATTACTGGCAATGAACGATCTTAACTAAATAACGAAAGTACACAAATAAATAACTTACAGACAATAGCAGCTGATGATAGACTTGTCGATAGCACGTTGATTGTACATCTGAAAATGTTCGGAGAACTCAACCTGCACAGCATATTCTTGGAAGTAGTGCTCATCCTTAACTCCCGCCATGAAATAGAAAGTCCCATCTTTTGAGATGTCCATGTACCAGTTATGCAATCTCCATAATTGTGTTGTTAGAGCACTGGGGTTTGTCACCAGAGGCAGCCCGAGAGTATATTGATATGCTATCTCAAGAGTCTCGTACTCTCTGTCTGCACGGTATACAACTTCTCCAGGCTCGATTTCCTGAGGAGCCCGAGACGACACAATGAGCGGGGCCATCGATTGTACTTCTTGTTCCCCGAGCTGGGCAACTTGTTTCCCGCATTTCTTTTGTTTCCGTTGTTCCTCCTCTTCCTCCATCTGCAAGCTATGTACCTTGATAATACCGCGCTCATAGTTTGTAAACGGCGGCGGTGGAGGGTTATATAAGTTGTCAATGGTGCGATCTTTTACCTCAATTGGTATAGTCTTCAGAAGTTCCTTTAGGGGATCCAGGGGTTGCGGCATGTTTTTCCTCTTTTCTCCGTTCAAAAAAGGCTGCCGCATTGGCATTTAAGCTCACTGTTATTTCCTCCATAGTCATCTCGCAAGCCGGTTTCTCAGGAGCTAACTTCTCAGGAGACTTGACTTTCTGCGTTTTCATTGCACGTTTAATGACGGGGGACCTGTCTTTCCTGAACAACATCCGCTTTGTCACATGACTAGTGGGCGCATCAGTCGGCTGACGGGACGGCGCGGGCGATGGACTTGCGGTGGGCGCCCAATCGTCGAGGAAGGCGGGTGGACTTTGAGGTGATAAATTTCTACCCGGAGGAGTCGGTGGCCTTGGCGCCGAGTCTGTAAAGATGATGTATTTCTTCTTCGATAGGACGATACCATGCTCGACTTCTCCCAAAGTCTTCTCGTCATCATTTCCAGGAATGTCAAGATCCATTGAGTGGAATCCCGACATAACTTTTGTGACCCCGACACAAGCATATCCAGCTGGAATCTGACCAAAATGGAAGGTTGATCCAGGTTGTAAAGCATATCCTTTCGCCACCGGATAACTGATGTTCTTCATTGGCACATGTAACTCACAATTTGTCTTCTCCGTGATATCATCCACGGGGTAGTGAGCCGCCGGTTCATCAACTGCAGGATATTCTAGATGCGTGGAACCCACGCTGCTTTTCCGCTGAGACGGGCAGACATCGACTGGAGGATCTTCTAGCACCATCCGAGATTCCCTTTGCTGGGTAATTGAGTCCAGTTGCTCCTGCTGCCGCTTCACCTGGGCCTACCATATGTGGACCTGGCGTTCTAATTGTGATAACCGGTCCGCCTCCTTCTTCTTACTTCTGGAATGGCTTTTATATGTTGCAACGTCCGCGGGAAACCCGTGAAGGAAACCAACCCCGCCTCCTCTACCTCGACATCGTCCCCAGTGTTCAGGATTCCCGAGGGCGAGTGTCAGCTCGTCGTCCTCTCTATCGGGAACAAATGTTCCCTCTCGGACGGCCGCTATTGCATTCTTTAGCTTTTTTACAACTCGTGTAATTCTTTTCTTCCATTTTCCTTTTGCAACAATTAGCCATGTCTCTGGCTCCAACACTGCTCTATGCGCGAATAACCAGTACTTGGACCTCTCGGGCCAGTCATCTGTCTCTGGAGTGATCCCTTTTAGACGCAGTTCGTTTTCATAGGATTCCCACTTAGGCAAGGCAGTCTTGTAGCCACCTGACCCCAAAGTATGGTGGTATTTCTTCTTCTTAGCATTCTCCTTATTTCTGACTGATCGGGCCAGAGCGACGGCTGATTTCTTATAAGCTACAAATGCGGCCCAATCATCTTTTATCTTCACTAGAGGGCCCTTGAAATCTGGAGTCTTTTTCTCATAATTTTTCCACAATTTTTTCTTCCAGCTGTTGAATTGTGTGGCCATCTTCTTAAGAGTCCACTCCCTGACTTTCTCTAGCTTCTTGTCTGGGAGACCTTCCGGTAGGCTAAAATCACTCAAGATTGTGTCCCAAAGTGTTTGCTTAAGTCTGTCGTCGACATAACTTGCGCCAACGTTGGCTTTGTTCGGCTCATTCCATTCTGCAAGGGTGATTGGGAGAATGTCCCTAACAATCGCTCCGCATTGAGCTACATATTTGCGGCAGTTGTTTTCGGGTTTCAGCGGTTTGCCATCATCGCCTACTTCGTCGATCGACAGCTTTGCACCATCTTGCAGCTTCAACCTTTTGGCCGGGCCTCGTGTAGGCTTTGTCGGCTTCTTTTTAGATCCGGAGGGCTAAAAGAAAAATGTTTTGTTAGTAACTGCAATATAAATCAATTTATGCATCAACAAGACTTAATATATATATATATATATACCTGGCCGCAGTTTTCTGCGGGCACTTCGTCGTCGTCTCTTATTTCTTCTAGCTCAAGTCCCTCACCGGAGTCGTTCAAACATCTTGAGCTGAAATCATAGTCTTGTTCATTATCAGAATCTTCTCCATCGGAATTTACTCCAAGGCTCTTCTCAAATATTATTACTGCCATTCGTGCTTCATCGTCCTCGTTTCGGATGAAGGGGTTGTTGTCCATAGCTCAATGTCACTTCAAATTTAAATTTGAATCAAGGTTACAATTAAAGTTGATACAAAAATTGCAATAAATATATTTTTATACACATAAATTGGAACAAATATTTCTTAACAAAATATTTCTAACTTGCACCAAATTGATACAAAAATTGCAACAAATTGATACAAATTGACACAAAATTTAACTAACATTGTTTTACAAATTGACACAAAATTTAACATTGTTTTATAACTAACATTGTTTTACAAATTGACACAAAATATTTCTTAAAAAAATATTGCAACTAATTATTAAGTATTACAATAGTTGTTTTACTAACACAAATTTTAACATTGGTACATAGCATATTAGGGTTTTTATTTAACACAAAAATATTGCAACTAATTATGAAGTATTAACAATATATATTGCAACTAAATTTTCCAACTTTGCTATATTTTTAAAGTTCTTAAATTTCTAAATTTGCTACACATTTGCTACATATTTTTAAAGTTCCTAAATATCTAAATTTGCTACACATTTGCCTAAACAGTACTAAACATAAATTCAAAAACAAAAAAAACAGTACTAAACATATCCTAAAGCTAGCAATAATCAAAAGAAAAAAAAAACATACCTTTGGCCGACGATGGCGGTGGAGGTGCGGTGGCCGGAGCGGGGAGGCGGCGCGGTGGCGGTGCCGGAGGCGATGGCGGTGCCGAAGGCGGTGGAGGTGCGGTGCCGGCCGGAGGCAATGGCGGCCGGAGCTCGGGAGGCCGCGAGGGCGCGCGGGAGGCCGACGATGGCCGTGGTTGGAGGCCGGAGAAGGTCGGGGCAGGCCGGAGCGGGGCCGGAGCGGCGACAGTGGCGGCGGGCTGGCCGGAAGCGGCGACGGTGGCGGCGGGCAGGGCTTCGCCGGAGAGAGGTCTCGCGAAGAAGAAACGATGCGCGCGTGAAGGACTTAGCCGATTTGGGGCGTTTCCCTGTATTAACTGCTCAAAATCAACCTCCTTTAGCACCGGTTGGTAACAGCAACCGGTGCTAAAGGTTGATTTTCGGAGGCGCCGAACGGTTGCGCGCCAAGACAACCCCTTTAGTACCGGTTGTAGTTACAAACCGGTACTAAAGGGCTTTTGAATTGAATTTGGTTTCTATTTTGTTTTTTCTGTTTTCTTATGTTTTCTGTTTTCCTTTATATCTATTTGGTTTCTATTTTGTTTTTTCTCTAGTTTCATTTTCTTTTATTTCTATGTATTTTAATTGTCTAAAAATTTGTAATAACCATATATCTATTTGTTTTTTCTCTAGTTTCTTTTCCTTTTATTTCTATGTAATTTAATTGTCTAAAAATTTATAATAACTATCTATTTGTTTTTTCTCTAGTTTCTTTTTCTTTTATTTCTATGTATTTTAATTGTCTAAAAATTTGTAATAACCATATATCTATTTGTTTTTTCTCTAGTATCTTTTCCTTTTATTTCTATGTAATTTAATTGTCTAAAAATTTGTGCATTTGATATGCGGACACTCACGAGCCACTGTGCATTCGCATACTTCAGTTCATCGACCGAATACAAAGCATTCGCAACAGTGCATTTGATATGCAGGTTTAATACATTGTTACACATCACGAACAACCACCCTATCTAGTGTTAATTTTTTATTCGTGTGTGTCTGATGTCTACGCTCGCTTCTATTCTCGTAGACAGTGTTGGGCCTCCAAGAGCAGAGGTTTGTAGAACAGCAGCAAGTTTCCCTTAAGTGAATCACCCAAGGTTTATCGAACTCGGGGCGGTAGAGGTCAAAGATATCCCTCTCAAGCAACCCTGCAATTAAGATACAAGAAGTCTCTTGTGTCCCCAACACACCCAATACACTTGTCAGATGTATAGGTGCACTAGTTCGGCGAAGAGATAGTGAAATACAAGTAATATGGATAATTATAAGTAGTAATTGCAATCTGAAATAAAAATGGCAGCAAGCAAACATGTAGCAGAATTGTTGTAAACGGTGTTTCGATGCTTAGAAACAAGGCCTAGGGATCATACTTTCACTAGTGGACATTCTCAACAATGACATCAAAGCTGAATAATAAATACTACTCTCAAATACTCTCTCGTTGGATGACAAACACCATTCATTGCGTAGGGCTATAAAAGCACACCCCAAAGTCTGAGTAAACAAACACCACAACGTCATAAAGGAATCACACACGGTGCACACACTGTCATCTTTACAACCGTGAATAACCCCGGAGTTCATATTAAAGTAACCTCTAGTGCATAATAGATAAAGAGTAGCATCACATATTCAACTAGATTACAAAGCTCATGATCACATAAAGATCACATGGGAGAGACAGATAAACCACATAGCTACGGTAGAGCCCGCAGCCCCGGGGGAGAACTACTCACTCCTCATCATAGGAGTCAGCAACGGCGATGGAGATGGCGATGGAGTTGATGGAGATGGCTCCGGGGGCAATTCCCCGTCCCGGCAGTGTGCCGAAACAGAGACTTCTGTCCCCCGAATTAGGGTTTTTGGTGGCGGCGGCGCATCGGAACTCTTCTCTGGAAAAGGACTCCGTAGTAGGTCTTATTTTGTCGGGGGGTATTTGTAGGCGAAAGGGCGAAGGCGGCGGGGCCTCGAGGGCCCGACACCCCGTGCTCGCGCGGCCAGGGGGGACCCGCGCCGGGAGGGGGTGTGGGTCCCTCGGGGTCCTCCTCCGTGTCCTCTTCGGTGTTCTGGAACCTCCTGGAAAAAATAAGCACTTTGACGTTTCGTTTGTCCAATTTCGAGAATATTTCCTTAACAACTTTTCTGAAACCAAAAACAGCAGAAAACAGGCAACTAGCACTGTGGCATCTTGTTAATAGGTTAGTCCCAGAAAATGCATAAAATGATATAAAAGTGTATATAAAACATGTAGCAAGTGGTATAATATAAGCATGGAACATAAGAAATTATAGATACGTTTGAGACGTATCAGTGTCCCTTTCTTCTCACTGCGCCGTAGCCATGGACAATCTTCATCATTTAACGCGATGCTTGGGTCAGTTCTCACTTTGAAGGGCGGAATTTCATCAAACTTATTGTAATCTTCTGACATGTCTGTCTTGTCCTCCACTCCCACGATGTTTCTTTTCCCTGAAAGAACTATGTGGCGCCTTGGCTCATCGTATGATGTATCAGCTTGCTTATCTTTTCTTTTTTTCGGTCTGGAAGACATGTCCTTGACATAGAAAACCTGAGCCACATCATTGGCTAGGACGAATGGCTCGGTGTAGTACCCAAGATTGTTGAGATCCACAGTAGTCATTCCGTACCGTCGGTCTATCTCTACCCCGCCTGACAGGTTGACCCATTTGCACTTAAACAAAGGGATCTTAAAAGAAGGTCCATAGTCAAGTTCCCATATCTGCTGTATGCAACCATAATATGTGTCCTTTGTCCCATTGTCGTTTGTTGCATCAAAGCGGATACCACTGTTTTGGTTAGTGCTCTTTTTGTCTTGGGTTTCCGTGTAAAATGTATTTCCATTTATCTCGTACCCTTCGAAAGTCAATATAGTCGAAGATGGTGACTTGGCCAACAAGTATAGCTCTACTCCAACATCTTTGTTATTAATGAGAAGTGTACGCAACCAACTGCCAAAAGTATCCACGTGTTTTCCTTTAATCCAGAAGTCAGTCTGCTCCGGATATTCGGAGCGTAAAATATCCATGTGTTCCACGATATACGGAGCCACCAATCTGGAATTTGCTAAAACTGTGTAGTGTGCTTGGGTGAAAGAATGTCCGTCCATACTTGTTGTTGCTTTCTTTCCTAGCGTGCCTTTTCCACGCAGTCTCCCCTCATGGCACGATTGAGGAACACCGATCGGCATAAGATCAGGAATAAAGTCCACACAAAACTCAATGACCTCCTCTGTTCCATAGCCCTTGGACATGCTTCCTTCTGGCCTAGCACGATTATGAACGTACTTCTTTAAGACTCCCATGAACCTCTCAAAGGGGAACATGTTGTGTAGAAATACAGGACCGAGAACGGAAATCTCTTCGACTAGGTGAACTATGAGGTGCGTCATAATATTGAAGAAGGATGGTGGAAACACTAACTCGAAGCTGACAAGACATTGCACCACATCCTTTTGTAAACTTGGTAGAGTTGCTGGATCGATTACCTTCTGAGATATTGCATTGAGAAATGCACATAGCTTCACAATGGGTTCTCGAACGTTTTCCGGTAAAAGCCCCCTCAATGCAACCGGAAGTAATTGTGTCATAATCACGTGGCAGTCATGAGACTTCAGATTTTGAAACTTTAGCTATGTCATGTTTATTATGAAGGAGATATGCCCTAGAGGCACTTAATAAAGATAGTTTATTCGTCATATCTCAATTGTTCATTATATGTTTTATACCATGCTATAACTGTATTAAGCGGAAACATTAATACACGTGTGGTAGATAAACAACCAGGTCCCTAGTAGCCTCTACTTGACTAGTTCATTGGGCAATTGATGATCGAGGTTTCCCGATCATGTGACATTTATGTCAGTTGACAATGGAGTCATGTCACTGGGAGAATGATGTGATGGACATACCCAATATTTGTAGGACGTAGTCATTACGCCTTCGACCGTGAGATCTACTCTTATTGCTATTCCTGGAAGACACTTTGATTGCATCAAACGTCATATCTTATATAGTGTGACAATAAAGGTGTCCCTCTCGGGTGTCGGAAAGGAGTATGTTGAGACGGGGGATCAAGAGCGGGATTTGCCAGTCCGCATAGCAGGATAGATACTCTAGGGCCCACTCGGTGAGATTATGTCAAACGAGCTTGCAAGCGTGTGACTAGGTCACCAGGACATAATATCATGGACGAGTAGAAGTTAGCAGTGTCGGTAACGAGATCAAGCTAGGTATGGAGATATCTATGAACGAGTCTCGGACACGCTAAGTATCGCATGGCAAAAGGTTTAAGACTCAGACGTCTAGGTTCGAACGGTAAAGTATTCGTTATCTCGCAGGGATTAATTCTGGGTATCCTCGGTCCACGAATTAGTCATTGATCGGAGAGGAGTCTCGATCATGTCTGGTGAGATAATCGAACCGCTAGGGTATCGCACTTAAGGGGAGTCGACATTTTACCGGAAGAGAAAAATAGGAAAAGAGAGACCGGGAACGTCCCGGGAAAGTTCCGATGGAGATCGGGCAGCGACGAAATAGTTTTCGGAGCCGGAATAAATTATGTAATATGTATTTAATATTAATTAGTGTAATTAATAGTTAAATATATTTTATTTTAATTTTTCCTGAATTTTTAAAGGCAAAAATCCCTAAATGGGCCTTTTTGGGCAAAAGGGCCCATGAGGGGGGGAGGAGTCCCCCCAAGGGGAGAGGGCTGGTTCGGCCGGCCTAGGTGGGCCACATGGGGCCCACCTAGGGCCGGCGCACCTAGCTAGGCCGGCCAGGGCTGGTGTGGGATTAGTCCCACACCGCCCGGCTGGCGAGGTTGGCTGCTCCCATCCCCCTTTATATAGAGGGGCACCCCTGGCCTTTGAAACACACCTAATTCTCTCTCTCTCTCCCTCTCCTTGGATCCCGTGACTCCCTGGTTTGGAGTTGCGCCAAGGATAAGTTTTTCTCCACCATACGCACGCCGCCGTGCTGCTGGTCTTCCGGTCCCAGTCTTCCGCTGCTCGTCCCTGGATCGGGCCTGGAGTTCGTCGGCTTCACCGTATGTGTGTAACGCCCTGCGAGGTGCCACGCTAGTGGTGCTGGAGGTCTGCTTCCTCTACACGGCCTTGAGGTCGTCGTCGGTTTCATCGACATCGCCGCGTTATCGTCTTCTTCGTCGCGCCAAGTTCTCCGCGACCTTGAGGTCGGCTACGGCGTCTACGTCAGCAACGCTTGTGCGGGAGCGTAATCCCCGCTTTTCGGTCTACAAGGGTATGTATACCGACCCCCTTTCGTACTACTATATCTGCATAGTATAGATTCTGGCTAGTTTAAGGTTATCGCTGTTAGGAAATTTTTTGTTTTCTGCCTGCGATCCACTTCAGTGGTATCAGAGCCGATCTATGCGTAGATATAGCTGTACGCTAGCTGCACCCGTGTTTATCACGGGGACATCGTTCGTATTATTTGCTACCCTCTCGCGTGCACTTGCACTGCCGGCAGCATTGAGTTGATGAAGCGGCCCGGACCGACCTTACGCGTACGCTTACGCGAGACTGGTTCCACAACTGACATACGGCTGGTTCCGTATATGTGGCTGGCGGGTGTCTGTCTCTCTCTCTTTAGTTGGCTTTGCATTTTCAATGGAGGGCCCGAAAGGGATGAATAAATATGCAATTATTTGAACGTTGTTGTGGTCATAGGTTCGTAGGTATGAAGCGGTTCTATTTACGACAGTCCCAAGCCACGTAAAATATGCAAAAGATATAGTAGAAGCGTCTAACTTTATTTTGCAGGGGCTATGTGATATGGTCAAGGTAGGTTTATTAAATTGTTTATAAACTGTGGGCGCGAAGGAGACCATCGGCGCAAGGACCATGTCACGTCGCATTACATTTTGATGTTTTGTGTGCATCTTATATTGTGTGTATATATATAGTATATATTAGTTACGCGGCGGTAGTAATATAAGATGATCCCTCCAAAATACCATTTGTGTTCTCCCTTCGACGTGCACCACCAAGAAAGTTCTACGTTATGAGACAGGCCGTGACGATTGGGTGTCAGACACATCGTCGTTCGTATACAGTGGGTGTAAGCCATGTTGCACGCACGTTTACGTTGAAGGTTATTATGGCGAGCCTAGCATGTACAGACATGGCCTCGGAACAAGGTAACCGAAAGGTTAAGCATGAGTCACAAAGTTGTTGTGATTGACATGTCGATGTCTACCTTTGAAGTTATGTTGCCGGCTCTGATGATGAGGGGTTGCATAATGGATGAGGATCGTGTAATCACTAAAACGATTAGAGGGATACTCGTTTTGAGTGGGAGTTCTAGTAGTTTTATTTTATTAAAACTTGAACCCTATTTTATAATGAACAAAATCTTTATGTTTTGCAAAACCTTTGTAGATATTAACCAGTGTAATAGCCTTCTTTGAAAATTAGGCGCAATCCTGCGATTGCGAAACTTAAAAGGTTGAGTCCAAACTTCATAGTTTTATACTTTAGCTTGACGATATTCCTTGTTTAAACCATTAGCTCTTTGTGATACAATACCCGCTAGGAAATAAACCCGGAGATTCCGCTAACAAAAGGATAATTTGGATTATCAAGTTTTGTGCGGATAATATCATCATAGTCCAGTGTATGCTATTATCTCTCCCATAGAGAACTAACGGTGGGTACGAGTTGTTAGATCGCGAACATATGAGATGATCGCTAAACTCGGGATACACCTAAAGTTGGGTTGATGAAGTTTAACAGTATGTTGACTGTTTTTCTTCTCAACCAAGATGGAAGAGAATACACGCATTGAAGGAGCACGTGGCAGTCATAATCGATGACATTGGTCATATTTGATGACATTGAGACGCCTCGCTCAGCTCGATCACTGGATGACAGACAACGTTGCCAAGTGCAAATGCTTTGTCATAGACTATGTCATGCAAGGGGAATCGTTCACCTTCATGGTTCTTGATTGCGTTAGAAGTATCAAGAAGATGAAACAGATCGCCGGGAAAGTCATCAATGATGATGGTGTATATATATGATATACACGTTATGAATGTTTTACCTAAGCAAGTACTCGCAGTAGTGACTAAGTTTTTGATACTAGTCATGTTTTATGAAAACCAGATTTACTGCTTGAGTAGCTTGGAAGTAAGAGGCGACAATGTGTGTTGATGATGGCAAACAAAATGTTGTGATGGCCATTGACACTCTCCCTCTAGATCTACCATTTGAATAAATTCTTTTATGATCGCCTGTTAGTATGATCGTTATAAATGTGTCTCCTCTAGCGAGACGATTGTTCATATATGTTAGTGACAAAATCGTTGTCCTATATTTATGAAGTAATGATCATAAGCCGATTTGAATTTAGATGGTAGAAGCTCCCACATTCATAATATTAATGCCAAAGGATAGAAACTTAATAAAGACACCACATTCGTGTGGCACTACCGTTTAAGTCATGTCAATGTTATAGTCAATGAACAAGCTCCATACGGATGGATCTACAAGTTCTTAGATTTGATCTTTTGACACTTGCAAGATAACTAAGACACCGTTTTCGGAAAGCGGGCATATAACTTATTGATAATCATGCATTTTGATGTATGTGGATCAATGAAGTAATTAACGTGTAGTGGAGATCTTTATTTCGTAAGCTTCAATGAACGTTTGAGTATAACTTGTTGAGAATCATGCATGTGGGTGTATGTGAATCAATGAAGTACTTTAACGTATGGTGGAAGTCTTTGTTTCCTAGACTTCATGAATATTCCGAGTAGATATACGGATATCCACTTAGGAAATGTTGGTCTGAAGATTTTGATTCGATCAAACAAGTTCAGAGTGAAGTAGGAAAATAAATTTAACAAGAAAATCAAATTCCTGCGATACAGATCGAGGAAATAAAGATTTGAGTTATAATGTTGGCATATCATTGGAAGACTTGTGAGAAGAGTTCCACAAATTATGTCGCATGGAATACCATAGTGTCATGGTATGTTAGGACGTCGTAATCGCACCCTATCGGATAGTGTGTGGTAAATAAATCTCTTACCGAATTATTGTGATCATTGGAGTCGTATGGTAGAAACATAACATTCACGTTAGATAATAGGGAAACCATTTAAATCCATGGAGACAATACCATGTGAGTGATGGCATGGCTTTTAGCCTAGATTGTCGTTTCAGCAATTTAGTGTTTCGATGTGATCAAATCTAAAATGGATAAATCTTTGTAGTGTACCGTACCTAAAGAATTAGTTGGGTACATGTCTCACGACATAGGCAAAAACGTTGCCAGAATATGCCTTGCAAAAGAAATAGTTTCTTATCCAAGGATATAAGTGGGGAAGAAAGTAGAGCAAGATAAAGTTAATGAACCTTCTCTCCAGACATCAGAGTGGCGCAACGGAAAGTGTTTCCGGTGTCATGCTCCTCAACTTGAAAGAGCTGATGATAAAGATCATGATGCTCTGAGCTCATACTGAGAACGTAGGCGTACGAGGTTGTGTTCCACACTATGTGGTACGACAATCTTGTTATGAAGATCATATTAATGGAATATGACAGACCTACGAACTACGAAAAAGAGATGGTAGACCTAAGTCCGAGAAATGGCTATGAGTCATATATGATCCGAGATAAAATTCATGTACGATTACCAGGTAATGATTTGGTAGATCTTCTTGATGCCATCTAGGCTGTTAATAGAATATGGAATTTTATGGGAGAGTAGACACTGATAAGGATCGATTTGTCGTAAAACAGTTCCGACAGATTCAAAAGTTGACCACAACGAGATTTTGTCTCAAGTGGCGAAGCCTAAATCTATTCGGATCGTTTAGCAATTACTATAATTTCAAATTGAGAAATTGATAGATGGATAAGGAAACCATGTTTCTTAATGGTATCATTAAGAAAGAGTTGTAATTAGTACAATGAAATGGTTTGGTGATCCTGAGGATGCTAAACATGTATGCAAACTTCAGCTGTCCATTTATGGGCTGAAGCAAGCATATCGGAGCTGGAATCTTCACTTTGATGATGTGGTCAAAGGATTTTGGAGTTGTCCAAAATAGTTGAAGAAACTTGCATTTGCAAAGAAGTGAGTGGGAGCTAAGTAGCTTTTCTTGATCTTATATGGGAATGGCATATTTGAGTGGGAGCTAAAAGAAATTCCTTGGTCTTATATACGGATGGCGTATTTAAGTGGGAGCTAAGTGTCATTCCTGATTTTATGTAACGACATATTGAGAATGATACAGATCCTCTAGCAAAGTATGAAGGATTATTTAAGTGATTAAATTTTCCATGAATGAAGTTAGGAGTATTAGGCATTCGATCTATAATTGTATAGATCAAAAGGGGCTTAATAACATTAGGTCGGAATATTTTCCTAGGTTAAGATTCTGAAGTGTTTCAGAATAGAACAAGCGAAGAAAAAGGTTCTTGCTTGTATGACTAGGTAAAATATTAAGTTTATCTTGCATTTTCAGTGATAGCTGATGAACGAAAAATGATGTTCGACATCCTCTATGCCTCAGACATAGATTCTATCAGACTGAAAGCTCGACTTGGTGTGACCCACGTTCTTGGTTGAAGAACGAGTTCTAGAGTGATCCTTGTGTGGATCAATGAACAAACGTTAAGTATATTCTTCAGTGTCTGTGAGAACTGAAGATATGTTTTCTGGTAAAGGGTAAGAGTGGTAAGACAACTTGCCGTAAAACGGTTACGATGATGCAAGTTATGACACTGACCCATACGACTAGAAATCTCATATAGGAGATGTCCTTTGTTTTGAATAAAGACATGGTTAGCTTGCGAAGTCGCATATGAATGCACTGTCGCATAATCTACATAATAGGTATAGAAATATATGGCAACTTCAGAAGTAGCAAGTGTGATTGGACTGAGTCTCACTCCATCGACTAAGATATATTTAGCCGTCATCGTAAGATGCGGGATGATGTCAAACTGGTTGACATAGAAGTGTTGCAAAGATGTGTGAGATCTGTTGACTGTATTCCTCTTCCACAAAGCAAGCATGCACCAAGTTGCTATGGGTGTTGAGCTTTTACCAAGTTGTAAACTAGATTAAGTGTTACTCTAGTGCAAGTGGGAGACTGAAGGAGATATGCCCTAGAGGCACTTAATAAAGATAGTTTATTCGTCATATCTCAATTGTTCATTATATGTTTTATACCATGCTATAACTGTATTAAGCGGAAACATTAATACACGTGTGGTAGATAAACAACCAGGTCCCTAGTAGCCTCTACTTGACTAGTTCATTGGGCAATTGATGATCGAGGTTTCCCGATCATGTGACATTTATGTCAGTTGACAATGGAGTCATGTCATTGGGAGAATGACGTGATGGACATACCCAATATTTGTAGGACGTAGTCATTACGCCTTCGACCATGAGATCTACTCTTATTGCTATTCCTGGAAGACACTTTGATTGCATCAAACGTCATATCTTATATAGTGTGACAATAAAGGTGTCCCTCTCGGGTGTCGGAAAGGAGTATGTTGAGACGGGGGATCAAGAGCGGGATTTGCCAGTCCGCATAGCAGGATAGATACTCTAGGGCCCACTCGGTGAGATTATGTCAAACGAGCTTGCAAGCGTGTGACTAGGTCACCAGGACATAATATCATGGACGAGTAGAAGTTAGCAGTGTCGGTAACGAGATCAAGCTAGGTATGGAGATATCTATGAACGAGTCTCGGACACGCTAAGTATCGCATGGCAAAAGGTTTAAGACTCAGACGTCTAGGTTCGAACGGTAAAGTATCCGTTATCTCGCAGGGATTAATTCTGGGTATCCTCGGTCCACGAATTAGTCATTGATCGGAGAGGAGTCTCGATCATGTCTGGTGAGATAATCGAACCGCTAGGGTATCGCACTTAAGAGGAGTCGACATTTTACCGGAAGAGAAAAATAGGAAAAGAGAGACCGGGAACGTCCCGGGAAAGTTCCGATGGAGATCGGGCAGCGACGAAATAGTTTTCGGAGCCGGAATAAATTATGTAATATGTATTTAATATTAATTAGTGTAATTAATAGTTAAATATATTTTATTTTAATTTTTCCTGAATTTTTAAACGCAAAAATCCCTAAATGGGCCTTTTTGGGCAAAAGGGCCCATGAGGGGGGGAGGAGTCCCCCCAAGGGGAGAGGGCTGGTTCGGCCGGCCTAGGTGGGCCACATGGGGCCCACCTAGGGCCGGCGCACCTAGCTAGGTCGGCCAGGGCTGGTGTGGGATTAGTCCCACACCGCCCGGCTGGCGAGGTTGGCTGCTCCCATCCCCCTTTATATAGAGGGGCACCCCTGGCCTTTGAAACACACCTAATTCTCTCTCTCTCCCTCTCCTTGGATCCCGTGACTCCCTGGTTTAGAGTTGCGCCAAGGATAAGTTTTTCTCCACCATACGCACGCCGCCGTGCTGCTGGTCTTCCGGTCCCAGTCTTCCGCTGCTCGTCCCTGGATCGGGCCCGGAGTTCGTCGGCTTCACCGTATGTGTGTAACGCCCTGCGAGGTGCCACGCTAGTGGTGCTGGAGGTCTGCTTCCTCTACACGGCCTTGAGGTCGTCGTCGGTTTCATCGACATCGCCGCGTTATCGTCTTCTTCGTCGCGCCAAGTTCTCCGCGACCTTGAGGTCGGCTACGGCGTCTACGTCAGCAACGCTTGTGCGGGAGCGTAATCCCCGCTTTTCGGTCTACAAGGGTATGTATACCGACCCCCTTTCGTACTACTATATCTGCATAGTATAGATTCTGGCTAGTTTAAGGTTATCGCTGTTAGGAAAATTTTTGTTTTCTGCCTGCGATCCCCTTCATATTATACCCTTTATATTCGACGAGAAGCCAGATGGAACCTTCATACTGTGAAGACATTCAAAAAATATTTTCTTCTCTTCTTTCGTAAGAGCGTAGCTGGCAGGAGCTGGTTCATTCTCTGTCCCATTGTCGTCTCGATGCATCTCTTCGCTCATACGTTGATGGGCCTGCCTTCCTTTCGGTGTATCTTTTGACTTCCCTTTTTTTGACTTCCCTTCTTTCGACTTCCCATACACGCCCAAGAAGTTAAGCAGGTTGTAGCAAATATTCTTTGTCACGTGCATCACGTCGATTGCAGATTGAACTTCTAGCAGTATCCAATAGGGCAGCTCCCAAAATATAGATGTCTTTTTCCACATGGGTACGTGGTTGTTTGCGTCATTCGGAACTTGTAGTCCCCAGGACCCTTTCCAAAGATTACTTTTAAATCCTTGACCATATCATATATAACAGAACTAGAAGGGCGGGTAGGCCTCAGCCGATGATCTGCCTCACCTTTGTAATGTTTGCCTTTCTTCCTTAAGGGATGCTTGGGTCCAAGAAATCGACGATGCCCCATGTACACAATCTTGTTACACAAATATATACTGTCAGTCTTATCTAAACAATGCGTGCATGCATTGTATCCCTTGTTTGATTGTCCAGAAATGTTACTAAGAGCAGGCCAATCATTGATGGTTACAAACAGCAACGCTCGTAGGTCAAATTCCTCCTGTTTATACTCATCCCACACACGTACACCTTCGTCAGACCACAACTGTAAAAGTTCGTCAACTAATGGCCTCAGATACATATCAATGTCGTTGCCGGGTTGCTTCGGGCCTTGGATAAGCACTGGCATCATGATATACTTTTTCTTCATGCACAACCAAGGAGGAAGATTATAGATACATAGAGTCACAGGCCAGGTGCTATGACTGCTGCTCTGCTCCCCAAACGGATTCAAGCCATCTGTACTTAGACCAAACCTTAAGTTCCTTGTGTCAGCTGCAAAATCTCAAAACTCACTGTCGATCTCTCTCCACTGCGACCCATCAGCGGAGTGTCTCAGCATCTCGTCTTCCTTACGGTCTTCTTTGTGCCATCGCATCAACTTGGCATGCTCTTTGTTTCGGAACAAACGTTTCAACCGTGGTATTATAGGAGCATACCACATCACCTTGGCAGGAACCCTCTTCCTGGGGATGGCCTCGCACTCAACATCACCTGGGTCTTCTTGCCTGATCTTATACCGCAATGCACCGCATATCGGACATGCATTCAAATTCTCGTACTTCTCACCGCGGTAGAGGATGCAGTCGTTGATGCATGCATGTATCTTCTGCACCTCTAATCCTAGTGGGCAGACAATCTTCTTTGCTTCGTACGTACTGGAGGGCAATTCATTTTTCCTTGGAAGCATCTTCTTAAATATTTGTAGCAACTGTTCAAATCCCTTGTCAGATACTCCATTCGTTGCCTTCCATTGCAGCAATTCCAGGGTGATACCCAGCTTTTTCTGGCCATCTTCACAAGTTGGGTACAACAATTTTTTGTGGTCCTCTAACATGCGCTCTAACTTCAACCACTCGTTTTCAGTTCCGCAGATTATCTGTTCATCAAGAATAACCTGACAAAGATCATCATCAGACTGATCATCAACAATGACCTCATGCTCAGCTTCGTCTTCCCCCATTTTAGTATCACCGTGTTCAGAGAACAGAGGATAGTTGTCATCATCATCTTCTTCATTGTCCTCCATTATAACCCATGTTTCTCCGTGCTTGGTCCAACAAAAATAATTGGGCATGAAGCCTTTCCGGAACAGGTGGAAGTTTAGGGTTCTTGCGCTAGGGTAATTCGTCTTATTCCGACACTCATCGCATGGACAAAACATAAAACCATTCTTTTTGTTTAACTCAGCCGCACGGAGAAATTCATGTAGGCCGCTAATGAACTCCGGAGAGCGTCGGTCAACGTACATCCATTGTCGATTCATCTGCATTATATAAATATATCTAAAACCATTACACCACAGCTATATCATGAACAAAGATACATGACTAAATTCATTAATACAAGTTCACCGGATTTAAACAAATCAAATACATAGTTCTCATAAACATTCATTAATTTAAACTAACATACAACTAGATAAAGAATTTAAATCCAACGATAAATGCGATCAAAATCGCAACTAAGGTAATTATTGAACCAACAGCATAATGATACCAAGCCTCTTGACTAATGACATATTTTCTAATCTTTTTAAGCTTCAAGTGTATTGCATTCATCTTGATCTCGTGATCCAAGCGCTTCGCCTCCATCTTGATCTCGTTATCATCAACGACGTCGGCAATCTTCAACTCCCATTTCATCTTCTCTTCGAGACGAAGATCTTCACTTCTTTTCAGTTTTGCTTTCAAATCATCGTTTTCTTTTACAAAAAACTCGAGAATAGGGTCGGGTTCATTTTCCGGTTCAACAACCTCCTAGATAAAAATATATCTACGTACGTCAAGTTGGTCGACTTAATTGTTATAAACACGAAATTAAACAAATATATAGTTATAACAAACAATCGTACCACATCCGAATAATAGAGCGGACGAGAGCCGGTGTGGATAGATGTCAAAACCATGACACTATATATATAACAAACAATTATCAAGTAAAAAAATATACAAGTAATAATTATGCATCTAAACCATATAACTAATATTTTTTAAAAATATAAGATAAAAACAAGAGGCTCACCGAGGTAGTGTCGGTCACGGGGCGCCGCGGGCGATCGACGGCGGTGATGAAGTGGGGACGACACTATAAAAAACACAAATCTTATTTTAAATTGAGCTCAAAATGCATATAAAACAAATAAAATCCCTAACTTAGGCATTTCATCAAACACCTTGCTTGCACTAGAAAAATCAAATGAGTTAAACTAGCAAAATGAGCTAAAATTGAAATGCCGGAAGAGAAGATGAAGTTGCTAACCCTTATATCAGTAAGTGCTACCAATCTTAACAAATGTTGTAGAGATCAAGGAGTGCTAGAGCTTGGGAGAGCAAAGAGAGAAGAAAATGGAGCTTGAATGAAAGCAATGGAGCTGTGCCTCGGGTGGAAGAAGGCAATATAGGGGAACCTTTTGTACCGGTTTGTAATACAAACCGGTACTAACCCTTTAGTACCGGTTTGTATTACAAACCGATACTAAAGGGTCCAACGCAACCGGTGCTGTTGCCGGCCGGCTGTCTCGCCTCTGGAACCGGTACTAATACCCCTTTAGTACCGGTTCCAGTCAATCCGGTGCCAAATGTGGCCTCACCAAAGCCTTGTTTTCTACTAGTGACTTATTTCTTATGAATTTTGTTCTTTACATATGTTAGGATATGCACTATGTTATTATGCCTGGTGTCATAGATAATAGTTACCCAAGTACTGATAAAATTATCCATGTGTTTATGATATAGTTATCATCATGAAATCAATATAGTTACCCTATATAGAGTAGGTAATAGTAGGTAATAATTGCCCACCTAGTATTGGTGGAGTTACACACGTGTTAATGATATAGTTATCATCACGAAGTTGATATAGTTACCCTATTATTTAGAGAAAATCTGAATAAATTGTTAAGTTTTGACCAACTAGGAAAAAGTATCCGCGTTTATGATAATCCCTCGGTCCAACAAAAGATGTCACACTTTTTATTAAATTTGGATGTATTTATACACTAAGTCATGTCTAGATACATCCAATTTTTTATCAAGTTGAGACATCCTTTATTGGACGGAGGGAGAAGTAAATTAGTCTCATTAGATTTATCTTGAAATGAAGTTTCAAATTATACCAATATTATACGCACTAGGTTGTTACCTTTATTGTCTAGATAATAATTAGCCACCGTTTTAGATGAAATTATTTATGTGTTTGTGATATTGTTATCACCATAAATTTAGATAGTTACCATACACTTTAGGTAATACTTACCCACCTAGTATCGGTGCAGTTATCCACATGTTAATGATATAGTTATGACTACGAAATCAATATAATTACTCTATTCTCTAGATAATAGTTAACCACCTAGTACTTATATACTTGTAGTTATCCATCTAATCCTGATGGAGTTACCCTACTATCTAAATAATAGTTATCCATCTAATACTGATGGAGTTACCCACACACTATTATTGATATCAGCATGCAATCGATATAGTACTCTGAAGTTACTAGTTACCAACAAATATTAGTGATGGTGTTATCCACGTCTTCACAATATAATTATCATCATGAAATGAATGTAGTTACCCTAGCTAATCTCTAGGTAATAGTCATCCACTCTATACTGATGGAGTTATCCACACGTTCATGATGATATAGTTATTACCACGAAGTCGGTGTAGTTATCCTATTCTCTGGGTAATAGCTATCCACATAATACTAATGTAGTTATTCAATTTATAAGGGTTGGATCATTTACATGCTACGAGATGGATAACTTACGTTTTAGTGGTGGGTAACTTTTATATAAACATGAAAGTTGTCGAAACATATTAATAATGGATCTACTTTTGAAGATCTCGCCGTGATAAGTTCGATCGTGAAAACGGCTTCTAAATCCGATAAGTGAGTTGAGCTAAAAAATATTTTAAATTTTCAGATTTGAGCATTTAACGAATCATTTTTTCCCTTGCACTGTGCATGCGCATGCGCTATGCGTTGGTATTTTGGAATTTGCCCTGCATGCATGTGTGAACGCTAGCTGGAGCCAGGCATGAGGCATCGCTGCGCTGCTTGGTTTCTTCACACGCGCGGGATGGACGATGTCGGAAACGTTCTACAGTTAGTGTTAATTCTAGAACGGTTGTTGTGTAGTCGCGTCCCTAATTAAATTAGATCTTCATCATGATTTCCTATCCAAAAAATACCCCACATCCAAAGGTGTATTTAACTCAATACTACTCAGGCATCTGACTAGTAAGTTGTACCGTAAAAGACCCCCTAATATGAATCTGCTTATTATAAAAAACAAAACCTGAATTTGATTTATACACAAAAGAAAATCAAGCTAGAATTTGACAACCACAAAACCGCACCGAGCTTCAAACGATCAGACCCAAATAACCTAATGTATTACTGCACACAGGAAAAATCTGACAGTCACTATTAGAAGGAATGAACATCACTGTAAGATAAGCACTAACCATTCACCAACATTCGGAGTACAAAACCATGATCGCAACTAAGTTGAACTATTGTAGAGTGCTACCCTCGTTAAGTGACCACTGATCAGTGATCACCATACATGTATAGGGTTGTCGCCGCGAGGTGCAAACTTTCCCAAATAGGTGAAATTTCTATGTCCAAAAAAGAGACAAATAAATAAGGGAAAAATCGGTATATTTCCTACGGAAAGTTCTGGCCTTTAGCATAAATTTGGAAGCTATGCAATGAGTACAACAATCTTGTCACAAAGGTTGAGGACAGTTATCTCATTTCTTTTTCAAGTACTGGCATAAGATGTTGTCTGCTACAATGTAAGTCATTGTGTTATCGTAAAAATGACTGTTATACCATGTTCACGCTTAACTTGGTATGCCTGCAGTCTGAAGCTAGAGCTTGTAAATGTGGAAGCTATAGCGAAAAATACATGAGGAAAAAAAGGATATAGTTTTTTAGGGAAAGTAGTGGCCTAGAGCGTGTAAATGTGGAAGCTATACAATCAGTACAACAATCTTGTCACAAAGGTTGAGGACTGCTATCTCATTTCTTTCTCAAGTGCTGGCATAAGATGTTGTCTGCTACGTGCAATGTAAGTCATTGTGTTATCGTACAAAGGTGACTGTTATATCGACTATCGCTTAACTTCTATACCTCCATGTCTGAAGCCACGGACTGTTGTAGGTCTATTGTATGTATATTTTCACATGACAAATCTATTGGAACAAATCTGTACCGCCTACCTATCATGAAACACGAGAGAGACTTGATATTTGTCGCTATATGAATGAAAACAGTTTGTTATTTTTTCTTTAATCCTTAGCAACGCACGGGCATTCAGCTAGTGTCACTAGTAAATAACTATGGCACGGCTCTAGTGCAAAACGTCACTAGTAGCTGGTCTACTATAAGTGTTCTTCCACTAGTGCACCTCTTACGAAGGAAGGGGTGTGACATGTGGTGTTGTCGAATAAGCATGTGGGTTTCAATATTACCTCTCAAGTCCACTAAACATTGGGACTCTCATTTCTCGAGAGGTCTAATGAATGTAAAAAATAGCCCTTTTTTAGGTTTATCATATTATTAGACATAAATTTGTGACAACTAAAAAGATGAGAGACTTGATATTTGTCGCTATATGAATGAAAACAGTTTGATATTTTTTCTTCAATCCGTAGCAACGCACGGGCATTCAGCTAGTGTCACTAGTAAATAACTATGGCACGGCTCTAGTGCAAAACGTCACTAGTAGCTGGTCTACTATAAGTGTTCTTCTACTAGTGCACCTCTTACGAAGGAAGGGGTGTGACATGTGGTGTTGTCGAATAAGCATGTTGGTTTCAATATTACCTCTCAAGTCCACTAAACATTGGGACTCTCATTTCGCGAGAGGTCTAATGAATGTAAAAAATAGCCCTTTTTTAGGTTTATCATATTATTAGACATAAATTTTTGACAACTAAAAAGATGGCGGGCCTAATCTTTGTATTGATCCTCTTTCGCCTTAGACTACGCTTTATGTTATTTCGCATCGTTTTTTTTGGGTTGCAAGCATCTTACTATTTAAAGGTCGAGTGTTATTCTTTGATCGTATCGTCTTGCATGAGTACGATATAGGTCGGGTAGAGAAATACGATATACATATCCTTTTAACTCGTGTGTATAAATTCTACCTATACCATTGCCCACAGTATGAAAGTTTACCTCACCCACACTTGGTAGGTACACTTACCTCACTTGGTACACACTGATAGATCTCCGGTACGCAATAGTTCACAGCCCACCACAAACCGCATCACACCGTTTTCTTCTACTCTCTACTGGTTAGCCCTACCGTCCTACTTGCAATCGACCCATGTGGGCTGAAAAATTAATACCTTAGTGGACCTATAGAGGAAAGAACTCTTAAAAAAAAGACCTATAGAGGAAAGATCGAGGACGATGATGTTGTCACTGACTCCATGCCTAGCGGCGGTGTGAAAGGGTGAGACGGTGGATCGACAAATCGACGGTGTACATGTCATGCCAAAATGGGTAGTATTTTGGTATATCCATGGGTACATGATGCACCCATGCTCTACCCGTGGGTACAAAAGTGTGCCTACGTACCGTATCGATATCACCATATGGTAGGGGTACTTGTATCAACGGGTACAATTCTCAACCTTAATCTTGATGTGAACTTCTAAAGAAATGAAAACTCCCTTATAAAAACTTAGATGGTTTGGCCGGCTGGTCAAGTGATCAATGTTTGGAAGCGTACATGTTCTCCATGGCATAAGGAAGACCGGTGCATTTCTCCGCCCAATTCCTCATCAATCAGCCCAACAGATCACGAGCCTAAACCTGAGGCATCAATCATCAACTGTTCTTAATTTGCTGTAATTCTGCCCAACCGATCACGAGCCCAACAGACACTTTGTACCCTTTGTACAGTTTTTATTCTTTCTTTCCCTGTGGCGATGTATGAATGGTTCAGTTCCGTGTTATTGTGTTCTTGCTAATCGCCATATGAGGGATAGTGGACAGTGTACAATCTGCAAGCTGGGAGCAGAAGATATTAGACATATGCTGTTTGAGTGTGGCCGAGCCAAACAAATTTGGCGAGAGCTGGGCCTGCATGGAATAATAGACCAAGTTCGGTTTGTGGACAGATCTGGCTCAGCGATGGTAGAAGCAATGCTATGTGATACCAATCTGAAAGGAAATTATATGGAGCCCGTCTCGACTATTGACATCCTATCAGTAGCTTGTTGGTATCTTTGGTGGCAGAGGCGACAGATTGTCCATGATGAGAGTGTTACCGATGTGAAGAAAACTGCTCTTTCTATACAAGCTCTAGCAATGAATTATGTGCGAGCTAATAGGAAAGGAGCGATCGTCCCAAAACAAGGTAAATGGATAAAGCCTCCACGTGGTTTTCAAATTCTTAATGTGGATGCTTCTTTTTTGGAGACCAATCAGACAGGTTCTATTGGAGCCGTGATCAGAGATGATACAGGTGGCTTTGTGGGCGCATGTTGCAATAGTTTATCCACGGTGCATAGTGTTGAAGTGGCGGAAGCAATTGCTTTGAGGGATGGTTTGGCTCTGGCAAAACAACTAGCCTGCCATAAACTCATAGTTCAATCAGACTGCGCAAATATATTGGAAGCAATCAACTCTGGTCTCTACATGTCGACGGTGGCTAGTCACATTCTTGATGAATGCGGTGATATAGTGATGGGTTTCGGCAAGGTAGTGTTTCAACATTGTAATAGGGAGTACAATGTGACGGCAAATGAGATAGCTAAGTTTGGGAGGTCCAATCCACCGACTGTGTGGTGTGATGAACCCCCTGACTACATTTTGCCGTTCCTGATAAACGATGTATCGATGTTGTGAGGCAGCAGGTTGGTGACGCACTCTTTCCCTAACCAGGGCACCGAAAGGGACTGACAGGGTTTTAATGAGGCGGCCTGCTGACCTAATATATATATATATATATGGAAAATTTCAAAAAAAAAAAGACTTTGGTTCGTTCTCCTCTCTTAATGGAAAAAGATCACAGCGCTCGCTGTGCTCGTCACAAAAAAATCATCAACTCGGCATGCCCAAAAAGAACACGCTTGTCGGGAATCCAATCCCCCAAACCCTGTCCAGTTTAGTTGTCAGCCAGTTGTAATGATGTGGTACAGATTCGTCATACGAATATACAAAATGATATACAGTACATACATAACCGCTCTTGTCTACATTTTAATTTGTCGTGGAGATGAAATGTATGGTAAGTTGCAGCAGCTGCAAACGTAACTAAACTGAGCAGCTAGCTAAGATGCTCATATTTCGAAAATCTGGGCTATGATTGAAGTTCTAGTTATGAGTTATGACCATCCAAGCGTCTCTCACACCTCAGTTGCTAATTGAAGTAGTTGCTACAAGTGTGTGCAATGTTATATTGTCTTCCGGAGTAATATATAGCACGACTAATTATTACTGTTGTCACTCGCCTTGCTTGTATAAGAATCATCTAAGGTGAGTTCTCCGGATTCGTTAGTACTGTAACACACTCGGGTCAAGAATTTGCCGAGTATTTTATTACCGTTTCATGCTCAGCAAAAACAGAATTCCAGTAGTGATTCACCAGACTCAGCAGAAGTTTTCATTTTTTACCCGAATAAGATTTGAACGCTCGCAATCGATTCATCATAGCGGTCCTTCTGCTGGGCTAAAGTGCAAGATAAAGGTCAGGAAAGTGATCAGGCGCCACTCTGAGTTGTTCAGTGTGCCGCCCATGACTAACTTTAGTTCAGCTTTCATCAGTAATCTTTGCTATGTTGACTGATACATTCACAGATATCCACTGTAATAAAATGGATCAGTACACATGGGCGTAATCTCACATATATCCTCTTGTCATGGTTAGGGCTCTTAATTCCTCGTGCGGGATCTGACCAACCCGCCATCTTCTCGATTCAGGTGAACAAGCTCATTTCGGGAACAAAACTCAATTCTGCTTGAATGTTTTCAATCATTTACAAGATCAGAATCTTAAACGATACACACAAGCTCCATCATATAGAAACATGTTACAAATAGCACATATGCATGGATAATACTATTCTAAACCGCCAAACAGACGCAGACCGATTCAGTAAACCTGTGTATGACCATCTCCAGCAGGGTGCACCTAAAGTGCCATAGCTCTCGCGCTTCCGTACAGTAAACTGAGGACCAAGTACAAAAGAATTTGCATAAGTAATAGATAAACTTGCACTTGGAATCAACATGCATACGACTTTCGTAAGTTTATGTTACAATGCAATTGTCGAGACACAACTACATAAAATTATCAGTGATGGGAAAAGTTCTTTTGCTGTTGATTCACAAAGGTAAGGACAGTGGCTTAGTAAAGATGTCAGCAAGCTGGTCTTTTGAAGAGATGAACCTGATCTGAAGAAGCTTTTGTGCAACACGTTCTCTCACAAAATGATTGTCAACTTCGATGTGTTTTGTTCGGGCATGGAAAACTGGGTTGGACGACAGGTAAGTAGCACCGATGTTGTCACACCAAAGAACAGGAGACCGAGATTGCGGAATCCGCAACTCTCGAAGCAAAGACTGTACCCAGATGAGCTCAGCGGTGGCATTGGCAACGGCTTTGTATTCAGCTTCAGTACTACTGCGAGATATTATAGCTTGTTTGCGAGCACTCCAGACGATCAAATTAGGACCAAAGAACATTGCATATCTCCCCGTGGATCGCCGATCATCAGGATTGCCAGCCCAGTCCGCATCAGAAAAGGCGGAAAGCAAGCCTGAATGTGCAGAGCGGAGATGAAGACCATATGACGCCGTAAGGCAAATATAGCGCAAGATGCGCTTCACCGCTAACCAATGAGGATCTCTCAGTGAATGAAGGTACTGGTACACACGGTTCACGGCATATGAGATATCCGGTCTGGTAAGTGTCAAGTACTGGAGGCCCCCAACAATACTGCGGTACTCGGTAGCATCCTCAGGTGACAGTAATGCACCATCAGTAGCCGTAATGGAATCTGATGCCGACATAGGAGTAGTAGCTGACTTGCACTGAAGCATGCCTGCACGCCGGAGCAAGTCAAGAGAATACTTTTTTCTGAGAAAAAGTCAGACCAGTATCATCATGACTTACTTCTAGTCCAAGGAAAAAATGTAGCTTGCCCAAATCCTGGACAGCAAAGTCAGTACACAGTGAGGACACCAGACGATCGGCAGTAGTGACAGATGAGTGATACGTCCAAAACGTATCTACTTTCCCGAACACTTTTGTTATTGTTTTGCCTCTAATTTGTGTGTTTTGAATGCAACTAACACGGACTAACGCTGTTTTCAGCAGAATTGCCCTGGTGTCTTATTTTTGTGCAGAAATTCAACTTTAGGGAAAAATACCAGAAATAATGCCAAAGCCCCTATTTTGCCCGAAGACCCAGGGAGCCAGAAGACCAGACGGAGGGGGGCCTCGAGCCACCCTCATCAGGTGCTGGCGCGGCAGGCTCCTGGCCGCGCCAGCGCATGAGGAGGTCGACTCGACCACCTCCTTGAGTCCCCCTCTCGGATATATACCCCCTCAGACCTAAAAACGAGGGGGGGGGGGGGGGGGCTGAACACTTTTCCCAGAAACACATCCGTACGCCCCCGTGATGGCACCGGTGAGGTGTTGTTGGGAAACCCCAAGAGGAAGGTATGAAATAGTGCAGCAGCAAGTTTTCCCTCAGTTGTGAAACCAAGGTTTATCGAACCAGTAGGAAACTAGAGATCTTCCGGAGGTTGTTGAAGATGACTTTGGCAGGGCGCACTACCGGTGTCAGCAACGAACGTGGAACCTGCACACAACACAACCAAGATACTTTGCCCCAACTTAACAGTGAGGTTGTCAATCTCACTGGCTTACTGTAACAAAGGATTAAACGTATGTGTGGAGAATGATGTTTGCTTGCAGAGAATAAAAGTAACAGGATTGCAGTAGGATTGTTTATCAGTTTGAGGAAAAAGGACCGGGGTCCACAGTTCACTAGTGGTGTCTCTCCATAAATAATAATAGCATGCATGCGGGTAAACAAATTACAGTTGGGCAATTGACAGAATAAAGAAGTGCATAATGATGCATATACTATAGTTATGATGGCTAGTGTGATATTCATTTGGGCATTACAACAATATACATAGACCGTTCCAACCGCATCTATGACTAATAATCCACCTTCCGGTTAGCGTCCGCACCCCTTTCAGTATTAAGTTGCAAGCAACAGATAATTGCATTAGGCAATGTGTGTAATGTAAGTAATACAAATACCCTTAGATAAAGTACTACTGTTTTATCCCTAGTAGCAACAGTACATCTACAACCTTAGAGCTTGCTGTCACTACCCCAGATTAAATAGAGACATGAACCTACTATCGAGCATAAATACCCCCTCTTGGAGTCACAAGCATCTACTTGGCCAGAGCATCTACTAGCAACGGAGAGCATGCAAGATCATAAACAACGCACTCACAAGATATATTATGAAGCAATAACATAGTACTCAATATTCATCGGATCCCAGCAAACACAACATGTAGCATTACATAAAGATGATCTTGATCATGTTAGGCAGCTCACAAGATCTAAACATGGTAGCACAAGAGGAGAAGACAACCATCTAGCTACTGCTATAGACCCGTAGTCCAAGGATGAACTAGTCACGCATCAGTCCGGAGGCGGGCATGGTGATGTAGAGCCCTCCGGTGATGATTCCCCTCCCCGGCAGGGTGCCGGGAGGAGCTTCTGAACCCTCCCGATCTAGGGTTGACGACGGCGGCGGCTCTGGACTTCGTGGAGGAAAAAGGTGCGTCTCCTAGGTCTTAGATATCCGAGGGGTATATGTAGGCGAAAGGGCGAAGGCGGCGGGGCCTCGAGGGCCCCACACCCCGTGCTCGCGCGGCAGAAGGGGGGGCCGCGCCGGGAGGGGGGTGGGCCCCTCGGGGTCCTCCTCTGTCTCCTCTTCGGTGTACTGTAACCTCCCGGGGAAAATAAGCACTTTGACGTTTCGTTTGTCCAATTCCGAGAATATTTCCTTAACAACTATTCTGAAACAAAGAACAGCAGAAAACAGGCAACTGGCACTGTGGCATCTTGTTAATAGGTTAGTCCCAGAAAATGCATAAAATGATATAAAAGTGTATATAAAACATGTAGCAATTGGCATAATATAAGCATGGAACATAAGAAATTATAGATACGTTTGAGACGTATCAAGCATCCCCAAGCTTAGTTCTACTCGTCCCGAGTAGGTAAAACGATACCAAGAATAATTTCTGAAGTGACATGACTTCACACAAGCTTGATCAAATAATAATGTAATGCATGTAAGTTGAGATCAAATGAATAAAAGCTGAAGTTTATATTGATATCAAATGAGTAATGAATAAACAAGTAGGCATAACAAAGCAAAACTTTCAATGAATCAGTAATAGAGAACAATCAACCGTGCAAAGTAGATATTAAAGATGATTTAAGCTTCAAGCACAACAATATAATCATCTAATGAATCAAACAATCATGACAACTTTGTGAAAGGATCAAGTCAAGCGATAGCAATATGCACGTAGAAGATCATTTCTCTATTTGTTCACACAAAAACAAGCAAGTGTTCAGCGTTGGTTCCTGGCACCAGGATGTTGTGGCTAAGAGAATAATAATGGGGGTTTGGAAGGCCAACGGAAGAAAGTCTCACACAACTGAAAGTGATCATTAGACAAGAGGAAGTCTTATAATCGAAGCTATGCAAGGAGTAGTGATTGCCACACAACGGATGCACATAGAGCTATAAGTGTATGAAAGCTCTCCAATGGAACTAGTGGGGGTGCATCTAACTTGCTTGCTCATGAAGACCTAAAGCACTTTTGAGGAGGCTAATCATTGGAATATACAAGCCAAGTTCTATAGTGTAAAGTTCCCCACATAGTTATGCAAATAAAACATGAAAACTCTCTCATATGGAGTATAGGTGCTAAACATGAGCACAAATGATGACTATGAATAATATGGGTGCTATAACATGAGCACAAGTGTGAATAAAGAGTAGTAATGTTGCCCCCTTTTTTTATTCTTTCTTTCTTTTTTTTCTTCTTTTTTTCTCTTTTTCTCTTTTTTCTATTTTTTTGTATTTTTCTGTTTCTCTTTTCGATGGCCTCCATGGCTCTTTTCACTTTTAGGGGCAAACATCCTAATATGATAATATGACAACACACTTTTGGTACAAATATCTCATGATGAATAAAACATGGTGTATGAAAACGGTGCCTCTGCCAGTGTAGCAGGATATGCAATGATCTAGCGTAACATGGGTAAAACCACACATTAGCTATATAGAATCATGCAAAGCAATATATAAATGATAAATGACAACAAGTCATGTAATGTAAGATGAAAGTTGCATGGCAATATATCTCGGAACAGCTATGGAAATGCTGTAGTAGGTAGGTATGGTGGATGTTTTGAGGAAGATATTTGGCTTATGTGTAGGAGAACATGATGAAGATCTCCCACGAGTTTTGGATGTACCCGCGAAGTATGCACCAACTCTCAATGTGAGAAAGGGCAATGCAAAGTACCGAAGAGGCTAGCAAATATGGAGGTGGAAGTGCCATGAAAACCGCAGCTTTAGAACTCACAAGAAAAAGGATTCCAAATAGAAACATGATCTTACAAAGCATAATGAAAATCACTCCACGAGGGACTGTGGCAAATGAACAAGTCACTGTTGGGACCCCGACCGTAGCGCATAACACAAAGTCATTACGGTTGCTTTTAACATTAGGAGTCATATTTCATTATGCTATCAACTAGAAATTTAAGTGTGGCACAGCTTCAAGTTTTCAAGACCAACCATTAATCATTCCACCTTACTAAACCATCATGTTTACCATTAAGCATATTAATATCTCAAAACAACATTAATGATTCAAGTGACACAATTTAATGATCTACAAGATTATGTATCATTTAGTTATACCATCTACCACATTTAACATTTTCTGTTCCTGACCAAACACCAATCAACTTATTTAAACATAAACTCTCCAAGTATATAACAATGAAGCAAGAGAGTATAACATATGAGAACTAACAGCTCTGAACAAGAGATGCATGAAAAACAAGAGCTGAAAGTATTGCAGTAGCTATAGAAGAATACTCAACAAATATAAGTGAAGAATACGAGTATTCAAATGAAAAAGCGGAGCGTGTCTCTCTCCCACAAAAGAATGCTAGGATCCATTTTATTCAGAGAATGAAAATAATAAAAACAAAAACAAACAGACGCTTCAAGTAAAGCACGTAAGATGTGGCCGAATTAAAATATAGTTTCACTAGAGATGACCTGATAGTTTGTTGATAAAGAAGGGGATGCCTTGGGCATCCCCAAGATTTGACGCTTGAGTCTTCTTGAAATATGCTTGGGTGACCCACGGGGGCATCCCCAAGCTTTGGCTCTTTCATCTTCTTGATCACATCATATCATCCTTCTCTCTTGATCCTTGAAAACTTCCTCCACACCAAACTCAAAGTAAACTTCATTAGAGGGTTAGTGCACAAAAAATTCTTATATTCTGCATGAACACAATTGCTACCAATGCTACTGGACATTAGCTACAGCCAATGATACTTTATGGAACAAAAAGATCCATTCAAAATAGTAAAAGAGGCATTGCAAAATAAATGGCAGAATCTGTCAAAAACAGAACAGTCCCTAAAGACGAATTTTTTCGAGGCACTTAACTTGCTCAAATCAGAAAACTCAAAACTAATGAAAGTTGCATCTATATCTGAGGATTACGCACAAAACATCTCAGGTCCATCCGATTTTTCTGTAAAGAGTTATGAATTTAACGGTGGACAGCAGAAAACAGTTTCAGCACAGCAATCCAAATCTAGCATCAACTTTCTACTAGAGGCTTAACTTGACACAACAATGCAATAAAGTAAAGATACAAAGGAATTGCTACAGAGCTAGACATCTTCCTTGACTCAATAAAATAAAATAACAGAAAAAAAAAGTGGGTTGTCTCCCATAAGCGCTTTTCTTTAACGCCTTTCAGCTAGGCACAGAAAGTGATATTCAAGTATTTCCAATAGAAGGAGCATCACGGGTACGAGGTGCCCTAAGTTTATTTCTTTTACCAATTTTCTTACCTTTGCTCGTAGGGAACGTTTGCCAGCATCCTCGAGAGGAGGTGAAGCTCATAGTACCTTTTCCCACATCAATTACTGCTCCCATGAGTTTTAGCAAAGATCTTCCAAGCGTGATTTGTCCTGTCCCTACACATTCAATAACAAGGTAATCAGTGGATATAGTTCTTCCCAGGAATGTTGTAAACACTCCCTCAGCTACTCCAATGGGTTGTATAGTAGTATTATCTGTAAGGGTTATTTCTTCTCCCCCTTCAGTAAGTTCCCAAAGGTTTAAAGATGCATGAATATATTTAGGCATAAGACAAAACTCAGACATAATATCACAACGGGCAAGAAAGATTTCATCACTGATAGTAATTTTCAAGGTAGGGAGCCACATGGATGGTTCAGAGTTTATTGGAACATAATCATAATACTCACGAATTTTATTATACCCATCTTTTAAGCAAGATATGTGTGTCTCAAGGGTATTTAATCTAGTATGAATGTCACTAATGCTTGTATCACATTTATTAGCTGAAGAAGAAGACATAATTAATTTCTTTATTGCATTAAAAGCTTGATCTCCATCACATTGAAGGAAATCTCCTCCCACTACAGCATCTAAAGCATACCTATAGCAAAGAACAAGTCCAAAATAGAAGCTACTAAGGAGCATGCTTAGAGTCATTTTGGGTTTGGTTTCACCATATGTTTCAAAAATTCTAGACCAAGCTTCTCCAAAAGTTTCCTCATTATCTTGTTTAAAAGTGAAGATTAATTCCTCGGGTGACACAGTAACAGGGAATATACTAGACATGATGATATATTAGCTAAACGAATATATTTTTTATTTTTTTGATGATAGTGAGAATGCAAGTAAAAGGACAAACCGAAATAAACAATAATAAAAACAGAAAATAAAAATTGACTAAACCGAAATAATAAATAACAAACCGAAATAAAAAATAGTAATGCAAGTAACTAATTTTTTTGTATTTTTGATATTAAGCAAACAAGACAATAATATAAAGTAAATAAATTGCGAGTAACTAATTTTTTTCTATTTTTGATATTAAGCAAACAAGACAGTAATAAAAATAAACTAAGCAAGACAATAACAAAATAAAAAGATTGGATGTGAGAGACTCCCCTCGTAGAAGAGCTTAGCTTCCGGCGCCAGAAAAATTGCTGGCGTCGAAGGGGAAGCTAAACTTTGCTGAACAGAAGAACTCTTGTTTCCCCGGCAACGGCGCCAGAAAAATTGCTTGATGGCACCGGTGAGGTGTTGTTGGCAAACCCCAAGAGGAAGGTATGAAACAGTGCAGCAGCAAGTTTTCCCTCAGTTGTGAAACCAAGGTTTATCGAACCAGTAGGAAACTAGAGATCTTCCGGAGGTTGTTGAAGATGACTTTGGCAGGGCGCACTACCGGTGTCAGCAACGAACGTGGAACCTGCACACAACACAACCAAGATACTTTGCCCCAACTTAACAGTGAGGTTGTCAATCTCACTGGCTTACTGTAACAAAGGATTAAACGTATGTGTGGAGAATGATGTTTGCTTGCAGAGAATAAAAGTAACAGGATTGCAGTAGGATTGTTTATCAGTTTGAGGAAAAAGGACCGGGGTCCACAGTTCACTAGTGGTGTCTCTCCATAAATAATAATAGCATGCATGCGGGTAAACAAATTACAGCTGGGCAATTGACAGAATAAAGAAGTGCATAATGATGCATATACTATAGTTATGATGGCTAGTGTGATATTCATTTGGGCATTACAACAATATACATAGACCGTTCCAACCGCATCTATGACTAATAATCCACCTTCCGGTTAGCGTCCACACCCCTTTCAGTATTAAGTTGCAAGCAACAGATAATTGCATTAGGCAATGTGTGTAATGTAAGTAATACAAATACCCTTAGATAAAGTACTACTGTTTTATCCCTAGTAGCAACAGTACATCTACAACCTTAGAGCTTGCTGTCACTACCCCAGATTAAATAGAGACATGAACCTACTATCGAGCATAAATACCTCCTCTTGGAGTCACAAGCATCTAGTTGGCCAGAGCATCTACTAGCAACGGAGAGCATGAAAGATCATAAACAACGCACTCACAAGATATATTATGAAGCAATAACATAGTACTCAGTATTCATCGGATCCCAGCAAACACAACATGTAGCATTACATAAAGATGATCTTGATCATGTTAGGCAGCTCACAAGATCTAAACATGGTAGCACAAGAGGAGAAGACAACCATCTAGCTACTGCTATGGACCCATAGTCCAAGGATGAACTACTCACGCATCAGTCCGGAGGCGGGCATGGTGATGTAGAGCCCTCCGGTGATGATTCCCCTCCCCTACAGGGTGTCGGGAGGAGCTTCTGAACCCTCCCGATCTAGGGTTGACGACGGCGGCGGCTCTGGACTTCGTGGAGGAAAAAGGTGCGTCTCCTAGGTCTTAGATATCCGAGGGGTATATGTAGGCGAAAGGGCGAAGGCGGCGGGGCCTCGAGGGCCCCACACCCCGTGCTCGCGCGGCAGAAGGGGGGGGCGCGCCGGGAGGGGGTGTGGGCCCCTCAGGGTCCTCCTCCGTCGCCTGTTCGGTGTTCTGGAACCTCCCGGGGAAAATAAGCACTTTGACGTTTCGTTTGTCCAATTCCGAGAATATTTCCTTAACAACTTTTCTGAAACCAAAAACAGCAGAAAACAGGCAACTGGCACTGTGGCATCTTGTTAATAGGTTAGTCCCGAAAAATGCATAAAATGATATAAAAGTGTATATAAAACATGTAGCAATTGGCATAATATAAGCATGGAACATAAGAAATTATAGATACGTTTGAGACGTATCATGCCGCCACCTCGAAACTCAATTCGGGGACCAGAAGTTCCTGTTCCGGCACTCCGACGGGACAGGGAATCGAATGGGATCATCGCCATCGTCATCACCAACGCCTCTCCATCAACCATCATCGTTTCCCCCATCCATGTGTGAGTAATTCCCCGCTGTAGGCTTGAGGGGATGGTTGGGATTGGATGAGATCGTTCATGTAATAGTTGTAATATCATTAGGGCATGGTGCCTAGTATCCGTTATCGGTGTTTTACGTCATTGTTGCAACTTGTTATGCTTAATGCTTGACACTAGGGCCCGAGTGCCATGATTTCAGATCTGAACATGTTATTGTATCATGAGGATAATCAATGTTTTAGATCATATCTATGAGTTGTATACACATATTATTGTCCGGAACCGAAGGCCCCAAAGTGACAATAATTGGGATAGCCGGAGGGGATGGTTGTGATGTGAGGATCACGTGTGTTCACGGAATGTTAATGCTTTGATCCGGTACTTTATTAAAAGGAGTACCTTAATTACCAGTAGATTCCCTTGAGGCCCCGCTGCACACGGGCTGGTAGGACAAAAGATGATGTGCAAGTTAAACAACTAAATTGGAACACATGCTTATGATTAATTAATACCTGGATACTTTATCTTATTTATCTGCAAATGCCTATGTCTTGATATTACATGAATTTTCTTATCCATGCAACGCCCGTTCATCCGTCCCTGTGCCTACAGTATTTTAATCCTGATGTCTACTATAATCACTGCTGCCGTCTTTATTTCACTGCTGCTGTTATTTCACTACTGTCACTACTATAAAACTGTTGCTACTGATAATCTGTCTCGAGCAAGTCTATTCACAGGTGCAGCTGAACTGACAATTCATCTGTTAAGGCTTATAAATATTCTTTGGCTCCCCTTGTGTCGAATCAATAAATTTGGGTTTTACTTCCCTCGAAGACTGTTGCGATCCCCTATACTTGTGGGTCATCAAGACTATTTTCTGGCGCCGTTGCCGGGGAGCATAGCTTTATTTATAAGTTTACCTGAGATTGATATTGCTTTCTGGAATTCATTCATCATGGGAAAGCCTGGTGATAAGAAGTTTCCCATACTGCCATCCACAACAAGAAAAGGTACAACTCTGAGTTCCGCTGCTGCACTTGATTCTCCGTCTGTGATGAGTAAGCTTATTTCACCGCTGCATGCTACTCGTACTATTACTTCTGCTGAATCTGAAAATGCTTCTGAAAATTGTGATGATGCTTCTACTGTGCTTGATGAAAATGGTTCCTTAGAACCTTTTCTAGATGCTATAATTGATAAATCTAAACAAACTGAAAATGCTGAAAATTCTAATACTTCTGCTAGTTCACCTGAGTCTAGAGAGTATTTTCCTGATGATCCCGATGAAACTTATGTGGAACTTGATGATGATTTTGTTGATGAGATTAATGCTACTAAAGATGCTAGTGCTATGAAAAGCCTTCTTGAAAAACATGTTGTTAGATATAAATTATCTCCTGATGCTAAATTTGCTACATCTCCCATAAACATTAAAGATAAAGATTATGATTTCTCTATTGATTTGGCTCACATAGCTATTGTTGAAAGAGAACCTTTCTGTGGAACCGAAAATGAAAGTGTTGTAGAACACATGAATGAACTCTCTAATTTGAGTGGTATGTTTTCTGAAGACATAAAAATACGCACTTACTTTGTTACTAAACTATTTCCTTTCTCATTAAAGGGAGAAGCTAAAACTTGGTATAATAATTTGTCTCCTGGTTCCATTACTAGTCCCATTGGTTTGCCTGATACTTTCTTTCAGAAATATTTTCCTGCTAGTGCTCAACATGATGCTTTGTTAAGAATTTATAATTTTAATCAAGATGAAGGTGAGAAATTGCCTAAGGCTTGGACACGTTTTTGCTCCATATTAAGAGGCCAGCCGAACCATGATTTGGAGAAAAATGATCTACTTGATATATTTTATAGTGGACTAACTGCTGAATCTAGGACATACCTGGATAGTTTTGCTAGTTGTGTTTTCAGGAAAAGGACTCCCGAAGAAGCTGAGGAATTATTAGCTAAAATATGCAAGAATAATGATGATTGGGACATACCTGAACCTACACCAACACCGAAGAAAAGGGGTATTATTGAATTAAGTGATGAATGAAGCTAAGAGATCTCTTAAAGAGAGGGGTATTAAATCTGAAAATGTGAAGAATTTACCTCCTATAGAAGAATTATGTAAGCCAATTCCTCCTTCACCCATAATTGAGGTACACTCTCTCCAAAGGTTTGATGATAGAGATATTCCTTACTCTAAACCTCCTGACCAATGCTTAGATGAATTTGATACTTTTATTGCTAAGCAAGGTAATTTTAATATGAGAATTGAGAATCATTTAATAGAAAACTCTCGCGCTATTAGTAACTTGCATGATATTGTTGATAGAACCTCCAATGATGTTAAAATACTTATTAAACATTTTCATATGATTCAAACTCAAATTGATCAACTTTCTAAAGTGCAAAAAGAAATGTTAATGAATGCCTCTAGGGATAAAGAAAAACATGTTTGTGAAGTAACAACTATAGGTGGTAAATCTACTCAAGATCCTTTATATCCTGAGGGACATTCTAAAAGAATTGAACAAGATTCTCAACAAATTAATGAACCTAGTGCTCCTTCTAAGAAAAAGAAGAAGAAACATAAAACTGTTATAGAATCGTCTGAACATGTTAACAATCCTAATAGTATATATGTTTCTGATGCTGAAACCGAAAGTGGTAATGAACACAACAATGGTAGTACTAATAACAATGATAATGATAAGAATGCTAATTCGGATAGGGAAGAAATAGAAGAGGAACCTGAAAAACACACTAAAAATAAAAAGTACACTAAGGAAGATTTTATTGCTAAGAAACATGGTAGTGAAAGAGAACCTTGGGTCCAAAAACAAATGCCTTTTCCTGCTAAGAAACTTAAAACCAAAGAAGAAGAACACTATAATAAATTTTGTGATTGGATGAAACCTTTGTTCTTGCAAATTCCTTTGACTGATGCTATTAAGTTGCCTCCTTATTCTAAATATATGAAAGATATTGTTTCTAACAAAAGGAAAATTCCTAATGAGGAAATATCTACTATGCTTGCTAATTACTCTTTTAATAGCAAGGTTCCAAAGAAGTTGGGTGATCCAGGTATACCAACCATTCCTTGCTCTATCAAAAATAATTATGTTAGAACTGCTCTATGTGACTTGGGAGCAGGAGTTAGTGTTATGCCTTTCTCTCTTTACAAGAGACTTTACCTTGATAAATTGATACCTACTGATATATCTTTGCAAATGGCTGATAAATCTACTGCTATTCCTGTTGGCATTTGTGAGGACGTTCATGTTCAAGTAGCTACTAATTGCTTGATTATGACTGACTTTGTTGTTCTTGAAATGCCTGAAGATGATAATATGTCTATTATTCTTGGGAGACCTTTTCTAAATACTGTAGGTGCTGTTATTGATTGCAATAAAGGAAAAGTAACTTTCAGTGTGAATGACAAAGAACATACTGTTTATTTTCCCAAGAGGTTGGATAAAATACGTGGAGTTAATACAATTACCAATGTGAGATCTATTAAAGTGGGAAGTATTGATTGTCCTTATATAGAAGAATACAAAACTCTTATGATTGGATCCATACCAATACGATACAAGGTAACATGAGTGTCCCGTGAAGTTTAAATCTTTTATGTCATATAAAATTCATTTGGTGGCAAGACTTGATCAACCTTGTTAACAAGTGCATTTTAAATGCATGAAAGTGCTAAACAACTTTCTTTCTCTCAAACCTGTTTTACCTACTGTAATATCCTTTGGTTCGCAAAGTTTTGTTTTAGAAAACAATTTTTCAGCATTTAATTTATTACATTAAAATACCAGGAAATGAAAAAAATCTCAGAATTTCAAAAAAATTATACCAAAAATCCTATTTTTCTGGGGAGGTTCAGAAAGTGCCAAGGGGTAGCTAGGGGGACCCACCATGCCCCCACATGAGGTGGTGGCGCGGCAGCAAGCCAGCTGCGCCAGGGTATGATGAGGGCCCACCTGGCCCCTCCACTTATTCTCCTTCCTCCCCATTCTTTCTCTCTCCCAACCAAACACTCCTACATCGAAAAATTTCGTGTTCTTGCTGCTCTTGCCCTCGGATTTTCGATCTCCTTGCTCAGCCCATCTTTGTTGCTGAGATTTGGTGTATTCACTCTCCGGTATGTGACTCCTCCGATTATCCAAGTAGAATTTTGTTTAGTGGATTATATACTGAGTATTTTGCTGCTGTAGATATCATGTTTAGTGAGTTTAAATGCTTGTTCTAAGTTAGGATAACTAGTTTTGATGAATGCTTAAGCCTCTAGCAAGTCACTATAGTGGTTTCCCCTCATTTAGTTGGCTAAAAATCAATTTTTATGTTATTTGTTAAAAATTTCAGAACATGGAGTGGAACCCATATGCAATAGACCAACATGAGATAGTGGTGCATGAGAAGATGAAGGTTCATCGCGAAGAGAGTGTATTCCCTGCTATTTACCCATGCTCACAGTTCATGGGTGTTGCAGGGATTACACGTGATTTTCATACTCTAATGACCAATGCAGGACTAGAACATTTTGTTGATGATCAACCCTTTCAATATGCTAAGCTAGCCCTGTCGGTGGTGCAGGACTTCAACTGCAATTTGACCTCATCTAACCCTATGGTGCACTATAAGATTTACAATAAATCTGTGGATTTACCTTTTGCTGTTTTTTGTGCAGCAATTAAAGTACCACAAGGGGGATCTCGAGAGAAGTTGAAAGGGAAGCCTAAGCCATTGCTGGACTTATATGAGGACATTTGCTATGGGAGGAGTTTCTCTCAAGAGGAGGGTAAAATCAGGAGTATTCATCTCCCTTCCATTCGATACTTTGCCTACTTCATTACTAAATGTGTTCTTGCTAGGAAAGCAGCGAGTAAATTGGCCTTGTCTGACTTAGCTTTTCTAGCTGCTGCATTACGCAATGATAAAACTTATAATTTGGGTGCTCTGATCGCCTACCGTCTCACCACTAACCGTGAGAAGGGAGGAGTTTGTGGAGGTCTAGTTGCCTCTCGTTTATTAGCTTTGCATGGTTTGCCACCTCACCCCCTTGATTTTCTGCTTCATATAGAAAAACTAGACATTGATTCCATGAAGAAACATAACTTTATTGCTGACCATGGTAGTTTGCATGTTCTCCCTTACATTATAACCTTTCCCAAGAGGCAATATTTGAAAGTGTCCACAATTGTTAGAACTGTTATTTTGCCTGCACCTCCGCTTAACCTTTATGCCAGGGAAAACTGGTTAGTCTCGGAGGCTGAGCTTGACACACTTGAGGGGCAACACGGCCCGAACGTGGGAAACAACGAAGAGGAGCATGAGGGTGACTTTAGTCAGCCCCCTGAGACAGCTGGTTCCTCGTACCCAGATCCGGGGTATGCAGGACCTTCGGGGTCTTCCTCCACTGCAGCCGAGCCAGAGTACGACTTTACCAGGGTTGAACCGCCGGGCTGGAACCATTATTCACCATGGGGTTGATCTCCACTTAGGCCAAAAGCCTAAGCTTGGGGGGAGGTATACCGATAGCACGCTCTAGAACTCAAAAAATACCAAAAAGATTTCTGTTATTTCTCTTGCTGGTTTGTTTTAGTATCTAGTATTAGTATGCTTAGTATTTAATTCAGTTCAATATGCAAAAATACAAAAATATTTTGCTTTGTTGTTTGCTGTTTCGCGCAGGGACAGATTTCTTCTGTCCACCGTTTAAATCATAACTTCCTGTAGAAAAATCCAAATGACCTGAAATTTCTTGTGCATGATCCTCAGATATGTACGCAACTTTCATTAGTTTTGAGTTTTCTGATCTGAGCATGTTAAGGTCCTCGAAAAAATTCGCCTTTGCTGGCTGTTCTGTTTTAGTTCCTAAATCCGAAAATCCAAAAATATTTGTTGTTTCTTTTTGGTTTTGTATAGTTTGTTTCAGAGCTCAATGCCATCCATTACTCCATGGAGATTGGTTTTCATTTCATATTATTCAAGCCACACAAGTGAAAGAGCAATAATGACGATATATGACAATTCGAGTTGGGTAAGAGGCTGGTAATGAACTCTATTTGTTTTTCATTTTTGTACATATACTCATTCATGTGAGCATGCTTAGATGGTTCGCATAAGATATATATCGATTGGTGGATGCTTAGTTGTTTATGTTCTCTTATGATCAATTCCAATTTATTAATAGTAGATGACATGTTTCTATGGATGTTTGCTTGCATTGTTTTGTTCATGAAAGAGTATAACATTGTGGTATCCTCCTCTGAACAAATTCATTTGTATCGACTTGGCACATGCTCACACATGTATATGACTGAAAACAAAGAGTCAATTAAGCCTTGATGATTTATTTTGCCTCAGAGTTCTAGTATCACTTTTATGCCTCCGTTAATTTTATTTTGTCGCAAGCATGATTATGACGGTTATTGCTCTCTTGAATTGTCGCTTCCCTGTCTATTGCTAGCCTCCACTTGTACTAAGCAATATTGCTTGTGCTTCCAAATCCCTGAAAACCAAGTTATTCCAAAGAGTTCACTATAAATACCTATGCATGGCATTTCAAACCATTCAAGTAAATTTGCATGTGCTACCTTTAAAACCTTCAAACACTTCTCAATTTGTGCCACTATTTTAAGCTCATGAGGAAGTAGTAGTTGGGTTTGTTATCTTCCATACTAATTAAGTATCGGCATGCTTCATCTGCCTGTCACTAATATTGCAAAGAGCTGGTTAGACCACTATAATATCAAAAGTTTTGAAAAGTGAAAAATAGACACTCCTCCATGGTATGTGATTGCTGGTGGGCACGGCACCCGAGGATTTGGTTAGTCATGGTTTGTGAAAAGCAAAGGTTGGGAGGAGTGTCAAAATATCAAAAAGATAAAATATAAAGATGCATATTATAAATGCTTGATTTTAAATAATTCGGAACCGCTCTCAACTTGCTTAGTATGGAAGATAACAAGAACTCTATTGCCATTCGTTGACGAAACAACCACCACTCAAAAACAATTTTACCTCTGTTTTCAAAACAATGAAAAGCTCATCATACTTTCTTATGAGCTTTGCAATCCTGTGAATTGATATGTTTCATGTTATTTACTATTGGTATGATTGGCATCTCTTCATAGTTTACATAACTAACTAGGTGACACCATTTATATATATCTTATTATGAATAGCCTAAGCATTTGCCAGATAATTAGAATATTTACATCATATGAAGCAAATGTGTTCGTGAAAGTTCTTTTATCGCACTCAGATGTTAACTGAATTGCTTGAGGACAAGCAATAAGCTAAGCTTGGGGGGAGTTGATACGTCCAAAACGTATCTATTTTCCCGAACACTTTTGCTATTGTTTTGCCTCTAATTTCTGTGTTTTGAATGCAACTAACACGGACTAACGCTGTTTTCAGCAGAATTGCCCTGGTGTCTTATTTTTGTGCAGAAATTCAACTTTAGGGAAAAATACCAGAAATAATGCCAAAGCCCCTATTTTGCCCGAAGACCCAGGGAGCCAGAAGACTAGACGGAGGGGGGCCTCGAGTCACCCTCATCAGGTGCTGGCGCGGCAGGCTCCTGGCCGCGCCAGCACATGAGGAGGTCGACTCGACCACCTCCTTGAGTCCCCCTCTCGGATATATACCCCCTCAGACCTAAAAACGAGGGGGGGGGGGGGGGGGACTGAACACTTTTCCCAGAAACACATCCGTACGCCGCCGCCACCTCGAAACTCAATTCGGGGACCAGAAGTTCCTATTCCGGCACTCCGATGGGACGGGGAATCGAAGGGGATCATCGCCATCGTCATCACCAACGCCTCTCCATCAACTGTAATACCCCGTAGTTATAGGATCTGAGAGGGGTAGATATTAGAATTGTGCATTTTGCATTCATGCATGTTTGAAGAACCCGAATAATTTTCGCGCTTTTGTGCAAAAGGGAAAATGAGTCGATATCGACAAACGTCAGTGATCCCTGGTATGATCTCTGACAAGTAGTTGAGTGTTGTCGATGCACTCAAACCCTGGAGTGCAAGAGAGGGGGGAAATTAAAAAAGAACTGAATCTCTCGAACTCTAAAAAGGAGTCTCGAGATAATTAGGAGAAAACATTTCAAATCTTATCTTCTCTATTCATACACCAATTCGAACAACTCCAATAACCAGGAATGTAATCATGAACTTGTTTGTAAATAAATAGATGGAACATGACCATCTCAAAGTCACAAATTAAATACACCAATTCATGCATTACATAGTTACAAGTATTAAAGAATACAATTCACAAATAATCCCAAGTTACATAATTCACACACACAAAATATGAAGCAAAACATTTTTATCCATTTTTACACAAACACATCTTAACTCAAGAATTTGAAATAAAAGAATGAGAATTACAAAGCAATTCCCAAAAGGAATTTAATCATTTACAATAATATGAAACAAAGGTACAGATACATAATTACAACATTGGAAATTTATTACAACTTACAAAGGCCTTCACATGGCCGAAAACAAAAATAAACTAAATCCTAGAATCTCTAAATGGAAGCCTAGAATCCTTCAAGCCTTGAACCTGCAAAATAAACAACAAAGACAAAAGAGAGTGGGGGTTGGGATTAAAATGTTGTCAACACCACTTGGTGTTGACTGTTTATGGAAAAACCCTGGCATTACTTGGGCAGTATTATGAACTGCTAAGTAAAGATGGCAACAAATATTTGGAATGCTTAGAAGGCAGCAGGGGCAGACCAGTGCTCAGCTAATTAGGCAACAATGGGGCAAAGGCATTTAGTGCATTGTTTTGCACTTAAGACTAGAGTGGAGGCAACCAGAACTGGAGACAATAGCATCTGATCGTCAAGAAATAATTAGATAAATGCATTCCAAATAGAAAACTTACGCCAGGGAATTCTAAAAAGGCAACCCCAAGCAATGTGGTATCACATTTATCTATTAATTAGATAAATGGATCCTTAATCCCACAAATAAGCTCACAATTAGCCAAATTAAGCAACCAGATAAACAAATCACATCCCAACCGACCTGATCAAGCCATACCGACCTTGTTTAACCATTACTTCACAGCCAAGCATGGGCAACACAAATATCTCAAAGGAGATAGGGGCAGTGACTCCGAACCTATCCCCAAGGGGTGATGAACTGAGTCGAAGTGCAGTAGTAGATATCCACAAGAGGGAATGAATTGCACCGCAAGTCGTGCATAATGGTCACCTAGGTGAGAATCAGTGCAAAACCTATCAACAAGGTGAAACTGAGTGCAAGACTCAGTCAATAAAAGCAACTCGAGGCAAAGAGGGCCACAAGACAGCAGCTTAGTCACCAAAATCCAATTATCCTGGTGTCAACAGCCCAGCAAGCTCCCAGGCATGATAAATAGAACCCCAGCCGTAGGAACAAGTCTCACACACAGCCCTGAGCACACACAAGCCACTGGGGCAACACTGATCGTGTTCTTGAACCAAGAACAACACCAGACCATGTATGGAACCTAAGAAACACATCCACAAGCCTTTTCAGCTAGAGCATACACCCTAGGAACTCCGAAGCAGCTAGGAGGTGCAGGCACAACCCCTGGAGCAAGAACCAACCCTACAGTCGTGCACAACTACACTACAGCAGCAGGTTGACACTTTATTGTGTGCAAGCATCACTGCAACATGGCAGTGTATCCTGGCAAACCCAGCTTTGTGCTCAGAGAGAGAAACAGATATGTGAGAAGGGAAGAGCTGGTTCTGTATGCACAGAACTCAGCTAAGCAATTCAAATTGCTTGATGAGCAAGAGAGAAAGAGAGGTGCAGCATCTGTTCTTTTATTTTTAACACACACAAGTGAACCAGAAATGCTTCTGGAATAACTTGTGAATGCATTAGGTGTACACCAAGCACCTATGTGCAGAAGAAGCACAGGAAAGCATCAGAAAAGACACATCTAAAAACTGAACACACAAAAATAATGTGTAACTCCAAATAGGAGGCATCAGCATTAAAATTATGTGTTAGTCATTTGTGTATTGCTTGAACATCATTGCTTGTACTCTAGTGAGTATAGCTCAGTATTTATTTAAATCCTAGCTGGATTAAGTCCATGCCCAAGGAATTAATTAGATACAAAAGAAGGAGGAGGAATTGTTGCTATGCAACAAGTGCTCAACTGCTATTAAAATAGCAGGAGCAAGGAGAAGAAAGTAAGGAGAAGAAGAAAGACCTATTAATGCAATAGTGGTGTGACACACACACCAGAGCATCACCCACTGATGCTAATGCATATTTAGCACCATAACAGTAAAGATGAACATCTAATTGGGACAACTGCCACACTGGCATGCCCAGAGAAGGTGCTAACTGGCACAAGGCACTGCAATAGGAAGCAATATGCTTCAGTAAGCAGCAAGCAGCAAGTAAAGGCATAAACATGCTAGCAGTGCAGCGGAGAGGACTACAGGAGCATAATAGCCTAGCATCAGAGCATACATAGTCATCCCAGCGTGCATCAGAGAGTAGCAAGACATCTAGGAGAACATTTGTTCTCAAGACTAAGCATCTGGTTAGCAGTGACATCACTGAACAGCCAAATCCCGAAACCTGAAGCATAGGAAACCCTAGAACCATAGGAAAAGGCCTAAGCATGCATGGATTTGAGCAACTGGTGCTCAAACTGATACAGAGGAGTAGGAAACCGTCCAAGAGGAGCACCAGAGCCACTAGAACTCGAAGGAGGAGAAGAACACTTACACGCGGCCATTGCCGTAGCTCCGAGGCGGCGAGGCAGTGCCCGTGCAACCTCTGGAGGGGGCAAACGGCAGTAGTGGAACTCTTGCACCACACCAGAGCACCATGCGAGCTCGGAGGAGCCATGGCGCTGCTCAGCGCAGCGGCGAAAGCGCCGTCACCGAAACCCTAGCCGGGGATCGAGTTGCGCGAGGAGGCGAGAGAGGAAGCGAGAGACGAATCGCCTGGACAAGAAGGTGCGCCGGTGTGTGGGGAACATTTTGCCCCACAGCACGGTGGCGGAGGTAGCCGGAGTTGGCCAGAAGCAGCAGAGGCGTGGCGGCGGCGGCGAGTCGCCAGCGGCATCGCGAGAGAGGGAGAGGGAGAGCACGAGAGAGAGAGCGATGCGGGTCGACCAGACTGGCTCGGTCGGAGCCATGTCTGGGTCGTTTTGACTCGGTCCGACCGAGTCAGTCTAGGGGCATTAAAGTAATTTCACATTTTGTGAAATATACAACGTAAAATAATTATTTCTCACTGAAATAAAACCCTAAAAATACAACAAAAATATCCACACACATCAGAAAAATCCAAGGAATTTGATTATGATTTTTATTGAATTTTTGGAAAACTTTTGAGTGATGAAAAATTCAAGGTTCCTTAAGTGGATAATCCTTGAAATACTTTCCAAAAGATATTTTCTACAAGTAAATAAACTTGAGAAAATTATGAAACAAGTTCAAATGACATTTTGAACACCATCCACATTTCAAAATATGACTGTCCAGTCACCCATCCTAGAATATAAAATACACCAAGAAATCATCTTTAAATTGGGGAATTTTGGAAAAAACACCTCGAATGCATATCATTTAGGCATAAAGGCATGCATTTGGATTTTTGAACATTGTCTCATATGAGCAATGATCTGGTTTTCAGAACACGAGGGTCTCAACTCGTCGGAAGCTTTAGACTGCACTACTTGTCAGTCTCAAGGCAAGTTTCATACTTGCATGTCCTGATTGATTATTTTACTACAAAGTATGTGCAAAATAATATCATTGCATTTCAAAAAAGAAAAAATTTATTTTCGAATGATGTGAAGTGCTATAAATATTGTTTGGCGGGCAATGGAACCATGGATGGTACGGATATCATGGTGAAGGTTCCATTGTACGGAAAGTATATACCTAGGATTAATTACAAAAGTTCCAGTGATCCTAGCGCCGTGTTGAAGTATCGGCCAACAGATTCACTATGGATGGGCTAGCTAGAGGTTCTTTCCTTCGGATGTATATCCTCGGCAGGCTATTACCTGGTTGCGTCCGTTGCGGCGGCCAACGGCGTGGAACCACATACGTTCCCACCTGACGGGGTGAATTGGAATAGTAGCTCGGGAGTGGTGGCGAGCTTGGTCTTAGTACCAGCTGGGCCATAAGGGGCGGATATGCATTGTGCCGGGGAAGGACTCCACATGGCTAGGTGCCCTGAGTCCTGGCTATAGCACAGATGGTGTGCAAAGAAAGCATTTAAGGGCCAGGCTGCTGTTGGGTAAAGCGATGCAGCTCTGCAGAGTCATAAAAAGAGAAACTGTGACCGTCACATCCTTGTTCCAGGAAGGAACCACAGAACGCAGCGGGAAAGGCATCCCAAGTGATGGTTATGAACCCGTGGAGACTGGGAGCTTAGTTTTCTAAATTAAAATTGGACATTTCAAGAAATGTTTTCCAAAACATGCATATTCATTTTGACTTTTTGGTCAAAATGGTAGATAGTGCATACCACTTATCTAAGCATAATGCTAAACTTGCTGAGTAACGCTGTTGCTCATTCGTTTCCTCTTTTGATCCCTTGCTTAGATTGTGAGGGGAATCTGGAGGTGGGTTATGGACTGTACCATACTAGCGAGGTGGACTATGAAGAGCCGGACCTCTCCGGAGCAGTGGAAGGTGTGGACTACCTGATCGCCTATGGAGCTAGCGACGACGACGAGGAGGAGCCCCAGACTTAGAAGTAGTTAAGGGACCGGGCCAAGCGATACTAGACTAGTACTACTTAGTGCTGAGCCATGGTTCTTAGTTTGCTGTTATCTATAAGCCGGAGGTTGACACCTGTCACCTGGCCTGTAGTTGAGTTTCCACCTTTACAGGAGGAAGACGTTGAATCTTTTATGCATTTCTGGCTTGTAATATTTAGCGGTGTGGAATAAAGTGGACCCGCAATGTTTCTGGTGTACTACTCTGTGTGATGTAATATTTACAGATCAGTCCTTCCGTGGGTGTTATGTCAAGACTTGTACACTACAATATGCAGTGGTGTGCGGGGTCACTACATCAACCATCATCGTTTCCTCCATCCATGTGTGAGTAATTCCCCGCTGTAGGCTTGAGGGGATGGTAGGGATTGGATGAGATCGTTCATGTAATAGCTGTAATATCATTAGGGCATGGTGCCTAGTATCCGTTATCGGTGTTTTACGTCATTGTTGCAACTTGTTATGCTTAATGCTTGACACTAGGGCCCGAGTGCCATGATTTCAGATCTGAACATGTTATTGTATCATGAGGATAATCAATGTTTTAGATCATATCTATGAGTTGTATACACATATTATTGTCCGGAACCGAAGGCCCCAAAGTGACAATAATTGGGACAGCCGGAGGGGATGGCTGTGATGTGAGGATCACGTGTGTTCACGGAATGTTAATGCTTTGCTCCGGTACTTTATTAAAAGGAGTACCTTAATTACCAGTAGATTCCCTTGAGGCCCCGCTGCAAACGGGCTGGTAGGACAAAAGATGATGTGCAAGTTTCTCATTGCGAGCACGCACAACTAAATTGGAACACATGCTTATGATTAATTAATACCTGGATACTTTATCTTATTTATCTGCAAATGCCTATGTCTTGATATTACATGAATTATCTTATCCATGCAACGCCCGTTCATCCGTCCCTGTGCCTGCAGTATTTTAATCCTGCTGTCTACTATAATCACTGCTGCTGTCTTTATTTCACTGCTGCTGTTATTTCACTACTGTCACTACTATAAAACTGTTGCTACTGATAATCTGTCTCGAGCAAGTCTATTCACAGATGCAGCTGAACTGACAATTCATCTGTTAAGGCTTATAAATATTGTTTGGCTCCCCTTTTGTCGAATCAATAAATTTGGGTTTTACTTCCCTCGAAGACTGTTGCGATCCCCTATACTTGTGGTTCATCAATGAGCTGACCAGAATAATATCATCCACATACACCAGAAGATACGTAGTTACCTCTGGTCGCTGAAGCAGAAACAAAGATGTATCTGCTTTAGAGGGAACAAACCCATGTGCACGAAGTGCAGTGCCGAGACGTGCATGCCAAGCACGAGGAGCCTGCTTGAGGCCATAAAGCGCCTTTACCAGGCGACACAGATGATCAGGACGATCAGGATCAACAAATCCAGGAGGCTGACGCAGATAAACCTGTTCTTCCAGAACACCATGGAGAAAAGCATTTTCAACATCCAAGTGACAGAGAGACCATCCGCGAGTAACAGCCAAAGAAAGCAGAATACGAATGGTAGTGGGCTTGACGACGGGACTGAAAGTATCTTCATAATCAAGACCATAGAGTTGCTTAAATCCTTTGGCGACCAAACGTTCCTTATATCTTTCAATAGAGCCATCAGCATGCTTCTTGACTTTCAACACCCATTTGGAGTCAATTATATTGACACCGGACTTCAGAGGAAACAATGTCCATGTATCATTCTTGAGGAGCGCTTGATATTCCTGCTCCATTGCCTTGCGCCAATACGGAATCTGCATAGCAGCAGAATAATGCTGAGGCTCAGCAGCAGGATCAGCAACAGCGGCCGTCAGACACGCCGCAAGCCACTCAACGGTGCCATCTTTACGATCCAGTGGCTTGAAAATTCCACTCCTACTACGCGTGTGGGGTCGAGAAGCCACATGCACAGTCACGGATGAGGTCGTCGTAGGAAGCAACAAAGTCGCTGGTGGGTCGCTCGGAGGTGCGGGTGAACTGCAGCCAGGCAACATGGGCGAAGAACACGCGGGCGACATGTGTGGGCGACGCGGGCGTCACCGGAGACGGGGGCGTCGCAGGACGTGCGCGAGACGCGGGCGTCACAGCACACGCGGGCGACTGGGGCGCTGGCGATTGGGGCGCAGTAATCATTCTGAAGGAGCTGGCCAGGTCATGGGCCACAAAGGGCCCATCAGCAGGTGAGGCCGGCCGAGCCGGCGTGCAGGATCTTGGTGGTGACGTAGCGATCGATGCTGCATGCTCCATGCAGCTATGGGAGCTCTGATACCATGTGAAACGATACGAGTTGGGAACTGATCGACACCAATTGGTGTGGCGTTCTGTTTATATTTATAATATACAGGTACGTACAAGTACAGGTTACAAAGTACAGAAGCTAGGATATACGGTCTAACATAACAGGAAAGTTTATATTACTTTGGCGACAAAAGTAAATCCACTGGACATATAAAACCCATTTTACTATGAATTTTGTATCTTGTTAAAGCTATACACTAGAAGTTTCTATATATATATTTACTTAAGTAAGCATAGAATGCACACCTATATAAAGATATGTGTTAAGTTGTGTGCCTAGAATCTCTACAATAATATTTAATAATATTATAAGATAGGCAAGAACATTCACACAAAAATATATAGCTATATAATTTATAAATTGTAAAAAATTAAGGAGGCATGCGTTTTGCCTTTTTCACATCTAGGATGGTTTTCTGAATATCTCACAAACGAGAAACAAATGTGCAAGTTATTGATATATACAATACAATTTTATAAGATAAAACAACCGGAAACATTTAGTGTATGGTTAACCATGGTAACAAAGTATTTTATGACATATATTTGTTAAAAATGCATTATGATTAAAACATAAAACAAGAAAAATAGTATAATTATATTTACTTAACTCCGGACCAAACTTTTAGTTGGACCAGCTCTGAAGTCGTTCATAGTCGGTGAACTCCGGGCCAAAACTTAGTTTTTTTAAGTCAGGAGCAATTAAGACGCACATCTACAACTTTTTAGGTCAAGAGGGGTTTTACATTGGCCCAATGCAATTATAGCGGGGTATAAAGGAGTTGCAAATTTGGATCTTGGAGAGAAAAAAGAGACAGGCATGCGAGGCGAGGGGAAATGAAGCAAGTGCTACTCCCTCTAAACCATAAAATATGTCGCGAGTAAACAACGTCTCTAATCGATCGGGCCCATTTAAGTGGTGCACCGTTGTCTAAGCTAGTTAATCACGTTTTAATGGATACGCGAGTGGGAGCGAAAATCTGTCTGACACGTACCAAAGGCCTTTGGACGGCCCTTTGGGCGTCTTGGGTGGAGATGGCTTACTAGTGCTTGGGCCTGTAGATATGGGGATTTCGTGGGTCGCCCAGACCCAAGGGCGGAGGCAGGCCCCGGGCAACCTGGGCCACGGCCCGGGTCGTGGAAATTTTTACAAGCAACAATTAGCCTAGGTGCTGGATATGGTCCGGGATGTCTGGTATTTTCGGCCAGGCAATCACTCTGCCCACCATTCTTTAGGCAGCTTTGCTGGCCTTGCACAGCAGCACTGCACAGCTCAATACGAATTCCTTCATCATTCTATAACACAATGGCCAACTTAGTCGCGACAGCCTAGATAAAAGGAACATCAAAGAGGAAAAGAATAACCCTCGCCCCACCCAGCTCAGTGTGAGGCCGCACTGATTTCCATATAAAATTCTTTGATGGTATAATTAACTTCATTTAATATTGAGAATGTATAGTTATATGAGGACCAGATCAACCACTTCTCTAATTAGGCACCATTTTTTGCTTCACTCACATTTCTGGTAGGTCCAGGTTCGGTGCTATGTGTGAAATTGAGCTTTATTTTTTCAATGTCTAAATATGGGAAAATTTTGTACTCAATTCTCCGCCCTTGGTTTTTGGCCCCGGGTGTGGCCAAATCCTGGCTCCGCCACTGCCCAGACCACTATACTATTAGAAGCCCGTGCACATAAGCAAATTTATCTAATTTACCATGCCCATAGGAACACGATGCATTTGTATCCGCAAGAAATTCAGCGGTGAAGACGGTAAATTACATGCATGAAACTGAAAATAGTCGAGTATCTACTCAGAGACACTGTCCCGTTTGGAACAAAGGAATTTCATTAAAATTTTGAAAAATAGGAATCTTATAGGAAAATATCCCGTTTGGAACAAAGGAAGTCCATTAAATTTTTGAAAAATAGGAATCTTATAGGAAAATACCCTACGGTGTTGTTTGGAACAAAGGAAAGAAAACTTGGATTCTTCTGAGATTCCTATGGGATAGACTATTCGATAGTAATTTTGGAGGAAAACAGTCTTCCTATATCTATAATTTCTGTGTCTTTCCTACGTGACATCCAACTTTGAAAATTTTGCTATGGTTTTGGTTCTCGTACGAATTCAGAAAACATGACAATTCTATGTTTCCAATATTTTTCCTATTCCTATATTTTTAGTTTCTGTGTTCCAAACGGGCCTCAGAGTAACATACGGTACCAATTATCCATCCAAATTCAGGACCCTGACACGGCACATCACCCACTGGCTGACCGCTGGGTCCCGTTTAAATGCGTCCTTACTAACCAATCCCTACTAACCAGCAAAGTACACGCACATCGAACTGTGAAAAAAAACAGGCCCACAAAACGCCGAAATGGTGGCAGTGAGCGACTCCGATCTTGCCACACACTCGATAGGACGGCGGCTCCGAACGCATTCGTCGAGAGGTGCCCTGAGAGAGGCATCAGTTTCTTATACCAATAGAACAATGGGATACAACCGTGGAACCACTACTACGGAAAATTATCTGTGGCGAGGACAAGACCCCATCCCTAAGTTTCTTTGCTATTGACTCCTGCTCATCTCTGTCTGTTGGAAAGATGCCCCCTGCCGGAGGAGATATTGTGACCATTGCCTCACAGCGCTGGCATGGCACTTCACCATCTGTCAAAAGAACAGACTTCAAGTCTGGAGCTCGATCCATCAGGTTTCTTACAAATAACAAGTGTTGCTCCAGTTGGGGCCTAAAACCAGTAAACTGGAGCTCTTTCAATTGCCACTTGTTACAGCTCCTGAACCCAGGCATCTTCCACGAAGGTTTAACTTTTTTAGCACCGTAATGTATTATTCTTTCTTTGTTGCCCTCCCGGCATGGATGAAAGAACATCTGCATACAACCCCAACACCAAGTTAGAAAGGAATAGTTCGGTGCAATTGAAGGTGTCAGGCGGCGTCCCGCAACATCCCGTATAAGTAAGGCTTAGTTCAAAAAGATGAAAATCTGGGCACGATCATGACAATTAGCCTAGGCTAATTTTATTGGAAGCGGGACGGGTTCGGGCGCCGCCCTGCAACCTGAGGTGCAATTGTAGCTTGGAACACATTATAGCCTTTAGTATATGTTTGTAGCAACTTTTTATAACAGAATTTGAGTTGTCAAAATATGAGTAGTAAACTTTTGTGGAAAAATCACTAGCTTAGCAGGTTTCTGAAAGTATGAGAAAAGATAAAACTGCACAGGTTTCATTGCACTGAGGTAAAAAGGGCAGATTGTTTCCCACCAAAGCCTATCCTACACTACGGTTGTGGTCTTAGATTGAGTCAGATAGACTTACATTTATTCCAACTACAAGTTGAAAATAAAATAGTACAAGTACAAGTACCTCGATCTCAAACATCTCAACAGATGGAGCAGCTTCAAGGAGATTTAATGTCCATAACAGGTCAAATTTCATATAGATGCCATGAATAGACAGCTTCTTTAGCCTGTTAAATGCAGTGCGAAGTTGTTCTCCTTCTGGTTGCATCAAGATCTGATGAACAAAACAAATACAGAAAAGGCAAGAATGAATGATTGTAGGTGCATAGTGGCAAGTTCGTGTGCACCAGGATAGTCATTTTCTAAGCAATGGGATGCTTCCTGACAATTTTAAATCATAAATAAAAGGAAATAACTTGATCAAGGAATGAACCATCAAAACTAGAGAAATCCTAGCCCTGATCCAGCTTAAATTTGTCCTTTAAAGAAGATTCATTATTTCAGCTGCGCAACCAATAGTTAAATTTCTCCTGGTTCTGAATGTTGTGCCATGTGCCAACAATTAATTGACTCAATTAAGGATATTATGATAGCCAGATGGTAGTCGAGCAAAAAGGAAGGGGAATTGAAATCTTATGTATGTCCATATCCTCTACTCATTTACTCATTTACGCAGAACACTGAAACTGACAAATGTTTCTCATTTGTAATATGTTACTGTAGGTTGTCTTAGTAGCTGCCGACTGTAATCTAAAATGGCTAACAAAACACATTCCAGCCCTGGCTACTTTATGAAATATAGCACAACGACAATATAACAACTATCTACTGAAATTACCTTTTCTCCATCAAAGCATAAAGTTAGAGTATGTATGTTTGTGGCACCATGTAGAACCTGGCTTAAATTAAACTCTTGGTGACGGAGAGTTGCAGAACAGTGGAGGCACATTTCCTTAAGCGATGGTACATAACCAAAACACAAGGGAGGCTCGTGATACACCCAGTGCTTCCAAAGGAGCCGCTCTAGTTTCGGGAGGCAGAGCACCTCGGCTTTTCTCACAGCAGGAAGGTAGACTTCTAGAACTCTGATATTCGAATCTGGCGCATTGATCTTCCATACAGAACCATACCCGGTGTCACAGTGGTCCAGACTAAGGTGCAGCAGTTGTTTGCAGCAGTTAAACAGGAGGTCGTTCATGTCCCGTTCAGGAACGCGAACATTATGCAGATGGAGCCTTGTGAGACAACAAAGAACACTAGGATACAAACTGAAAAATCCAAACACAACCAGACCTTGCTTTACCGTAACGTCATTTTTGGCGTCCTTGAGCTCCTTCTCGTTTAAGATTGCAAGTTCCAATTCTTTTATGATCTCGCTGTCAATGGCGTGGCTAACTAGCCGCCCAATTACATGAGAGTAGTAGTCCAAGGGATAGAGCTTAAGACATAGCTTAGTGATGATGCGTTTCCCGCGGGGCTGAGCCAAGAAGCTACTAGTAGCTCCTGTTAGAGCCGCCATTGCTTGGTCAATCTGGCGTGTAGCCCCTGAGCATGGGGCACTTAGCAAGTCCATGACATGAAGTTTGAGTTCTGGAAGTAACCAGGGCAGGTTTCTCCACCGCGTCGACAACACACTAGTCCTTGCTGCCGTGGCAATGTCGAGAGTCCCCAAGATAGATATTAAAATTTCATCGGTCAGCGTGCTGAGACTATCTTCTTCATCTAAACTCTGCAGCAATAATACACATCCTCCATGAATACAGTTAAGTTAACATGTTAAGACTGAAGCAAAAAGTAACAGTTGTGAAGAAATTGCATCGCTACTGTTCTGATACTATGTAAGATAAGATCATTTTATTCATCATAACTAAAAAACATGGGATAGCTGAACAGCACAGCAAACACGAAACCGAGAGTAGAAGCTACAAAGAACTTACATGGCTGTGCACATTATTTGTCTCCGCGGATAATAACCTCCGATCCTGCCTCCGAGTCCAGGATGCCATGAGCTAATCTTTTTTTATTTTCGGGGTCGCTCGATCGTCTCTGTACTAATCAGAGAGGAGAAGCAGCTAAAGTGCTCTATCGTCTCTGTTTAATTCACAGAGAGGAGAAACAGCTAAAGCGCTGGATCGTCTCTGTGTTATTCAGAGAGAGGAGAAGCCGGAGGAGACAATAAAACAATGCTCTAGACGGGTCCGACCAGAACCAGAAGTAGATAATCTCCAACTTGTCCGAGCCGAAATCGATTCGCACAAAATACGTGTGTATTTAGGTAAGATCGCGTGATAAATCGACATCCAAGTGTTACTAAAGTGTGTTTTCCTTCCAGGATTTCTTTTTTTTTACGGTAAAGCAAAAGCTTCTCTTCTACTATTTAGGTGGTGGATCATCTCACATCCTTCGCTAGACGGCTAGAGACCGGTAAACGGATCCTCTTCCTCTCCCAGAATAAATGTTTGCTCCGCTCCTGAAAATCAATCCAATCACCACCCTGCCGACGGCGCCAGGAAAGGAAAAAAGAAAGGAGAAGCAGGGATGCTAGGGCCTCACCTTAGTTACCTTCGAGATGCTCCGGCGGTGCCTGCTGGACGGTGGCTCGGCATAACCCTAGACTGGACAAGGGAAGATGCCAACCGACAAGAGGCGCCCAGGAACGTGTAATGCTCTCTCTTCTTGGGCCAGAATGGGCTGTAGCATTCTCAAGAAAATGTCCACGACTAGTCCAATGCCTCCTAATCTCAAAACAAAACAAAACAAAAAGATGCTCCTGCATTTTTTCTTCCTTTTTTTAGACGAGCAAATCTATGAGATCTTCAAGCCCTTTCTTTCTCCATGACACAATCTTGAACTTTTCTGAAGGAAGCCGTAGAAAAACGCCGAAAACACCAAAGCACAGACCTGTGAATACCATCGATGATTCTCCCCTTTCAATTTTGAGCCGCAATGCCAAGGCTTTGTGCACGCACACAGCCATTAAATTAATCAAGCAACATCGGCAAGAGCACCACCATTGATATTTCAGGGACAAATAACCGAACAACTTTGTCAATGACGTTGGGAGCCGAGAGAACGAATCACCATTGCCGAAGACGTAGTAGCCGGGATAGATAATGCGAGGACAAACCTCCTCGCGGCAACCATGAGAACCAATCCAAGATTGATCTGGCGAAGCAAGATCTGAAGAACCATACCTAGACAAACTTAATCTTCCAAAGCCACCACTGACGTCGAGAAGGAGATCTCGCCGACGAACGAAGCGCGGAAGATCACTTATTGCAGACGATGCCATCTCCATTAACGAAGAAGATAACAACCAAAACCAAACTCTAACATTAAGGACCCATGTATAGCGCCTTGCGCAGGTCCGAGGTCCCCACCCCTCCTAGTGCCAGATCGACACCTAGACGAGGTGAGGACCCGTCAATTCTCCGATAACGGCGACGATGAAGATTCAGACGGCGACGGCTAGGGTTGAAACCTAGGCCGCCGCCTGCAGGAAATAAGGACTCGACCGCTAGTCACGCGAGGGGAGCAGAAAATCTGCATTTTTTCTTCCTTTGTTCCCCTAAGAAAGGGTTATTTTCCAATTCTTCTTTATCTCTATCTACTATCTATCTATCTACTATATAATACGGCTTGAGGTGGTGATGGTTGGTTGGTACGTCAAAACAGATTGAAACGGTGGTCGTCGTATCTCGTATGTACGTCCGCTTCATCGCGAGTTCGCGTTCGTTCGACCATGGCGGTGACGACGGCGGCCAGAAGCAAAATCGTCGAGATCATAGGCACCGCGCGCGCCCATCCGAGCTTCTGTTCGTACGTCGTACACTCGTACGAGGCGGCTGGTTCCCTCACATCATCGCGATCCCAATGATTACCTGGACATAAGCGCAGCCCGCAGGCATGAAGAGGTCATCTGCTCCATGCTCCGTCGTGTTTACCTCGATGCCCTCCTGCCTTGCACTAGCGATGACGGCTTCCCGGATACCCTCTGCCAACCTCGCGACGCCAAGATCCAGTCCATCAGTGTTCGCATGCGCGATAAGAGGAAGTAGAGCAGCCAGCGCATCACCGCTGACTCGCTGAGTCATACGAGATGTCACCAAGTGAAACCAGCCCCGTCGTCCCACAGAATCGTGTCTTCCGCGTGGTGTGTGTGTTTTAGAGAGAAATAAGTCGCCAGAAGCAATTCAAGACGTCTTGGTGAGAGGAACGAGAGCGGTTTCTCTGCTAAACCCTCCACGGTGGATGAGGTGTTTCCTCTCTTTTCTGATTTTGCCGTCTGCGTCTATCCTATAACACTTCTCTAGCTTATTTCTGTTTTGAAAAAACGGTTTCTTCATTTCATTGATGACATACTCAGCAATTTTAGACGCAGACATCAATCATAGATGTAAGAAGCCACAAAGAAGGAAAAGAGATAGAGATCAGTGTGCACGGATGACCAATGATTCTTTTTTATTAGCAAAACTACAAATCCGTCGCTGAAACCTAACTGAAAAATTGTCGCCGAATCCTATCAGCCAAATAAATAATTAAAGATTCAAACCAGTTGCAAAAAAATGCAATCAAGTGAGAAAGAAATATGTAGATTTAGAGACTGAACTGAAGAAAAAAATGCACGTGAGAAAGATATAGACCAAACAAAAAGAACCAGAATAGAGAAAATTAAAGCCAATCATGAGATTAGGCGCAAACACCATACAAAGATTCGATTGCACTGGAGAACCATTCCTATATCGCAATATAAGAGGAAGTTATTGCATCTACCATATAATTTTCATATCAAGTTATTAAAGAGATAATAATGTATATGAAAAAATACCGTTTATCTGTGTACCTATTTTTATGGTGGTCAAAACTTGATACTCATATGGGTAAAAACATAATCTACACTGGTCAATCTGTTTTGGACTAAAATTTGGATTATGCCAACACTTTTCGACCAATTTTATATTTATACCGTAGCAACGCACGGGCACTTTGCTAGTCTTTATAGTATAGCTAAAAGGCCGGCCCACGTGACCCATTGGCCTTGCTATTTTGCGTCGGGCCAGTGACCTAACGGGCCGACCCGACCCAATCACACAACGACCAACTCGACTGAGATCCGTAACGGCAACGACCACGGCAGCACCTCCAATATAGCTGGCCCGTTCCGACACGGCACGCTAGCGATTAGGACCCGTGTCGTGCCTGGGTCAGCACACGGGTCTCGATTCGAGGTTGGGCACGGCACGACAAGCACGAATAGGACACGCAAATGAAAAATAAAAAATATGTAAAAATAGTTATAAAAATTCAAAAAATTAAGTAAAAATAGGTGTAAAATCTTTAAAAAAAAAAGTTAATCGTGTCGTGTCGTGCCGGCCCGCATGCTGGAGCGGTCCGGACATTAACGTGTCTCTGCCTTGCCGCGGCCAATTTAATATCGTGTGTCGTGCCTGCCGTGTCAAAAAAAAAAGCTCGGTCCATTTGACCGGGCCCATTTCGACAGCTATAACCTCCATCTCCAGCCTCCTCCAACCGCAACGCGTCACCACCACGCCACCACCTCCTCCCACTCCGCCTCCCCACAACCGCCTCCCGCTCCGCCCTCTCCAACCGGACCGCCTCCCGCTCCGGCCCCTCACCAGCGCCTCCCTGACCGGCCTCGCGATGTCTTCCGCGGAGGCAGATGCCGCTGTGGAGACGGAGGGTCCGCCCGGCAACGGCCTCTCCCGCGGCGCCGACCGCTGGAAGCCCTCCGCCTTCCACGGCCTGGACCCCCTCGGAAACCCCCGCGACCGCCGCGATCCCTTCGTCCAGCGTAAGGTCAGCCACCTCTTCTCCGACCCCACGATCCGCAGGGTAGTCGGCGGCCATGTCGCCGTCCTCCGCGCCGTCGCCGAGTTCGCCGATGACACCGACACCGACTCGACCTCGTCGTCGTTCGAGAATCTCTGCAACGAGGAAGCTGAAAAGGCCCCCGCCGACCTCCCCGTCCCCTCCCCCCAGCCCAAGCACCCGGACGCGCCGGTCGAGAAGTGCGTCAGCGTCACCGTCGCCAGCGCCACCGCCGACGTCCAGGCGGAGGTCCCCCGCCGACGCAGGCCTTACGACATACTCATGCCCAAGATGCTCGTGCCGCAGCCCACGTACTCTATCTCCGACGACGATTTGCCCGATCTGGACTTGGACACCGAGCCGGATGTGGCCTCTCCCGCCGGTAAGATATGAGAGTCCTTATCTGTCTTATTTCCGTAGTGCGAAAGGGGTCGTTCACTGGTTTACACAATATTGCAGCTTCAGTATCCATTGAGAAAACTAGGAACGTCTTACTCTTAACATTTCGGTCACTTAATCACAAGTGGTTCTGACTTCCATATCCAATACAGATGCTGTCAGTATGTCACCAATTTTATTGTTTTGCTTCAGTTTAGGCTTATCAAATCATTCTATGTTCTTATCAGATACCTCAAGTACTTGACCAAGGTGTACTGGAAGAAGCACAAAGTGCGGGACTGGCTTTGTTTGATCGCAGTCAACAAGGGACACAACGTGTACGAGCTCCGGTACTTCAACATTGCCGAGAACGAGGTCGAGGAGGAAGATTAGAGTTCATTCCACTTATATTGTAGTATTGAGCTTGTTGAATTTTGACACTTGAATCTGAGTACCTCTAGTTATCCACCTATCCTTGTGTCGTGCTCTGGTGAACATGGATGGTTTAATTTTAAGAATCCTTATATTTTGTTCGTGCCGACTATGAATTCATATGTTGTGAACCTAGAAGTTATGGATATTTGTTCTTGTGATGTATTGTGCTGCTTTGCTCGTGTTTAATTTTGAGACATTTCCTCTTCTAATTCCCAGGATCCTGATAGCATGCTTGCATAATTCTGACATGCGTAGTCAATTCCATTTAAAATGTCATGTGCAGTGTTAGCAATAGCGGACTATCAGACTTGAGGTTAATTTTTTGTAGAGCCCGGACTATCAGACTTGAGGTTAATCTTTCGTAGTGACAGGTATAGCGGTATGTGGCTGTCTGCTACAGTGATAACTGCTAAGCGAGATAGTGTATCAGATGTCTGTGTACAATGGACTGAAATTGCAAACCTGAAATGCAACAATGGACAGAAAACTCTTTTAGTCTAAATGTAGATGACCTTACCTAAAGAATGTAGATGACCTAGTACAGGCTAAATGTTTCAAAAAAAAATATTGATTCAAAGTATCTGGTATAAGACAGAAAAGGAATATGCAAAGAAAATGTTCAGAACAATAAGCAAGAAGCCACTGAACTTTCAATATTTTAGCACAAAATTGTACAGAAATCACATCTTCAGGAATATTTGATGACGGCTCGGGCAAACAGATTCAGGAATACATTATATCTTCATCAAAGCAGACAATTGTCTCCCTCCTGTCCTGCACCCTTGCATGGCAACAATATTGTGTGGCAGAACTTCAACTCACCAAAAAAATACTCTATTCCAGAAAGACACAACTCTAGTCTCTTATTACATCACCTCTATTTCCACAACGACAATGTCTTGAGCCTATTATATGATGGGCCAGAGATTATAACCACTGGTTACCATGGAAACTACCGATTTTCAGATGAATAAGAACAAACGAAGACAGGGACTGCTAAAGTAATTTGTTCCATCAATATCAGAAGATAGTGTCAAACAGACTAAGGACTCCAGCAAATTCGCTTCCACCAAAATAGATTTGGGCAGTAGCATGGTGAAATATATGACAAGACTTCAATTATTGCAGACCAACTAGAGAAATGATCCACAAATAAATCATATATAAACTGTCCTAATTTTCCTGCGATATCATATTTGAAATCTCATGCTTGGGCTGGATCTGCGAAACTGGCAAGAAGCAAACCTGGTCAATGCTGGTCTTGGGAAACCTTCAAGTTTATTCATGCTAATATACATCTAATATGAATCTGCTTATTATAAAAAACAAAACCTGAATTTTGATTTATACACAAAAGAAAATCAAGCTAGAATTTGACAACCACAAAACCGCACCGAGCTTCAAACGATCAGACCCAAATAACCTAATGTATTACTGCACACAGGAAAAATCTGACAGTCACTATTAGAAGGAATGAACATCACTGTAAGATAAGCACTAACCATTCTCAACATTCGGAGTACAAAACCATGATCGCAACTAAGTTGAACTATTGTAGAGTGCTACCCTCGTTAAGTGACCACTGATCAGTGATCACCATACATGTATAGGGTTGTCGCCGCGAGGTGCAAAATTTCCCAAATAGGTGAAATTTCTATGTCCAAAAAAGAGACAAATAAATGAGGAAAAAATCGGTATATTTCCTACGGAAAGTTCTGGCCTTTAGCATAAATTTGGAAGCTATGCAATGAGTACAGCAATCTTGTCACAAAGGTTGAGGACAGTTATCTCATTTCTTTTTCAAGTACCGGCATAAGATGTTGTCTGCTACAATGTAAGTCATTGTGTTATCGTAAAAATGACTGTTATACCATGTTCACGCTTAACTTGGTATGCCTGCAGTCTGAAGCTAGAGCTTGTAAATGTGGAAGCTATAGCGAAAAATACATGAGGGAAAAAAGGATATAGTTTTTTAGAGAAAGTAGTGGCCTAGAGCGTGTAAATGTGGAAGCTATACAATCAGTACAACAATCTTGTCACAAAGGTTGAGGACTGCTATCTCATTTCTTTCTCAAGTGCTGGCATAAGATGTTGTCTGCTACGTGCAATGTAAGTCATTGTGTTATCGTACAAAGGTGACTGGTATATCGACTATCGCTTAACTTCTATACCTCCATGTCTGAAGCCACGGACTGTTGTAGGTCTATTGTATGTATATTTTCACATGACAAATCTATTGGAACAAATCTGTACCGCCTACCTATCATGAAACACGAGAGAGACTTGATATTTGTCGCTATATGAATGAAAACCGTTTGATATTTTTTCTTTAATCCGTAGCAACGCACGGGCATTCAGCTAGTGTCACTAGTAAATAACTATGGAACGGCTCTAGTGCAAAACGTCACTAGTAGCTGGTCTACTATAAGTGTTCTTCTACTAGTGCACCTCTTACGAAGGAAGGGGTGTGACATGTGGTGTTGTCGAATAAGCATGTTGGTTTCAATATTATCTCTCAAGTCCACTAAACATTGGGACTCTCATTTCTCGAGAGGTCTAATGAATGTAAAAAATAGCCCTTTTTTAGGTTTATCATATTATTAGACATAAATTTGTGACAACTAAAAAGATGGCGGGCCTAATCTTTGTATTGATCCTCTTTCGCCTTAGACTACGCTTTATGTTATTTCGCATCGTTTTTTTTGGGTTGCAAGCATCTTACTATTTAAAGGTCGAGTGTTACTCTTTGATCGTATCGTCTTGCATGAGTACGATATAGGTCGGGTAGAGAAATATGATATACATATCCTTTTAACTCGTGTGTATAAATTTTACCTATACCATTGCCCACGGTATGAAAGTTTACCTCACCCACACTTGGTAGGTACACTTATCTCACTTGGTACACACTGATAGATCTCCGGTACGCAATAGTTCACAGCCCACCACAAACCGCATCACACCGTTTTCTTCTACTCTCTACTGGTTAGCCCTACCGTCCTACTTTACTTGCAATCGACCCATGTGGGCTGAAAAGTTAATACCTTAGTGGACCTATAGAGGAAAGAACTCTAAAAAAAAAGACCTATAGAGGATAGATGGAGGACGATGATGTTGTCACCGACTCCATGCCTAGCGGCGGTGTGAAAGGGTGAGACGGTGGATCGACAAATCGACGGTGTACATGTCATGCCAAAATGGGTAGTATTTTGGTATATCCATGGGTACATGATGCACTCATGCTCTACCCGTGGGTACAAAAGTGTGCCTCCGTACCGTATCGATATCACCATATGGTAGGGGTACTTGTATCAACGGGTACAATTCTCAACCTTAATCTTGATGTGAACTTATGAAGAAATGAAAACTCCCTTATAAAAACTTAGATGGTTTGGCCGGCTGGTCAAGTGATCAATGTTTGGAAGCGTACATGTTCTCCATGGCATAAGGAAGACCGGTGCATTTCTCCGCCCAATTCCTCATCAATCAGCCCAACAGATCACGAGCCTAAACCTGAGGCATCAATCATCAACTGTTCTTAATTTGCTGTAATTCTGCCCAACCGATCACGAGCCCAACAGACACTTTGTACCCTTTGTACAGTTTTTATTCTTTCTTTCCCTGTTCTTAATTTGCTGTAAATCTGTAACAGACTTTGGTTCGTTCTCTTCTCTTAATTAAAAAAGATCACAGCGCTCGCTATGCTCGTCACAAAAAAATCATCAACTCGGCACGCCCAAAAAGTCTCTCGGAGGTGCTCATAGGGGTAGGGTGTGCGTGCGTGCGTTCATAGGGATGAGTGTGTACGCGTGTATATGAGCGCTTGCGTTTTACTGTGTTTCTCAAACAAAAAAAAGAACACGCTTGTCGGGAATCCAATCCCCCAAACCCTGTCCAGTTTAGTTGTCAGCCAGTTGTAATGATGTGGTACAGATTCGTCATACGAATATACAAAATGATATACAGTACATACATAACACCGAGGAATTAGAGCTAGTCACGAGTGGAGTAACGCGCAAAGTGCCAGTGGAGAGGACGCTCGTCTTGGAATATGAACAGATGCGCGCGACCATAAGCTCGATCAGCTCACTCTAAGCGCCAGCTATTATCAGAGTAGTTAACGCACTAGCGCTGCAAAAGCATGTCATGTGACTGAGAATCCTCGATCGCACTGGCTTAGTGCCATGGCGGGATAAACAATTGCCGACATTTTCCGTTTGCTTTTATCCATCGTTAATTCTGCCTCTTTTCCAGAGCACTCAGCGCGTGCACTGAAAGGCCTATTTCTGGAAGCACTGACGACGCAACTGCTAGTCTGTGTCACAGCAATTGCAATGATTTTCTGTCAGTCAGAAAAATCGCAGCGACTAGCGACCTTATCGATCATAAGGAGATCTTTGTAACATTTTTGGGCAACAAAGCGCCTCAGTAACAGTCGATTTCTGAGACTAAAGTAAGCTAACCTCGGGTAAAAATGGATACGCCGCCGGTAATTCCACTTTCCGTGTCTATAAATAGGCTGTCCTTACTGAAGCAAGCAGCCACAGGCAGCAAAATCTGAGCTCGGACGCTCACTCCGATCGACTAATGGCCTCCAAGCGCGCTCTCCTCGCGGCCGCCATGATCGTGACGGCGGCGGCGTGCGTGCTCGGCACCGCGGAGGCGAAGCTCGGCAGGCTCGTCGTCACCGGCGTCGTGCCGTGCAGCACCGGCAGCCTCATCGACATCGCCACCTCCCCCGCGTTCCCAAGTACGTCCACTCACCTGCTTGCTCAATCCTGTTGACAGACAGTGACACACATGGCTGTGGTTTTTCGGCAGACGCGGACGTGGAGCTGCGGTGCGCGGGCAAGGTGGTGGCCGGCGCGACGACCAACACCAACGGGTCGTTCACGATGGAGGCGGACCTGACGAGCGCGCTGGCGGCGTTCATCGGCGGGTGCTCGCTGGTGGTGGACACGCCGCTCATCAAGTGCGACGCCCAGCTGCCGCCGGCGGGGAGGCTCGTGTCCTACCTGCAGGGACCGCTCACCAGGCTGCTCGGCGGCATCTTCCACCTCTTCCCCGCCGGCTTCTCCTTCCACGGCCGGTGAAATTAGCTTTTGCCAGTCCAACGATCTCATATTTCGTTAATTACCTCTTGTGAGCATGGTGATGAAATGTATGGTAATTAAACTGAGCAGCTAGCTAAGATGCTCATATTTCGTAAATCTGGACGTTGATTGAAGTTCTAGTTAAGAGTTATATTGTCTTCCAGAGTAATATATAGCACGACTAATTATTACTGTTGTCACTCGCCTTGCTTGTAAAAGAATCATCTAAGGTGAGTTCGCCGGATTCGTTAGTAGTGTAACACACTCGGTAAAGGATTTGCTGAGTATTTTGTTACCTTTACCGTTTCATACTCAGCAAAAAAACAGAATTCCAGTAGTGATTCACCAAATACGGCGGAAGTTTTCATTTTCCCCGAATGAGATTTGAAGGCTCGCAATCGATACATCATAGCGGTCCTTTCGCTGGGCTAAAGTGCAGGATAAAAGTCAGGAAAGTGATCAGATGCCACTCTGAGTTGTTCATTGCCTCCATGCCTAACTTTAGTTCAGCTTTCATCATTAATCTTTGCTATGTTGACCGACACATTCACAGATATCCGATGTAATAAAATGGACCAGTACACATGGGCTTATCTCAGAGACACCCCACGTATCAAAGGTTAGACAGGGTTCTAACTAATGTTGAATGGAAGCAAAAGTTCCCTCTTGTCACGATTAGGGCTCTTCCTCGTGCCGGATCCTACCAACCCCACAGCTTCTCGATTCAGGTGAACAAGATCACTTCGGGAACACAACTCAATTGTCCTTTGAACGTTTTCAATCATTTACAAGATCAGAAGTTTACACGATACACACAAGCTCCATCATATAGAAACATGTTACAAATAGCACATATATGCATGGATAATACTATTTCTGAATCGCCAACCAAACCGATTCAATAAACCTGTGTGACCATCTCCAGTAGGTGCACCTAAAGTGCTAAAGCTCTCACTCTTGCGTACAGTAAACTGAGGGCCAACTACAGAAGAATTTGCAGAAGTAATAGATAAACTTGCACTTGGAATCACCGTGAGGTGCCCTGAGAGGCTTCAGTTTCCAATTGAACAATGGGATACAACTGTGGAACCACTACTACGGAAAATTATCTGTGGCGAGGGCAAGACCCCGTCCGTAAGTTTCTTTGCTATTGATTCTTGTTCATCCCTGTCTGTTGGAAAGATGCCCCCAACCCAAGGAGATACTGTGACCATTGCCTCACAGCGCTCGCATGGCATTTCACCATCTGTCAAAAGAACCGACTTCAAGTCTGGAGCTCGATCCATCAGGTTTCTTACAAACAACAAGTGTTGTTCCAGTTGGGGCCTAAAACCAGCAAACTGGAACTCTTTCAATCGCCACTTTTTACAGCTCCTGAACCCAGGCATATTCCACGAAGGTTTAACTCTTTGAGCACCATAATATATTATTTTTTGTTCGTTGGGCTCACGGCATGGATGAAAGAACATCTGCATTCAACCCCCAACACAAAATTAGAAAGGAATAGTAGGAAAGCAAAGCACATATTGTATTTCGACATATCCGCTGCCAATGAACGCAAAGCACCGGGGCACACGTATTGCTGGAAGGAAAATGAGCCAAGGTGCATTCAAAAAGGATTTTCAGAAGCTAGCTGGTGAAGGCTAAAACCTTAGTAACCCAATTGACCTGAAGACCTTCTGGGCTAAACAGGGCACGGACAAATTTGTAACAATCAGCTAAAGGACAGGGCGTGTTTACGGCCTTGTAGGTTCCAACGCTGCATTTTGGTCTGAGTTATTGTCTGTCGCTGCATTTTGGTCTGAGTTATTGTCTGTATCTGCTCTTGCCAATCTGCAGAAAGTTGTTAGAAGTAGCTAGTAGCCATGTTCGTTACTTGGATTTAATTTACTTGCCTATTTCGAGCTTCAGCGGTGCAGCGAAGTACGAAATCTATTTATATCTGTCAATTCAGAACTTCTAGTGTAACACCAACAGTCTATCTCTAATTTTGAGGGCATTTGATACTTCAAATGTCTTTTATAGTCTGAACTGCATTGGTTTAATTGGAGGTTTTCTCTAGTGAAAGTTCAACTGCAACCGCTTCCCTTTATAGGAGTAGGTGATGTAGGTTAATTTTTAATATCTGTCATATCTGACAAATATATGCATTAAATACTCTCATGGCTAGTGCTCCACCAGGCTTTAAGCAAGTAAAACGCCTGATAGTTTCTCTTCATTCTGCTCTGGTTTTATAATGTGCAATTGTGCTCTGGTTTTATTTTATAAGAAAAATGTGCAATTGTGCGCAACCAAGCATTATTATTTGTGCGCCTTATGTTAACACCTTGGAACACATTATAGGCTTTAGTATATGTTTGTAGCAACTTTTTATACCTAAATTCAAGTTTCGCTACCTTAGCAGGTTTCTCACAGTATGAGAAAAGATCAAACTGCGCAGGTTTCATTGCACTGAGGTAAAAAAGGCAGATTGCCTCCCACCAAAGCCTATCCTACACTATGGTGGTGTTCTTAGATTTGAGTCAGATAGACTTGCATGTATTCCAACTAGAAGTTGAAAAGAAAGAGTACAAGTACCTGGATATCAAACATCTCAACAGATGGAGCAGCTTCTAGGAGATTTAATGTCCATAACAGGTCAAAGTCCATATAGATGCCATGAATAGACAGCTTCTTTAGCTTTTTAAATGCAGTGCAAAGTTGTTTTCCTTCTGGTTGCATCCAGATCTGATGAACAAAACAAATACAGAAAAGGCAAGAATGAAATGATTGTATGTACATTGAGGCAAGTTAGTTTGCACTAGGATAGTTATTTGCTAAGCAATGGGATGCTTACTGACAACTGTAAATCATAAATAAAAGGAAATAACTTGGTCAAGGAATGAACCATCAAAACAAGAGAAATCCTAGCACTGATCCAACTTGCATTTCTTACTTTATGAAATAGCACAACCACAATATAACAACTACCTACTGAAATTACCTTTTCTCCATGAAACCTTAAAGTTAGAGTATGAATGTTGGTTACACCATGTAGAACCTGGTTTAAACTAAACACTTGGTGACGGAGAGTTGCAGAACAGTGGAGGCACATTTCCTTGAGCGATGGTACAGAACCAAAGCACAAGGGAGCCTCAAAATACACCCAGTGCTGCCAAAGGAGCCGCTCTAGTTTCGGAAGGCAGAGCACCTCGGCTCTACTCACTGAGGGCAAGTAGGCTTCTAGAACTCTGAGATTCGAATCTGGCGCATTGATCTTCCATACAGAACCATGCCCGGTGTCACAGTGGTCTAGGATAAGGTGCAGCAGTTGTTTGCAGCAGTCAAACAGGAGGTGGTTCATGTCTCGTTCAGCAAGACTAACATTATGCAGATGGAGCCTTGTGAGACAACGAAGAACACTAGGATAAGAACTGAAAAATCCAACCACATCCCGACCTTGCTGTACCATAACGTCCTTTTTGCAGTCCTTGATCTCCTTGTCGTTTAAGATTGCAAGTTCCAGTTCTTTTATGATCTCGCTGTCAATGGCGTTGCTAACTAGCAGGCCAATGTCATTAGAGTAGTTGCCCATGGGATAGAGCTTAAGGCATAGCTTAGTGATGGTGCGTTTCCCACGGGGCTGAGCCAAGAAGCTGCTAGTAGCTCCTGTTAGAGCCGCCATTGCTTGATCAATCTGGCGTGCAGCCCCTGAGCATGGGGCACTAAAGAAGTCCATGACATGAAGTTTGAGCTCTGGAAGTAACCAGGGCAGGTTTCTCCACCGCGTCGATAACACACTAGTCCTTGCTGCAGTGGCAAGATCGAGTGTCCCCAAGATAGAGATTAAGATTTCATCGGTCAGCACGCTGAGACTATCTTCTTCAGCAAAACCTCTTATTTTCCGTGTTTGGAACCTGGTTCCTGTGTGATGTAAACTGTGGATGGTTGCTTTATTTATAATAAAGCGGGGCGAAAGCCTGTTTCGAGGGCTATCTTCTTCATCTACACTCTGCAGCAATAATACACATCCTCCATGAATACAGTTATGTTAACATGTTAAGACTGAAGCAAAAAAGTAACAGTTGCAAAGAAATTGCATCGCTATTGTTCTGATACTATGTAAGATCAGATCATTTATTCATCATAAGTTCATAACTATTCATCATAACTAAAAAACATGGGATAGCTGCTGGAGAGCCGTGGAAAGCAGGGCACAGCAAACTCGAAATCAAAAGTACTAGAAGCTACAAAGAACTTACATGTCCGGGCACATTATTTGACTCCGCGGATATTAGCCTCCAACCGTGCCTCCAAGTCCAGGATGCCATGAGCGCTCGCTAGTCTTTTATATTTTATTTTCGGGGGCGCTCGATCGTCTCTGTTTTAATCACGGAGGAGAAGCAGCTAAAGCGCTTGATCTGTCTCTTTTTTCGTTCTTTCACGGAGAGGGGAAGCCGGAGGAGACAAGAGAACCAATGCTCTAGACGGGTCCGACCAGAACCAGAAATAGAGAATCTCCAACTTGTCCGAGCCGAAATCGATTCGCGCAAAATAGATCGCGTGATGTTTTCCTTCCCGGATTTCTTCTCCCAGAGTAAATGTTCGTTCGTTCCGCTCCTGAAAATCAATCCAAATCCAATCACCACCCCGCCGACGGCAGCACGAATGGAAAAAAGGAAAAGAGAAGCAGGGACCTTCGAGATGCATATTTTGAGGTCGGCGGGGCTCCGGGCTCCGGCAGTGCCTGCTGGACGGCGGCTTGGCGTAACCCTAGACTGGATCCACGACAAGATGTCAACCGACGAACGCGCCTAGGAACGTACGTGATGCTCTGTAACGTGGATGCCTTCAGCTCGTGAAAATAGATGGTATTGCCTGGTTGCCAAATGAAATACTATGTTTTATCTAGCTAGTTTTATCTAAAGCAATTGTTCTTCTCACCATGCATTGTTATTGTCTCCTCCGGCTTCCCCTCTCTGTGAATGAACAAAAGAGACAGATCAAGCGCTTTAGCTGCTTCTCCTCTGTGATTAAAGCAGAGACGATCGAGCGCCCCCCGAAAAGTTTGAGCTCTGCATTGTTAGTGCATCTTAGACTTGGTTGAAGTCTAGCCAGGATGCACTATGTGAATTAGGGACATACAGAAGGGTAATAAAGAACCCTTAAAATTTTACTCATTCATCCATACAATGTATATCCTTGTGAACAGTATGGAGAAAAGAGATTGCATGCTCCCGAGCTCAGTGATCCTGTTTGAAATACAACCACATTTTTTAAAGATATTTCTTACATACGCGGGTGTGGGGGGGGGGGGGGGGATACTGCAAGACCTACAGAAAATGTAACAGTCGTTTTTGTCAGCACGATCAAAATCTCAAATTAGATCAACACTCGGGGAGGTGGTCGATCAGAGTAAACCTATGTCGGACAGCAACAACAAACGCTCGTAGTGTGTCTTACGATTTCACCATTAAAAAATGAAAATAATCAAGGTCTACATCACCATACGGATGTTCCTACACTAACATGCATTAATTGACCTATCAAGGAAAATATAATCCATTTTGGGGGACACTCACCAATTGTTAACCTTCACAATGCTTGATATTTTTGGCCCTTAAATGTAAACAACCTTTTAGACTTGACCTCTTACTCCACTAAAAACAATTTTGTGGTTTCACAAACGGTACTCAACTGGGACAAGAATTTAAAAGGTAGAATAAGAAATGAATGGAAGAAGAAGGATAATCTAGAAAAACATACTCCCTTCGTCCGCGAGAAACTGTACATGTAGCATTCAAATAAATTCCATGAAAGAGTGTACATCTACACTCCCAATACACTTTACCCTTAATTTAATCATTATTAATTGACTCATGCAGTAAATTGAGGTATAGCTATTGGCTGCATGTCCTGTCTTAATTACTACATGTAACAAATCTCATTTAATCGCGTTCTCTCAATGGTCACAAGCACTTATAAAGTTGTGCCATGGAGTTAAGTCTCCATTTCTCTTGATCTATGTGCAAATCTCTAGATGCACACTCTCTTGAGGACGGAGGGAGTAAGTGTTCCAAATTGAAAAACAACGTGTGAATGTAGAAAGCAAAACAATTATAGAAAAATCTACTATTTCCAAATGTAAAACCTTTACAGATGACCTAGAGTCTCGAAAAAACTTTCTAAATCATCTTTTACATTTTTCAGTTCTGCTTTTCATTTTGTGTGCTATCTTAAATGATGGGTATGTGAAGCCAGCACCACATCATCCATCAAAGCCTGATACAATAAGGTGAGTCTAAATGATTTCGAAACAAAGGACAAAGAATGATCGATATTGGATTTATGAAGAAAACTAAGTTTGACTTATAATGTTAGTAACACCCTTGTACGATTACGGCAACACAAACACACAACCAAAAAATGGAACCCCCCTAAATGTCATGCTCTCCCGGCCAGGCAAGCAACAAAATTGCATGGTTAACATCTTGTCACCAATTACTCCAAAACGTCATGTCTAGCGCAAATCCTAAAACATACTACTTGCCTCGTTTTCATGAAGGATGTCAACCGAAGGGTTTGGCAGCGTGAATACTCACCACTGCTAGCCACTTTGCTCATGCTAGTACCTCTTCACATGCTTATTTGAGTCCATATAACCAAAGTCAACGTCCATAAGGTCAACCTCTATAGTAGATCGTCAAGATCCGCAACATTCTTGAACTCTAGCCCACTCGCGCGCATAAATATCCTTCGCCAATTGCCTCCAAAGTTAAGATTTACCGAAAAGCAATGTTACTACTTCCCAAGCCAAGTAGTCGAAGAGGCTGACACACTTTAATTATGAGTATGAGCAACAAATTAAGTGCAAATATTAGATCATCTTGAGGGAAGATCTCGTCTCGATGAAAATCCTACAAAACTCGGTCATATGCTCTGCTCAAGCGTGTTCGTCGTGTATACATTGCTAGCGCCTGATCTAACGATGGCGGTGACACGGGCTTCCAGTGCCTCGTAGCACTACTTTTTCACTACTTTTTCACAATGTTTCACATTGTTTTATGTGAAGGTGGCTCTGGGCCAGCTCTTCCACTGGACGTTGCCCGCCTCCCTCTTTCTGTTCCAGTGAACAACTCTCCCAAGTCCCAACAATTACGTGGTTCTTAATTAATAAACAACAGTCCAAAGTCTATTTTTTTAATAGTATTTGTTTTTATAACAGCCCTTCCTTTTTTTAGGTTAACAGTCCCAACTTTTATTTGGTATTTTTTAGGGCAACAATTCCAAAGTCCCAACTCTCCCTTGTGAAAAAGTTTCCACCTGTTAAGGCCCGCGCAGGCTTGTTTGTGCGCCCAATAACGAAGTCTCGTCCAGCCCAAATTAAAGAAACAAAGGCCGAAAACTTTGGCCCAGCCTACCACAACTCTCCGCCACATCATATTTAGCTCCACTCCTCACTCCGCCCTAAACCCTAGCATCCATCCCGCCGCCTCCCTCACCGCCGCCGCCGCCGCCGCTGCTGTCGCCACCGCGCAACCATGGTAATCTCGTATTACTCCTCCTCCTCTTTGTCTCCTGAACACTACGCCTTCCTAACACCGCCCGTTCCTGCCGCTACCAGGGTATCGACCTCGAAGCCGGCGGCCGCAACAAGAGGACCAAGCGCACGGCGCCCAAATCCGACGATGTCTACCTCAAGCTGCTCGTCAAGGTCAGTTCCCCTTTTCGGCCCGGCACATCCCGCGTTCACCTGCCCAGCGAAACCAGATTTGATTCAGTTCCGCTTCCTGTTTGTTCGTAGCTCTACCGCTTCCTGGTGCGGAGGACCAAGAGCCACTTCAACGCCGTGATCCTGAAGCGCCTGTTCATGAGCAAGACCAACCGCGCGCCGCTCTCGATGCGCCGCCTCGTCAGGTTCATGGACGGGAAGGTATCCATCTCCCGGCGCCAGTTATTTCGGTTTCGGATCATCCATCCATGTGAAACTTATCTGACCGGTGTCTGTCGTTGTTTGTGTGAGTGTAGGGTGACCAGATCGCTGTGATCGTTGGCACCATCACCGACGACAAGAGGGTCTATGAGGTGCCCGCCATGAAGGTGGCTGCTCTCAGGTTCACCGAGACGGCGAGGGCCAGGATTGTCAATGCTGGTGGCGAGTGCCTCACCTTTGACCAGCTCGCCCTCCGTGCTCCGCTTGGACAGAACACGGTATGGTTTGGGTTTTTAGTTTTTTGGCCTACTGTATTTGCTTTGGTAGTAATGATTCTTATCTTGAATGACTTGGTAGCCCTAGATTTAGATTCGAAGCAGAAAATTCTAATAAATTGAACTTAGTATTATGCTAGACGACTCAATGGGGACGAATCAGACAGTAGTTCATGCTCACATTTTGTGGTAGGCTATTTCGTTGACAATGTAATTTTTTTGTTTAAGAATAAATCATTTGTCTTCTTGTTTGGGTGTTAACAGTCAGCGCAGGCTCAGTTTTTATAACAGCTGTCTAAATATATATATGGTTGGCTCAAAGACCATTACATTTCTTTTCATTGTTGCATTGGTGTCTAATTTCAAACTGAAGCAGCCCATTGCATTTCTGTTCATGGTTGCATTGGTGGCTAATTACAAACTGAAACAGCCCATTGCATTTCTGTTCATGGTTTGCATTGGTTGCTAATTTCCAACAGAAACAGCCCATTGCATTTCTGTTCATGGTTACATTTGCATCTTATTTCAAACAGATACAGTCCATTGAATTTCTGTTCATGGTTGCATAGGTGTCGAAGTTCAAACATAATCAATTTTCTCAATGACTATCAAAGAGTTGTACATGCTTAGGAAGGCTTGTGTGCTTTAATTACACTTCACATAGTGCTCATGGTTGCATAGTTACCCAACAGCAGCTCATTGAATTTCACTTAGGAAATAATCCTAATTGTACATGCTTATTTCCAGGTAGTAGTTGGGGCAATATTTAGCAAGGCTTGTGTGCTTTATTTCCCATTATTAAGAGTTGTTTTAAACTTGAATGTGTTCTCTTCACATAGTGTAAATGTGCGTTGATGTCATACATGGTAATACAGCGTGTAGATTTGTGCTGCTGTTGTTTCCTAACATATTTTTGTAGAATCTCATATTCTCATTGTACATTAATACATTATACTGAATCTAGAAATGTTGACATTTAGTCGTGTAGTGAAATTTAGTGGTATCTAATTATTCTGTTTGAGATGTGTCAACACATGCTATGATGATTAAAAGGTTTCATCTTTTTCCTATGTTAGTTGTGCACATCACTATAAGTAATAAACCTTTGAGCCGTTATTCATGAGAAGCTTGTATACAACCTTTCTAACAACTTTCATTTTCTTAATAATAGCTTCTCCTGAGGGGTCCCAAGAACGCCAGGGAAGCTGTCAGGCACTTTGGCAAAGCTCCAGGAGTACCACACAGCCACACCAAGCCATACGTCCGCTCCAAGGGCAGGAAGTTTGAGAAGGCAAGAGGAAGGAGGAACAGCAGGGGCTTCAAGGTTTAAGTTGCAGCAATTTTTGGCACCCTTGTGTCATATTTGCTCTTGTCTTGTTCGTCATCGTTGTATTTTTGGGGGTACCAGAATCAGTACTGTTTTAGATGCCAGAATGTTGTGTTGATGAATATTCAGAACGAGTTAATGTTTGGTTCCATGTTTTGCATCAAAATATTTTGTTTGCAGGCCAGTTATTAATATCCTTTTGTGCTATCAGAAGTTGCCTCAGTTGGCCGTGTGATTGGTCAATGGGTTTGTGATGACGGTGTCGAAGTGTACTGACTTGAGCGTGTCGCCTATATCTAAGCATTTGTGCCTAATGTTGTGCGTCCATATACACTGATTGAAGTTCGATACTCGGAGTTCTCATCAAAATTCCCATGTAAAACGAATGTGCCAAGTCCATTATTCAGCATTTGTCTATCCAGTGTGGATGTAGCTGAGCAATGATCAACTGTAATTCAGAAATCCATTGAAGGTCTAGACGCCATCACAGTATTGTATTCTGTCGTCAATATGCCTATTACGGCTTCACGGGATTGGAAAATAGAGGAATTCGAAAAACACAGTAATTTGATAGGATTGCAGGTGTCAAACAGAGGATTGCAAAACAGAGGAAAACTACATGAATGGTCATTTGGATGATACACAGGAAAAGTGTCTCGATCCTACGCGAATGAGTGTGAAAAAGAGGGTAGAGTGGATGTTGAAATTCCTATGAAATTGAGGTGTAGGAATCCAATCCATATAAATTTTAAAGGCATTTCATAGGAAAAAATCATAAGGATTGAAATCATATGAAAATCCTTTAAAAATCACTAAATCCAAAGAGGCACTTAGAGATTCGTTATTATGTTGCGGATGTTCACCGTCTCTGACCACTTTAAATTAAAGAAAATAAAAAGGTCCACACGGTATTGAAGAAAATAAAAAGGTCCAAACGGTTGAAACCGCACAGCTGCACGAATCACGACGAGTTGATCCAGCGGCCGTTTGCGTCGGGTCGCGGACACAAAAGGGTTCTATTCGCGCCGTTGTCCGTTTGAGTCGCGCCCCAGTCCAGCGGCCCGACGCATATTTTTTGGCTGTTTTTTTTTCAAACTATTGAGAAGTAACATATAATTGCTTCTAAATAAGTGTAAAATTCATAAGGATGACACTGCAACCCTCGGCATGCCCACTGTACTGGCCTTACCATGCAAATGGACAGTTCTTCCACTCCCAATGCATACAGTCAATACTTCCTATCATGCCCCGTAAATCCTCTTTCCTCGTTGATCGACAACAGCCTAGCGGTGTCCTCAACTGTGAGCTATCTAAGTTAGACATCGTCGAAAACCTCTATGACAGCTCTGCAGAATCTGTACATGGACTCAAGGCAGGTGGACTCGCTCATTCGCAGATACTCATCTACGAGGCCACTCCATATGCGACTAGCTGCAGAACATTTTTGATAGGAAGTGAAGCGAAGCATACCAGTGGCATCGCGCCGGCGACGAAGTAGTCGTCGTGCGCCCTCAACCCGCTCACAATCCGCAAGAACAGCGGCCTTGACATCCGGTAGCGGCGCCAGAATCTTTGAGCATCAAAGATTGGTATTGTAGGATGAAAATAGTCGCGGTAGAGCTGGTAGTGTCCCCGTTATCGGTTGCGGAGGAGATTGGGCTTGCGGCCCTTCACCGATCCCCTATGCACCGGCGCCGAATAGGAGTACTCATTTATCACCATTGCCGTGGCCACCAAGAGCTCTGTGTCATCGTCGGAGTCCTCGTCCGAGGATGGCTCGATGAAGGTGTTGTAGAACTTCCGGATCCGCTTGCTCAGCTCCATCTACGGGGATAAAGGCACGGTTATGAACATTTGAGCCCTTGGTCGCTTGTAAAATGGCTCAGGTGGCCGGGATCTTACCTGGAAAACAGGCCAGGCAAATGGCCGAACACCTCGCGAGCGCGGAAGAAGACCTCCCCGGACGAAGCGGTCAGAAACGGTGGCCTATCATCCGGGAAGTGCGCGCACAGGTCACCGGCCGGCGATGGCGAGGCGGAGGCGGCGGACGGACGGTGGAAGAGGCGGCGTCCCGGAGGGGTGGCGGCGGCGTCGCGGGAACGAAGAGAAAGAGGAGGAAGGAGATTTGGAGGAAAATATAGGGTGTCACTGACGTGCGGGGCCGGATTAAAAGGGGAGGACGCGCGCGGACAGCGCGGTCTGTCCGCCACAACGCAAACCGACCCCAAATTTGGGTCGTGTTTGCGTCGCCGCGAACATCTCGGACATTTTGCGTTGGGCTGTGTTTTTCGCGGCACCGGACATTTCCGGACGAAAACGAACCGCACACGCCCGTTTACGTCGGGCCGCTGGAGATGCCTTAGGTTAAAAATCTGAGCGCTACGAATCCTGAAAAAAGAAGGTAAATCTCGCACAAAAAGGTAACCGAGCAGGAGGAAATCAGGGGAAATCAACACAGATGATGAAAGCACACGCGGCAAAATCGGAAGGAGACAACGCCAGATCGAGCAGCCGAGAAATCCTCGCGGCAGGAGAGGGCGTGGTCAGCCTGGGCGTTCGGTTTGTTCGGTTCGGTCTATTCGGTTTCCGACAATTTCGGTTATCCAGAAATGCTACCCATATTACGTTTGGTCTTTTCGGTCTTTATGTATTCGGTCTTCGGTCTGTTCGGTCCGGTCTTCGATCATGACTAAATCGACCAAATTAAGAAATAGCAGCGCAAGTACATATATTGATAGCAAAAAAAATGGCAGCGCAAGTGGGATCACAAACCTGAAAACAATGACAACAAACTTTGTACAAATACATACAAAATTGATAGCACAACATCATACAGTGGCAACATAAAATGGTAGCCCAAATGCATATAGTAACTCACAGCTCACAAATCTGAGATAACGAACAAGACATCAACCACTAACTTTTTTTGTTGTTGAGAAAAGGGATCAACCACTAACTAAGCCAGGGAGCAACGAACAACCAAAAAAAATAGGTGTAACGCTTGCTAGCATATAAATTCGGTCATTCGGTCTATTCGGGTTATCTAGATGTGCTGACCGAATTTCTAAACTAATTTCGGTCTTTTTTAATATACTACCCAAATTTGTATTGGTCTTTTCGGTCTCGGTCAGTTCGGTTTCGGTCTCGGTTTTTTCGGTTTCGATTTTCGGTCATCGATTTTTATGCCCACCCTTAGGGCGAGGCCTCCAACCCATTTGTTACTACTTACCTTAATTAATACGTTACATAATTTCTTTCAAAAAAAATACGTTACATAATTTGTTTTTTGAAACGCCTAGGGTTAATTAGGCTCCTTTAGTCCTTCCCTTCCTTAACGAAGAAGGATCCAGACGAATTTCAAAAAAAGAAGAAGGATCCAGACGAAGAAGGGCCCTTGGGTCAGCGAGAGAGAGAGGCCGGGCCCACTCGTCTCCGGTCGTCTCGCTCAATCATCATTACTACGGACGGACTCCCCTTTCCCCCCCCCCCCAGGAACCCCTCCACTCCAAACTCCTCGCCTTTTGTTCGCCGCCTCCCTCGCACAAGCATATTGGCAGGCGGCGCGGCGGGGGATGGGGAAAACACGGCGGCGGCGACCGCCGCCGCTGGCCCAAGGGGTGGACGCTGCTGCGGGGATGGTGTGGCGACCGGCGAAGGCGCCGCTGGAGGCGGTGGGAGCGAAGGACGCCGCCCGGATCGCCGTCCACGGGGAGGTCGAGGCGTCAGGCCTGCTGCTAGGGGCTCCTCCGGCGTCCAGGGGCGGGAAGAAGCAGGGGATTGCGGTGGACGGTCTCGATGGGGCTCCGGTTGTCGCCGCCACCTCCACACAGACACGGGAGGCGGCGGGAGGAGTGAAGGGCGGCGGCGCCAAAGGGGTTGCTGCGGTTGGGAAAATGTGGCGGCCGCTACGGCGACCGACCAAGGCGCCACTGGAAGCGAAGGACGGCGCCCAAGGGGATGCGGTGGTCGCCGCCGCCGTCCACGGGAAGGTCGAGGCATCGCCACTAGGGGCTCCGGTGGTCGCGGCGGGCGGGGAGAAGAAGGGGACGCTGGAGGAAGGGGTGGACGCTCTCGCTCCGGTTTCGACACGACAGGAAGCGGTTGGAGTCCAAGGGGTTGCGGTGGGGAAAATATGGCGGCCACGGCGACCGGCCAAGGCACCGCTGGAAGCGGCGGGAGTGAAGGATGCTGAAGGGGTTGCGGTCGACCGGGAGGTCGAGCCGTTGGTGCTAGGGGTTCCGGTGGCCGCGGCAGCCGGGGACGGCGAGAAGGGATCACTGGAGGATGGGATTGCGGTGTGCCAGATGGACGCTCCGGTTATCGCCACGACAACACAGGAAGTGGTGGGAGTGAAGGACGCCCAAGGGGTTACGGTGGGGAAAGTGTGGCGGCCACGGCGACGGGCCAAGGCACGTCTGGAAGCTTCGGGAGTGAAGGACGCCCAAGGGGCTGCGGTGATCACTGTCGACGGGAAGGTCGAGGCATCAGTCATAGGGGCTCCGGTGGTGGTCGTGGGCAGTGAGAAGGGGCCACTCCCACTGGAGGAAGGGGTTATGGTGTGCCAGATGGACGACGCTCTCGCTCCGGTTACGACACGACAGGAAAAGGTCAGAGTGAAGGATGCCCAAGGGGTTGTGGTGGGGAAAATGTGGCTACCATGGCGACGACAACCGGCGGAGGCACCACTGGAAGCTTTGGGAGTGAAGGACGCCGAAGGGGCTGCGGTGATCACCATCGACTGGAAGGCTCCGGTGGTCGTGGCGGCTAGGGGCGGTGAGAAGGGGCCATTGGAGGAAGGGGTTATGGTGTGTCAGGTGGACGCTCTTGGTGGGGCTCCGGTTATCGCCATGACACAACAGGAAGCGTTGGGAGTGAAGGACGCCGAAGAGGCTGCGGTGGGGAAAATGTCGCAGCCACCGCAACCGTCGAAGGCACCACTGGAAGCGGTGGGACTGAAGGATGCTGAAGGGGTTGCAGTGATCGCTGTCGATGGGGAGGTCGAGCCGTTGGCGGTAGGGGTTCCGGTGGTCGCGGCAGCCGGGGACGGGGAGAAGGGATCACCGGAGGATGGGATTGTGGTGTGCTCGATGGACGCTTTTGATGGGGCTCCAGTTATCACCATCGATGAGAAGGTGCAAGGGGATTCGGTGTTCCCCGCTGTTGACCAGAAGGTTGATGCCGATGCGCCGGTGGTAGAGGGGGTGCAGGCGATCACCGTTGAGGGGAATGATAAGGAGGAGAAGGATAAGGAGGGGATCAAGTGGCTGAAGCACTACTCCACGGCGCAGAGCATACTCATCGTTGGAGACGGGGACTTCTCCTTCTCGCTGGCACTCGCCACCACGTTCGGCTCAGGAGGGAACATCGTCGCGACTTCCCTGGACTCTTACGGTTCGATATCCTTTCCCTTTTTTCTTGCAGGTTGTGATATGACCAAATGTGCGCTTTGTGTTCATACTAGTAGTACTAATTTGGATGCCGATACTACATTTTCTTTGGACATGGAACCACTGTATGGTTGAGTATACATACTAAAATACCATGTGTTAAGTTGAGAATTCGTAGAGAACTTAGTTTCTTCTTCTGGTTTAAGAAGGATTTGGGCACTTTACTCGGTTAGCATCAAGGCTACTACGGAGTATAAATTGGATTCACATTCTATCATAAAGGAACTATGCAATATACTTTAAAATGAGGTGGTAGTAATTTTATCTGAGCTGACAAGATTTGTAGTACTTTAATACATATTATACGCTGAAACATATTTATTTTGTTAAGAACTTTGTCTTATCTTCCTGAATCTAATTATGATTCATGAAGAAATATTCCAGTTTGTGTGTCGTACTGTTCTTACTACCAGAAATTTGCTGTCATACTGTCTGACACTGCTAGAAACTGTGTTATAAGAGGAACACGTGTACTTGTGTGACATACTGGCCCAAGATTTAAAGGGGTTGATAGACTACCCATACAAACAAAATGCATCTTCTTTTCCGGAAGCTCATCTCCATAGAAACAAGAGTGTACACGAGTGAGGATAAAAGACGCTGGAAATACTCGTGTTGATTTGTGGGGCCAGTCTAAAATCTTAGAGAGCTACCGGGAGTAACTACTGCCAGCCCGGGAATGGCTGAGTTGTGTTACAAGTGGTGCATTGAGAATCACTTTTGCCATTTCTAGTTTTTTTCTTCATTTTTCATTGTTGGGAACTGAACAACATCAGTGCATGTTATCTTTAGCCTTGTTGGCTACTCTGTTTTATCTTTTTACACAGAGATCCCCTTTTTGGCTGATGAAAGCTGTTTATGGTAATGTTTGTTTGACATAGTTATGCACCTTGCAGCCAAAATCACAAACACACCATTAATTTCTTTTACAATGTCTTAATGTCAAGGGAGGCTCAACTACTATGAGAAAGTGCCCGTGGAGCAAAAAAACTGAAATGAACGAGCGAGAACATCAGTACAGTGAAAAAATATCAGGGCATCAAGCTAATTCACAAAAATAACTTGATTTCATTCCAAGTCACAACCACTTCTTGTTACATTCTTTTGTGAAGTTGATGTAGTTTTATAGTTTTCACTCCTAATTCTGAGGCACATATGGGTAATGTTATTATGATTTTTGTGACCATTTCTAGATGAACTTATCTGTTTTTTCCGTGTTCTCTTTGAAATCCTCTTGTACAGCGGCTCTAACGATCAAGTATGGCAAAGCTGAATCTAATATAAGAGAGCTGAAAAGATTGGGGGCCACAGTTTTGCATGGCGTTGATGCAGAAATGATGAAGCTTCACTCATATCTAGAGATGAGACGATTCGATCGCATTGTCTTTAATTTTCCTCATGCTGGGTTCAAAGGAAGAGAGCATTGGCTGCGTGTCATCAGGTATGTCTACTAATGGTTGGTTAATTCATGTATTAGAAAATCACTCTCGTTATTCATGTTAATTGGTCTTCCTGTGGTTTAAGTTTGATTTTTTTATTTGTAGGCCTGAATCTGTGTATGCGTCATCATCATGTTAGGTCGTTTTACTTAGAAAATTTGTGCGCCGGTGCATGCAACATTGCATAGAATCTCTTGGAAGTTTCTTTTGTTTTGGGTATAGGCTAACGACTGTCTATCACTGCTAAACTTAAGTATGTGATCACCCACATTGTATAGTCTCATTGGTTGAAATGCACTCAAATCTATATCCGTATGCATTTTAAATAATTTACAGTGTTACACAGATTGTATTTAGTCAAGATGACACATTTTATCCTTTCATATAGATAGAAAAGATCCCATGCAACCTTCTATCCAAGCATAATAAACTAAGAACATCTCGGTTGAATTCTTGAACCTTGTTGTAAATCTCTTTATGTATCACTTACACTTAATACTTTTTGCTAGTTCATTCTATTCATGTGCTAGTGCTACCCACTAAACAAAGGCATTTGAACTATAACATGAATATTGTTTTTGTGACCTATAAGCAAAAGTGATCACCCACATTGTATAGTCTCATTGGTTGAAATGCACTCAATCTATATCTGTATGCATTTTAAATAATTTACAGTGTTACGCACATTGTATTTAGTCAAGATGACATTTTATCCTATCATATAGATAGAAAAGATCCCATGCAACCTTCTATCCAAGCATAATAAACTAAGAACATCTCTGTTGAATTCTTGAACCTTGTTGTAAATCTCTGTATGTATCACTTAGACTTAATACTTTTTGCTAGTTCCTTCTATTCATGTGCTTGTGCTACCCACTAAACAAATTAAAGGTATTTGAACTATAACATGAAATTGTTTTTGTGACCTATAAGCAAAAAACAATTATGCATATGAAGTAAGATTGGCCATAAGAACTTGAATGTTTATGTGCCAATGATCGTCAACTTATTTTTCTTATTGAGTTGAGTTAACCAAACAACCTTCTCAGAATTTTATGCTTTAACACGCTTTTAGGACCTCGAGGGTTTTGTCATTATCCTGTTGTTCATTCTGACATGTAGGGCGCATAAGCAGCTGGTGCTTAGGTTTTTGGTAAATGCGCGGCAACTGCTTCGGCCCAATGGTGAAATCCACCTTAGCCACAAGACAGGATTTCCTTATGATGCTTGGGATATCGAGCAACTCGCCAACGAGTCTTGTCTTGTCATGGTTCAGAAAGTTGATTTTTCTAGGGAAGACTACCCTGGTTATAACCAAAAGAAAGGAGATGGTGTAACGTGCGATGAATCTTTTCCACTAGGTCCTTGCTGCACTTTTATGTTCCGTGTCGGAGACGCACAAGAGCTGAAGCAAGCGCGTGGAAACAGAAAAAAGCTGAAGCAAGCGAATGGAAACAGGAAAAGGCTGAAGCAAGCGCATCGAAACAGGGTTGGTTCGATCTCATCAAGCCTTGGTGACAGCAAATTCTATCCTGGCATATCGGCAACTGACATGATGTGGCCATTTGATCTGCACCCAGCATGGCCTCAGCCATATTTTCCTCCATTTCACTTGCCAATAGCATTTGATCCTTGCCCCTCTGGTGTTGCTGAAATGGAACATCCTGTCAACTATTATGGCACGCCCTTTCATCACCAGAACATGGTCCAGCCAACACATCAGGAGCAGCCTTGGTACGAAATTCAAAGGCAACTGACGCTGTCCCCTGAAGATCGCTATATGGAATATGTTGATTCAAGTCTATGGCAGACAGTGAATTGACACAGGTACGGGATACAAGGGTTCACTAGAGCAGAGAAACTCTGACCAACGGACACAGGTACGGGGATACAGCAATTTCTGAAAAAACAGCAAATACAGTTTGGCTGTAGGACCCAATGCTGTAAGAAAACTGATCAATCTTCTCATTGTTCACATCCTTCTACCGCTATATGCCTCCAGACCACTTTTTTCCTTTTAAAAAGCTATATATATATATGCGCTTTCGGACCAGAATATGTGCCAATCCATCCTGAGATGAGACTGGCGAATGAACAGTGGCTATGTTTAGTTCATTGTCTACTGATTGAGTTTAATGTTAATGGCTATACTCTCGATCTATAGACAAGTATGATAATGTGCTCAGTAGTACCATTACAAAGTCGTAGCTTGCTGAGAGTATTTCCTTTCCTGTCTATAAATTGGTCAGGTGAAGCGGCAATCAGTTTCGGGTAGTACGACCATATGATCCCTAAAGTAAATTTTAAAATAACAAAATTTGAAATAAAAATTTCAGGCATACATCTATACCTTTTTATGTCTGTAAATAAAGTTTCGTGAAAAAACACATGTTTGTGGGCTGTGTAACCTGCTACTTTAAATGAATTTGTACGAGACATTTTTGTGTTTTGTTTTTTTACACAACTCACAAAATTGTCTTTTTTTGTGGAGCTTTTATGTACGAACTTAGAATGTCTAGATGAATCCTCAATTTTTTTACATTTTAAAATATATTTAAATACATTTTCATAGTCAGGTTAGTCTAAACCTCCGAGTCAAAACATCATGTGCCAGGCGAAGTTCCTTTTATTATGATTGCCCTTAGTACATGCTCCTATGTTCTTTTACATTGTTCTGTTGTTGATATTCAGCATTCCGACAGAAATTCATGAATGTGCCAGTTGCATTATTCAAAACCCATGTCCATTCAGTGTGGATGCAGCGAGCAACTCTAATAAAGGTTCACCGTACTCAAGTTCATTGTTACTCCCTCGATCTGTATCAAAATATAAGACTTTGTAACCTTTTTGAGTTTGCCATGGTTCGTTCCCAAATGAGTGAATCAAGTCATCAACACACTAAAATATTGTCTACATACATATGAATGAGGACAAAACCAAAAAGCATAGAAAGTCTTACATTTTGATGCGGAGGAAGTAGTTGCGTGATGTTGTCAAATTAAGTTCCAGAGATATCCGTCACAATATTCTGCTGTCGATATGCTGATTTACATGTTCCACGTTGTGTTGCCGATATTCAGCTAGCGTTTCTCGTCAGAATTCCCGAGTGGTTGTTTGTGATGTGGCATCTTAAATTTAAACGCATGTCCATCCAGTGTGCATTACAGTAGAATTCAGAAATCTAGTGAAATTGCAGCGTGCAATTCAGAACTCTAGTGAAACCTGCTCAAGTTCCATGTTACGGAGTACAGTACATGGAGAAGACAGGCAGTTCCACATCACATATGCGCGGTGGTGGTGCCGATGTCGTCAAAGTTCCAGAGCTCCATCCCGCAGTCCTCGTGCCGCGGCAGCTGGTGCGCGTAAGCCACCTCCGGCGCCACCATCATCACCGGCACGGCGTCAGCCATGTAGGGCGCCTGCTGATGCTGGAAGAAGCTGGCCATGTCGTCGGCTGCGACGCCGTAGCCATAGCCATCCATGAGGCCGTCGCGGCCGTGGACGACGACGACGCCATCATCGTAGTCGTCCGGGTCGGGCGGCGGGTCCTCGTTGGGGAAGTTGACCTTGGCCTTGGCCCCGCGGATGCGGCGGGCGGCGCGGTCGTATGCGCGCGCGGCGGCCTCGGCGGTGGCGAAGGTGCCGAGCCAGACGCGCGCGCCCTTGGCCGGGTCGCGGATCTCCGCCGCCCACTTGCCCCAGGGCCGGCGCCGGATGCCGCGGAACAGCGTCTTCCGCTCGCGCTTCCTGCTCGGCTCCTCCGCCGCTGCAGCTGCGTGCACCGTCCGGCCGTAAGAAGAAACGATCACTGCAACAATTGCCGGTACGGCTTGGCGCCTTGGCGGGAAATGGTTTGCACGTACGTGTACGTACCTTGGTGGTCGGGTGTAAACGTGACTGGGTAGAGCTCGTGGTCGTCGAGTGCGGCGTCCGGCCAGAAGTCGGCGGTGCAGAGGCTCCGCTTGCCACCGCCGGGCGCGCGGTTGTGGCCGCGCTCCGGGACGAACTCGGAGATGATCGCGCCGCCACACATTCTGTATGCAGCTGCTCACTTGCTCAGGTCGTGCTGTCGTGCGCGTGGTCGTCTGGGTGTCTGTGTATGTTGGAGCAGGGAGAAAGGTGGTGGTGGTGTGGCAAGGTGATGATCGGAGTCGTGTGGCGGGCGCGCTTAAGTAGAGGGCGGCTGAGGATCTCCGCCGCGTGAGAGAGTGAATTCTTTAATTCCTGGGTGGAGCGTGACGGGGCTAGCTGGCCGTGTGGATCGCGGCGGCTTCCTTCCTCGGACGGGCGAAACCGGCGGACGCCGCCGCTGTTTTTCTCCGGGCCGGCGGTGAATTCCTACACGTGACATGGACCCAAAATCATTAGAGATCGTTGTTAAACAGTGGCAACAACTATCCAAACTACGGAGTAGGAGTAGCTAATTAAGAATTATAGGTTAAGTGCCTGAGCTAGCTACAAGCCTACGACAGTCTCGGAACCCCGGTTTCTGATGGCGTCGCCGCCTCTGTTTCCAGATAAGTTGTTTTATTTACTAGAAGGAAAAGACGCGCGTTGTCGCGTCTATCCTAATATGAATAACAATAGATGAATACATAATTTTTTAACGAAACATCTATATATATTACTAATAATGTAAAAAAATAGTACCATTGGATCACTACATGGAAAAGTAGAGAAGGAAAACAATTATTTAGTTGTAGTAAGGTTAGGAGTACACCACTTAACAGAAAGAGCATGACCCCACTTAAAAAAGGTTACACTAAGTTAGACAATCATGATACAACGATAATTATGAAATGTCATGAAATTTAAATTGTGTACATGGTTCTATAATGATTTGATTAAAAAATAAATTGATCAAAATCCTGACAATCTACAGACATTGTACGATGAAAATTGCAAACTCGGAGAGATAGATTAGGCAAGATTTCATTAGCCATCCAGGTCCTACAACGAAGGTCATTGATTTTAATATAATGAAATCAAGTAGAATTTTCTGACATAAATTATCCCAAAATCAATAATAGTTGGCATAATTATGTCCTGATATATTTAAATAAATTGCATCGAATACGGTCGATACTATATAAAAAGAGAAGAACATTCCACTAATAAATATTAAATAATTCACCAAAATATAGAGCAAACTGAGATCTTAAACTGTTTATTGCAATATTAATCTGTGCATTGGATCCATATTGTATAAAATAAAATATAAAAAAATTATTTGACATGAATACCACCAACAATTATATATCTAATTGCAAGAATGCCCTTCTTTTAACATATAATTTGCATGTTCACCACACGCTTCAACACCACATGCTATTTTATTATTGTACCCTCGGGGTCATGACTTTTATACATCGATGATTGCAACTGAGTTTAGTCAAAACTAGGTTTTTTGTGTATGCATTCAACAATCTACAAAATAGACACATGCATTTTCTTACATAATCTGACTTGTTCTCTGTATAAAAGTGAGATATAAGAAAATATATAAAGTTCACGGATAAATACCCACGTCATCTTTCATCAGTAATAGGTGGCATCTAACAACGAGGCGTATAACTCATCCTTCCACCCCCATTCAACATTGATTTGTCATTTACGGTTTCAACTGCAGCTGCTACCACACCATCGAGTCGACCACTACTAACAGCAACGGTGACAACGGCGACCGATGCAGGAGGCAACATTGGTGTTCACGTGCAACTATTGCGAGGGTTGTAGGAAATCAGGTCAATGGCGTTGGCTGGCCATCAGAGGGGAGCGCAAGTGGCGTGAAAGTTAACAATGGACTTGAGGCGCGACATTAGGGATGGAGAGTCAACCACTAATAATAGCAACGGTGACAACGGCCGATGCGGGAAGCGAGATGGGTGTTCAGGTGCAGCTACTATGAGGGTTGTAGGAAGTCATCTCAGTGGCGTTGGGTGGCCAACAGAGGGGAGCGCACGTGGCGTGCAAGTTAACAATGAACTTGGCGTTGGGTGGCCACCAGAGGGGAGCGCACGTGGTGTGCAAGTTAACAATGGACTTGAGGATCGACATCAGGGATGGAGGTGCACTGTAGTCTCAGGTGCTTGACAGAGCCAGAGGTGTGTGTGGAGAGAAGGGCAAACTTCGCGCATGGACTGTTGCTTTCGGTAGAATACGGCTCGAGTGAGTCTGCACAAGCTGCGCGATGCTATGGTGGATGCTAGGAAAAGATAAGAGAGATTTATCAGATACTGCCGGTAGCTCCAAAGTCAGCATATTTTCTTTTAAAAAACGAAGCGACATGTTTAGGCTTCAATTTTTTGAAACAAAACATATAACTATGTATTATACACACTCTACAAGTTTTTTTTTGTATTTTGGTCTACGCTAAAAGAGTAATTTTGAGGGGAAATGGAACTAATTTTTCTTTCTTACAACCACAATTTCTTTTTTATATAGATGGGAATTCCTTTTTATTTCACAAAAAAATTAGTAGATACGTACAAACATATGTATATATCCAATAAATGTATCTCAAATTGAATTTAAAATTGTGAACTATAAATAAATATAAACTGAAAGATGAGTGGGGTCCACCATGATGTGGACATGTAGGAGAAGGAGAAAGCACCTATTCTAGGGAGCTTAGTATTTAGAAAGACTCGGAAGCTGCAGCAGCGTAATTGGGGTGTGCATGCTAGCTGCGCCATGCTGGACGGTGAACACCGTACTGCTAGTCTGCTACTGCGTACCGGCGGAGCGCGTAACCGGCGGCGGCCCACCGGAAGCGGCGGCCTTCAACGCGGCGTGGTGCATTACCCCGTGGACGCTCGTCTTTTGACCTTGACTGCTTGACGGTGAAGCTCGCGAATCGCGATGCATACTACTGCACACCGCAACCACCCGCCTATGATATGCGAGTACGTGAACATGGACCCAACCTTGAAAATTTCAGTACAAAATGAACTGGTTTTGAAAATGGATTTCAAATCTGAAATCTTTTGCCAACGCGGTTTTTCCACACGTAGGAGGGTGTCTCGGTCCTATCTTTGACCGTTAATTTTATATCCGATGGACGATATTAATCCTACTCATTCATGTGTTAATAAAAATAAAAATATGTTAATGTGTAACTACACTCTCATCCACACTCGCGATCCCTTCTCCGGGTGTTTTTCCCTTGTCACCGCTGGATGACCTCATACGATTGATCGTGGCGGCGATTATGCGGTGCAACCATCCGCATCTTAGAAGAGTATCTCAAACATCTAGTCAATGGATGGCGGGCTCGCGGCAACTACTCTTGTAGGGATTGGGAGTTGGGATCCCTCGGCACCTCGCTGCTCCAGTTTATGAAAACTCGGTATAGGCCATACATTGCCAAGGGGTACACATGTCTGGTGCTGCCTACTCGTGTGTGTTTTGTGTCGGCCGAACACGAGGATGGTATGGATTACCAGAGAGGTTGTCGTGGGCTTTTGGGTGTAGATGAACTTACTATCGCATTGGGTGGTCATGCTTTGAGTTGCATTTGTGTAGACGGGCTTCCCCGCCAATATTGATGGGCAACCATTATCACTGCCCGGCATCATGTTGTTACATGGATTGCTATCGGTCCCGCGGTATCGGGACTATACTTGTAAGCGACCGTCTTTGGGTGCATGCCATGAATTAATTTGGATTTTCAGGTCTCATGGATGTGGGATATTCTTATCCTGTGTGGATTGCATTGACTTGTTCACCAAGTGGAGGCGACAACACAAGGGCACTTCGGTAAGGTGGTTCTCTCGTTGAGTAACATATCTCAAGCCCGAGGGTGCCCGTAGGTATGGGCTTTGTCGATTCACCTGACAACAGCTGCTTTCACACACCGTTACCTTGTTGGATCCGATGACGATGACGTGTTTTGTGTGTCGTTCTTTTTTCTGAAAGCGTTGCTTCCCGTGACTTTTTTTTGGTAGTCCATGTGTTGCCAAGACGACGGTGATGTGGATTCTTGCGGCCAACATGCCGTTTATTTGTCATGTTCTTTAAAAGTCTTAACTATTTATTGAAATAGTATTATTGCTGAAGCTATATATACTCTCTCTGTTTCATAATAATACAAGATGTTTACATATTTTAATATTGACCGTGTACGGAGCAAAATGAGTGAACTACACCCCAAAAACTATCAATATGTATATATACATACGTACGTATTTATCGTTAGAAAAATCTTGCCATGGCCAGAGTATTGCAAAATCTGCTCACAGTACACAATTAAAATGCGACACAACCACCCCCTCTTGGCTACGCTCGATTGTCATCAGTCGTCGTTACCGTTCGCAAATTAAGATGCCAAGATATATAGGGTACCCACGGCCGGTGCCACGCAGCTCGGTGTGACAAACGTGCCATGGCCCGTCACGTCGGATTTCTTCAGTTCGGCAGCCGAGCGCGGCAGGCCGGCGACGCACCGGAAGAGGAAACAATTCCGTTTCAGACGAGAACGAGATATCGATCGATCGATGTCTTCGAGGCGCGCACGCAACTCCGTGCAGGCCGGCAGCGGCCGTCGTCAATCCTCGCCTAGATAAATACTATCGAGAGAAAAAAAAACGAAAGAGGAAGCACAGCAGGTTGGTAGGCGTCTACGAGCTCCCCTCATCTCGTCGTCCTCCCGCGATCCACCCCGTGCGCGACGGACCGATGGCGACGCTGACCTCGGAGCTGCTGCGGCCGGTGGAGGCGGCGCTGGCGCTGGACGAGGCGGCGCTGCTGCGGTACGCGGCCGCGCACGTCCCGGGCTTCCCGGGCCCCTCGCCGGCGCTGGCGCTCACGCAGTTCGGCCACGGGCAGTCCAACCCCACCTACTGCATCCAGGCCTCCTCCGCCACGCACACCAGGCGCTACGTGCTGCGGAAGAAGCCCGCGGGGGCCATCCTCCAGTCCGCCCACGCCGTCGAGCGCGAGTTCCAGGTCCAGACAGATCCTCCTCCCCCCACTCCCCACCCACCGCTTCGATCGCCGCTCAGTTCGGTTTTATGCTATTCCCGATGACCAGTTCACCGATATATTTTGCTTTGAACTTCTCGGGTTCGACCCTGGGCTCGATCTGAAATGGTAGTCTGAATTCGGCTCTGCTTGTTTATCCGGGGTTGTGTGCTACAGTGGAATTGGTAGCGTTTACTTCCGAAGTTCAGGATACCTCCATTGACCGCGCTTGCTCGTGCAGGCTCAGTACAAAGCCTGTATGTATGGTTGCTGCTAAGTGCTAACTCGACGATCTAGTGTTCTGTGTATATTTATAGTATCTTGAGCCTTCTAGCCTCTGCGTAATGAAGGAACTTACTTAGTGTACAGTGTACTTATCACTGATCGGACCAATTGTGATGTTTTATCATCTAACTATGTGGTGAAGGAGGGTTTAAACTATGTGTTGATGTGAAATGCTTCGTATGTGCTTTTGTTTCCTTATGATAAGTGACTTGAGCTTGACCCCTGAGTTTTTTTTTTGACATGGAAGCAGGTCCTCAAAGCTTTAGGCACTTACACGGATGTTCCTGTCCCTAAGGTGTTTTGCCTCTGCACTGATGCGAGTGTGATTGGAACCCCGTTCTACATAATGGAGTATCTGGAAGGAGTGTTATATCTTGATAGCAAGTTACAGGTACGTTGTTTGTCATGTATTCTTATTCTCCAGTTCTTCAGATTCACCGACTATTTCATTAACCCCACCATGTATACTTGTTAGTGGGTAATGTTTCCGTGCATAATTTGGACAATATTTGCCTATCACCAGACATTCCTCCAGCTTATGATAGTTGATTGTAGTCTTAGCATAAGGTCAATGTAGTTTCTCTTCTATGTAATGTATAGGAACATAAGAAGAGCAATCTTAAAATTGGAATGACTACTAGCAACAACCTACAAGGCTTAAGCCGTAGATTAACTTCTAACTGTAAAAGGCAATGACACTTTCAAACCCCTCCTTCCTCTACAACACTTGGGGCTTTTCTAGGAGCCGAGATCAGAGTTCCCGTAAGTCTATTTGATCAAAGGAATGTATCAGCTTGGCAGCGGTTATATTAATTTTATTATGACCTTTGCGTGGAGCAACAGTTCTAGTCATGATAATTTGGTGATCTTTTTGCTCTTCTTTATGCAGGGAATAACCCCAGCTAAAAGGAAGGCTATATACTTTGCTGCTGCAAAAACTTTGGCTGATGTACACAAAGTAGATGTGTCTGCGGTTGGATTGCAGAAGTATGGGAAAAGAGACAATTATTGCAAAAGACAAGTAGGTCTTATCTAGTAGTATTTACCATTACAGTCCCTCCCTCCCCCTTTCTGACTGTCTTCTAAGGACAAAAGTCAAACAAATTTGTTTTCTCGCTAGACTGCAACTCGAACCATTACTGCAGTCAAGTACTAACTTTAACTTACCAATACTTAATTTCACATTGATCTAACAAGCTGAGTTCGTGAAGTGTGTTGGTCTGGTCAAGAACTCTGCTAGCAAATGTGCTATTTTTTTCACAAACACTTGCTATGTGGACTGCATGTTTCCAGCTGTTACTACTTGACTTGATCACCTGAGTTCGAAAACTAACTTAATTCTAGTTGTCACGTTCTAAAATAATAATAACAGTGGTTTTTCATTTGAAGATAGTTACTATTTCCTGGTTCAGGTAGAAAGATGGGAAAGACAGTATCTTCAGTCAACTGGTGAAGGGAAGCCTGCTCGCTATCAGAAGATGCTTGATCTAAGTCGTTGGCTAAAGGAAAATGTACCACGAGAAGATTCATCGACAGGATTGGGAACTGGCCTTGTTCACGGTGATTATCGTATTGATAACCTTGTATTTCATCCAACAGAGGTTCGTATTTTTGGCATTGCGCATGTTTATGCACCCCCCTAACTACTTCACATGGTTTAAATCTTCCGTATGATGATTGCTTATGTTGCTCTCCAGGATCGAGTAATCGGTGTGCTTGATTGGGAATTATCTACTTTGGGGAATCAGATGAGTGATGTTGCTTACAACTGTATGGTATGAAATATGTTTTTTTCTAGGTACTTTACATAATATTGTTAGGCATCATTGTCCTATTTACAACACGTTTTTGTCTGTGATTTGCATGCTATCTACCTAACAGTTCTATCTCTTCAGTTGTATCGTGTTAGCTTAACCGTACTCATCGGGCAGTATGTCACATTTTGATAACCATCATTTAGCTCGAGTTATCTTGATTATTATGATTATTATCCTTGCAGACCTATATTATCGATTCAACACCCACTGAAAATATTTCCTATGGAGGATTTGAACCTCCTATCATTCCGGATGGCGTCCCTCAACTGGAAGAGTACCTAGCTGTGTACTGTTCTATGTCTGTAAGCATCGTGTTGTTTGAATTTTGACACTGGCTGGATAGATATGCTCCTCTTACTTACCGCTTCACTTGCTTTCTTTTAAACTTTTCTCAGGCAAGACCCTGGCCTGCAGCAAATTGGAGGTTTTATGTTGCATTTTCACTATTTCGAGGGGCATCTATCTATGCAGGAGTATATCACCGATGGACTATGGTACTTTTCTTTAACTCTGGAATATGTGCCTGTTATTCTATTCTGATTTTTTTGAGCTGTTACCCAGGGTAATGCTTCAGGTGGCGAGCGTGCTAAATTTGCTGGCAAGGCTGGTAATGTTATGGTTGACTGTGCCTGGGATTACATAAATAGAGACAATGTCCTGCGAGAACGACCTGCTACAGGTAATAATATTCGATATCATCACCTCAATAACCTTCTGCCTCATGTTTTAGTGCGCTTTGTGGGCACACTCATTCTTTATGTTTTCTTAAACCTTGTTACTGTTTCCAAATAAACTGCTTAGTATAGAGATAGAAAATGTGGCTATCATCCTTTATTCCAGTTTACGAATAAACTTTTATTCTTGTAAAGTCTAATGGTCATCAGTTTTATAAACTGACCATCCTTCGGCTTTAATAATTAGGTATGCATGTCTCAAAAGCTCCAAGGCAAGAGTTCCAGAGTGAGCAGGAAGGTTCAACTTTGGCAAACGGTCAAGGCAGATTTGTTCCTAATGAAAAGGTTATGCAGCTACGGGAAAAATTAATGGCGTTTATGAAAGATCATATATACCCCAAGGAGAATGAGTTATACAAACATTCACTATCAACCTCACGGTGGACAATTCATTCAGAAGAAGAAAATTTGAAAGTGTTAGCAAAACAGGAGGGGCTGTGGAACTTGTTTATTCCGGTACTTTATGTTTACTATTGACATCTTTCATATTTATATGTTCTGAAAAAAATAACAACTATGTTTCTTATCTAGTAACGTAAGGTGCACTTAGTTTATGCTGGATTCTATCTGATTAAAATGGTCAACCTGCAGCTTGATAGTGCAGCTAGAGCAAGAGAGCTACTACTTGATGACCGATCTCATATTTCTTCTGGAAGTTCGGATGATCTTTTGCTAGGTGCAGGTCTCACAAATCTTGAGTATGGATATTTATGTGAGATTATGGGCCGTTCAGTTTGGGCGCCACAAATATTTAACTGTGGTGCGCCTGATACGGGTAATATGGAGGTAAGACAGATTCTTTATGCTCGTTTATAGGCATGATTTAAAAGTATGTCACTAGGCAAGCATATTTTGAGAAATGACTTGTTTTGAAAATATATGCTTGTATACATTCTGCAAATTATCGATGCTGCTTAATAAATCATGACAATAGCAACTATCCTCTTGATTGTACAGTTTTCTATATATCATTAAATCAGATTTTTTTTTTCTGTTTCCCGGCATGGAGCAATGATAGATGATATATTTATTTAGCCCTAGCAATGATCCATGTTCAGTATCCAGTCATTTTGATAAGGTTCTTAACTTCTTAAACATATGTCCAGTATAAATGCTCTGTTATGGTTGGTCCTAGTAATTTCTTATATCCGAATTTATGATATGGAAATCTCATTATAGGTCTTGTTGAGATATGGGACTAAGGAGCAACAACAGCAGTGGCTTGTTCCTTTATTGGAAGGGAAAATTCGTTCAGGATTTGCCATGACAGAACCACAAGTTGCATCTTCGGATGCAACAAATATAGAATGCTCAATATCGAGGTAATAAGTTGGATAAAACATGAATGGGCAACAAGCTAGGCTGTTGCTATTTAATTACATGTGTTTAGTACTGCCTCTCGTATCTCTCTTTAATTACATAGTTGTGGATGACATGCTTAGTAGATCCTAGTTCTAACTAGCCTTTCTTTGTCTATATTTTTCTCGGCAGGCAGGGAGATTTCTATGTGATAAATGGCAGGAAGTGGTGGACCAGTGGGGCTATGGACCCAAGGTGCAAAATCCTGATATTAATGGTAACTATGACATCTATCCATGAACGCGGTGCTATTGGGTGATGTGTATTTTCTTCTAAAGGTGTTTGTTTCATGCAGGGAAAAACAGATTTTTCCGCACCTAGACATAAGCAGCAGTCAATGATTTTAGTGGATATCAACACTCCTGGAGTGCAGATAAAGAGACCACTGTTAGTCTTCGGTTTCGATGATGCACCGCATGGACATGCAGAGATTACTTTTGACAACGTGCGTGTTCCGGCCACAAATATCCTGCTAGGGGAAGGACGGGGTTTTGAGATTGCTCAAGTAAGCAATACTCTTCTGTTATCACTACTAATTTTGTTATAGTATGTACATTCTGTGTCACGTTTAAGATGCTTGGCAGGGAAGACTAGGTCCTGGAAGATTACATCATTGCATGAGACTAATCGGAGCAGCGGAACGTGGTATGAACATGATGGTTGAGAGGGCCTTAAGTAGGACGGTATTTGGGAAGAGGATTGCGCAGCATGGGTCCTTTCAATCAGACCTTGCAAAGGTATGCCCGTTTGACTGTTGGCATGATTCAGTTTACCGCTTAGGTGGTTCATTTGCAAACCTATGGTTTGGTAAACATAAGTGTCTACTCTATCTGTTCCATTTTAATTGACGTTCTGGGAAACTTACACCAACAAAGCAACCTAGTGAACTGTCAGTTCTACCCCTCACCAATCTCCAGAACAACGAAGTGTTCCATTGCCGCACTCTTCTCACGGTCTCGCTAAGCGTAACGGCCGTGCAGCCGGCGAGATGAACTTAATCGGCCGACAAGAATCGCACACTGGGTGGTTTGGGAATCAGACCGCGATTGGTTTTCTGCCGTGGAGGGAGGGAGGATAGAACGTCAGTTAATTTCATATTTTTGTTGAGGCTAGACCGTTAAGTAAATTGGAACAGAGGGAGTGTTTCACAGAAGCTGTGTGTCACGTGAGTTGGTTATCAATTCATTGTTCCATCTGTTCACCCTACCACTTTGTTTAGGGACATTTCAGTTTCTGAACTTCATTGTTTCTTTCCTTGCATCTTATGTTGTGTGCGTTCCACTAACAAGGATGTGGAATCCAGTGTCGGATAGAACTGGAACAGACTAGGCTTTTGGTGCTTGAAGCAGCCGATCAACTTGACCGGCATGGGAACAAGAAAGCCCGTGGGATCCTCGCAATGGCCAAGGTAAACAACCAAGGTTCAGCAATGTGGCACCTCCTTTTAGTCATACTAGTAGCAACCAAAATTGAGTGAATCTGATCCTCATGTAGGTGGCAGCTCCAAATATGGCCCTGAAAGTGCTTGACATGGCAATGCAAGTCCACGGTGCTGCTGGGCTCTCATCCGACACGGTCCTGTCACACCTGTGGGCAACTGCTAGGACACTGCGGATCGCGGACGGCCCTGATGAAGTCCATCTCGGCACAATCGCGAAGCTGGAGCTGCAAAGGGCAAGGCTGTAGCAACATCAGGATGATGACCATGATCATTCAATAAAAGGGGGGCAGGGAGTATGGCCAGTATAAGATGGCGTAACAGCCACAGGTAGATATATAATGGTGAATAAGTGGTGTTAGATTCCTCGATGGTGTAGGCTTCCTGCTTGCGTTGTCCATCCCACCGTGTTATTTGGCCATAAGACTATGCACACATGCTCAATGTTCGTCCTGTTGTAAAGGGACCAACCCTACCAGTACAGTTACACGGGCACCGACGAGTATTACAGATCTGAACACTAGTTACAGTACCAGTGAGTGTCACGGTTCTGAACATCTGCACTACCAGCAGTTTTTTTATGGTGTACGGCAGAGACGATTCAGAAGACCACATTGAGAGCCCTGACGCTTTTCATGGCTAACTAACTAGCCTTCGGTAGCACATGAACAGCCTTTATTCCAGAGGGACCAATTACAACACTACGTGTGTGAACTATGAACTTGAAGAAGAAAAGAATCATCCTATCTGAGGCCCAGGATGTAGGGGAAGGAGCTGGAGTTGAGCCACACGCCCCCCTGGACGAAGGCCTGCACGGTGAAGTTGCCGGCATCGACGGAGCTGTTGAGCACGTGGTACCCCGGCCACGCCACCCTCGCCGACGTGTCGGCGCCGGGCCCCCGGTTCATGTACTCGGCGTAGTAGAGCGTGTCGAGGGCGAAGGAGCCGTTCCACTCGAGCCATCCCCTGGGGTGTACCAGGGACTCCATCTTGGACTGCATGAACACGGTCCGGGAGTAGGTCTTCCACGGCCGGCCGAGGTAGGAGGAGAAGCTGGCCTGGACCGGGACGAGGTCTGCGGCGGCGGCGACCTTGCAGCCCTGCACGGAGATGCCCGTGTTCTGGTTGGGGTCCTCGCGGCCCTGCGCGGTGAAGACGTTCTTCTGGCCCGGGTTGGGGCGGCGCGCGTAGAGGCTGCAGTTCTGGAGCACGACGGCGGCGTCGCCGAAGACGAAGTCGACGGTGCCGTAGACGTCGCAGTCGCGGTAGAACTGGCGGAGCGAGTGCGCGTAGAGCGTGTCCTGGTACCCCGCGAAGCTGCAGCGGTAGAAGGCGGACAGGTCGGCGTTCACCCGCAGCGCCACCGCCTGGTGCTTGCTCGGCCCCGCCGCGTTCTCCACCGTCAGGTCCCGCGCCAGGAACCCCGCGCCGACCACCGCTGCAAAAGTCAATTCATGATGTTTGGCACCGATATCTACGGGCTAAAACTGGTAAACTTATGGAGGAGCCTAGACTGTTTTTTACCGGTACTATGTTTCTCATCGGTCAGTTTATGTACTGCCATGTCGATTTGGCACACGACGACGATCCGGCAGCCGAACGCGGCCGCCATGAATGCGAGGAAGAGATGCACGTGAGGCTACGGGTGATGAGGTGTGGCGAGTGGTGGAGCATCGTCTCCGTACCGACACCGTGGACGCCGACGACAGTGCCGTGCCAACCGCATCTCGTGCCAACATTCGGCGACGGAGTTATTAAGGCTAGCTCCGCTGTTGAGCTAGCAAAAGTAGCAGTGGCAATGGTGCTGCATGAGCCCATCTTGCCCACTCCTCTGTTCTAACTAAAATGCGTGATGGAGGAAGCAGACGACAGACAAAGCCGAAAAGAGGAGCCGCGCGTGATGGAACGCACGCCGCTCTACCTTGATCCTTGATACGACCAGTGTCCGCTTCCTCTTGTTCCTAACTAGATTATGTTTTTATCTCAGTTTGGGACTTTGAGGCTAGCTGTTGTACTCCACCACTGGATCGAGCGAGCGCTAACCGTTGTGCAACCGAATCTACCTGTCGGTGCCTACAAAAACATGAGGATGCATGGGGCTACACTCCGATCCAAGGGGGACCGGAAACATCCATCCACCACCCAGCTGCTGGAAAGAAGGAGAAAAGAAGATCGAAGCGCTCCAAAAAAAAAGGCACTCCATCCTGCTATAATTGGCTGCCCATTGCGGTAGTGGTTGTTGAATGTGGTCAGATCATAGTCACAGGATCGGTTTCCGCTGCCCTCCTCCTCGATATCGTCCTCCATTTCCATCTCCATGAACTTGATGTGCACGCGTTCATGGTTCATGAGTCACGACCACGTTGACGTTCATAGTAGTCGCCGTTCTGGGCATGCATTTCCATGGCGAGCTCGATCGTTCGTCACAATAATGCAGTCGAAATGGCGCCAAAATCAACCCGATTACTATCTCAGGGTGGTCCAGTTGATCCTGCACCTGGTACTAGAGTACTTAGAAGAGTAAGAGAAGCAGGCCCTGTTCCCCGCTGTTGTTAACCTGAGCAACGACGACACGAGCTCGTGATCACGAAGGTACCACGGACGCTCACGAGCTCGGGTTATCTCACGCTATAACAGTCAAGTCGCCCCCGCGCGTGCATTAATTCCTTCGATTCCATGGTGCGTCACTCACTCGTCCGGCCAGCCATGCCATGCCGGCCGGCCGGCGTCGGCGCTCCGTCGGCACCCCGACAGCGGCTCGTGGTACACAGTAATTCGACTACTTAATTATAGCTAGCTGATCAGTAACAGTGTAGTGGGCTAGTGGATGTAATGTACAGTAGCTACGTAACAAGTGCTGGAGTTTTACCTAGCGTGGCGGAGCGGAAGGTGGTGTAGTTGTCGACGACGTTGCGGCTGGCCTTGATGACGGTCCGCCACATGCCGTCGCCGACGAGCATCAGGTTCGTCTTCTCGCTCCCGACCTCCACGTTCTCGAAGTACCCGCCGGCCTTGACGTGGATCACGTGCCGCGTCGCGCTGTTGTTCGGCGCCGCCGCCACCGCCTCCCCCACCGTCGCGAAGTCCCCGCTCCCGTCCTTGGCCACCACCGCGTCCGCCTGCAACTGCACGCCCACGCCCGCCTGCAGCCGCCGCCGGTCCGAGGCCGACACCCACGACGGGAACCCGCGCCGCACGGCGCCGTACCCCTCCAACGCCTCGCGGCGCTGCTTATGCCGCGGGAGCCGGCGGAGCATGGCGAGCGAGTTGGACACGAGGTGCGCGACGTGGTAGATGCGGCCCTGGATGTACGGCCGGACGCGCCCGCCGTCCTCCTCCTCCTCGGACGACGGCGGGCCGGCGAACCCCTCCAGGCAGGTGTACTGGTTGGTCATGGCGGCCGACAGCACGGTCTGCACGCCGGCGACCGACTCCTCCGCGCTCGCCGCCGAGGAGCTGAGCTCGGCGGCCGCCGCGCCCAGCTGCTCCAGCGTGTGCCCGAACAGCTCCAGGCAGTCGGCCAGCGCGAGCCGGTCGCGCACGCGCAGCCGCTGCGGGCGGGACAGGTAGGACGTGCTGTTGGACGCGGCCGCGCGCACCGCCGACGCCGCGCGGGACACCACCTCCGAGATCACCTCCGCCAGCGGCTTCCACGCGAGCCCCGGGACGGTGGCCAGCGTCGACGCGCACACGTCCCGGTGCAGCATGCCGGCGCAATGCCGGTCCACGGCGGCCGCGTGCTCGTCGTCGGCGGCGGCGAGTGCATTTTGGGCGCAGAGGAATGTGAGGAGGAGGAAGGTGGTGAGGACGAGGAGGAGGAGCTTGGGCGCTTCCGGTCGCTTGGTTCTTGGAGTCGTCGTCGGTGGCATTCTGTTGGTGGAAGTGTGCGATCAGTCGCTGCTGGAGTGAGCTAGCGGGGCCGAACGTGACAGGGACGGTGGCGTCGGCGTGAGAGAGAGAGAGGGGATTGGAGGAGCCTGGCTTTTATTTTTTTTGAAACGTGGGGCAAAAGCTTTGCCCCTTATATTAATTAAGAGAGGAGATTATAAGAAAGTAAATACGGTTACAAAGTAAAGAACTACTCTCGCGGCATCAAAGTAAAGAACTACTCTCCTGGCTTTTATAGCAACCGCTAGATCGATGGTGATGGAATTTGATCCACATGGAACTTTAATTCGACCCCGATGTTATGGATTCACTGTTCAGCTGTCCTGTCATGCAAGGCACGACACGCTCGTGCATTTGCCTCACATTTGCAATTGAGATAAACTGTAGGATTTTACGGTGCCAGCTATGAAGATTCAGCTTATTTTGGCAGGAGGGTGATCAGGATTCAGGACCATCTGCTATGAGTTACTACTTGAGCTTTGGCTAGAGTACCGCCACGCGTTCACGATTTTTTATTTGGAGAAGAAGCTCTGCATTCATGGATCGACCACAGCTATCAACAATCTGCAACTACCCATGATCATTGATTGATAGACAGAACCACTGTGCTGCAAGACTGCAAACGAACAGCAATGGCTGTTACCCACATTGATAGTAGAAGCAGGAGGGAGCATCTCACCACTCAAGATAGAAGTACACACAACTCGCCCGGCCGACGACTCACGGGCGTAGCTACGTGCAGAGAATGGAACACCGAAACAGGATCGTGTACTGTTGCAGCACCAGCGTCGAGACGTCCACGTGAAACAGGATCCTGCAGAGAATTGTTCCGACTTGTGGCTGGAGTAGACGAGTGCTCAGTCTGTGCACCCAGACATTGAGCGAAAAGGTTCTACTGTGCATTTTGGATCCAGTGTTTGGTTATCAATCGAATTGATACCTGACACTGAGACCAGGGATCAGCAAACAGATCATAATCTAGAAGGCATTGCAGCTTGAGCCATGGAACGATCCACCAAAAACAAGCATTTCCTTTCAAGATCACAATGGAGTCGATCGAGACTATGGCCACATTGACAAATCTGAGGCAAACAGAGGCAGCCATCGCCTGGTTGCGAGCTCGACCACTATGCCGCGGCTGATCGCGCTCATGGCATTGGCATTCGCATCCTGTGGCCAGTGCTCTGACCAGCCCAGGCACTAGAGTCTACACTATACAGTGGGGGTGCCACTTTTATCGACGCGGTTTCGGCCACCCAACGCCGGCAGCGGCAGGCACATTCACCGGCCGTCTGCATGGCCAAATGGTAAAAAGCAGCTCCGTCCGGCGAGCCCAACAGTTGCTGTCGTTTGGACATGACTCTGTCCGATCCGTTAACCTCGAGTCACCACCCACCCCGCGGTTCAGAGGAAAAAATGGCAAATGCAGAACAGAGAGATGCAGGTAACTGCACCGGAAACGACGGCGCTGTGGACAGTTGATCGAGTTGGAGTCCTGAGGATGTGGGGGACGGCCGGCAGTGGGCGGCGCACCGGCGGCACCGCGCGTCGGCAAGGTGTGCGCGGCGCATGCATTTGACAGTGCAAGGAGAGCAATTTATTTATCAATTCCTCTGCCAGATTCTTATGTTTGTGTGGCATTCTGAAGGGTCAAATGTTAGGAGAAAGAGCTCCTTAATTAAGTTGTATATTGTACAACCACATGATCTGATGAGATGCAAGCCAGTTGGATTTACAAAGATGTCTGAAATTTCTGCTAAAATGTCTCTTACTACAGAAGTAGTATTGTCTTGTCACCATGTTTCAAAGTTTTAGTTGGACTTGGAGGTTGCCAGTTTAGCCGGAAAGCATTTGCATCTGATCTTTGCAGCACAAGTTTGGAGCATGTTTTTGCTGATAGCATACAACCTTTGCCTCTGGTGTGATGATCATGTGGTGTAAAACATTCTCCTTGATGAAAAATGGAAATGCTTTTGTTCTGCTAGTCCAGAAAATTTGGACTGAACCTCTTTAGCGTTGGCACCCAAGATAATGTCATACTATCTCTTAAGAGGAAGGATACGGAAATCCCTTCAATTTTGTAAATGCAATGTGGTAACATAGCATAGCATGTATGTGATAATTGGTGGAGCACTAAACCAGAATCGTGTTAGCTTGGAACCTCTCTCGAGGCCATGTAGGTTTACTTGCAAACCCCATTAACCAACTGACATTACTTCATGATAGATTTAGTTCACGTCTTGACACATAGGTTGAATAGCTAGCAACTAAGCAAAGCATCTTACATCAGTTTAAGTTAACCAGTTTAATGGCTTACAAAATATGCCAACCGACGATAACAAATGCTAAACAAGTTTGGTAATTTAATGGCTTGAGTAGTCCAGTTTATGTTAACCAGCTTACTTTACTTCGAGGCGTAGCCGTACCTTTCTTCAGATTTTTTTTTACTAAGTGATTTCCAACTTAGTGATCTCAAGTTATTGTAGTATAAGCCTTCGCCACTCATCATAACGGTTCGAAAAAAGAAAAAAAAATCCATCTATCTCTATTTTGAGCTTAATTTCGACTGTATTTGACATATTGACCAACAAAGTACGAGATGTATTGTGTACTGTAAAAATCTAACCATTGAAATCACACCCAAAAATATTCCAATGGCATATTTTCTAAAATTAATGTCTCATATATTTATTAAGTACATTTTTTTGGTAGGAATTAATCACGAAAAAATAACACATGAACGGATGGAGCAGGAACTTCATGTCGATGGGCTTAATGTGTTTGCTTGAAGGAGTCTGTTAAAGTGGTCTCGTTTGGGCCCAACGGACCCAAAGCCCATTCTGTCCGGCGCATTCTAGAGAGAACGTGGGCCTCTCTCCAGTCGACTCGTGTCTTCCACCTCATTCTCGATACTCTCGAACTCACCACGCGTCGAGCTCTGAACCACCTCGCCGCCGTCCTGCTCCGGCCACTCTCTCGCCGCTTCCAAACGAGACCACGCCGTTGCTTATAAAGAACCACCGCCACAGAGGCGCCATTACAGACGAAACCGCAGAACCAAACGGGAAGAAACGATAGGGAGCCACGAGCAGGAGGACCACGATGGCCGCAGCACGAGCTCTCCGCCGCCTCGTCGCGTCAAGCCCGGCAACGACGCAGCGCAATATCTTAGCCGCGCATCGCCAGTTACTGTCCATCACGACGGAAGCCACCGGTGCGGGCGACACGGCCGTCCACTCCGGCGGCCCCCCGAGCGACGACTACGCCGAGAGGCCGCGGAAGTTCTCCGGCGCCGAGGAAGCCATCACGGGCGCCGACGACAAACAGCCGTCAGCGACGACGCCACGGCCGACGGAGACGTCCACCACCACCACGAAGGAGCGCGTCCCGCCGTTCGGCACCTCGGGAGGGAAGCTGGGCTCGCAGGAGCTCGCCGACCCGGAGGCAGGCGCGACGTTGACGCAGAAGCCCGCGGGGAGCGACCCTCTCGGGGACGCGACGCCCGGGGACGAGGAGGCGGCGGCGCGGAAGGTGCGGGAGGAGGACCGGGAGTACTACCGGACGCACAAGCCGTCGCCGCTGGCGGAGGTGGAGTTCGCGGACACGAGGAAGCCCGTGACGCGCGCCACGGACGGCGGCGCCGAGGACCGGATGGAGGACGACGTGCCCGGGACCATGGTGGAGGACACGGCCGACGCGTCGCTGGCCCGCGCCGAGGCCATGTTCCGGGAGGCCGCGGCGAGCGGCAACCCCGCGTGGCCGCACTCCCGCGCGCTCGCCGCCATGCTGGCCCGGCGCGGTGGAGAGGGAGGCGCCGCGCCGTGGGGCAGCTGATCGGCGCGCAGAGCGATAGGTTGGCACGCAGGTGTAGGCTGTAGTAGCGGTAGGTTTTCGCCCGATCAAATCTTCAGATGTACGTACACTAGTGCAGAACGACGGAATAAAACCATGGCTTGAAGTTGTTCATTTTCAAAGTAAGAAATGTGTATACGGTGGACACTATCGCAAGTACAAAACGAGGAGGTCTATTTAAAACCACCCAGAAAGCCATTCTTGGCGTGTCAACAACACTCGCCTACGTACGGCGTCCTGCCCGGACATGGCAGCGCCTTGACAGGCAAGTCGTGTCTTTCCTCGTCGCCGGAAACGGCGGTGCCGACGCTCGACCTCAACGCTGCAACTCTTGTTGGCGACACCCTAGTTCGAGGAGGAGTCGTTTTCGAGGAGGGAGATCACTCAGCTAGTCAGCGCATAAAATAGACCGCAAAGCCCGGTGGCGTATCCAGAAAGAAAAAAAATCGGAGTGTGGGCACACTCTTAAAGAAGTCATGACAAATTACCAAGGGATCGAGCGGGCGAGCCGTCGCTAGGTCCGTGCCATGACGGCGGGTGAGTTGGAGCGAGCGAGGCTAGAGCGAGAACGAGACAGTTCTACCGCTAGCAAAAAAGGCCAGACCCCAGGCCCAATACAGCGTTCCCCAATTTTCTGGGTGCCCCCCCCCCCGCCAATGCACAAAGCGTGAGGACACAAACACACATCTGCATCCATGAGGACAAGATGTTTTGGTAACCATGGATGGAAAGAGGGCAAAGTGCAATCTTTGAGGCCGAGCAAAAAGAGGCGGCCTTTTGGAAGAGGTGCTATGATCACTTCCATGAGCAAAGGTGCTTTAAGCCCCATAAATTTGAGAGTGAGCTGAACAAATGTCACACCAAAACAGATGGGGGTTAATCCAAGCGGAGTGTATCAAATTCGTTGGTGCCTATGAAGAGTTTGAGTGCCAACCCATGAGTGGAATTTGGGTGAAGGACATGGTAACAATTTCATTACCGACCCTTGTCTTTGTTTTCTCCCTCCTTCATATGAATGTATCTCAATCCTCTTCAATCTTAACCTATTTGGGTTCAATGGACCAAATGTGTCATCCCTTTGGAAGGACTGGTCAGAAAGGCCTAGGTGGAACGATGCCGCCCGACATAATGCATGTCCGTTTGGATCAGCATGTTGAAGTTACCCTAATAACACACTACAGTTGTTTGAAAGGACCTTTCTTTTGCCCCTTCACCGACTGTAGAGCCAGCAGCTCATCCGGTATCAGTGCTGTTGGTATACACATTCGAGGTAAATTGAGTCGTATATAGAAATGATGCCTTGGTATGCAGAGACGCTCTCATTCATTTCAGCAAATAAACCTGAGCGGCACGAACAGGAACTTGCATTAGTTCCGATGTGCAGCAACCAGGCATGAACTTCCAAAGCGCAGAACCCACAAAGCAAGGGCACAAAGAAGCCCATTAGGCACGATTTGATTGCAACCAGAGCAAAACAAGAATCGAATTGGCAGTCGTTCAGAAAATCATCATCATCACCATCGCGGTGCATGCCCTTATCACATCGAATAGAGTGGAAAAACAGGGCAGACCCAACTCCCTACCATGGAGTTCTCAAGAAACGTAAGCCGGTGAAAGTGAAGCCAGTGAGGGACATCAGGTGCAAGCGGTCATAATCTTCTCCAACATAAGCAGGTAGCTAGCTTGTTGATGTTTGTGTCCTTGGTTACGTATGGGCATATCACTGAGAAAAGAATGATTTGCGGCGGCAACATCAAAATTGTAGCACTAATCCAAACCACGTATCAAAACACAGGATATGCCGCTGACAGCCAATCATGATTATCAACAGGTATGGCTAACAGCCTATGACGGTGCGTGAAGGATGTAAAACTAGGTTTACAAGCATAACAAGACACTGAATTCAACAATTCAACGAAACTCTGCATAAACATCTCTGCTACATCCAACACAACGATCACGATATGATATTCAAGGTATCTGAGACACTGACATTGATATAGCACATAAAACAGTTCCAAATTGTGGTGCTCCAAAATTAGGCTAACCCTTCATAGTACCAGAAAGCTAAAGCTTCATATCAAACCTTTCACTTCTTGGCCTTCTTTGGTGCCCTGTTAACATTGGAACAGAAGCAAATCAGCTGAATGAAACAAACAGAAAACAACCTTATGTGAAGAATACTTCTGAAGATACTTACGCTGCAACGGGAGCTGGGGCTGCAACTGCTGGTGCTGGTGCATCATGATCCTTCGGGCCCTGTTTGCGAAAGGGAAGAGGTTCACCGAGTGTTTATAACAAAAAAAAATGACAGCTGTATAGTAGGAGCAAGCTTTGATCATGCATCTTCTACCAAAAGTAGATGCAACAATTGAAACTAAAATATCTTGGCAATGAAAAGGCAATGACAAATGCAACAAATAACATAATTAACATTAACATCCATGTCACACAACAATCTGCTTCTTAAGTTCAACAGAAAGATGGTAACACATTGTAGTAACCCCCAATTTCTTCAAGAGACAAGATAAGATACTAGTGTTTAGAGTGGCATGTGTAACAGTTACTATCGCACTAGCAATATCATGCATAACCTAATCTAATTAAACAAGGAAAAGAACAGGCTCAAGTCAAAAGATTTTCTTACCTGAGCAAACCTCTCTTCCCTCCTGGCATGCTTCCTCTCCCTGCTGGCCTTGCTCTTAGCGCGCTTGGCCTCAAACTGGTCAGAAATGGTCTTCTCTCTTGCCTTCTCAGCCTTGGACTTGTGGATACTCTCCATGAGGACCCTCTTGTTCTTGAACATGTTACCCTTGACCTTCAAGTACATGTCATGGTACATGTGCTTGTCAATCTTCTTCGCCTCACGGTACTTGCGCAGAAGGCGCCTCAGGACACGCATCCTGCGCATCCACAGAACCTTGGTGGGGAGCCTAGCCTCCCTGGTACCCCTTCGCTTACCTGTACAGAGAGAGTGATCACATGTTACATCAGGTTTCCAACATGAATGGAAATCAAAGTTGCATGTGCTAATCAGAGCTGCAGCTACAAACCATATCCTGAGTGACGTCCCTTCTGCTTGGCCTCATGTGCCCTCCTTGCACGGGACCTGGAGTGGATCTTCTGAGGCTTCCTAATTATGAATCCATCCTTGACCAACTTCCGGATGTTCTGCCCTGCAAGTTTTAGACAAATAATGCATCACGATTTTGCTCCATGACGAATCAATGAAGGAAGCAAAGAATACTGAAGAATGAAATGCTCCAATTTGATTGATTATAACCTCAAAAGGTTTCACAGTACAGGGAAAGCATAACAGATAGGTACACACATAGCATACAGAAGCATAAGAGAAATGCACATTACAAGAGTACGTGAACCAGCTACTTATCAATACAAACTGAGTAACAGAATAAGGAGGTAGCTCCACTAGATTGACCTTTGGAGCAAACTGCTCATAGCTATATGTTTGCAGGTGCATTAACAGCAAAAGAAGCAAAACTCTATTAGCTTCATGGTTCACACTTTTTTTTGGACAAGTCACCAAGGTTACGCCAATGGAGCAAATTGATACTAACAATCAGATTTATACTACAAATAAGTATATTAGAAATGACAACTAGAAGCGTTTTTTAAATAATTGTTTCAACTTCTGGTGCACAAGTTTTAGCAGCCAATGTACAAATTCTACATGCAGGCATAGAGCAGTGCAAAAACTGCATCTCTAAGAAGCATATCAATACTCCAAATATTGCCAACACAGCAGTGATAATTGGTACATATACTGGGAAGAATTAGATGATTGTGATGGATAATACACATTAAACTGATTATTAATTCAAACTTAAGAAACCTAATTTCCGCATGAGCAGAAAGAAAGGCACATGCTATGAATTATGTACACAAAATGATAAACTGCAGGCAAGACCAGTACCAAGCTGGATTCTATATGATTGACAACAGCGCCAAACAATGAAAGCCAGCCAATTTACCTATGTGAGACGCCTAATCGGCATACAAATAAATCAACACAAGCAGGCATGGCAACTCAATCTAGGTGGGTCTCAAAGTTAACAACCACGTAAACAAGGAACTACGAGAATCACCGAGCCGATAACACCAAAAAAAAACATACACAGACGGACAAAATATCCACATCACAGTGCATAGCTACCACGGTCAATCAGAAGAAAATCGGAAGTACAGGGTTATCAGCTACAACGAGAACACTAATCCCGACAACGCGCTGCTCATAGATGATGTAGGCGCGCGGCAAACAAGCGCCGATCTACCGACTCCGAACAGCATACGGCGATATCACTACCTGGACGACAGATCTACCGCAATCCACACTACAAGGGGGCGGGAGGAAGAAGATGGGCTCTTACGGGAGTTGGCCATGGAGATCTCGTTGACCTCATTGGGGTCGAGCCAGACCTTGCCCTTGCCGCACTTGAGGACGCTGGAGGCCAGGCGCTTCTGCAGCTTCAGCGACACCATCTTCGCCGCCGCTCTCCCTTACCTTCCCTGCGTGTGGTTGTGGCGCAAGGGTTTGGGAAATGCGGCGGAGGCGGCGCCCTTATAGTTCCAGCTGGGTTAGGGTTTCCTTGCCTCTCAAGTTGGGCCGGGCCTTTGCTGTACGGCTCGCTTAGCCCTGTGTTTAGGGCCCACGGCCTGCACTTGTTAGCCGGCCCATTCAGAGAGGTGTCACGGATTTTCTTTTCTTTTTGCCACAAACTTTTATTTTTGCATTCTGCACCGGATTTTGCGTTGTCTTGCAGCCATCACTCACAAACATAATAATTCAGGTGTTCCCAATATTAGCAAAGATTCTCCTAAACATACATGGTACAAGTATAGATGTACAAAGTAAAACACGATACTCTAGTTGAATTATTACATGCACCGACTAATTAGCCCCCGAAAGGTAGGGTTACCTTGGGTATAAATTAAACGCACCAAAATATATGCATCAATGCCCTTTCATGTCCAGACTCATATGATTTTGAACTCATATTATATTGTGAATATAGATAACTGTTTGACGAGGTATGAACTCGGCAAATCACATGGTAAGATACACTGGGTTGTATCGGGTGGAAAAATATATGTACGTTGGTGATTTCGGACGGCTGACAAGTAAGGATTTACCCAGTTTCAGGCTCCCGGAGGATAATGCCCTACTACTGCTTGTCTGATTATTGATCTCTGTGTTACAAGGTGGCTAAAATGGCGTCCCGACAAGTCGGGCCTTTATATAGGAGGACATGTCTCAGAAGTTTGAATACTAGTCGGTTTACAGATAGGGTAAGTTCTAAATCGGTACGATAGCTCCTGTCTTGAGCCGTACTCCATCTTTATTGAGCCACATTGTGTCTTCCTTGTGCTATCTTGTTTATGGGCCACCGGGAGGGCCTTCCGGTATATCAGACTTCATTGTAGTCGAGTGGGTATACCCGTTGGGTATAACTACATCACCGTTCATTCAAAAAAATGGTAGTGTACCAACTATGACTTAATCCGAATAAATTTTGATGGATCGATTTAAATTATATGCATCGACTAAATAACCAAAATAGATTTTACCGTTTTGCAAGTAACCATCCATTGGTTGTGGAGAAATATAATACTATATCAATCATATATCTGATATATCTTGAATATTTTCCTATTTCATTTTGCATGTATGGGAATCTCTATGTTGGAAATATAACTTGGAGGAAATCATGGAGATGAGATGATTGCATTTTCACTATGTTCATGAGTTTATTGATACTCAATTGTTGTGTTCGTCGAATAATATCATTCATATGGATTAACAAGCACGTGACTTATTTGTGAAACTTTCTATCTTCCTTTGTAATGACTATTGTAAAATTGGTCCTTGGATGGAAAACCCTTAAGACGAGCATGTGAGAAGTTGATTAGCATATGATGTGCATTGAGTGTTTCTATGTACCATTAGTCATATATGTGAACATATAACACTAGAGGTGTGGAGATGTGTTAGGGGAAAATAAGAAGGTTGTATGTATAGATGGGACTTGGTTCCCGATTAACCAATGGTTAGGTTAACCTAATCTAAAAAAAGAACCTAATGGGCCAAATGGATAACCCCACAAACCCATTAGGTTTTTTTAGGTTCGTTTCGAATGAACCAAGGCATATTATTTTCTTTCCTCCTCAACACCTGCAGTGAGCGGCTCAGCCACCTCGCCGTATATCGTCCAGCCGCCTCGCCACTTGGACGCCTCCTCATGCCTCCCCGAGCACTGCTCGGCCGTCTCGCCTCTCGGCCCCTCCCCGCCCGGCCGCCGGCCATCGCCTCCCCGAGCTTTGACCAGCCGCCCGGTCGTCACCACTAGCGCCTCCTGACACCCATCGTTTGTCGGCCCGTACTCTGACCGTGTCGCCCTCGTACCTCCGACAGCTCAAGTAAAATCACGGCTTTGGTTAAATCCGTGTGTGTTTCTTGATTAAGCCATCAGTTACATTTGTCGCTTCTTGATTGAGTTCATCTCCTGTTCTTGTTCCAATTGTGTTGGTTTGTAATACTGTACTAGTTGTGCACCACCTCAAAAGTTGCAAAATATGTCCGTTTGCTATTTCAGTCTGAAGAGATATATAGTTGTAATGTTATTATTTCTATAATCTTATTCCTTCATGCTTGTTTGTCAATCTTGAAAAATACGAGTCCCTACTCCCTACAGTGAGCATGTTTGTGTGATTTTATTATGTTCGTTCACTTGGGAAGCGGTATCTGATCCTATGGGTTTTATCTGTTCCTACCTATCCTTATGAGGATCTCTGTACATACTGGCCTTGTACCACAGTATACGAGCAGTATCATGTGAAGTTGCAAAAGATGTATTACGTATACAGGCAGTATCCTATTTACGAGCCATCTATTGGAACAGAATCAAAATGTATCCAGTACTAGACGGAGCAGCGCGCTTCGCCGCGCCGACTGCCTTTGATTCTTGCATGGCGTGGCAAGTGAGATAGATGCATCGGAGTTTTGATCTTGACATAATGTGCTATCAAGAATTTGTTTTGATGTCCTTAGTTGTGCGCCGGTCATTACGGTACGCAATCATATCATACCCACGTGGTACGAACACAACATTATGGAGCACCCGAGGATGGCACTTCCTATGGACATGGCTCTCCACCGTTGACACAAAGCCACCACTATCCCCATTGTTCCTCGTGTCTCTCATAACGATCACCCTCAAAGATAACGAACCATAGTCCACCTAGCACCGTTCATATGTAGCTGGCAGAATAACTCATGTACAAACGTAACACATCACATAAGTTTAATTACATATGTTCATGAAACATCTAACTGAAATAGAGTTCATCAAATTCTAGTTTACAAAGCAACTTTAGTCATGAATGGTCGGATATATTCTATAAAAAAGTGTATCTAAATCAGGTACACAAATATGCAACAAATAACAAATGTTGTTATTTCTTAGTAGTTCTTGTAGTGTGTGGAACACAACTCAGAAATATATTAACCACCTGATCACGACGAAAATTACTGATAAATGCTCTGATCTGTGTTCAGTTCATTTGTCACTCTCTTTTTTATGTTGAAAGAGCTTTCATTGATCATGTTACTGGTTACAATTTACTTGGACAGGTTGGGATATTTGCCCAGGTACAAAGTTCATGTAGATGTCAACCAATTCAACGGTCCGAGCTAGATATGCAAGTTCCTGGGCTACAAAATTACATTCATTTTAAAGAACTAAAAGGCAGGTTCCTCTTGATGTTGTCTACCTCCTTGTATATGTAGCAGAGGCTGGACATATGCTGGTTTTCTCTTTCAGTGTGAAGATAACTGATGCTGAGTTGGATTCGATGATCCTGGGCAGGATATCCAGATCGATACATGAGTGCAAACTCCTGGTTCTTTGCAGACTGGCAGGGCCTCAGCCATGGAATAGATAAAAAAAACACAGTCTCTAATCACACAACCCATGGAAACTTCTCCATTTTTTGAGTATGAAAGAGTCGTCCACACTTAGCTTCAAATGTCCAGCGCAGTTCTTTTGCTTCTCTACAACAAAAAATGCTGCAACTATCAGACTGAGAAGAATATACGGCGGACAAATCATCAAAATTAAATCGATTAATCCATCTCAAGGAAACATCGAGAAAATCCAATCTCAAATCCATGTGCCTACACGGCTACACGCACAGCAACCCCAGAAATCTACCAAAGATCAGAAAAAATATATGTGGGCAAAGTACAAATCAGGAAAAAAGAAGGAAGGGGAATGCATCTCAGAAGCAATATGACAATGGAGGCCAACAGCGGCCATTACCACGCGTGGACGATCATGGCGGAGCAGAGGAGTAGAGATCCACGCGGGCGCGAGCTCCTCGAAGGCTCGAAATCAACAAATCCTATACAAGTCTCCCCCACACATATCCAAGCACACGAAGATTTGCTTCTATCCCTAATGGATCGGACGTCTCTGCCGTCACCGTGGCCACGCTGCTTGTTGCGGAGTACGGATAGATTCAACATGACTGCTTACTGCATCTATAAAGATAGGCTTGCAACAGACCCAGAACAGAAAACCAAACCTTCTGTCGATATCCTAAGCAACAGTCCAGCAAACGATTGCACAACCCCAGAAAATAAACATACTAACCAAATAAATAGAACTTTCAGACCCTATCAGCTAACATGTACAGAAAACACCAACCTAACCACAACTACCCGCATACACTTTTAATAGTTTTTTTTTAACTAAATTATCAGATCATAACAGGACCAGCCAAGTGCATATACCTATGAATACGGCTCCCCTCCAATAAGATGATATGTGGATATAATATTGCCCCCTTTTAAACATAATTATACATGTGACCTGAATACTACTTCTATTAAGAAGCACATACGTCATAGGCAAAATATGTTCACTTCAAATAATACGGCAAGTGTCAACTATTGAGAAGTGAAAGCATGGCAAGCCTGCACATTCAGATGTCCGCAAAACTGCTACAACCAGAACCTAAGAATAGAGTTGCAAATCTCTAGGCATGAATTCAACACATGTTATAAAATGTATTTATTTCCATAGCTACTGCCTTGCACTCACCATGGCTATCCTACATTGAAATCAGATGGAACTGCACAACACAGGTAGGTACAAAACTAAATCTCGTGCAATATATAGGTTACTCATCTTAGGAAAACATAACTAACCATCCGGAGAGTTCCCCTGCTTACATGTGCCATCTCGGTCTGACAATAATCTAGAGATTTTTGTGCAGTAGACAATATACCATAAAATTAATAAATTAACTATAGATTTACCACCAAGATTTGTGAGTGTGACATTAGGTCTAGATATTTCAATATATACTGCAACTGTTACAAAGAGAAATCAAGTTATAATATGACATATGAAACAGTAAGAGGACACATATTGTGACAATAACCAATATAGTTAGTCAAACCCTGCAAGTTGCATCTTTGTAGAGCATCAACATAATTTCTACCAAGATCACGAGCAAAAAGATCAGCATAACTTCGGCGAGCAATGCTGCTGCCATCTCCAATATGAACATGACCAACTATCATGAACGCAGAACGCCAGATACATCGATTGTCCTAAGACTGGGAGCAGATGACAAAAGTTGGAGTCCAACACAGACATCACGATTTCTATTTGTCTAATCCACCACCACTCTGTTGAGAAACACTGATTCTATTCCACAGAGTATAAACGAATTGAAGAACAAAAGGTCAAAAGCTAATAAAAAAAAAACCCTCTCACACTACAAATGGTTCCGTTAAATCGAAAGGGAAATTTATCCACACAAGAGGTACCACTAAAAATTTGCTTCCATGATTCTCCCACTCGTAACTACAACTGATTTAATCATCACCAACAATGTTTAGATCGGAAGGAGATGAATTGTTTATATCAAAATCTTCATTTGGAAAGAACCTGATTCTTACTGCATATGTCATAAGTTCATATCAGCACCACAATAATGCTACCATTACCTATAACAATCAAATGCTTCTCTTTTGGTACTATATTTAAAAAACTCCATTCACATAATAAGATTTTAAACTGTTAAGCACCTAAATCAAATCCAGTCAACCAAAAACCATATCATGCACACAAAAATACGTAGGCTCAAAGTCTATAATAGTTTCTAGCCCAGAAATTACCCCCGAATACCGAGGAGCAATTCTTTACATAATCAACCCAAGAAGCTGAAAAATCCATGTGCAAACAACTAACCTTCAGGTTGAAGCAAGAGATGAAATCTGATTCAGCACAAGTAGTGAAACAGAGAAATATCCATGATACTGAAACCATCTTTGAAGGCATCTGCCAAATATATAGCAAGGTTAGGACAACATAATCCACTCAATACGACCAGAAGATACACTTCAATTTACCAAATCCACGCATCACGTTACAAACCTGTGAAATCAAAGCAATAACCATGAAAAATCAGAAACATTTGGCAAACCAAATGAGAAAAGGAACTACTAATATAGCCGAAGCCCTAATTGCATCAAACAAATCAGAAAAATCATAACGCTAGGCTATGAGGAAAAGAGAGGGCCGGGACGGAGGAGTTTTTGTACCTCCAAATATGGTGTATCTAGGCCTAGCCAGGAACTTCTCGGTCTACTTCCTCGTCACCCTGCTCGCCATGGGGAGCAAACGCACCACATGTCTCCCCTTTGGATGCGTCCATGGAGGGGCGAGTCCACCTGCTATTCCACGCTGCCAACACTCGCCTTTCCCGATGCAGCTTACAAAGAAAGGGGGGGATAGGGCAAAAAAAAAAGAGAGGAAGAGGAGAGACCAGAGGGAGAGAGGAGAGGACACAGACACACCGACCTCCCCCTTCACATGCGCGTCGCTGCCGCCTCCAGGGACCAAGGGAGAAAGAAGAGAGGACGCCTGGCCTTCCCCAACACTTTCCACCCGTTGCTCCACTGCCGCTGCCGCCTCCAGTGACCGGGGGGAGAGAAGAGGACGCCCTAAGTCTCCCTCACCCGCGCGTCCGCTCCACCCAATGTTCCGCGGCCGCTGCCACCGGAAGTGAGAGATTGCATCCAGAAACCCTAGCAGCAATGCAGAGAAATCGAAGGACAGATCGAGGAGAGTGTTTGGGGACGACGGGCTGTGCCTGTTTGTCTACGGGTCAACGCGTGGCACACATGTAAAATATCCAGCTGCAGCGAACGAAGCAACCAGAATGACCACACCCGACAGCACATAGCCAAAACACACACGGCACCATCCGAACAGCAGGACCCACAAATCAGCGGGGGCAGATCTGACACCAGCCACGCAAATAGGCTCAAAACGCTCCCCGCTAGCCGGACGTAAGTTTTGAAGGAATAGGCAGTGTTCTTAATTAATGTGGCAACATGTAGTAGATCCTTTGGTGCACATGTGTCATGAGCTTTACAAGTATTTATAATTATTTCATAATGGTTCAAAACTTACTATCAATCGGTTAACCTTTTCTAACTCAGTTAACCAAATGATTAACCTATTTATCCATTTAGACAAAATCGTTATTTAGATTCGAAACCGGATGATAAATGGTTAACCAAATCCCACCAAGACTTGTATACAAGTTTTCTCCTGCGTGGCAAGAAAACATGTGTGATAAGTAGCTTGGGCAACAAGCTACTGTCATGCACGTGGATAGCATGTGTTGACCTGTATGACAAATCAAATACCTTTAAAGATATTGACACACTGATTCTATTCCACAGAGTATAAACGAATTGAAGAACAAAAGGTCAAAAGCTAATAAAAAAAAAACCCTCTCACACTACAAATGGTTCCGTTAAATCGAAAGGGAAATTTATCCACACAAGAGGTACCACTAAAAATTTGCTTCCATGATTCTCCCACTCGTAACTACAACTGATTTAATCATCACCAACAATGTTTAGATCGGAAGGAGATGAATTGTTTATATCAAAATCTTCATTTGGAAAGAACCTGATTCTTACTGCATATGTCATAAGTTCATATCAGCACCACAATAATGCTACCATTACCTATAACAATCAAATGCTTCTCTTTTGGTACTATATTTAAAAAACTCCATTCACATAATAAGATTTTAAACTGTTAAGCACCTAAATCAAATCCAGTCAACCAAAAACCATATCATGCACACAAAAATACGTAGGCTCAAAGTCTATAATAGTTTCTAGCCCAGAAATTACCCCCGAATACCGAGGAGCAATTCTTTACATAATCAACCCAAGAAGCTGAAAAATCCATGTGCAAACAACTAACCTTCAGGTTGAAGCAAGAGATGAAATCTGATTCAGCACAAGTAGTGAAACAGAGAAATATCCATGATACTGAAACCATCTTTGAAGGCATCTGCCAAATATATAGCAAGGTTAGGACAACATAATCCACTCAATACGACCAGAAGATACACTTCAATTTACCAAATCCACGCATCACGTTACAAACCTGTGAAATCAAAGCAATAACCATGAAAAATCAGAAACATTTGGCAAACCAAATGAGAAAAGGAACTACTAATATAGCCGAAGCCCTAATTGCATCAAACAAATCAGAAAAATCATAACGCTAGGCTATGAGGAAAAGAGAGGGCCGGGACGGAGGAGTTTTTGTACCTCCAAATATGGTGTATCTAGGCCTAGCCAGGAACTTCTCGGTCTACTTCCTCGTCACCCTGCTCGCCATGGGGAGCAAACGCACCACATGTCTCCCCTTTGGATGCGTCCATGGAGGGGCGAGTCCACCTGCTATTCCACGCTGCCAACACTCGCCTTTCCCGATGCAGCTTACAAAGAAAGGGGGGGATAGGGCAAAAAAAAAGAGAGGAAGAGGAGAGACCAGAGGGAGAGAGGAGAGGACACAGACACACCGACCTCCCCCTTCACATGCGCGTCGCTGCCGCCTCCAGGGACCAAGGGAGAAAGAAGAGAGGACGCCTGGCCTTCCCCAACACTTTCCACCCGTTGCTCCACTGCCGCTGCCGCCTCCAGTGACCGGGGGGAGAGAAGAGGACGCCCTAAGTCTCCCTCACCCGCGCGTCCGCTCCACCCAATGTTCCGCGGCCGCTGCCACCGGAAGTGAGAGATTGCATCCAGAAACCCTAGCAGCAATGCAGAGAAATCGAAGGACAGATCGAGGAGAGTGTTTGGGGACGACGGGCTGTGCCTGTTTGTCTACGGGTCAACGCGTGGCACACATGTAAAATATCCAGCTGCAGCGAACGAAGCAACCAGAATGACCACACCCGACAGCACATAGCCAAAACACACACGGCACCATCCGAACAGCAGGACCCACAAATCAGCGGGGGCAGATCTGACACCAGCCACGCAAATAGGCTCAAAACGCTCCCCGCTAGCCGGACGTAAGTTTTGAAGGAATAGGCAGTGTTCTTAATTAATGTGGCAACATGTAGTAGATCCTTTGGTGCACATGTGTCATGAGCTTTACAAGTATTTATAATTATTTCATAATGGTTCAAAACTTACTATCAATCGGTTAACCTTTTCTAACTCAGTTAACCAAATGATTAACCTATTTATCCATTTAGACAAAATCGTTATTTAGATTCGAAACCGGATGATAAATGGTTAACCAAATCCCACCAAGACTTGTATACAAGTTTTCTCCTGCGTGGCAAGAAAACATGTGTGATAAGTAGCTTGGGCAACAAGCTACTGTCATGCACGTGGATAGCATGTGTTGACCTGTATGACAAATCAAATACCTTTAAAGATATTGACTTCTTTGACTAGTCAATAGCTTGGCAATTAAGTGAACTTACATGATAAAATTTTAACTGGTTGACTTATAGTCAATGGTCATGCAAGGTTCAAAAAAGCGGAAAGCGTAAGCATAGCGAAAGGCTCTCGCTTAGAGTTTTGACCGCTTAAGCGCGCTTAAGCGTGTTTAAGCGTTTTCAGAAAAAGTGGCAAAACTTTGCCTATTTCACGACAGTCATCACAATGGACATGTATAATATATGCAGATTATACCAGATTAACAAACCAGCAAGCAAATAGAAACATAAAATCAAATACTAGATTGACAGGCAATCAAATTCAGTCACACATCGAATAATAAAGTCTGATCGCGCACACGGCACAACCGCACACATAACAATCATTCAAGCAAAATATCACAAGTTCAAATAGATAAACTGCTGTTCAAATAGGTAAAATGGCTGATGGCTTAGTCCTCTTCCATGTAGATGGTGCCTTCAACCACGTCATCTTCGTCATCCTCGTACACAATGGCCTCCTCCTCCGAATCAGTCTCTTCTTGTTGTGCCTCCTTGTCAGACTCAAATTCTTCATCATGAAGTTCTCTAACCCTTGCACTCATGCGACGTTCTACTTGCTCATTAGCTCCCATGGCATCTTCAATCACATTATCTACTCCACCCTCATCTCCATCCCTGAACACCACGAAAGCATGATCATCCCCTCCCTCATAAAAGAAACCTTGTGCTTCAGATGCATCAGTACTAAGGAGCACATCTATATTCTTCCTCTCCTTAATTCTTCTCCTCTTGGACAACAACCTTGAATTGAACTGGATGTTCACTAGCTGATCAAGGCGATCTGTTGTGAGGCGATTTCTTCTCTTGGTATGGATCTGTAAGTGACAAGACATAGAATTGGATAAAAAATAGATAATAGCAACCAAAATACAGATTCGAAAATTAGAAGGTTATAATTAATTAATTATAGCAAGACAAGAATCTTAAAGAGTAGAGACTAACCGACTCAAAACAGCTCCAGTTCCTCTCACAACCAGAAGCACTAGATGTCAAAGAAAGAATCCGGATAGCCATTTTTTGTAAATTTGGTGTCTCACCTCCATACATTCTCCACCAAGCCACTAGGAAAATAAAATTCCGAGTTATGTACTGAATCAATCAATGTACATGATCATACGAATTATGAAATGAAAATCTGAAGCTATTTGTCTTATATGCCGAGACTGGTAGAATACCATTACGAGGTTGGCTATATGTGACGTCCATTCGTCGAAAAGCTAAAATGGGTCCCTGACTACATGGTGTCCTTTTTTCAAAAATTTCAAATCGACATTTTTAAGTTTGCGAAAATTGAGAAAAAATCGGACGTAGAAATTGTCGAGATCTACAGTCATGAAACTTTTAACTCCAAAATTGTTTTATTTTAGGCTGCGCAAAAAAGACAAATACGTGGATCCGAGTGGTGAACAATACACATTTTCAAAAAAATAAACATGAAACGGGATTACATATTATGCTAAAAAACTTATTCAACATCAGAAAAGACCAGAAACAATCGTTGATCCTACACTGGATAGCAAAGAAAACCGAACGATCAGATCTATTTGTTCCATTTGACAGTAAAATAACATCTCCTAGAGAAGGTAAAAGGCCAATATATTTTTATTTTGCTAGTACATGTGTATGTATCGTCTGATCTTCTAGCTTCTAACCAATGAGAAGAGAAACTATTGAGTAATGACTAGTGTCCAGTAAAGCAGTGTGATGCGTAAATTCAAATTTTGTTTGTTCTCCTCTAGTCTTACTACACCCATCTATCAATCTGTACATCGCATTAACCAGTATTAATAATAAATATTGTCCAATTACGGTTAGGTGCATCTGGTGTAGTGGTATCATACACTAGCCACAATGAAAATATCATAGGTAGTATCATGCATGTCACATAGGTAAAAATCTGAATGGCACAATAATTAATGAAGAGAGAGTTGAGAGTAGTATCATAGTAGTATGATACCTTATCATGACATGGTAAACTAGAAAATTTAATAGTCAATGTATCATGTAGTACACACATTTACATTGAGATTCTACAAAGCATTAAATATATGATGTGAATATGATACTACTAGATGATACTACCTATTATAGAAGTGATATACATGTAATCTAGAGAATAGAACCATGCGTGGTCACCGCGCGCTCAGGGCGATTTGGAGCTCCTGGCCATCCGATCTTCACCGCGGGCAGATCACAGCCGTCCATTTTGCTGTTGACTTTTGACTCCGCTTTTTGGTCCCATCTGTCATCCTCTATGCGGGTCAGGATTCGTGTGTAACTGAACACGCAGACGAAACGAGTGGACGAGAGCCACCCGCACCTTCCCCTCGGCGTGCGTCTCCTCCCCAATCACATCTCAGCTTTTCCAGCGCCCGTGAGGAAACCCTCGCTAGCACCAATCCCCTCCCACGCCTCTCCTTCTCCAATCCGCTTGCTTCTACCGCCGTCGTCGCCGTTCTCTCCCCCACCGTCCGGCTCTTCGTCTGCAGCTCCGGCCGGCGAGGCCCCAAAGCTTGCGAGGCCGAAGCCGGCTCTCCTCTGACCTCCATCCCGAGCGCCTCTCCGCCCACCTCCACCTGCATCCAAGGTCTACATCGGCGAGGAATCGGACGGGGAGAGGATCCTTTCACTGTGTCTTCCTCCAATCCCTAGCCCTCACCTGATTTGCTTGCGATTTGGCTGAGGGTTCGACGCCCTGGTGTGGTCAAGCTGGGGGCGTGCTCACGAAGGAGCTGGGGCTGGGGCTGTTCGGTGGTGGGCTGGCGGGGAGTGGTCGCCATGCTGCCCCTGATGGCTCCACACACACCCTGAGAGCGGTGACTGGCCGTGCTGCACCTGCGACCTGGGAGCATCAAGCGGCCCCTGACGTACAACTAATCCCGTCGCCATGGCGCCACAGCTGTCTCTCTGTCTCTCGCCAACTTCAAGCGCGGTGGTCGCTATCTTCTTACCTCCGTCTGTTTCCGTGCTAATTTTGGTGTCGATCTGTTTTGCGTTTCAGGGGCAGCGAGGATGGGGGGGGGGGGGGGTCAGAAGGCCGACGCCTCACCCAAGAAGCTGGCTGCACTCAGTGACGAGTACGGCAGTGGCAGTCTGCCCATGTGCCGCTACCTGGTCGTCTTCAAGCTTCATCAAGCAGCGAGGCAGCATCTTCGATCAGTTCTTTCCAACACATTTGCTTCATCAAGAACCGAGGGGGGGGGGGGGGGGGGGGGGGGGGGGGGGTCAGAAGGCCGTCGCCTCACCCAGAAGCTGGCTGCACTCAGTGACGAGTACGGCAGTGGCAGTCTGCCCATGTGCCGCTACCTGGTCGTCTTCAAGCTTCATCAAGCAGCGAGGCAGCATCTTCGATCAGTTCTTTCCAACACATTTGCTTCATCAAGAACCGAGACAAGCAAATGTATGAGATAGGGCGCCTCTTCACTGACCATTGACCAACAAGTATGTATATACCAACATTTGGTGTAGCAGCATGCCGATTTATTTCTAAATACTGATAGCCAAAAATAGATAGCTCAGTAGATTCTATGTCACATCAATTTTAATATATCCAACCCTCTATATTTATGATCCGACATCATCGTTCAGTGATACTGCTCAGAACCAAACATAAATAGTTTGGCCAGTACAGTTGCAGCATATCTCACATCAGTTTACTTATGTTCCAATATTATCATTTGGTAATACATATATGTTACTGCTTTTTCTGTTTACCTCTATCAGTTTGTATGCTTTGCTTCTACTTATCGATGGTTTGCATAGATTGTTAGCAGCTACTAATACTAATTCCTTTGTCTTCACGCACGTACGAACTACTAATACTAATTCCTTTGTCTTGACACACATACAAACCTACACTGACATCAATCATCATCCATTTTTATATGGAAACATGATAGAAAGTTGGTTGCCAGAAATCGGTGACAGATTAAAGGAAGGCATGTTGTATCATGATAAATCTTCTATAGTTACTTCTGTACATACAAAGAACTTTCATTACTGGTGTCTTCATTATGATTTGATAAGGAGTTGTTCCTTTGCCTTATGCAGCTCGACCCCCTTAATGGTAGCACAGCCATGGCATAGAAACTCCCTTGAAAGAAATTCTAAGCAAGGAACCAGGGGATCAAATATACGCTCTTCCTTCTCTATATTTGTGCCTCCCACCTACGAGTATAATGAGCATTTCCAGGTTAGTGTGTTACATCTTGCGAAACTGAACTTTATCCTTTCCATTTATTCTGCTCATGTGCAGATTGAGTTTTTTAGGGCCCGTGCATCATCAGACCGGGACAATGTCTAATATCTAGAACAATAAAATCTTTCATTTTCTGGTTCTTTAATTGCCATTGATAAAAGTTACTAAATAAGTGACAATCATATGAGAGTGTGGTCTTACAGACTGTTATATTAAACCATTTTCATTGGTCTGTGGTATCATCTGATAGTTAGGTGCCAATTTATTTTGTAGGGAGTGTGGTTGGAGGTGCCTAAACCATTCACCTCATCACCTGTATGTATTGACACCTGTGTTGTCTGCTTAGACGGGAGCTGCTCTATTGCTGCACAAGGTACATTTTGCTTACATTTGTTTGTAGCTTAAGCAAACTGATCTATCACAAAAGGATGTTGAAGTAAGCATGAGTGTCATATGAAGTTCATTAACTAGCTCACATTGTATGTATTTGACACATGAGTGTTACATCTTGATTATGTGGCATCTAGAGAGCTATTATTTGGCCTCTCCGACTGGGGTTGGATGACAATCTTAATCTGCAACTCAAACCTTTTTTTCCTATTTTCTATTCGGATAATGGTACCAACAGCTTTCATAATTTAGGAGCCAGTACAGGTACAGTATATGAGTCTGCTGCTTAGTGATACAGCCATTTGATAACCGTGAAAAAAAAACAGGCTGCCAACTGATGGCGGGAGGTGAAAATGGCTCTTCATCACCATGTTTGCGATGACAAGTATTCTACCTATCCTTGAGTTGAAAAACAGGAAAAGCAAGGTTCCGAATCTGAAGATTTGCATACTGTGAGCAAGGTACTCGATCTGAAGATTTGCATATTCTATATTTTCATAAATACAATTTGTGCTTTAGACTATCTTGCTAAATTGTACAGTGGCCACTTTGTCATCCTCGGTTTTGGTTCGATTATTATGTACTGCACATATATATAAAGTTTATCATCCCGTCTAACGATTCTCCAATAGAGGTTTTATGTTACAAACTCTTAAATAATTATGTACTGAACATATATATAAAGTTTATCTTCATGTCTACAAAAAACTACGGCACATAATAATGCAACGGGCGCGGCGTGTCGCTGCACGACACTTCCGAGTGTCCAGTAATGCCATTTTGGCTTATCCTGTTTTGCAGCCATTGTTATCTTCAACCCACGGTCACAAGGCATCGTTTCAGATAATATAGCAAATCCAAGGAATGAACGAGCCAACTTGCAATTGTAATGTGTCGACATGCTCAAGTAATCCATTTTCTATGTGCATGCCTTACATATGCTCAAGTAATCAGTTCATAGATGATCTGTCTGCCCGTACCTATAACATTGCTTCATGACATGCACTAGGTTCCAAATCCTTTTCCTATTTTGTTTATGCATTCTTAACATGAATATCAAATCGGGTGGTACACCAACTAAGATTATTTGATCCTCGCTGAGCACGCTTATTTATGTCGCAAGAACGACTTTGTTCCATGGTTTAGATGAATATATATTAGGGAGTGTCGACGGTGAGTTCTATAGGTCACTATGCATGCCTTTGTTCAAACTTAATTAGGAGCCTATGCAGGTAGGGGTGTTTTACCTGCGGAGTTCTGTACATGTTAATCTTCAAGTTCTGAATGATTCTGGGATGTCCCATTTGTTCGTTCCTAGGTATTGAATAATTATATTTTGGTGGCAAATTGCAGGTTACAGTCTTCCTAATTGTCTTGCTGGCAAGCATTCACCGTAATCTGTCTAGGCATAAAGATTTGACACTAGCCTTCATAGGTATCTATGATGCTGTTGGTGATCATGCTAGCTACAAAACATTTGCCGAAAGATATCTCATTAATTACTTTAGAATTGCTAGCGCGTATGGAACCAATAGAAAGAAATAATTCTCTGGTAATAAATCAAGTTACTGAAAAAGGGTAATTTCTTAGCTGTCGTAATGGTATTGAGTTTTGAGCTTTCTCCTGAAATCATATTACTTGCCTCCTTATTGTCTATTTTCAGTATGTTCCGCTTGCTGATCATTGGTTCTTTGGTGTTTTTTCTATATCTCCTTGTGCATTCTGTTTTTGCAGATGTGGGTGTTTTTGGTTCAGTGTCGTGATCGGCTATTTTTAATGGGCTTTTTGGTCACTAATTGTTATAGTTGAATGTCTATTTTCAGTATGTTCCGCTTGCTTGATTGCTGATCATAGGTTCTTTGGTGTTTTTTCTATATCTCCTTGTGCATTCTGTTTTTGCAGATGTGGGTGTTTTTGGTTCGGTGTCGTGATCGGCTATTTTAATGGGCTTTTTGGTCACTAATTGTTATAGTTGAATGTCTATTTGTTCAGACCCTTTATTACCATTTTAACATGTGATTGTATGAGTTATTGTTTTTAATTTGTCCCAGTATATCATACATATATTCTACTTCCTCTGTATCTTAATATAAGACTTTTTGGTGGGCTAAAATACACTACCAAAACGTCTTATATTTTGAGACGGAGGTAGTACTTCGCAGTGGTATAGTTGAATGTCTATTTGTTCAGTTTTTTTTTCTATTTCCGAGCGACCCGATTCATCATATCATGTTAGATGTCTGGCTCTTATCTGGAGTACTTATCATGTATTGCTTATTGGGTGATGGCGCTGCTGCATTGCTGACATCCAGCAGGTGCTCTTATTCCCCTCAAGTTTCAGGAAAGATAAATATCATATGTGTATATTAGCTCTGTAAATTATAGAACAATCCTAAGGTGGATACAGTTAATTCCCAACGTGAGGAGCAATATATATAACTGTTAATTCTTTCATTCCCGTGAGCTATGAAATGAATTGAGATATATATATATTTTCTTTATTATTGAGTTGGATTTGTGCAATCCTTATATATCTTACATTATATTTTCCATACATTTTTCTTTCTCCATGATACTTTTCATACAGTGATCCCTTATTTGTAGCAGGAAACAAGATAGGACACACAAATACACTTGGTTACAGAATTAAAATATGTTCAACTTGATGATTATGGCTGTATGCCTCTTTAGTTCTGCTATATTCGACATGATGTTTATCTGTCCTCAATGTTATTTTGAAGTCCCCTTTTCCCTGCCTCATAATGCTTTTCGTGAATACTTTGATTTAAGATCTGAAGTGGAGGTTTTTGCACTGCAGTCTATGTGTTGGCTTTTGAGTGAACACGATATATATGTCATGTTTACTTCTTAAGAATCATTTTGTTGATTTCATATCGTTTGTACTACTGAAAATAAGTTTTCATGCCTACCATCTTCTTTCTTACTACATCATTTAAACCTTAAATACTTTACCGGTTGTTGTTTATGGCAATCGTATTGTCACCTTCTGATTCGTCATGTGCTTAACTATTTTTCAATTCTGTCAAATTTCTGGATAGCAGTGTTAGGTTGAGTGTTTTGCAAAAATAATCATAGATTTAGTGTTCACCAATTATTACTTGGCACATGGAGGGGCTTGCCTTTTCTCCCCTCTTCATCTTTGTTTGTGATTTTGTTCGATTGGATCTGTGATAGCACAGTGTTTTTAATGCAGGTGCTGATGTGATCTGCCCTTCGGTTGGATCCGGGGCTTTTCGGTTACGCTGGTTTAAGTCTACTACATAAAACGGAGGCAAGTTCACCTCATAGTCTCCTCAGTTCGTCAGTTCATTTTTTGCCTCAATTTCTTCTGTACAGGTCATAATCCAATTTAGTTATTTAATTGAGTTCTGCCCCCTTTCGTCTGTCCGGTCCGAAAATTAGACGAGTATGAAACTCTTGGTGGTTGCTATGAATTGTTCCGTCTAGAAATTGATTGTTCTGTGCTAAATCTTCTGTTTAATTAAGGTCATGATGTAAAGCTCAAATGTCTCGTGCTCGGTTATTTTTTATTATGTGTTTACCTTGCATAGTCCTGGATTTTCTTATCTAAAGGATATTGAAATTGTAGATATTCAGTTTTTCGTTGAGAACGATGATGTTGGTTTCAAAACAATTGATGCTGGTGTGGTGCAATACATGTCTTTGAATTTTCCTTTTTCTAAGTGTGTTTTGGTATATCTACCAACACCGCCATTCATATTGCCCTCGATTGCTGTGCAGGGTTCCCAACAGCCATGAGACATGGAATGGGGTTGTCGAGGCAGCACTAACGCTTAGTGTTGTGGCCGCTGACATGCGGGGAAGGGCGCAACCAGTGCTAGAGGACAAGGACAGTATCCTTAGCAGCCTGCCCAGATGAAGGTCCTGTGACTTTGTACTTTTTTTTGGTTTCTGTATCTCCAGGTCAGTAATCATCTCCCCATTACGAGTTTCATGTTTTTTTCGCCTCCATTTGCAATGCAACACGTAATGAACAATCTCTTCAGCCACTAATACTACTGCCACTCCTCGGCTAATTAATTCTTCATATCTATGTAATATTTCAAAAGGGATTGAAATTGCAGATTTTTTGTGTGTTTTCATTCAGTAAATCTCTTCAGATTTTTTGTGTGTTTTCATTCAGCTAAGGATGATCATTTTAACTCTTGACATGATGTTTTACCAAAGTCGATTCCCTCTTATGAACGTTTCTATGGCGGTGTAACCTATCAATACGATGCTCATCCCCTCACCTATTTACTCTTTAGAAACAAGGTGACGCGCGACGAGTGTTCAAGGTCTCACGTCTATGATATTTACAATGCCTACCTATGTGTTGGAGCTTAAAATCTATTTTGCCATTTTCTTTATAATTATCCCTTTCATTGTTTTCATGATGGTGTACAAATGTCCAGAACCCCCCTCCCCCTCTTCCTAATCAACATTGGTGCGTCGTGTTCGACTAATAGTCCGCTAACAGGTGTTTCACACTTTGCCGAGTTGCTCTTTAAAAATCAGGTGGCGCGCGGCAGGCCACGCCCCAAATCTAGTAAACTAGTATCGTATACATAGTTCCCTCCCACGGTAATGACCAGGGAACGATTCACTGGATGCGCATTTATATTTGTTCCATACTGTCTCTTTCCCCTGCCTTCTGCTACAGTAGCTTTGAGAGTCGTCTGCTAAATCGCTGGGCCGATCTGGCCTCTCCGCCGGAATAGCTGGCCGGAGTTGGTGCTGGTGAGGTGCCGGAGCTCTGTATATAGTAGATCTACGTTAGGTTAGTGTCTGCCTCTATGGCGTGTGGCGTTATGCCGTTTCGAAGCGTATCGCCGGCGCTGGCGAGCGGCGTTGGACGATTAGCGATGCTGTGGTTCTTGGCCATGGCGGCGAGGTGCTGTGGGTGGCGGCGAGGTGCTGTGGGTGGCCAAGGAGGGCGACATCGGCGTCTTCGTCAATAAGCTCGTCTTCTCCCATCTGCTGGACAGGTTCTGCTGCTTCTTCCTCTGAATCTTGCCGCCCTGGGGACGGGCGATTTGGGGCGGATCGGCGGCGCTCTGCTCAAGCTTTTTCCTATCCTCCTTTCTTGGAGTTCTTGCGAGCTGTGTGGCTGGCATGTGATGGCGAAGCCGGCTCGACATCCTGCTCAAGTCGGGGCGTGCCCCCCGCCGATGCTCCTTCTTCGACGCCAAGATCTTGCCGTCACCGGCGAGTGGCTAATGCGGCGACTTCAACGGGATTGAGTTCCCAATCGTCTTGTGCAGGTGATTCAGCGTCCTCCTCGTATGGAATCGGTGCTACGATGAGCTCCCAGGGGTGTGTGCGTGTTTTCTTTTTTCTTTGGGGTGTTTTCTGTAAAAGGAGGACAGCTGGGCTGTCTCTGGATGTATCTGGTGTACTCTGCTTAGTATTAATCCAGGTACGGCTGTTTCAAAAAAAAAAAAAACTGAAGTTCATCGCATTTTTTTACACGGCCCACTACGGGCTCTTTAGTGACACTTGCAGCCAAAACTGCAGTTCGGCCTAGTTGAGAATATTGGGCTGAGTATTCGGTTCTTTCACATTCCAGGTCTCTCTTCTCACGATCCACCCAGAAAACGAAGTGGAGAATATTGGGCTGAGTATTCGGTTGTTTCACAGTTCAGATCTCTCTTCTCACGATCCACTAAAAAAAAAGTCTATTCTACACCCTTCGATCTGGATTCTGGATTAAGTGTCGTATCGATATTATCATGTAGTTTAGGATGTTTAGCTCGCAACAATCTTTGTGAATCGGAGGGAGTAGCAGATAAGCCTGCAACTGCTCAAAAAGAAGAAACAAATAAGCATAGGGTCTAAAGGTAAACGTCAAGCAAATCCATGGGATGGGATGCATGCCTTTGCTGGAATGCTCGTCCCAAGGACTCACAGGTCTACATACCAAAGTCTCCAACGACTGGCCGCCGGGCGCCAGGCAGCTCGGCCGCCGCTCCATGATCGACGACGTACGCATGCATCCAATATGCACAAGCCAACGGTTCGCCCATGCTCGTGATCCCAATTCTCCTGTGAAATTTCACAAAAATGACCCTTTGGACAAACTTCAGCCAAAAATAACCCCTTTTCGAAACTATTTCGGAATCTAACCCTTTTTGGTAGCGCCCAACGCCGGGGCGCTACCCTCTCTGTGGTAGCGCCACATGCTGGGGCGCTACCATCCTGCCAGCGTGGCAAGGTGGGGCCCGCGTGAGCAAAAGTTACAGAGCGTTGATTTCCACCCGACGCGAAAATTGCTAAGTTAAGGAGGGTAGCGCCACGGGCTAGGGTAGAGGGTAGCGCCACGGGTTAGGGTGCTACCCTATAGAGGGTAGCGCCACGCGGTAGGGTGCTACCATATTTTAACAAAAGTTACAGAGCATCAGAGAGGGCTACCGAACCAAGTTTTACTCCATCTTTATGGTAATACGATCCTCTTTTACCTCTCATCGTCATAATTAGAGTTTATGTTTTGATATTTCTATATTTTTCTAGCGCACCGAGATCTCGCAGCAAGCCGATGAGGCCGAGGAAGCAGCCGCTTACCCTCGTACCAAGAAGGGCGACAGTGTCGTTAGAGTTTGCGAAGGTAAGTCGACATAGTGCTTACTAGTAACGTAGTCATGCTACATGCATGTCAAATGTTCTTGATAAACATATGTTGCATGAATGTCACAGCGAAGCGCCCAACAGATGCGCTCACTACCTCATCTGCTTGGTTGACGTACCACCGATGAAACCGTGCCGACTGAGCCGACGTCGTACTCCACACCTCTATGTCGTGGTGGTGCCTCTAGCTCCACACCTCTAGCAACGACCGTCCTGGCGCTACCCTCCTTAACTTAGCAGTTTTCGTGCGGGGGTGTAATCAACGTTCTGTAACTTTTGTTAAAAAAGGATAGCACCCTACCGCGTGGCGCTACCCTCTATAGGGTAGCACCCTAACCCATGGCGCTACCCTCTAGAGGGTAGCACCCTAGCCCGTGGCGCTACCCTCCTTAACTTAGCAGTTTTCGCGTCGGGTGGAAATCAACGCTCTGTAACTTTTGCTCACGCGGGCCCCACCTTGCCATGCTGGCAGGATGGTAGCGCCCCAGCATGTGGCGCTACCACAGAGAGGGTAGCGCTCCGGCGTTGGGCGCTACCAAAAAAGGGTTAGATTCCGAAATAGTTTCGAAAAGGGGTTATTTTTAGCTGAAGTTTGCCCAAAGGGTTATTTTTGTCAAATTTCACAATTCTCCTCGATCGCCTAGCTAGACAGCCTGCTACGTGCATGCATGGAGGTAACCGATCACGAGCATGCTCGATGTCCTGGATATACGTTACTCGACGAATCAGGTCGTCGCGTGTGTTGCGCCAAATGGCATGTGAGTGCAGCGTACGTACATGTACTTTGTGGCAGAGCTAGCTGAGCCTGAGCGCGCACGCATCCGTCTCAGTGTGTAGTACACCGAGCAATGGGGTTCGCTGGTTCATGGGCGCGCTTTGAGATATATACCCATGGGGTTTGATAAATCTATCAAATTTTCAGCAATTTTCTAGATTATTCCTAAGTTTTCTTAAATTCATAGATTTCTAATCATTCTTTTAAAAAATCGTGTAAATCATTATCTTAAAAATATTTTTTTGGTTTCTTACATTTTTTGTTCTAATCTGTATTTTTTTGACAGGAAAACAGTAGGGAAAGCCCCTACTGCGATTTTTTTATATATACGGTGGGATATTTACATGTGCAATCCAAATCCCGTCAAAAAGATCAAATGGCATCGAGCCATTGTTGCATACCCTCTTTAAGAGAGGGTTTTGCCCTATGCACAACAAGAGAGAAAGTCTCCTTAAAAGTAAAGATACAAAATTCAATGCTTAATTGACCAGCCTCAAAGATGATATTATTCCTGTGTTTCCATAAGCTCCAGCATCCAATGATCAGATATTCAGTAAAGCGTCTGTGCCCTGAACGAGTTCTCCCATCTGACAACATCTGATATAGATCAAGATCATAGTTCCACTCCTGATTTAGCCTCCACCAAAAGGTTTGGCTAAAATCACAACCAAAGAAAAGGTGTTGCATGAATTCCATTGGTGCATCCTGACATAGCACACAAGAGGTGTCCTCTAGATAAAAGGTCTTGCGATGAAGTAAGTCTCTAGTATTTAAACGATCCTGCAGAAGCAGCCAGAAGAAAATTTTGTGCTTCAATTGCACACATGATTTCCATATCCAGTGAAAGGGAGCAGGTGCTGGATCATTGGGTGTGAGAGCCTCATAGACTCTCTTGACTGAGAATTTAGACTCATTACTCAGCATCCACACATCAGACTGCAAATTGTTTTCTCTGGTATTAAGCTCAGTTGAGAGCACTTCACTTTGCTGGAAAGCCACCATTGATAATGGCAGATGAAAGTGATTTAGAACATTAACACCATGAACCTCGATCATTTGCTTGAAATCAATATCTTGCTGTCGGGAGAAGGAGAATAGATGAGGGAAGGCAATTTCAGGTGTAATATCTCTCCATTTATCTTTCCAAAATCTAATGGTTCTGCCAGTGCCAGCCTTGCATTTGGTTAAAGCCATGAACTTATCCCAAAGAGATAACACATCCTTCCACCAGAAGGAGCCACAAGGGGTCTGTGACTGAGGTAGTTTACTGTTGGAGTAGTGTGCTTCCCAAATAAGTTTAACCCATGGTACCTCATGCATGTTCATGAACTTGTATAAATGCTTCATAAGCAAAACAATGTTATGTGTTCTCAAGTTCATTACCCCAAGACCTCCAGCCTTTTGGGGTTTACATATTTGCTCCCATTTCACCAGACAATTCCCTCTTTTATGAATATCTTTATTCCTCCAAAGGAAATTTCTTGCAGATCCTTCCACATGATCCAGAAAGCGCATGGGCATTTTAATAATGCACATAGCCAACAAAGGGATGGAGATGATAATAGATTTTACCACAGTAAGTCTACCATCATAGGATAACATATTGGAAATTCCACACATTCTCTTGTCGATTCTCTCCAATATACTGACAAAGTGCTCCATTTTAGGCTTGGTAGTACCCATAGGTAATCCCAAATATGTAAAGGGTAAAGCTTCTGGCTTACAGGATATAATATTGGCTAGCTCTGCACATCTCTCAGAACTAAGATTAATAGGCACCAGGGATGATTTACTGTAATTTACCTTGAGTCCAGTTAACTCAGTGAATATAGCCAGAATGGTTTTGAATGCAAGGAGCTGTGCAGGGCAAGCTTGTAAAATAATCAAGGTATCATCAGCATACTGTATAATGGGGAATTTCAAACCAAATGAGCTATCCAGGGGCAAGCTAAGATCACCATCAGCCCAAGCTTTATTGACCATGTACTGTAGCAATTCAGAGGCAAGAACATAGAGCTGAGGGGAGAGTGGGTCTCCTTGTCTAACACCTCTTTTACACAGTGGCGGACCTACAGGGTATGCCGGGTGGGCCACGGCATACCCTGCGGCCCAGCCCACGTGACGTATAGTATTAGAGAGCCGGCCTAGCACAAGAATTAGCGATGCGATGGATGAAAAGGAAATACGCACACAGCACGCCGCACGCCATCGTGCCTAGCAGTTAGCACTAGATCCCGTCCAACTCTCCTCTATCGACGGATCTCCAGGTTCCTCAAGCGCCCAGCGGCCACCGGCCACGGCCGGACCGCCACGGCGCCACAGGCCACACCACGGCTGATGCCTAGCCAGGTAGTTGTCCGTCCGGGGAACTCCGGTACAGAAGATTTCTACTACTCTACCTGTTTTGACACCCAACAAGACCACTTCTCTGATAGATAACGATGGTCGGTTTTTTTCGTGTATCTGAACGCTCCACAGCACGCCTTTGATCTTCTACAATCCTGAACAAATCAGCAGTATATTGATTTGTTATCCGTACTACTTTGCTTCAGATCCAGGCGCACAATACATAGCTGACTTCAGGAAGTTCTCCCTTCGCCTCCTCGCCAAGAGCCATGAACCAACAAAAGTTCCTATTTCACCGATCATCATGAATTCATGATTCCACTAGAACGACGAGAGGCTGGACGGTAACCTGGGAATTTACATTCATTACACGTGATTATTGTGATATGAAAGAACAAATGTTGTGGTCATATTGCTTTTTTATTAAAAAAATAATAGTCATGAAGAGAAGCATTTCATTTAATAAAGCGTAGGCCAGACAAGTAATATTGTAAGTTTCTTTTATGCATATTTGAAAGTTCAAATTATCAGTATAGGTTTTTAAGTATTTGTATGGCAACTTATGCAACTTTCGTTCTTTTCCTCGCAAAAAAAAACTTTCGTTCTTAATATTACAGTTACAAATTACTTATTACTTCATATGTCATATTACAATATAATATTTTAATTATTTATTAAAATGTTATCAAAATGGTCAATAATTTTTTAGTGCGGCATACCCGATGGCTAAATCCTAGGTCCGCCACTGCTTTTACAGTGAATCTTTTTCCCAGGTACCCCATTCAGTAATACTGAGGCAGATGCAGTACAAAAAATGCATTTGATCCACTTAATCCAAAACTCTCCAAAGCCCAGACATCTCATGGTTTCCAGAATAGCACTATATTCCACTTTGTCAAAAGCCTTTTCAAAATCAATCTTGAAGATAACAATCTCCTTTTTTGACTTGTGACATAAATGAATATACTCATAGGCCCAAGCCAAGCAATCCTGGATGGTTCTAGATTTAATAAAACCATATTGGTTCATATGTACCAAAGGGATAAGAACATGTTGCAGTCTGTTGGCCAGTAACTTGGTTAAGAATTTCAGTGGGAGACTCACTAGTGAGATGGGTCTGTAGTCAGTCACATAGATGGGGGAGGCCACCTTGGGTATCAGAGTTATATATGCAGTATTGATGCTCTCAGTGCTACTGTTACCCAAATAGAAATCATGACATAACTGATAAAAATGCTCCTTAACAATGGGCCAAAACTTTTTCAGGAAAGCTCCATTAAATCCATCGGGTCCTGGTGATTTGTCTGTTGGCATGTGCTTTACAATATCATCCATCTCCTTGATGGTGAAGGGTACTTCCAGTTGACCAAAGTCAATCTCAGTGGCAGCCTGAACATAGTGGCCAATAAGGTTGGTAGCAGTGGGCTCCTCTGACACACCAATTCTATTTTTAAAAGAACTCCAAATATGTGCTGCTTTTAAGTCATGCTCGAGTAAAATGTTACCATCCTCCGTGCTAATGCTGGACATATAATTACATCTGTAGTTCTGAGATGCAACAGCATGGAAGAATTTGGTGTTTTCTCCTCCAAGTTTAGCCCATTTAATTTTTGCTCTATTCCTCCAAAAGATTCTTTTAGCCTCAAGAAGCTTAGTAACATGGGTATTAAGTAGTCTTCTGAAGTTCTAATCTGCATTGAATTCACCGATTCATTTGTTGTTTCCATGTTTTTTGTCTAAATTAGTTGAGCTAATTATTTTCTATGTATGCATTTTGTTGTGTTGGCGGGGTCACTTGATGGGCAAAAATTTCCATCACGTCACAATCAAAAAAAATTCAGTAAGGAAAATTAGTAACTTTTTTTCTTGCATTTGGTACCTTCGGTTTGTGGGATGTAAACTGTGGATGGTTGCTTTATTTATAAAGCGGGGCCAAAGCCTGTTTCGAGGAGGAAAATTACTAAATCCAGATGGCATCGACACTTGAGGGACTAAAATCCATGGACCAAAATTGACCCTTGCCAATAGTCGAATGACTGAAAAATACCTCTTTGATATGCACAATATCATTACATGAACATAGCTATATTTAAACTGATTGAGAAATAAATATATCTAAATCATCACTCATAACTATCCGATTAAACATGAGATCCATGCATGTGAAAATTTATGAGAAGATCTTCAACGGATGGGTATGGATGTCGTATGGGAAAACTTGTTCTAAGTCGACTAAGATGTAGTCACTCAAACTATATATATAAAGCAAATTCAATGAAAAAATGTCACTCATTTATTTAAAGTTTCTTAGAGAAGTAGTTTTCTTAAAACCTTTTATCAAGATCTTTCGATACATTGGACCTACATGAATGTAGATGTTTGGATCGGATACTACTTGGTGAGTACTTGGTATGTGACAGTTTAGATAGTGATATGATGCGGAGACTATTTCTTAGTCGCCCCCAAAATAGTGAAAACCTCTTTTGATAGTCTTTTTGTTCTAGATTTTCCTTCAAATTAATTAGTTGTGTTATTTTTTTAAAAAAATCGAGTATAATTTTAATTTCTTATGTTTCCGACATTTTGTTTCCTTCAATTTGTGTGCTCTCTGTGCTGCCACATGTGCGGAATCATCATCATTGACGCATACTACTTTCAGGCGAAGGACTAGTTCTGGACAATTGAAACGAAGGGACCAAACATTGTGTTGTACTGCAGTTCAGGGACCAAATTTTATACCCATATAGATATACCCTAGAGAGTAGAGAATAACCTAAACTCGTAATCAGCAGTAGTTTTCTCAACAAATATGCACGAATATGTTATTGATCATGGCAACTAACCTTTATTTAGAAAATTCTCAAAGGGTGCTCTTAATTAGCAAATCTTAAATGCAAAAGAGAGAGGTAAAGAACCAAAAAATAAACCGCGCATTTCATGCATACAAGACAAAAAGGTCAGATATTCCATGGATTCGGTCCTCATATGCATGCATGCGAGTACTTGCTTGCTCGCCTATATGCACTCACAAAGACCAGAGCAGTACTCATCGTCGAGAGTTCACGAGATGTTTGTCAAAATTCCATGCAGCCAAAATGCAAGCACAGGCCAATGCCGTATATACAGATATCCTCGACGATCGGTCTCACGTGAGTGTGTAGCGGGGCGGCTTCCCCGATAAAATAGGGGTAATGCGGCCGCGGAATGTCGCTGCCACCGGAGACAGACAGACTGAACGGAGACATGCCTCCAAATAGCCGCAGGCTCGATGGGACGCCACGGCCGAATTTCCCGTGCATCCTCCCTCTTGCGCGAGTCACATTCTCTTCCACGCGGGTTTCCCGGCCAGCTCGAACAGTCGATCGATCATAGGATCCGCGAGCTCGCGCATGTGATCTCCGGGCTGCAGGGAAGAAGGACGCCGAGGCAAGCTGTGGCAGAAACCCCATTCCCATGCAAGGCTCCGGGCGGCCAACGGTCGCGTCCTGGCCGCGTCCGGTCAGTCAGGCACACGGATGTACGACGGGCTCTGCTCCGTTCCATGGCGACGCATGCATGCGTCGACAATGTCATGTGAGTAGCCGAGCTCGACGACGTACACGGCACCGTTCAGGAATGAGGACGACGCCTCCCATGCATGCATTGGAGTATTGGACGGGCTAGGGCGACGACGACGACGACACATCCCTCCCGCAGGCAATGACGACGCCTCCTATTGGACGGGCGACGACGGCTGGTAGGACGACATCCGTCCCGCAGGCGAGACGCTGCAGCGGCGACGGTGAAATGGCGTTTATACGGAGTATTAGGTTTTACGTAGTTCAGTTTATTCAAATTTGTAATACCTCCGATCCGAAAATACTGTCGTAACTTGTACTGGTCACTTATATGTGGGTAGGTCTTTTCCAGCGACACTTATCTGGTTCGGAGGGAGTAATATATTGTAAATTCAAATGACATGGGCCGGTTCAAATTCTTGGTTGCAAATTTCTTTTGAAATCTACGAAGTATTGTAAATTCATTTTAATGAATTCCGGCTGAGATTTTGCTTAAATTTCGTAAGATCAATATTGTTTAGCTCTAACTGCCACTCTAGTTGAACGCCACTAGTATTTCTGCTACAGGTGGACAATAAGGTTTTGGTTACCGGTCGGTAAAGAAATGTGCTCACCGGTCAAAAAATCCCGAGAATTTTGAAGTTAACGCCAAACCTTCGATATGTAAGATGTATTATGTTCGATATGTAAGATTAAAATGACATTGACCGGTTTAAATTCTTGGTTGCAAATTTCTTTTGAAATCTACGAAGTTTTGTAAATACAAAAAAAATCCGGTGAGATTTTGCTTAAATTTGGTAATTATAAATTATTTTGTTCTAATTGCCACTCTAGTTGAACGCCACTAGTATTTCTATTACTGGTGGACATCAAGGTTTTGGTTACCAGCCGGTAAATCTGGTTACCGACCAGTAACCGAGTTTCCCGAGCACCAACAGGAAATGTGCTTACCGGTAAAATAATCTCGAGAATTTTGAAGATTTTGAAGTTAAACGCCAAACCTTCGATATATAAGATATATTATGTTCATATAAGAAAGTCTTTGACGTAGCGCAGTGGTAGCTACTCGCGACTCCTTCCTGCAGGTCTCCGGTTTGACTTTGTAGGCTATATTTTTAATATTAATTTTCTCTGAACACTTAAATCTCCATATTATGGAAAAATTGTAACAGAAGGATCAAACTTAAGGGTGGGCATAAAAACCGATGACCGAAAACCGAAACCGAAAAAACCGAGACCGAAACCGAACTGACCGAGACCGAAAAGACCAATACAAATTTGGGTAGTATATTAAAATAGACCGAAATTAGTTTAGAAATTCGGTCTGCACATCTAGATAACCCGAATAGACCGAATGACCGAATTTATATGCTAGCAAGCATTCCACCTTTTTTTTCGTTGCTCCCTGGTTTTGTTAGTGGTTGATGTCTTGTTCGTTATCTCAGATTTGTGAGATGTGAGTTACTATATGCAGTTGGGCTACCATTTTATGTTGTCACCGTATGCTGTTATGCTATCAATTTTGTATATACTTGTGCAAAGTTTACTGCCACTATTTCCAGGTTTGTGATGCCACCGAAAGTTGTTGTGCTGCCATTTTTTTTCCTACCAATATATATACTTGGACTGCCATTTCTTAATTTGGTCAATTTGGTCATGACCGAAGACCGGACTGAGAAAACCGAAAACCGAATACATAAAGACCAAAAAGACCGAACATAATATGGGTAGCATTTCTGGATAACCGAAATTATCGGAGACCGAATAGACCGGACCGAACAAACCGAAAAAACCGAACGCCCAGGCTGAATCAAACTATGACCTAGAAGGGGAGTAACTAGCTGAGTCGAGGAATACCTCTATGCTACATTTGCCAATGCGTCTAAGTCGAGTTTAAACCGTAAACAACACTTCCAAACAATGTTTGAATTCAATTTTTTATTTTAAAACATGTCCGGTAACCATCCGGTGGTAACCGGAATTCCCAAGCCCCTCGGGAAAAATAATAATTTCAGGACAAAAACCTTTTGTGGACATGCCATCAATAACACTTAATAGTGGCGGCATATTGGTGGCCTGACCAATACATGCTAAGGGTATCAAAAATGGCATGCAACTATTAGGCTATTTTCTACTATCGCGCGTATCCTCATCGTTATCATCTTATTTGCTACTAATTTTCAGATTTTCAGCCTCCTCATTCTCATCATTTCCATAATCAGACTCAAAGTTCCTTCAAGAAAAACTAATATGCCGCCACTAGTGGAAATTGATGAATACGTTGGAGTCTTGGGGATGTCCTTTACACTAAAAAAACCCTACATGCTATAACTTATTAGTTGCTTTAAACCCTAGTGGAAATTGGAAATGAGACCGAGTGTGTTCACTGTGCGGCCGTGATGCATGATCCTAGTATACTCCAAGTATGACCGTGGCGACTGGTCAATTCCTACGGAGACCGTGGTCTATCGACGCGCAAAGCTTGAAAAAGTATATAGAGTACATGCAAGCCCGGCCGATCTTTCCCCGGATATACGCATGGAATTCCGAGAGGTCGCCCGGCCGCTCGTCCTTGGAAAGCCCGGCCACCACCACCACTAGCGCCGATGAGCTACGCGCTCGGGCTCCCATACGTGCAGATGCAGTGCAGAGATCGACGTCGCCATCTCGCCTAGGTTGGCCGATCGATGCATCCCCGTGGTCGACGGATCGTTGTATCATATGCTTTGACGGCGTCGCGCGGCCGGCGGGGAGCCCCCACCTCACGAGCCGGCCGGAGATTCCCTTGGAGCACACCACACTACCGCGTAGTTGAAGGAGGGCTTGCATATGGGGAGCCCAAATCTAGACGCCACCGAACATGCGCGCTACGTAAATACGACGAGCGCATGTGTGTCTCCAGTGTACAAACTACAACCAAAGTGGTGAGTTGGAGCTTGGCCGGAGTCGATGTACGCGCGTGAATGCCATTTCCCTTTGAGGAAGAGCCGCGCGACCCGTGCGTGTCGTCGACGAGCGGGGAAAGGGCCATGCAGCCCGTGCCATGTATGCTGCCATGAATCGATGGATGAGAATGGCAGCAACCAAGCTAGCCTACAACGCACACGTACAGGGCATATTCCAAGCTGTCCACTTTCAGCTAAAACATTTCGGTTTTTATTTTGTTTATTCCCACAAAAAGAGGTAGCATTACTATTACATCGATTGGTGCATGCAGACCCACATTAATTCTAGCTATCTAGCTACTTACTCCAAATGCTAATCGTGTATTTTTATCACAAAATCAGCCTAATAACATTATCACAAAAAATAATGAGGAAACTGAGGTGCACGCCTTGACAGTGCTGCGTGTGTGACATGCAAAGGATTTTTGCACTACCTTACATGAAAAAAACCAACACGTAACAATTTGTTTCTAATTGGTCAGTACATATGAAAAAATCATGTCATAAGTGCATTAGAAGCTGATTTACGAGTAAAACTGTTTCGTAGATCAAGAAATTTGCTCGATTCACAATCCGTTTCAGTTTATGGCTCCTTCTATACGGCACCGGTTGTTGTTTTATTGAATTTGCTTCATTAATATGCTCACGATTTGACTTTGATCGTTATAATCTTGTAAACTTTGCCTCGACCTTTGATGTGATTAGGTGTAGAGGAACCTCTGTATGGAAAAGGAAAATTCTATTGTGCTTGGAAACATTCTGCATCGTCCATTATAGACCGATCCAACGGACCAGTACTGTAGGTGCATGCTAATATTACATAGTCATCACAGAGCAGCCGGAAAGAGGTACCAATCACAAACGGTAGATCCGTCACGGTACCTCCCAAACACATGAGAATTATAAAAAAAAGAAGACTTTGACTTGTAAACTTATAAACATTTATGTCCTCGATCATCGATCATACTAGTTATAGTGGAGAGTATCATATATTGGTATTGTGCATATGATACTACTCTATGTTAATTACTATCTCAATAGTGGGTGGTAACATATGTGTAATATCATATTTAATAGGCCATAGACTCATATTGTCTCAAAATCCGTTATGTTATGATATCTACCTATGATACCACCATCATCCATCTCCTCATTAAATACTTGTCACATCATTTTTACCTATGTGTCACTTATGTTACTCCCACTATGACTGAATCTTTCTCATTCTTTTTTTTAGTATTTACGCTTGCATAAATCTCGATGCTTAGATCGGACGGTTCTTAGCATCGACATTCATTGTATGAGAAGGAGGAAATCCTGCAAAAGAACCTCTCCGTAGCTTTTTTTTTGCAAGAACCGAACAAATAATACTTGTCACATCATTTTTAAGTCTTGCATGCATGCATTCACATGCAAGAAACACACAGTGTACACATCTACAGTACACTTTGTGTGGCAGGCTGATCCTACATGCGTATTTGTATTTCTCGGCAGCATTATGCACGGAAAGGGGAAAAACAGCTGGAGAAAGAGCCAAACTGCATTTTGAACCTATGCAGAATCGAATCTCTCGTCATCCCATCATCCATTCAATTCCCTAAATCGCAATAACGTCACGTGAGCATCGACCTCAGGAGATGCCTATATAAGGACATGCCCCCCGTTCGGAGCTTCTTCATCCTGATCCCCTTGAAGCAGCTTCTCTCTCTCTCTCTCTAGAAGCGAGAGGTGCGATATAGTTAGCACGTCCAGGACTAATTGCAAAGGAAGGTAGAGAGAGAGAGAGATAATGTCGAGGGAACGCAAGAAAGCGGCTGCTCTACACGAGAAGATGCAGATCCTGCGCTCCATCACCCACTCACACGCGGTAAACAACGATTTCTTCTCGATTTTCCTTAGTGTGTTCTTATGCGCTCTCATTGGAATCACCTTAACCGTCCTCCGGCATGCAGCTATATATGCACGCACATCACCTTAATATTGGAATCCCTATATTGGAGTATTTTATTTACCTCTTCTTTAAGTACTACGACCTATAACTACTTGAGGCGCATTTCGATCGATCTTCATGATGTGTGCCAAGTAGATGCTCGTAGTAAATTAAGCAGGCGCGGTTAATTTGATGTATGTTTTATGTCTGTTGTGCATGCATGATACACACAACAGCTGAGCAATACTTCCATAATCATGGACGCGTCTGAGTACATCAAGGAGCTGAAGCAGAAGGTCGTCAGGCTCAATCAGGAGATCGCCCGCGAGGAAGAAGACACGCACTTACACAAGCAGAACTCTTTCCCGACGGTACATATAAGCACGGACACACACTTACAGATAATCTTTATTCAGTTTCGGAGGCTTACGGCCTTCCGTTTATTTATTTTTGCGAATTAATGATGGAAGTCTACTGTACTTGCATATAGTAGCAGAAGTATATATGATGCAAGGTTATTGAATCAATAATTGCATGTGGTGTGCAGGTGAGTGTGGAAACCCTAGGTCACGGGTTCCTCGTGAACGTGTCCTCCGACAAGAGCTGCCCCGGGCTGCTCGTCTCCGTGCTGGAAGCGTTCGAGGAGCTTGGCCTCACTGTGCTCCAAGCCACGGCGTCTTGCGCCGATACGTTCCGCCTCGAGGCCGTGGGAGGAGGAGAGGTATGCGTGCGTGACAATGTCTCTTCAATCATTCAACCAATCACCAATATATAGAACTCAACTGAGAAGCAGAACAAGATCTTCGATCAGTATCTTCCCATACTCCATAATATCACTATATACAATTAATTAACTCATCAATAATTCGACGGCCCGAGCGACAAGTAGTCAATGTGACCTCGATAGATTGATCGAGCTTGCGTAATTATCTTTGCTGATTCTTGTTTCTTTGCATGCACGAATTGATCTGGTGCAGAGCCAGGTGGAGAATATGGATGAGGATGTCGTGAGGCGGGCGGTGCTGCAGGCCACGAGGAACTGCGCCGTTGAGCAAGGGGATCATTAATGGCGCTTCCGCTAGCGCGCCAATGGCGCTTCCGGCCCATGCACTTCAATAGTTTCATGGCTCTTCTCTTGACCTCGTCCGCGAGATGTGGTTTAGTTATATATCATATATATATATATATATATGCAGGGCAATCTGTAGCAATTCCAGTGTACTTTCTGTTGATGATCGATGATGGTGGTGGCAAAGTGACTAAACATGGACTCACCCCCTCTACACCGTTCCAAATTTCTCTTTTTTTGTCTCTCTGAAACTATACAACATATACTTTTGAAACTTTGCAGGTCACCCAAACATTAAAACTAGAATGGAGGAAAATAGTTAGGAATTGCTTGAGCAATTTAAAAGTTTCAAATAAAAAATCATTCAATTGAGATATATTTGATATCATAAAATCTCGAACTCTTTCTCTCACATTATATTTTAAATATTTGAGGGAAAATAAAATTTTAAATACATATGTTGTACGGATTGAGATATAAAAAAAGAAAAAATGTTGGAGAGGGAAGAAAGAGCTAGCACAAATTTTGATGCACCTATGAAACAGCTCAGAGGTGTCTAAGTTGTGTTTAAAAAACAAATCTCTCATGATGGCAACTATATGGAAACTGTACGTAATCCGGCAAGGTGTTGTTGACTTGTTGGAGTGAATGAGTATATATTTTGCTCTTACAGCGTTCGTAAAAACGTCTTGTGAGAGTGATACAGCAAGAAGCTAAGATGGAAATATGCTACTATGAGTACCTCACGATAATACGTTGGTGCAAATGGGTACAGGCGCTTTTTAGTCATTCAAAAAGATTCAAAGAATTCCGAAACTTTCAGCCGGGCAACATAATCAAGTATTGTACCCATATTAAAAAAATCACCATGGAATAATTTTAATTTCACCCTGGGCAAAGATTTGACAAAAAACCACTATATGCACGCTACATTCGTCATTGATTTGTCGTTTTCCCCTAACTAATATGTGTATCATTTCCTACCAAAACTTTTTGGAGGAGTACAGACTTAATCATTTTTAGCGCAAAAAAGATTCAGTTTTTTTACCTTTTTTATTATTCTTTTTGCATACATCAGGTGTGCGTTGGTACCCGAGGGCCACTAGTCCATGTTTTGTGTCAATACTTAAATGCGGATAACACTAACACCGAATTTATAATTCTTGGATCAATACCTTAGAAAGAATCTTAGAGGAATTTTCAGATATAATTTTCACTAAATAAGGTAATATATTTTTACGATTACAAGTAGGGTAATTGGTCTCACAAATGCATAATTATGAGGTAAAAAGTTGATTTCAATATTTTCTATCACCGACGAATTTGGCTTATCCACACGATGACAACAGATAGAGAGACACCTCATTGTTTGGTTAACACGTATACTTACACAGGAGAGAAGTCACATGTGATTGCTCCTGAGATTTAGGTAGCAGAAGAATCATGTTGTTAGTGAACTGTTACAGATATCGGCTCTAAACTGAGACATCCTTTTCATGAGATAGCGCAACTCACAACATGCACACTCCAATATTGTCTGCTATTTTTCTTCCTGCTCTATCCATGCTACCTTGCAGACTGTCGATAAGTGGCACTCTCCGATCTTACACAAAAAATAAAGACCTACATGGACAACATGTGATAAAACCATTGCTTAGTAGTGGTCCGTCTGACAACTCTCATCTTTGACCAATGATGCGATCTCTTCCTTTTCAAGAACGGTATATGTCCCTCATAAAAAAAACCGATATATGTCATTTTGTAAGAAACCAATCTGAATCTTCCTATATGTTAGTTCATGAGCAACTGAAACATTGTTCTAGTTATATCAGGGGGTGGGTACTAATTTGGTCAACTTGTTCTTGATGCGTTGCATCTGGAAACATCAACTCTCAGTTGTTTTCTCCTTCATGGAATCATTGTTTTGGACCTGAACTCTTCAGAAAACCTTGTGTTGTTGCCCTTTTTTTGTGATCCACGTTCTAGGCATCGCTGGCTGGTTCCATCGACTGTTGCATCATCCTTCTATGTATAGTCTTGGTGCTCCGACTGCTACCTATAGCATGTTCGATTTCATGGGTTTGTATTTGGTGATGTAGTTTTTCACACTAACGTCAGGCAAAAATTAATTTCTAACATGCAGGCTACGTGGCAGAATGGATTCTAATTAATGTCCAATGGACATCAATTATTTTCCCTAATTTTCCGCCATTGGCTATCATGTAAAATATTTTGTATTTTTCGATAAAAAAATTCTGCTCGATCATTTATGCCAATACATTTCTTTATTCTCATATAATTTTTCATTAGAGCCCCTTGCGTTTGCCTCTTAGGATTAGTTGGTCTTTTTAACCACATCATCTCTTCCAACTCCTCTCCCACTGCCTCAGTTATTAGCCCCTACCCTTTCAAGTATTTCTTTACTTTCTTGAATTTTATATGGATATTTCGAGTCTATTATTTTCTTTAACTGGCTGCTTCTATCCATTGTATCAAAGAAACGACTCTCTATTTTTTGTTCTCAAACAACTGTGAGTCTGTGATCAGATTCCTCTCTAGTCAATTTATGAACTGTTTTAAGTGGGCATAAATTATCTCAATCCTTACTAACCACTATCCTGCCAAGGTTCTTCAGAGTAGGAAGAGCATGATTGTGTAATAGTGTATTGTCCACTGGTCGTTATGAGTTTCCCTCGGTTCATAAGTAATTAAGTATTACTTATAGAATCGACCGTGTCACCCACCTAGTATTTCTGAACACTTATTTTCAAAAGAAAATCTCATGATATATGACAATCGCGTGGCGGCGGCGGGGCGTCTCCTTCTCCCTCGCGTGGGGCTCTCGGTGCGGGACGAGGGCGTCGGCGTGGGCGCCGCGGTGTGGTAGGGCTGCGGCGGCGCGGCTGCTCTGGCGGCGGTGTGGTGGCCTGCGTCCTTGCGCATCTAGGCGGCGGCCCTTCTCGGCAGCGGCGGCTGGATGGCGCCCAACTTCTTCCCGGCGGCCTGCCACTCAAGGCCATGGCAGCGCCCCTCGGTGGAGGACGGCGCCCCTGGCGGTGGGGCTCGACGGTGGCGGCAGTGGAGAGAGCTCCTGCGTCGGTCATGGTGATATCGGGATGGGGCCATGGCGGGTTCTGCTCGGCCCAGATCGGGGCCCATTTGGACCCGATCTGGGTCTTGCGGGCCTCGGCCGGCCCGCGTCCATGAGTCTTCCTGCAGGATGACATCGGCCACCTTGGCGCTGCAGCGCGGCGGCGGGGCTACTTGGGCCTGATCTGGCCAGGCGGGCTGATCCGGGCCTGACCGGCCCGGCTGCTGCGTCCGGTCGGCGACCGCCCCAGGCGGGGGCGGTGGAGAACGAGGTTCTCCTCCTAGTTGCGATGTCGACCTGTTGGGCCTTGGTCCGTCGCAGGCCTCACTCAACCGTCATGTTGACCTCACGACTTGGTGGCCCCTCGGTTTGAGGTTGCGGAAGCCGGGGCGGCGGCCCTGGGAGGTGGACTGCACGGTCGTCTTTTCGGCGGGCGACGTGACGGTGGTGGTGGTCGGTTCTTTGGCCGTTTGGACGGCAAGGAGCGGGCGGCGGGGGTTCCTGGTGTTTGCGGCGCTTCGGCTTCGTTTGCTCCCAGATCGTGATCTGGTGGCCAGGCACGACGATTATCAGACGCTGTGCTAGTGTCCGAGCGAAAGTTTTGCGCTCTGGCGCCAATGGCGGCGATACCCGCGGGTACCGTATCCCTCTTGGGGGCGCTGTTGTGGTACCCTAGCCCGTTTGGGACTCCGGGTGAAAGCTCTTGACCATCTTGGTCTCGACGACGGTGGCGCGACACGTCATTACTCTCTTGGGGGCGTCGTCGTGGAGTCTCATTTGCACGCTATGATGTCTTCGGTGGCATGTTTGGTTCTCCTTGTACTTTTCCTTTTTATTTTTGATCTGCTTTGTAAGAGGTCCCCCCACTATTTTGTATCGGTTCGGCCATGTGGCTTTATTTATAAAGCGGGGCGAAAGCCTGTTTCGTGGATATATGACAATCAACAAAGACAAACTTGATCCTTGAAAGAGTGCAGGCTTCCGGCCTCTTAAATGTACATCCACCACGTACAAGAAGGCAAACATTCGGAAAAGTATTGTAGGGCTTGTGTCTTTTTCAACAGCCGTAACATATGATGTTCCTACTAGGAGAGAGTATGAAATTGGCAATGACCAAAACGTGACGAGGTTCGCGCTTTCCGGCCTTTTTTTCCCCTAAATACGGAGTCGATCCCGGACTCTACATCATTTTTTATCAATAGACAGAAAAGTACACCGTGGGTCACATAAGATTGATACATGTATCCGGCATTAACATGCTATCCTAAGATCAGCACGCCAACCGAATTGGCTATATATATCCCACGTAACCATATTCAAGCGGTTGCATGACCCAAAATTCATCGCCCAGCACTTTTCTATTGGTTATAGGCAAGGTCACATACGGATCCAATGCGTAGCCATCAGTATTACCTACATGAAGGAAGATGTTTTTGCATTGTAAAAAATATAATCACTGTGTATGTTCTATATTGGCCAAACATGATTTGTACTTTACGATGCACCCGTAACCGATTCCCCAAAAGATTCGTAATATTATTTTGGAGTTTTATATTAAAGGCCATGTAAACTATACGTCAAACCATCTTCACGAATGGGCATGTTATAAACAAATATTGTATTGTTTCATCATCATAAAAACAATATTTTTTACAACCATCCCAATTACGTCCAAGTTATCTTTTAGCGAGGAGCGCTTTTCCCGCAACTGGTGAAGCCAATGAGAATACACAAACTAAGTGTGAGGTGAAGATTGTACAACACTTGACAATCCAGATGATATACACGCAGGTGCATGCATGAACAGCGCACATACATGTGACCGACCGCTTGATTGCATTGCCGTACCTCTCAGTCTCATCCAGCACTACTCCCCTTACCAATTCCTGTTATTGTCATGGAACAGTTGGGCTCCTCGATATATATGCAGCAGGCATGGTCGATGCATTCGTGCAGTGTTGTACAACTGCTTAACTGTTGATCTGGTACTTACTCCGAGCTCTGAAACTGTAGCATGTTAGCAGCCAGCCAGCCAGCCATGAATGAGAGAGGAGGAGGAATCCAATGAGCTATCCTGCGTGGCAGCACCAGCAACCAACAAAACAAGAATGGCTCCAACAATCATGGAAAGCAGCCACCGAAAATATAATTCATGCGCCGGAGCGTAGTGGTGGAGAGCCACTGGACACTCACACTCCTCCGGCTCCATCTTCTCGGACAAACCAACAAAGGCAAGGTCGGCTCACACCACACACCTGTCGCCCCACGATCGACGATGACGATGACGCGGCAAGAGCTTGTCTGCAAGCTAAGCTAGGAAGAGAACAAGCCGGTGGCCATTGTTGCTGGAGCACGAGAAGCTGATGCCGCTAGCCAACTATGCTCTCGTGATCAGTTCGCGCGATGGAGCGAGACAGGAATATCTTGGAGGCGAACTGATGAGATGGATCCAACAAACAAACAACGCTAGCTGCGAATGTCTCGAGCGACGCATGCAGGCAGGGGAATATTACGTCCATCCATGTGGTGGCCGGGCCAGCTCGGATCAGTGCTCCTGGCTGCTTGATTATCAGGAGTGATGCACGAGCTGGCAAGTCTGATCTCTGGCTAGTCGTTTTCTGCTCCTTGAATTCTTCTGGATTCCGGTGTCAAGTGGTGCAGATTACAGTAGCCCTAGCTATGATATCCCTGTACGTACCGTACCCGGCGTGGTGCCTCTGATTTACGCTAGCTGCAGCCTGTAGCTAGAAATCACCTGACCTCCATCTACCCATCGATCACGAGAGGGATCTGAATGCAGCTCCGCGTGATGTCTGAGACCCAACCGTAGCAGAGTGACAGTGGATGTCTTCTTAATTCCATGGCAATTAGCTCGAGTCCAGAGGTTCGGCAACTTTCCAGCTCGGCCTAATTTGGGCAGCGACAAGATGGGCCCCACCAGTGAACCACACTAACCCTATGATAAAAGCAAGAAATAAACAGAAAACCCGAGGCTATTAGTCTTGGGACGATAACTCCACCAGTGAACCACACTAACCCTATGATAAAAGCAAGAAATAAACAAAAAACACATCTCCTACAATTTCGAGAATCCGGAGCGTGACTAGAACTGGGCCCCATTACACCAACACCAGAAGAATAATAATTAATTAATTTACATATAAAATGTTACTCACTTAAAGTGCATATATAGTGAGATATATTTTTGAATAATTTACCCAAATTTTGTTAAAATACTCTTATAGCATACTTGCATACAACTCGCTCAAGATGGTGTATACCATTATTACTATTACTGATCATCACATCGACTATGTTTGAAATCACGTCGTCGTGTTGATCTGTAGGCACAATGATGTTTCCTATGGGTGTGGCCGTTTGAAGGCCCTCGACGGTTCATTTTGAGCTGTGGTCCAAGGAATGGCTGATTGGCTCCAGAAATGACACAACTGTAGGTCGAGAATTGGACTCGTGTCTAGCCATGATCTTGCAATTCTTGCTATTTCCTAAGCTGCTACCTGAATGGATGTTCTGATTTTGTTCGGTGAAAGCGGATTTTTCGTGGATGCTAGATTGTCGTATGACGCATTTTCTGTGCATAGTGTCCATCTTCGAAGTTGATCTTTGAACTATTTTTAATTTACTGCCTTGATAACTTAGCAAGTATCATTAAAATGCTTCGCATAGAAAACAGTTAGCACAAGATGCAGTGCATCACCATCATTCATATCAATGGATAGTTTTTTTTTAGTTTTGTCGGTGTACAAATGGATCCCCGAGTTGAAACGGAGGATAGGCCGAATTACTTATATATCGGACCTAAATGGGCTGGAGTTTGGGCCGGCCAAGATCTATGGCCTATGGGTACCTAAGGGTTTTCATCTTCCACCTGTTCAAAAAACTGAAAAGTCAGCCCAAAGTCATTATTTCTTTGGGCCTACCTTGTTTTTTCTTCTTGCCATTTCAACGGTCGTAAAATTTTCATGACACTGTGTTTGGATGTAGACAAATTTGTTGGGAATTGAATTGGGCTAGCAATTCCATTTCCTAGATGGAAAGGAATTGAGGTTCAATTCAAATTCCACTGTTTGGTTGTGAATGGAGTTTTTGTGTGGAATCACAGGGTAGCACATGATCCTAATTCCCTGTTTGGATGTATAAAACTTGGAATTGGATGTTTTGTTAAGTTTGGACATTATAAACTTGTTACGTACATGAAAATATTGTAGGTGTATATTGGAATAGTGATATATTATTGCACATATAATAAAATTAAATAATTCGAAATCAAGTCACAATAATAACACAAGTAGAAATTAAATAGTTCTAAAGTCCCAACAAGACATGGATAATAATTTTGTCTATAAAAATAGCACAAATGGGTGGTTCTGTATCCATATGCTTGCATCCCTCTGTGGCTCTATCGCCAACACAACATCAAGAACCTCACGCGTCTTAACTATGAACTCGATGCACCTAGCCTTGAGCTGCTCACAGCCGTGCTGCTTGGCTAACGCAAATGTTGCATCCACTGTGTCAAAGTTGATGCCACCGGAGAGCCTGCACACACATATCAGCTTGAGCCTGTGTAGACGAATCAGAGCATCCTTCTCTTTCTGCTCAAAGTCCGGTGCAGTGTCGGTGTAGATGAATAAAAGCATAGCCTTGAACACGGCGAGTACCAGCTTGTGTGCAGCAATGTAATCGAGGAATGTGACGCCCGCTCCAGGCCGCCGCTCTGCAGGAGCTCGCCCAAGTGCGCCTTGTGCGATGGTCACTGCCGACAACGCCATGCGCCGCCACCCCCAGCCTCCGCCCTACCCTACCGCCGCCAGCCCCAACCTCCGCCCTACCCTACCTCCGCCAGCCGCCATGCCCGCCCCCAGCCGCCGCCATGCCATCTAGGGTTCAAGCCGCCGGAGAACAAGAAGATGCGCTGTAGGGAGGAGGACGGGAAGGATGCTTGTAGGGAGGAGGCCGATGGGAGGGACCGAGAGTAACCTGCGCCGTCGTCGCCTGATTCGCCGTCACCGCCGGATTTCTGCCGTCGTCGCTACTTCTTATTCGAGCGAGGAGTCGAGCGAGGGGTGTGGGGCGAGCCAGAGAAAAGTTTCCCGGCCTTTCCGAGGTGGGGGGCTAGGAATCGGTGAGAGTGGGGCGCGCGCACAGAGGCCTCTCGCGTGGAATTGGACCGAGTTTCCAGCCTTTAATTTCTCTACCACTCCAAACGGTGGAATTGCTATCCAATTCCAGCCCAACTTTTCTACATCCAAACCAGTGTGAGTAAAATTGGAAAGATGACGGTCGTTGGAAACTGTAAATTCACGCCGTGAGTAAACTGACAAATTTGTACCATAACTGAGGTGAAGGTCGCTGGTGTAACCCTCGCTCCCTCTGACGCCGACGTGTGCCTAAGTTATCTACAGCCGTTCAGCTCCCAGCCGGCAATCCGGCACAAAGTCCCCCCCCCCCCCCCCCCCCCCCCCCAAGGTGGTGTCTGAAGTATTTTTCGCCCTATGGTTCGTCGATCCCGCCCCCAGCCGGTGATTTTGGTCTACATTGGCATCATATTGACATATTCATTGATTTTCCCACACAATTTAGCATACTAAACAATACATAGATAATTTTACATACAAAACCATAAAACAAAACCATAGAAATAGTTTAACATATGTTGGCACATAAATTACAACAAATCAAACTAGGCATTGCCTTTGAACATCCACAGATGAGCCACCAGATCATCGTGAAGTTGTTTGTGCACATGTGGGTTTCCGATCTCCTGACGCACAACGAGAAAGTCTGCCCATGTTGTCGGCACCTAGTGATCAACATTTACAAGAGGACCCTGTCTGTAGTGTGACTCATCATCGATCACCGACTCATCCCGCTCGCTATCAATGATAACACAGCAGTTTATCACCTCCCACATGTAAGGCTATGACCAAGTCATAGCGGGGTATGAAACCACAGCAAATCGAGACTGAAACGCACCAAATGCCTGCTCGACATCCTTTCTGCAAGCCTCCTAGCAGATGACAAACTAATCTTTGGCGCTTCTAGCCACAGGGTTTGAGATAGTCTTCACAAATGTTTACCATCTTGGATAGATGTCATCAGCCAAGTAGTAACCCTTCGTGTCGTAGTTCACCGGGGAGCGTGCCCTTCAACAAACTTGGCAAAGACGTTGGAGCACTGCAGAATGTTGATGTCATTATGAGATCCTGGCATTCCAAAAAAGGAGTGTCAAATCCAGAGGTCATGTGTAGCAACTGTCTCAAGTACCACACTGCAAGCTCCTTTTTGGCCTTTGTACATCCCTGCCTCTCGAAAGACAGTTCTTCCATGATCAATGTATGCAGTCAATGCTTTCAAGCATCTCAGGAAATTGTATTGCTGCATTGGTGTCTAGGATCCATACAGTGTCTTCCGTATTGGGTGTTCGTAGGTACTTCGGCCCGAATATCTCCACTACTTCCCTACAAAATACTTGTTTAAAGTTTTAATGGCGGTGGACTCATACATGCATAGATAATCATTTTGTGCATCACCAGGAGCACCATACGAAAGCATCGTCAACGTCACTGTGCACTTCCGAAGAGAGGCGAATTCGACTGTACCGCTGCAATCCTTTTTGCACTTGAAGTAGGAGTCAAACTCCTGAATGACATGAACAATCTCGAGGGAGAGCGTCCGTTTCATCCTGAAATTACGCCGAAACGTCTCCTCGCCCTTGATCCGATCATCGGTGAAGTAGTCGGCGTATAGGATGCAGTAGGGATCCATCCGCTGTCTCGGTCTTACCTTCCGTCGACCTGGAGTCACTCGCCGCGGCTGCGCCTGCTGGACAATGAGGCCGACAAGAGCGGCGAGAATCATGAGGTGCTCTTCATCTTCGATCTCGGTGGTACGTAGCTTCCACTTCCAGCAGATCCGAGTGGCTTCCATCCGCACCCGTGGAGGCGCGATCAGAGATGGTTGTGCGACACTTGGTCGTCGCTTCCGTCCGCACTGGTGGAAATTTTCAAGAACCGAATGAGCAAGTTCGCGTAAGGAAAAAGATCGGATCACGATCCACCATCCATGCATGTCGACTGAGATTATCTTTTTGCACTGTTTGCATAAGGAAACTGACCAGTGAAAATTCGAAACAGTTGCGAACTGACAATGAGCCGGGCCGGGCAGCTGTGTGATAAATAGACAGCGATATTACTGGTCTCTGTTACAACACAAGAAGGGTCGATTTGATGAGTGGATCAAGCTGTGCTCCCATCCACGAACGTCAACACCACTTTTGTGAACCATAGTTGAATTTTATGGGTGGGCCATATGGAGTGTAAGTTGTGCCCCCGTCTAAGGGATTCTCGTGGAGCCGTGTGGTAGTGTATATAGCCTTACTCCCACCATAAGTTACACAGGCCGGAGAGAGAGAGAGAGAGAGAGAGAGAGAGAAGCATTAGAGCAAGGGGAGGCGCGATCGGACATGGTGCATCAACGTGCTTTGTTTTACCGCAACCTGCTCATGTTGGCTTTCGTGGTGATTTGTACTTTGTTGGCTGTGTCCGTTCAGGGAGGTACGTACGGTACAATATCATTTGTGCAAGCAGCAACGCCTCCTCTCGTTTGTTTGATTCAATTAAGATACTACATATTGTTTCAAAAATTAAGATACTACATATTTGCATGCCTGCTTTCTCTCGCTTTTTTTTTCTGTACTGCAAACTACCACTACGGATTAGGCCTAATTCTTTTACTCCCTCCGTTTCATAGTAGATGATTTTCATTGGTTTAAAAGTAGTTGTCTATAGAGTTATAATATGTATACATTCACTTTTATATAAGGTGAATTTTACGGTACCCTGGTACTCCTTGGAGAGTGGCGGGAGTACCATTAAAATCTGACCGTCTGTTTAAGAGGGTGGTTTAGTATTTTTCTCCCCATCCGATCTTGCCCACTCACGCACGTCGCCGTTTTCGTTCTGATCGAGCCTACGCCACCGCCCACGCCTAATACACAAAGTCATCGTTTGTTGCCGCTGATCTTTGGCGAGTTTCTTCTACTTAACCTGTTTTCAACCCCCGCTGATGTTGCGGCACTCGCTGTTCTACGACTGTGGGCGTATCTCTGTGTTGAAGCTTCCAGCAAGTCACACGGCCGCCGGCGGCGATGCGATGTGGTGCCGACCAGCGTGACATACCGGTGACTTCATGTGCTGATAATTGGCGAAATCGAAGTGTATGTTCGTTGGTAATGCCTTTGATCTACAAGGTCGATCCGATCATATGTAGATGCGTGTCATGCGCACGCAGATGTGTTCTTGACATTGAGGTAATGGCGGATTTGTTAAACCGCCGTTCGCTGTGATCATTCACCGTATGCGTTGAATCCATCCACCCAGTTCTTATCATCTGTTAGTCCCTTCGCAATTACGATTTTACCTCCAGAATATTAGCCGGTAGTACTCGGTGGTACTCCGTAATCGTTATCTTGGAGTACCGGTAAAATCTGTCCATTAGGTCCGAAGAAACAGACGGTCTACATTAATTTGTGGGTACTGTAAAAGGCCTCTTATATAAATAAAAGTTATCTAATTTAAAACGGAGGAAGTAGTTTATAATGGGGGCGATCAATTACCTTGTCTACGTGGAGTCTTGAGTCAGATCATTGTTATATATGACACAACAATAGGAAAATAATTTTAACTATCGAGCCATGCATGACACTGTCACTGTAGGGTCAAGAATTCCAACACACGGAGTCGGAAAGCCAATTGCGGGACCTTTACGCCGATCATGTGGGTCGGTATATGCTTGCAACCCCGGCGGCGGCGGCGGCGGCAACCAACCTCCTGCAGCACCATAAGTTACGAAAGAAGATTTTCGATCGATTACCAGTTAATTACTACTCACACGAATCAGACGTCAACATCTCAAGAATATATATGAGGAAAATATGCTACTACATAGGTATATGCACGTGCTTTTTAATTAACTACTAGACATGTAAGGTCTCAGTCCCTTCATTGCCTTACAAAATGAGTAGTATATATAGTTTCAATTTACTGTTGTTTATCCCTTGTAAGATACCTCCTTGCCCGTATAATAGTTAAATTAAAGGGAGGTGGATTAGATGAACTCCCTTCGTTTACGTGTTTAGGGCTTGGTAGAATAATAATCACGACCAAGACACGAGATGAGTGAGTGTTTTCCTCCAATCAGGTCGATGAATTTTTACAAAACGACTCACATGAGTCGGGTTCCACTATCAGAAGATAACAGAACAAATAATTTATCCAGAAATACAAAACCAAAAGAAAAAACGAACCGAAAACAGAACACCGGGCTACTAGACTAGCTAGGTGGAGCAAAGTTAAATTTCCAGTCTCCGCTACATCGGAGAGGAAGAACTACAAGAGTGTAAAAAACTAGCACATCCCCTCAAAGAACCTGACTGGCAACAAGTCAAAACAACAACACCCGAAAAGGAAAACAACGAAATTTATCCAGGTTACAAAATAAGTTTTCAATGACTAGACGCCCACGAGAACTGGAACGCCTTCAGCCAACACTTTCCTCCACATGTAACAAAACATCGCAAGAACATAGCTTCTTAAAACCACGCCACCAATCTTCAATTTCTTTATTTCGCACAGCTTCAACAAAGAACAAAACCATCAACCAGTTCCTGCTGCCTAGGTACCATAGCTTCCAATCAAACTTGCCGATCCCCTAGCAGCTTCGTGAGCTTGGATTGCTATATTCTGGATGCGGGCCGCACCCTCCTCTACTTTCTGGCGCAGTTTCAAAGTATGGAGACCTGCCCAGTACCGAAGGAAAGCACACAAATAACAGATGAGCTCAATAGGGGAAGAGATAAATTTCTTCTCAAAGTAAGCACAATTTCAAGTTTTCCAAATTTGCTCAGCAAAAGGCTGCTATCCCAATGACATGTACCTTTGTGTCTAAGGGCAAAAACTTAGCAATCCACCAAAAATGCTGAGTAAAACATGAAGGTCTACTGTTATTACCCGGAGCGGAACAATAACACACACACATATATAGCAGCAGGGCATGTGAAAAACATGTGGGCAATGGATTCATTAGCAGGGTAAAATCTACAAGTAAAATCCCCCCACCCAGATTTTGATCTTCCGACGGATCTTGGCTTTCCACAAATGTTTAAAAGACCATCCACTCTAGGAGAGGACAGTTCATTGTATAGAGATTTGACAGAGAAGAGGTCAGATTTAGTATACTTCCATTTAGGTCTGTCAACCCCATTTCCAAGAGCTACTTCCACCAACTTGTTCCCCAGAGAGCTCATCTGTTGTTGCCCAGCTGGGTCCAACCATCTTTTGAAGTTGAGCTGCCAGTTTCTGCCACATAATTCTCTAACAGTATACTCCTGATCCAAATAGACATCAAATATCCGATATTGCTTAGACAAAGGAGTAGTCCTTATAAACAGAGCATTTTTATGGTTTTTGAGCCCGATCTTCCTTATAAACTTGGTCAATTCTTTTTTCTATACGAATTGCAGGAACTCTCTGCCCTCCTCGAGAGGTTACTCGAAAAAAAGGAGTAGTCTCACACCAGACATCATGCCAGAAATCTGTCGCTATAAACCATCCACAACCATGATCCGGCCTCACATTTAAATGTCCTTCAGTTTCAACAAATCTTTCCAGTGAGCTGGATCATTCTGCTTCACCCTAACTGTCCAGATCATTTTCTTGTAACTACTGTTTGCCACAAACCTTCTTCTTTCTCCAACCTCCACCACCATTTACACAAGAGGCTAACATTAAACAACTTTAGGTTTTTTAATTCCCAACCCACCTTTTGGCTTGGGTTTGTTGATTAGAGTCCATTTAACCATGTGATACTTCTTCTTAGCAGCATGCGTTGAAACACACCACATTTTGAATTAATTAGATGATAGAGAGAAAACGTGCATGCGTTGGTCAAATGTTTTCAAACGAGGAAAATGTTTTGAATTTTTATTAATATAAGAAAAGATAATTGACTAGTTTCTGTCGAAAACCGATACAACATAAAACACACCAGACCGGTCCCAGAGCAACCAAAGACGCGTCATAAAAACCTCAAAAGAAATGACGGAGTCGAACATCTAGAGCCACATACTAGTAGGAAAAAGGTTAGTGGCAATCTGACGTTAGCGATGTACCTTGGCCAATTTAGTGGCAACGTGAACTCCGCTGTCATGTTGCCACTACAATAGTACTGGCAACGTGTCGATGGTGTACACTCGTTGCCAGTAGCTTTTGTTGACCACGAGACTCGGTTTATTACTGGCAACGTGCGCCATAACGACATGTTGCTAGTATCTCCCTACTTGCAACATGCAAAATAGGCACACGTTATTGCTATTTGCATACTAGCAATGTGCATGTTTTCTGTGGTGACCCTTATAGCGACCCACTTTGTAGCAATGTGCCGTAACTTCGCACATAACTAGACTGGAAATACTAGCAACGTGCAGTGTCACGTGTTGCAAGTGTATCGTCCAGATGTACTTTAGAAAATTTCCTCCCCCTTCTCACCCCTTCTTCTTCTTCTTCTTCTTCTTCTTCTTCTTCTTCTTCTTCTTCTTCTTCTTCTTCTGCACTCTTCTATTATTTTATTCTCCCTCTCTCCTCCACCCACTCTATTCGTTAACACATTGTCTACTCTCCACTCTCACTCTCTAGCTCTTTTCCTCACTAGAATCACACCTTCTCTTACTAGATATACTAGCTAAATTACCCTCCTTCAATGGCCTTATGAAGCCAGGCAGTTCATAAACCTTCTAAATATCTTGTGTAGAAAGAAAGCCGCCCCATCACTCTCTCTCGGTCTCGATTAAAAGGTGAGTAACAAATTGTCGACAATGAAAATGTTGTATGGCGTATGTTACGAGATGATGATGATCCATCTAGGTGATGGTTGTGGATGTATCTGTGATAATCTTGATATTGTGGGTTATATGTTGAAATGAGTAGCTTTTGAGATTGTTTGAATATTGATTAACTTTCCATACCAACAATATCGGGCACACACTCAATAAGTCCAAATTTTAGAAAAGGTCATGGTGGTTTTTCCATGATTTGATGCTTGTCACCTATTTGATCTCTTGTTTGTACCGTGCAGGCGATCATGGTAGATGGAAGGATCATGAATAAATTTATGGCATCCGTAGTGTCCAACATGCTTCGTAATAACCGCAAAAACGTAAAATTTCCATGTGGAAAATGCAAATAAGCATACTTGATCAACACCTTTGAAAATTATTCAAAATGTATAATTCAATAGCCGAACAATGTCGACCTGGAAAATAAAACCCAAAGCTATTTGTCTCGGGACGGTAACCCCACCAGTGAACCACACTAAACCTATGATAAAAGCAAGAAACAAACCAAAAACACAGCTCCTGCAGTTTTAAGGATCCGGAGCGAAACTAAAACTAGGGCCCCTTTATACAAACACCAGCATAATAAGAATTATTACATTTACATATAAAATGTTACTCACTTAAAGTACATCTATAGTGAGATTTCTATTTGAATGATTTACACAAATTGTGTTGAAAAAATCTTGTAACATACTTCAATGCAAGTCGCTCATGATGGTATATCAATATTACTCTAACCGATCATCACATCGACTATGTTTGAAATCACGTCGTCGTGTTGGTCGGTACGCACAGTGAGCTTTCCCATGAGCTTTGCCGCCTGAAGGCCCTCAATGGTTTCCTCTCGAGTCGTTGTCCAGGGAATGGACGATTGGCTCCACACGACACAACAATAGGTCGAGAATTGGACTCGTATCTATCCATGATCTTGCTATTTACCCGAGCTGCTACCTTTTTTCGAAATGAGGGAGCTGCCCCAACCTCCTTGCATCAGGTTGTTGCATACAAATTTTATTGCTTTTATTTTAAAATATTCAAATGTCTCACAGTTTAAGGATCGCAAGACATGTATCAACCAACGAAAAACATATAACAACATGAAACGCCTATGCACCCACATGCAATCCTATTTGCATATCGCCTGCGGAATTGGGTGAAGAACTCCTGCGCGACCATCTCAAAACGGTTGCACCCCAATATTCATGTCCTGCTGATAGTCCTCCGTCTGGAGAAATGACCATGTACAGATCCACTGCTGCTAGGTGAGAGCATCTCTAGCATACACCGCATTTCCACCGGAACTGCAAAATAACCGCTGTTTTTCCGTTCCGGGCCGAAAACGCATGCGGACCAGACCCCGCAGAAGTTACGGACCTGCAAAATTTTTTGCAGGGCGCGGGATTCCCCCCCCCCGGAACTGTTGAAATCGCGTTTTCGCTTCCGACCCGCCGGTGCCCTGTATAGCGCGATACGACTTGGTGGGAGGGACATTTCCTTTTCCGTTTCCAGCCGCCACGAGCTCCCAGCCCGCCGCCGCCCTAGATTCCGGCCGCCGGAGCCGCTTTTTCCCCACCCCGCCGCCGCAGGAAGGCACCGCGGACCCTCCGCCACCGCTGCCCCGCCGGCGGAGCCGGCTGTGTGTCTCGGCCGTCCAAGATCGAGGCCGCCCCGGCGAAAGGGGATCCGCCACCGCTGCGCCGCCGGTCCGTTCCGGCCCCCACCGCGGCTCGTCGGCAAAATCTTAGGTGGGGATTGCCACCTCCTCCCCCCACCGCACCACACCGCTCCGCCATGTCCCCCTGTCCCTCATCCTCGCTGTGTTATTGCGTAGATGGAGCTTAGCGAAGATGAACAATTTGTGCTCGAGGATTCTTCGTCGGACGACGACTCGGATGTGGAGAGCCTGCTGGCGACCCATCGGCAACAGATGTTGGTCATCGTGATGGCTATCAAGGAGACCGAGGACCGACGTAGGGAGAAAATGCGGGTTGGATCGACGGTCGGCCGCCTCTGCATCCCGCGCAACCGCGTCTTCGGCAACGAGCTTCTGATGCGGGACTACTTCGCCGAGCGGCCAACCTATCCCGCCAATCTCTTTCGGCGAAGGTACCGAATGCGCCGATCCCTCTTTGTGAAAATTGTTGAGGCTTGCGAGTCAAATTCTCGATTTTTTACCCGTCGGAGGAACGCCGCCGGTTTATTGGGATTTAGTCCGTATCAAAAAATATCCGCGGCCATGAGGGTTATTGCTTATGGAATCCCGGCAGACTACGCCGACGAGTATCTTCGTATTGTTGAAGATACTCACTAGAGTCCGTGCGTAGGTTTGCAAAGGTTATGATCCGTGTGTTCGGTCCAACTTATCTTCGATCACCAAATGAAGAAGATACCAAGAGGTTGATGTCGATAAATGAAAGGAGAGGGTGGCCGGGTATGCTAGGTAGCATAGATTACATGCATTGGACTTGGAAAAATTGCCCGAAGGCTTGGCACGGGCAATATTGTGGCAAAAGCCGAGATGCAACAATTGTGCTTGAGGCCGTAGCGTCCGAGGATTTGTGGATATGGCATTGCTTTTTTGGTTTGCCGGGCACCAACAATGATATCAATGTGTTGCAACGGTCACACCTATTGGGCAGGCTTGCTAGTGGTGATGCTCCTGCTTGCAACTTCACTGTGAATGGTAATGCCTACACTCAAGGGTACTATCTTGCCGACGGCATTTATCCTCATTGGACTACTTTTGTCAAAACTATATCCAATCCAACCGGTAGGAAACAATCTGAATTTGCTAAGCAACAAGAGGCATGCAGAAAGGATATGGAGAGAGCCTTCGGTGTTTTGCAATCTAGATTTGCAATTGTCCGTGGGCCAGCTCGTTTCTGGGATAAGAAAACCCTCGGCAACATCATGACATGTTGTGTGATTCTTCACAACATGATCATCGAAGATGAGAGGGATTTAAACTTGGAGTTCTTCTATGACAATGTTGTTAGCCGTGTGAAGCCAGCCAGAAACCCTGACCGTATTCAAGCTTTCCTGGAGTCCTACCGGCAGATCGAGAACGCAATTGGGCACACCAATCTACAGCATGATCTCGTTGAGTACAGTAGAGACTTCTTTGTTCATCTATTTTATTTGATTGATGTGTAATTCGAACCATTCTTTCCATTCAGACATTGGTTGTAATTTTATTCTTTCGTTTGAACAATTCTTGTAATGTACAATTTTAGTTTATATTTCTATAATAATTGTACACTTTGCTGTGATTTTACTACCAACATGTTGCGTATGCGGGTCGATTTTTTGCTGCGGCAGAACAGACACTGCATTGCGGAACTGCAAAACAGCTGTTCCGCAATGCGGTGTCTGTTCTGCCGCAGCAAAAAATCGACCCGTATACGCGTTTTTCGCGACCTGAAAGCGAAATGCGGTGTCTGCTAGAGATGCTCTGAATGGATTTTCTGATTTTGTTTGGTGAAAGCAGTTTTGTCATGGATGCTGGATTGTTCTATGACGCTTTTTCTATGCATAGTGGCCATCCTCAAAGTTGATCTTTGAAATCTTTTAGGTTTATTGCCTTGATACCTTAGCAAGGATCATTAAAATGCTTCAGCGTTGGAAACTGTGAAGATACGGTGCTTCACCATCATTCGGATTAACAGATCGTTTTTTTTTTCTGAATCTGTACAAGCAGATCAAATCTCGTAAAACAATATGAGAAATAAGAAATGGATCCCCGAGTTGAAACGGAGGATAGGACGAATTACTTGAATATAGGCCCTATATGGGCTGGAGTTTGGGCCGGTCAAGATCTATGGCCTATGGGTACCTCAGAATTTTCATCTTCGGACTGTTCAAAAACATGAAAACTCAACCCAAAGTCATTATTTCTTTGGGTCTGCCTTGTTTTTTCTTCTTGCCATTTTTCATTCTTTCTTCTCCTACCGAAACTCCTCTGCAAACCTTGTCTTCCGCCACAAAGTTATTCCACTTTCTCCTACTCTTGCAAGTTGCAACAATCGTTTTCGCCTGATTAAAATTGGAAGGATGAGGGTGGGTGGAAACTGTAAATTCGTGCTGTGAGCAAACTGACAAAATTGTACCATAACTAAGGTGGAGGTTGCTCGCGTAACCCTCGCTCCCTCAGGTGAACAAACGGATCAGAAGCATTCGTCCACAGGAACTTCGAAAAATGGAAGCAGAAAACAACGGCCAAATATTCAAATCATCCCCATTTGCTTCCAAAATCCTAGCTAGTGGAGCGGAGCGCTGCTACGCTCTCCCCTGGACGACGCCGACGTGTGCCTAACCCGCAAGCTCACCCAGTGCCACATTCTCCTCCCACTGGATTCACAGCAAGTTCCACTAGTTTCTCGGCGAGAATGGCGATGGATCTTTGGACCTACGGGGCAGACAGGATTACGAGAGGTCGCTCGCCTTCCGCGCTTCGTTGAAGAAGGGAGCGTCAGGACGAGACCGTAGCCCTCGCATCCATGGAAAAACTCAGTACGAAGCTCTCAGTGACAGTTAACGCACGAGCACAAAGCGCCGACAGAAAAGATCAAAGGCGGAGGCCGGCCCAGCGACCGGATTTGAAATCCTCAGTTGCTTCCAAAAGCCGCCGCAAGCAGGCACTCACCACCTCTGAAACCGACGTGTGCCCAACGCACGCTAGCTCGCCAGTGCCACATTCTGAATCCACTCCACGCTCTTCGTTGAAAAAGAGAGCGCCCCGACGATACCGTAGCTCTCGCATCGCACGCATGGAGAACTCAGTTGGAAGCTGCTGAATCGCATAGTATCGGAACTGACCAATCCAAATACGTATAGGAACAGCTGCTGGGTGAGCAAATACAAGAAGGCATATAGTGCTGCAGCAAGAAATTTCTGAACTTCGAGACTGAAAAGTCGAACACACATGTCTCCCCTGTTTAACTAACGAGAAGCTCAAGTACTTAACTACGGCGCGATTTTCAGAAGAGATAGAAGTAGGCAAGTAGCATTACCAAAGAGCTGATAGGTAGGTACGCTAGCAAACAGCTTTCCGTGCATCATTCTAATTTGACAAGTTTTGACCCTTTCGTGCCAGGCCAATCCGACCTGTCGTCGTCGCCTCCGTCCACACCCGTGGAAATTTCAAGAACTGCGTGAGCAACGAACGCCGCCTGCGGGAAACACGATTGGATCAGGATTGTCTGGCGCGAGATCGGCGTCGTCGTCGTTGGACGGATCGATCGGGATTATTTTCTTGCACTGTTTGTATATGGAAACTGACAAAATAAAAATTTGAAACAGTTGCGAACTGACAATTGAGAAATGTATGTGGCCGGCCGGCCGGGCCGGGCAGCTGTGTGATAGATGATAGACAGGCATATGTCTCTGCAGGTAGGTAGAGTCTGGCGTGATTGGCACCCATCAACTTACAAACTTGTTAAATTTTGGGACTGTTCACTAACCCTTCCTTGAATAGCATTAGCAGTTGAAGATGATGTGCGACAGCGCACTGGACTCCAGGACAATTTTCAAGTTATTATGTACCAAAGTGTGTGTCTATGCATTTCAGTGGTAAAACTCTAACCTTACCCTGTGTTTCAGGTGTTGTATTAACAGTACAGGATTCGCTTTATCATCAAAACAGTGACATCCAAGTTAAGATTTGTGGATGGGAATATGCTCGTACAAGTGGGTGCATCAGTGATCAATAGCAGTCAGACTCAATGAGATTGTATGTCACAAAAATGTTGACTGGAGCATTAACCAGAGAATGGTCACATGTCTGCAGTCAACAAATGATGGATAAACACTGGCATGATATGTCTCTGCAGATTTGTACACCATGCAAATATGCAATATGTTATTTATGTCTCCACTTGCATATCTCAATCACTCAAAATCAGTTCTTGACCTGTATCGCAGGGTTCCAACTACAGACAAACTTAACATGTCTGGCATGCTACCCGTCAATAGCCACATGCATTCGGTGGAAGAACTGAAATTTTCTTTTGCTCGGACACCATTTCCATTGGGCATCAAAACAATTTCACCCCCTCTCACGTGTGACTCTAATCGGGGTCTACACGCTCTGATACCATGTTAAGTTCCATGCACTAACCAGACGAAGAAGTCCGATCTGATGAATAAAAAAGGGGTCAGTCCACATGTAGTTTAATTAACCGAAAAGCTCTCCATGGATGGAAAAGAAAATACTTGTCAATAAGTGAATGTCTAGTATTACCAACTTTGTGATTACGAACCTAGTGCTACAGAGGATATCTTTCTTGGTTGTGCTAAAAGGAGTTTGAAATACTGAACTATTGTCGGTCTAAGTTATAAGCAAAGTGGTAAGTGAAAGCAGAAATTGTATTGTAAAATGAAGTGTACATGGCCAACAAAATGGCCACGGTGGGTTGGGATCCGTGATTTGGAGCGAAGAACATGACCTTTCTTAGTAAATGGTTATTTAAACTTCTTACTGAGAATGAGGTGTGGGATGTTTCGGAGAACAAGGCTCTATTCTAGAGGGTTTGGAAACCAGACGATTCGTATATTTTGGCCAGTTTATAATAAGTGAAACAATTTTTATAATTTTTCGGACCTTCACCATTAGAGATGGCTCTCAGTAAGACTTTTGATGGATACCTGGCAAGGAAGAACGTATTTTCAGTTCTCAATACCCTATGCTTTATCATATTATATTATTAGGCATAAACTTTTGACAGTTAAGGAGGTGCTGAGGTTTCACCCTCGTGATATTTTCCTTAAAAATGTCCTTAAGACCTAACTTGATAGAATAAATTGGTACCATGAAATGCTCCATTTGGGTGATTACCAATGTGATCGTAACACCTTGTCACTTCTTGTTTCATTCGTACATGCATGTTAATGAGATTGTTTTGGTCAAAGGTATGTATCAGACGTTAGTCAATGTTGACGCACCGAGTAATAGGAAAACTGAAAAATGACTGTGTGATTAAAAGATTATTATCTTTATGTGTATCTAGTAGGAGGAGAGTCATGTTAACAGAAGATAATTAATCTTTCAAATAGTAATTGGCATGGAAGTAAACAATGTTGTTTACATCAAAATCTAACAATAATTAGACATTTATTGTTCGAATGTAAATTCACTGGGGCTGCATGGTCTTTATTTAGTTAAATCTCAGTCCCTGAGCTCTAGGCTCGCCGTAACTTTTAAGCTCCCTGTATCGAAAAATTTACATCTCCACTTGTATCTCTCCATCACTTCTTGAATTTTCTCACATAGACCGAACTTCGGACAAACTTGCATGGTTGGCAAGCTACGGGTTAACAACCACATGTGTTCGGTGGAAGAACTGAAATATTCTTTCGCTCGTACACCATCTCCATTAGCCATCAGAACAGAAATCAAGTCCACCATTACTCATAGTTTGCATTTCACACGCAAACACAAAGAGAAAGATAGCTTCGGAGTATCTTGAATGATTGTGTTTCTTCATATATTAGTCAGACTGCTTGATATTCTGAACCGTTCGGTGAGGCATGATGAGTCTGAACTCTTGAACCCTAGCCTGCCAGCCAATATCTTCCCCATTGTTCATTGTCTCGTTGCATTAGGAATAACATACCAACCATACTATATCCCCGACCAAAATAGATGCTGCATCAGACCTCTAAAAATAAGCAGCATCGCTTGTCATGCTACCAAAATGCACCGTCACGGGATCAATAATCGCTTGATCATGTGTCTGCTATATATACAGGTGTAAGGAGTTCACGCTAACTCAGGCCATTGCAGAGAGTTTAATCTGAACAACAGAACAAGATTAGTGTCTTGGATATACACTGAACGGCCATGGCCTCTCCTCTGTCAGCATTGCTGCTCCTGTGCCTAGCGGCGTCGGCCTCGGGGCAGCTTTCGCCGAGGTTCTACGCGAGGTCGTGCCCCAGGCTGCTGGACACTGTCAGGCGCGTCGTGACCGCTGCGGTGGCGCAGGAGCCTCGCATGGGGGCGTCGCTGCTCCGGCTTCACTTCCACGACTGCTTTGTCCAAGCAAGTCCCACTCATCTTTTGCCCTACTTTCTATACTAGTTTCTCCTGCATGCATTAGTGCTGGTACTTAAATTATTACTAGTTCGCATAGATCGATCAGTTTAGACTGCGGTCAAAAGTCATTAGGGTATCAAAAGGTTGATGGAACAGATCACTAATACACGTACGTGGCTACATGCGTGGCCTAACTAGGACAGGTTGACACTCTGTCACTCTGAGGCAGTGAGGCTTCACTTTGAGCCCATTCTAAATAATCTGTCTTTTCAATTCTTCAGTTCACACCAGCTAACGGCCGGAGAAATTAGAATGGATTGAAATTAGAAGTAGTAATTTTATACGTATGTGTGAGTGTGACAATATTTCTGCAGGGGTGCGACGCGTCCGTACTGCTGAGCGACACGGCCACCTTCACCGGAGAGCAAGGGGCCTTCCCGAACGTGGCGTCCATCAGAGGCTTCGGCGTCATCGACAACATCAAGGCGCGGGTCGAGGCTATGTGCCCGCAGACCGTCTCCTGCGCCGACATCCTCGCCGTCGCCGCACGCGACGGAGTCGCCGCCGTAAGCTCCTCGGCCATGCATGGCCATGCATATGATCTGTTTATTAACTAACTCACACACAAACATGCAGTGGATTAACTTTCGAGTTCTTGTCGGCTTTGCAGCTGGGAGGGCCTTCGTGGAACGTTCCTCTGGGGAGGAGGGACTCGACGACGGCTAGCTTGGATCTTGCCAACAGCGACCTGCCGCCGCCGTCTTTCGACGTCGCCAACCTCACCGCCAACTTCGCCGCCAAGGGGCTCAGCGTGACCGACCTTGTCGCCCTCTCCGGCGCCCACACGATCGGGCTGGCACAGTGCCAGAACTTCAGGGACAGGCTCTACAACGAGACGGCAACCATCGACTCCGGGTTTGCGGCGGCGCTCAAAGCAAACTGCCCCCGACCTACCGGCTCCGGGGACGCCAACCTTGCGCAGCTGGACACGACGACGCCCACCTCGTTCGACAACGCCTACTACAGGAACCTGCAGTCCCAGAAGGGGCTCCTGCACTCCGACCAGGTGCTGCTCAACGGCGCCGGCAGCCGCCGAACTGGCAGCCTGGTCCGGACGTACGCGTCCGCGCCGTCGCGGTTCAGCAGGGACTTTGCGGTGGCCATGGTGAAGATGGGGAACATCAGCCCGCTCACCGGTGCTCAGGGTCAGATCAGGCTCAGCTGCTCCAGGGTGAACTAGAGCTCCTGTACATACAATCCGAGGTGGTCAAACGGCGACCATAATAAGGCTGTGCCATATGTTGTGACTTGTGAGACGTACTCGTGCCATATTTTGGTTTCTTGGATCGCCGTCGAGTTTGGACGATGAGAGTGTAATTTCAAGGGTCGTCCTCAAAAGCTATAATTATTTCCTTTCAGTGCATCGTTTCCATATTTCTCGTTACTTATGGATATCTTGTTTCACAAATCTTGTGTCCGAGCTAAGTCTTATGCATATTCATGTTGAATAATTATGCAAGTTCATGAATAATTTCTAAACATAATCATAATTAAACAAACTATCATCATTACCGCCTTGTAACTCTAACCGGTAAATGCATTAAACAAAACGATGAAAGGAACCAAGTAATCGCAGAACATGTTGAAGAAGTAGTTAGTTCAGAATACGCTACACGTACTAATCGTTTGTAAATGAAGTAGTCGTAGTCGATGCAGTAGTGATGATATTGACAAAAGTTGGTGAAGAGCCACAGTAATCGGCATCGAATATGGCGGTAATAAGCAGCACCGTCTGACTTGAACGATAAACGACTTATGATGAAAAAGGGAACTGTCACGCAAAGTGCTTGCCAAACTCTAATTCGCCATCTTCTCTACATGCTCACAAGGGTGAGGGGTTCTGAAAACCTGCTCTCCCAGATGCCGGTGCATCCCGGCGTTTGAGATGGAGTAGATTACGATGGTCGTGTAATCAGTGAGACGCGAAACCTAGATAAGTTTGAAGTGTTTCTTGGTGGCGACCATATATACCTCTGCAAGGCAATTCCAATGGACCATTCACGTGCAACTCGCATTCTCGTACCAACACGCCACGTCTTGAGCCCGAGCCCGACTAGCTAGTCGAGAAAGCGCATGTGTGTGGTGTTTTATTTCTCTTCTTATTCAATTAGTTAGTGAGCTAATGAGACTCCACTATATAAAGTGGTATCATTCTTTCTCAACTACCAGCTTGAGACCAAAGTTTGCAGTCCACGTCTCTAGGAGAGGGACTGCCCCTCCTCTCTTTATACAGAAGGAGGGTGAGACGCCTTGGGGAGAAGGGTTTCCTCCCCTCCTAGGGTCGATGTTCTAGGTGGGCCCCACCCAAGGGCTTGTGCATGGGAGGAAGGTTACCCCACCCCAACCCTAGCTGCTCTAGATTGCTGCAACCCAAGAAAAAAGGGCCACCTCCTTCCTTAGGCCTTGAGGCCCAATGTGGATGCCCTCACCTTGTTTAACCTAGTTGTGCATCCTATGGGATCTTCTAGATTGTTCTACAACCTTTTGCATTCTTCCAGTGTCTTCTAGTGGCCATCTGGTTCCACCGGACGGGCACTGAAACTATTTGTCGTCGTGGCGAACAGACAGATGCCTACGGGTAGGCTAATTTGTGGGGCCGGATGGACGCTAAAGGATTCGGGGAGGGATAGCGCGCTAAGTAGCACACACAAACGAACACAATAAACACGGGGACACGAGGTTTTACCCTGCTTCGGGGCTCTCGTGAGGAGATAAAACCCCTACTGCAGCTTCTATCCTATTTGATGTATATTTCTCACTGGTACTGGCGCGGTACAAAATATGCTCCATGAGCTAAGCAAAACTTGCCTCTAAGAGGACTTGGAGAGGAAATGGCAAAGGGGGAAATGAGGAGCCCGTGGCGGTGTTGGCTGTGTCTTTGGCCTTCCCCCTGGCGCTCCTTATATAGGAGGAGCCCAGGGGACAAGAGGTGGCCCACACGTCACTATTCAAACACTGTTCACGTCATCACGCCTTGTACTATTGTCACATCACCGTAACTGTAGCCACGCATGATCATGTCCTGGCCTGGCAGCATCCGCGTCCTTGTCTTGTCTCTTAGCCTCTGTCTCTCACACCTTTTCGTCCTCCTTCTTATTTTCTGTAGGTGGCAATGAGTAGCGAGTACGCCGGATATGTCGGAGACCTCGTTAACAGTAGCAACCCGGCAGAACAATTCGGTTTGCTCCGGGCCAAGACATATCCCGATGATTCATACCGAGTAGAAGGAACACCTCGGGCTACCGAGTCGCCGGAGGAGACCTCGACCACGCTGCATCGCTTGGGAGAGTCTCAGCCCAACCGAGCTCGTGGGAGGCGCCGGCCGAGACGATGCCGTCGGGGACGCCAAGGTTGATGAAGTCGGTTGTGGGAAGCCGAGTCGGAGCCGCAGTCGCCGGGATCGGGCGCGGTGTCGGAGACGCGATGTCGAGGACGAGGCCGGACGGCGTCGAGATGGCGGGGGTGATGTCGGGGAGGCGCTGGACTCGGTGCGGTGGCGCGCGCCGACGCGGAGGAGTCGGGGTCGCAGCCTTGTTGGAGAAGACCTCGGGCGACGTCGGGATGCCTACGTCGGGGCGTGGCGAGGTCGGGCGGAGCCGGTGCATCCGTGGCCGGGGCGCTGCAGTGGGATGTCGGGGAGGCGCGGCCAGGCGTAGTGTCGGGCGAAGGCGAGGCCAGGCGTGGTGTCGGGCGGAGGCGACCGAGATGGAGGCGCGGGGGAGCTCGGGCGACGAGGTCGAGGCAGCCGGGATGCGGGCGGCGAGGCGGAGTGTGGCCGAGGAGGATGTGGCGTGCCGGGCACTTCAAGCTGTTACTCGGGGACTGCCTAGTCGGCGTCCTCGTTTTTTGTATGTTGTTCATATGCCGAGTAAAGTTTCGACCTCATTTCCAAGTTCAAGTAATGTATACTATTTGATATGGTCTTGTGACTCGACTGACAAACACCTAAAAGGTAGTCAAGAGCAGAGGTTGTGGAAAATGGTGAACATGAAAACAAACTCGGGGACTCGGTCGCAAATGCAGTTCGGCATATGTTGTGTACTAACCCGGTTTTTCAGTTTTTTTTTTCCTGTGTCGGATAACTTTAAGCCTTACTTCAAAAGTTTACAAGTATTGTAGGCTATAGTGGTAATTTTGTGACTCGACTGTCAAACACCAAAATGGTAGACAAGAGCAAAGATTACTAAGTATGGTAAACAAGAAGTAAACTAGAGGATTCGGTGCAAAGAGATTCGACACCAGGTCATATGCATTAAAAGGGATAGATAAGCAAGTGTTAGCAGGAACTACTTAAAGAGTATATTACATCTGCACCCGGCATTCCGGGGATTTGACAAAATGTTTTATGAAGATTTATGCAGTCGGCTTGGCAGCAGGAGCCTCGGCAGCAGCAGTGGACTCGGTCAAGGCCGACTTGATGATATCGGCGGAAGCATCCTCGCTGGCCGTATCAGCGGTCCCCGAGGTGGAAGCCTTCCCGGATGATTGAGCTTTCCCGGAGGTCTTGGAGGTCTCGGGGAGATTGACATATGATGGATGTCGGCAAAACTCAAGTGAAAGAAGGAAAGGTTAGGCAAGACTTACTATCCATCTGACTGTTGACCTTTTTCAGTTCGGCCAACCAGGTGTCGCACTTGGCCTTGAGGGTGTTAAGTTTTTTCTCGGCCAAGGTGGCACGGGCTTCGGTCTGCTCAAGCACGTCGCTCTGAGTTTTCATAGCCTCCGCCAGGGCCCTCTCCAACTCGGTTTTCTCCTTCTTGGCCTTTTCCAATTCTTCTTGGAGCCGAGTGGATTTGGCCTGTTCATGCTCCAAGGCAAGCTTATGCTCTACGGCGGCTCGGGCGGCGGTGTCGGCTAAGAAGAATGACAAGTCGGTTATATCGGTAAAAAGAACTTGAGAAGAGGTAGGGTATGTCGGGTGCAAGAAGATATACCGTGGTTCTGATGCTCAGCCTGGAGGTCTTTATACCGTTTCCGGAGGGAACCGTGTTCAACAAGCAGCCTCTGGAACACCCGGGTACGCTCTTTGCTGCATGACTGGAACAGAAGGAGGAATGTTAATAAAGGTTGTTGAAGATGCCAGCCAAGTAATCCTTACTCGGTCAAGTATCGATTACTCGGCAGGAATCTCGGGGACTGGGTGTGAAGCGTTGTGAAGATTCTCGCCGAATGATCTTTACTTGGTCGAGTCTCGATCATTCGACCAGAATCTCGGGGACTGGGGATGGTGGATGTTGGAAAGACTTACCTCTGCGGCTGTTGTAAGTTGGAGGACCGCGGACTGTAGAGCATGCAGGGATTGAGCAACTTTCCCGGGGCCAGCGGGGTGGTCGATGCTCGGATCTGAAGAGGTAGCCTCATTGATGTCGGTAGCATTCCAGTCCAGGTTATACTGCTCCATCGAACCTGAAGATTCAGCAGTAGGTGTGAGGAAACCCGAGTTCTCCAAGTCCGCGGCAGAAGCAACTCGGTCGACGGTGGCCTCTAGCATTCGCAGTGCTGCTGTCTTAACCGCGATGCGAGGAGGGTGTACCACTTTTATTTTACCCGGAGGGTTCTGACCTTTCTTTATGGCCAACTGGTCTTGGGTTGGCGCGGACTTTAATACCCGCCGGCTTGAGGAAGCCGACTTCCCCTGTGGGATCACCGCTTTGGAGATGGGGGCCTTGGCTTGTGCTTGTTGCGGTTGCGGCTGTTGCGGCGGTGGCGATGGTGGTTGTGATGTCGGCGGTGTCGGTTGCTGCAGGGGTGCATCCGACACCACCGTGGTCTCGGCCCGCTCAGGAGTAGCGCGCGTCCTGTCACCCCCGGACCCGACATCCCGGTCCGAGGTCGCTCGGCTGCCTTCGGCCGTGGTCTTGGATATCGGTGGTGAGGCATCTAAAATAATGGTGTCGGGCGACGGAGGATTCACCCGGGCCGGACTGCCGACTTCAGCGGTGGTCGGGACTACCGGGCCGCTCGGGTCAAGCTCGAGTGGGGCACTGCTCAGAGATAAAGAGTTAACTCGGAAGTGAGGTAGGGGTCGAAAGAGGAAAGGAGAAAAGCTTACCCGGTTGCCGTAGGGATCTTCTTGCGGGGCTTTAACCCCGCCTTCTTGATGATCTTGGCCTTCTTGGCCCCCGGGTTTTCGGCAGCGGAGGCGCCGGATCCTGCGCGCTTGCGCGTTGCTCCTTGGGTGCTCGGGACAGCTGATGGTGGAGGCAGAGGGTCAGCACGGGCCAGGGGAGTGGCGTGCATGATCTCTAGCATCACACAGTCATCTTCGTCAGATTCACTTTGTTGGCGAGGCCGAGTTCGAGACTTACCCGGAGCGGAGGTGCGGACTACCGGAATCGACAGGTGGTCCTCGTCGTCCGGGTCCTCGGTGGGCGGGTTGGCCGGCATAGGAAGGTCCGCTCGCCAGTCGCCGTTGGCCCACCTCTTGTCCTCCCTGGTTTGCCGGGCAAACCTCTGCGTAAGAAAGATGGCAAAGATGGGTGAGGGATCAAAAAACAATATAATGTCGGCATAGCGGTAATGTCGGTAGATAAAGAATGTCGGAGAAGAACTTACTTCCGGCGGAGGGTTGGCGCGGTGATGAGGTTCGAGCCCCTACTCCCAGTCATCACCCATCGTGGTCTGAGCAATGGCTCGGACGCGCCTACGCACCGCCGGCTTATCCAACTCGAAGGGGCTAATTCGGGTTGGGTCGCGGGGCCCGCTCATGTGACAAATCTTGTGTGTCCGGCTCTGGAGGGGGCTAACCCGGCGGCTGACGAAGGTTCTCAGGAGATCATCAGATGTCAGTTGATCTTTGATCGTCAGGAGATGGTTGTGGATGGCCTGGGTTTCCACGTCGCTGCCCGACGGATCCCAACCCCAGTTCGCCTGAGAGTAAGGCGGGTCGATCTGGAACTCAGGAAGATTGATGAAGTCGATTTCCTTGCCCTTGTCGATGAGACCCGGGTTCTTCACGTAGAAGAAGCTGCGCTGCCACTTCCGGCAGGATTCTAACCCGGTGACTTTGGGGAAGTCAGATAGTTTCCGGGCGACAACGGTGGCCGCTCCGCAGGCCGTCATTTCCTTGTCCCGGACGCCCGGGTTGGGTATGCTCTGCTTCCGGAGCTGGAAGTACTTGGCCCAGAGGCTGACCAGGGGCCACAGGCAGAGGTATCCCTCGCAAAAGGCGACGAAGGCCGAGAGGACGGTGATGGAGTTGGCGGGCAGATGATGTGGTTGAAGCTCGAACTTGTCGAGAAGGGCCCGGAAGAATCTACTTGCCGGGAGGCCAAAGCCGCGCTCGAAGTGCGCGACAAAGACCACCCGTTCTCCCTCCTGGGGCTCGGGTTCGTTTTCTTCGCCAGGGAGTCGGCACGCGACTTGAGTCGGAAGACGGCGCGACCGACGTAGCCAGTCGATGTCGTCTTGTACTACGTCGGAGCCTTCCCAGCCCCCCCGAGTTCCTTCGGCGGACATGTCGGTCTGCTCCGGCTGGTGGCTCGAAGACATGTCGGATTCGACCTGCGGACAGATGCCGAGTTATTAATCGGGCATGGGGTGTGTCGGAAAGAAAACGACTTTATGTCGGTCGCAAGGCATGCAGAAGATCTACATAATGGAGATAAATGAGAAGGCTAAACAATGAACTGCGGGAGATGAACCGCAACGGTGGCACCTCTGTGTTACTAAGAAGAAACATCATAGATCTAGGGAATGACCGCAGATGAGTATATGCAGTGGAAGGTTGTTCTTCCGTGAGGGGTTCGTATGAAGCATCTACGGTGGCTAGATCAAAATCTACGGGAGAAGAGCGCGGTGGGGTATGAACACACCGGCGAGGTCCTTAAAAATCTAGTCGAAGATCAGTGGAGGATAAAACTCACCGGAGGAATGAGTGCGCTGCTGGCGATCGGCGGAGGCGGCAGCTTCGATCCGCGCCCTCCAATCGGTGACGGGGTCGCCGGCGTGCGGTGCTCGTGCTCGGGCGTGACGGCGGCGGCAACGGCAGCGGAAGAGAGCAGAGGGTGAAGAAGAGATGGATTGGGAATGCGAGGGGAAGAAAGGTTCCCCCGTGCTCCTATTTATGAGGGGAGGAGAAGAGACGGTTGCCGGTTTTCCCGCCCGGCAGTTTCGAAACGCTCGTGGGATCGTGTGCGGCAGATCATGCGCGGTTGAGATATCTGTAACCGCACGATCGGCCACATCGTGGGCCGCGGAATCCCAACCGCTTGCGGTTATCGGCTCGGGAAGTGAACCGGCGCACTATAGTCAAGGCACTCAAGTGCCTGTCCGATTTGATGGCCTGTGGGGCCCTAACGGTGCACATGTCACGTTTTGTCAGAGTAAGCAGGCGGTGTGTCGGTAAGAGGTTGGCACGTGGCGATGAGGAGATCTTGGAGGAGATCTTCTCATGTCGGGAGAGCGAGATAAGACTAGAAAATAAACAAATAAAGGAGATCAAGTTGGATACTTGGTATCGGACCGGCGTGATGGAGTCAGAGGGTGATTCGGTAAGCCGGTAGAGGCATGTCGGACGTTGTTTGCGGAACCGACTTGGTACTGTCGGACAGTTCAAGGTTGGACCGGCATGGTAATGCCGGCTCAATCCAATGGCTCGGCACAGTAGTGTCGGGTTTCTGTTCCGGGTAGCTTTGTGTTTTTTAAGCTAGTGCAGCCCTGCATCTGAGGCTGCAGGACTACACCAGCTTCGGGGACTAGTGTCGGGGGGCTACCCTCGGGTAGGCTAAAGGCCAGGGTAAGGCACCCTTGTTGACCGGTTGACTTGCCCTTCGACTGGTATCAAAGGTCAGGTGACCCTTCGAGGTGCGAGGAGGCGCCCTTTGGGCACAGCCGAGGGTTGGCTCTCGGAGCAAATGAGGCGACGTCCTTTGGGGAAAGCAAAGGTCAGGTTGTCCCCTCGGGAAGTACTATAAATAGACCCCTGGTTCTCCACTCTCAGTCAGGCAAGGGCAGAGAGTTTCCCTAAGCACCAGCTTCTCGAAGATGTCTTCGGGAGAATGCCTAAGACATCTTCGAGCAGCTGCGCCTAGAGACATTCTCTAATATGAAAGTGGACACAGGCATGTTTCGGCTGAGTCCTGAGAAGACCAGCAGAGGAAGGAGTCCGACCTGAGGTTCTGCCGGTAGTAACCGACTTACCTCCGGAACTGCGGAGGCCAGGGCCGGGTGACCGGCAATCCGAGAATAGATGGACCGACTTAACGTAACCGTCATGCTAATGTTGGCGGGCTGTGTTTATCTCGTGTGTGCAGGAAGGAGAGCCTGGCATAGCCATGCTGGTGCAGAGAAGGACAAACCGAGAAAGGAGTCCCGGCATAGACTTGCCAGGTTACGAGGGAGAATCCGGCATAACCATGCCAGGTTAGGTCGAGGAGGCCGACATACCATATGTCGGGGCGGAAGTCAAGGGCAAGGACACTGTGTCGCCTGACACGGAAGCTACTGTCACATCCCGCCTGACACGGAAGCCCAAGTCACATCCCGCCTGACACGGGCGCGGGACAAGCGGCATACGACAAAGGCGGCGTGATCATTCCCGAGAAGTTGCTGACATACGTGCAAGGGACAAGACGTGGAGAAGCCATGTCTTGTCTCTGACAGAGGAGACTAACGGCTCCTAGCTCGGCGTCTACCGCGGCTAGGGCATGATGACCTACGTCGGGCTATGTCGGATAGCCCGACGCCTAGGTCGTGAAGAGGACATGATGACTAAACCTCGGCGTGGCTACAGTGCCAGCAGGTTCGAGTACCGTTAGGGTTTCCACCTAACCCGGCCAAGACTCTATATAAGGAGCCTTAACTCCTTCACAGAGGGAGACACCAACTTCTGGCCAAGACTCTGCCCTAGCATTCACTCCCGTAAGACTTAGCGCTTGTGAGAGAGTTCATCCTTGTTCTTGTGTTCTTAGAGAGAAACAGCTCAAGGAGCATCTTGTATATCTTGTGATACATATAGAGAGAGACACAGGCAGGAGTAGGGGTGTTACCTCCTCACGAGGGCCCCGAACCTGGGTACATCGGGTGTTTGTGGTTTGTGTGTGAGTCGGTTCGATTCTTCTTGCGTGTTCTTACGAGTTCTTGAGCTCGTTCCCGCATGTCTCTCGGCATGCAACCCCTCTCCGGATCCTCCAGCGCACGTTCGGCCCCACACTTTAGCCACCCTGTGGCATATGCCGTGACACCACCACGACACTATTCTAATTTCTCTTTGAAACTAGTTTAGTTCTCTCATGACTCCGAAGATTCAGTAACATATATACATGACTCAAAATCTTTGGTAAATAGTGAATAACGGGATTTGGATGCCCAAATTGATTTCCACACTTACACGAATGGATTGGTGAACCTCATGTTACCGTACACTGTTCTCTTTGCTTCGTGATACATAAAACATCTCGAGGCAAGACAATAATTGTATCCCTGTTGAACAACACTTGATGACGTTAACTTGTTATCCTCGTTATCAGTTTGTTCTAGTTTATCATTTCCATATTTCGACATCCACAATCACATCATTTATGTATGGCCGGGAAATAATGATACCATAATACCGAGTGGGTTGGGGAGTATCTCTGTCGACATAGGAACGGATTCCAATCTTGAACTATCAAGTTCTTGACACAGTTTTCTTTGGTTATTGCAAACTGCCGTTATGATCATCGTGTTATGGATGATATTTGGCAGCATGAAAGTAAAACGTCGGGCATGTACAAACTCAACATTCTCATGATCAAAGGACATGCGTATACATTAACACTTTTATGATAAATTCTTTTAGATAAAAGGATTTTACTACTTAAGAGCTTTAAGCATTACACCCGGCCTCTGCATAGATAAGATGCACACAGCCAACACTTTTATGATAATACGATGTGTTAGCGTAGTACGCCATTTTAGTTGAGTTTATTCTAGCACTCATTCTTCCACCAATAGTGTGATCCCATTATTGTTGACATCCTTATTACTTTAAAAATGCCAATGATGAAGAAAACGGGATCATGTTAGTCTCAGAGGCGGGACCGAGGAACTATTTTGTGTCTATTTTTACACGCGTGCATATGAGTTTTTCTCTGAATCTTATCTTTAAGAGACATAGTAGTTATAGCACATAAATATAAACATTAATCACACACATAGAAATGAATAAGAAAAATTATTATTGCCCTCTAGGTCATATCTCTAACGGATCAAGCCCCAAACATCATTGTCAAGCGAGATGCCAAGTCTCTACGGAGTTTTTGTCCAGAACCATCGCCTACGACATGTGGGAACCACCCTGTGGGTCCCTACCCTCGTAGAGAAAGACATTCTTTCCATCGAGCACACCCTAGATCCTCTCTAGTGAGGACTCGCCATGGTCGACTTGGCCTTACCGCATGTTACACGGCTTCGTCGCCTAACCATTGTGTGTGGTAATTAAACTGCCACCATCGTCGCGCTGCGGTATTGTCTCGTGCCTAGGGGTTCTCTTGAGCCGAGGTCCTACATGCCAACCACCATATGAATTGTGGGCTATGCTCGATGGTGTATGTAAACAACTGAGAGGGAAGAAGGAGGATGTTGACATTTCGCAGACAAATCCACAAGAAAAGGTTTAAAAAATGAGGCATCATGGGAGGCTAATGTTTGAAGAACATTGTGAAAATATTTACACCATTAAAGCAAAATTTGGAACAACGCTGAAAATATGTGTTCTGCAACATCTCAGTTGTGCGTTCGTAGCACTACACACTTACTTTATAACATTTTGAACACATGTATACAACATCGAATAGTCAGCAACAAAATTAACTTATAGCAGATTCACAAAATCGTTGTAGCGCTCGTGTTTTCACAGCAAAACACACACAAGTTTTAAGCATCTGACAAGCAGACATGCAACATTAAATATTTGCGAAGAACTAAACTTCTATTTGAGCACTGCCCTCGCTAGATTGGGCTCGACCACGACGAATCCAACTTTCCCAAGCTGCCATGAGGTCATACATAGTTGTGGGACGTGGAGGAGGAGGAACCGCGGGGGGTGGGGTGGTGGTTGGGGGGGGGGGGGGGGGTGGTGGTGAGGGGAGCAAGGCTCGCCGGGGAGGAGCGAGGAACAGCGGGGATGGATGAGAAGGACAGGAAACAACACGTTACGGCGCTAGGTGAGCGAGAGAAGCAACCGTTTTCCTTCCTTAGTGGTGTACATACTGAGTGTGACGAGGCCAAACAAATTTTACCCAAAACGCAAACTTCTTGTAAGGTAAAGTGCGTGGACTCCTTTTTTTTTAGCAAAGTACATGGACAAATAGCATGCACGTACACGTTGCCGAATAAGGACCCGGTAGGCCGGAGCCTGAAAATTCCAGTCAACAAAACACGACTAAACACATATGCAGCATCCCTATCTGCAGACTAGTATTCTCTCCAATTCGTTCTCCACTTGCGTGCATGGATGCATGTCGTGATCATTGGATTAATGAAATCAGCCATCAGTTAGTGTGTCCATGTACAGAGTTACGAGCCGAGAGCAATCCTGCAGCATGGCTGGCATGCAATACGGGCCTGCAGTTAGGCACTGAAGCTCCACATGTTTTATTATTATTGTTTTTCTTTTGTATCTACTTAGGCTCAACGTCTATGTGCATTGTCTAGTGGAAAGAAGTGTTTATTTTCCATCGCTCGCGTGCATTCGATGCATACTTGTTGACCTGAAATATCTTGGACGCAAAGTTCGTCGACCCTTATCTTATTTCAATCTGAATGATCGATGAGCGCATACGCGTGCGAGAGAGGCGGAGAGATGCAGATTTGCACGGCCAGCCACTTGCTGCAACCATGAGCAAAACTATCAGCCCGTGATCGATCGATATTCGATAGTGGAATACAACAGTAAGTACCGATGCAACACGTACGTAGTTGCACGAAGATGGAAGAACCACGGTACCATTTCAGCGCTCAATTTGAGGCTCGTATGTAGCCAGAAACCGCGGAAATTCGCAGCTTCGATCAATCATACATGGCCATGTGCATAGCGGACAAATTTGTGCAACCATCTCTCGTTGACCGTTAATTAGACAACAAACTGAACATCCGTCCCCAAGTTGATCACGCCGAAGCAACCAAGAGTTTTCCGTTGATGATTGGGCGTTTGTGTATTATTCTGCAACTGTTGATTTGACTCTGCGCCTGCAGCCCTGCACTATACTACACTCCAGGAACTGATTGCAGCATAACGGCCTCCCTTAAAATAGGGAAATTTTGTGCGCGGCACGCACGCGAAGGGCAGTCGGCAGACAAGTGTGTCCTAGTTGCCATGTGCCAGAAATGGCCAAGCTTGCCATACCTCAGCCCCCAGCGTCGCTATATATATCTGCATGGAATGCAGGGCACTGCATTGCATCCAGCACAAGCTAGTACTGTCACATCACAAATTATCTAGCTAGCTAGTGTACGTCCCGCACTAGCTGCATTGCCATGGCCTCCTCTTCTCTATCAGCCGTGTTGCTCTTGTGCCTGGCCGTGTCGGCGTCGGCGCAGCTCTCAACGACGTTCTACGACACGACGTGTCCCAACGCTCTGGCAACCATCAAGAACGCCGTGACGGCCGCCGTGAACAAGGAGAACCGCATGGGGGCGTCGCTGCTCCGGCTGCACTTCCACGACTGCTTTGTCCAAGTAAGTTTTTTCACAGATATTTGTAAGTTTTTTTGCTTCACATATATAGCCCGCACCTTGTAAGTTTTTTTGCTTCGGTTTTACTACCCAAACAAATAGAGGGTTAAACCAGTTACGTAATGCTTGACTACAGGGCTGTGACGCATCCGTGCTGCTATCCGGCCAAGAGCAGAACGCTTTCCCGAACATCAAGTCGCTACGAGGCTTCGAGGTTATCGACAGCATCAAGGCGAAGCTTGAGGCCATGTGCAAGCAGACCGTCTCCTGCGCCGACATCGTTGCCGTCGCCGCCCGGGACTCCGTCGTCGCCGTAAGCTCATCATCAACTTACCCTACTGCACCTAGTCATGAACAGATGATGAACTCGCACTCACGTTCTCTCTAACTAATAATCCTGAATGGAACTTTTTGTCTCGTGTGCATATGCAGTTGGGAGGGCCGACGTGGACAGTTGGTCTGGGGAGGAGGGACTCCACCACTGCAAATGAGAATGAGGCCAACGCCGCCCTACCTGCTCCATCCTCCGACATCTCCAACCTCACCGACGCCTTCGGCCCCAAGGGCTTCACCCTGACCGACATCGTGGCACTCTCCGGCGCGCACACCATCGGCCAGGCGCAGTGCCAGAACTTCAGGGACAGGCTCTACGGCGAGACCAACATCAACTCCGGCTTCGCCGCCTCGCTCAAGGCCAACTGCCCGCAATCCGCAGGCGCCCCCGGCGACAGCAACCTCGCTCCGCTCGACGTCACCACCCCGTACTCCTTCGACAACGCCTACTACAACAACCTCAAGTCCCAGAAGGGCCTCCTGCACTCTGACCAGGTGCTCTACACCGGCGGCACCGGCGCCGCCGACAACATCGTCAGCAACTTCGCCAGCAACCCCGCCGCGTTCAGCAGCGCCTTCGCGTCCGCCATGGTGAAGATGGCGAACCTCAGCCCGTTGACCGGCTCCCAGGGACAGGTCAGGCTCACCTGCTCCAAGGTGAACTAAGAATCGCCACGTACATGTGATCAACAAGATGATCACATTTGTGGGATCAATAAGGCCAGAAAGCCATTTTATAACGTGATATATAGTATACTCGAATCCAGGCGCCCTCTCTTAGGTCATAAGCGTGTGAAAACTAAGAAAGTGGCATGTTCATGTGTGAACTCCATGGTATTATATATGTATCTCCATTCTCAAGGGCCTTATGCAAATGCATGAAGGACTCACACGTTTACGTTTAATCTCAACCAAGATCAATGGATTGTATATTTCTAACATCTGTGGATTAATGTGGTGTCTTTGTACGTTAGAGCGATGATGTATATATTATGTTTAGTATATAATAGATATATTTGTTCATCGAGTGCAATAAAATATAACGTCGGTTCCCACACTTTAGATGGATGAAATCATGTACAAATTTCAACGTTGAATCGGCGGTCTTCAACTCGATTGGTAACCAAAAAACTTTAGGCATGTAGACAACACCGAGAGAATATGAAGTGAAACGAAATGGGTGTGACTACCTCTCTCATTGACTGGAGAACTGAATTATATCTACGGAATAATGTCAGCTATTTTTTTAAGAACAAAAATTGCTTGCAGGTTGCACAAAGTATGCAACTGAATTTATTCACTTTAAATTAAGGTTGCCAAATGAGGTAAGTTACCATTGCGAAAAATCCAGCTACAACTAGGTAGTATGCAACTGAAGAAACAAACTCAGTTACAACTAGTACGCAATTGAAGACGAAAAACCGTTACATCCATAGTGCAATCGGATAAAAAAGTAGTTGCACCCAAACATCATGAATCTCTCAGTTAAGTCCAAAAGCTGAGGACTAGACCAAGCTCTAATTAATTCTCATTGTCGAGCATTAGCAACCCGTCTAAAAAAACTACTAGTGCTCAATTTATTTCTCCCAGCTCAGTAGACTGTTTCTACATCTAACAAGACTCGAGTGTACACCAAGGTTTGGTTACCGGTTGAGAAAAATTCCCGAGGAGGATCGGGATTCCTGTTACCGCGGTTACTGGAAAATCTCGACCGGTTACCGGACAAATTTGAAAACTAACATTTGAAAATTCACATTTTTTGGTTCCTAATATGACCATTTACCGAAATTTTTCGTTAAGATTCAAAAATTCGAATTTTTTGTCCGGTAGGACCAATTTCCGAGGATGCTCGGGATCTCTGGTTACCACCCGGTAACCGATTTCCTAACCGGTTATCAAAACCATGGTATACACACGTATATATATATGAAACTCAAACGTGTTCAGTTTTCCATAGTTACTTACAAAGTGAAAGTATTTCCACGTGTAGTTCAGTTTTTGATGAATTTTGTTTGGTATAAAAAACAATTACCTCAAAACTTCAGACTAGGTTCAAATTTAATCCAAAATTGGTGAAACTTATTCAAACTATTTCAAATATTAATTCCAATTGTCAAAAATTCTGGTAAGGTCAGAAATAATTTTGTTACCAAACATTTGATCAGGTAGGACCAAAGGTGAATCCAGCTCATGAAGCTCATGGTGGTAAAATTGACTAATCACCAAAGTTGGAAGGAAGTGACAACATTTTATTTTGTTAAACCGTACGGACGATAGCTGCACATGCCTGTGCGAGCCGTGACTCAATAGTTATCTCCAATTAGAGAGCTCGCTGGGCCAAGTGCCAATATCTAAAAAAATTATGCATAACGGACAGAGATTGTGTCATGTCAAAGCTAACATGAAATTATGTTCTGGCTCCTAGTGGAAAGTGACAGCACAACGGTCGTCGGACCGTGACAGAAATTTCATAGACAGATACGGACCTTCGCACTGAACTAGTCCAACCGAGCCTTCCACTCCAGCCTACTGTTTCGTCCGCTAGCTAAGTATTTCCACGCGAGGCTGAAATGTGGTGAACCGGCAGACAACGATCTACTGTATACTACCAAAATGCAGTTTATGTCAATGGGAAATAACGAGGAAACTTGAGTTGGAGGTGGACCTTTGTCACAAATGAGGTGTGCTCACACCATATCCATCATATGGTATAGATTGGGCAATTTAAATCGACTCAATCTCATATTGATGGAGCCTTTCAAATATGGGTACATTGTCATGAATTATGTCATATAAATGGCTATGACCTTGATCATTTGAACTGAAACCCTTGAATGTTCACACCTCATAGCCCATGTTAATAATGATTTTTTTGTAAGTTTTTAAACTTTTAAGCTTATCATTTTGATGGCAACTAGTACACATAAAAAGACTTGGCCAAATGATTACATTTTTTATATTTGCTTTATTTTTTTTTTCAAATGAATCGAAATTGACGACAAATTTATTCACAGCAAAGATCTGAATGTTTTGACAACCTCTATGGATATTGCATAGTTTATTTGGGTGTCTTAAGATAAATTTTGACAATTTTTAGGATCAAACTACAACACACTTTTAGTACAAATTTAAATTAATTTTGAGAAATTGGTGGTATTCATTTAAACATGTGAAATTAACTTTTTCGATATTCGCCTTCTAAAATGATCTACTTTATGATAAAATTAGAGAGGTGTCATTTGCATCATATGATTAGCACTTGCTTCAGAGTAAAATCCTACTTTGGCATTGAAGAATGTAAAAAGCATTTTTTTTAAGAAAACAACTAGATATTGTTATCGTCAATATTGTGTGGCATGGAAATAGAAATATGGGCACATTTTCACAAACTGTGCCATAAAAATGGCCACGACCTTAGCTATTTGGCTTGAAAGGTATCAATATTCATACACTACAGGAAATTTTGTGAAGTAACTTTTTAAACACTTATAGTAAATAAGTTTTGTCATTTTACTGGCAAAAAGTACACATAAACGAGTGCTTTCGAAGGACACCATTTTTTCAGTTTTTTTTAATACTTTTCAAATAGGGTCAAAAGAACAGAGACATGCATTCATAGCAAATAACTAAATCTTTCGACACTATGAGGATATTGCAAAATTTATATTTGGGTATTTCAAAAACATTTTTTTGGCAATTTTGATGATCAAACTATAACATACTTGTAGTTCAAATTTGTATTGCTTTTGGAAAAAATGACTAAAATTAATTTAAATGGTTGTAAGTAGCTGGAAACTTAGTTCAGACTATTTTCGCTAGCTGTGCTTCGGCTTGAGACATTTTGACTCCTCCTGTTGTGTCTATAACAGAACTCGCTCCTCGTCCGAAAGAGATATGCCACACACAATACCACATGAGATTGCCACCATGTCTAGGGCATTGTGCCCCGCTCTTTCCACATCCCATTTTCTAGCATGCACAGCTAGCGAGAGGGACAATAGGCCTCCGAAATTTCGATTTTCGTGATACTTTACGGGAGAGAGGCAGTCAAATTTTTGGAAAGCGCTCACCCGCAACTATTGGCATTTTCTTCAACACCAATGCTGGCAACTACTTCCCCGATAACATTATAACAACATGGCTGCTACTAACTAAACCGTCAACACAAATGTGCTTCTAAACTGGATCACACATGTTTCTATCGCTTCTGTTAGGGATTACGTTATGTCTACTAGTTTTGCAAATCAATTCGGACATGTTATTACTCACTTGCTCACTTGATCACATCCATAGTATAATAATTAATATGTGTGGTCCATTTATCACCGGTTTATTTCGGGAGAAACCGGGCGAAAACCATACAACGAACACCAATACCACCGGGCGAAGCCCGAGAACACCTAGTGGCATAAGCGGACCCAAGAAATTTTCAAAGCCCGGACAAACTCTTAGTTTAGAGACTAATTAAGCTAATTTTACCTTTAATGAACAGTGTAACTAGACTTGCCGGCCGGCCGGAAGCCCGGGCGCTCGCCCGGGCATAGGGACGGTTGGGTCCGCCACTGCGGGCTAGTGGTCCATTTATCATGTCAGTTATAATTACCATGATTTGTTTCTTGTATTTATGGATTAATTCATATGGAAAATTGATTATATTTTCAATTCAGTGGCACAGCTCATATAGGGATATTATATGCCCCTGGTGTGTAGGGTTTCGCCTAATCAATTTGGACAGGACCGATCCAACTGACCATGCAATCATGCGTACACTGAGTGAATAATGCATTTGAAATTTTTACCGAGTAAGTCAGAGGTTGTGTTGGCCATATAAATTTGTGTCAAATACGCTGTACCAGAGTTGGTGAGAACTTTCTATGCTAGCTCCTGGGAATAGTATTCTTTTGTGGGATATTCTTGATCGACGATATATTGGTTGCCAAGATATCTATGGACTAGCTAGTTAGGCACACGATTTGTAGGTTTTAGCCGCGCGCGGGGCACTCGTGGAGCCAAAACCTCTGGCTATATATACGTCCAATACATTGTAGTGTTCTCTTGCAAGCTAGCCACGGCATACACAAGAAAGTTAAGCAGAAGCACACAATCTCTGACGCTTACTAATTTTCCATGGCGTCTGCCTCTTTTCTTAGCTTTTTGGTGCTCGTGGCGATGGCCTGGCAGGCGTCGGCGCAACTGTCGTCGACATTCTACGACACATCGTGCCCCAACGCACTGTCCACCATCAAGAGCGCCGTGACGGCCGCCGTGAGCAGCGAGGCCCGCATGGGGGCGTCGCTGCTCCGGCTGCACTTCCACGACTGCTTTGTCGACGCAAGTCCCTGCATGCTAACCTTTTCTACAGAGGAAGTTGTGTATATGGGGTATGAATACAGGGAAATGATTAGTATATCCTCGTCTGAACTTCTTTCCAGGGATGTGACGGGTCTGTCCTGTTGGCGGACACCGGGAGCTTCGTCGGCGAGCAGGGGGCAATTCCGAACGCCGGTTCTATTCGAGGGATGGGCGTCGTCGACAACATCAAGACCCAGGTCGAGGCCGTCTGCAAGCAGACCGTCTCTTGCGCCGACATCCTCGCCGTTGCCGCCCGTGACTCCGTTGTCGCGGTAAGACTTCAGCACCCACGCATATGTGATCGTACATTCAGGGTAGTACTATGATATGTACTTTCTTGCTTGTGGTTTTGGAGCTAACTCTGTGTGTGCATACATGCCGTGCAGCTGGGAGGGCCGTCATGGACTGTTCTTCTAGGGAGGAGGGACTCCACCACTGCAAGCAAGAGCAATGCAGAAAGGGACCTTCCAGCTCCTTTCCTTGACCTCCAAAATCTCACCGACGCGTTCGCCAATAAGCAACTCAGCGTAGCAGACATGGTTGCACTCTCAGGTACACACACCGCTTGTTTCTCCACTGTACAACGCCTCGCGAGTAATACACTGTACCTGACAACGGTTCAAAAAAAAATACTGTCCCTGACAAGAACTATCTTACGGCTATCTGCAGGCGCCCACACCATCGGTCAAGCGCAGTGCCTGAACTTCAGGGACAGGCTCTACAACGAGACCACCATCGACACGGCCTTCGCCACGTCCCTCAAGGCCAACTGCCCGCGACCGGCCGGCTCCGGCGACGGCAGCCTCGCGCCGCTGGACACGACCACGCCCAACACGTTCGACAACGCCTACTACAGCAACCTCGTCTCCCAGAAGGGGCTCCTGCACTCGGACCAGGTGCTCTTCAACGGCAGCACCACCGACAACATGGTCAGGAACTTCGCCTCCAGTGCGGCCGCCTTCAGCAGCGCCTTCGCCACCGCCATGGTCAACATGGGCAACATCGCCCCCAAGACCGGGACGCAGGGGCAAATCAGGCTCAGCTGCTCCAAGGTGAACTCCTAGTACTTAAGTTGGGCGTCGCCGCCGCCAATTCGATCATTGCTAAGCATGATCTAAATAAGGTCTCGGTGGTGGCCAGTAACAGTACCACTTTGAATGTGTAGTGGTGGACTGGTGGTTGTGTTGTATATGTGCATACAAGCACGCGTGTAAAGTGTTTCGAATCCTCGTGCAAAAGGCATGGAGGATTAATTACTTCAGTTTATCTCAATCATATTTCAAGAATCGAGACTACTTCACATGACGTATACCGAGTCAATTTTGGGTCTAATGTAGTCAACGGCAAGTGATAGTGAGAACCAAAACACTCTTGGAGATAATGACAACTTAGATGTTTTCTTAGTGGGGTTTTACTTTATAAGAGATATAGATAGAAACGTTTTTTCTGGCCGTTTGGTTTCAGAGGGAGCGTTGCGAAGCTCTGGTATCTGTTACCATTATAGGACATCCATGGTGAAGTCAGATGTGGAGAATGTCACGAAAGCATGGATATGAGGGCTAGCTATGGTGGTTTGAGTCTTTGTGGCAATGAGGAACTGGCGTTGTGATCTTTGACTCGCGGCAGCGACTGTTTGTGGGGGCGACGACACAGGAGAAGTTCACGGTTTTATCTTGCAGGGTGAAAATCCAAGGTCTGACCTTAATTGGTTGTGTCTGGCAATGACCTTGTTGAAGGCATTGTTTTGTGAGCGAAGACTTTCTCCAGGGTGAAAACCTATGATCTTTGATCGGGCGACGACGGCGTTTGTGCACTGTTACCTTCTTGAAAGCGTCGCTATTGGAGGGGTTGAACTTCTGGTGTTGTTTGGGTGGTGTTAGTGTTGCTGCTACAAGAAATTGATCACTGTAGCGGGACTTTTCTTTTTTGTAATTCTTCTTATGTTTTTCGGGTTGTGTGCATCCGTAGTGCCGCTAGGGCAATGCGTTGTTGCAGAGGCTGGGTGTAATTGGTATCTTTGCGATATTAATAAATGCTCTTTATCTAAAAAAAAAATCATCGATCACGAAATCAGCAGTGCGGTGTGAAGCTGTTGGCCCAAAGTTTAGGCATCCAACTTGCAAACTGGTAGGGGGAGCGCCTATGTAGGGCAGTATTGCGTTCTCCTGCTAGGCTGTTCCGAATACGGCCCAATAACATGAATTCTTATCTGTTCTATTATTTCTACTTTCTTTTCTAGTTTTAGTATAACAATAAGAAGATATGATTATTTTAAAAAATGAAAATTTTCAAACATGATCAATTTTAAAGTGAACAATTTTCAAGAATGAACAATTATCAAATCAGGAAATTTTCGGAAAATATGAGAAACAAGGAAAAAAGGAAAATGCAGATGAACCAAAAATAATAGTAATAATAATAATAATAAACAAAAAATAAAATGAAATAAGAAATAAAAAATAAAATAGGACAAAGTAAAACGAAAAAATAAAAATCGACCAAAAAGCGGAGGGACAACTGAGTGGGTCGGGTCGGCCCATCTACATGGTACACACGAGCAAATTGAACCCGCAGTACGCGATATATAGGTTTTCCCGCTCATAAGTCAACTCGCTCCATGGGGTCGCGCAGGTACGGTCTGGGCCGAATTTGAGGCCCAACACAAGTCTTTCTTTTTTGAATTTTTCATAAAGTTAATTTTTTGTTTGTAAGATTAAAAAATTAAAAAATAGAAAGTGTTCCATATTTACAAATTCTCATATTTTAAAATTGTTTCGGATTTTAAAATTGTTTTGATTTGAAAAATACTTTATATTTTAAAAATGATTCAGATTTGAAAATTGTTCAAATGTAAAATTTGTTCCTATTGGAAAATGTTTTAGATTTTGAAAAAAATTCGGGCTCCCTCCGATCCACAAAAATTGTCAACGAGTCGGTGCTCACACTCGTAGAGGGCGATACATATTGCTCGCGAACAATAACATCTCCACCGAGGTGGTCGATGTAGGTAGGCCAAGTATACTACGTAAATATGCAAGAAGGTTCAAGTAATAAGGTGTCGAGGGGCATAATAACTAGTTTAGAATCTTCAAGTAATATGCCCAACAGGCATATCCGAGAAGTTGGGAAGGGGGCAACTTATATCTATTAAGCAGCAAAAAGAAATAGGGCAAACCCCTTGTATGCAATGGAAACATGTGGAAAAGGCCACCGGCTGTTAGGGTTATCCACTCATCTAGACGGACCAGACCCAAGATATAACCAATTACGAAAACGGCCAAGTACTCTATCTATACGGATCGGTGTCTATGGTATATATCAAGTCGAACGCCAATGGAAGCACACAAAAACACATGGGTTAGATTGCTAGCCTTAGAGATAAACCACACGTCCTTTAATTTATGTATATCCCGGTAATCGTGCAGATATTATATGCCACTGCCGTCCAATTTTTCGGCTAAGCAGTATGATAAGGCCCGATCGAACTAACCATATGCAATAATGCAGCTCATATTTTGAATAATGCAGAGTTGGTATTGGCCACATGTTAGAATACGCTGTATTAAACTGGTAATCAAATCAATGCGAAATATTATCATGCTAACGAGCACATGCAAAACCGGCAATTAGTATTTGTTTGTGGGGTATCATTGATCAAGGATGATGTTAGCGAACATATCCATGCATGTACTAGTTAGGCAACAAATTTTGGATGTTTTAGCCCGACACACCCGTGGCGCCAAAACCTCTGGCTATATATACGTGCATTGCGATGGAGTGTTCTCCACCAAGACACGATCGAGCAACCCAAAAGAGTGAGGCAGAAACATAATTCTGCGCTTAACTAGCCATGGCTTCTGCCTCTTGTGTTAGCTTACTGGTGCTCGTGGCAATGGCCTCGGTAGCGTCGGCGCAGCTGTCGCCGACGTTCTACCACACGTCGTGTCCCGGCGCGCTGGAGACCATTAGAAGCGCCGTGACGGCCGCCGTGATGAACGAGCCCCGCATGGGGGCATCGCTGGTCCGGCTGCACTTCCACGACTGCTTTGTCGATGCAAGTCTCGTGTATCCTTTTGTACTCAGTTAACTGTTATACAGTCACACTGTGTAAAAAAGAGTTTGTATACACGGGTCTATGATTATGATACGTGCACTTCTTTTCAGGGATGTGACGGGTCCGTTCTGTTGGCGGACACCGGGAGCTTCGTCGGCGAGCAGGGGGCAGCTCCCAACGCCGGTTCAATTCGAGGCATGAACGTCATCGACACCATCAAGACGAAGGTGGAGGCCATCTGCCCGCAGACCGTCTCCTGCGCCGACATCCTCGCCGTTGCTGCCCGGGACTCCGTTTTTGCGGTAAGCTCGTTCGGACGGTCATAACCGGTCACACCCATGTGATCGATCGCTTAAGTTCTTTTTTGTTGCTGTCATGGCTTAAGTTCCTGCATTTGTGTGGTTTCAAACTAATTTTGTCCATGACATGCAGCTTGGAGGGCCCTTTTGGGCTGTTCCTCTGGGGAGGAGGGACTCCACCACCGCAAGCAAGACAAATGCAGAAAACGATCTGCCTCCTCCGTCGTCCGATCTCCAAAGCCTCACCACCAAGTTCAGCAACAAGGGCCTCAGCGTAACCGACATGGTTGCTCTCTCAGGTATCAACACTACACGACACACATCGTATATATATTTTTACTCGACAAAAAGACACACGATCGACGACATGCTGTTTGTGACCTATATATTAACACACGCATGATTGATGTGCACTTCAGGCGCCCACACGATCGGGCAGTCGCAGTGCAAGAACTTCCGGGACAGGATCTACAACGACACTAACATCAACACGGCCTTCGCCACCTCGCTCAAGGCCAACTGCCCGCAAACGACCGGCTCCGGCGACAGCAGCCTCGCGCCGCTGGACAGGACGACGCCCAACGCGTTCGACAACGCCTACTACACCAACCTCCTGTCCCAGAAGGGGCTCCTTCACTCCGACCACGTGCTGTTCAACGGCGGCGCCACCGACAACACAGTCATGAGCTTCGCGTCAAACCCGGCGGCGTTTGGGGGCGCCTTCGCCACGGCCATGGTGAACATGGGCAACATCGCCCCCAAGACGGGGACGCAGGGGCAGATCAGACTCAGCTGCTCCAAGGTGAACGCCTAGTTCCGATGTGTCCAACTCTGGTTCCGATGTGTCCAACTCTGGTGCCACGCATGAACTATAAATAAGGTCACAGTGGCCAGTACCAGCGTAGCACCAGTGCGTACTACTATACTACCTAGAGCGTGTGAATGTGTAGTGGTGGTTGTGTTGTATCTGTGCATGCATGCACGGCACGCGTGTGCATCTACATGCATGCGTAATGTGTATCGAATCCTCGTGTAAAGGCATGACGGATTATCTGTTTATCTCAATCACAATTCGAGAATCGAGATGTTATCATACTACTGTCTATTTCACTTGCCGTGGAGTCAACTTTTTCGTCTGATGATGTATACTAAACACTACTTCTCGGTGCATGTGTTCTATCTTTGTTTCTTTGCGAATCAAGGCCTTTATATATTAAACATGAGGATCACATGAAGTCTACATACAATCCCGAACAAGTTCACCCAAATTCATCTTCTCCTGCGAAGTGAGCCTATCTTAACTGGTTGGTTCCCTGTGCTGGAACCAGCCCACACGGGTTAAAGTCCTATACTTGACATGGGTGCTCGCATTTTTCTGTATTTTTCAGGATTTAACCGGCGCTATGCTTTCAGTGTTAGGTGACGTGCCCGTCAACAGCGAGACGCCTGTGGTGACTTCGTCAACCTCAAGATTTGCCGGAGCAGTCTCTCGGAGGTGCTCATAGGGGTAGGGTTTGCGTGCGTGCGTTCATATGGGTGTCTGTACGTGCGTGTTTGTGAGCGTATGCGTCTGTACTGTGTTTCTTAAATAAAAAAATCATCTTCTCCTATCTTTAGAGGCTTGCTTCGCACATCTATGGGGAGCTACATTAGCAGCTTAGCCAACATGCACTAACCAAGTGACGTGAAACTTTTAAAAACCCTTACTCAGGTCTGTAATTTCATGACATAGCGGCGTCCGTCTGGTCTTTCGGAGTTGATAGAATTCCACAGTCTCAGATTCTAATATCACTTTTTTCCGAAGCCACGATCAGCCGTCAACTTGGCTCCCTCAAGGATCGCTATAGCTTATATCTTCCTATCAAAATGAGCATGTGCATACCCAAATAGATTGACCTCGAATTAGCCCCCCCATCAGGTGGCCTCCATGTCGTAAAAAGTTTTTGTTAACACCTGCTTCCTAGGATCTGCAGCCGCCGCAAGATCAATCATCATGTGTACCATCCACCATATATTCGATTATTGTGTTTAGTCCAGATTTCCTAGCACCCGCATAAGATGACTGCCACATCTCCCTCTGTGGCCACTTTCCACCGATTAGATCAACCAGCTAGTTGCACATGATGATTTTCCAATTGTTATTTTCCAGAGATTTTGGACTTCAGTTGGCACGGATTTCCTCTCCAACCGTTGCATTTTCCACCTCCCATTTTCATGGTCGTTGATTTCTTCGACTTTCAACATATCAGCATACGAATTCCGCACTAGAGGCTTGGAATTATATTTTTCATCTATCCACGGAACCTCCCTAACATTAGTGGTGGATCCATCGCCTACGCGCTTAATAACACCACATTGTAGAGTATCCCTATGGTGCAGTATTGCTCGCCAAGTATGTGAGGGTCCCCTCTTTCTTCTAGGCTCCATAAAATTACAAATTTACAATCATTGAGATATTTGCCTTTGATCACCCAAGTACATAATAAATAATCCGACTTAGTGATCAGAGACAAGGTACATCACCCTGGCACGTAAGGAATAATCTGGTTTAGTGTTCAAAAATAAATGGTCATATGAGAAATAAATTATTCATACATTTCAAAATAATTGTTCGTGAGTTCAAAAATATGTCCATATAAGAGAAAAATAGGTCACGCAATGTATAATAATTGTTCACGATATTCCAAAAATAGTTTTCAAGTATTCCAAAAATAAAAGAGCATATCATATAAAAAATAAAAAAATAAAAATGAAACATGAACAAAAAATAAACAGGAAAAAGGAAGAAGAAAAACACTTAACGAAAATGAAAGAAGAAATGTGCCTGGGGCCTGGGGCCTGGGCCAGGCTATAGGTCGGTTCGGAGCGTCAGCTCGATAATGAACGCAATGATCGCCATATAGGAATTAGGAAACGTCGATAGAAACAGCCCAAGTATGCGTTGCAGCTGCGTAGGGCCATATCGTGGCCCATAATGGCCAGCCACAACAGGCCTACGTCTGTGTAGCTGAACTGACTGCAGCCGGAGAGGAGTACAAGGGACATCTCAGCATCACATCCGCTGAATTTTCTTGCATTAATTCACCGACGGCGACTGGGTCGCAAAATGAGTGTGCAGCGGTCAAGGCGAGGCTGACTTGCCTTGGACATACGCTGACTCCGGCATCCATGCGTGCGTGTAGCTCCAGGCTGCATCGCCGTCGTCTCTGCTAGCATCCATGTAAGTTCCGGGCAGCTTCAGTCAGCACATGAACTGATTCAAATTTAGCAACGCAAGGAGTTCGATCCCTTATGCACATGGACTGATGGAGGTTGCCACCCTTGGATGCACGCGCGCGACCCTTCTAAAAAAGCGGCGAATTTGTCGATACTAAGATCCCCGATCGGACGTCTAGCTGGCCGCACGACGGCAGCACTGGAGGGAACGGATCGTGGATGCCGGGTACGTCGACGTCGATCCTCAGACGTCGTCAGGGACTTACCCTGGACTAATCGGCCATGGATTTTGGATGCTTTATCCCCAATGGTGGACTAATCGGACATAGAATTTGGATGCATTATCCCTAGTGGGAGACAGACAGGATATATAGATGCACAGGTGCACGTGAGCTGAATCTTTGCCTATAAATATGCATGCAGTTCTGCATTCTCCTCCACAAGCCACAGCAAGATTACAAGTGCAGGCAGCGAAGCATAGCTTTGATCTTGTAGCTAGCCATGGCATCTGCCTCTTGCATCTCCTTGCTTGTGCTCCTGGCTCTGGCAGCCACGACGGCGTCGGCGCAGCTCTCGTCGACGTTCTACGACACGTCGTGCCCCAAGGCTCTTGCCACCATCAAGAGCGGCGTGACGGCAGCCGTGAGCAGCGACCCCCGCATGGGCGCGTCGCTGCTCAGGCTGCACTTCCACGACTGCTTTGTCAACGTGAGCATGCATGTTTCACCATATAACCGGCACTTAGTTTGATGACCAATCAACTTGCTTGATATAAAGAAACGGCATGTTTTGCTGGCTGCAGGGCTGTGACGCGTCCGTTCTGCTGTCGGGCAACGAGCAGAACGCGCCTCCCAACGCGGGCTCGCTGCGCGGATTCGCCGTCATCGACAGCATCAAGACCCAGGTGGAGGCCGTCTGCAAGCAGACCGTCTCCTGCGCCGACATACTCACCGTCGCCGCCCGTGACTCCGTCGTCGCCGTAAGTAACATCATGCATAATCACCTTACGACCAGTTACATCATCAAGCAGTCTACCCTGACGCTATATATTGCTTTATTTGATTTTATGTGCAGCTCGGAGGGCCATCATGGACTGTTCCTCTCGGAAGACGGGACTCCACGAGCGCAAACGCCGCGGCGACCTCCGACCTCCCAGGCCCCGGTTCCAGCCTAGCCCAGCTCCAGGCCGCGTTCAGCAAGAAGAACCTCAACACGGCCGACATGGTGGCGCTCTCGGGCGCGCACACCATCGGCCGCGCGCAGTGCAAGAACTTCAGGTCCAGGATCTACGGTGGCGACACCAACATCAACGCCGCCTTCGCCACGTCGCTCAAGGCCAACTGCCCCCAGGCGTCCAGCGGCGACGGCAACCTCGCGCCCCTCGACACCACCACCCCCAACGCCTTCGACAACAACTACTACACCAACCTCCTCTCCCAGAAGGGGCTCCTACACTCGGACCAGCAGCTCTTCAACAACGGCTCCACCGACAACACCGTCAGAAACTTCGCGTCCAGCCCCGCCGCCTTCACCAGCGCCTTCGCCACCGCCATGGTCAAGATGGGCAACATCTCGCCGCTCACCGGGACGCAGGGCCAGATCAGGCTCAGCTGCTCCAAGGTGAACTCGTAGTTAACGTATCGAGCCGCGGCACTCGTCAGCACTAGTACGTACACGTACGTGGATGAATAAGGCCCAGAACCCAGTGGCCAGCATACCGATTAATTAGTACCAGCACCCACAGGGTGCGTATTTGTAAGTACGTGTGCGTGCAGCACAAAATCATGCATGCCTGCATCTACGCATATGTGTTCTCAATTCTCATGCAAAGGCATGAAGGATTACTTCAACATATATATACACAACGTGCTACCATGATTCTACTAGTGTAACATCGCATCTCATCCAAATCAACCAAACCTAGCTAGCTCATCACAAAACCCAATCGCATGGGCAGACACAAAAACATTTCCTTAATTATGTGAACGCCATGGATGTTTTATATGTTTCAGTGTCTATCAAAAATGTCCAGACAGTTTTATTACGTGTGTGCTTAAAATGATGTTCACATAATTAAGAAACATGATGTAGTCAATATGTTTTTTAGGTTTACAACCCATATCTATCGGTGAACAAAAAAAAACTTTATTTTTTTTTAAAAGTTAGCAGACAAAACAAAAATCAAGAGACAAATAAGACTAAATTACACAAGTAACTAGCCAAGAAAAACAGTGTTGACCTTCTTTATTTTGACAAACAGTCCAGCCATATAGTTTAATCGGATAACTAAAGAACACAAATAAGAGAGATCCAATATAAATGAATGAAAAAATTACACTACATTCCCTTGGAACCTCGGTTCTAAATTCGCATTATGTATATCGGTGTTCTATGTTGAAAAAATGTATACGACCAACAAGGCAACAATGCAGAAGCCCCCTGAAAGACTAGCCAAGTGGATGGGATTAGTTTTTTTTTGTTGAGCATAAGTATTCTTTAGATGATTTTGGAGTATAAGTAGGTTTTTTTTTTTGAGAACTGGAGTATAAGTAGGTGGGATTTTGTGTACAGAAGATCCAAAATAACCTGCAGGCCTTGGGCCTATAGGCCGGCCCTGCCCAGAAGGCCGTCATTAATGTCCATGTCGCCACTCGGGCAGTGCCGCAGCTTGCACTTGTCTGTGAAGTCAAAGTTGTTAACGTCGATTTGTCCTGCCGAAAACGACCGGAACGCAAAATGACGGCGGAGCGATCTAAGCGATCGAGAAGGAATTTGTCTTCGACATGCTTCATAATTTATGCTGGTCGATTTCGCACGTGGGGATTTTATCCATGGCAAGGACCAAGGGAGATCATTCGGACTGGCCATAACCACAAATAATTGCAGGCTTGCAGCTAGCCTTGGCGTTAGCAATTTAAGTTGCACGCTGTCGCCCATGGATATATATATATATACACGTGCAACTGTATGGCCAATACTACTAGTCTACTACTATATCCGTATCCTGACATCAAATGAGGATCCTTTCTCGCCAGTTGGGAGGGAAATACAAATTCATGTGGGCTAAAATCTGCGGCTACATATAAAATGAATGCAGGGTTGCATTATTCGACAATAACGCACAAACTAGAACCCTAGAACCCAACAAGCCATCCATATGTGGGGATGCCCTTTGGCAGTGGCGGAGCTTGGGCCGAACCAAGTGGGGGGCAAATGGGCTATATAGGCAAACTGGACCAGAATTGGGGGGGGGGGATGGGTCATATATCACTATTTTTTGACAAATATGGGTCAAAGTAAATTGATTCTTTGCAAAAATTTCATGGCCTAGGGAGGGGGGGGGGGGGGGGGGGGGGGCAGCGGCCCCCTGGCATCAACTAAGCTCCGCTTCTACCCTTGCGCTCCCCTGGAGCCTCTACAGAAGAAAAGTGAATTAAGACTAGAACTAGAGGAGAACGAAGGAGGAGGGAGATAGTTGGAGGCCTACCAGACGGCGTCTGTGAAACCGCAGAGAGGAGGATGGTTGCCTTGGCGAAGACCTTGCTCATTGTGGAGCTCCTCCTCTTGGCTTTCCTACTCTTCTCTCCTCCTCTTGGCTCCTCCTCTGTGTGTGTTACTGCGCTGGGCTTCTCTGCTCCTCTTGGCTCCTCCTCCGCGTGTGTTGCTGCGCTGGGCAGGGCATGTAGGATTTATAGATCCCAGGGGGAAACACTACATGCAGGTTACACAACACGCTATCAGTACTTGTACGCCTGGTTGCACGCAACATGGTAACAACTTGTATGTCTAGGAGAAGTTAGACAACTATATAAGTTTTCGTGGCCTTTAATTTTAACCCCCAAAAAATATTACTAATCTTTTCAGGAACAGGTTAAGGGGGGGTTGACAAGAAATCATTAGCTTTGCATTTCCCAACACTATCGCCAAAGTGGTAACAGTAGTGCTGGCCTGCTGGGTGCCAAGTCCAAGAACTGATGATTTTTGGGCTAGGATTTTTGCCCCATCGCTAATGTTGCCGGTACGCCCGCCTTCGATGGCCTTTCATGCCTTCGAGGGGCGGCGGATTTCAGCCTCTTGTTGGTGGGATGGTTCCCATTGATTATTATGTGTCTTCATCGAGTGGTGAAGGTGCAATGGCATCCCGATGTCCCATAAGATCCTCCTCGTGCTATCCTCGCTCCTATGGTGCGCCTAGTGCCAGTTGAGAATGCGTGTATGTCTGGCTGGCGGATCTCCCGGGATTTGGTTGTTTCTCATGTTAGTTGCTGAGATTGAAGGTCTGCCTACTCTTGAGAAATTATCGATGGCTATTGCTCTCATGCGTCGGTCGTTTGGGACCTTAGTATGATGATTTTTCATCCGTGTACCGTCATAATCTCTACTAGGACAAGATTTGCTATACCCCGATAAGGGAGGGGTAAGGAAGGTGGCGCGCCTTTGGCTCGGTCAGTTATTGTAGTCGTTGCTTTTTTCCGGGAACTTAAAGTCATCGTGAGGTAGTCTATAAAGTTATCTATAATTTGAGAATTCCTATAATGTTACCGATGATTATTAATAGACTGATGAACCTTCTCGCAATAAAAAGTTTTAAAATATCATGGAAAAATTCGCACATGTAGGTATAGGATAGATACTTAGTCGTGTTATGAAAACTTATGAATTGTGCAAAAATCACAACATTACAATCATCATGTTTACACGTTTTTGCGACTCAGGCAACGTGTCCCTGCATTCAGTTCAGATACGACGAGGTATTAAACGGCCGCAAAAATGTGTTCGACACTGCCTGATTTCCAGCAAGTCCCATCTTCAAGAACAATAACTTTTTAAAGGTAGTAATCTCCACGAACAATTTAATACTACATGGCCAGACCGTGACAAAATTAAGAAAGTACATGCAAGCCCAACACGCGCCACCAGTAATTATATTACCCTTGGTTCACGACCCGGCAGTCCTCCCTGACCTCGCCATCGTCGCCGGTGAGCGGGCTCAGGCCGCCCAGCTTCAGCATCGCCGCGCCGAAGTCCTCCCAGTACTTGTCCTGGTTCCCGGCATAGTACCTTACCAGCCTGTCGCTGTCGCCGCCTTTCCCCTGGTACAGCTGCTGGTCCGTGTGCAGCAGCGCGCGGCCCTTCATGAGGCCCTGGTAGTAGTCCGTGTCCACGGTGGTCGGCGTGTCGTCGAGCGACGCCAGCGGCTCGTCCTCGCCGGCTGGCGGGCACCGCTTGTCGAGCGACGCGGCGTAGGACGGGTCGAGGGTGTCGGTCTCGTTGTAGAGGTGGCCGCGGTAGAAGACGCAGCGGGTGTAGCCCAGCGTGTGGGCGCCCGAGAGCACGACCAGGTCCCGCAGGGTGAGGCCCTGGGCCTTGAAGTTGGCCACCAGCTCCGGGAGGTCCATGAACGGGTTCGGGATGCTGTCGTCCGCGTCGTCGAGGCTCGCCGTCGTCGCGTCCCGCCGGCCGAGGAGCACGTCGTACGAGCTTCCTCCGAGCTGCACAACGTTAACGACCAACCATATGAGCTTGTGACGTACGACGCCATTTTGGCCGGACCAAGTCAAAGTTGATGTGCATCGATTTCTTCGGATAAAAAGGGGTGCTGCAAGTTGTGAGTGAAAGACAAGGAGAGCTGAACTGACGTGGCCGGACGACTAAGTGCGATTAGGTTGGAGAAAATGTGGCTCCTACTGGTAAAGGTGCTTTAAGAAATTCTTATCTTACAGCTGTTACTGTTAGTGCTCGTCCCTGCATATTCAGTTGGCTTTTTTTTTAAGGTAGTGCTGAAGTTGCTGAACTTACTGCTACAATGGAATCGCGAGCAGCAACCGCGAGGATGTCAGCGCAGGACACGACATTCCCCAGGCAGGCCGTGTTCACGGCGGACTTGATCGCGTCAACCACGCCGAACCCTCGCACCGACATGTTGTTGGCCTTCGCCGTCTTCTCCCCGACCATGTCGTCGGTGTCGTCCAGCAGAACGGAGCCGTCGCAGCCCTAGAAACATCCGATCGACACAAAACGGGTCGTTACATCTGAACGTTTGAAACTGTAAGAAGGGCGCGCGGTGATCGACTTGCATCGAAGTAACTGATTGATCGAGCTCACGTTGACGAAGCAGTCGTGGAAGTGCAGCCGGACCAGCGACGCGCCCATCCGGGGCTCCTTCACGATGGCCGCGCCGACGACGAGCTTGATGGCCGCGAGCGCCTGCGGGCACGACTCGGCGTAGTAGTCCGCGCTGAGCTCCTGCCCGGAGGCGCCGGCGAAAGCGGCGGTGGCTATCACGGCGAAGCAGACAAGAATCGCTGCCATGATCTGAACAATCAAGCTATCAGTGGCTAATGGACTGTCTCTCTACCAGTGACGAGAGCTAGCTAATGATCAGAATTGACGCTCGATCGGATGTGACTGATTTTGGTGTGTGATGTATCCAGCTGATAGGATTCGAGCCGTGTGCTTATATAGCAGCTCAGCGAGATTAACTGGACTGGTCAGGATTGGAGCCATGTTACCAACGGTCCAACCGATGCTTGACTAGTGTTTCCTAGAGCTGACAGGGTTTATTCTGTGTGTGAGGCTTGTGTGCGAAGAAACCAGTTTCTTCTCCACCTTATCGATGATTACTCATTGACAGACAGGATTGTGTTCTTTCTAGTGATGGGAAAGTGATATGTAATGCCGACTTGTTTACAAATTTACCTAAACCGCGTTACTTTTTTTAGTGCTGCGTCCAATTGCGCACAGCCTTTTTATTCATCCTCGCTCGTCATGTTTTTGAAATTTGAACAGAGAAACTTACCATCAAAGAAAGCAAGTTGGTGGGAGTGGGAAATTTAGGGTTTCTTGGAGAGGCTAGCTGCTCTGCACGCGGTCCGGCAGAATCCTCTCCATGCATAGCTTTCTCAGGACAACGAACGGGTCTGTTAGTTAAACACGAAAAGAGACCACCTGAATGCTCTAGTTTATGCTCCAGCAAGGTATAGAAGAAACATAATAATGGCAAGCAGCTGTCACGACTGGTTTTGCATGTTTAGAAGTTTTCCTAACCTGCTGGACAGGCCTTTAAGCAGGGGCATGCGTGCATGATATGCGTCGGTAGAAAGAAAGAGATGGCTGAGTTAATTGTTAATGAACCTCATGGTTTAGGCGGTCACGACATTGAAGAACAGTTTATAAATGAGTTTTCCATCCACTCTATATTTGAATAATTTCTATGCTTTTTTGAATCTTCGGTAATCTTAAATCAGTGGCCACAACCACGGCCAGTCTATAGGACGGGCAAAAAGAGCGACCAGCCAGAGTTCTGAGAAGATAAGGGCCCAAAATGGTAAACTATATAGTAATCACCATGATATTTTCAATTACACTTGATAAAGTACTCACTCCGTCCCAAAATAAGTGTCTCAACTTTCATAGAAATTGGATTTATGTAGACATGTTTAATGTCTACCTACATTCACTTTCTATGAAAGTTGAGACACTTATTTTGAGACGGAGAGAGTATTTAATACTGAATCTTTACCGTTGAAGATGCATTTGGCAGCAAAGATTTTTTTGGGGAATACTATGATTTACAAAATTACTACGGTTCAACATATTTTGGGTTGTTTGGCTGAATATTGCATTTTTTGAAAATCATGGTATTATGAAAAAACATTAGTTATAGGAAAAAGTGGTTCAACCCTCCTGTTTTCTGGAACCCATAAAGAAGAAAAACTAAATTATTAATTGCAAACGTACTAAAATATTACAATATTAATTTATTTTGGTTTTGAAGAAAATGAAGATCCGAAACAAAGCCTAAAGTGTAAACAACTTTTCGCGACAGCAACACACAGCTTTGATTATTATTAGTAAGAACACCTACGAATAAAAATGTCACAAGACAAATTGCAACAATGCCATTTATAAAGCTCAATCAGTACACTTCAGAAGTATCTTCATGTTTTTCCGTGAAATACATTTTATATTATACTGCCAGGGGGCAAGTATACACCAGATGATAATACGCATATTGCATAAGGGCATGTCAAACTGGATTCTCATATGCATACATATTAGAATCCACACCGGTTTATAGTACTGGTGATTAATGTAAGCAATATTTTCTCAATACCGAGTATAGAGCTAGCACACTTTGTTAGAGCATGTCTAGCAGACACCGCATTTCGGCCCGACCTGCAAAATAACTGTTGTTTTGCCGTTTCGGGCCGAAAACGCACGCAGACCAGACCCCGCATAAGTCCGCGACCTGTAAAAAAAATTGCGGGGCGCGGGATCCACCCCCCCCCCCCCCCCCCCCCCCCCGCGGAACTGTGAAAATCCTGTTTTCACGGTCGACCCGGCGGCGACCTCTATACCTAGATTAAATTGGCGGGAGGGACATTTCACCCTGACCGTTCCTACTTTCCCCTTCCGCCGCCGCCGCCGATCTCCACCTCTAACTCCGTCCGGACCTCTAGCTCCCTCGCCATCGGCGCCATGGACACCTCCGACCCCGCGCTCGTGAGTGTTGAAGTAGGGCTAGCCAAATCGCCACCGGGCGGCGGCGCGGTGGATCTCCGCACCGGCCATGTCAGGTCCGCGGCGGAATCCTCCGGCAGCACCGTTCCGCGCAAGCGGCTCGGCAACATCATCGTCCAGGGAGGCGCGGGAGCTCCCGGCGTCAACGCCGCCGCCGCCAAGGGACCCGCTGGACCTAAAGCTCGCCCTTCCGCCGCCGCCAAGGGACCCGCAGGAGAAACCGGTCCGGCGAAGCCTCAACCGCAGCGGACGGTCGTGGCGAAACGGAAGCGGGCTCCTCAAAACAAGGCCGCGGCGACTTCTGCTCCCACGCCCGCCGCCGGCGCTGAGGTGCTCGACGGAATGCCCGCAGCGTAAGTCCGATCAACACCGCCGCTTTTGGATTGCCACCATCGTGTTTTTCAGCTCAAAATTCTATGCGGCTGTATGCAGCTCTGAGTATGCGGCTCTCCTCGAGGAAAACACGGTGAACCTCGATGATGTACCGCTCGGGGACTACGAGTACAACGAGATGGACGGTGGGGAACACGGTGGCATCGACGAGGAGGAGGTGCAAGAGATTGAAGGAGAGGTCTTTGAGGCCGCGTTTAGCAAGAGGTCGAGGGGCTACACCATATTGGAGGATAAGGTGTTGATCAAGGCTTGGGAGGCGGTGACCCTCGATTCCATCCACGGCACCGACCAAACCGGGAAGAGATATTGGCAAAGGATAGAAGACAAGTTCTTCCGATTGATGCCAACCAACGTGGAGAGGACACTGTAGGAGATATGCCCTAGAGGCAATTAATAAAGTGTTTTATTTATCATATCTCATTTGTTCATAATACGTTTTTGTGTCATGCTATAACTGTATTAAGCGGAAACATTAATACACGTGTGATACCTAAAACAACCAGGTCCCCAAACACCTTTGTTTGATTGGTTCATTGTGCAATCGATGGTTGAGGTTTCCCGATCATGTGACATGGTGTCTATTTGACAATGAAGTCATGTCGTTGGTAGAACGATGTGATGGACATACCCAATATTTATAGGACGTAGTCATTACGCCTTCGACCGTGAGACCTACTCTTATTGCTATTCCTGGAAGACACTTTGATTGCATCAAACGTCATATCTTACATAGTGTGACAATAAAGGTGTCCCTCTCGGGTGTCGGATAGGAGTATGTTGAGACGGGGGGTCAAGAGCGGGATTTGCCAGTCCCATAGCAGGATAGATACTCTAGGGCCCACTCGGTGAGATTATGTCAAACGAGCTTGCAAGCGTGTGACTAGGTCACCAGGACATAAGATCATGGACGAGTAGAAGTTAGCGGTGTCGGTAACGAGATCAAGCTAGGTATGGAGATATCTATGAACGAGTCTCGGACACGCTAAGTATCGCATGGCAAAAGGTTTAAGACTCAGACGTCCAGGTTCGATAAGGAAAAGTATTCGTTATCTCGCAGGGATTAATTCTGGGTATCCAAGGTCCACGAATTAGTCATTGATCGTAGAGGAGTCTCGATCATGTCTGGTGCGGTAATCGAACCGCTAGGGTAGCACGCTTAAGGGGAGTCGACATTTTACCGGAAGAGAAAAAATAGGAAAAGAGAGACCGGGAACGTCCCGGGAAAGTTCCGATGGAGATCGGGCAGCGACGAAATAGTTTTCGGAGCCAGAACAAATTATGTAATATGTATTTAATATTAATTAGTGTAATTAATACTTAAATATATTTTATTTTAATTTTTTCTGAATTTTTAAAGGCAAAAATCCCTAAATGGGCCTCTTGTGCCAAAGAGGCCCATGAAGGGGGGGAAGGAGTCCCCCTCTTGGAGGGGGCTGGTTCGGCAGGCCTAGGTGGGCCCCTTGTGGCCCACCTAGGGCCGGCGCATGGAGGCTGGCCGGCTGGGGCTGTGGGATTAGTCCCACACCCCCAGCCTGGCAAGTTGGGCACCCCCCTTGCTCCTATATATAAAGGGGCACCCCCTGGCCTTTGGAACACACAGTTTTTCTCTCTCTCTCTCTCCGAGGATCCCGTGATTCCCAAGTTTGGAGTTGCGCCTCGGAATTGTTTCTCCACCATACGCACACCGCCGTGCTGCTGGTCTCCCGGTCCCAGTCTTCCGCTGCTTCGTCCCTGGATCGGAGCCCGGAGTGCGTCGGCTTCACCGTACGTGTGTGACTCCCTGCGAGGCATCACACTTGTGGTGCTAGAGGTCTGCTTCCTCTACACGGCATCGAAGTCTTCGTCGGCTTCATCGACAACGCTTGTGCGGGAGCGTAATCCCCGCTTTCGGTCTTCAAGAGGTATGTGCGAAGACCCCCCTGCGTATTACTATATCTGCATAGTATAGATTCTGGCTAGTTTTAGGTTATCGCTGTTAGGAAAATTTTTGTTTTCTGCATGCGATCCCCTTCAGTGGTATCAGAGCCGATCTATGCGTAGATATAGCTATGCGCTAGTTGAACCCGTGTTTTGCACGGGGGCATCGTTCTTATCATTTGCTACCCTCTCGCGTGCACTTGCAATGTCGGCGGCATTGAGTTGATGAAGCGGCCCGGACCGACCTTACGCGTACGCTTACGCGAGACTGGTTCCACTACTGACATACAGCTGGTTCCGTATATGTGGCTGGCGGGTGTCTGTCTCTCTCTCTTTAGTTGGCTTTGCATTTTCAATGGAGGGCCCGAAAGGGATACATAAATATGCAATTATTTGATCGTTGTTGTGGTCATAGGTTCGTAGGTATGAAGCGGTTCTATTTACGACAAGTCCCAAGCCACGTAAAATATGCAAAAGATAAAGTAGAAGCGTCTAACTTTATTTTGCAGGGGCTATGTGATATGGTCAAGGTAGGTTTATTAAATTGTTTATGAACTGCTGGCGCGAAGGAGACCATCGGCGCAAGGGGCCATATCACGTCGCATTACATTTGATGTTTTGAGTGCATCTTATATTGTGTATATATGTATATAGTATATATTAGTTACACGGCGGTAGTTATATAAGATGATCCCTCCAAAATACCAATTGTGTTCTCCCTTCAATGTGCACCACCAAGAAAGTTCTACGTTATGAGGCAGGCCGTGATGATCGGGTGTCAGACATATCGTCGTTCGCATACAGTGGGTGTAAGCCATGTTGCACGAGCATTTACGTTGAAGGTTATTATGGCGAGCCTAGCATGTACAGACATGGCCTCGGAACAAGGTGACCGAAAGGTCGAGCATGAGTCACAAAGTTGTTGTGATTGACATTCCGATGTCTACCTTTGAAGTTGTGTTGCCGGCTCTGATGATGAGGGGTTGCATAACGGATTAGGGTCGTGTAATCACTCTAGCGATGAGAGGGATATCCGTTTGAGTGGGAGTTCCTATAGTTATTTTCGAAAATACTTGAACTCAAATTTTTATGAACAAAGTCTTATGTTTTGCAAATTCCATTGTAGATGTCTCATCCCACCTTTAACCTAGCCCTGTTCCTTGAGAAAGAGAAGCTTAAGACCAATGGGTCCAACTTCGTATCCTGGTTCCGCAATCTAAAGTCCGTTCTGAATGCCCACAAGGTGGCTTACATCCTTGAAGCCCCCTTGGGTGATCAGCCAGCAAACACCGCCTCAGAATTCACTAAGAGTGTCTACGAGTTTAAGGCGGAGATTTCCTCTTTTGTTCGGAGTGGCATTGTCGTGGTGGTATCACGGCAGATGCCATAGGATGGCTAAAAGTGTGGGGCCGATGGACGCTGGTGGATCCGGGGAGGGCTAGCGAGCTAAGGAGCTCACACAAGAGATGGCGAAGCACCACCAAAACCGACTCGGGCACGGATGAAACTGCAAGAACAGACGAAGAACCTACACAAAACCTCAAGCAACCACAAACACACACGATATACCCAGGTTCGGGGCCCTCGTGAGGAGGTAACACCCCTACTCCTGCCTTGCTCCTCACTATATGTGTCACACAAGATCTACAAAGGTGCTCCTTGAGCTGTTTTTCCTCTCTCTCTAGGATGAATTTAAGAACAAGGATGAACTACTCAGGAAGGAGGAGTAAAATGCTCTAGCTGTGAACGGGTCTATAGTTTTGGCTCTCTCCTTCGAGTCCTCCTCACAGGAGGAGTTATGGCGCTATTTATAGAGGGTCGGCCGAGTTGGCCGGGAACTCTAATTCCTCCGTGCCCCACCGGACAAGGGCTACTGTCCAATGGTGATGTCGACACCCCTACCACGACCTAGCGCCGGGCTATCCGACATAGGTCGAGGTAGGCCATGATGCCTCTTGCCGTAGCCGCCGCCGGCCTAGGTGATGATGCTTCCCCTGTCAGAGACAGGACGTGCCTTCTCCATGCCTTGTCTCCTGTCAGTCAGTCGCCAGTACAGTGGTATAGTCACGTCGCCCTTGTCTTGTACCCTTTGTCCCGCGCCCGTGTCAGACGGGAGGTGACCTTACTTCCGTGTCAGACGGGACAGTGTCCTTGCCATGTACCTGCCCTTGACTTCCTGCCCGACATAGGACATGTCGGACGCTTCCTCCTATCCCGGCACAAGTATACCGGGCTTCTCTCCGTACCCCGGCGAGGCTATGCCGGGCCTGGACCTCCGACATACCTTACCCGGCCCGAACATGTATGTCGGATTCTCCTTCCTACACATCACAGACAAGTAAAGAATCCCGACATGGGGATGTCGGTTAGAACATGCCGGCTACTCCTGGCGTAAGCTTAAGCCGACCGAGCATACAACTCGGTCCACCCTGGACCCCGCTCATCCAAACCTGTTCCGGGTGTTGCACAAGAGAATGCCCCTAGGCCCAGCCGCTCGAAGATGTCTTAGGCTCGCTCCCAAAGACATCTTCGAGAAGCTGGTTCTTAGGAGAAATCTCTGCCTCTGCCTGAATGAGAGTGAGGGGCTGGGGGTCTATTTATAGTATCACCAGGGGAGACAGCCTGGCCCCTGCTTCCTCCAAAGGGCGTCCCTTTATCTCTCGAAGAGTCATATGACCTTTGGCGCCAGGCAAGGGATAGTTACCACTGTAAACACGAATATCTTACCCTCGCCTTTACCCTACCCGGGGGTAGCCCCCCGACAGGCATGCTCTTTGCCATGGAGGCTGACCTGCAGAACCATTTTGAGAACAAGAGTGCTTATGAGATAATCACTGAACTCATGGTTGTTTTTGCACGACAAGTCAAGGATGAGAGGTTTGAAGCTACCAAGCTTTTCTTCTCAGGCCAGATGGAAGAGCACGGTAACATAAGTGAGCACTTAGCCAATATGTTTGGCAGCGTTCAGCTCCTGAAAGATCTGGGATGTGAGATCCCGGAAGAGCTGGTTATTGATAGGGTGTTGTTGTCGCTGCCCCCTACCTATAAGGACGCCATCATGAACTACGACATGATTGGGACATCAAAATCCCTGTCGGAAATTCTTATGATGCTCAACATGGCCGAATTGGAAATCAAGATGGACAAGATGGCGGTGACCACCAGATCCCTGGAAGCACAACTCCCCAAGTATCTGGAGGATAAGAAGGCCGGCAAGATTGTCGGAAAAGAGAAAGGTATATTTGATATACATGTTATTGATGTGTACCTAACCTACGCCCGTAGCAATACCTGGGTATTTGATACTGGTTCTGTTGCTCATATATGTAACTCTCAGGAGGAGTTGCGGAATAAGAGGCGCCTGGGAAAGGACGAGGTGACGATGCGCGTCGGCAACGGATCAAGAGTTGACGTGGTGGCTGTCGGCACACTCCCTCTACATCTACCATCGGGATTAGTTTTGGTCCTCAATAAATGTTATTTTGTACCGTCCTTGAGTGTAAACATTATTAGTGGGTCTTGCTTGTTGCAAGACGGATATTCGTTCAAATCAGTATCAAGTGGTTGTGCTATTTCTATGAATGATATCTTTTATGTTAATGCTCCCGAGAGTAATGGTTTATTCTTGTTGAATCTCGATCGTAGTACTCACATTCATAGCATAAATGCCAAGAGGATTAAACTTAGTAGCGATACCGCCATGTATATGTGGCATTGCCGTCTCGGTCATATTGGTATAAGGCGCATGAAGAAACTCCATGCCGATGGACTTCTAGACTCGTTGGATTTTGGATCCCTCGACACATGCGAACCATGCCTCATGGGCAAAATGACCAAGACACCGTTCAATGGTTTCATGGAACGGGCGTCGGACTTGTTGGGAGTCATACATACAGATGTGTGTGGACCAATGAGCGTGTCGACACGCAATGGTTATCGTTACTTTGTCACCTTCACCGATGACTTGAGTAGATATGGGTATATCTATTTGATGAAACACAAGTCTGAAACATTCGAAAAGTTCAAAGAATTTCAAAGTGAAGTTGAAAATCAACTCAACAAGAAAATCAAGCACCTTCGATCCGATCGTGGTGGCGAATATTTGAGTTTTGAGTTTGGCACACATCTGAAGGCCTGTGGCATCGTGCCGCAGCTTACGCCAGCTGGAACGCCGCAACGCAACGGTGTGTCTGAGCGGCGTAATCGCACTCTACTGGATAGCGTCCGATCTATGATGTCTCTTACCGACTTGCCTGTGTCTTTTTGGGGGTACGCGTTAGAAAGAGCCGCATTCATTTTAAATAGGGCTCCGTCCAAATCCGTAGCAACGACACCGTATGAGGTCTGGTATGGCCAGAAGCCTAAGTTGTCGTTTCTGAAGGTCTGGGGTTGTGAGGCGTATGTTAAGAAACTACAGCCCGACAAACTCGAACCGAAATCGGAGAAAGTCGTCTTTGTAGGGTATCCGCGGGAAACCATAGGATACACCTTCTACAACCAAGCTGAGGGCAAAACGTTTGTCGCGAAGAACGGTACCTTTCTGGAGAAAGAGTTTCTCGCCAAAGGAATAAGTGGGAGGAAAATAGACCTCGATGAGATCGTTGATCCTGAACTCGAAATACAGAGTGGCGCAACGGAAGCTGTTCCGGAACCGTCCTCCACAGATGGAGTGGGAGAAGATGTCGAGGGTGCTATTCTACCTCGTAGGTCAGGGAGATCTCGGGTCGCCCCTGAATGGTATGGCAACATGGTTTGCACCGTCATGTTGATTGAACAAGACGAACCTACGAACTACAAAGAGGCTATGGCTAGTCCTGAGTCCGAGAAATGGCTTGAAGCCATGAAATCCGAAATAGGATCCATGTACCATAACAAAGTATGGACTTTGGTAGAGATTCCCGAAGGGCGCAAGGCCGTCGAGAATAAATGGATTTTTAAGAAGAAGACTGATGCTGATGGTAATGTGACCGTCTATAAAGCTCGGCTTGTCGCAAAAGGTTTCCGACAAGTTCATGGGATTGACTACGATGAAACGTTTTCACCGGTAGCGATGCTAAAGTCTATTCGGATTCTGCTGGCAGTTGCCGCATATTATGACTATGAGATATGGCAAATGGATGTCAAAACAGCGTTCCTAAATGGCAACATTGAGGAAGAGTTGTATATGGTACAACCTGAAGGTTTTGTCGATCCAGGGAATGTTGGCAAGGTATGCAAGCTTCAGCGTTCCATTTATGGACTGAAGCAAGCATCTCGGAGCTGGAATCTTCGCTTTGATGAGGTGATCAAAGGTTTTGGATTTGTCCGGAACAGAGAAGAGACCTGCATTTACAAGAAAATGAGTGGGAGCTCAGTTGTGTTCCTGGCACTATATGTTGATGATATACTGCTGATAGGAGATAATGTGGAACTGCTGAATAGCGTTAAGGAATATTTAAACAGTAAGTTCTCAATGAAGGACTTAGGAGAAGCTGCATACGTTTTAGGCATTAAAATCTATTGTGATAGATCAAGACGCCTATTAGCGTTAAGTCAGAGTACTTATATTGACAAGATACTGAAACGGTTCAATATGGATGGGGCAAAGAAGGGTTCTCTGCCTATTGTCAAGAATAAGGTGTTGAGCAAGGCACAGTGTCCGGTAACGGAACATGATAGAGTCGCGATGACTAAACATCCTTATGCTTCAGCCATAGGATCGATCATGTATGCCATGCTAAGTACTCGACCTGATGTAGCATTGTCTCTTAGTTTGACGAGCCGATTCCAAAGTAATCCTGGTAAGGAACATTGGGTAGCTGTTAAAAGTATTCTTAAGAATCTCAAGCATACAAAGGAAATGTTTCTTGTGTATGGGGACTGTGAGGAAGAACTTGGCGTAACAGGTTACGTTGATGCAAGTTTCTGCTCAGATCCAGATGACTCTAAGTCACAGACAGGATATGTGTTCAAGGTGAACGGAGGCGCTGTGAGCTGGAGGAGTGGGAAGCAACCCATCGTGGCCCAATCTACAAGGGAATCGGAGTACATTGCTGCTTCTGAAGCCGCGAATGAAGCTGTGTGGCTAAGGAAGTTCATCATTCAGCTTGGAGTGTTCCCTAGCGCGCAAGACCCCGTGACCCTCTACTGCGACAATATGGGTGCTATTGCTAACGCGAAGGAACCAAGGTCTCACTCGACTGCCAAACACATACTCCGACGCTTCCATGTGATACGACAGTACGTACAAGGAGGTGAAGTGAAGATTTGCAAAATACATACGGATCTGAATGTGGCAGACCCGTTGACGAAGCCTCTCCTGCTAGACAAGCATGTGAAACACCAAGATGCTATGGGTGTCCGGCTTTTACCAAGTTGTGACTAGATTAAATTGTACTCTAGTGCAAGTGGGAGACTGTAGGAGATATGCCCTAGAGGCAATTAATAAAGTGTTTTATTTATCATATCTCATTTGTTCATAATACGTTTTTGTGTCATGCTATAACTGTATTAAGCGGAAACATTAATACACGTGTGATACCTAAAACAACCAGGTCCCCAAACACCTTTGTTTGATTGGTTCATTGTGCAATCGATGGTTGAGGTTTCCCGATCATGTGACATGGTGTCTATTTGACAATGAAGTCATGTCGTTGGTAGAACGATGTGATGGACATACCCAATATTTATAGGACGTAGTCATTACGCCTTCGACCGTGAGACCTACTCTTATTGCTATTCCTGGAAGACACTTTGATTGCATCAAACGTCATATCTTACATAGTGTGACAATAAAGGTGTCCCTCTCGGGTGTCGGATAGGAGTATGTTGAGACGGGGGGTCAAGAGCGGGATTTGCCAGTCCCATAGCAGGATAGATACTCTAGGGCCCACTCGGTGAGATTATGTCAAACGAGCTTGCAAGCGTGTGACTAGGTCACCAGGACATAAGATCATGGACGAGCAGAAGTTAGCGGTGTCGGTAACGAGATCAAGCTAGGTATGGAGATATCTATGAACGAGTCTCGGACACGCTAAGTATCGCATGGCAAAAGGTTTAAGACTCAGACGTCCAGGTTCGATAAGGAAAAGTATTCGTTATCTCGCAGGGATTAATTCTGGGTATCCAAGGTCCACGAATTAGTCATTGATCGTAGAGGAGTCTCGATCATGTCTGGTGCGGTAATCGAACCGCTAGGGTAGCACGCTTAAGGGGAGTCGACATTTTACCGGAAGAGAAAAAATAGGAAAAGAGAGACCGGGAACGTCCCGGGAAAGTTCCGATGGAGATCGGGCAGCGACGAAATAGTTTTCGGAGCCAGAACAAATTATGTAATATGTATTTAATATTAATTAGTGTAATTAATACTTAAATATATTTTATTTTAATTTTTTCTGAATTTTTAAAGGCAAAAATCCCTAAATGGGCCTCTTGTGCCAAAGAGGCCCATGAAGGGGGGGAAGGAGTCCCCCTCTTGGAGGGGGCTGGTTCGGCAGGCCTAGGTGGGCCCCTTGGGCCAGCGCATGGGGGCTGGCCGGCTGGGGCTGTGGGATTAGTCCCACACCCCCAGCCTGGCAAGTTGGGCACCCCCCTTGCTCCTATATATAAAGGGGCACCCCCTGGCCTTTGGAACACACAGTTTTTCTCTCTCTCTCTCTCTCTCCGAGAATCCCGTGATTCCCAAGTTTGGAGTTGCGCCTTGGAATTGTTTCTCCACCATACGCACACCGCCGTGCTGCTGGTCTCCCGGTCCCAGTCTTCCGCTGCTTCGTCCCTGGATCGGAGCCCGGAGTGCGTCGGCTTCACCGTACGTGTGTGACTCCCTGCGAGGCATCACACTTGTGGTGCTAGAGGTCTGCTTCCTCTACACGGCATCGAAGTCTTCGTCGGCTTCATCGACAACGCTTGTGCGGGAGCGTAATCCCCGCTTTCGGTCTTCAAGAGGTATGTGCGAAGACCCCCCTGCGTATTACTATATCTGCATAGTATAGATTCTGGCTGGTTTTAGGTTATCGCTGTTAGGAAATTTTTTGTTTTCTGCATGCGATCCCCTTCAGACACCACACACCTATAGATCACTCCAAGGTCGTTGGGATGTGATCAAGCCGGCGGTTAGCCGGTGGTGTGGATGTTTGGAGCAAGTGTATAATGCCCCTCCGAGTGGCACTAATGAAGCCGATTGGGTGAGTGTTCTTCCTTATGGTTGCTTTGGTTGTATTGCACCGAAGATAGTGCTTTGACATGGACATTGGTTGCCTTGCTTTGCTTGTAGGACAAAATTGCAAATGCAAGGTATAGAGACATGCCGGCATCCAAGGGCAAGTCCTTTGCATATGGACATTGTTGGGAATTGCTTAAGAATAGCGAGAAGTGGAAGATCAAGGATAAAGAAGCACCACCGAAGAGAGGTGCATTCACCAAGTTGGATGATGATGAAGATGATGATGGAGAGAGGAACAAGGGCAAGCCGGTTGGCTCCAAGAGGGCCAAGGAGAATGTGAAGAATGCATCGGAGGCATCATGTTTGAGAGATAAGATAGATCACATGGTGAAGTCAAATGAGATGATGGTAACCATGTCTATAGAAGCCAAAAAAGAGTTGGCGATGAAGAGGTCTCAAGAGAAGGAGGAGAAGTTGCATCTAATCAAGGAGGAGAAGATGCGCAAGGCTGCAATTGAGGAGAAAAAAGCCCAAGCCGAGGAGACCAAGGCTCTTGCCCAACTCATAGCCGAGGAGAACAAGATCATGATAATGAACCGCAATGAGATGGACGAGCTAAACTTGGAGTGGCCTGATTTGATGAGAAAAGGAATCATGGACCGAAGGAGGATGGCTGCTAATCAAGGAGGAGGGGGTGCGGGTGGTGTTGGTGGTGGAGGTGATTGATGCTTGTTCATCACGGTGTCGCCACTTGATGTGGTTCTTTTGGCCGGTTTTTGGTATTTGCTATTTGCTAGTTATGTGCAAACTGTTTTGATGCAAATTGTTCATCATGTCTAGATGGTTGATCATGCCTAGATGATTGAAACAATGTTATTTGATGTGTAAAGGGTGAAGAACTATGTTTAATTTCTGTTTATCGTGGCATTATCGTGATATTCTATTTTGCAGTTCCGTAATGCGTTGTCTGTTCTGCCGCAGCAAAAAATCGACCCGCATACGCGTTTTCCGCGACCTGCATTTCGCTTTTGCGGGTTCGCGAAATGCGGTGTCTGCTAGAGTTGCTCTTAAGTCGTGACTTGTTATAAAACTAGAAAATTCCCCGCGCGTTGCTGCGTAAAATATTGTTTCAAATTGTTGTATTTTTCAGCAAATTAACTCCTAAAATGATCAGGAAAGTAATGAATAAATGATTCAACTTTTAAACCAATATTTAGAACAATACATGACTATAATGGTTCAGAGATAAGATAAATCCTCCATTTCTCCGACATATCATTCAAAGTTTGGAAAAACAGTTGGACACTCGAATCATAGTATTATACGGTCAACTGGCTTAAAGCCCTATATGCTAACATCTGTGCTTTTTATGCAAGGGAATAAACTGTCAAGCTGCAACAAAAACACCACCACCTTGATTTCTATCTATAACCCAAGTTTTGAATGTGCGTAATCCCCATCAGAACTCCCTTGTACAACAGAAGGTAACCAAATGACATATTTTTCGTCTCATCTGAAAGCTCCCTCTTCTGGCTGTCATAACATAAATCTGCAGAATATGGAGAACAAACCACTAATTAGTGCATTGCCTTAACAAAAAATGGCATCACTGAGGTGGTTCCAAGGTTGTGAAAACGAAAACATCAGCCTACCGCTCATGTGGTCATCCACCTTGTCAGTCAAAATAAGAAAACTATTAAGACTATTCTACTCCACCACATTGAGTGCAGAGAAAAGTACACTTTCTGCAGCAGTCCTCTGCATGAGATATGTAGTTTGGGGAGTGAAAAAAAAATGAAATACTGCATAGTAGGTAGTAAGAAAGAATTGATCTTTGAATATAAGGTTCTGAATTTTGTATTTATAACCATTTCCATCTACATCATAGTGCTTGAGTGGGAAATTGTCAAGCCGAAAGTGTTATATGTTGAATCCAAAGTAACTCATGGATGTTTATAAGAATTTTCTTCTGCACAATTATCGATGAAATTGTCCATGACATTTAGTATCGATTGCGAGTTAAAGATTTAATCTAATATTTATTATGCCAGTCTGCAACGCATAAGTCGCCAGGTGGGCGCTGAACACATGTAATTGAATTATATATAAGTCGTTTTTCCTTTTAAAACTAAATCTGTTAGAGACATAAGGACATAAGAAAATATCATCGAATATCAAGTGTATAGGCATGGTATGAAAAAATATGGTCACCTTCCCTCGTTTTTCAATTAGTAGGCCACGCTGGGAGAAGGAGGCACAGTGCATGGTATGCATACATATCAAAAGTAGCTCAGAATATTAAGTTAGTAACACATGAAAATCCCCAAAAGGCAGCAGCAAAAGAAAGATAAAAGCAACCTGCAAACATCAAGATATTCTGCTATTCACTGGAGATTTATTCAGGACAGAGGCTCCTGCGACTAGGGTTTCCACCCCGCGCCGCCGCCAGCCCCTCCCCACGCCGCCGTCCGCGCCTCCTCCCCTCTCCCCTACCCTCTCTGCCTCGCTCCCGTCGCCCCCCCCCCCCCCCCCCCGAGGGCGACCGGGGCGTCCCCAAGCTCCTGCGGCGGGCTCTCCCTCTAGCCTCCTCCCTCCTTCGCCGCCGCAGGCAAGGGTCGTCGGGCGCAGCCCCCGCGACGCCGGCGGCGGCGGACGTTCCTTCCCCGCGTCCAAGGTGGGCTGGTCGAGGCCTCTCCGTCCTGGGCGGCGGTGCTCGTCGGGAGCTCTTGGTCCGGCTCGGGTGGCGGGTTCTGGTGGCGGTGTGGACCTGCAGCGATGTGCGCGGCGCCGGCGGCCGGCTTGGCCCTGGTCTGAGTCGCCTTGGCCCTAGATGAGCTCGGGCGGGCTCAGATGGGCTTGAGCGGGCCGGGGCGTGCGTGCGGCTGTGACTCCCTCTGAAGATGGTGGCGGCGACGGTGAGGGGTAGGGGACGGCGGCGCTGCAGCTCTGCCTGTTGCAGCAGGGCGGCAGGAGCTATACCGGGCCAGGCGGGCCTGGTTTGCTCCGGCTGCTCTGTCCGGTCGGCTACCGCCTCTCGGTGGTGGAGGTTGTTCCCTCCTGTGTTGCGGCGGTGCTGCTGTCCCTCGCTCCGATGGTGTTGTCTAATCCGTTATGCAGACCGCGGTCTAGTGCTCGTGGAGAGACGGCGATGATGACAGCAAAATCGTGGTGGCGCATGCTGGCGGGCGGAGAAGCGGGTGCTGGTGCTCCGGATATGTCTGGGTGTTTTTGTGTCTCGGGCTCGGGAGAAATCCGTGTTGACTCGTTTGACACCGACGCGGTGCCGCCTTCGGGTGGCGTCATTCCTTGTTGGAAGGCGTCGTGGGTAGCCCGAGTTCACCTTACACCGAGTGGCGGGGGAAACCCTAGGAGCAGTGTGCTGATCCGAGTAGCAGCGCCGTGACGACGGTGCCCCCTTCGAGGAGCTCCATCTCCAGCGCGCGGTCGCTGCTGCTTGGGCCATCGCCATGGCAGGTGCATCGAGCCAGGGAGGAAGGGAACCCAGGTCGGAGGCGCTGGAACGGGGGGCGAGCTTCACTACACCGCCATTCCTGCAAGATTTAAGAAATAACTCAACAACCACACGTATAATTCCAGTACCTAGCGACTTGATTATAACCCTCGGAAACTATGCAGTAACAAAGCTGCGATTAGGCAGCATTCGGTGAACGTCTCATTAGGATCCAATCGGAGCTCTACACTAGGAGCAATCCAACACACCAGGAGTAGCGCAATCAACCCCAAGCAGGGTAAACTGTGGGATTTCAGATCGGAACCCCATGAACCAGTTCACGAGCATCACCAAAATAAATCCTAGCGCGACTGGAAGGAGAAACGAATAGGGAGAAGAGGAGGACGGTGGTGGGTACCCCTCTGCGGGCGAAGAGGACGACGCGGGCGTGGTCGGAGCTAGGGAAGATGTGCGCCTCCAGGATCTCGAGCAGCCACTCCTCCTGCGAGTGCCACAGCTCCGTCGCCAATAGGTCAGGGACGTGGCCGGCTGCGGGCACTCCTGCAGTGAGGTCTGGAGGGTGGGGAGTGAGGTGGTGGCGGCGCCGATCTGGAGGGTGGGGAGTGAGGTGGGTGGCGGCGCAAGGTTAGGGAGAATGGGAGATATGGAGCAAACGAGTAGGGTTCCGGTCCTTTTATTTTTCTTTTTCGCGCAAACAAATCATGAGCGCGCACGCTGTGGATTTGGCCAAAAAAAATCGCGCGCGCGCCGTGGATTTGACCCTAAAAAAATCGCGCGCCCGGTCCGGCGCGGCTGGCAGGCCCAAGTGCCCATCCAAATGTCAGTCGGCATTTTTTCCCGACCGACAGTTGGATGGAAAAAGCTTATTACCGACCAACAGGCTGACACTGAATATCCAATCATTACCGACCGATGATACGACAGTGTTCATTTGTATTACCGACCGATCGTTTGTAACAAGTTTTCCCGACCAACTTTTGGTTGGTATATATGACTTTTCCTGACCAACGTCAGTAGGGAATGTGGTGATGCTTTGGGGTCCACGTCAAAAACCTGAGGAAGTCCAAAATTAGCAATAGATGAAAGAGTGACTCTCGGTATGCAACGAGGTAGGATCAAACCAAGACGTATCCATGTCATCCAGAACCTGAGAAAGTCCAAACTTGTGATGTAAACGACAATATGTGATACATGAAATGCAGGAGGGAACAGCTTACCCCAGTATGAGACTATGAGCGCCGCCTTAGCCGAGGAGCGATGTGAACAAACTAGAATGAGGCGGAGCACGATCTTAAAACGGGGAGATCTGTCAACTGCTCATATTCCACCACACATAATCCAACGAAAACCCAACCAAATCGGAGGAGGCAAAATGTCGAGCAGATCTCGAGCGCAGAGCAATCTAACGGATTGACAAATTAACAAATATCAGTGAGCGGATAAGAAAAAGAAAGGGTTGAGGAGAATCTGGAGCAGAAAGCTACCATAGGTCTGGTTCCAGAGATGGACGCGAGGAGGCGGCCGCGCTGAAAATCCATTGGGAAGGAGTGAGCTTTTTAAGGATGGCGGTGGTGCCGGATCAGTTCAGCCTAGCAGTTTCTGCTAACAGGGAAATCATGGCTGATGAATGCTGGCTAGGATGAGGCGGTTTCTAGCGCGAAGGGCAAAGGTCACACTGGCCAAAAAGAAAAACGCTTAGTTTAGGGGACCTAAGCGTGCGTATCGTAGGTCGCTCTGCGCGCCGTCCGATTAAGCCGAGAAAATCAGCCTTCCCGTGCGCTTTCCCCGGTCGTCTCGCCCACCCGCGTGTACCTAGTATCACTTAGCACTAACTTTTTTTTGCCCCTATGAGCTGCGCTAGGCAGGACCAGTGCATGGCCAATTATCACGTCTACTTTTTGGACTCAACTGTACGCACCATGCACCACTTGCATGTCTTTTTTACTATATGCATCCTCGCCATTATTTTTGCTGCAATATTTTTGTGAGGCGGTCGACACGAACTCTCCAAGCTGCGATGTCCACAATTTACAAGATCATTTTCAAATAATGTTGTGTTGAGCTTTTTTGTCCTATGCTACGTACGCCATGTTTTGTTATAAAATATGAAAAAAATGCTACAAACGTATAACTCTTTTGTTTTTTTATCGTCTTTGTTTCTTTGTGAGTTTTGCTTCAATGCTACATACATATTTCTTTTGTTGTAATAGAACAAAAAATTATGTTACAAATAAATCGCAATTTTGTTTCAATAGTTTATTTGTGAGTTTTTCTGTTATGCTACGGATTTGATTTTGTTGTTGGAAGAGTACAATATTTATGTTACAAATATAAACATTTTTTGCTTCGATATATCTTAATTTTTGTTGTGAACCTTTTGTTACAATGCTACTCCCTCCGTTTCATAATATAAGATGTTTTAGCCATTTTCCACATTCATATGTACACACATGTATCTAGACATGTTTTAGTGTACATGTACACTCATTTTTGTGTGAACCTAGACAATGTGTGTTACACCTAAAACATCTTATATTGTGGAACGGAGGGAGTACTATATATCTTTTTTGTTGCAAAAACACAATAATTATGCTCCAAACTTATAAGTTTTTTGTTTCGATAGAATTTATTTTTGTGGTGAGTGTTTTGCTGCAATGTGTTTTTTTTATTGAAGTACATAAATCGTGTTTACTTCCGTACAATTGATTTTTCTTCGATCGTTTTTGGTGTTTGTTGTGAGCCTTTTACTACCGTGCTACATTAGAGATAGAGAGAAGTGGTAATGTCACATGGTGGGCTCCACCTGCATGATCACAACATGTATCCTCCACTATCTAGAAAAGCAGGCTGACATGACGTGACGTGTGATGTCTACGCACGCTTCTATTCTCGTAGACAGTGTTGGGCCTATAAGAGCAGATGTTTGTAGAACAGCAGCAAGTTTCCATTAAGTGAATCACCCAAGTTATATCGAACTCAGGGAGGTAGAGGTCAAAGATATCCCTCTCAAGCAACCCTGCAATTAAGATAAAAGAAATCTTTTGTGTCCACAACACACCCAATACACTTGTCAGATGTATAGGTGCACTAGTTCGGCGAAAAGATAGTGAAATACAAGTAATATGGATGATTATAAGTAGTAATTGCAATCTGAAATAAAAATGGCAGTAAGCAAACATGTAGCAGAACTTGTTGGAAACGGTGTTTCAATGCTTAGAAATAAGGCCTAGAGATCATACTTTCACTAGTGGACACTCTCAACAATGACATCAAAGCTGAATAATAAATACTACTCTCAAACACTCTCTTGCTGGATGATAAACACCATTCACTGTGTAGGGCTACAAAAGCACACCCCAAAGTCTGAGTAAACAAACACCACAACGTCATAAAGGAATCACACACGGTGCGCACACTGTCACCTTCACAACCGTGAATAACCCCGGAGTTCATATTAAAGTAATCTCTAGAGTGCATAATAGATAAAGAGTAACATCACATATTCAACTAGATTACAGAGCTCATGATCATATAAAGATCACACCATGGGAGAGAGAGATAAACCACATAGCTACCGACCGGTAGAGCCCGCAGCCTCGGGGGAGAACTACTCACTCCTCATCGTAGGAGTCAGCAACGGCGATGGAGATGGCGGTGGAGTTGATGGAGATGCCTCCGGGGGCAATTCCCCGTCCCGGCAGGGTGCCGGAACAGAGACTTCTGTCCACTACACCACGACACTGTATTGCCTACAAACATATTGGTAGGGAAAACGGCTTGTGCCGACAGAAAGTCGGTCGGGAATCACTATTGCCGACCAACACTGTCTGACACTGAAAGTGGAGTCGGCAATGCCCTTTCCCAACCGACAATATTGTTTCCCGACCAACATTTCTTTTCCGACCGACATTTTATACCGACAGATTATCAGACGGTGTTGTTTATGACGGTTTGATTTTCTATGGATTTTAATGTAATTTGACAATTGCTTTACCATGATAATATCAATCAAGACACATATTTGACAACGGATTCCCACATATTTTCAATCAAGTCATATTATCAAACCGGAACTAAACAATAATATAACAGTATTTATGTGGTGACCAAGCAACCAAAGAGGTATACAAAATGCATGCCCACTGAATTATAGCATGTTCCATTATAAAAGGTATCCAGTAGACATAAGACACCAGATAGCTCAAAGATACATAGTTTGGTCTATTACACAATATACCCATTCGGCACAAGAACATTGGCTTCACATTTCCTTGTCGGCTTCAAGTTTCCTTGTCATCTTGCTTTTCTTTCCTACAAAGGGTAAGCAGGTCTCCATTACATTCATAGACAATGGCACTAGCAAAATTAGGACCTCTTGTAACACAAAGTGGAAGTTGTAGACAATGGCAGCCTGTTTATAAATGTACACTTTGTCATGATCATGAAAAATGATGGTTCTATAAAGTTGTATTTGTACTCTCTTATATCATATACAAAGCAGATGAAAAGAGTAAAACTACAGCCTTAGAAGAACCATTTTGTTGTTTAGACAGGAAAGTTCCAGAGAGAAACATAGTTGCAAGAAGAACAACTTTGAGGATTCAGTTGCAAGACGAACACAGTTGCAAGAAGAACATCAACTTCCGATATGACTTCCATTCCTGAATTAAATCCAAGCTATTTTGGTGAACTAAACTTAATGAACAAATCCTGAATAGAGTTGATGCTCGCAGTGCTACTAGGCAGCAGTAGGAGAAAATTCACCAGTGTGGATACGGAGCCCCACGATCGCAAGTCTGGCGGAAAGCAGCGTGTTGATAGCGACCTGCGTCGCGAGATTGTTTTCTGGACGTCGGATTCGTTTGAACGGACGGCGCGTAAAGGGACCTAACACGCCCTTTTTTAGGGCGACCTACGCCTAGCGCGAGCCGGCCAAAAATCCTAGGGCGCAGCGGCGGACACCACGATTAGGGAAGAGGAAGCAATCGAGTATGGGCTTCTCGTCCAGCCCATGTATGTGCTTTTCGTTCAGCAACGACCAGACCGTGTAGGAAGACGCGCAACGAGCGAGCGAAGCGGGGAAAATGAGCTAGCGACGGGAGCATCGGAAGGTGCGAGCGAGGTGGAAATATAAAAGGTGGCGTGGACGCAGGAGAGGGCATGAAAATCAGGTAGTGGGTCATTCCTATTTAGATATAGAAGATTTGACTGTAAAAATGAGTAAACAAAAAATGGTTCAGTTTATACTCTTAAATTTCAATAAATATGCTAGACTATCAAACAGTAGAAACCGCTATTGAGATATTTACTATATCGTATTATGTGCAGATCATTACGATAAATGCATATCAGTTATAGATTATGTATTATAGAAATTATAGTTTTAGAACAGAACTTTATTGTAAAATACAACTCACTATCTTTCACTTATATTCAATACAAATAAAAACAACCAAAATTTGTAAAGAAGTCAGTCTATCTCACTTGGTTAGGTAAGTACATATACAACACAACCACCCCGATCAAATCCTCACAGGAGCGAATTAGGGTTTGTATTATTCAGAAAAGTGATTGTAGAAGCTTCCCTACCGTATTCCTAAAAATAATTGATCTTTAGTTACATTACCAATTTATATGTTAAACTATGTCATCAAATAAAAAATGTAGCATGCTAGAAATAAACATATAACTATAGAAGTTTAGTAAAAATTGTATCAACCCAGGTTATAATATTTAGTGAATCTCGCGTGTTTATTGTGGATCTTGTTGGGTATGATAAAGGTTAGAAATAATTTAAACAAGTAAGGAGGTGTTTGCTTGGGCTTTTCGACGCTTTCCAATGGAAAAAGCACGCAAACCGAACCAAAGGGTGCTTCATATGCTTTGGCAAAGCCACCGAATGAAATAGGCGTAGCGTAGGAAGCACCTATGAACGTGCTTCGCGCGGCTTCTCGCAAAGAGGAACGAAACTTTTTCTGATATGGACATGTCATTGGCCGAAACTACGAGCGAATCTGAAACGCCGCCTCCATATGCTTCGCTTCATTAAAAGGAATCTTGAGACTCATTTTGATCCCAGATGGAAACTTGACTGCCAATCCATACTCTGTGAAGTTTGAACTATCGTAAAAACTCATCACCTTCACAACGACCTGGTTTGTATCCCAACTTGTTTAATTGTTGCAGAATCTCTGCCCAGTTCCCCTTAAATACTTCCTTTCCTAACTCCACATCTCTCACTCAGATGGTCCTCTTAGAAATTTGCTTATCCATCCTAGATGTTTAACAAAAGGAATATCACAATAGGAATAAGTAATAATTGTATGGTAATACTATTCTCAAGTGAATATCAATCATAACAATATAAAACTTTCGTTATTCTAAGGCTTCGCACACCTACAAACTTCCAATTTATTAGGTTTCCAACCTAAGGTCTAGCAATTGCTATCATACCATCTGCGGTGAGCCCACACACCACTGCATATTGTAATGTACAAGTCTTGACATAACATCCACGGAAGTACGATTTCGTAAATATTACATCACTCGGACTCAAAGTAGTACAACATAAACATTGCGGGTCAACCTTATTACACATTGCTAAATATTACAATCCAGAAATGCATAAAACTTCAACGTCTTCCTCTTGTATAGGAGGGAATTCAACTACTGACTAGCAGACAAATGTCAACTTACTAACGATAGATAAAAGCAAACTAAAAACCATAGGACTTAGCAACTAAGTAGTACTAGTCTAGCCCTACTCGACCTGATTCCTATGACTGAGTTCTAAGTCTTGACTTCCTCCACCTCCTCGATGTCTGATGCACCTCGCACCAGACGGGTGTGATTCCTCAAAGTACACCTTGCTGGCACGATAAACTCCGTAGCCTTCCTCCAAATCTTCCTCGGATCCTAAGCATGAGATCAAAGAGGAATTGAATGAGTAACATTGTTACCCAGCAAGTTTAGCCTAACGCTTGGATAAGTGGAATGGTCTATCTACCGTCTTGACCAAAAAGTCAAAGATGAGAATGCAGGTTTTGGAAATCATTTCTTCAAAGGTGAATTTTATATTAGAAAACTATGCCCCAGTCTTCAAGGTTCTTGAGGATCACACAAGATCCCTTTCCCGCCGTGACCATAGGTCCCTCCTGGAACAAGGATGTGACAACCATAATTTAGTTTGGTTGACGATGGAGAGTTGCATCACTCTACCCAAAAACATTCTGGCACTTTGCACACCATTTGTGCTATAACTAGAACACAGGGCACCTAGCCATGTGGTGCTCCTCCCCGCACAACATATATCCACCCCTTATGACCCCCCCCCCCCCCTGGTATAAAGACCAATAGCCCGTCACCTTGTCAGGTGGGACTGTTTGCCGCCGCAACAGACCCAACCAGGTAATAGTATGCCGAGGATATATGAACGAGGGGAGATAATTCTGACTAGCCCATCCATGATGAATCTGTTGGTTGATGCTATCGCTAAGGCACGAAAGAATCACTGGGACATGGGTGATTTATCCTAGGTATATACTTCCCCGTACGATGGAACCTCCACCAAGAGATTCTAACCATACCATCACCAACTGATGTCTTCCAAGTGCAGTAGATCAATTGTAATATCTTTCAATAAGAAAAGGTTGTCGAACCCACGAGGAGCTGAAGGTTTGGTTAGCAAGTTTGACAAGTAAAGCAATAAAAAATGTAGCAATTTTCGTGTTTTGGTTTATAATTTACAGTAATGTAAGTTGCTGAAAGTAAAATATAACCAATGAATGCTCTTAATAAGAAGAGAAAGCCCAATCCTTTATGCAGTAAGAGGAGAAGCTCAAGTGTGTATTCTTATATGTGACAAACGTCCGAGTGCATTATGGATTTACTTAGCATATAGATTTCTAAACCACACGATGAATATCTTGTCAAATTTTTATTCTTTTAGGACAAAGACTTAATTAGGTGCGGCCAAATAAATAAGTAATTGCACCTCTTATGATGGGTCCTAATACCATTTACATGAGCAAATAAAGGAATCATTAAGACATAAGTACTATCCCACCAGCATAGTTGCATCGGTTACCTAACATGAGTCTGGCCCTTTATACTCTATTTACACATCATCTATGCTATAGCCATTACTCAGTGCACCTAGCCATGTGGAGCTTCTCGCCGCACAGCATATAATCCGCCCCTTATGACCGGACCAGTACAAAGACCAATAGGCCCCCACAACATATATCCGCCCCTTATGACCCTACCGGTACAAAGACCAATAGCCCGCCACCACTTCCGAGCTCCAATCCAAATCACCCTGTCAAGTGGGAAGATTATGTGCTTCCACGCTATTTTCCGTCGAGACGGATCCAACTAGGTAATAGTACACCGAGAATATATGAGAGAGAAGATATTTCTGACTAGTCCATCCATAATGAATATGTTGGCCGATAGTAATGCGGCGTTAGAATTATTAGAACATTGGTAATAATACTTACCTTTCGTAGGGAATCGGTCGGTCTGTTACTTAACGGGTACGCGAAACTGTCGAAATTGCCGCCTAAGGCGATGAATAAGAAACACGGCTCAGCCCACTTGGGGAAATGGGTCTGGGTTGGAGTCGCGCGAGTGGTACGGAGAGGGACCGTTTTGGACCAAATGTTTCGACCTGTACTGTTTTTGTTGGGCTCCAATCCAATTGCGCTTCTCTAGCCATATCTCGTGCCAGCCAGACCCATGTTGTGCTCCAAGTGTGAGCAAAAAAATAAAGTGAGCGAGAGAGAAATTTCGACATGGAATGAGAAAGAGAAGAGAGGAACCGTGAGCTGGTGTGAGAAGACGCATCGCATCGCATCGCATCGAAGCAACGGAGGGAGTTACAAAAATCTACCCCTTTGTTCGGGTACTCCTTTCAGGTGAGAGGCTGGCGCGAGGCTAGGCAAAAAGGGGAGTCAAATGACGGGTCAGTACCAAGATCGATGATTTTAACGTGTCAGTACCGATTCTGAGGCATGATGTCACAAAACGCACATATTCATGTCTAAGACCAATTTGACAGCCGCGCTGACTGGTGGGACCTATGTGTCAGGGCTGACATGACTGCATACGTGGAGGAGGAGCTAAGGTGGCAGTGGGACCCACCTGTCCTTGTGTCCGCTCCTCCGTGCTCGGTATGCGTCGGGGCCAGCGTCCTCGGCACCGGGGCCTGCGAGGCGCGCGGCGTCCGTGGCTCCCTTGATGCTCCAGGCCTCCTCCATGCGTGTCTTGGTGTGACTCATGCAGCTACGTTATGGAGGACGAGCACCGAAGCGCGTGCCCGGAGAAGCCTTGCTCCCGCTCCGAGCCGGCGGGCGGTTGCGACGGCGGCTTCCTCGGTTCGCCGAGGATGCCTCACGACCACCTCGCCAGCCCACTCCATTCGTGGCCCACGAGCAAGATCGAGTGTAGCAAGACCCACACACTCGGCTTGACGGAGCCGCGGCGCCTGCTGCTCTCCGAGGGGGAAGGACGCGTCTTCGTCTTGGCCGTGTCCGTGGACGCCACCGCCCGATGACCAACGTCTCACTGATGTGCCTGAGGTCGAGAGCGGCAGCGTCCGCGGGGCCGCATTACAAGTTCCGGCTATGGTCGCACGCGCCAAAAGACCCGGTGACAGGTGTGGTGCAGCGCCTTGAGGTAGAAGCTGTCGTGCAGAGCCGCGTGTCACCCTGCGAGATCACACGGCGTCCACGACGTCGGTGAAGAAGGAGAAGAGCTTCATTGGCTTCCATGCGGCCAGGGGTGCAGGCACCAGCGGTGGGCAGCGGCCGCGACGGAGGATGCGGCCAGCCATGGGAGCGGACACGAGGAGGAATAAGAGAGAGGAAAAAAGAAGTGTGCTGACAGGTGGGCCCTACTGCCACTTCAGCTATTCCTCCATGTGTGCAGCCATGTCAGATCTTACAAATATGCCCCGCTAGTCAGCGCGGCCATCAAATTGGTCTTAGACATGGATTAGCGCGTTTTGTTTTGTGACATCACGCCTCAAAATTGGTGCTGACATGAAAAATCACCACTCTTTGTACTGACCTGTCATTTGACGTTTAATTGTGGTAGATTTTTGTAAGGGCAGCCACAGCGTGTAGATAGCTAAATCTGACACATCCCAGGATTTGGCATGGGAGTAAAATTTAGAAGCAACTCCACAGCGTTGCGTAGCCAAATACCTGTGTAAATGGGTCCCAACTTTGAATAAAGTAACGCGTGCTCTCTCCCACCGAATGGTCCAGCTCTTGCCAACTAGGAGAAGTATCAATATTTTATTGTGAAGGGAAGATTTGGCATCGGAGCAACTCCTTGCTCCGGTTTCCAGTTTTGCCCAATTTAGAACCACCCTCACAATGTATTGAACTAGTTTTAAAAGCCAAAACATACTACTTTTGCTACACATTGTGGATGCCCTAATTCGCTCGAAGCAACGGCTGGCCGAATTCAGTGCATCCTCGTGATGCGCGCCGCCGACGGTCGGCACGGCACGGCAAGGCTGACGACGCCGTGGTAATAATGCAGTGCAGGACGCTCGTGTAGCGTGCGGGTAGGCTGTCACACCCCATCCCTCTCCCACCCGCGTCACAAAAAGATACGAAGAATCTCCCGATGGCCGTGGGGCTCCACGTTCGGCGGCCGTGCCGAAGAACAGCCAGCCCAACCGAGCTCCGACGCTTTTGTTGCGTCATCAATGGCTCACGCTCTTGGCGACTCGCACCGCACTGTTTCCTGCACCCAAAAATGCATTCGGGATCCGCGTGAATGAAACTGAAGACGGAGTAGTGTTCTGTTCATGGAGTCTGCATTATTAAGCATCCAAGTCGTCAGATTAATATTACACCGCCATGGCCGCTGGTCGGTTTGCATTGCAGGTTGCCGCCGTGTTTAGCGACAGGCGTGCAAGAAGAAGCAGCAGTGTCTGTCAAGGCCAACGGCTACCACCCACCAAACGGCTCTCTCCCCGGAGTCAACCGCTCCCGTTAAAACCCGAGCCGGTCGTCCCCTTCCTCTCTCTCTTCGCCCAAACCCAAGAACCCCAGCAGCACAGCACAGCACAGCACCCGAGAAAGAAAGAAGGAAGAGGCCCTGCACGGCTGCACGCGCCCCGATGACCGGCGAGGTGCTGCACGGCCTGCCTCCCGCGGCCGCCGTCGGGGGCGGCAGGGCGGAGGTCGACACCTCGGCGCCGTTCGAGTCCGTGCGCGAGGCCGTCGACCGCTTCGGCGGCAGCGCCGCCTGGAGCTCCCACCTCGTTCGCCGCATCTTCGCGCACCACAAGGTCAGTGCAACTGCAACCTCACCTCACCTCCTCTTCCGCCGCCGTCGCCAATCTCGGCCTGATTTACCTCCTCCGTCGAGGAGTCGTGCTCCTGCTCTGCAATCTGGCACTGTAGAGTGTAGAGCACTTCCTCTGCACTTGCGCGGTACATGCCGTGGGAGTAGCTCTACCCACGCCTGTACTTTGCTCATTCAATTAGGAGCAGACCGGTGTCCTTGGTGCCTTGCTGTGGTAGCAAATGCAGCCCGTTTAATTTTGTCTGTTCCTGCTTCTCGGCGTGCAGAAACAGGACCAGTGTTTTGTGGGGGCTGAAGATCAGGAGCAACGCGTCGACGGCCTGGGGGAGCAGACCGCGCAGCTGGAGAAGGAGCTGGGCGTCAAGGAGAGGGAGACGCTCGGCGTGCTCAAGGAGCTCGAGTACGCCAAGAAAATCATCGCGGATTTGAAGCTCAAGATACTGCACAAGCAGATATCTCTTGACACTCCGTTAGAACCTGTGGCGAAGGAGCCCGAGGAGGACAGCTGCTGTGCTATCACTGGAGCTCCCACAGCAGCAGAACCTGAAGATAAACAGTTGCCCGAGGGGGGAAATGCTGAAGCTGTGCCTGAGGGGGGAAATGATGAAGCTGATGTAGAGATGTGTGGCGGTCGAGAGGAACAAAAGCCGCCGCCGCAGCAGCAGCAGCGGCCTGCCTCGGTTCTGGTGGAGCTCGAGCAGGCGAAGTCGAACCTGAACAGGACTACGAGCGATCTTGCTGCCATAAGAGCGTCCATCGAGTCGCTGAGTAACGACATAGCGGCGGAGAAAATGCTGGTGGAGAGGAGCCGGGAGAAGGTGTGCTCGGACGCCGCCGTGGTTTCGTCGCTTGAGGGGGAGCTGGACCAGACCACGCAGAGGCTGCGGACGCTCAAGGACCTGCAGAGAAGCCGTCGCGAAGAAGATCCCTCCGTCATCTTCGTCGAGATCAAGAAGATGACTTCGGAGATTGAGCAGCTCAGGAACGCCGCAAACGCGTCCAAGTCTGAAGCCATGATGCTGAGTGCTGAGATCGAGCAGACGAAGGCCGCCATCGGCACTGCTGAGGTCAGGTGTCTTGCGGCCAAGAAGATGGAGGAGGCAGCAAGGGCGGCTGAAGCTCTCGCGCTCGCTGAGATCAAGGCGCTACTTAGCAGTGAAGCCTCGGCTGAAGGTCTCAATGGCGCAGACGGGGTGAACCTTTCGGTGGAGGAGTACTTTGAGCTTGCTTCGAAGGCTCGAGAGGCCGATGAAAGCTCAAGGAGCAAGATTGCAGCTGCCATGGTCCATGTTGAAGAAGCCAACCAATCAAAGTCGGAGTCACTTACAAGGCTGGAGGAGGCCAAGTTGGAGGTCGAGGAATGCAAGAACGCGCTACAAGAGGCCCTGAAGAGGGTAGATACCGCCAACAGGGGGAAGTTTGCAGTGGAAGAGACCATTCGCAGGTGGCGATCTGAGAATGTACACAAGAAGCGCTCGCTCCGTGCCTCTTCTCCCAGGTTCAAACATGCAGCACATCGTCACAAAGATTCTCATTGCACGGATATCACCGATGTTTCGAGCAACTCCCTGAAGCCGACGCTGTCGATCGGGCAGATACTAAGCATGAAGCTAATGGGGCCTGATGGGTATGACAAGAGCGTCTCGGACGATACAAGCGAAACTTCTAATGTCTCCCTTGGTCAGATCCTGAACAGGAGGCAGGCAATCTTGTATAACAGTGATACAAGTGCTAACAAGAAGTTCTCGGGAAAGAGGAAGAAGTTTGCCTTCACTGGACTGTCAGTTTTCTTGGCAAAACAAGCTAAGAGCAAGAAGAAGAGAGAATCCGATTAGAACTAATGTTAACGTTGCAGGAGCCATTAGCTAGTTACCGAGTGTTGTGACACCAATTACCATGCTCCTATGCAATGTTCCTAGTTGTATATCAGTATATGTTTGTAGGTCCTAATCAGATTCTGATATCTCTGTAGCAGATGTTAGAACTGACGTTTAACTTTGCAGGAGCCATTAGCTAGTTACCGAGTCTTATGACACCTATTGCCATGTTCCTATGCAATGTTCCTAGTTGTATATCAGTATATCTTTGTAGTTCCTAATCAGTTTCTGATATCTCTGTACCAGATGTTGGTCAGTTGGGTAGTTAGGTTAGTAATGTGCTCTATGAAAATGTAAGACTTCAATTCAGTTAGAATTGTATCATGTACCATGTGGGCAAAAGAACACATAGGTTCAGTTAGCTCTGTACCTTGTACGCCCTGTGGACATGGAAGGCATTAATTTGATGTATTCTGATGTGTTTGGGTGAAAGTAAAACCCTTGCTTGTTTTTCCTGGACTAAGTGTGATCCCCTTGATTGGTTCAAAGTGATTGTGGATGCCGGTTCTGGTTCTGCTAGTGTGTTGAGGACTGTAAGGAGCAGAAATGTCTGCTTGTTTTTAGTCAGTTTGGCTGATGGCTGCACCCGCAAACTCCCATATCTGCAAACTGTTCTTCAAAACCCAGTCGACAGGGGTCAGCTTGCTTGTCCATCAAAACTTGTTCAGAATAGCGTTCATCTTTTGTCACGTAATGCCTCTTGTTGCGGAAGATATTGGTACTGTCGCGACCCAAAACGCAGCTGTATTTAGATGCTACCACTGCTCTTCAGGCCGGTTTCAGGTGCCATACGGCCGACTCTGGATATAAAACTTGGCGGCTTGTGTGTCTATTACCTGTATGAATAAACTTACATGTACATTAACAGTGTCTATTACCTGTTTGAATAAACTCACATGTACATTAACAGTGTGCACGAGCTTATGTATGCATATATTCATAGTATGTACACATTTGAATATATATATGCATTTGTATATTGTGATTGCAATAGAATAATTAGATACTACTAGTTTAAACATAGTAGCTCTGAACATAAGACAGAATCCAAAGAGAACAAGGCTAACCTACTTAGGTTCTGTTGCAGCTGTAGTACTCCCTCCGTCCCAAAATAAGTGTCTCAACTTATTGAGACACTTATTTTGGGACGGAGGGAGTATGTTATTTCTAATACTACCATAGGATTGTGATTGTTTCAGCTCGTTTGATGTATGTGCCCATCATGCCTGATTAGCATGCAACAAAAAAGTATATATCAAGATAGTTTCTGCTAATTGAAAACAGTAAGGAACCAATATCTCCTTGTCTTCTTAGCATAAGAACAAAGAAACATGAGGATGCAATCCAGCTGGTAGTGGATAAGAAGCAAATGAAAGACATTGTAAAATAATTTGGTGGATCAAGGTAAGTTGATAGCTTAGAATGAGTTCTAAACTACACAATTAACAGATACACGATATTCATATTCTTAGAGATATTCGAGTGCAAAATACGTACACAAATTATGCATGTTCATTGTGTCTCCTAAATTTAAGTACTGAATGAATGCATACAAGGTAGATTTCCTAGTGTGTATTTATGCTTGGGCGAACAAATGTACTTATGATTTAATCTATACAAAATGTACCCCAGCTTTAAACATAAACAAAAGATTGCTGTCTGCACTGAACTAATGGTACACTTGGATCATACTATAAAGGAGGGAAGCAGAAGTTAGCTGAAAAATACTTGTCTCCAAACCTCCGGACATCGTAACGTCTTCACTTCGTAAGCCATATTTTTGTGCTCTGATAATTATTTTTGTTACTGAATAAAGATACCCTATCGTAAGGCTTGTCTGACCAAGTAATCGAACAGTTTACGTGGTAATGTTTTCTAGCAACATATTATAAATTCAAGCAAGATTGTCAAGTTTAGCAGAGAACATTTACGAAAGTAGTATTTCTTAGGCATTCATGTAACAGAGGTCACGAGATAGGATATTCCAGGTAAAGTCACATGTCTTATGCACATTCTGTCGAACAACGGGTGTGCAGCGTGAGTTGTATGTACCTGGGCTTTGCTGTTTCGTGGAACTACGGCGGAGAAGATGGAGTAGTAGAGCGCCTTGTGTAGAGTACACGCCGGTGAGGCAGTCAGTGACGGCGCAAGATCCTCCGACGATTGCTGCTTGCACCGGAAGGGGATGCAGCCGTGCAGGAGGCCGCGATATGGTCGGTCCAAGGGTCCAGGACACACACGGCGGCAGAGTCTGAATGCGGCACCGATGGCCGCGCCGCGCTCTGCCTTTCCGGCGCAGTACGGTGCCGTTTTGCGGGAGAGAGGAGCGGTTGTATTTTGCATGGACTTGGCACGAAACAAAGATCTGCGAGTCCGATACTACATATATGTTAGCAAGGTTTAATTTGCAACAAGTCGATATGTCCGAGTGGTTAAGGAGACAGACTTGAAATCTGTTGGGCTACGCCCGCGCAGGTTCGATCCCTGCTGTCGACGTTTTCTTTTTCTTTTTATTTTCTCTCCTCGAAGCCGTTCTCTCTTTCTCCTGGGCTGGGCCTGGCCTTGCCTTTTCTTCTGAGGTATCACTTGCTCAAGTCTACAAAATGTTCCCCATCTGCTTGGTGTTGTTCTGCTGGTGGCCTGGTTCAGGTCGTCAAACATGGCGGCACTTCAGACTCAAGAGAGAACCACTCCATCGCCGCCGCTTCCTCCACCGTCGTCGTCACGCAGGTGGATCACGTTTGTGTGCGTGGAGCAAAACATGATAGCGCCGCCGTGCTGACCAGTGACCAGGGTCTTCGCGGGTTTCCATCCAGGTTCGACGCAGGTACAGCTGCGTATCCCGTCAGTATCAGAAACCAGCAACGGGTATCCAGGCCCATCCATTCTTTGTTCTCCTTCTTTTGAATGTCATCCTCGATTACTCATGGATTTTGTAAATAAATGTTTTTTTCTCACTAGTCTCTGCTCCGAGTTCGTCGTAGCTGACTACTAGCTGATACAGACGGACCCGGTTCACAACTCCTTTGCCATGCACTGGCTTGTAGACCCCTGCTTTTGTTTTCAAGGCGAGCAATGTTTTGCAAAAACTCAGGAGTCATCACGCCACCATTTGCGCACTATAAGCCGAAGCATCGCTCTGTCCACGTACATGTATTATGCATATTACAGATTTACAGTATATAAGCTCACGAAATATCTTGCTAACCTTGACCACTCTAAGCACCGAGAGCCATCATATATCTCCGAAAGGCCATAGCCTCCCTTTCTTTTTCTTCCTTTTACTTGAGCGACCACCAATCTTTAAGACTTTAACTGAGATCTCATTTGCCCATAGTATTGGAAGCCTGACATGGAAGACACCCCCAAAAAAGAATCGCGGATCCGTTTCTTAAAAAAAAAAACTTGGTCCAAATCCGGACGGTGTACTTACATTTGTGAATAGAGATGTGCCGCCGTCTCTTGAGTTTTGTTGTGCATTGGGTAATTTTCACAATTTGGCAACCCCTCATATGAAGCCGATCTGCCATTCATATTCTATTTTGCAAGACCAGCCAAACTAAAAATTGCATTTGGTTGGTGCCTAGGTCGCCAAACAATCTTGTTCATATCGCTACTCTCAAATTGCATCTTATAGGGCAAAGAGGCGGCGTATTGTCATTACTAGTGATTTCCATTGGATGGATTAGGCGATGACGAGATCAAGTTGAGAGTCGTCTATCAATTCTTAAAGTAAAATAAATTTTGGTATCTGATCAATGCCAAAGACGGTGCAACTACTGAAATATCTCGCCCATGAGATATTATCAAGTGCCTTATTATTCATTGCACTTTTGTCCCTTTTGGTATCTTTAAAGAGCAATGTCTTTTGGGTGGTATCCATCAAGATCCATTCTTGATGCCAATCTTTCTTTTTCTCCATTCCCACGACAACCTTAGTTGTCGTTGCGGAGAGTTAACGATCACGGTCATTGCAAGGGTTCCTGATGCCAATCCGAGCTTTACTGTCATCAACCCATTCGAGCAAAATCCATCTCAACGAGAGAGCCAAAATAAAGTTGTCAATGTTTAAAACTCCAAAGTCTCTTTTCTCTGCTTGGACTTTGCATTCCCCTCCGGTAACTTTGTCACACCACGTCCAAAGATAAGCGTGAAGGAAGACCGTATTTCTCTTCATGAACACGTTACACATGTCAGGGGAGGTGGTATGGTCGATGGCTTAGGATTGAGGACCGAACTAACCACAAAATACGCTGACTAAGCATTTTAACGTTTTTCCAATTTCCAGAGCTGAGCTTGCCGACAATATTGTCTTCCATTGTCCCAAGGATATCACATTTTGTTTTTTTGGATCATTCATACCTTGTTCATCATCTAGACCAATTTGATTGTTCACAAGTCATAAAATGTTCACATTGTACAATCTCTTATGATTATTTTTGTAGTTTTTCCCCATTCAACTTAATTATTTTCCGTGTTAAAAAATGTTCACTCATGGCACAAAATACTGTTCATCAAGATCTGAAGCAATTGTGTGACAAATTCGTAAATATAGTGTGCACACATGAGCTTTTGGTTTAGCTGCTCTTTTGTTAACTAGACGAAAGAGAAAATAAAAAAAACTTGTTACCCCGTGCGTATTATGCGGTAAACCGAGATCAGTGTGTTTGTTGTACCACTTACTCACAAAATTATATCCCTTGATAGGACACCTCAGACATGTGGAAGGAGTTTTGTGGATTTCGAGTGACTGATATGGTCGCTTATGTCAGGGGGGCCATTGCCCCCCCCCCCCCCCCCACCCCATCCTGCGGTGGATACAAATTGTCACGGACATAGGACATGTGGGTGAAATATGTTGGTACACTTGGCGACATCTGATTGGCTGAAACCGAGACATAAAAAGCACGTCACGATCAAATGAATTCGTCACGGATACAGTACCACATGGAGCTTTCAGGGTAGGACATGTGGCGCCTTATGACTTGTGTTGTGCAGGCGACCATCGGAAAACATCGCGGAGGCGGATGGCATTTATGTTTCATCGTTGTTCATTCAGAGGGCGACAAGTGGGGTATCCACGTGGACTCTTATTTGTGACGGGTTTTTTTTGTCACAGGAACGATGATGAATATCGGTCATTATATCAGTCTATATCAATAGATATGGCAATGAAATCGTCATTTATAAGACATGAATTCCCTTATATATAGACTAAATCACAAAACACTTTTCATAGTTATGAAATATTAGAGTACGAGTTAAAATCTGAATTTATGGCCAACGATTTTATTTGGGTTCTTGCAAATTTCAACCTTAGTTGCACGGAAAATCTTGTAAATATTCATTTTTTTTACTTTGCAGATTGAACACTATCAATTTGCCTATTACATAGGCTACTTGATAATGTAAGTTTGAGTTACAGATGACCAGAGGGTGAGGTAGCTAGTAGCACTAGAGTAGCTCGCTAGCCCCAGCCCCCAGCAACCCGTGTTCGAGTCTCGACCCCGCGGTTGTTTCTTGCAGCTCCCTTCTTCTATAAAAATATGCCTTGGGTGCTAGAGCCCATAGGTCTCGTTTTATGTAAGTTTGAGTTTAATTGGATTGCTTGTTGAGGATACATTAGTTTATTCATTTTCCATGTGATTGATCATGTGTAATGAGTTTTGTAATTTATGTGATCTTAACAAATTTATTTGGGCCACCAGCAAAGGCGTAGCTGGGCGGGCCATGGCCCGGGGCGTGAGAAAGAGATAAAGGCCGAATTTCATACACTGCCTGGGGCGCAGCCCACGAAGGCAGGCAGCCCACGTACTTGCCTGGAGGCTGGAGGGCTCTTCATCGTCAGCTCTCAGGCACGCGAGACCAGCCAGACCAAGCAACGCGAGGAAGCAGGTCGCTGGCCCTCTGCCGTGGCCCGTGGCGCCTCCCACTCGTCGCCCTTGTCCTCAGGGCATCTTCAGCCGTCCCCAGGAGCACAGGACACGTTTTAGTTTCGGTTTTTAGCCTCGGATGGCAAATAGCGCCGAAATGCTACCAGCCAGCCCCCAGAACCCAAAATAGCGCCGTTTTTGCGCCGGCGCACCCAGGCCATGCGCTGAGGGGGCGATTTGCATGCAAAAGGCCCACTGTCAGCCACCAACTCCTCTATTTCCTCTCTGGGCCACCACGTGCTACCTCTCTTTCCTTTCCTTTTTCCCTACCCACCGCACGCCATCTCCTCGAGCTCATTTTCCGCGCTGGGGAAGAAGAGGCATGGGCGCCGGCCATCCCCGCCCTCTCCTCGAGCTCGCCAAGGGCGCGCCGCCGCTCTGCTCCGGCCTCGTCCTCCGGCTTCCTCGAGCTCGCGCGGATTGGAGACCGGACCTCGAGCTCGCGCGGACACCCGACTCCGTCCTCCGGCTTCCTCGAGCTCGCGCGGACGACCGGCTCGCGGCTCTGCTCCGGCCTCGTCGAGCACGAGCGGCCGCCTCGCCGCGCCATGGCTGCTCCTGCTGGCCTGCGACCCTCCCGCCTGCGCCTGCGGCCCTCCGGCCTCCTGCCACTGCACGCCGGCGCCGCCACGCGCGCATTCGAGGAGGAGGTGGCTGGCTCGGCACCTTCCCCGCCGAGGCTGCCGCGCTCGCCTACGACGACGCCGCCCGCGCCATCCGCGGCCCCAATGCCAAGCTCAACTTCCCCTCTGGCTCCGCGGCTGCTGCTCCGGCCGGCACACGCAAGTGCGGCGCCCGCGTCGACGAGGACTCCGCCGTGCACGCGTCGTCCTTCGTCAAGCACGAAGAAGCCAAGAGCTCCAAGTCCTGCGCCGAGCAGCTCGCCATCCCGCCCTCCAGGACCTCGAGACCGAGCAGCTCGCGAAGCGGCAGAGGACGGAGGAGGACGCTGACGAGGGCATGTCGGCCCGGGCGGCCACCTCGGACTCAGTCTCCGACGCGCTGTTCGACGCGCTCCTCTTCTCCGAGCAGTTCGCCTTCTTCGACGGCGGCGCGAGGAACTGGGTTCGTGTTCAACTGGTAAAAACTCCAACCCCAGCTTCTCGTTTTGCGCCGTTGCACCCGCAACGAGCCTAATTTGTGCCGTTTTTGCGTCCTGGGGGGGGGGGGGGGGGGGGGGCTTGACGACTGGAGATGCCCTTACCTAGGTACAAATCCCCAATTTGCTGCTTTGCCTTAGATAGACTAGTTTAGACTTGATTTGGTCTGTTCATGTAGCATGTAGGAGGCAACTTAGTAAATCTTTGCTTCGTTTGTGTAGTTTACAGGAAGAAGACGAGTTTTACCACTCGCGCAAAGACGTTTTACTTCGTAGCAGGTTATTGATTGCCTAAAGGCGTTTTACCTTGTAGCATGTTATCGCTCCCAGAGAAAAGAAAGATATAGTTATTGCTCGCGCAAAGGCGTTTTACCTCATCACAAAGACATTTTACCTCATCGTAAAAGTAAGTTTTTGTAATTTGCATCCATTATTACTTATTTTACTTGTTTTTGATGCAATGATTAGAATTTAAATTCACATTTAAAGGTATAGCTATTCAAGAGGTTGTCATGGGAGGCTTGGATCAACCAAATCCTTGATTTCATACCATCTTTTGTATATTTCTTTGCTGTACATTATCTTCTTTTATCCAATTAAATATCGTGTTCCAATTCGTATTAGCTATCCAACTTAGTTTACATTAAAAGTGGGGTAATTTTTTAGATGATTTTTGTCCCTTAATTTTTGGCCCGGGGCGTCAGCCATTCCTGGCTACGCCGTTGGCCACCAGCACCCTGCAAACGTCCTGGATAACATTCAGATATTATTATCCTAAGATGAAAGCTCATATTGCTCTTTACGACTTCATTGCGACAATAGATATTTTGACTATCTCCAACAATGACATAGATCAACAAGTGACAGTATCATGGTATGGAGCAGAAACATGCATGCATTGCATGTACCCAGCTGCTAATTTCACTTTAGAGAAATATATTGTTGCGTGTGAATCTTACACTATCTCACAAGGCATGCGTCGACCCAAACGTGTAGTTACGTGGAAAGTTCAAGCTTTGTAACTGCAATAAACTTGTTTCTCGACCACTTGTTTACACCGTGCAAACTCCTTTCCTTCAATGCAAACAGCAACAACACACGCCAGGTATGGTACGGTACTTTCAACAACCATTACTTGCACCATCCGGAAAATACATTCAAAAGTTTTCTTGAAATCGAAATCCGAAACCGTAAGCAACGCATGCTATGAGGGCGTTTCCTATTTGTCAACCAGGTGGATGTTTTTTTTTTTGAGTTTAACCAGGTCGATGGTTAAACGCTCCTTTTTTTTTTTGAGAATAGATGGTTAAACGCTCCTGCACACACCCCATTTGACAACGTGGGATTTATGGGCCTAGCAACGCTCTCCTGCTTCTGTCCCTGCTTTGCTCCTTTTTCGTTTTTTTTTTGCTTTTTGCTTTTTTCTTTCTTCTTTTCTGTTTTTCTTTTTAGATATTACTTAATTCATTTTCTAAATTTTCATTTTTTGATAATTCTATAAAGAAAAAATCAGATTTGAAATTTGTTCAGATTTGAAAATCTTTTTGAAAAAATGTTCAAAAATAGCTTTCGTTCAAATAGCTATCTTGTTTGCATTTTATTTATAGAGTTTCTCTCTTCACTTATATTAGCATTCAAAAATAATTTCTGGTCATACACTTTTTGAAAAATTGTTCCAATTTTTTTCTTTCAAATACCTATTTTTCTTCACTTTATTTACAACCGTTGAAAAATACTTTTTGTTCATAAAACAATTTCCGTTCATAGACTATTTATGTCCACTTTTTTAAAAATTGTTCAAAAATATTTTCGTCCAAATACCTTTTTCTCAAGAAAAACAGAAAAGGACGAGTTGGTGGGTCGGCCCATGCAGATCTCCCCTGTTCGCAGCGAAACGCGCTCCGCACAGGTCGTCAACTAGGGCGTCCTGGATTTCCCTCGGTAGCGCCCGAGCGATTTGCACCCCCGTTTCGCTAAATGGATTTGTTTGTGGGCTCGGCCCAGTTGACATTATTCCTTTGTTCCGTTTCTTCCTTCTTTCTTGTTTTATTTCCAAACGAATGATTTGTTTCTACTTGTTCCTTTTCTGTTTTTTCTCAAAGAGACTGTTTCCGTTCTTTTGCTTTCTTTTTCTCGTTCCACCTGAGAGATTTTTGTTCCTCTCAGTTAAAAATGATGTCCTGTTTTGTGAAGTGGTTTGTTACTCATGTACAAAATTTTGCTCCATATCGTGAATTTTTTGTTCCAAAAATAGTTGTGACTTTTTTGTTACTCGCGTGTTGAGATTTTGTTTCTCTCATATTAAAATGTTGTTCCTCTTTGTTCCACGCGTAATAAATTTTGTTCCACGTAGTGCATAATTCTGTTCCAAATACTTGTGACATTTTTGTTCCTCTCAGTTGAAAAATGTTGTTCCTGGGTTTGTTCCACGCGTAGTAATTTTTTTCCACGTAGTGCATAATTCTGTTCCAAATGCTCGCGACATTTTTATTTCTCGTATTATAAAATTTTGTTCCTTGCTGTTTAAAATGTTGTTCCTTTTTGTGACGTGGCTTGTTCCATGGTACTAATTTTTTTTCATGTAGCACAAAATTTTATACCGGATAGTTACGACTCTTTTGTTCTTGTGTATTAAAATTTTGTTCCTTTTCAATTTAAAATGGTGTTCCTTTTTGTTATGTGGCTTGTTCTATGATACTAAAAAAAATCATGAAGCGCAAAATTTTGTTCCAAATAGTTGCGACTTTTTTGTTTCGCGTGTATTAAAATTTTGTTCCTCTCAAATTTGTTCCTTACACACTTGTTCATGTTCCCGATATGTTGTTCCGAGAAGCATCTCCCAGCGTGCGCACAACGTCAGGCGCGCTGCGCACATAGCTTCAGACGCATTTGTTTAGCCCCATCTCGGAAGTTGGATGACATCCACACGACTTTAAATAGCCCGGTCTGCCCACCCATGTACCAGCAATATGAAGTCAAATAATATCATCTGACAAGCTGACCCCGCAGCAAAATGAACTAACTGAATAAAAAGGAACAGAAAGCTGAAAGAAAGGAACAATGAAGGGTACTAATTGGGCTGGCCCAATCGGGCCGAATGAGAGCCAGGGGACGCCCGGGTCCCTGCTATGAGAGGGTTCAGATAAGGAGAAACTTCCTTGCAACCCCAACCGGCCAACCGTGGCTGCTCAAATGGGCCGGGCTTTCTCGTTTCATATTGGGCCATTAGGCTTCGTTTCCCGCATATAACTCAACATGGGCTAGGGGCTTCGAAGCCCAAACATATTCCCCATCTGCTTTCGCGGGCTGATTGGTTCTTCTGGTCATTACATGCCGGCTGGCAGATCAGACGGAAATCTGATGTTTCGCTGCAGACTCCGCAGTCGTCGTCACGCAGGCGGTTCACGTTTTCTGTATGGCGCGAAACCTGCGAGGAGCCGCCGTAGTGACCCACGGTCGTCGCCGGCGTCCAGGATCGACGCACCAGCCCGTTCAACAGTAGTACTACGCCTCGGTAGCATGAACCAGAAACGGATAAACGGATATCCTGGCCGATTCTTGGACTTCTCTTTCGGATATATCATCCTCGGCGACTCTGTCGAAGAATGTTTTCTTACTAGTCTCTGATCGAGGATATTATGTGCAAAGGCTCTTCTGGAGATGACGATGAATTTGTTTGATACGAGAATAATCATAGCTGAAGTTGGTTACGTACATTTACAATATCTGCGCTGCCTCTGTTTTCAGGGGGGGGAGCCATGAGTTGATCTGTAGAACTCAGGAGCATTTCTTCGAAGAACTCTAGCGAGGAGCTTCATGCACGTAGGGAGTAGTAGGGTCACAGCAGACGAGTGATGTGCTTCGCCACACAAAGAGCATGCACTGTTTTGACACTATATGCCGACGCATTATTCTCACCACGTGTATGCGTTAATTAGTGCATTAAGCCCACGAAATATCATGCTAACCTTGGCCTCTCGAGGCACCGCGAGAGCCAACATTTCTCCGACGGGGCAGGCCATGCAGCTTACTCCCCTCTACTGTTACCGGTCGCTCTCAGTATACGTAACATGCATCGGCTTACGTACACAGTTACACCGAAACCAGCCAAAACTAGCTAGCCTACCGTTCAAACGATCGACACACCGACCAAGACCTCACCATGCGTGCATGATTCAAGCTTGAGTTCTTATAGTAATAAGTAATAGTAATAGAGATATGTATAAGCATTTGCATCGTCGTTTTTAGCTGTTTCCGCTGGTTTCTCAAACCGGTAAATTCCCTAATTCATCCCAAGGGATTGGGTTGGTTTAAACGGGTTGATACCACATTTTGACTGTCAGACCTCTTCAGTCAGTAGAGAGCTAGTCTGCCGTAAAGGTCGGAATCCATTGTTGACATCGTCGAGTGTCGACGCATCGCTGCCATTGTCGAGCTCCCCAGGTCATTGGCGTCATTGTTTGAGCGCTGACGTGCAGACTTATGCTACCGTTGGCGGGCGGCGGTGTTACCCCAATGGTGATGACTACAACACTGGAGTATAGTTGTAGTCAGCGGTAACCAGCGGCGGACGCAGGAAAAAATTCGAGGGTGGGCACACTCCAATTTTTTTTGGCAAATGACAATAGAAACAACAAATTGATTCATGACAATGTAGATTAATACATCTTTCTCAAAGTTGTGTGATTCCAATGCAAAATAGTTCGAACACGTACATAAAGTATTACGTGATAAAATATAGCATAAATTGAAGATTACATCACTATGATTTTTTTGTAACTCTACGTCCTCGCATTGCCATGAAAGTTTCAACAATTTCATCATCACTTACTTTCAAGAACATTTCTCGCTCCACCAATGTCACTAAGCAATGGTTCAAGAGCTTATTACCCATGCTATTTATCATCTTATTCTTCACAAAAACTCATGGAAGAAAATATTCTTTCAACACTCGCCGTTGTCAATTGGTTGCTAGTTGGAGACAAGAAATTGTCAATTTACACAATGCATAGAAAATTGGGGCTTATTCTTATTCGGTTGGGGGCTTGGGGAAAATGAAAATCCATTAGTAAAAATGATAAACCTACTACAAATTAATGTATCAATGAAAACTGAGGGCAAATGGGCAGGAATGTGTTATACCTTGGGGCTTGCGCGACGCCGCGACGGGCGTCCGACGGGCGACGGCGGCGCGGCTTTGTGGTAATGTGGCGGCGGGCGCCTGGCGGCCGGCGAGCGGGGCGACTGGGCAGGGGCGGGCGGCGGCGGGCGTCTCGGGGAGTCGGCCGGCGGCGGAGACGCAAGAGTGGGGGCGGGACGGCGGCGGCCGGGGGCGGCGCAGGCCGGCAGGGCCTAGCCGGCTAGGTCGTCGCCATGGCAGACTCCAGACTCTCCTCTAGATCGATTCGCTAAACAGCTTCTCGTCCAAAGACAAAGAACAGGCTAGGGCTGAAAAACAAAATGGGCCAAGAGTCCAAATTGGGCCTAATCTGCTTCATATCTGAAGGGGTCCGTTTTTTTATCAAAATTCTGGGTGGGCCGCTGCCCACCCTGCCCACCCTCTGCGTCCGCCAATGGCGGTAACCACTTACCAGTGACGTGCCCGTTGTAGCGCACATCAATGGTAACCTAATACCAGTGGTGCACCTATTGTTCCGCACATAACCACGCCGTTACCGTCATCCGGGCCGTCATGCTTGAGCTCCCCCCGGGTCGTCGAACACCGCTATCGTCAACGAGCTCCCCCAGGCCGTCTCCGTCGTCGAACGCCGCCGCGCTACTGGTGCGGTGTGGGTTGGGATCTCGGTTTTTGGACAGAGACGGAGCTACGTTCAACTGGTGGGGTGTGTGGGGCAGTACACCCATTTACCCTTCAAAGCTAGCCCAATCATAGTATTTTATTTATCCCTGTAAACCCAATTACGTCCCCACACAATCATTCCAAGCTCAGACACTGGCTTTGAAACAAAATTAGGCAGAGCCCTGTAGGCGTGTGCGTGTACATGTCCCTTAACCCCGGCCACGTCCTCAATCTCCGCCATAAAAATTAGGCGGAACTTCTCTGGTGTACCAACCGGTCTTCGAGTGAGTGACCGATCTACGCTATCCACGCACTCAGCTAGTAGAGCAGCTGAGCCTTGCATTTTCCGCCACCAATTAATTCAGCTTTATGGATGTCTCAAATCTCATGGTAGCCCCATTATTTTTTTATTTTTTATGACATTTTTTAAAAAATATGATTGGTTTGATTGAAGTAGCTAATCACGTATACCACGCGATGGTAGCCCCATTATTAAACGGAACACAGTATAGTACGTGGTCCCTGATTAAGATTAATTAAAGGAAACGGCACACATCACCCAAAAGCAGAACCACGTAGGGTAGCTACGTGTGTTCTCGCTGCCACGTCCCGGTCGACCGGAGGTGCGTGCGCCGGTGGGCTGCTGGCCGGGACTGAACTGTACGAGAGCAACGTCACCTTTGTCGATCAAACGATCACCTGAGCTAATCCTCTCTCCCTCCGTAGGAGTAGTATCTTTGTTACCTTTGGATTTGTTTGTGTTGTAGCCCCAGCTTACCTGTTTTTACTTGCTGAGAACTTATCTCATGTAATGTTGTTATTGTGTCGGTTGTTTTATTTATAAACCGGGGCGAAAGTCTGTTTCGAGAAGAATTACTGACAATTCTGTACGAATAGTACTCTCTTGATCGTATAGATGTTTTAGTTTTCCCTAATTCACATAGCCTATCTATCCGAAAATGAATGTCTTAGATTTATCCAAATACAAATAAATCCTTACAGGAAATACATCAAGATAAATCCATATTAGAGAACTAGACAGCGGCCTAGTGGGAAGGGTTGCAGTGGCACACCATGCGTCCAGAGTTCGACTCCTGTTGGGAGTGAATTTTTGATGCCTCACCCGGGTAGGATTCTACTCTACTATATCAAAAAAATCATGGGTGTTAGTGTCTATGAAATTTATTTTTTTATAGATAAATTCATATTTGTTTAAATGAACACACTTATATTAGTACGGAGAGAGTATATATATATGCACATTAGAAATAGCTAAAATATTATACAGTATTTAGATCCATGCCGTTAGAGTGGCTGGAAGCTGTTTAGATCGTGTTAGACCACCGTTACAAAGAAGGACAGATCCTTGGTGAACCGAATGCTCGATCGATCAAAACCGCGTCTCCGCCGTGCGAGGGCGCCTCCTATCGACCCGCCGGCGAGCGAGTCGATCGACGACGGCTGGCCAAGATTTTTCGTACGCCCTATGGCCTATCTGTCGACTAAACCCAAGTCTCGTACGTCGCATACGAACGCAACAGAAAACTGGCCATAACTGGAAACTGAGCCCGCCCCGATATTTTTGCCTGCAGACTCGGTCGGTGGTTAGCTACGTGCACATTAACGTAAATTAATGACTTAACCAGCTACCGATCTTTTGCTGAATGAATCGAGAACCTTCGCCGGATCACGTCAGAGATCAATTATGCAGGGAAGAAAGGAGCGGAGCAGGCCAGAGATTAGCATTTTTCTGTGGGGTACAACGCACGGTCACGGACGGCCTTTCCACCGCGCCAAAAGGCCCGTGACGCGGTGCACGGTACAAAGACCGCCGTGAGCAGCAGCAGCCTTGGGAATGCCTTGCTATATTTCTGTGAGCACGACGTGGCAATAATTGGGGTCGTGACGTACGAGTATTTGTGGCCTGACGAAGACGTCTGGATACATATATAATTGGTATGTCCACCTTTCTAGTGAGGTGGAGAAAACAAAACTTGACGTAGACGCCAGATTCCGCCGGCCGTCGTTTTCATTTCTTCCTCGCTGACGGCAGCTGGTTAATTTCACAGTGCGGTAGTTGAATTGTGAAAAAAACAGGGGTGGACATTTTTTTGGTGTGGTGAGAGTCGTGGATGTAACATCAGCGGAAACAGCCGCGAAAGACCCGGTCGGTGAAACCCATACTCGTATATGAGTTAAAATGAATCTTGGATTCATGCTCTCTGCTTAAATAAAGCAGCCGTCCCGCGAACTGTTTTAATATAGAGGAGGAACTTGCTCAGACCAACAAGTCCGCCTGGAACGCCGGGTTTCTTCTCCCAGCTTTATTCAAACACTCTACTCGGACGCAGCATAGACACCGGAAATGCTCGCCAGTATAACTTTTCGAGAAAAGCAATACTCCCATCTAGGGTGTATAGTTTCTGCACGAATATTAAAATATGGGTATTTTGTATAGAGTGGACTCATTTTACTACTGAAAAAATCATGAGAAATGATTTCTTAATAAGCACAAAATTAATACAATCGGTTAAATCCATCTTCTCAGTCTAGGTCTTATTTTTTGATGGGTCAAATTATCCATAAATAGCCAATACACCTTATATTATGAAATTCTTTTCAAAAAATATACATATTATATCAAGAAACGGAGAGAGTACTATTTGTGGGCAGTGGCGCTTTTGGCACCCAGAACAGTATGCTACTAACTTTTTAATCATTTCGAAATGTCAAAAAAGTTCTGTCAAGGTGCCCACCAAGTTGTTTCATATAAACTCAACAGTTTTTGTGTCATGTGTGAAAAGGATAGAATGTGGTGCAAAAGTCTTTTCACGATTTTTTTGTCTTTTTCCACAAACAGCAAGACAACAAAAAACTACATGTTCATCGGAAAACTTGGTGTGCGTACATAGAATGTCGAGGCGTACGCTTCTAATTCACTACGGGAATGAGGAGCTATGTTGACAGCCGGCAGCTACAACGACGGCCAAATAGCAGGGCAAAAAAAATGTCGGCATTACCGTCGACATAGCTCTTTCCCCCATTTACATTCGATTTTTTTACTTATACTTTTACTTACTCGTAATAAATTTCATATTTGACACATAGGTGTGTCATGCTATGGAAAACATCGGAAAACGTACATAGTTGTTCTAGCGAAAATACATTGTTTAATTCTACCACTTCTACTAGGAGTAGCCGGAGTAGCCTTTTTAGTGCTAGCTGAACGTACCGAACCGAGTTTTCAAATTATTTATAGAAATATCATTTTTATTTTAAGTGTAAAAATGACATTTTTATGAAGTAGGCAAGAACAATATGATGTAAAATAGCACCCATCTAATTTTCACAAAGAGTAGTCCATATTTGATGGATAATCCCCCAATATTAGGATTTTTCTCGATTTCAACCTAATTTATCTTGTTTAAATTCCAAACGTAATTCAAATTTAAACTACAAGTGTGTGATAGTTTGCTCTGAAATTTTTACAAAAGTCATTTTAAGGTACACAACTAGCGGTTACATCATAGAACCGTCGATAGTTTTAAAAAAATCGACGACTTTCGGTGAATAGCCATGGTAGCCATTTTAACATTTTTCAAAACAAATCAAAGAAAAATAAAAAAATACTCAAAAAAATAAACGCTTTGGCATGGAGTCCTTCTATGTATACTAGTTTCTAGGAAAAATTATAAAACTGAGTTTCGACAAACTTTTTAGAGAAAACTTCACAAAAGGGTTAATCATCTATAAACATGTATAAGTTTCAACCCAGATGGTCAAAGATATGGTCATTAACGTGTCACGGTATGTGAAAGAGTCCTCTTGTTTGGCACATATATAGGTATGCCATGGTATGGCACATAGGTATGCCATGGTATGGGACATAGGTATGCCATGGTTGGGACGCGCTGATGCTTTTATCCTAATTCCCAATGGACATTTGGTATCTTCCGGAATGAAAGTATGATAGACTATAAGAAGTTGTACACCATGGTGCCCTGCTTAGTTCGAGACAGATCGGCATATTGTGAGACAAACCATTCATAATCAACCAAGTCTTTAGCTAGAACCTTGTGCTTTATAATTCTATCACCAGTGGTTTACTTGGGTGTAAGTAACGTAAAAAAAATTGGTGCTAAGAAGTATGCATTTTTTTACAATGTGCTCCTGTTTTAACTTACCCAATTCCATAGATGAGATTTCATCTTCAGGAAGAGGATTTCCTTGAACAGCGGAGTCTGTATCTGTGTAGCAACAGTCGGATCTGCTAATGTATTGGTACATATGAATACGCCCACATGCTGTAATAGCCGCAGGGATTTGAACTGCTGTGTTAGTAGAAAGATTCCAGTCAGATGAGTTGTCAACATGTCATGTTTTGCTATTATAACTGACCATATAGTAATGATCGCTTAGCATGTCACCAGAGATAAAATTAGAGTTCTGTATCAAATACTCATATCGTTCCTTTTTACATACCTCCATTATAGTACTTTCTAGATTTATACCCGATCTACCGAATAGGTATAGCGAGTTGATGCGGGTCGTTTTTAACGCCGAGTCTGTGAACCGGTTGGGGCCGCCGGTGGAGCAGCTCACAATTCATGCGTCAACCCAAACGAAGTTACCTAGAAACTTCGTGCTCCCGTAGTGTCAATAAGAGATAAATGTGGTTCATCACTGGAGGAGTACTAACACCATTTGCACAATGCATGCCGGCGCATATTTATTGTGTCCACGTACTTGCGCTGTCACAGTGTGCGTTATTACATTAAGGAACGAAATATCTCGCTAACCTCGACCTCTGAAAACACCGAGAGCCATTGTTTGTCCGAGAGGTCAGATTATTTACGAAATATCAGGCCATGCAACTTACCCCATTCGTCTATTGAATTACGCACAGCTACACTACACATAACTAGCTAAATGACCGTGCGTTGCAACGGGTTTAAAACTAATCAATACAATGTTCACAATTTGTTTTTGGCCATGCTTAATAATGGATACAGAATTTAGAGAATCGTAAGCTCCAAATTCAGGTATCGACCAATGCAAAATAATTATTGTATATGTTAATCAAATATTCAATTTTCAAGCAAATAATGTTGAGTTCAAATAATTTGAACCTCGTCACCAAATCATGTAAATAACCGAACGTTCTAACTCAATCCATTATCAAAATTAGTCAGTCTATAAAGTTGGTAGATAGCTTTGTAGAACATGAACAAAACACTTCTGCAACACGGCTGGTTAACAGGATACTCATAACATCTATGATACTTCTTGGAGAACGGCACATCTGTATTATCATTAAAAATTAAAACATGCTCAAGAAGTAGTCTTGTCATCATCTTAGCTCTGCTCCCTAATCTATAGTTTGTTTTTCTACAAATTTACATCATCAAACCTTACTGTTAGGAGACGGATTTCATCATCAGAATATGGCCTTGCAGTCCACAAAACATCTGTAGAACCATTCGTCACAACTATATATACCATCCAAATGATTTAGTTAGATTCCCAGTCTTCCGTGACTTCATCAAGCTAACGATTGTTCACAATACATTCACACGTGTATCCTGTAAAACATTTCAATGGAGTGCATGAGTAATATCAAATTATATTTAGCTTCTAATATCCTCCTTGAAACAGGCTAGTTTAGCTTCTAATACAAATATTCATTGCTCAGATTCTGATAAATCCAACCTTATTCATTAACCAAAAAAGGCTTCCAAGGCAGCAAGGCCTACATAGATATAACCGGATGCACAATGTAATTGATTTATCATTTATCCATGTTTGAAATTTTACATGAAAATAATCATTTTTATGACTTCGGCAGTCACGAATAATTGTATTTTAAGGAGTTAAGCCAAGCTTGTTTGGATGCAGTAAGAAGTTCAAATAGGAGCTTGCCTATGGTTATCCATAGGGTAAACAACTCCTACTCCAGTTTTCAATCATGGGTATATATTTTCAATGGGTTTTTTGCCGTACATGTTCTCTTGTAAAATAAAAAACCTTTTAAATTTCATAAGAATTGTGTTGCATGGAGGATATGGTTAATTCAATTCACAACAGTAATCATCAAAGTTTTCAAGGAGATCCTAATCTGTTGTATGAAGTAGGTATGCAAACAAACAAGGGCTTTGAGCTTTATAGTAATACACATGCCAAGGTCGGAGACGTGACCGTGTGAGAGGCGGCCAGCCGCATGTAGTCGAAGATAGTAATGCATTTTTTAATTTTAACAAGCTTGCAAGAGTCGAATCATATCCCTCTAGCTTGTGGAGCCGGAGAAGTGCTTCTGATCTGAAGGCACGATGTTGCATGAAAACGAAGCCTGTCTAAATTCTACCATGAACCAACATTGTAAATTACCCCCTTTCCATTTCCAACACTTTTAAAGTGAGAAAATGCAAATGAGGGAAGATGGTTTTACCAATTTAGAGGAGTCGGCTCCCGCCGCCATCCGCTTCCCACAATGCGCTCTTCCAATCTCCAATTCTCCTAGCATCTGTGTTTCTTCCTAGATGCATCTTCACATCCTGCAGCTTTTCCCAATCCGCAGGTTCGGACTCGTGAAAGTGCATCCTCGCCTTTTCAGTCATTCTCAGCCTACAAGAATGGAAACAACCATCATTGAAATGTTCTAGAATCGGGACAATGGCCTGCTCTGTAACAGAATTAGGATTAAATTTGACATCCATCAGCATTGTGTGGTCAAAATCAACTGTACCTACAGAGCAAGCTTACAAAACAATACAGCTAAGCAACCCCTTTCATCAGCATTCTGTGATTGGAACCACTTTAACATCCAATTTGCTTACATGTATCAGGGTGACATATACGCACATTCTAGGATGCAATGGCCTGAAATTCCAGAGGGAAATGCAATGGCATGAGTTCTATCAGGATGACATATACGCACATTATAGGAAAATATAATCATGCATGCAAAAATTTAAAGAAATCACCATATCATCAGTGTGTTACCTGGGAGATAGAAAGGGATCCATGCTTTGAGGAAAACCAAAGCACAAAAAATACAAGAAGGGATAAGCTGAAGAACCTGTGTATCAAAACCAAAGCCTGAAATTCCAGGTATCGAAGATAGCTTGTGTCAGTGAAGGGAAAATGATTGGCGGACAAATTCCCGATCATAAATCATCACAAAATATTTATATAAAAATGGGGAATCGTCAAAAGGAAAAGAGCAGAAGCATATTCTTAAAATTGACTTCTAGCCTAGCCAAAATAGCTAAACCACATGACAAGAGAGGTCACTACAAATATAACTTCTCTGCTACATAGAAATATCCAGCAGAAGCAAACGCAAATTATTCCTACTCGTTTAAAAAAAAGACAACTGCAGCAAGATCAATCCAAATAATGCCAAGATCCGGCAGACCAAAGGACTTTGGTTACCCAAAACAATCCATGTACAGCTAGAATCGCACCCAAGACACGGATTGCAGTCCGAACGAAAGTCTAAACTTACTGCAGGAAAACATTAACCAACACTAAAATCTGATTACCGAGAAGTTTGTATTGGACATCTGTACCGTAAGCTCTACGTGTACATGGCAGAGGAGTGAATTTGATCATACCCTGGTCTTGGGGATGGAGCGGAGGGAGAACACGAGGGAGGCGACGGGGGCGGCGAGCACTGTGAGCACGATCGAGCCGGCGAAGAGGCCCGGGAGGGCGCCAATCAACCAGTTGCGGAGGCGGGGCGAAAGGACGACGAGGGGAGCAGGGGCCAGGGAGGCGGATCCGTTTATGTGGGGCATCGCCGGCGGCAAACCCTAGCGCTCGCGTGGCTTTCTTCTCACCGTGCGGTATTGAAAAAAAATTAGGGGGGACGCTATGGCCGGCGTTGACTGAGCTGGCCCACAAGTCGGCGCGTGAGAGATCGGGAGAGGAGGCAGAAATTTTCACTTTCCGGTCGAACCATACGTACGTACTTCCATTTAATAGTAAAGATAAGCCAAAACTATATACTATACCTAATTAACGTAGTCCACTATGCATGCGTGCATGATTCGAGGTCGATTCATTATTGTACAATAATGAAGATATACACACGCATCCTGCCACGTCTACGATTTCAACCGTAAAACAAGGCAGAGAGCTCCCAAGCGCTTAGATAGGGTACCAACCGGCCGGTGCAGTGCGTGAGTGATGGGGCTGTCCACGCAAACCGCCACGCACTCGGCTAGAGCAGCAGAGCCTCCCGTTCAATCGCTGCCTATAACAGCCACGAGCTCTCAAATCCGATGGTAGCTAGCCTCACGAAAAGGGTCACGGACCGTACGTACGGGTGGTCCTTGATAATAATAAGCTCTCTGATTTGATTAAACGGCACACATCAACCAAAATCAGAACCACGTAGGCGTAGTACGTATGTCTCGCTGCCACGTCCTGGTCGGAGGTGCGTCCGCCGGTGGCCGGCCGGACCGTACGACAACAACATATTTAAGGCCATCTCCCAAGCCGGGGCAGTGAGTTGCGTTGTGTCGCTGCCAGCTGGGCCTAGGGTGGACATCGAACTAACATTTTGACGCAGCTAAACCTAAATTTAAAACAAAAATGGGTCTCGGCGGTGCAGACAATCCAGGTAGAGAAGGATGCGTCACGTCATTAAAGTTACCTTTAACCGTTGATCGATCACCTAATCTATGGATCGATCGAGCATGCCGGAGGTGGCGTGAAACCGTATGTGGAGTGTTGTCAACCTGTTCTGGTTTCTGGAATGGGCGTGGGAGCCGCCGGTCCAAAAAAAAAGGGAGTTAACTTAACACCTCTTATTGCTATATATTGGTTCTAAGCCTAACTACCGAGAATATAATGTTTGCTTATATTCAGAAACTACCGGATCTGCGCCATAAAACTAGAAGGGTACACCATAGCTCGCTAGTGTGTACCGGCCCGTGCAGTGAGTGAGTGGTCGATGCAGCACGCTCTCTCAGCTAGTAGAGCGGTAGAGCCATCCGTTTTGTCGCTGCTCAGCAACCAACATATCCAGCGTCATCGACATGCACGGTACTCGGTGGTCATAAACTCTTTGATTAAACGGCACACATTAACAAAATCTAAAAGGTGCGTGTGCTCTCGCTGCCACGTCCTGGTCGGAGCTGCGATGCGTCCAACCACGCTCATTCCCTCCACGGGCACCCCACGCATCTCCCACACGATGGCCTCATGTGGTGCGTACGACCGCCCCAACCTCGCTCATTCCCTCCACCGCCCGGCACGCGGCACGCAATTTACGCTGCCAATGTACTTGCAATGCACGAGCAATCTATACACAAGCAGTGCACAAACAACATATGCACGAAGCAGTGCACAAGCACATGTGCTTGTGAATCTAACCCTAACCAAATCCTTGATAAAATGTACGTACCGCTGAATTGTGCTAGTGGTGGCCGCGGAGCCGGGGTTGAGGACGAAGACACCGGAGGCGGCGGCCGAGGAGCCGGGGTCGAGAAAGAACCGGGGATGCACCTACCGGCGGTGCGAGCATAGACTCCATTAGGCTAAGCGTTGACGACGTCCCCATAGGTTTAGCTGCGGGATCGGCCGTCAATGTCTCGGGCATCGATGCGGCCGCCGTTGCCGCTGACGATCATAGCCGCGGGCGGCAGACGGAGGAGGGCGTATGGAAGATCCGCCGCAACTCCGTCTCAGACAGATCTCTCGAGAATAGGTTCGAGACCCACCGGGACTGCGCGGCCCTGCCACGCAGCCGACGCATCGGTGGACGAGGATTAGCCATTTGTATGAGCGGTGCTGCTGTGAAGTAGAGGCGAGCGGCGGAGAGGATAAGTCTGAGGCGAGCGGGTTTGGACTGTGAGGGGACCGGGAACTTGGAGTCAAGGGGAAATGTCTCGTCTCCCGCGGGTAGTGGCACGCGGTGGCTCTTCTCAGCCTGGTTCAATGCGGAAACACGGTCTGAGTCAGACAATTAAGGGCTCGTTCGATTCCATGAATTTTATAGGATTTTTAACGAATTTATCCTATAGGATTTTTTCCTACATATGTTGCTTGATTCATAGGGTTAATTTCTATATAAAGTTCTCCCATAGGAATCATAGTAACACATCTCCTAGGAATTCTAACATTCACTCCAACCTTTTTTTTACAATTCATTTTGCTTTATCAAACATGATTATTTTTCTTAAATAATTGTCGTCGTGGTGAACAGACAGATGCCTACGGGTAGGCTAATTTGTGGGGCCGGATGGACGCTAGAGGATTCGGAGAGGGATAGCGCGCTAAGTAACACACACGAATAAACACAACCGACACGGGGACACAAGGATTTACCCTGCTTCGGGGCTCTCGTGAGGAGATAAAACCCCTACTGCAGCATCTATCCTATTGGGTATATTTCTCACTGGTACCCGCGCGATACAAATGCTCCATGAGCCGAGCTAGACGTGCCTCTAAGAGGTCTTGGTGAGCAAATGGAAAGGAGGGAAATGAGGAGCCCGTGGTGGCCGTGGCTTGAGCTCTCCCCCTGGTGCTCTTTATATAGAGGGAGCCCAGGGGACAAGGGGTGGCCCGCATGACACAGCACACACACTATTCATGATGTGACTACTGGGGTCTTGTCAGCACTATTCACTATGTCATGCAGTTGTACTCTCGTCACATCAGGGGATGGGCTTGGCATGTCTTGTCTGTCCTTTGTCCTGTAGCGCTTGGCATGACATCTTCTCCGCATAACCCGGCATGGATATGCCGGATAACTTGGCGACTCCTCTCCTGGGCAACCCGGCATGGATATGCCGGATTCCACCTCTCAACCCGGCGTGGGTATGCCGGATAATCTTCTTCTCCCGAGACCCGACATGGTTATGCCGGATTACCCTTCATAAACCGTTCTTCCTGCACATAAGAATAAAACAATGCATACCGACATAGATATGTCGGGTACAATATGGTTAAGTTGGTTAGAGTATGTCGGGCTGCACCAATATCATATCCCGGTCCCTTCCGACCCGGGCATGTGTCGGTCAGCAAGTATGTCGGTTCCGTCTTGGACGTAGATTTTACCATATCTTTACCCTACCCGGGGGTAGCCCCCCGACACTAGTCCCCGAGGCTGCGGGGGACTCGCAGAGTCGCGCGCAGACTTAGAAGAAATAATAACACCACCATCTTTACCTACTCCACCGTGTACCTGCAAAAATACAATCATATGCCGGTGCCTTAGCCGCTCTGGGCATTTTACCGACATAGATGTCTTCGGCCACTGCCGGCTTGACATAAACATACCTCACATGCCGGTTTTTAGCCACTCTGGGCGTATACCGATACGGACGTCTCATGTGCCGGCCTTTAGCCACTCTGGGCGTATACCGACACAGAGTCTCATGTGCCGGCTTTTAGCCACTCTGGGCGTATACCGACACAGACGCCTCCAACCTCTGCTGATGTGACATAAGTGTATCTCGGGTGTCTCGATATCTCGGCCACTCTGGGCATATCACACATGTCTCGGTATCTCGGCCACTCTGGGCATATCACACATGTCTCGGTACCTCGGCCACTCTGGGCAAATCACACATCTCATTTCACAAACCAACATGAACGATGACCGGGGATACAGGATGATGCCACGATACTATGGCGAACCGAAATAAACGGCGATCTGGAGATACGGAACGATGCCGCGATACATTGGCGAACTGACAAAAGTGACAACCGGGAAATGATAGGCCATTTATAACTCGGCAAGCCGATACCAAAGACTATCCGACATGAGCAACAACCTGGTATGATATGCCGTTTATAATTCGGCATGCCGATACCAAAAGACCATATGCAACATATCTTGAGACAATAGCAATTATAAGATGGATCCGAGATAACCGTCATAACCAAGATTTCCGACATGAGTATTCTCCCGATAAGACCGATTCCACCTTTCAACGTCAGTTCATGCATGCATATATAATGAATTTTCAACGGGAGCAACAACTTTATTTAACATGCCAAATTAAATCTTACCGACATAAGTGGCGATACGGTATAATAGGTCATTTATAACTCGGTAAACCGACATCAAAGATAGTCGAGGATACACTTTCAGGCCATAATAAATATACGATCGATCCGAGATAACCGACATAACAACCAAGATAACCAAGATAATCAATCCCTTTGACATGAATATCCTCTCGGTAAAACCGACATCACCTTTCAACGTTAGTCCAGGCATGCATGTGCAATAAATATTGAACAGGAGCGACTGCTCTGTTTAACAGGTCAAACTGACTTTAACTTAAATACAGAAATTACGACGAGTTGCAAATCTACGCAGTAGGGTGCAGACTCGGTCTTCACCGAGTCCCCGAGTTACATTAGAGATCTAGCAGAAAGAATAGAACGCACTGGCGGGCTAATCCCCGGGTCAAGACATCTTGCTCCGGGGAAAACACACAGACAACATACGCCGAATTACTTTTTTGACCGTGCCCCCTAGTATGTTTTCATGTTTACTATACTCTACAACCTCTGCTCTTGACTACCACTCTAGGCGTTCGTCAGTCGAGTCACAAGATCATCTCGGATAGCATACATTACTTGAACTTTGAAACAAGGTTGAAAGTTTATTCGGCACATGGGCAACATATAAAAAATACACAAGGCAGCCCCCGAGTTTCACTTTGAGACGCCGGCATACAAACGATACAGAAAGAAAACAAGCACAGAGATAACAGGGCAGTCCCCGAGTCCATCTCGGAGTGCCGACATACAGGCAATACAGAAACGACTGAGATAAAACACAAAAGTAAACACGGGGCAGTCCCCGAGTTCATCCCGGGGTGCCGACATGCAAATATCTCGGAACAAACAGACATAAACCACATGCATACAGATAAACTGATTTCCGAGCTGCTCTACCGACTTAGGATGAAAAGCATAACTGACCGGTGAGCCAGTCCCCGGGTCAAGACATCTTGCCCCGGGGGAAAAATATACAGATAACATAACATGGCAGTCCCCGGGTTACGACCTCCCGCTCCCGGGTAAACAGCTAAATTAGGCACGAAGGGGCAGTCCCCGAGTTACTCTCAATACTGGCCAATTGCATGATACAGACGAAGATACTCACGGAGCATTGGTGCGGTCGGGATCGACGGAGCCGACATGACCCGGGCAACTGTCGGGGAGTTACCCGGAATCTGTCGACGGCGAGCGCTGGTGTAGGTCGGAACGGCCTCTGCGTGCGGCAGCGAGTCAGAGCGTGGGGACCATGATGATGTCGAGTCCCCGAGTTTATGAAGAAGGTCCCGTCCGAAATTAGTCCAGCAAGCGCCACTGATGCCCCACGGTGGGCGCCAACTGTCGTCGTGGTGAACAGACAGATGCCTACGGGTAGACTAATTTGTGGGGCCGGATGGACGCTAGAGGATTCGTGGAGGGATAGCGCGCTAAGTAGCACACACGAATAAACACAACCGACACGGGGACACAAGGATTTACCCTGCTTCGGGGCTCTCGTGAGGAGATAAAACCCCTACTGCAGCATCTATCCTATTGGGTATATTTCTCACTGGTACCCGCGCGATACAAATGCTCCATGAGCCAAGCTAGACGTGCCTCTAAGAGGTCTTGGTGAGCAAATGGAAAGGGGGGAAATGAGGAGCCCGTGGTGGCCGTGGCTTGAGCTCTCCCCCTGGTGCTCTTTATATAGAGGGAGCCCAGGGGACAAGGGGTGACCCGCATGACACAGCACACACACTATTCATGATGTGACTACTCGGGTCTTGTCAGCACTATTCACTATGTCATGCAGTTGTACTCTCGTCACATCAGGGGATGGGCTTGCCATGTCTTGTCTGTCCTTTGTCCTGTAGCGCTTGGCATGGCATCTTCTCCGCATAACCCGGCATGGATATGCCGGATAACTTGGCGACTCCTCTCCTGGGCAACCCGGCATGGATATGCCGGATTCCACCTCAACCCGGCGTGGGTATGCCGGATAATCTTCTTCTCCCGAGACCCGACATGGTTATGCCGGATTACCCTTCATAAACCGTTCTTCCTGCACATAAGAATAAAACAATGCATACCGACATAGATATGTCGGGTAAAATATGGTTAACTTGGTTAGAGTATGTCGGGTTGCACCAATATCATATCCCGGTCCCTTCCGACCCGGGCATGTGTCGGTCAGCAAGTATGTCGGTTCCGTCTTGGACGTAGATTTTACCATATCTTTACCCTACCCGGGGTAGCCCCCCGACAATAATACAGTTAGACATGACCTTCCAATCCTATAAATATCTTATTCCTACATTTTTCCTATCTTATGAATCAAACGAGCCATAAATAAACAATTTTTACACCCTCGAAAACAGGTTATGAGTTAGCTAAATTTGGTAGATTAAGTAGTCGCACTGCTGTATGGCTTGGGTCCGGGCCAGAGTCTATTCTGGATACACTGTTAAGGGATTGTAACAACTCTATTACTCACTCCGTTCCAAAATAAGTGTCTCAGCTTTGATTAAAAAAATGGATATATGTAGACATAAAACATGTCTACATACATACACTTTATATCAAAGTTGAGACACTTAATTTGGAACGGAGTGAGTATCATTTAATACAATACTTTACCCCGCAAAAGAAAAAAAAGTACTCGGTGAACTACCAAACACCCTAGTTTTAAAAACCGGACCGGACCGGCGGTCCGACCGGAATAAACCTGAACCGACACCCTGTCCGGGTTTTTAAGCGCAAAAGACCGAGGTATCAAAAAACCGGGAAAAAATAAAAATAATAAGGAAATTTCAGCAGGATTCGAACCTGAGACCTGAAGCTTTGCACCAAACCGCCCGCCGTAGCATACTACCACCTGCTCCACTGTCCGTTTGTGTTACAGTATAGAATTAAACACTTTATAAACGTTTTGGCAATGATTTTTCCCCAAATTAGCTTAATTATTTATTAAATTTCCCGGTTTTCTGTCGCTATCGAACCAAGTGAACCAACGGCTGGACCGGTGAACCAATGAACCAGCCACCTCACCGGTTCAATGACCGGTCCGGTTTTTAAAACTAGGCCAAACACCAGCGTACCAACCGGTGCAGTGAGTGAGTGATGCGGCTGTCCACGCACTCAGCTAGAGCAGTAGAGGCTTCCGTTCCATCGCTGTCTAACAGCCACACAATCTAGCTAGATGTAACAATGTCTAAAATCTTATGGTACTGTAGCCAACCAATAAAACAGGACACGTACGTACCGTACGGGTGGTCCTCTCTAAATAAAGGATACACATCCGTCAAAAGCATAGCCACGTAGGGTACTACACTACTAGTGTACGTACTGTACGTCCTGGTCGGAGGTGCGTGCGCCGGTGGATCCACCTTCATTTTGGTGATCGAACAAATCCGCCGATGGAGCAGTCTGTGGCGCCAAAACCCTATAGGTGGACGTCGTTCGATTTTCTCAACTGACCCGCCGCCAAGATTAACTAGAGTTCCTTCAGATTATGAGAGCCACACTGAAAATTTCCCTCCATACCTAAACTGAAAAAATCGCCCGAATGAAAAATCATGCATTTGGTCCGCCGCAGAAAACATGAGCGATGCCCGCCGCGGCCGCCGGCGTCCTAGCTAGTACTAGTAGATTTTTCATGGACGAGTGCATGTGGCTTATTTATCACGTTGTCACATCGATCGATCGACTTAACCCAAGGATCGTCGTCTACCTTTGGAACAGAAAGCTAGCCACAAATGGAAACAGAGCCCGCCCGATATTTTGCCTGCAGACGCGGTGGTCGGTCTCTACGTTGCATACTGATGTAACATTTTTTTTGTTTGGCTGATAATGGCAAAAACGTAAGGCCGGTGCGTCTGCTAGCCAGTACCGTTTGTTCCTCCTGGCCGGTTCGAGGAAATAAAAAACCCCAATTTCACGGGAACAACAATCAGGCTCCGTGACGTGGCTTCTATTCACGGCCGGCCTTCCGTGCCAAAAGCCTCATGCAGCGCCCGTGACGCGGTGCACGGTACAAAGATTGCGGTGCACAGCAGCTTGGGAACGCCTAGCTAGCTTGCTACAGTACTACTCCGTATATTTGTACGTCGACATAATTGGGGTGGTGACGTAGGAGTATTTGTGGTCGGAATTCCTTTGTGGTTTGACGTAGGAGTATTTGTACGCCGGCACGTCATTTTCGTTAGTTCCCAGATGATGGCAGCCGATTAATTTCCACGGTGCGGCAGCTAATTGAACCGTAAGAAAATGGTGGACTTTTCGGAGGGCTGAAGAAGAAAAAGATGAATTTTGAAGTGCACGTGGTGAGTCGTTGACGTAACGCCAAACGGAAACAGGCGCGAAAAATCCGTTGAAACGGATCGACGCTCCTCCATTGAGCTGAAAAATGGATCTTGGATTCATGCTCTGCTTGAATAAATTAAGCAGCCGTCTGTCTGACCATCGAACTATTCCTTTCCCGCCAAATAGTGGAGGATCGAGCTTGTTCAGAGTTCAGACCAAGAAGTCTGCCCCCCCCCCCCCCCCCCCCCCCCCCCCCCGACACCGGATTCCGTCTCCCGGTTTTATTCAAACATTTTACTCGGATTAACTGTGGAAATGGTCTAATATTCTGGAGAAAAAGAGATATCGAGGTGTGTAACCACGAAGAGCGAGTATATTCAGTGTAATTCACTAATTTGGTACTCCTACAAACTACCTAGGTGTGTAACCACGGAGAGAAAGTATCTTCAGTGTAATTTAGTACAAATTACCCAGGCGTAAGACCTGTTCAATAATTCCCGTCAACATCAACTGTGACCAACAGCTACTGTCCAGTGATGATCAAACAAAGGCAGCTAACTAAGTAAGCCCGTCTGATTTGACGAAACTCCGGCTAGACCGGAAGCTGCAATATAGTAATTCGTCAAGTCTTCGCCCAGTTGTACACTATGGCAAAATGCAAACGCGTATCACGTGTTCAGGCACCCGAACAAACCAGTCACTGTCAGCGATGAAATTAGGAAGACAAATATTCTATCTTTTCTACGTTTGTAGTTTTTATTTTGAACTCTATATCAGATGAGCTTTCTTTGGAAGGTATTGAGAAAATAAAGAAAAATACTTAACAAACCGGTAACTATTTTGAAAAACTTCTAATACCTATCGGTTCTACAAAGAGAACTAACAAAAGAAGTATCGGACTGCACTACTAACCTTTTGACACTTAGTTAATAATAATTTTTAAGATCTTGTAATATGATCATCTAAAGTTGGTTAAAAGGATTCCTTGTTGAGGATACTACAACTTACTTTCTTGACCATGTGTGATGTGTTCGGTAAATTTCATGATCTTAACAATACTCAGTTCGTTTCTAAATATATATAGGGTGTATAGTTTTCTGCACGGATATTAAGAGCAACGTATTTGTACATGGTTGACTCATTTTTTTCTGAAAAAAAAGGGCGAGCGATGAGCTATTAATAGGTACAATGAATACAATCTGTTAAATCCCACTTTCGAGACTAGGTCCCATTTTTTATGGGTCAAATTATTCTTAAATAGCAAATACACCTTATATTATGAATTTTTCTTCATAAAACTATACACCTTATATCATGGAATGGAGGGAGTATTATATATGGGCCAATAATTATGCACCCGCAGTCGCCCTTGCTAACATTAAGATATCATCATCTAGATTTCCCTCAAAAAATTAGATATCATTATCGATATTATCCTCTCAAAGCCAAGTTCATGTTGTTCTTTAGGATTTCGTATCTACTCCGTTTGACTATTTTCAACAAAGACATAGGTCAACGTGTGGCTGCATGTCAGTGTCCACCATAAACATGCATTTCACGTGGACTGGAGAAAGCTGCCATTTTCTCTTGAAAAGGACATACATTTACGTACAGTACTCCCTCTATACATCCACTTTCTATTAAAATTGAGATACTTATTTTGGGACGGAGGGAGTACATTGTTTCTCCCAAATTAATGCATGAAAATCTTCTAGCACTACATCTCACAAGTCACGCGTCAACCGGTCAACCCAAACATAGTCACCTGGAAAGTTCCTACAGCACTCTGCAACACTAATTAGCTTGGTCGGCCTTTAATTCAAACAGCAACAGCGCACGCTATGCGGTAATGTACGTAGTACGGTACTTTCAACAACCGTACACGCGCTCAGCTCGTACCACGCGAACAATGCGTGAAATGTCATTGCTCTCGTTCCCTTCCGCATCGGCACGGGAGCAAGCCCTAGCCGCCACTGGTTCTCGGTGCTCTTCCTCACCTCTCTCACTCCTCGCCGCCGCCTGACGGTGCTGTCGGCCAAAGGCTGGGCGTCTGACGGGGTGTAAACCCGACAAATCTCTCGGTTAGGCACCTTGGGTTTCGTATATAGAGAGAAATATGGCGGCTGGTGGTTCCGGACGGCTGACAAGCAAAGAGTTTACCCAGGTTCGGCCCCTCATGGTGAGGTAAAGACCTACTCCTGCTTGTCTGATCTGGTATTGATTATGATTACATGGTGGCCGTGATGGCGATTGTGGGGAGACGTGGTCTCGTTAGGGTTTGCTGGCTATTCTTCTGTCTATTGTGGGCGTCTGGCTATTTCTGTCTATCTGTTGGCTTATGTTTTTGTCTACCCCTCCCTGTCTTTATATATGCAGCCAGGGGGGTTTTACACGAGTCCTAGAAGACTACGAACTGAGAGTCCTTGTCTTGTCCTTCAAGTTAGCAGCTTCTTGGGCTTCGCTGGGCCACCCGGTGGGCCTCATCTTCGGTATACGTTATAGTGGGGGTACCCGGAAGGTATACCCACGTCAGCGTCGGTGGCGGCGGGGCCCTCCTTCTCCTTCGTTTAAGACCTTGGCACGGGCCCATGGCTCTGGCTTGGACGCGGCTTCTCTTGCGGCGGCGTGGAGACTTGGCGGTGGCGGGGCGGGTCTGTGGCGGGCCTAGTGGTGTTTCAGGTTGCGGCGCTCCAGGGACCGGCGGACGTCACAGACGACACGGGAGGCGGCCATCGTCAGATTGGGCCAAATATCGCGACCGAGCGGATGACGGGACGGGACAGAGCTGGTTGTGGAGAGGACTGGGGTGGCGCAGCTCTCCGACAGAGACGGTGGTGCTGGCCACTACGGCGGTGCCTCGGCCCAGACCTAGGCTCGTCTGGACCTGATCTGGGTGGGGCTTGCCCAGCTGTCTTACAGGTTTTAGGGGTTCTGTACATCGGAACCCATCCCGATTAAACTAGCCGGTGTAGCAACCGGTGCAGCGACCAGTGAGTGACCGATGCGCACTCAGATGAACTCCTTAATTAATTATTTTTGACACACATCACCCAAATTCAAGCAGACCCACGCACGTAGTACCCTACGTGTGTTCTTGCTGCCACGTCCTGCTCGGAGGTGCATCCCTACGACCTGATCCTTGGGTCGATAGAACTTTTGCGCCAATCTAGCAGGCCGTACGTGGCGCCACCGTCCAGTCCACGTACGGAGAGTAGCCGTTAGATGTGCTGTAAGCTGCTCAGATCATGATAAACCACTGTTTAAGGCCCCGTTTGGAATAAAGGAATTACATAATAATTTTGAAGGATAGGAATCTTACAGAAAAATTTCTTATAGTGCTGTTTGGAACAAACAAATATGAAACTAAGATTCCTATGAAATTCCTATGGGATAGGCAATTCCATAGTAATTTTGGAGGAAAACAAACATCAGGTGAGACCTCATGTTTTAATCTTCCCATGTCTACAATTCGTGTGCTTTTCCTGCGTGACATACAAACGACACTTTGGAAAATTTCCTGTGGTTTTGATTCCTGTAGGAATTCAGAAAACATGACACCTCAATTCCTACGTTCACTAGTAGAAAACAAGGCTTTGGTGAGGCCACATTTGGCACCGGATTGACTGGAACCGGTACTAAAGGGGTATTAGTACCGGTTCCAGAGGCGAGACAGCCCGGCAGTTAATTGCACCGGTTGCGTTGGACCCTTTAGTACCGGTTGGTAATACAAACCGGTACTAAAGGGTTGCATCAGTCGGCTGCAGCGCGCGGCCCCCACGGTCAGACCCTTTAGTACCGGTTTGTATTACCAACCGGTACTAAAGGTTCGGCCTGCAGCGCCCGGCCCCCACGGCCAGACCCTTTAGTACCGGTTTGTAATACAAACCGGTACTAAAGGTTCGGCCTATATTGCCTTCTTCCACCCGACGCACAGCTCCATTTTGCTTTCATTCAAGCTCCAATTTCTTCTCTCTTTGCTCTCCCAAGCTCTAGCACTACTTGATCTCTACAATATTTGTTACGATTGGTAGCACTTACTTATATAAGGGTTAGCAACTTCATCTTCTCTTCCGGCATTTCAATTTTAGCTCATTTTGCTAGTTTAACTCATTTGATTTTTCTAGTGCAAGCAAGGTGTTTGATGAAATGCCTAAGTTAGGGATTTTATTTGTTTTATATGCATTTTGAGCTCAATTTAAAATAAGATTTGTGCCTTTTTATAGTGTCGTCCCCACTTCCTCACCGCCGCCGATCGCCCGCGGCGCCCCGTGACCGACACCACCTCGGTGAGCCTCTCTTTTTTCTTATATTTAAAAAAAATATTAGTTGTATGGTTTAGATGCATAATTATTACTTGTATATTTTTCTTACTTGATAATTGTTTGTTATATATATAGTGTCATGGTTTTGACATCTGTCCACACCGGCTCTCGTCCGCTCTATTATTCGGATGTGGTACGATTGTTTGTTATAACTATATATTTGTTTAATTTCGTGTTTCTAGCAATTAAGTCGACCAACTTAACGTAGATATATTTTTATCTAGGAGGTTGTTGAACCGGAAAATGAACCCGACCCTATTCTCGAGTTTTTTGTAAAAGAAAACGATGATTTGAAAGCAAAACTGAAAAGAAGCGAAGATCTTCGTCTCGAAGAGAAGATGAAATGGGAGTTGAAGATTGCCGACGTCGTTGATGATAACGAGATCAAGATGGAGGCAATGCGCTTGGATCACGAGATCAAGATGAATGCAATACGCTTGAAGCTTAAAAAGATTAGAAAATATGCCATTAGTCAAGAGGCTTGGTATCATTATGCTGTTGGTTCAATAATTACCTTAGTTGCGATTTTGATCGCATTTATCGTTGGATTTAAATTCTTTATCTAGTTATATGTTAGTTTAAATTAATGAATGTTTATGAGAACTATGTATTTGATTTGTTTAAATCCGGTGAATTTGTATTAATGAATTTAGTCATATGATATAGCTGTGGTGTAATGGTTTTAGATATATTTATATAATGCAGATGAATCGACAATGGATGTACGTTGACCGACGCTCTCCGGAGTTCATTAGTGGCCTACAGGAATTTCTCCGTGCGGCTGAGTTAAACAAAAAGAATGGTTTTATGTTTTGTCCATGCGATGAGTGTCGGAATAAGACGAATTAACCTAGCGCAAGAACCCTAAACTTCCACCTGTTCCGGAAAGGCTACATGCCCAATTATTTTTGTTGGACCAAGCACGGAGAAACAGGGGTTATAATGGAGGACAATGAAGAAGATGATGATGACAACTATCCTCTGTTCTCTGAACACGGTGATACTAAAATGGGGGAAGACGAAGCTGAGCATGAGGTCATTGTTGATGATCAGTCTGATGATGATCTTCGTCAGGTTATTCTTGATGAACAGATAATCTGCGGAACTGAAAACGAGTGGTTGAAGTTAGAGCGCATGTTGGAGGACCACAAAAAATTATTGTATCCAACTTGTGAAGATGGCCAGAAAAAGCTGGGTAGCACCCTGGAATTGCTTCAATGGAAGGCAAGGAATGGAGTATCTGACAAGTGATTTGAACAGTTGCTACAAATATTTAAAAAGATGCTTCCAAGGAAAAATGAATTGCCCTCCAGTACGTACGAAGCAAAGAAGATTGTCTGCCCACTAGGATTAGAGGTGCAGAAGATACATGCATGCATCAACGACTGCATCCTCTACCGCGGTGAGAAGTACGAGAATTTGAATGCATGCCCGATATGCGGTGCATTGCGGTATAAGATCAGGTGAGAAGACCCAGGTGATGTTGAGTGCGAGGCCAGCCCCAGGAAGAGGGTTCCTGCCAAGGTGATGTGGTATGCTCCTATAATACCACGGTTGAAACGTTTGTTCCGAAACAAAGAGCATGCCAAGTTGTTGCGATGGCACAAAGAAGACCGTAAGGAAGACGAGATGCTGAGACACCCGGCTGATGGGTCGCAGTGGAGAAAGATTGACAGTGAGTTTCGAGATTTTGCAGCTGACGCAAGGAACTTAAGGTTTGGTCTAAGTACAGATGGCTTGAATCCATTTGGGGAGCAGAGCAGCAGTTATAGCACCTGGCCTGTGACTCTATGTATCTATAATCTTCCTCCTTGGTTGTGCATGAAGAAAAAGTATATCATGATGCCAGTGCTTATCCAAGGCCCGAAGCAACCCGGCAACGACATTGATGTGTATCTGAGACCATTAGTTGACGAACTTTTACAGTTGTGGTCTGACGAAGGTGTACGTGTGTGGGATGAGTATAAACGGGAGGAATTTAACCTACGAGCGTTGCTGTTTGTAACCATCAATGATTGGCCTGCTCTTAGTAACATTTCTGGACAATCAAACAAGGGATACAATGCATGCACGCATTGTTTAGATAAGACTGACAGTATATATTTGTGTAACAAGATTGTGTACATGGGGCATCGTCGATTTCTTGGACCCAAGCATCCCTTAAGGAAGAAAGGCAAACATTACAAAGGTGAGGCAGATCATCGACTGAGGCCTACCCGCCCTTGTAGTTCTGTTATATATGATATGGTTAAGGATTTAAAAGTAATCTTTGGAAAGGGTCCTGGGGGACTACAAGTTCCGAATGACGCAAACAACCACGTATCCATGTGGAAAAAGACATCTATATTTTGGGAGCTGCCCTATTGGATACTGCTAGAAGTTCAATCTGCAATCGACGTGATGCACGTGACAAAGAATATTTGCTGCAACCTGCTTAACTTATTGGGCGTGTATGGGAAGTCGAAAGAAGGGAAGTCAAAAAAAGGGAAGTCCAAAAAGGGGATGTCAAAAAAAGGGAAGTCAAAAGATACACCGAAAGTAAGGCAGGCCCATCAACGTATGAGCGAAGAGATGCATCGAGACGACAATGGGACAGAGAATGAACCAGCTCCTGCCAGCTACGCTCTTACGAAAGAAGAGAAGAAAATATTTTTTGAATGTCTTCACAGTATGAAGGTTCCATCTGGCTTCTCGTCGAATATAAAGGGAATAATAAACATGACAGAGCTAAAGTTTCAAAATCTGAAGTCTCATGACTGTCACATGATTATGACACAATTACTTCCGGTTGCATTGAGGGGGCTATTACCGGAAAACGTTCGAGAACCCATTGTGAAGCTATGTGCATTTCTCAATGCAATATCTCAGAAGGTAATCGATCCAGCAACTCTACCAAATTACAGAAGGATGTGGTGCAATGTCTTGTCAGCTTCGAGTTAGTGTTTCCACCATCCTTCTTCAACATTATGACGCACCTCATAGTTCACCTAGTCGAAGAGATTTCCATTCTCGGTCCTGTATTTCTACACAACATGTTCCCCTTTGAGAGGTTCATGGGAGTCTTAAGGAAATACGTTCATAATCGTGCTAGGCCAGAAGGAAGCATGTCCAAGGGCTATGGAACAGAGGAGGTCATTGAGTTTTGTGTGGACTTTATTCCTGATCTTATGCCGATCGGTGTTCCTCAATCGCGCCATGAGGGGAGACTGCGTGGAAAAGGAACGCTAGGAAAGAAAGCAACAACAAGTATGATGGACATTCTTTCACCCAAGCACACTACACAGTTTTAGCAAATTCCAGATTGGTGGCTCCGTATATCGTGGAACACATGGATATTTTACGCTCCGAATATCCGGAGCAGACTGACTACTGGATTAAAGGAAAACACGTGGATACTTTTGGCAGTTGGTTGCGTACACATCTCATTAATAACAAAGATGTTGGAGTAGAGCTATACTTGTTGGCCAATTCACCATCTTCGACTATATTGACTTTCGAAGGGTACGAGATAAATGGAAATACATTTTACACGGAAACCCAAGACAAAAAGAGCACTAACCAAAACAGTGGTGTCCGCTTTGATGCAACAAACGACAATGGGACAAAGGACACATATTATGGTTGCATACAGCAGATATGGGAACTTGACTATGGACCTTCTTTTAAGATCCCTTTGTTTAAGTGCAAATGGGTCAACCTGTCAGGCGGGGTAGAGATAGACCGACGGTACGGAATGACTACCGTGGATCTCAACAATCTTGGGTACTACACCGAGCCATTCGTCCTAGCCAATGATGTGGCTCAGGTTTTCTATGTCAAGGACATGTCTTTCAGACCGAAAAAAAGAAAAGATAAGCAAGCTGATACATCATACGATGAGCCAAGGCGCCACATAGTTCTTTCAGGGAAAAGAAACATCGTGGGAGTGGAGGACAAGATAGACATGTCAGAAGATTACAATAAGTTTGATAAAATTCTGCCCTTCAAAGTGAGAACTGACCCAACCATCACTTTAAATGATGAAGATTGTCCATGGCTACGGCGCAGTGAGAAGAAAGGGACACACACGAAGAAAAAATGAACACTAGATAGGGTGGTTGTTCGTGATGTGTAACAATGTATTAAACCTGCATATCAAATGCAATGTTGGGCGTATGCAGGAAATCCGAATGCTTTGTATTCGGTCGATGAACTGAAGTATTATGTAGATAGAACAGAACACACGGTTTCCCCTGCATACAGCCCAACAGTGGCTCGTGAGTGCCCGCATATCAAATGCACTGTTGGGCGTATGCAGGGAATCCGAATGCTTTGTATATCAAATGAACTACACTAAGTGGCAAGACATCTCTGATGATTTACAACCGTCCGGCAAGACATCTCTGATGATCTGCAACCGTTTGGAACGGTCGCAGATCATCAGAGACGTCTTGCCGCTGGTTGCCCAAAGATGCCTCCGCCGAGGGGAGGGTTCACCTTCAGCCTTCACTGAGTGCTCTCTGCTACCCGTGTGCTGCCAAAATGAACTACAATGAGTAGACACTGAGTGCTGAACATGTCCGGGAGGGGGGCTACATATAGGGTACGTGTGCTTCTTTAGTCCCGGTTGGTAACAACAACCGGGATCTAACGGCTCACAAGTGCTTGAAAGAAACACACTCCTGATCTAACGGCTCACAAGTGCTTGAAAGAAACACACGATCCGTGTGCTTCTTTAGTCCCGGTTGGTGGCTCAACCCATGCCAAAGGATTTCATTTTTTGAGATGTTTATCAATTTATTTCATTTTTTTCTTAAAAGCGATCAAAACGGTCGCGATGACTATTCGTCGAAAGAGGTAATATTTTCTAGAATTATCAGTGTTTCTGTGATATAACCACTAGTTGTGTACCTCAAAATGATTTTTCCAAAAATTTCAGAACAAACTATCAAACAGTTGTAGTTCAAATTTGAATTACTTTCGATAAATCAACATAAACTCATTAAACTATGGGAAATTAGTTAGAAATCAAGGAAAAACCTAATACTTGGGGATTATCCATCATATGTGTACTAGTTTCCATGAAAATTAAATGGGTCCCATTTTGCATCATATTTTTGGTACTTTGTTCACAAAAAAAGTCATTTTTTCACTTAAAAAATGGTTCCTTTGGCAAGGTTGTTTCTTATACCAAGATACATCTATTTGTGGGATATGAGATATTTATCACAAACTATGCCGTGGAAATGACCATAACTTGGTCATTTGTCTTGAAACTTCTAGATGTTCATACATGATAGACCTTTTTGTGAAGACTTTTTTTGCAAATTTTGTCAAAAATCAAGTTTATCATTTTTCATAGCAACTAGTACACATATAAGGAGCCCATGCCAAAGGATTTCATTTTTTGAGATGTTTATCAATTTATTTCATTTTTTCTTAAAATCGATCAAAACGGTCGCGATGACTATTCGTCGAAAGAGGTAATATTTTCTAGAATTATCAGTGTTTCTGTGATATAACCACTAGTTTTGTACCTCAAAATGATTTTTCCAAAAATTTCAGAACAAGCTATCAAACAGTTGTAGTTCAAATTTGAATTACTTTTGATAAATCAACATAAACTCATTAAACTATGGGAAATTAGTTAGAAATCAAGGAAAAACCTAATACTTGGGAATTATCCATCATATGTGTACTAGTTTCCATGAAAATTAAATGGGTCCCATTTTGCATCATATTTTTGGTACTTTGTTCACAAAAAAAGTCATTTTTTTCACTTAAAAAATGGAAAATAATACTTTTGGAATTAATTTTAAGATTTCCTTTGGCAAGGTTGTTTCTTATACCAAGATACATCTATTTGTAGGATATGAGATATTTATCACAAACTATGCCGTGGAAATGACCATAACTTGGTCATTTGTCTTAAAACTTCTAGATGTTCATACATGATAGACCTTTTTGTGAAGACTTTTTTTGCAAATTTTGTCAAAAATCAAGTTTATCATTTTTCATAGCAACTAGTACACATATAAGGAGCCCATGCCAAAGGATTTCATTTTTTGTGATGTTTATCAATTTATTTCATTTTTTTCTTAAAAGCGATCAAAACGGACGCGATGACTATTCGTCGAAAGAGGTAATATTTTCTAGAATTATCAGTGTTTCTGTGATATAACCACTAGTTGTGTACCTCAAAATGATTTTTCCAAAAATTTCAGAACAAACTATCAAACAGTTGTAGTTCAAATTTGAATTACTTTCGATAAATCAACATAAACTCATTAAACTATGGGAAATTAGTTAGAAATCAAGGAAAAAACTAATACTTGGGGATTATCCATCATATGTGTACTAGTTTCCATGAAAATTAAATGGGTCCCATTTTGCATCATATTTTTGGTACTTTGTTCACAAAAAAAGTCATTTTTTTCACTTAAAAAATGGAAAATAATACTTATGGAATTTTAATTTTAAGATTTCCTTTGGCAAGGTTGTTTCTTATACATAGAAATAAAAGAAACAGAAACTAGAGAAAAAACAAAATTGAAAACAAATAGATATAAAGGAAAACAGAAAACATAAGAAAATATAAGAAAACAGAACAAAAAACAAACAAAATTCAATTCAAAACCCTTTAGTACCGGTTTGTAACTACAACCGGTGCTAAAGGGGTTGGCTTGGCGCGCAACCGTTTGGTGCGTCCGAAAACCAACCTTTAGCACCGGTTGTTGTTACCAACCGGTGCTAAAGACCCTTTAGCACCGGTTGGTAACAACAACCGGTGCTAAAGGTCGATTTTGAGCAGTTAACACAGGCGAACCGCCCAAAACTGCTAAGTGTTCTTCGATCTCCCCTGTCTCTCGAGCTCCACGCGCGACGTCGACGCCGCCTACGGCGAAGCCCTGCTCCTCCGCCGCCGCGCCGTCGCCAGCGACCACCGCGCCGTCGCCAGCGACCACCGCGCCGTCGTCTCCTGCCTCCGAGCGCGCCATCGCCTCCCACGCGCCCCGCTCCGGCCTCCCTCCACCTCCGGCAGCGCGCACGCCTCCGGCCTCCGCCACCGCTCCGGCCATCGCCTGAGCCGCCGCACATCGCCGTCCCTCCCTCCCTGCTACGGCCGCGGCGAGACCTCCCCGCTCCGGCCATCGCCTCCGCCACCGCCGGCCTCTCCAAGGTTTTTTTTTTCATTATAGCTAGCAAATTAATTATAGGTTATTAGTTATAGGTTATTAGCAAATTAATTATAGGTTTTTTCATTATAGGTTATTAGTACTGTTTATTAGATTAGTGTTTAGGTTATTATAGCTAGCAATTTTTTTCATTATAGCTAGCAAATTTTTTCATTATATATAGCTAGCAATTTTTTTCATTATTAGTAATTAATGTTTAGGTTATTAGTGTTTAGGTTATTACTGTTTAGGTTATAATTAGTGTAGCAAATTTAGAAATTTAGCAAAGTTGGATTTTTTATTTGCAATATTGTTAATACTTCATATTTTGTATCAATTTTTGGAAAGTTAGCAAATTTTGTATCATATTTTGTATCATATTTTGTATCAAATTTGTGTATCAATTTTTGCAAAGTTAGAAAACAATGTTAAAATTTGTGTTAGGAAAACAATGTTAGTTAATACTTCATATTTCGTTAATATTTTTGCAAAGTAAGCAAATTTTTGTTAAATTTAGTTGCAATGTTAGAATTTAGCACTATGTTGGAATTTTATACAATGTCTTTGAATTTTACAATGTTTTATACAATGTCTTGGAATTTTAAGAGTTAATGTAAAGATTCATAGTTTCGAGATGGACGGGACTATGGATGTCCGGGACTGGGCTCCGCCGGGTTGGCACTGGGAGGTGCCACCTTCCGGTGTGCGCAGATTGGTGAGGAATGAGGGAACCATCGTCGACCCGGAGCTTCTTTGGTGGCGGTCACGTGGGCCACGACGGGTACAGAGGGTGCCGGCCCCCGAGGAGTTGGTACGTCGTCGTGTCAGGGCGGAGGACGAGCACGTCCGTCGGTACATGGTCGCGTTGGACGTCTGTCCGTCCAACACTTGGCAGCATCTTCAGCGATCTCACATTAGTTATGATCCTGTTTGGGTTCCTTCACTTTGGGTTTTCACCGCCCGCGGCATGTTTCCGGCAGTTCGACGTCCATTTTGATTAGCGTGATGTATTATTGATGCGATATATATTATTATGACTTGTAACGCCCCAAATCGGCTAAGTCCTTCACTATTAGATCCCTGAAGATTTTTGTGTTAGTAAAACAACTATTGTATCAATTTTTGCAAAGTTAGCAAATTTTGTAAAACAACTATTAGAAATTTAGCAAATTTGAAAAATTTTGTATCAATTTTTGCAAAGTTAGCAAATTTTGTATCATATTTTTGTATCAATTTTTTGTATCAATTTTTGCAAAGTAAGCAAATTTTTGTTCCAATTTATGTATATAAGAAATATTTGTTCCAATTTATGTGTATAAGAAATATTTGTTCCAATTTATGTGTATAAAAAATATTGGTTGCAATTTTTGTATCAATTTTAATTGTAACCTTGATTCAAATTTAAATTTGAAGTGACATTGAGCTATGGACAACAACCCCTTCATCCGAAACGAGGACGTTGAAGAGCAAATGGCAGCAATAATATATGAGAAGAGTCTTGGAGTAAATTCCGATGGAGAAGATTCTGATGATGAACAAGAGGATGATTTCAGCTCAATATGTCTGAACGACTCCGGTGAGGGACTTGAGCTAGAAATAATAGACGACGATCAAGTGCCCGCGGAAAACTCCGGCCAGGTATATATATATATTAAGTCTTGTTGATGCATAAATTGATTTATATTGCACCTACTAACAAAACATTTTTCTTTTAGCCCTCCGGATCTAAAAAGAAGCCGACAAACCCTACACGAGGCCCGGCCAAAAGGTTGAAGCTAGAAGATGGTGCAAAGCTGTCGATCGATGAAGTAGGCGATGATGGCAAACCGCTGAAACCCGAAAACACCTGCCGCAAATATGTAGCTCAATGCGGAGCGATTGTTAGGGACATTATCCCGATCACCCTTGCAGAATGGAATGAGCCAAAGAAAGCCAACGTTGGCGCAAGTTATGTCGACGACAGACTTAAGCAAACACTTTGGGACTCAATCTTGAGTGATTTCAGCCTACCGGAAGGTCTCCCAGAGAAGAAGCTGCAGAAAGTCAGGGAGTGGACTCTTAAGAAGATGGCCACACAATTTAACAGCTGGAAGAAAAAATTGTGGAAAAATTATGAGAAAAAGGCTCCAGAATTCAAGGGCCCTCTAGAGAAGATAAAAGATGATTGGCCTGCATTTGTAGCTTATAAGAAATCAGCCGTCGCTCTGGCCCGATCCGAGAGAAATAAGGAGAATGCTAAGAAGAAGAAATACCACCATACTTTGGGGTCAGGTGGCTACAAGACTGCCTTGCCTAAGTGGGAATCCTTTGAAAACGAACTGCGTCTAAAAGGGATCACTCCACAGACAGATGACTGGCCCGAGAGGTCCAAGTACTGGTTGTTCGCGCATGGAGCAGTGTTGGACCCAGAGACAGGGCTAATTGTTGCAAAAGGAAAATGGAAGAAAAGAATTACACGAGTTGTAAAAAAGCTAGAGAAGGCAATAGCGGCCGTCCGAGAGGGAACATTTGTTCCCAATAGAGAGGACGACGAGCTGACACTCGCCCTCGGGAATCCTGAACACTGGGGACGATGTCGAGGTAGAGGAGGCGGGGTTGGTTTCCTTCACGGGTTTCCCGCGGACGTTGCAACATATAAAAGCCGTTCCAGAAGTAAGAAGAAGGAGGCGGACCGGTTATCACAATTAGAACGCCAGGTCCACACATGGGAGGCCCAGGTGAAGCGGCAGCAGGAGCAACTGGACTCAATTACCCAGCAAAGGGAATCTCGGATGGTGCTAGAAGATCCTCCAGTCGATGTCACCCTATCTCAGCGGAAAAGCAGCGTGGGTTCCACGCAGCTAGAATATCCTGCAGTTGATGAACCGGCGGCTCACTACCCCGTGGATGATATCACGGAGAAGACAAATTGTGAGTTACATGTGCCAATGAAGAACATCAGTTATCCGGTGGCGAAAGGATATGCTTTACAACATCAACCTGGAGCAACCTTCCATTTTGGTCAGATTCCAGCTGGATATGCTCGTGTCGGGGTCACAAAAGTTATGCCGGGATTCCACTCAATGGAACTTGACATTCCTGGAAATGATGACGAGAAGACTTTGGGAGAAGTCGAGCATGGTATCGTCCTATGGAAGAAGAAATACATCATCTTTACAGACTCTACGCCAAGGCCACCGACTCCTCCGGGTAGAAATTTATCACCTAAAAGTCCACCCGCCTTCCGCGATGATTGGGTGCCCACCGCAAGTCCATCGCCCGCGCCGTCCCGTCAGCCGACTGATGCGCCCACTAGTCATGTGACAAAGCGGAGTTTGTTCAGGAAAGACAGGTCCCCTGTCATTAAACGTGCAAAGAAAACGCATAAATTGAAGTCTCCTGAGAAGTTAGCTCCTGAGAAACCGGCTTGCGAGATGACTATGGAGGAAATAACGGTGAGCTTAAATGCCGATGCGGCAACCTTTTTTGAACGGAGAAAAGAGGAAAAACATGCCGCAACACTGGATCCCTTAAAGGAACTTCTGAAGACTATACCAATTGAGGTAAAAGATCGCACCATTGACAACTTATATAACTCTCCACCGGCGCCGTTTACAGACTATGAGCGAGGTATTAACAAGGTACATAGCTCGCAGATGGAGTAAGAGGAGGAGCAACGGAAACAAAAGAAATGCGGGAAACAAGTTGCCCAGCTCGGGGAACAAGAAGTACAATCGATGGCCCCGCTCATTGTGTCGTCTCGGGCTCCTCAGGAAATCGAGCCTGGAGAAGTTGTATACTGTGCAGACAGAGAGTACGAGACTCTTGAAATAGCATATCAATATACTCTCGGGCTGCCTCTGGTGACAAACCCCAGTGCTCTAACAACACAGTTATGGAGATTGCATAACTGGTACATGGACATCTCAAAAGATGGGACTTTCTATTTCATGGCGGGAGTTAAGGATGAGCACTACTTCCAAGAATATGCTGTACAGGTTGAGTTCTCTGAACTTTTTCAGATGTACAATCAACGTGCTCTCGACAAATTTATCATCAGCTGCTATTGTCTGTAAGTAATTTATTTGTGTATTTTTGTTATTTAGTTAAGCTCGTTCATTGCCAGTAATTATCCTCACATCATTCTTTTGTACGCTATTATATATGCAGAATGAAGATTCGTGAATGCAGACAGCTCAAAATCTGGGACATTGGGTTCATTGACCCGGATAAAGTTCATGTCCAGACTTTAGAAAATCAACCCGACGCCATAGAGGACGTTCTACTGAATTTCTTTAAGCGACAAAGTAGCAAAAAAGAAATACTTTTTCCCTACAACTTCAAGTGAGTGTTAATGTCTTGTACACATTATTTTTTGCTTTCCCGATATTAAGTGCAATTGATGAGTTCTGAATTACGTGCGCAGTTACCACTTCATTCTCCTGATCATTAAACTCGACGATGGAGAAGTTGAAATCTGGGACTCAAAAAAAACAAATCCAGATGCATACAAAAGCGTGCGTATAATGCTCAAGAGGTAATTTCAATCGCACTAGGCCTCTATTTCGTTCATTTACTTGATATCAAAAGTTAGTAATAACTCCTCAATTCATATTCTTTTTGGGCAGGGTTTGGAAAAAGTTCACCGAGCAAGAACCCGGTGAATGGAAAGATAAGCTGGAGTTCAAAGCTAACAAAGTAAGTACTACTACTTAACTAGGTCCGTGTATCGTTCAAATTCTCTTTATTATTATTTGATTAAATCATATTGTTGTATAGTGGTGTCTGCAACAACCAGATGGGACAGATTTATGTGGATACTACGTTTGTGAGTTCATTCACATGAAAGTCAATGAGAGAGTCAATAGTCAAAGAAACATAGAGGTACGCAAAAATCATTCACAACTTTATTTTTCTACTATCACTTGTGTTTAGTTTCAATCATAACTAATTTGATCTCCTCCTTTTAAAGATCGCAAGGAAGCGGAACCAACTCCTACCAACGAACCGCGTTAAAGCAATTGCGGAGGAATTGGCGGGATTTTTCCTTACGCATGTCATAAATCCATCCGGTGAATTTCACTATGTGGAAAAATAGACTCACTCCATGTAATAGCAGTGATATCTCCGTGAAAAAAGTACTTTAATTATATGTAATTATGGGTACTTCATTTATATGTGTAGTGAGTACAATTATATGTGTACGTAGTGAGTACAATTTATATGTGTAATGGGTACTTCATACGTGATCTCCTCCGAAACCCTGAAAAATAAGCGAAAAGGAAAAAAACAGAAACCCAAAACCCCTAAAAATAAGCGCAAAAGAAAAAACAGAAACCCTGAAAAATAAGCGAAAGAAAAAAAAACAGTAACTATTAATACCGGTTGGTATTACCAACCGGTACAAAAGGTCCTTCGCCTGCGCGCGCTCAGCCGTGCCCACGTGGAGGCCTTTAGCACCGGTTTCATAGGGTTCCGGTGCTAAAGGGGGTACCCCTTTAGTCCCGACCTTTTAGCACCGGTTGCACAACCGGTGCTAAAAGCCCTTTAAAACCGGTGATATTACCCCTTTCTCTACTAGTGCGTTTTTACTTACTGTGTACCAAACAGGGCCTAAAAAGTGAAGATCGTGGTAAACAACATCGTCTCCGTGTACGCGCGCCGGGCACCGTCCACAGTACACAGAGCCGGCGGCATGCGGTTCGCAGGAGAACGCCCGAGGCTCCCACGTTCCCTCGACTGCCCCCCACGCTCCGCGTATTTAAGACGTTGTACCACCACCGCTCGTACGTGTACGTACGTATGGCCTCGTCCGGAAACGCCGTGTTTGTCGTGTACCACAGCCTCCGACTGATACGCCGCCTAAAACACGACGGAGGGTCTGCCGGCGGCAAGGAGTTTTCGTGCGCGCATGGGATGTGGGCATGCACGTCGGTGGGCTTAACCCAATAATTAAGGTTCCTCGTCTAACTTTGGAGTAGAAAACCAGCCACAACTGGAAACAGAGCCCGCCCGATATTTTGCTTTGCAGACGCTGGAGTCGGTCGGTCGCTTGCTACGCCTACGTGCACGCACATTGACGTACGGAGAGTAGCCGTTAGATGTGCTGCTGGAACCTGGAAGCTGCTCAGATCATGATAAACCACCGTTTAAAAAGTGAAGATCGTGGTAAACAACAGCGTCTCCGTGTACGCGCGCAGGGCATGCGGTTCGCATGAGAACGCCCGAGGCTCCCACGTTCCCTCGACCGCCCACCACGCTCCGCGTATTTAAGACGTACGTATGGGCTCGTCCGGAAACGCCGTGTTTGTCGTGTTCCACAGCCTCCGATCGACTGATACGCCGCCTAAAACATGACTGTCGTGGGATTGTCACGGCAGATGTTTCCGGGTGGAAACTTGAGTATGGGGACATAGCGAGTTCTGACATCGGGAGCTTGTCTAGCACGGCGTGGGGAAACAAGGATTTACCCAGGTTCGGCCCCTCGTCTCGAGGTAAAGACCTACTTCCTGCTACTGCTTTATTGATATGGGTTTCGAGGACTCGGCGCCTTAGCTTCCGGGTCTCGAGATTACAATGGTGGTACTTGCGATCTGGTAAAGCTTATCCTTCTAAGGACCAGGAGACCCCCTTATATAAGAGGTGGGTCTCGCTGGTCATACAGGCGTGATCCGGGTTACAATCGTACCCGGACTCTAAGTCCTCTAGGTCTTCGCCTTCTTTATCAGGACTCCGTCTTGTACTTGGTCTCTTGCCCTCTAGATTCTTCTTGACGTGCGGGCCAAGACTCACGCGGCGTACCGACTCTCATGAGTCCCGGCCCACACATGCTTGCTTAACCCGGCCCGGGTTCTCACCAGGCCGGCGGGTCTTCTCTGTCGGTGGGCCTACCGGGTTACGATCCCCCCAACAGTAGCCCCCAGGATAACTTGGACATCAGAATTGACTTGCTTCGCCTCACACTCTTGGGTATAATCTTGGGGAAGCCGTCACTTCTTTTGTCCGGGTTATCATCTGAAAAACAATAAACAACCTATTAAACAGGCGAGCACACGGGTATTGGTTTGGCCGGCTCCTGCTGGCGGCCCGTTCCTAACCCGGCCATCGCCCGCCGACTCCCACTTCCAGACTTAGCAATTTTCAGCTCTCTTTACGCTTCCTCGAAGACGTCGGTCAACCTCCAGGGTCAACGACATTTTTAATGCTTATCCCTTCGCGAGAATCGAGGAGTCGCGCGCCCATCTCGGGAACCCAAGATTCTGTCAGGTACAAAATCTGGCACCTCGGATATGGTTCCTCGAGGTCATCATTATCCTTGGATTCTTCCTGTTTTGCCCCTAGGTCAACTCCCACTTGGGATATAAATAAGTGGGGACAGGGAACACAGCGACCATTTCCCCCGTGCGTCCCCACTCCTTCTTCTTCCTCCAGCGCCGCCGCTGCCACTCCCGTGCTTGAGCTCTACCACCCTTCGCCGGAGCTAGCTAGCGCCGCCGCTCTCTTACTTCTTCTGCTCGAAGCCAGAACTGTGCCGCAGTCATCCCCGCAGCCATCTCCTCACATTCCACTTTTAGATCTAGATCTCGGCAACCTCCTTCAATGGGGAAAAAAGTTGTGAGCAAGGGCCCCGCCGCCGCCGCCGCGGCCGCCGCTGTTAGGGCCAACCTGAAGAAGGCCAAAGCCAACGCCGCTGCCTCCGCTTCCGGCACCGCCGCCGCAGCACCTGCTTCCGGGAGCTGGACTGGATCAACTGTCACTATCGCCAAGCTGCAGGACTTGGTCAACTCCGGCGACCTACAAGCCCAAGACATCATCCACTGGCGTGCCCCTGGCAACGAGGTCGTGCCGGCTCCTCAGGGTGATGAGGTAATAATATTTGCCGATCACCTCAGTCGCGGTTTTAAGCCTCCCGGTTCCCTCTTTTTCCGCACTCTGCTCGCCTACTACGGCCTTAGGCCCCAAGACTTGGCCCCAAATTCAATTCTCTCCATCTCCAACTTCACCGTTCTGTGCGAAGACTATCTTCAAATGGAACCCTCTCTCGACCTCTTTCTCGAATTTTTCTATTGCAACCCACAACGCTCCTCTGCCACTCTTCCTTTGAACATTTGCGGAGGAGTCGCGATTCAACGCCGCCGAGACTCCCTTTTTCCGGCTCTCAAACTTAACAGCCACCCTCGAGCCTGGCAATCAACCTTTTTCTATTGCAAGGACACCTCTCCCAAGGGCCAACCCAGACTGCCGGGTTTCCGCGCTGAGCCTCTCGTGCTAGGAGAATCAACCAACTCCTATGCCAAAAACCGCGCGGCTCTGGCCCCCACTCTTTCCAGGATCCGAGCTCTCAAGGCCCACGGCCTCAAAGGCACCGACCTGGTCAAATGCTGGGTCGGGTGGTGTATAAAACCACTATCCATCCGGCCCAAGCTTATTTGCGACTACACCAACATTCCCTCTGATTGTCTCCGGTTCACCTTTGAAGAGCCGGAAGATGAAGAAGTCATCCGAACTTCTAAGAAACTTTTGTCCGAGTCTATCGCTATGATAACTCTGGACGGGCTCCTCCCCTTCAGCTCTGAGAACCCGGCTCCAAAGGTACTTAACTTGCTCCCCTCTAACTCTCATGCTTCTTTCTTTTTATCCCTTCTGTATTTCAATAGTCCATCATGAACTCCTCTGTTCCTTCCTCAGGCCACTGAAGACTGGTGGAACGCCGCCGATGAAACGCCCGTCTCCTCCGACCAAGAAGATGAGTCGGAACAAAATTCAGAAGAAGAGGAAGAAGGCGAAGGTGAGCTTGACTCCATGGACCGGCTTTGGAAAAAACTCATAGAAGCCGATCTTGAAGACGACACTTCTTCTCATACTCCCCACATTCCAGGTCAAGGTGAACAAGACTCCACCAAGGCTCCGACACCTCCTTCTCCACCGGCTGGAGCAAAGCGGGCCCGTAACGCGGTACAATTGATACCACGCTCTCGTTTCATCGATCTAGAAGCTGCTTCCGGCTCTCAAACTTGTCCGTCTGCGCAGGACAAGGAGGAGGTGACGCCTAAACGTCGAAGGACTCGCTCGTCCGCATCTTCCGACGAGCTCTCCTCAGGTATCCCAAACAGTCCTTCTCCCCGCGGGAGAAACGCTCATCAGACTTCCCCCGATGCACGTTATCCTTTGGCGGGCTGCCTCCGGGTTTCTAAATCCCGGTCTATGTCCTGCTCTTCAGGTTCCGGTTCAGAGGCTCTCCCCTCCGACTTTGTCATCAACAAGGGGTAAGTCCTATTTTTACTTTGCACCATGTCTTTGCTTTAGCCCACTTACTGTTCCTCACATGTCTTTATACTTTCCCAGAGCCCAAGCCGTCCTTAGTGATGAGGAAACCCCTGACGCTATCATAACCCCTCCAGCTGAGCCTGAGGTTGAAGAGACTCAAGCTGAGAAGCCGACTGACCCGACTCTCCCTGTTCCAGACTCTTCTTCCCCTCCGAAGTCCGATCTTCCTGTCATTCCGGAAGAACCGGATGTCGCTGTAACGGGCACCGGCTTTCAAGATCCCGCCGCGCCTTCAACTTCCGTGGCGAAGGTCCTTGAGCCGGAACTTAAGGCTGAGGAAGGGCCCGCTACCCGTGCCGCAGGCAAGGAACAGGTCAAGGAATCCGAAGACTCGGACTCTGAAGATGAAACTCCTTACAACACCTTGGAGTTTCCAGAACTTTTTGAGAGAATCCATAAGCGACTCTCCAGGGTGCGAAAGGAGGAATCTCAGCTGCGCAACTATCTGCACTTCCGCTACCAGGTATGTTCCCTCTAGTAGTCCCCAAGTGCTTAGACTTTACTTAGGTAAATGCTTAGTACTTGCATGATAGGGAACCTGTCTCAATAGAAATGTTTCTTTGAAGTAGTCCCCAAGAGTCGGAGCAGTAGCTTGCTGCGCTCCGGGTCTTTCTTACTAATGAACTTTTGCAATAAGTAGTCCCCAAGAGTCGGAGCAGTAGCTTGCTGCGCTCCGGGTCTTCTTTGAGATACCGTCATTGCTTTATACACTGCTTCCTGATCTTTTTGTCTGTCTTGATAAGTATATGTTCCCTCTGCAGGAGTTTTCGAAAGTCACAGCCGAGAGCAACAGCGAAACACGCCATGAACTTGCGCGTGAAGCCGGCCTTCGTGAGAAGGCTGAGGAACAGCTGAAGCTTCAAGAAGAAGCACTAAAACGGCTTCAAACTGACAATGAGGCTTTGCGGAAGAAGGTGCACGAACAAGAGCTCGCCATACAGGTGAAGGCTCTTGAGCTGCAAAGAGTGGTCTCCGAGCTGGAGAAAATAAAGAAGCTCGTTCATAACTTGGCCGTTGCTGTCTTCGGTGAGTCTTCTTCTTGCCTTTTCTTTCTTGTGTTGCTTTGTCATCACAGGTTTCCTTATCCTCCGTTTGCTCCCTGCCAGGTCCGGCTCAGGGGGTGACCATAAAGGAAACACTTGAGAAAATTCAGGCCATATATGGCGTCACCCGCCGACTCTACTTCGGCTGCGCCGAGATGATCAAGGCGTCTACTTCTTCTGGGGAATGTCCTCCGGGTCTTCCGGATTTTCTCGCCGCCACCTCTGTGGTGCCTATGCTGATGGAGCGATGGAAGGCGTCTGCCTGTCGCAAGGGTGCTATCCGTACACTTGCATTGGCGAAGGCATACTACCCCAACCTTGACCCGGCCAAGCTCACGAAGGGCTTCCCTGAATTCCAGCCTGATGGCACTGAGACCTCAAAGATATATGGGAAGCTCGTGAAATCCGTTCGGCGTTCGGCTTGTCAAATTACCAATGGGTTGGCACTGAACGAGTTCCAAGCTGCTTATGACGAAGACAACCATGCCATCAAGGAAGTCCCGCCGGAGCCGATCAACTTATGGAAGCCGGTAGAAGAGGCGCCGCAACTCTTCACGCCCTTCACGACAAGTGCGAACCCCTCAAGCTCAACTCCTGACATTCCAGCTCCCTCTCGTCCCTCCGATCTTGACGGCTTTGAAGCCTTGGCTTCGGTCGTTTTGCAGAGGCCACGAGGCGGAACTACAAAGGATACGAGGGACCCTGGGCGAGGATCTGCGTCGGCTCCTCCGCACCAATAGACCGCCCAGATGTTCCGAACGCCGACTTATGTACCGGCTTACAAACTTTCGACCTGACTTAAATTCTTGCAACTTTATATTGGTCTTCATGGCCTGTAATAGGTTAGATCTAAATACTTGCTATACCTTTTGACGCGCCTTCGTGCGCCGCTGCTGTAATATAACATGTCTCTATAAATGTCTTGCTTCCTTGGTTTCTTTTACCCTTTTGGTTTCTTTAGCTCTCTGCATAGCCGGGTTTCTCGTGACTTCTGTGTCTGAAAACCCGGAGCAATCAGGGTCTGCTAAGTCCCCATGGGCCTCATAGTCAGATTGAAAGCCCGTGTTTTAGCATCTGGTCATGTATGAGAATACCATCAAACTAGCAGGCAAGAAACCAAGAATAATTGTGGCTTCTTTGCCGGGTTATGAGTTTACAACTTACAACTTTCTTAGTTAGTAAGCCCCCAAGACCCTGATCATATAAAGAATAAGGAACTGAAAACACAATACTCTTTTTTTCTTAGAGGTGCCTTCCTCACTTTATTGATCATATAATATATACATAGCTAGCAAGCCGCCTCATTAAAAACCTTCCAGTCCCCTTAGGTACCCTGGTAAGGAAAAGAGCGCGTCTGAAACCTGCTGCCTTTACACAAAAGAGATACAAAAAGGTGGAGCCCGTCTCATCCGGGGGCTCACAAAACCTAAGTGTACTATGGTCGAAGTTCTGCTATATGCCAAGGCCTGTCGTTCTCTGTCAACGGGTTCCTTGTATGGTCTGTATTGTTTCCTGTCCATGTAGCTTGCTCTCTAGCATCCACCAAGTAATAAGACCCGTTGTGCAAGTTCCGGCTTACCACGAAAGGGCCTTCCCATGGGGGGGTTAGCTTGTGGAAGCCGGTCTTGTTCTGGGCTAGCCTTAGGACCAGGTCGCCTTCCTGAAAAGTTCTTGATTTAACCCGGCGGCTGTGATAACGCCTCAGGTCTTGCTGGTATATGGCTGATCTTTCCAAGGCTAGCTCTCTTGCCTCCTCCAGCATATCAACTGAATTTTGCCGGGCTTGCTCGTTCTCAGTTTCAACATAGTTTGCCACTCTCGGAGAATCATGGATAATGTCGCTGGGTAACACGGCTTCTGCCCCATAAACCATGAAGAAGGGAGTGAAGTCTGTTGATCTATTTGGGGTTGTGTTTATGCTCCAGACGACTGATGGGAGCTCCTCTTCCCAGCACCCGGCGGCTCTGATTAATGGAACCCGGAGCCTTGGCTTGATGCCTCTTAGCAGCTCCTGGTTTGTCCTCTCAACTTGGCCGTTCGACTGAGGATGTGAAACTGAAGCGAGGTCGAGCCGGATGCCGTTCTCTTTGCAAAATATCTGCATCTCTCCGAGTGAAAAATTTGTCCCGTTATCAGTGATGATGCTGTGAGGATACCCGAAACGATATATGATTTTCTTCAGGAACTTGACTGTTGTTGCTGCTGTGCAACTATTGACGGTTTGAACCTCCACCCACTTCGTGAACTTGTCCACTGCAACCAGTAGGTGAGTCTTCTTATTTGGTGAAGTTTGGAAGGGTCCTACCATATCCATGCCCCAAACTGCAAAGGGCCATGTTATTAGGATGGTCTTCAGGTCTTGAGCCGGAATATGAATCTGCCTTGCGTATCGCTGGCATCCATCGCAAACCCGGGCTATATTTTCTGCATCAGCCAGAGCCGTCAGCCAAAAGAATCCGTGCCTGTATGCTTTGGCCACCATCGATCTTGTGGACGCATGATGTCCGCAGTCCCCTGCGTGAATCTCCTGGAGAATTTTCCGACCTTCCTCTGGTGAGACACATCGTAAGAATACCCCTGATGTGCTCCTCTTGTGTAACTCGCCATTGATGATGACGTAACCCTTAGCCCGGCGCACAATCTGTCGTGCTAGTACTTCGTCTTGAGGTAATTCTTCCCTTTGCAGGTAAGCCATATACGGCTCAGTCCAGGACGGTGTTTGATGTACGGCTGCGACTAGCTGTGATTCCGGGTCATCAGGGTTTGCTAACTCTTCTTCTGTCGGCAGCTTGACCGAGGGATGATGTAACTCGGCGAGGAACACGTTTGGAGGCACCGGCTCTCTGCTAGAACCGAGTCTTGATAGGGCGTCGGCCGCCTCATTCTTTCGTCTGTCAATATGGTCAACTTGGTAGCCGGAGAAGAAGCCGGCAATACGATCTACTTCTCTTCTGTAAGCCGCCATGTTGGCGTCTTTTCTATCCCAGGTTCCTGAAACTTGCTGAGCCACAAGGTCAGAGTCTCCATAGCACATGATTCTTTTGATGTTCATCTCTCTAGCGACTTTCAAACCGTGTAACAAGGCCTCATACTCTGCAACGTTATTGGTGCATGGTTCGAAATGTATCTGCAGGACGTAACTCAGTTTGTCTCCTTTTGGCGAAGTTAGTACAACACCGGCTCCCGAGCCTTCAAACTGCTTTGACCCGTCGAAGTGCATAATCCAATGTTTGGCGCTTGGAGGCGGAGGTAAGGGGTCAAATTCTGTCCAATCATTGACGAAATCCACCAAGGCCTGTGACTTGATTGCTGTTCTTGGCTCGTAGTTGATATGATAAGGCCCCATCTCGATGGCCCACTTTGCGATCCTGCCTGTAGCTTCTCTGTTTCCGATGATTTCCGCTAAGGGAGCGGAACTCACCACAGTGATGGGGTGTTCCTGAAAATAGTGTGGCATCTTCCGGCTTGCCATAAACACGCCGTAGACCAACTTCTGCCACTGCGGGTACCTCTGCTTGGACTCTGTGAGAGCTTCACTAACATAGTAGACCGGCATTTGAATTGGGTACTCCTTTCCTTCTTCTTTGCGCTCCACTACGACCACAGCACTGACGGCTCTGGAATTTGCGGAAACGTACAACAACATCGGCTCCTTGCTCGTGGGAGCCGCTAACACTGGGGTTGTGGACAATGTCTTCTTTAGGTCTTCAAAGGCGTCATCTGCCTCCTGGCCCCAGACAAACTTATCTGACTTCTTCAACAGCTTGTATAGTGGAAGAGCTTTCTCTCCCATTCTTGCAATGAACCGGCTCAGGGCTGTGACACACCCTGTCAGATTCTGGACATCATTAACGCACTCCGGCTTCTTAAGGTTCATGATGGCCTTAATTTTAGCCGGGTTAGCTTCTATCCCTCTCTCTGAGACTATGAAACCCAGCAACATGCCAGCCGGAACCCCGAACACGCACTTGGTCGGGTTTAACTTCATCTGATATTTGCGCAGGTTGTCGAAGGTCTCCTTTAGGTCATCCAGGAGTGACCCGGCTTTCTGTGACTTGATCACGACATCATCGACATAGGCATGCACGTTGCGACCGATTTGGTTCTGGAAACAATTCTGGATGCACCTTTGGTAGGTGGCACCTGCATTCTTGAGGCCAAAGGTCATGTTTTTGTAGCAGAAAGCACCGAAAGGGGTGATGAACGACGTCTTCTCCTGGTCGTCGACATTGAGCTTGATCTGATGATACCCGGAGTATGCATCCAAGAAACATAACAACTCGCTACCGGCTGTGGCATCGATGATCTGATCTATACGCGGCAATGCAAAGGGGTCTTTCGGGCAGACCTTGTTCAAGCTGGTGTAGTCAATGCACATGCGCCACTCTCCGTTTTTCTTCAGAACTAGGACCGGGTTAGCCAGCCACTTGGGATGGTAGACTTCCATGATAAACCCGGCTGCAAGCAAACGAGCTACCTCCTCTCCGACGATCTTTTTCCTCTCTGCGTTGAGACGACGTAGTCCTTGTTTTACCGGCTTTGCCTTTGGATCAACATGTAAGCTGTGCTCAGCAAGTTCACTCGGGACACCCGGCATGTCTGAAGGAGACCATGCGAAGATGTCCCGATTCTCACGGATGAACTTGATGAGCTCGCTTTCCTATTTCGGGTCCAAGTGGGTCCCCACCGAGAACTGCTTGGAGGAGTCCCCTTCTTCAAAATCAACCATCTTTGTATCTTGAGCTGATTTGAATTTTTTCTTCTCTTCCTCATGAGCCGGCTTTTCCAGCACACGCTTATCTGTCGGGTCTACTTCAGACTTGTAGAACTTGAGCTCCTCCTCTGAGCAAGCCTGCTCTGCCATGATGGCATCCCCGTTGTCACACTCTGCAGCCATGGTTTTGCTTCCTTCTACTGTGATTATTCCCTGGGGTCCTGGCATCTTAAGCTTGAGGTACACATAACAAGGCCGAGCCATGAATTTGGCGTAAGCCGGCCTCCCGAATAGAGCGTGATACGGACTTTTTAAATCAACAACCTCGAACGTCAGGAACTCCGACCTGAATTGCTCTTTGCTCACACCGAATGCCACCTCAAGGCTGATCTGGCCAATCGGATGTGCCGACTTCCCTGGGACTATGCCGTGGAAGATTGTAGATGTAGGGGTAAGGCGGTCTTGGGTCAGACCCATCCTTCTGAAAGTATCGAGGTATAGGATATTGATGCTGCTGCCTCCGTCCATCAGGACTTTATTCAGGGAGAACCCGTCCACTTGTGGTGCCACGACGAGAGCCAGGAGACCCGGATGTTCTACTGCTGGAGGGTGATCCTCTCTACTCCAAGTTATAGTTTGCTCTGACCACTTCAAGAATCTTGGAACGGCTGATGCCACTGCATTGACGGCTCTTGCTTTTAATTTCCTGTCTCTCCTGGACGTGCTGGTGGTGAAGACGTGATACTGTCCTTGACTATGAAGTTCTTTCGGGTTCTGCTGATACCCGGTTGTGACTTGATTCTGTTGTTGACTGGATCCGGCATTATTGTTTGGCGGTCCGTTTGACCCAGCCCCCTGTCCGGGTCCCATCGAGTTGCCGTTGTTTCCATTGAAACCGCTGTTACCTCCGAAGTTCCCCTGACTCCTCTGGCCTTCCTGCTCATGCCTCATCCAGGCTCTGATGTCCGCGCACTGAGCTAGCGAGTGATTGGATGGTCTCCCGTTCCTGCGGTGTTTTGGACACGGCATGCTATACATCTCGCTGAAGTTCGAGCTTCTCGGAGGTCCTCCTCTAAAGTTACCACCGGGTCTTGGTCCCCTATAACCCGTCGTCTGGGTTGTGCCTACGAACTCTGAATTTCCGCCCTCATAGGGACGCTTGTTATTTCCGTTCTGATTGCTATTACTCTGATTCGGGTTTGGGTTACGACCTCCGCTGATCCGATTGTTCCTCTGTTGTTCCTCTGTTTCACCCGGCTTCTTATCCGTGGCTGCATATTTATTCGCTGTTGTCACCACTTCCCCTATTGAGATGTTGTTGCAGGCCGGGTCTTCCCTCATACGTCCAAGCTTGTGGGTCAACGGCTCAAAGCCGCAGTTTTTCTCCATGTACGATATAGCTGTGTGTGCCGAGATGTTGAGGGATGACTGCAAGATTTCTGTAACCCGGCCCATCCACTGTCTGGCTGACTCGGTTTTCCTCATGACACATCGATCCAGGTCGGCCTCAGTGTACTGTTTCTTGCAAGTTCCGGCGAAGTTCTTGATGAACGCCGCCTTCAGTTCCTCCCATGAGTTGATACTGCGTGGCGGGAGTCGGTCTAGCCAAATTTTAGGTGCTCCTTCTGCTAACATAAGATACATGTAGCGTGCACACAGATTCGGTGAAGCGTTCTTCATGTCCATGGCCATGCCGTAACTGCTCAACCATGTCTCTGGATTCATGTTTGGCTCGTAATTGCACACTTTGGTCGGCTCCTTGAATTTTTCTGGAAACGGCTCCGCCCTGATGGCATCTGACAAGCACTTTGGTCCCGTCAAGTTTGAAGTTGAGCCCCCTGTGTGACCCGGCGCAGGAGAAGGTGCTGCGGGAGTCACTATTCCGACTCCTGGGGCTCCAGCTGCTCCGGCTCCAGCTGCCGGTGGTGCTGCCGCCGCGGCTGCACGTCTTGCTCTTGAACTATTGACTATTGACTGAGCCGCGGACACGGCCGGCTGTGGCGGCTGGATTACTTGCTGATTTTGTTGTTGGCCTTGCGGGTTTACCGGTCCTAATCGGTTCTGGATGGATCTTGCTGCTGGTGGTTCTCCGTGCCGGCTTCTGGTACGACTCCTTTGTGGTTCTGAGTTGAACGCTTGCGACCCGCGCGGATTATTGTTCTGTTGGACCACAGCGGTGCGCAACAAATCCACGGCTCTCCGTGCCTCAATACCGGCTGGCGAATTGTCGAACGGGATCTGCTGTAGCGCGTGTGCAGCTGCAAAAACATTATCAACCGGATTATTATAATGACCCGGGAGAGTAGTGAACCTGGGAGGTGGCGGAGGTAGTTGTTCTGCGGCTGCTTCCCCGGCTCCGGCTCCTCCCGCTGGACTTCCTGCTCCTCGTAACTCGGCCTGTGGTGCGCCGGCTCCCATCACCGGATTAACCGCTGTCGTCGTGGTGAACAGACAGATGCCTACGGGTAGGCTAATTTGTGGGGCCGATGGACGCTAGAGGATTCGGGGAGGGATAGCGCGCTGAGAAGCACACACAGATGAACACACGGACACAAAGATTTACCCTGCTTCGGGGCTCTCGTGAGGAGATAAAACCCCTACTGCAGCATCTAGCCTATTTGTTGTATTACTCACTGGTGTTCGGGCGATACAGATGCTCCGCGAGCTGCTAGACGTGCCTCTAAGAGGTCTTGGAGAGCAAGAAGGAAAGGAAAAAATGGGGCTGCGGGGGGAGCCGTGGCTGATTTATGAGCCTTCCCTGGTGCTCTTATATAGGGGAGCCCAGGGGACAAAGGGTGGCCCACGTGCACTGTTCACGTGCACTGTTCATGACATGACTGATGGGGTCTTGTCGCACTGTTCCGGCGTCACGCGCAGTGTACTATTGTCACATCGGAGGCACTATAGCGTCACTGTAGCCATGCTGGGCCTTGTCTCCTAGCTCCTGTCCTCGGTATCTTATTGCCTCCTTCTTCTTATCTTCCCGGTAGCAGCGAGGATCCTGCACCTGTCCGGGGAGCAGACTGGAATGTGTGCTCAAGGTAGCGAAACAAATCGATGCCGAGGGAGCAGACCGATTCCCCGGAGTGCCAAACCAGCCCGAGCAGAGGAGATCCCGACAGAGCGACCCTGTTTATTATCTCAGTCCATCCGAGTCGGGGTAGCAGTCGGAGATGCGGCCGAGCGGGGCTACGGGCGGAGTCGGGGAAGTGGAGGCGATGCAGCGCCGGAGTCTGGGGCGCGACGCAGTCGAGGAGGCGCATCCGGGCGAGGTTGGCCGAGGTCGGGCGCGTCGTCGCTGGTGCTGCGGGCGAGGAAGCTCGCCGGGGCGCGGCCGGCCGCGAGGTCGCCGACCAAGGCGAGGGCGAGGTTGGGCCGAGGTCGGGCGTGGAGGACGCGGTGCAGATGCCGGAAGCGCCGGTGTCGGAGGCGCGATGCAGTGCCGGAGCCGGGGGCGCGGCCGGGATGCCGAAGATGAGCTCGGCGCCGTCGTCTCGGAGGGGCGCGGCGCAGCGGCGGAGTCGGTGGAGTCGCCGAGCTCGGCGATGTCGGAGGGGCCGTGCTTAAGGCGGGGGCGGCGAGTGGCGTCGGGAGCGAGCTCGGGTAAAGTCGCCGCCGAGGCTGCCGACATCGGGGCCGAAACGGAGCCGTGCGCTGGGTCGAGGGAGGAGATGACGTCGTGGGTGAGGAAGACGGCCGGGTCGGGATCTCGGTCAACCGAGTAGATGTTCTTGGCCCATCATAGTTTCGGCCCACCGAGAATAAGCCATGTCGGATAACCGAGATAAGCCACAACTCGGCCCATCCGAGGCTAAAGGACCTCAACCTATCCGAAATAAATCGAAACTCGGCCCACCGAAGGAGATTTCGGTCCAGGCTACCATTTTATCCTCTTTCTCCTTTACTCCGCCTTTATTTCTTTGATGTTTTCTTCTAGTAACTCAACAAAAAACACAACTTTGAAGATACCCGGGGATCACATCCCCGACACTAGTTCCCGAGGCTGCGGGGGACTCGCAGAGTCGCGCGCAGACTTAGAAAAAATAACTACACCAGCGTCTTTATCTACTCCACCGTGTACCTGCAAAAAATACAATCATATGCCGGTTCCTTAGCCACTCTGGGCGTTTTACCAACATAGATGTCTTCGGCCACTGCCGGCTTGACATAAACATACAACACATGCCGGCATGTAGCCACTCTGGGCGTATACCGACATGGACGTCTCATGTGCCGGCCTTTAGCCACTCTGGGCGTATACCGACACAGAGTCTCATGTGCCGGCGTTTAGCCACTCTGGGCGTATACCGACACAGACGTCTCATGTGCCGGCCTTTAGCCACTCTGGGCGTATACCGACACAGAGTCTCATGTGCCGGCGTTTAGCCACTCTGGGCGTATACCGACACAGACGTCTCCAACCTCTTTGTTTTGTCATAAGAGTATCTCGTGTGTCTCGAATGTCCGGTAGCCCCTCTGGGCACATACCGACATGGATGTCTCCAGACCCTGCTGGTTTGACATAAGGTATCTCGGGTGTCTCGAATGTCCGGTAGCCACTCTGGGCACTTACCGACACAGATGTCTCCAGACTCTGCTGGTTTGACATAAGGGTGTCTCGGGTGTCTCGAATGTCCGGTAGCCACTCTGGGCACTTACCGACACAGATGTCTCCAGACTCTGCTGGTTTGACATAAGGGTGTCTCGTATGCTGCTCTGGGCTAACTCTGGCAAACCGAAACAAACGGCGATATGGAAATATTGCATGATGCCGCGATACAGGGGCAAACCGACATAAACGGTGATCTGGAAATAACCAATACCTCGACTTGAGCCACCTGCATGCCAGATTTTAACAATATAAGTCGGATCATAACCTCATCTCGGAATTTGCAAATTCAACTCGGATTTTGGATAAGTCGGATTTCAGGATAACTCGGATTTCAGGGATAACTCGGATTTCAGAGGTAACTCGGATTTCAGGGTAACTCGGATTTCAGAGATAACTCGGATTTCAGGGTAACTCGGATTCCAGGGTAAGTCGGATTTCAGGGATAACTCGGATTCCAGGGTAAGTCGGATTTCAGGATAAGTCGGTAACAATTACTTTTTTAGGAGAATCAATATCACCTTTCAATGTTAGTCCAAACATACACATATTTAACAAGGACAATAACTCTATTTTAACGGATCAAAGTAAGTCTTAGCACAGTATAGAAAGCAATTCTAGCAGCGAAACTACACAACAGGAGGCAGAATCGGTTTCCATCGAGTCCCCGAGTTACTCTAGAGATTTAGCAGAAAGAATAGAACGGACTGGCGAGCCAGTCCCCGGGTCAAGACATCTTGCCCCCGGGGAAAACACAGACAACGTATGTCGAATTACTTTTCAGACCGAGTTCCCGAGTTTACTTCGTGTTTACCATACTTAGTGATTTCTGCTCTTGTCTACCATGTTGGTGTTCGACAGTCGAGTCACAAAATCAGAACCATAGTATACAGTACTCGTAAACCTCTGAGGTAAGGCTTAAAGTTATCCGACATACAGAAAACATAATGAGGGAACCTGGTTAATAAAATAACACATGCCGAATTGCTTTTTAGACCGAGTCCCCGAGTTTGTTTTCATGTTTACCACTCTCCACAACCTCTGCTCTTGACTACCATTCTAGGCGTTCGTCAGTCGAGTCACAAGATCATCTCGGATAGCATACATTACTTTAACTTTGAAACACGGTTATAAGTTTATTCGGCACACAAACGACACAGACACCGCGCATCAAGATAAGGCAATCCCCGAAATTCATCTCGGTGTGCCAACACAGCAATAACTTAGGAAAACAGACACGAACCACATGCATACAGGTAAATTAATTTCCGAGTTACTCTACCGACTTAGGAGAAAACACAACTGACCGGTAAGCCAGTCCCCGGGTCAAGACATCTTGCCCCCGGGGAAAATGTACAGATAACACAACATGGCAGTCCCCGGGTTACGACCTCTCGCTCCCGGGTTAACAACTAAATTAGGCACGAAGGGGCTGTCCCCGAGTTACTCTCAAGACAGGCCAACTGCATGATACAGACGAAGATACTCACGGAGCACTGGTGCGGTCGGGATCGACGGAACCGACATGACCCGGGCAACTGTCGGGGAGTTACCCGGAATCTGTCGACGGCGAGCGCTGGTGTAGGTCGGAACGGCCTCTGCGTGCGGCAGCAAGTCGGGGCGTGGAGACCATGGTGATGTCGAGTCCCCGAGTTGATGAAGAAGGTCCCGTCCGAAATTAGTCCAGCAAGCGCCACTGATGCCCCACGGTGGGCGCCAACTGTCGTCGTGGTGAACAGACAGATGCCTACGGGTAGGCTAATTTGTGGGGCCGATGGACGCTAGAGGATTCGGGGAGGGATAGCGCGCTGAGAAGCACACACAGATGAACACACGGACACAAAGATTTACCCTGCTTCGGGGCTCTCGTGAGGAGATAAAACCCCTACTGCAGCATCTAGCCTATTTGTTGTATTACTCACTGGTGTTCGGGCGATACAGATGCTCCGCGAGCTGCTAGACGTGCCTCTAAGAGGTCTTGGAGAGCAAGAAGGAAAGGGAAAAATGGGGCTGCGGGGGGAGCCGTGGCTGATTTCTGAGCCTTCCCCTGGTGCTCTTATATAGGGGAGCCTAGGGGACAAAGGGTGGCCCACGCGCACTGTTCACGTGCACTGTTCATGACATGACTGATGGGGTCTTGTCGCACTGTTCCGGCGTCACGCGCAGTGTACTATTGTCACATCGGAGGCACTATAGCGTCACTGTAGCCATGCTGGGCCTTGTCTCCTAGCTCCTGTCCTCGGTATCTTCTTGCCTCCTTCTTCTTATCTTCCCGGTGGCAGCGAGGATCCTGCACCTGTCCGGGGAGCAGACTGGAATGTGTGCTCAAGGTAGCGAAACAAATCGATGCCGAGGGAGCAGACCGATTCCCCGGAGTGCCAAACCAGCCCGAGCAGAGGAGATCCCGACAGAGCGACCCTGTTTATTATCTCGGTCCATCCGAGTCGGGGTAGCAGTCGGAGATGCGGCCGAGCGGGGCTACGGGCGGAGTCGGGGAAGTGGAGGCGATGCAGCGCCGGAGTCTGGGGCGCGACGCAGTCGAGGAGGCGCATCCGGGCGAGGTTGGCCGAGGTCGGGCGCGTCGTCGCTGGTGCTGCGGGCGAGGAAGCTCGCCGGGGCGCGGCCGGCCGCGAGGTCGCCGACCAAGGCGAGGGCGAGGTTGGGCCGAGGTCGGGCGTGGAGGACGCGGTGCAGATGCCGGAAGCGCCGGTGTCGGAGGCGCGATGCAGTGCCGGAGCCGGGGGCGCGGCCGGGATGCCGAAGATGAGCTCGGCGCCGTCGTCTCGGAGGGGCGCGGCGCAGCGGCGGAGTCGGTGGAGTCGCCGAGCTCGGCGATGTCGGAGGGGCCGTGCTTAAGGCGGGGGCGGCGAGTGGCGTCGGGAGCGAGCTCGGGTAAAGTCGCCGCCGAGGCTGCCGACATCGGGGCCGAAACGGAGCCGTGCGCTGGGTCGAGGGAGGAGATGACGTCGTGGGTGAGGAAGACGGCCGGGTCGGGATCTCGGTCAACCGAGTAGATGTTCTTGGCCCATCATAGTTTCGGCCCACCGAGAATAAGCCATGTCGGATAACCGAGATAAGCCACAACTCGGCCCATCCGAGGCTAAAGGACCTCAACCTATCCGAAATAAATCGAAACTCGGCCCACCGAAGGAGATTTCGGTCCAGGCTACCATTTTATCCTCTTTCTCCTTTACTCCGCCTTTATTTCTTTGATGTTTTCTTCTAGTAACTCAACAAAAAACACAACTTTGAAGATACCCGGGGATCACATCCCCGACAACCGCTGCTATGGGCGCATTGGCTGGCGTCATCTGATACTCCAAGACTTGAGGCACTATGGTGTTGACTCCAGTCGGCAAGGGTAGCCGGCTCCCGCGCCTTCTGCTCTGCACCGCAGTCAACTCGTCCCTTCTCCTCTGGAGGGCGTTTCTTTCGTCTTGTAGCCTCTGCTCCTGCTGGGCCAAAGATCGTTCCCTCTCCGCTACGCGCCGGGCTTCATCCGCACGCTCTTGGTTCGCCCTAGCCACGGCTCGCCTTAAATCTTCCAACTCCCTTTGTATAGCTGAATTGGTGTTTGTTACTTCTCCCGGGTTCTGAGCCGGGATTCCCGATGCACCGGCTCTCGCCTGATCGTTCACCGCGGTCAGGATCGGGTTTGTGAACGCTATCCCGGGTGCTGGCGTGTGTGTCTGTACTCCCACGCCAAAAGTTGGTAGGACGGGTCCGGTATTGGGGTGTGGTGGAGGGTACGCCGCTGGTGGCATGCCAAGGTTGCTCTGATCCCAAATTTCTCGATCTCGTCTGGCGGTTCTTTCTGCGCTCGTTTCACTACTCACGGATGCTTCCACCCCATCGGTTTGCTGAGCCGCCGTTACCACGTGAACCGTCATGTGTCGCGCGGGTCCCGGGGACACCGGGTGATCCTCTTCTTCGAGCCCAAATCCCCACCGATCTTCAAACAGCGGCAGAATTGACTCGGTATCCGTATCCAGATCGGACACGTTTGTTGGTATTCTGACGGAATCCTGTAGTGCTTGAATTGCCGCCTCTTGCTCGATAGTCATGACTTCGCACTCTGGCGATCCAACAGATTCTTCTCCATCCGACTGAGCCACGGTAGCTGACCCGGACTCTGACTCGTACTCCGGCTCATACTGATCTGAGCCGGCTCCTGTGGTCTGGATCACGCCGACGAAAACATTGATCTGACCGAAGGCGATCATAGACCCGGTTTCCAGCTGATCTGCTTCTTCTTTCCAACCAAAGTCGTCCACGATCCGCTCCCCTCCTGGAAGCGTGTGGATCTGACCGATAGCTAGGTTTTCCATACCGCGCCACGCTTCTCCACAAATCATGATGTTCTTGGCCGCGGGCCCCACGGTGGGCGCCAACTGTCGTGGGATTGTCACGGCAGATGTTTCCGGGTGGAAACTTGAGTATGGGGACATAGCGAGTTCTGACATCGGGAGCTTGTCTAGCACGGCGTGGGGAAACAAGGATTTACCCAGGTTCGGCCCCTCGTCTCGAGGTAAAGACCTACTTCCTGCTACTGCTTTATTGATATGGGTTTCGAGGACTCGGCGCCTTAGCTTCCGGGTCTCGAGATTACAATGGTGGTACTTGCGATCTGGTAAAGCTTATCCTTCTAAGGACCATGAGACCCCCTTATATAAGAGGTGGGTCTCGCTGGTCATACAGGCGTGATCCGGGTTACAATCGTACCCGGACTCTAAGTTCTCTAGGTCTTCGCCTTCTTTATCAGGACTCCGTCTTGTACTTGGTCTCTTGCCCTCTAGATTCTTGTTGACGTGCGGGCCAAGACTCACGCGGCGTACCGACTCTCATGAGTCCCGGCCCACACATGCTTGCTTAACCTGGCCCGGGTTCTCACCAGGCCGGCGGGTCTTCTCTGTCGGTGGGCCTACCGGGTTACGATCCCCCCTCCCCCCCCCCCCCCCCCCCCCCCCAACAACGACGGTGAGCGACGTCGGAGGGCCTGCCGGCGGCAAGGAGTTTTCGTGCGCGCATGGGGTGTAGCCGGGCATGCATGTGGCTACTAATGCTAGTATATTGCTATTACCACGTTCGTCGTCTAACTTTGGAATAGAACACCAGCCGCAACTGGAAACAGAGCCCGCCCGCCCGATATTTTGCTTTGCAGACGTTCCCTGGAGTCGGTCGTCGGTCGCTTGCTACGCCAACGTGCACGCACATTGATGTAACCTATACTGTATACGTATATGTTTGGCTGGTAATGGTAAGACGTCAGGCGGGTGCACAGTTGCTAGTACAGTAAATTAACTTGCTCCCTACCGATCTTTTGCTCCATCGAGAACCTTCTGAAACTTCGCTGACGCACCACGAAGCTCAATTATGCATGGAAACGATTACCCTTTTTTTTTCCGTGGTTGGAGGCACTGCCCGGCCGGCCTTTCCACCGCGCCAAAAGGCACACAGATTGCGGTGAGCAGCAGCCTTCACACCACAGCGGTGCCTTGCTATATTTGTGTGAGCAGAGAACGACGTCGGAATTACTGGATCATGACGTAACACCATTTTTGTGGTGCATATATATGTGCGGATAAATAATGAATTACGTCCACCTTTATCGTGACATGGACGTCCCCATGGTGGAAAAAAACGTTGTGAACGGACGTACGGCGGATTCCGCCCTGTCATTCTCCTTGGTTCCCAGCTGATCGATGGCAGCTGATTTCCAAGTGCATGCGCTAGTTGAAATCGTAAGAAACTGGTGGTGGACATTTTCAGAGGCCGGAAGAAAAAATGGATAAATAGCAACACTTCTTTTTTGAGATATAGTATAAATAACAAGCACTTGGATTTTGAGACGGGTGGTGAGTCGTTGATGTAACATCAGCGGAAACAGCCACGAAAGACCCGGTGAAACCGATGCATGCTTACTCCGATGAGCTAAACTGGATCCTGGATTCATGCACGCTCTCTGCTTGAATAAACCAGCCGCCTTAACTACGAACTGTTCGTGCTCATCAGCTAATAACAGATCAGGAACTTGTTCAAAGTTCAGTCCAACGAGTCCGCCCGGAAGACCGGATTTCGTCCTACGCTTTTATTCAAACCCTTTCCCCGGATGGACACTGGAAATGCAGTCTCCAAACAAGAACTTCTCGATAAATAAAAACAACACCGTACTGATATTTATACATCTCTCAAGTAGAACCGCGGCGGCGTTGTTTTAAAAAAAAAACGGGCAGGAGGCTTGCCTTTTCAGCTAAACCGCGGCGAAATTATATCCAGTGCAATTTAGAACAATCTAGCTACTCCGTTGAGATAAAAGGAATCTTGGATTCAGGCTCTAAAGCAGCCGTCTTATTACCAACTATTCCTGCTCATTAGCTAATAGAGGAACTTGTTTGAAGTTGACGAACAAGTCCGCCCGGAACACCGGATTCCTTCTCACACTTTTATTCAAGCACTTTAATCTCTTTTTTATGGCTTGTGTAAAAAAACAAATATCAATGCTGCAAAATGACTTTTCACGAGATTATTTTTACACTTCGTGAGTGAAGATAAAATGTTGAGATGTACACCCAAATTTTCTTTGAATTTTATACTGTAATTAGGTTTTTTCATAATAGGTGCATCTAGACCTACAACTCAAAACACCTACTCCTAGCTATCTAGCAGTAGGTGTGTAACCACGAAGAGAAAGTGTATTGAGTCTAATTTACAACTACAAATTAAGCACAAAGGGAGTGTGGACATGGCAAGACGTGCAATGGGTCGATCGAGGCGGCCGGAGCAAACCGAGCCCGTACGCATGCATGTGTCTCCACAAACCTGTCACCAGCAAACGTGGCAACTATCACTTTGACAAAACATGTTCAACTCCCACCAGCAGCAACTGTGACCTACAGTTGCAGTCCAGTAATCAAACAAAGGCAGCTAACTACGGAAGTAAGCCCGTCTGATTTGACGAAACCGCAGTTTGACCGGAAGTAATTCGAAGTAAAAGTCCGGCTGATTTCTTTTCACGAAACCCAGCGAGACCGGAAGTTGCAATAATATTAGTAAAGTAATTCGTCAAGTCTTGCTTGAGTTGGACAGTGTATGGCACTGTACAAACGCGTATCACGTTTTCCCGGTACCGAGAACAAACCTGTCACGGTCATTGATTAAAATTAGTGAGACAAATAATCTTGTGTTTAAGCGGGATATATTGGATTCTTTTATTTTAAACGCCATATCAGATGGTTGTACGTGAGAAGGTTCGAGAAAATTACAAAAGAAGTACTCCGGACTTTACTTTGAAAAAAGGACCAATTGAGCATCGAACCACCGTCAAACCATATCACTGGCACCCATACGTCGTTGACTGAATATGCTGATCACCATAAAGAGAGCCGGCACTCCCCGTTGACTCGCCTTGCTCATATGTCCTTATTCCGTAGCGCTCGCCTCAGGTAGTCGACCGTCGTAGCCTCGCAATGCCGAGCTATACGAAGGCACTCCATTTCAGGACCTCGGGAGATCGAGAAGACGCGGCCCGTGCCTCCCTATAGCTGTTTGTTAGTGGTAGGTTTACCCAACGACTGTCATATTAAGTGGAAACGCCCGGATTGTGTGGTTTGCTACGGTGAAGGCGTATTTTCCCAAATTTTGTAACGCTTATTAGCGCAATTAGTTTGTTATTGGTGCGTACTACAGGTAGTAGAAAAATAGCTAAAATAGGTATTGATCCATTTACTTAACCAGGGAGTTTTTCTTAATTTTAGTCGAAGCTTTTGATATTTTTGTTTATATATGGTTGTTTATAGCGAGAGAATTTGTTGTGAGTGTTATTTTCAAACGTGGGAACCCACTTTAACAGTTGTAAGAAACTTCAAGTCTTGCCCGAGTTGGACGGTATGTCGCTATGCAAACGGGTACCGCGTATGCTTAGCCCCGAACAAACCTGTCACGATCATCGATGAATTTGGAAACAGAAATTCGAAGTACGTACTACCTTGATTTGGAAACCACGGTCCATGGGCACCCTCCAAGTGTAAAATCTTTTCAATGGTTGATCCTAATCAAATTCCTCACCTTTGACAATACCGGTTCATGGTGGGAGGTTGGTCATCCTTGAAGATACGGCTTGAGCTTCATGATTTTAATCCAAATGAATGGAATGGATATCTCTACTTTCGAGCGAGGTGTGTACGTACTCCCCGTCGTTGCTTCTTCCCTGGTGCAAATTTCCAGCCATGGGATGTGTAGTCGGCTTCGAAGTTAGTGCGATATCCAGCAGGAACTTTGCTTAAAGCAAGAGGAAGGAAAGATACGTCGGGAGGAGAAAATCCATCGCCGGCAGCTAGCAAACCGGGCGTAGATACGCGTGCGACGCGTCTCTCCACCAGTTTTCTTTTGCTGTCTCCATGGCCGCCCGGCCTCTGCGACGCGGAGATATCGGACGGATCTGTGGTAGCGCTCGTCGGCTCGGTTGTGGCATGCGTTGCCAATGCCAGCATATCCGGAATTAGATTGAACGTCACGTCGGATGGGCGTATGTGCTTTTGGAAGGTACAGATTCGTTTTTTCTGGTGTGTGGATATTGTTGTGCATCGGGAGATATTGCTGTGTATCCTGAGAGTTTGCTGTGCGAAGTGCCATGCACCAAGCCTTGAGCTGGAAAGTATTTCCGGCACCAAACTATAAAAATTTCAATTCCCCACGGAAAGAAACTATGGATTTCATTTAATGTACCCTTCATTTAGAGTACAAAGAGGCATAAGTTAGCTAGAAAGTAGTACTATTTTCGGCACCAAAACTTTATGTAATAGTTTATAGCTTGTGTGATGTGATTAGTGTAGTATTCTTCAAACCAATAATTCAGCTTTAATAGCTGTATAACTATATAATGGCCAATGCTGAAAGTATGGCAGGAATTTATTAGTTTAGTTTTGGTATACTTCACATCATTAATTTTTAACTCAAATAAAATGTATTATAAATGCACGCCAATCAGAATATCTTGCCAACTATCATCGATATAGTAATACTCTAGGATGACAAGTGTGTATCAATGCATACCAATCCTAATATCTTACCATATCATCGATATATCCAAGCTATCTGAGGTTAATGGCTAATGAATCTAGTCGGATTCTTACAAATACAAATTTAGTTGCACAAGCAAATCTTGTACTGCTAATTATGCTAGGTGATGATATAAGATCGTTAAAATAATTGCTTGTTGAGGACTCGGGGTAGTAGATGATTTGGTTTCCATGTTTTTGACCATGTCTCATGTGTTTTGTAATTTTTATGTATTGACAAAATTGTTTGGTCCATTGTCCATTTTCAGTTAGTGTATAGACATTTTTACCTCAAATAAACTTCGGTTAATCTACCTAGAGTACGTGCCCTATGGAACTTCTCTGTGCGGCGGGTGCATGTTAGGAATCTCCCCTATAGGGGCATGAGACCAACGGCATACATGCATAAAAGAAATCTTTTCTTTAACCGAAAATTCAAAATAAATTATCTCTTCAACCATTAATCCGATTGACGATCCGTTTTCACCGTTGAGTTCGGATCGACGAGAACTTTAAAACAAGATCCCATCTTAATATGTTTTGACGAACTTTTTTTTTTCGCCGTTAGTTACCAGGTTATATTATCGTAGTTGTCATATTACTAGTTAACACTTACCATCCAAATAATACCTCGTTACACGGTAAAATTTATATGTTTTTTTCATATCCATGATTTACACGTCAAATAGTGAGTATATGATCCATTCAAAACACGTAAAACATGGAATACCATCATGAAATGATTACGTCAGCGAGTAAAAAAGTTCAAATAACCAGGCAACCATTTGATTTTAATCTGGCAACCAACTTGACAATATCTGGTGAATAAGTGACTATAATCTGGTAACTTGGTTCAGAAAAAATGTTGTCAAAACATATCAAAATGGGATTTAGTTTCGAAGATCTCGTCGCGACAAAGTCAACCATGAAAGCGGATTTGAAATTTGATTTGCGGTTTGAGAAATAAAACATTTTTAAGCTCTAATATCCAAAAAGAATCTACGTGACTGCTTCATGCAAGTCTCGGTTGCCATATTCTTTCCGTGCCCACGGAAAGCTAATCTGGGGCACGTGCCCTTAATAGCACAGTCCAATAAACTTTGAGAGGTGTGTATTAATGCATATCAATCAAAATATCTTGTCAACTAACGTGGATATATACTAGGTAATTAGCACTATATTTCAACATGTTTGGCTCTAAGATTGGCATCGCAAAGATGCCTACATATATTAGCCCGCATATTGAATGTATCCCATGTATTTAGAACATGATAGTAGCTCATGAAATCACTAGATGTTTTAAATATATCTTCAATACAAAAATGGTAAGATTTAGCAAAATTCTCCTAGTTATCTGAATTTACTGGCTAATAGATTTATTTGGGCAAAAATCATGTACTCCCTCCGTCCCAAAATAAGTGTCTCAACTTTGATATAAAGTGGATGTATGGAGACTGCATACCTCTCTTCATAAATATAAGACAACTCCCAAAACATATTATACTCATGAATATATGGAGTACTTGACAACATAAGTTCGTTAAAAGTATAGTTTGTTGATGATATTGCACTTATTTGGCTTTCCATGTTATTGACCATGTGGCGCGTGTTTTGTAATTTTCATAATTTGACAAATTTATTTGGTCTAGTAAATATGGACGTGCAAAAGGCATCCTGGCCACCATTCAAATCTTATGATCAGATATAGATCATGGATTAGTACTAAAGAGATTATCCTCACCAGCAAAAGCTCAAAATTTCAAGGGTTAACTATGTTTACTGATTCCATGTTTTGCTCTGATGTTGTTCATATTGATTAGTACATCTAATATGTTCGAGTTTCACATGTTAATGTTATTAGATGTTGTCGTCATGTAATATTTTAGAACCAACTCATGAATTTATTGTCTAACTATCAATACGTATTTACTTATTGACTATTGGTCATATGTTTGTATTTATGGATGTGCAAAAAGGCGTCTTTGTTACCATTCAAATATTATTCTCAGACATAAATTAACACTACCTAGCTTATTCCCGGACGCAAAACTCATATCGGTCTTTACGATTTCTTATCTACAATATATTCTTTGAATATTTTTAACAGTGACATAGATCAACAGTTGCTAATTCCACATAGAGACTCTAGTTTCACAGGTCATGAGTCAACCCAAACGTAGTTACCATGGAAAGTCCATACTTTGCAACAGTAATTAAGTCTTTTTCTCGACCACTTGTTACACCGTCCAAACTTACTCCTCGCCTTTAATTCAAACAGCAACAGCACACGCAATCCACTCGGAGTACAATTTGGTAGTACGGTATTTTCAACAAACCGTACGAACCTAGACGCACCGTCCGGCCAGGGTACTGTAGCTAGCTAGCGTGCAACAGAAAATAAATACGTTAACAAATTCTCCTAATAAAACCAGAAAAGAAAATACGTACTGTATTCGAAACGAAAATAAGCGACGCAACAGATAATAAGACGAAACTTCGTGACAACTGCCAGCATCGAAAGCCCCAAACCGGCCAACCGTGCTGCCACCTCGGGCCCACCGGTCAGAGTCGCCCTCCCTGCGAACGCTCCTGCATAAATAGAGGGCACCACGGCGGCGGAATCGTCCTCAACCTCAACTCAAACCCCAAGAACAGAGCAGAGCAGAGCGGAATCCCAAACTCTCCGGCTCCGACACGAGAGAAAGCGAGCGGCTTTCCGTCCGGTTCCTGGCCTCCGATTCAAGCCGGAGAAAATTACTACTCCACAGTCGCGACCGCACACGGCGACGGCGCCCGCACAGCAGACCCCGCCGCCACGATGCCGACCGCCGCCAGCGCCGTCCCATCCGCCGCGGCGCCGGGAGACGGATCCAAGGTCCTCCTGCTCGGGCGGTACGAGCTGGGCGGGCTCCTCGGCCGCGGGGCGTCCGCCAAGGTGTACCAGGCCAAGGACCTCCACACCGGCCGCGACGTCGCCATCAAGTCGTTCCCCAACCCGCGCGCATCCGGCGGCAAGGGCACCGGCCCGGCCCCCATCGAGCGGGAGGCCGCCATTCTCCGCCGCCTGCGGCACCGCCACGTGGTGCGCCTGCACGAGATCCTAGGCACCCGCAAGAAGGTCCACTTCGTCCTCGACCTCGCCGCCGGCGGCGAGCTCTTCTCCCTCGTCGACGCCTCCGGCCGCATGTCCGAGGACCTCGCCAGGCACTACTTCCGCCAGCTGATGTCCGCCGTCCGCTACTGCCACTCCCGCGGCGTCTACCACCGCGACATCAAGCCGGAGAACCTGCTCCTCGACGCCGCCGGCGACCTAAAGGTGGCCGATTTCGGGCTCGGCGCCGTCGCGGCGGACGACGACGGAAGCGACAGCCACGGCCTCCGCCACACCATGTGCGGCACCCCGGCCTACGTCTCGCCCGAGATCCTCGCGAAGCAGGGGTACGAGCCGGCCAAGGTGGACGTCTGGTCCTGCGGCGTGGTGCTCTTCGTCCTCGCCGCGGGCTACCTCCCCTTCAACGACGCCAGCCTCGTCAACATGTACCGCAAGATCTACGCGGGGAGGTTCCGGTGCCCGAGCTGGTTCTCCCCCGCGCTCCGCCACCTGCTGCGCCGCATCCTCGACCCCAACCCGGCCACGCGCATTGACACCGACGGCATCATGGAGCACCCGTGGTTCTGCCACGGCGAGGACGAGGAAGGCGAGCTGGCGCGGACGTTGCGCGGGCACGACGAGGAGGCCTGGTTCAAGACGGAGTTCAAGGACGACGTTGGCCGCGACATGACCGCCTTCGACATCCTGGCCTTCTCCCCAGGGTCCGACCTGTCCGGGCTCTTCGAAGCCGGGCCGGGCACGGAGAGGGTGTTCGTCGGCGAGTCCGCGGCCGCCGTGCTGGCCCGGGTGGTGGAGGCGGCGAGGAAGGAAGGGCACAGAGTGAGGAGGGAAGGGAAGAGCCGCGCCGGGCCGGTGTACGTGGAAGCAGAGAGCGGTGGCGGCATTGTCGCCAAGGTGACCGTGTTCAAGATCGCCGACGCGGTGTCCGTCGTCGAGGTGGTGAAGGGCCACGGCCCGGAGGCCGCGACGTTCTGGAAGGACTGGCTCGAGCCGGCCGTGAAGCCCGCGGCAGTGTGAGGATGATACGCCGCCGAGGGTGAGCCGGGTTTGGGTAAAAACAATATGAGATCGCCGTGCCGCTTGCCGGCGCCGCCGTTGGAAATTTGTTGTTTCAGCCTTGATGAATTGTTTTCTTGTTTCGTCCGTGTTAATGGGTGGCGCCGGCCGGCGTTAACCGCGGAGTGCCATCTGGTGGTCGGCGACGACCCTGCTCTATACTGTACAATACTACCGCGATGGAAAAAGAACTCTTGCGACTTGGGAGTGGAGACAAAATTGTCGTCGTCAGAGAACCCGCGCACATCAACCTTCTGAACTTTGTGCAAGCAAAGGAAAACGTTCGAAACTGGAAATCGTGCAAGGCGTGGATGAGATCTAACGCCGTGAACACGGAGAAGACAAATGCATTACCCGGAGAATATACTCCTGCAAGGGATTGAACTCGAGATGACCAGCCCAATCTCGTTTGGGATCAATGCCATACAAATAGCTCTAGTTGCACATATTTCGTAGTATTTGTAAGATTTGTAAAATCTTATGCTGTGAATATAGGCCATAATATCGGCAAAAGAATTCTCCATGCTTCCAAACAAGAGGAGCTCTCTAGTGTTTTATGCATTCTGAAATTGTTGTACTCCTGTATAGACACATGAAAAAAAGAAAACGAACTGCACTGAATTCCCCTACCCAAACCTCAAATGCAAGCGAATCCAAAAAAAATCTGTCTAAACCTGACACTGGACGATCGAATAATAGGGAAATTCTAGTCGTCATTAGATCACACACGAGTTGTTAGCATAAAACCGCGACTTTGATGTCCAAATTACGGAAAACCGCGACTTTGATGTGAGATCGCATAAAACCGCGACTTTGATGCCAGTCGATAGCAATGTGCACAGATTTGGATCTAACCGCGAATTGACACTCAAACTGATCAGTGAGGCCCACCCGTCAGGCTGACGTGGCAAGTTTAACACCAAATTGAAGATGGGACCCACCTGTTCAGTTTGCGGGCCCACCTGTAAAAAAAGTGTCTAAAAAAAGAAACTCGTGCGGCCAGGCGAGCAACTCGTGCGGCCAGGCGACGGCGGCCGACGGAGCAGCTTGTGCGGCCAGGCGACGGCGGCCGACGGATCCGCAGCACGTGGTGCTCCGTTCGTGGCTTTTTATTTTTCAGCCACGGGCACCCCTGTTTGGGGATTTTTTCCCCCCTTTTTTCCTTTTTCCAGATTTTTATTTATTTTTATTATGCTGACAAGTGGGTCCCATCTTCAATTTGGTGTTAAATTTGCCACGTCAGCCTGACGGGTGGGTCTCACTGGTCAGTTTGAGTGTCAATTCGCGGTTAGATCCAAATCTGTGTACATTGCTATCGACTTGCATCAAAGTCGCGGTTTTATGCGATCTCACATCAAAGTCGCGGTTTTCCGTAATTTGGGCATCAAAGTCGCGGTTTTATGCTAACAACTCGATCACACACACACACACATATTGAGTTGAGCTTACTCAACTAAATTCCCATCAAATAATGTTCAAAAACAAATGAAAACGTATGTTTTCAGATTTCAAATATATGTCTGTCTTTTTAAAGCTTTACAGAAGCTGACATATATTTGGTGTATATTGGAAGACACACTCCCAGCATCCCGGGATTGTTCAGACTCCAGAGATGAGATGCGAAGAACAGATCTCTAGCCACAGCTTTGTCAAGTGTCAACGCTTAAGTCTGAACTCTGAAGCCAAGCAAGGACACCGTGCGTGCCATGTGAACGGATCGTTCTTCCGCATCTCCTCCCTCTACGATAAGCTCTGTGTTCCGTGGTTTAAAAATGAGCTCCAATGGCAAGTCTGCGCGGCAATGGCTACCAAGCAGCTTGGCAAATGGCAAGTCTGCGCGTCCTCCGCCGGCCGGCGCCGATCGTCGGCTTGTCATCAGCAGGCGCTCCGATCATCCGTGCCGTGTGCGTTTGCAGTTGCACCACACGCTGCCTACCAGATCTGATCTCACCAATCACGAGCGGTGATGATAAGTAGGTAGCCTGGCCCCTATCCGCCGCTGATCGGTACATGCACATATGCCGGTGGTACCACCGCCGTACCGGCGCCATGTGCCTCGACGCCGACGGCCGGGACGGCGGGACCGCGGACAAGAAGGGTTCGAACGGCGGAGGTTTGCCCGATCGGCAGCCGGGATCAACGGTGATGAAACATGCCGCTACAGTTTGATTGGGTTCGCTGCATTATTCATTCCGGCGGAGAAGAACGATCTGACGACGAGACGAACGTGATGTTAACCTGACGAGTGATCATGACTCTGAAACTAGCGTCCCAATCTGCCGAAATACAGGTAATTCTCCTAAGCTGTGAGAACGACAAAACCGGAATCATTCGTGCTGTCCTGCATCAAACCGGATGGAAACGGGTTAATCAGACGGGGTATGCTGCATTATTCTGACGGAGCGCTGAATTAACCCGGTCTGTTTATTGAAACAGCTGCTCTGCGTGGCCAGATTCAACTGGAACTTCGAGATATACGGGAATCTCTGCTTGCGTTTATCAGTTCATAAACTATATGCTCTCGCAATCAGCAAGAAGTACAGGTTCTTCTCCATCAGCTGTTCCTACTACCAGTGAAAAGGACACGAAGCGAGGTTGCAAAGAACGACAAAACCGGAATCGTTCGTGCATCAAAGCGGAGGAACGCAAGCTGCAACTAAATGTAAACACAAAACCACAAGCAATCTTCCAAGAACTGCTCAGCCGGTCAGCAATAATAGACATTATGTAATACAACACAGTTTCAGTCGAAAGACTCGGGAATTCCTGTCATTCTCTATTCGCCGTAGTGGAGTTTAGGTCACCCAATTTTCATTTCGTGCGCACCTTGATTGTGCTGCTAGTATATGGAGCAATAACGAGCGCTCCTTATAATTACTTCTTCTTTGGCAACAAACGCCATGAGTCCTAATTTCAACCAAACATAGGAACGCCATGAGTCCTAATTTCAACCAAACATAGGAACGCCATGATGAGTCCTTATCAATGTAGCCACGTCACCTCACATTATTGGCGCGAGCAGATGACGATATCGGGCAAGAACATGGTTTATGCAATTATTGCACGGTGCATCCACATGCTTTGGAACCGTTCTACGCGCTGAAATGTAAGTTGAGCGATCAGTGATTCTGCTGACGAACTGCATCCACACGTACGTTTTGGATCTATGTGCACCCCACTGACATCGAATGTGAGTAGAGTATCATTTTAGCCACGTGTGGCCGTGTGATTTGGCACCCCCACAAGATGGAACTCGTCGGCGATCTCACCTCCAGCGCCACCACCTATGGCCGCATACCCTCTGGCGTCGTATGCGGCCGGCAAGGCCAGCTCCACACGCGCGCCTCATCCACTAATGACGGTCGATTAGGCCGAGAATTACCTACGTCCCAGCATCCCGGTGCCAGACAGCGTAGCTACCGGAGGGGTGGGTGGTGAACATTGTCAAGGTGCTGGTGGCGCCGTGGCTTAGTGGAAGGCCCGCCTCAACTCTACAACATGCAGAAGTGGAGGGACATGTCCCGGGAACATCGTGTCGAACCCTTCTACTCCATCTCGGTGCCGCACTAGCACGCCATCACGGCCTATCTCCACCTCCACTAGATCAAACCCCACCTATCTCCGACGGTGAAACCAGAAGCCTCACCCGAGGCTATATATGAATGTTTCTCAAGGCCACCGCCTCCAATAGTAGATGGCACTTACGGCGACATGCAAGTTCCTCGACGTGGGGGCGACGAACCAGCAACATCCAAGTTCCCCAGACCACCGCCAGAATTGTGGCTAGTTTTAGGGTTTAGTTTAAATTTCTTTTAGTCTTGTTAAATGTCATGTGTCAAATTTTGTTCAATTTTGTTAAATGTCCTTCAAATTTCAATGAAAAATCGCCGGTTCGTCCATATTCGAGATTCAAAAGGTTTTTGAAAACAACCTATTGGAAGCGGTCGGTGGGGCAAGGCACTCCCAATAGGACGGCAACACGTGCCGGCCCTTCCAATGACATTTATTGAACACGCTTGCCGGACACTTTAGCACCGATGGAGATACTCTTAGCAATAAAAATCAATCTCTCTCTCTCCCAACAAAAAATAGAGGAGACTATATAATGCGGTAAGGATGCGAAAACGGGACTCCGTTTTCCCCACTTATTCTCTATTTTGTGCATGGCTAGTATAAACAAAATGAAGAATAACTGGGACAAATGGTCACGTTTTGCGTCCCTACGGATGGTGAACTGTGTTAGGTTACCAATTACTACCTTTGTTCCTAATTCTACTCCCTCCGTTTCATATTACATTTCGCACCTATTTGTAGTTTTGTACATGTGTATTTAGACATCTTTTAGTGTTAGATACATTTGTATCTACATATAGGTGAGTCAAGTAATATGAAAGGGAGAGATTATTCATCTACATGTAGTGTATCTAAACATCTTACATGTTTAAGTACATCATTCACATGGAGGATTTTATGATTTGACAACTTTTCTTTTCACTTTGATTATTTGTGAGCCCAATGTCACTAACAGATGATGATCAATATGGTAAATAGTAAAGGATTTCAGAAAAAATGTGTCAAATAGTAAGTTATCCCATCCACACGTAGGAAAATAAAATTCATCTAACTTGCAATATATTTAGTAGATAAAACAACATTTGTACGTGATAATATGCGTCGGCCGTATCATTTCCAGATTCAGCGCTGTCAGCTCATATGAGGAACCATCTATCAACGATCGCAAGCAGGAGTAGTTTTGCCAGACACACGTCCGTCAAGTTGATTTATGACGACTTGACGAGCGCCAAGTTGGCCTATCGGTGTTCAAAAAAAAAAAAAAAGGTGTTCAAAAAAGTTGGCCTATCGACAAAGGTCTCCGGAGACAGCCGCAGTTTCCCACCGTATTCCGCCGCGCGCCCACCGGAACGTGCACGGACGCTTTGCCGGGTTTCTTCTTCTTCTTCCTCCCAACGGCGGCGCTGAGATTCCTTGGTCCACGCGGGGACAGCTCGGCATGGTGAGCGTCGTGCTCCACGAGCCATCAAACGTTCTCGGCCGTTGGTTTTGTCACCGTTTGGTTGGGTGGGAAGACGAGTAGTGCTGCCTGCCATGGAGTCTTGTGCGCCATTATAGGTTAGGTACGAGATCTCATCTGATCTGATGCAGGATGATAGCGTATGGAGAGTCCCCTGTTTCTGTTCGTATCTGCTTTCACCGCTGATCAGTACGAGTGTGAGTGATTTAGGGCATCTCCAGCGCCCCGACACAGACGGACTGGTTCGGAAATGTTTGGGGTCGGAAAAAATCTAGCCCAACGGCCCGACGTAAAATGATCGCACTGTCTGCGGTGACGTAAACCGCGACCAAATTTGGGTCGCGTTTGTGTCGCCGTGGACAGTCCGTGATGTCCGCGCGCTGTCCTCCCCATTTATGCCTGCCCCGCCTGGCAGTGGCACGAACACCACTCTCACTCCCGCGAGTTACCAAATTTCCCCCACGCTCCAACCCCAAAACCCTCCTCCGGCGTCGATGAAGAACGCCGCCGCCGACGTAGCCCCGTTGCGACCACCGCGCCTACCGACAGCACGGCCACCGCCAAGACCAAGGTCAGGGTGAAGAAGGAGAGACCAATGTCTGCGGAGGAGAGGTGTGTGGAGAACTCGAAGCGGCAGGCGCGGCGGGTGGCCGAGAAGGCGAGGAAGGCCGATGCGTTGAACATAGAAGATAGGACGGTGGCAAGGCCACTCCTTCCCGTAGGCCAAGGGGTCAAAAGGCCTCGGCATCCGACATGAAGAGGTACGCCGCCACTAATGCATTGAACGAGACCCTGAAAGTGTGGATGGCTAATAAGGAGGAGTCCCTTGTCGCGAGGGAGGAGAAGAAGCGCCGCGAGAAAAAGGCCGCTTACGCTCAATTCTTCGACCTCACGAAGAAGGCAATCGAAGTTGAAAAGAGCTTGGCAAACACGAATGCACTTGAGGCAGAAGCCAAGATCATGGCCGAAAAGAGGGAGATCATGTTCGTGGACACCACCAACATTGCCGAGGACCAAAAGGCTTGGATGATGAAGCGTCGCGCCATCATTTTACAACGCGAGGCGTGATCGATTTTGTTTCATTTCATTACCTTCATTTACGCACAATGCAAGCCATGGAAAAATGAAAAAAAAAATAGGTTCACAAAATAAAAGCCGAGCGCCTAAAATGCGTCGAACCGTTAGGCTGGAGCGCGACCCAAATGGATAAGGGGTCGGACACCGCAAATTTTATGTCCGCAGCACAACACAAACATATCAAATCAGACATGATTTGGTCACAAAATGTATCAGGCAGCTGGAGAAGGCGTGAGTGGTAGGGGTAGATGCTGAGAGCAAGAAAGGCCATGTGCTTTTCTTGGTCTTTCCGACGTACCTGTGGGGTGGGGGGGTCTAAAGCTCGACGAGAAGAAACGAGCTTTGGCTCTGACTCGCCGCGCGCGTCGCCGCCGTCGTTCCGCCGTGCCCCGTACCGTTGATCGGGACAAGGAGAAAGAGGCCGTGCACGGTGGTGTTAACCGCGACAGCGATCGATCGATCGGCGGCTGGCCGGCACAAATTCTGAACGGATAACCGTAACGGAAACAGGTCCATATTCCGGTGGCTTTCATCTCATGACTCATCCACGACTTGATTGAACCCTTCGAAACAGACCCCGGCACAATTCGATCAACTGCAGGCTCCGATTGCCACGATTAATCCTGAAACCAGTGTCCTGATCAAACCAGGACTTTGACGAGGACGCCAGATTCAACTGGAACTGCATACACGGGAATGAGACTCAGCCTCTTATTATCAGTCCATAAACTATATCCGCTCGGATCAGCTAGAAATACAGGTTCTTCTCCTACCAGTGACAACTGACAAGGACGCAAAGCAAGGGTGCAAAGAACGACAAAACCAGAATCACTCGTGCATCACAACTCAAGCAATCTTCCAAACGTGCCTCTACCAATCAGAACAAAAACAGAAAAACTAGTGTTTGCTGGCCACCAGTTAGCAATTTTTCTCTGTAATTTTCAGTTGGTGAGCGTAGGAGAGTTGAGGTCACCCAATTTCATTTCGTGCGCACCATTAGTGTACTACCATTATTGGCGCGAGATGGTTTATGCAGTAGTATATGCAATTATTGCTTGGTGGATCCACACGCTCCAACACTGATGAACGGTTCTACGGCAGATCGTTGGGCTGAAAACTAAGTTGAGCGATCAGCGATTATGCTGACGAACTAACGAATGGAGAGCACTCCACTGACTTGGAATGTGAGTACAGTATTATTTTGGCCACGCGTGGCCCATGTGAAAAGTCACCGCCACGGGGTGGAAACGGTCAGCGATCGTTTTTTTTTTTTGGTAATAATTTATTTCAGGGGTCGGAAACTTTGGATACAGGGAATATCTTCTTCAGTTCGTCTAGTCCAGCAGTGACAGGAGCTATTGAGCTGTTTGTGCATATGAGTTTGTACTATAAGAGTTTGTATGTGTCTGACACAAGCTTACATATGATAGGAGCTGAATGGCCTTAGTGATGGTGATTGACCATCTACAAGTGAATCAATAGTGAAATCGGAGGAGTAACGTTAATCAATAAAAGAGGCTGTCAGCAGTACCAATATTGTCACCCCTCTCGTGTCCTCCCTCGAGTCGTGGTGGTGGAAGGAAAACCTAACCATCACCGTAGATCGTCCCCTCCCCCTCACTTTCCACTCTCAGCTCCGTTAGAGGGCGCAACCGGGCATACCTTGGTCGGCATCAGTGGCGGTGAGGTCTTCTCGCCCCCTCATGCGCAGGGGTCGGCACTGGCCAACGAATACGGGTTTGGGTGGGGTTGTTGCCTGGTGCCATGGCGTGGTTGCTCTCTCACGCATGACAGCAGCGGATGCATGGCAGGCGAAGATTAACTACGCGTGGTGGCAGCCGGCTAGGAGGCGGCGACAGATCTGATCCAGATTCATCCGCCATCGGCCTACCTCGAATAAAGGTGGTAGGCGGGGGATCTTCCTGCTATTGGTTGTCCCCGATCTATTTGTCAGCGATTTCCAGATGACTTGGCTAACGATATTCACGGACTGCCGTATGTGCTCGTAGACTTATGGGATGCATGGGTTCCGGTTGTGGGCATCAGCAATTTTCAGCCCACGGAAGCAAAGTATTAGGTGTGACGAAGACATTGCTTCACATGTTGTTGTGCGGACACAACGGTCTCCCCCCCCCCCCCCCCCCCCCTCCAGCCCAAATTTGTTTTCACCATATATACACCATCAAATATGTTTTAAATATGTTGTGGCCGGACCTTGGTTGCGGATGTTCTACCTCCGCCACTGCATGAACCTAAGAGATTGTTTGGTAGCCATTATTTCAAGTCAGAATCGTGAAATTTATTTTTGATTCTATACCCAACCAGTTTGGCTAGCATTGAGTTACATACTAGTATAACATTTCATCCAGAAGTCCAATGCCTCGTCAAGTTTTTTTTTTTTTGAAAAGAATGCCTCGTTAAGTTAATTAGTTGGAGACATGAACGAATTTGTTGGTCATCAAAAGGTATCTCTCGTGGCGCACATAAGAGACAAATGGTGCTAATCAACGCCCGCAGTTTCCCACCGGAACATGGACGCGCCCCCGGGTTTTGTGCTTCTTCCCCAACGGCGTTGAGATACCTCTGGTCACCGGTGGTTGGCTGAGAGGACGAGTACATCTGCCAGCCATGGAGATCCTCATCTGATCTGCTGATGGACCATGCATGTCCGTGTCTGCTCTGGGCGCATCAGTGAGTGAGACTCGGTGCGAGTGGCATTTGCTTGATAGCAACGCCCTGCGCTTTTGGTCGCCCTGAACCAAGGAGACGAAAAGTGCTTTGGCTCTGACTCGCCCGGGTCGCTACCGTACCGCCGATCGGGATAAGGAGGAGGAGGAGCCTGGCCCGGTGCCGTGCACGATGGTGTCAACCGCGACCGGCGGCGACCGCGATCGATCGGCGGCTGGCCAGCTACGAATTCCAAACGGATAACCGTAACGAAGACAGGCCGATCCGCCGCCGCCGCCGCTGTTTTATTCCGGTGGAATTCATCTCACCTGCCCACGACATGGGCGCGACACCATTAATTTATCACATGGGAAAAAAACAATCCATTTTGAATGTTGAACTCAGAATCCATGTTGTCGCACACTGAACTATTTAACACGTAGAAGTAGGGCGGATTGAAATCCATGTTCGTTTGCATTCTAAACTACTGTATTATACCGGTCTAAATTGGACATACCTTTTTCAAGAAAAATAAATATTTTTTTTAAATTTATACGGTCGCTGTCTACATTAACCCACATGTGACTGTCTGGTCTTACTGCTCCGGCTCGGCCACATGCAAGTCGTGCTCGTGTTCTCTGCTGCCGCCGCAAGGAAGGTGATGAGGACCTGTGACCTGCCCTTTGTAAATCGTAAGCCACTCGCGGAGCCTCATGGCCGAGCGGCTCCCTCTATGACGATTGCTGGCAACTGGCGCGTCGTGTGTGCACGGTCCACCTTCTCGGTCTGCTCTGCATCCTCTCGTTCCGCCACATACGAGAGGAGGTCGATGCGCTAGTCGAGTGCGTCCGGGCCGTAGATGCAGGGGGTGTCGTCGTGGACCCACGAAAGCTTCTCACCGTCTATGCCAACGGTGGTCTCGCGCGTCGCGTTTGGCAACGAAAGCGTGCGCGGGTTGGGCGCGACCGGAGCATGCCAAACGCCACCTTTTACGGAGTCAAACCCACACCTCTCCCAACTTTTTTAGATGGGGAACTGAGGTGGATCGAGATAGAAGCTGAGCATAACATGTGGGTCCGACTAGTTAGTGAGATAATAGGTATTCTTGGCCGGTATGGTCTTTTTCCATATAGGTTTATCTTTACCAGGCTTTAGTAGTTCCGGGATTTCGACTTTAAAATTCAAACTACGAGACTTCTACAATATTAAGGTTTAAAATGGACGTTTTCTTTGTAACTATGGGACCAAGATTACATCGATGTCACGGCGCTCCGTGCAGAAAAGAAATTAGGAGGATTTAACCGTTGGGAAACAGACCCCAGAGCCCGGCAAAGTTTTCACCTGATGTTCCCCGGCAAAATTCGATTTTGAATTAACCGAGGAAGGCAACATGTCCTAAACGCAAAACTAAGTAAAGATCATGACCATCCATGACTGCCGCGTTCAGAAAACAAAGACGTAAAGACCAATTAAACATGTGATCGCCGATGATTAGTTTATAACAATTATTACGACGAAAAATAGTATATTAATTTGTCAAGGCCACCGTAAATGATTCGTGTGTGTAGTGCGGTGCGGTGTCCCTGTTCTAGCCCCCGATCATTGTACTATCCTATAGCCGTGAGTCCGTATCATCGGCCTTGACACCTCACCTCGAATTATTGGCGCATATGATGACGGGTGCTTGGCTCTCCTCACTCCTCTTGCATTATTGCCTTGAGCGTCCACACGGAGAAAAACAGTAGCGCAGCGGACGAGGGGCTGAGAAGCGACCGAGTTCCGTTGTCTGTGACACTGCTGACAAAACCTGGAGATAATGTAGAATTCTTGCTTTGGATATATGCTTTGCACTCTAGCTATTGTCAGCGAGCGGTATTTTAGCATGTACTATATACATATGGAAATAACATGTGTCCATGCCATGTAACTGGTCAGCGGTCGTTGCTCATGATTGGGCTGTATTTCGCAATTTATCCGAGATATTCAACTTCCTTTTTTGAACTACAAAATCTACCCAAGGTAAAACTTAGGAAGCGTGAGGATCTCCGATGTAAGGTTCGGAACCCGTCATGTAGGGGCCGGCTTAGAAAAGCTGTCGGTGTATAGGTTATATGTCGACGGCCAGACGTATGCCGACGGCCTTTGTGAAGCGCTCGGCATATTTGTATGTATGCCGTCGACGACCCCGATAAAAGACAGTTGGCATACGTCTGACCGTCGGTAACGATCGTTTTTCCTATAGTGTGATTAGTGTCTGCTCCCAAATTAAATAACTATGGACATTGATTTATTACTTTGTTCTAATCTCCCAAACAATTGAATTGACTATAATTATTTTTTCACCCATCCTTCACTGTCGGGTTATTGGATTTTTAGGCACGTAGGGAGGTGCCTCACTCCAAGGATAGAGAGATGGGAAGGCACGGTGAATTACAGGAACGGGATTGCACAACAGGGGTTTACCCATGTTCAGATCTCGCTATAGTGTCGAGATCATACGTGCTGCTATAATTCACTATATGCAAATATGTGTGAATATGTGTACATGTTACAATGTATGTTGTGAGGCGTAGCCCTAAGGCTCTAAGGAGGTCGGCTTATATAGGCGTCGTGCCTTAGACTAACCGACCTATCTTAGGAGTCCTAAACTAACATGGGATAAACCCTAACTTGTCCTCTAAGGCGAACGTCAGCTTGTCTTGGACTCCGGTCGGTTTCTGAGCTTCCTCTTGCGCTTCAGCCCACTGGGCCGCCCAATAAACCGTAGGGCCTTATCACCTCTTCGGCCACCATGGTAGGCTGGTTTTACTCCTTGCGGTTGACATACATATTTGGCATATGCTCCATATTCACCATATGAGCCTCTCTCGCAGGATCCGAAGGCGGTCACATATAAGAAAATTGTGTTCTTTTCTCGAAACCTAGTTTTGATGTATGGGCACCTCTTTCAATGAATAGCTAACTAATTTGTCTTTGTATCCCATTTTTCTCCATCCTCCTAGATGAAATCCTCAAAATCATCCTCATGGCGATGCAACCCATCCAACAGATCACTGGCGGAGCACCAGCCAATATCTTGGGCGGGCCAGCCCAAAGAACACCACGTTTTTTTCTTCTTTAATGGGACAAATTTTCCTTAATTCCTTCAGTGTTTTGGGCTAGGCTGGGCGGGCCATGGCCTAGTTCGGCTTGTGCATAGCTCCGCCACTGCAACAGATCATCAACATTCTACCTTTTGTTATCACGCTCCACTTGATTCTGCTTTATCCGCCAACTCTTCCCTTCAAATCGCCTTAGTGTCGAGTCTAACAGCAAAAATTCTCGAGTTCGGAGCTGTTTGGTTAGACATATATGTCGCTTTTGGCTTTTGATTTATACCATCATGACGCAATGTCCAATCAAAACAAAAGCTAGACTTAAAGCCAGCCAAATAAGCTCTTGTACCTCTTAGAGGAGAGAATAGGAGTTCACACGTAGATGGCGCTCTTCAATCTACGTTGAAAGCTCTTAGCGGCCGTAGTCCAGCGAGAGGATAAAAAAAACTAATTTCACTAGCGGAAAACATATGTGACCACATCGAGGAGTAAAAGACTGTTCGAAACTTGATGGTAATTGTAAGCAACAAATCCCACAAGCTAGGAGTATGATGTATTTTGATAATACCCAAGATTAGTTTTACAACTATGACTCTAGGTAATATATCTTAGCCGTCTCTTCTTCATCCAACAGCCGAAAATCCACGGGCCGGTGCACCCAGTGCACCAATTCGCTTCGTGCAATGGATACATTCTCAGACATGATCTACACAAGATGAAAGCGAATTCGGACACAAATTCCTAAGCAACTAGAATAACTTTCAACGAGATCGACGTCGTCTAAACTTTAAACAATGCATAAGCCATCAAAGTCTGTCAGCCAGAGAAGAAAGAGAAGAGGATAACAACTTGTTAACGCGATTAAATTGGATGGTGACTTGTGATAGCGTGTGTTGTGTATCTGATCACCCCAGCTGGGGAAGAACCTGACGTGTGGCTGGAAATTTTCAAGGTGATAATGCGGGGGCCATATCATTGGAGATGTCGGGCTATCACCTCCCCTGTCACCAACCATGTGAAATGCGGCCCTAGTCATTAACTTGCCAGCAAGCTGGAACGTACGGGCACTGCAGCTCATTGTCAAGTGGCGTTTTCAGGTGAAAATCCCAGGAGCATATCACATGCTGGCAGGCAGGAGAGTCTCTGCTCAATAATTCGACGATGTTCGTGTACGGAAAACCTTGCTGCTACGTTCATGGCGGCTGGTTGGTTGGCACGCGGTTCGGTCACCGCATGTCTGTCGGTGTAGTGGCATAGTGCGAACTGGGAATAGACGAACTGGACATTGCCTACTTGTTAACAGTATTAGTACGTGCGTAGACGTTTTGTTGCTGTTGAGGAATTAACAAGTTTGTTGAGGAAAAGTACGTAGACCTTGACACTTCTCACAGCAGCTGGAAACTGGAAGGTAGTGTCTCAAATTACTTTTGTCTAGCATATATAGATCAAAATGCGAGATCCAGATAAATAATGGTAAATGCCAGGTACCAATTATTTTTCGGAGAAAGCAAGAAAGGCCAATCGAGGAAACTACAAGCTGGCGGTAACAGAATGCAGCGGCCATCATCGTCAGAGACGCCATGAATGAATTGGTTAGTCATCCAAATCGCTCTCTCGGAGCACATAAGAAACGGATGGTGCTAATCAACGCAGAACAGGCGCGTTTAGTCTGGATGGCGACTTGTGTTAGCATCGTGTTTGTGTCGTGCACGGCCGGGTTGCGGTTACCAAGGAGGCGGAGACGAAAGAGCATTTCTGCGTGATAATGCGACCGGCGTATCATTTCATTTCCGTCCCGAGCTATCAGCTGCTCATGTCGCCAGGGTGTGCATGCACCAACCAACTAAACGAACGAACGATCGATCGCCAGCCAGCAGGAGTAGTTTCGCCAGCCGGCGCCGGAGCCATGCACGTCCGATGAGTTGGTTTATGACGAACACCAAGTTGTCCACTGAGCACCGACCAAGGTCCTCCGCCCACCGCTTCACGGACGCGCCGCCGACCGCGTTTCTTCTTCTTCCCCGACGCCGTTGAGATTCCTTGGTCTACGCGGGAACAGCCCGGCCGGCACAAGCAGCTTTCTGGGCACCGTTGGGTTGTCACACACCTGACACCGGTGGTTGGGTGAGAAGAGACGAGTACTGCTGCCATGGAGATCCTCATCCGATCTGATCGATGGACCATGGACGGATGCACGACGATGATAGCCGGCACATGCTGATTGCAACGCCCTGCCCTTTTTGGTCTATCCTTCCAGCGTGTGGTGTGGCTCCAGAGCTTGGCCCTGACGGAGAAGAAATAAGCTTTGGCTTTGACTCGCCGCATCGCTACCGTTCCGCCGTGCCCCGTACCGTCGGGATAAGGAGCTAGACAGGCCAATCCCTCCGCCGTCGTCGTCGGTTGGTTCCGTGCACGATGGTGTCTACCGCGACCGTGATTGATGGGCGTCTCGCCAGGATAAATCCTGAATGGCCAACCGTAACGGATACGGCCGATCCCCCTCCGCCGCGACGCCATGGATTTATAACAATGTGACACCCATCGATGTTACCGTTCTCTCTCAGTGGAGGAAATGGAGGATGAATTGAACCCTTGGAAACGGACCCCCGGGCAAAGTTTTCACCGGATGTTCCGTGCGAAAGTTCCTTCTCAACTGACAGCGGAAGGCAGACGACGTGTTCTTAACGCGTATCTCTTGATAAATGTGGCACATTTGGTTAACTAATCTTACATTTGACTCATGGGAAAACTATTTTCAGATCTGGCCTATCATGTCGAGCCAAAGTACTCCTTGGAGACGAACTCACTACATATCGACTTCAAACGATTTTGGCGCCGAACAACTATGGTGGGATCAACTAAGGGCACCTTTGATTCAAAAGAATTGCATATGAATTTTGAATAATTCAATTTTATAGGAAATTTTCTTATCTTGCTTGTTTGATTTGTAGGATTGTACCCTATAGGAATTTTTACTAAGGAATCATTTGTACTATTTCCCATAGGAAATATAACATACACTTAGGCTCTTTTTCAAATTTCTTTGATAAAATCAAACAAACTTTAATATATAGCAAATTCTATAGGATTAAAGTGTATATGACATTGTAATTCTATACTTTTCCTATTCCTACATCTTTCCTATCCTAAAAATCAAACATGCCCTAGAAGATATTATATAATGCCCATCCAAGACTGCAGTGTTAAGAAAACGAAGACGTAAAGACCGAACTTGTGGTCGTCGATGATCAATTTATAAGAATTTTCACCGTGCATATGATTCGTGTGTGCGGTGTGGTGTCCCTGTTCTAGCCCCCTACCATTCGTGTGTCCGTATCATCGGTCGGACACCTCACCTTGCATTATTGGCGCATATAATGACGGCTGCTTGGGTGCTTGGCTCTCCCTCGCTCGTCCTCAATTATTTCCTGGACCGTCCACATGCCTGAAGAACAGTGGTGCAGCGGATGATGGGCTCAGAAGCAAGCTCGATCGTGTAATTGTCTGTGACACTGCTGACAAACTATATGCTCGGCATTTCACGGACCTGGACAGGACATCCGAGTGGTACTTTATTATGTTATAATCTGGTCCGTATGGAGATATCATGAGGCCATGTGACTGTAATTGGTCACCGGTCTTTGCTCATGCTTGGACTGTAATTTTAAAATTTATCTAGGATAGGAGTCTGAATTAGCAACACTGCTTCAAAATTAGACTCCCTTTTTCGGAACGGCTAGCAGTGAGAAGGACCAATGGCAAAGTGCACCTTAAAAAAAAGATTGTATTCCACATTTTAACCTTAAGTTTAATATTTGTGACGGCATTTACTCCTGAAATCCCCCTCGAAACACGCTTTGTCTCGTTTATAAATAAATCTACATGGCCAAATCGATATAAGATAGAGAGAGAATCCTCTTACAAAGTACATACAAGGTACAAGAGAAAAAATAGGAGGAGACACACTCCCCGAGAAACACCCAACACTATCGACTAAAGGTGACACCACGCCTCTCTAGGAAATCGCCGGATCTCGTCGCATTGAACACACTAAGATTTGACAGAGAGGGTCACATTTCCTCTCGCTTTGGCGTGTGGAGCGCCGATCCTGTCGGTATACAACGAGGACCGAGAACGGTAACAACTAAGTCACATGTATAAGATATAGAACGCGGAGACTGCCCAGGCCATATCCAAAGGGGCTTCGACACAAAATCCGACCTTGCTCGCCGATGTCGTGTGGACATGACCTAAAAGGTAACAGAGTTCCACGACGACGTCCCCAAGAGGGTAAAAACGCGAAGCAATGCCATCTTCGAGACCGTGGAGCGGTCAAGGGTTTTCATCTGGAGCCTCTCACACAGGGAGGGTGACCACACTAGTAAGCCCAAGAGGGTCGCACACCCACAAGCATCGCCACCACTACTGCTAAAGCTTTGGGCTTCCCCAAAATCATTGTCACACCAAACCAAGGTCGGAGGAGGACGCACGTCCGCCAACAAAACAACCTCCATGGCCCAATCTATGAGCCGCCCCTATCGAAGCAGCGCCAAAGGAAGGATCCCGTCGCCTGCTTCTTGCCATCCTCAATGACAAGGAGAGAAGCCATCCTCGCCATTCACAGATGTGCTCCGCGAGATGAGGCAAATTCGAAGACAACTTTTTAAGCGACCAAGGTAACTTTCAACAAGACACCATCTATTTGAAACACTAAATGGTTAAGCCATCAAAATCTGTCAGCCAGAGAAGAAAGAGAAGAAGATAACAACTTGTTAACGCGATTAATTTTGATGGTGACTTGTGATAGGGCGTGCCGTGTATATATCCGATCACCAGCTGTGGAAGAAACCGATGTATGTGTGGAAATTTTCAAGGTGATAATGCAGGGGCCGTATCATTGGAGATGTCGGGCTATCAACGCCCCTGTCACCAACCATGTGAAATGTGGCCCTAGTCATTAACTTGCCAGCAAGCTGGAACGTACGGGCACAGCTCATGTCAAGTGGCGTTTTCAGCTGAAATTCGCAGGTGAAATGCCAGGAAGTTGGCTGAATAATTCGCTTGGTTTGTGTACGGAAAACCTTGCAAGAGATGCTGCTATGTTGATGGTCGCGCACGACGGCGGCTGCCTGGCTGGCTGGCACGCGGTTCAGTCACCGCATGTCTGTCGGTGTAGTGGCATAGTGCGAACTAGACACTACGTGCGTAGACGTTTTGTTGCTGTTGAGGAATTAACAAATTTGTTTGAGGAGAAGAACATAGACGTTGACACTTCTCACAACTGGAAGATAGTGTCTGACATTGCTATTGCCTAACAAAGATCGCAATGCGATCCAGATATATAGTGGCAAATGCCAGGTACATATTCTTTTTTTGAAAAGTGAGGAAGCGTTTCTTAAAACAGAGTAAACTAGACGCTGGCGGGAACAGAATGCAGCGGCGATCGGCGAGCGAGACGGTAGAAAGCTAGTCGAATGATAAACATGAAGAACAATTTAGCCGAGGCACGGACACGAAAGAGATGGCAGGCGGAAATTCAAGGCTCAATTTTTTGTGAGAGAATTCAAGTATCACAAATTTGAGAGAGAATTCTGAGAAATCTCCACCCTTTTTTTTTTTGAAATTTAAATCTCCACCCATTTATGCGCGTCAACACTGGAGGTTCTTGCCTCGTGGACGAACTCGGCAGTACAGAAATCTGCTGCCCTTGCCTTGACGATGTGACCGTAAATCCCCATTCCATCGCCCATTGAGCTCCGAATTGCATTACTGCTATCAGAATCTAACCTGAACCTCTGAACTCTGAAGTCTGAGTTACAGGTCGGCAGCAATTGCCAGGCCTTGCCAATGCTTCAAGCGTCTCAGGATCTGCAAGTGACAGGCCTTGCTGTTCGGTCCAAGATGAAGAAAGCAACGGGCTGTATCATGTAGCCTACATGGGCCTCTCAGTTTTCTCCTCCAACGCAGGGAGGTTATAGGTGCATTTTGTTTTTGAATCTCCAACACAGGAAGTGACAAACATTTCTAAATATAATTCATTCTAGATTTGAGTCTAAAAACACCGTGCCATATATTCAAGCTAGACATCAAAACGGCCTTTCACTCCGTGCGATGGGATTACCATATAGACCTTCTCCGACATTGCGGTTTCCTTCTACGTTTTCGTGAGTGGGTTTGGTTGTTCCTATCAACTTCTTCCTCAAGGGGGTGGCCGAACTGTGGTGTATGCCCTCTTTGTAACCAAGAAATGCTTCAAAGAAGGGAAATTCAAATTGAGTTTATATTTGTTCACAATTTTCTTTTTTTCTTCTTCCATTATATCATAGATTTATAGACGTACTGTTGTAGTAATATTTGAAATACATGTTGTCGTCGTAAATTTCATTTCTAGTTTCTTTTGCCAACATGTCTGTATGTTTCATTTTTGGGAATGTTTTCGTGATCATCAAAACTTGTTCCAAATGTTCTTCTAGTAACCGTGAAATGTTCAGACTTTAGATTCATGTTGTTACAGAAAATTGTTGAACCAACGCCAAACCTTGTTCCTGATAATCTATTTTTGTAGTAGATATTAACTATTTTAAGTGTTGTCTCAATAGGGATACAAGTCTCTCAAAAGTCAAGTGACACGCTTGCGAGCGGGATCCTCCTCCCTACAGCCTAAGTGATACATATCAATATCAAAATTCGTATTTTAAATAAATTGATGTAAAATATTGTAAAAAAAGATGTGATTAAAGTGTTTATTAAAAAATCCGATAGTTCAAAAAATGCTCATGAAGTTATAGAAAAATGTTCGTGTAGTTAAAAAAACGTTCACATGGTTTAAAATTATTAAAGATCAAAAAGTGGTCGTACAAGAAAAACAATAGTCACAAGAATAATAAAAGTTTCATGTGAGATAAAAAAATTCATGCACTATAAAGTAGTTGTTCACAAGTTCCAACAAAAAATCAATTAGTACACAATCAATGTGAATTTAGAAGTTGGGGAAAGATAAAAATGAACACAACCAAAAGAAAAAAGAAAAAGAAAAACCCGCCAAACTGATCAGCGAAGCAGCAAGAACTATCACCAGCAGCGGCCAATAAGAAAACACATGGAAAAATATAAAGGAAAATAACGAATGGAAGGAAAAAAAAAACATGAACAAAAAACAGAAATAGACGGGAAAGGGCAACTCTTACTTGGGCCGGCCAGCACAGTTTCGCGCGGGGCCGTCGGCTCGGTAACTGATGCTGCAAGTGTCAAATAGGGATAGTCTCATCAGTTGTCCAGTTTCCTGCCAGTGACTGAGCTTGATGAGGAAGCATGTGGGCTATAGGCTTCCAGCCTACACAGACCGCAACTGGTAGCTTCCTGTTAGCGGCCTAGTAAGCGCAAAGGGCCGAATGCGACTCACTCCAGTCTTCTACTGACAGAACATGTGAAATGTTTCTCAAAAAAAAAAAAATCAAGTACTCCTACGTGCATTTGTGTGTTAACTAGAAATAGATTCAGTTCATGTAAAAAAAGAAGATTCCGTTCATGCTGAACACCTATACTCTCTCCGTTCCCAAATATATGACGTTTTAGATACTCAACATATTGTCTACATACACACTAAAATGAGTGAACATGTCAACTAAAATATGTCCAGATACATTTACATACATGTGAATGTAGACAAATGCTTAAACATCTTATATTTAGGAACGGAGGGAGTATTTATCTGCATATATAGAGAAAAATGGAAGGAAAGAAGAGTTGGCTCAGAAAAATCAACCGTTCCTGCCATCGTGTCTGTTGTTTTTCTCCTCGTACCGTTCTTGAAGTTGGAAGTTCAACTTCTTGATGCGGACAGCATCCATGAATGCGAAAAACACTGCAAAGAGAACATACACCGGTGCAACGACTGCCATGAAGTAGCACACGAGGAAGCTAGAACCACAAATACTTTGTTGCTGTCAACTGGAAGCTCATCATAGCATCGCATATAGCCATATACGATGAGGGTCTTTATAAAAAAAAACATACGATGAGGGTGTAATACGAGGCTTGGATGAAACCATAGGGTATCTCCATCACAACCTGAAGAAATGAACAAAACAAAGCTTGAGATACCCAAAGAATGCGATGAAAAACTTACTACTTTGGCTAACACTATGTTTATTTTAGCTCACTTTCTTTTACTTCTTTATATATAGCTGAGGAGTCGCAAAGGCCACTGCGGAAATGCTCTCAACGGAAACAATTGGCTGAACGATTGCACAATCGTTTTTACATTGCCCCAATGACCATTCTGAGAGTATTTGCCATCTCCCCTGCATCATAACGCACAAAAGATTCAGACGCTGCAATGTTAGGATTAAGGAGTCCAAGATGAAGATAAGTACTCCTCTGATCCGAAATTAGTGTCATGGCCGGTACAGAAAGTTGTACATCAGTAGTAGTTCCTCCGCGACAATTTTAACGGACTGGAGGTAGTACAGTATTTACATCTTGGTGCCAATCTTACAAAGGATGGACCCAATCAGCAAGGCTGAGAACAAAGTGAAAGAAAATCTGACAAGGTTGTATACTGGACTAGATTTGCCAATGCTTCGAGAGGCAGGCATTGAACTGCCCATAATGTCTTGGGAGTATTCTGTAGCGAAATGCAGAGGCGATGATGTTCCTGGTTCTGGTTTGACTAAGCCAGTTTACCAATACCTTGTTTTGCCTGGAGACACAACCAGTATATGCCATGACAATCCAATTACTTAAAAGTGGTGTGGAGATTGTACACTTTGAGAAAACACAGTCGAGGTCCATGCGACCAAAATAAACATCATGATGAAAAACTACATGAACCACTAAGTTTTAAAGCATTTTCTGCGTGTTACGGAAACAAATAGTACCAATTCAGGGGGAAATGAGTTTCACATGCCCTTCATGAATAAGGTGCTAATTCAACATATAAGATTATATAAGGTGCTAATTCAACATATAAGATTAAATTAAATGAAAAGAACATTGCGAGGTGCATTAACAAAATGATGATATGATCTTCTCAAAGAGGGTTCTCAATTTAATCCAAACGCCAAGTTGGATTCAGTATTCACTATTATATGGTACTGGCTCACTTTCATGTCAGTTTTTTTTAATTTTGAATTGAAACGAGATAAGCTCATGAAGAAATTTTGACAGCAGATCATCACTTCCTGAAACGAGACAGAAAAGAAAAGTCAAAATGTAGTCCAAAAAACGCTGGAAGTGATGCCAATTACCTACTTGTGTGTACTGCTTCTGTAGACTATAGTATAATCTGAATTGTGAGGTGGGGGCTAGTTGCTGCAAGGGGGTCATAAAAACACAGTACAGAGAGAGCTAATAACTACTGCATTCTGAACTGTTATGTATTCTGAATCTAAAAGAAAAGCATAGATGCGCCCCAAGTGCATTGAAATTCAAACGAGCTAATAGCACATTTTCGCAACATCCCAAGCTACACAACGGTACAAAGACATTTCTCAGAACAGAGTCGAGAGGCTAGACGCACTGACCACACAAGCAGTTGATGTCCTTATTTTTTCCTCAGAAAAAACGCAAGTATTCAACGGCTAGGAGCAGAAGAAGTTTCGCCATCACTGATGAAAGCTGCTGCTTTTCCGGTCCAAAGCCTAAACCTAATCCGAAAACTACCTGTCTGCCAATGGCCACCTTAGCCTGGAAGACCAAAACTCTGCCGCCACCTTACCGTGGGCACAACACATCACAGCACTACCAAGCCAACAAACCTATCGTCCTCCTCAATCTCCCGTCATCCAGAGGTTCGCACCCCCACCACCCATGGCCGAGGGGTGACCCCTCACTCCCCATCTTTCTTGCATGAAAGCAACTGAGGAACATACAATTATTTCATCAAGCAAGCTCCTTACAACACAAGCTGCATGCAAGTGCCTTTCTGAACCGCTGGAGATGTACATTATCAACCTCATCTCCACAGCGAGGCCTTTGTCTGCACCACCAAGTTGTGCTGATCGGCCAGCCAGTCAGCCACTAGATTCAGTTGAGAATGTTCTGGAGTTATGTCGGGTTCGGTTTGAAAGAGGTGTACTGCTCACTCAAGGCTTAAACAAAATGCGGATCATGGTGGGCTAGCACTAACCAGTTAAAGAATCAGGCAAAAATACTTACTGACACACTGATCATCCGCTTAAAAGGGAGGTCTGGCTGCATTGCGCATGTTTTCATTACAAATGTTCTGTATCAGCTGGAAAAACAAGTGTTTTGTACTTTTATTTAGCCTCCTGTGATAGTGAATTAAGAGTTTGGGAAACTATGATTCTCCTTGATGGATTATTATCAATCTCTTTTGCAGAGTTGCATGTAAAACAGAGCTGACCAACTGTTCAACTCTGAGGGAGTAAACTTGAGTTAACCTCTCAACCAAAGTGCTAGAGGTGTAGAGGGTACTCGGAACTTGGCTAGTTTCTCTGAACTTCAGGTTCACCTACTGATTATCTTAATGGTGATTCAGTTAGGTGGACAAATTTCAGACAGCAACAAGAATAAACAACTACAGCGATGCAGAGACTCTTGACCCAGGTGCTTCTGCACACCAATCTTTGCCAGCCTTTATTTTGGATCTTACTCACATTTTGCTGCTTTCTAACAGTAAAATAAGGCTACTTTCCTACTAGCGCCGCATGCTAATTGCAAGTGGCTACATAGAACAAAGCTCTGCGTTACCTCTGGGGCACACCAAGCTGTACAAAAACATATCACTTTTGCTTTTAGGAAAAGAAACTTTGGCTTTTAGGAAAGGAGTGATTGCTACCCACCAAACAAGGTTTTAATATGATACCTTCGGTTTTAATATGATACCTTCTAGAGTTCAGATGAGGAAATGTGGCTCTAATCACGATGCAGGTGAAAGCTAAATAGTAACATGATGAAGAGTAAAAAACGGTGTAAACAAGTCTTCCTATGGACAAACGTATTGCCATGGAAAAGAAAATGGAACTGAAGACTTGGTATCGGTTCCGAAGACATCATGATATTAAATAATCTTCATCAGAAGACGATCAACAAAGTTTACACAGACACTACAAGGGGAATGGAAATGAATAAACAAGCATAAAAACAACAATATCAGACAAACTCCAGGGAATTGCCTCAAGTTGCAAGAAGTTGCACTTTGTCATGTTTCTTAACATGATTGCTGAATCTTGGGTTGCTCGCCTTGCCAAGCCCAGACTATGTCCTTCAGCGCCGGCCTCATGTCTTGGTTCAAGACCTTCTGGTACTCCAAAGTATCACCATTTGTCTTCTTTAACTCGACAAGATGGAAGTTAGGGGTAACCTCGAATATTTCAGCATCAATACCCATCACACCTTTCCTTCCGGGCCTAGAACCTTCCATCTTCAGCATGCCACCATCTTTCTTTGTGAGCTTCAGCCGCAAACACTTGGCAGTGTCTTCAATTTTCGATATGATCGTCGAAGCTGTGTTTGTGGATGTGAATTTGGACTCCCTCTTCGTGTCAGACTCCTCAAACATACCAGAGAGGTCAAGACCAGTTGAAAGGGAAATTATATCAAAAGCATTCAGATTCGTGAGTTTTTTTGCTTCTAGCTCCTTGCAGTCCAATATTGAGTTGCCACTCATGCAATTAGAAGCCATAGGCACGTCAACTGGACCAACATCTCTTGGTTGCAGATTATATTTGAGTAGCTTTGCATCAAGACCCTTCCTGAACCAAGGATTCGTCATGATTTTTTCAATTGATATTCTTGTACTCGGATTAGGATCAAGAATCCTCAGTAAAAGCCTTTTAATATCCGTAGAAAACCAACTTGGAGATTTGAATTCTGCTTTCCCAATCTTCTTATACATATTCATGAGATTCTTGTCTTGGAACGGGAGATACCCAGCCAAAAGCACAAACAGAATCACCCCACAAGACCATATGTCAGCCTTTGCACCATCATAACCTCTTCTATTAATAACCTCAGGAGCAACATAAGCAGGAGTGCCACAAGATGTATGGAGCAACCCATCAGGTCTCTTGCACTCAGAAATAGTACTTAGGCCGAAATCTGATATTTTTAGGTTGCTGCTCTCATCAAGGAGAAGGTTCTCTGGCTTCAAATCACGGTGATAAACACCCCTGCTGTGGCAAAAGTCAACTGCACAGATGAGCTGTTGGAAGTACTTCCTCGCGGCATCTTCCTTGAGTCTTCCCCTTTGAACTTTGTTGAAGAGCTCTCCACCTTTCACATGCTCCAACACAAAGTATATCTTGGTTTTGGTAGCCATAACCTCATACATCTGAACAATATTGGGATGCTTCACCAACTTCATCACAGAAATCTCTCTTTTGATCTGATCCGTGAGCCCGCCCTTCAAAACTTTGTCCTTGTCAGTCACCTTGATGGCGACACTCTGCGAGGTCTCGATGTTACGAGCATGATAAACCTTGGCAAAGGTCCCCTGTCCAAGCATCTTCCCCATCTCGTACTTGTTCATCAAAATGTTTCCTTTCTGATCCGCCATCGTGCCACACACAGAAACCAGCGACCTCGAGACTTCCAACGAGCCTGAAGATGGTATATGACTTCAACCGTCCCCTCCGAGGTGGTAATCTAAGAGGATGGCTGTGATGCCACGTCGAACCCCATTGTGCAGAAGCACATGGAGGAAGAGCTGTGTGTGTTCTTGTGAAGCGGTGTCATCAAGGTCAATCAATGCAGAAGCACGGGCGGCTACCCTACCAATTAGTCCCTCGCAGGGTAGATCTCTAGCATGCAAACACATCTCTCTGCATTCCCTAAGATGTTTCCTTGTAACTGAAATCCCGATACTGTCAAAAAAGAAACAAAGCAAAACATCAAGTCAGTCACTACTGATAAGAGAGGTACAGGCGTAGAGAGCTACTAGGACTGAAAACAGATACAGGAAGAATTAAAGGTCGATGCATACGAAGAAAATAAGAAGCCGAATTAAAATTGTCTAAGCTCAGGCTCCACAAACAGATGCGGTCCTCAAGGTACGTATTACAGCCAGTTCGTCAGTTCTAACGCACACGCACATGTACACCACACAAGAGATTCTCCAGAATCTAAAGGTGCTATGAAACGTCCATGGATCCACGGAGCTAAAACAGAAGCAAGAAACTCTCTGAAATCCACATCAACTACAAGTCTCCTAAAATTATACAACAGAACAGAGTATAGATGTCTGTGCACATGACGAAAATAAAACATCTCTAAGCCAGAAACAGAGACAAAACCAGATACGTTCCTATGAAGGCAGGATTCATACGCTTTCCCAGTCCCAAAGACGAAGACTAACACGCATCTTCTTCTCCCCTAATTAAGATGCCGAATTAGGACGGTTCTAGACTGAGATTCTACAAGCAGATGCGGTAGTAAAACTTTCTATAACAGCCAGTTTATCATTTTTCATTGTAGAAGTGTACACGAGATCCTCGTACTAAATCTAAAGATACCATGAAACTATGAAACATTCATCGATCCATGGAGCTAGAACAGGAGTGAAAACTCCCTGAAAATCCACATCAACCACGCACGCAAACTACAGCTCTCGTACACAACCATAACAGAACAGATACAGGGTAGAGTGAAGTCCGTACCAGATCCCGGCGGCTGGGCTTGCGACGATCGAGACGGAGAACCGAACCAGATCACGGCGCTTGATCCCTTTCCCGGTGCAAACCAGGCGGCGAGGAGATGTCGCGTGTGCAGGGGAGGATCTGTGGTTTTTGGCTCGCCTCGGAAATGACGGAGTTTCTGTTGTTTGGAGTGGGCGAAGGGAGGAAGAACAGAGGAGAGTGCTAAGCTGAGAGAGAGGTCGAAAGGTTTAGATCGAGAGACGGCTCGGTTTTATACGCGGTCCCGAGGGCATCAAGCGAGATATTCCACACCGCCACCCACCGCCGTTCAATTGATTTTACTGTGTTGTGCTATGGCTATGGATCTACGCCGTTCTTTTCTCGACCAGCGGGCCCCACTAATAATTCGTGCGGCCGGGCAAGCGGCATCGTCTCCACCGTCCGTTCTGTTTTGGATCCAGTTTATTTGTCTGTTCTCGAGGGATCGCCGGCGCCGCAGCATTAACGTTTTAGGTTTTGACTGTTTATCAACGTTTTAGGTTTTGACTGTTTACCAAGCTGATTAGATTGTTTGTATACAGCTAGCCTCTCTTTCTATTTCTGGCTAAAATTATAAATAAATGAATATTTTTGAATCGTTGGGAGTAATTCCTGTAGTAAATTCTAGATTAGCTGGAGTACGTAATGACGACATGCATATCGCCGCCGTCCGTTCCGTTTTTCGCTTTGTGACGGATCCAGGGATCCAGTTTATTTGTCACCCCTCGAGTGAATCGCCGGCGAGCGACGTCGGCGCCATAGAATCCACAGTATAGATTTAACTGTTTACTAAGCTGATTAGATTGTTTTTACACGGCTAGCCTCCCTTTCGTTTTCTGGTTAAAATTACAAACAAATGAATCGTTGAGAGTAATTCACGGCAGTAAATTGCAGATGACGCCATGCATGTCATTGCCAGCTATAGAACAACGCGAGGAGACAGATTCAGATTCACGTTAGGAGCTGAGCTGAGCTACGTCGCACGTGCGATGCCGGAGAGAAGCCTGAATTGGTCTACCCCGCCGGCCATGTGCTCATCAGCTACCGCTCGGCCGGTGCCTGCGCGCATAGCCGAGGTGTGCACAAACGGAAGCAGCAAGTTGAAGGAAGAAACCAAATCGAAACACGGCGCCCGCCTCATATGCATGACGACGGCGAGCTGTAAAAGCCTCCTGAAAACGAATTAGTTAGGCGCAAAAACATGTTATACATGGCTTGTCATGTCATGGCTTGTCATGTCATGGTCAGGCGCAAAAACATGTTATTCATGCATGCACGCACCTAGGAACTTTTTCCAATTTCTTGTAACTCCATAATACAGATTTTAAAACGTTTCAATATTACAACCTTACTGAAACCTGACTCCAAAACGCCGCACTCCATTATCGTATGATCTTATATTTGGAAGTTCACCTTGGAGCCTAGCTCATGCATGCATGCCGTCAAAGAGGACCGGAAGCATATTTGCATTGCATGTGTGTTGTCGCTCAATCTATCTCCGTGGAACTATTCCAACAAACGGGCATGGCAGCAATGATATACTGTACTGATAGTTAAATGTATCTTGGCGCGGAAATTGATTTATTAATAATAATGTATGCGGCTCAATTGGGTACCAATCTTTTAGTACGAATTATTGAGCATAGAAAAATGTTGAAGCATGGTCGTCATCGGGGGAGTAGTTAGCGTAAAACTACCACTTTACAGACTTAATCACAAAAAACTACCACTTTTGCCCGCAATCGCAAAAAACTACCACTTTTGGTCCGCTGATTGCAAATTGCGCTAAAAGTCGATTTGGCCGCGGATTGACACGAAAACTGACTGGGCGGGCCCACCCATCAGAGATTAGTGGCAAGGGATATCGTTTCATGCCCGCAATCGCAAAAAACTACCGCTTTTGCCCGCAATCGCAAAAAACTACCACTTTTGACCGCAATCGCAAAAAACTACCAATTTTGCCCATTATTGCAATCTTACACAACAATAATAAAGATAGAAACATTATTTAGTCCTACACCAATAAAGCAATGGTAATGAGTAAGAAACATTATTGCATAACATGGAAGATGATGGGCAAAATTGGTAGTTTTTTGCGATTGCGGGTAAAAGTGGTAGTTTTTTGCGATTGCGGGCACGAAACGATATCCCTTGCCACTAATCTCTGATGGGTGGGCCCGCCCAGTCAGTTTTCGTGTCAATCCGCAGCCAAATCGACTTTTAGCGCAATTTGTAATCAACGGACCAAAAGTGGTAGTTTTTTGCGATTGCGGACAAAAGTGGCAGTTTTTTGTGATTAAGTCTGTAAAGTGGTAGTTTTACGCTAACTACTCTCATCGGGGCCAGACCGGCTAGCGAGAGCAGAGTAGGTTGCTCTTTAAGAATCAGTGAGGCATGAATGCACTCCGGGCCGGTCAAATACTCCCTCCTTCTAAAATACTTTCGTTTGTCTTGATATGGATGTACCTACTCACTAAACATGTCTAGATACATCTATATGTGAATAATTGAAAATCAAGTATTTTGTGACCGAGGGAACAATGCGGTGATGAGGTGCGGCCACGGGACCGGCTTTTGCGGGGCCGGTGGAGGCATGGGGAGGAACTTCGTGGACTTGATTCAGGTGAAAGCTCTGTCTCTAACCCTAGCTGTGATAGCCAGAACCGCAGCCTCCGTCAAAGTTCTTGGGCATTGTTGAAAAGAAGCTATCGTCCTACCCCTAGGTCAGGGAAACCTAGATCCTTGTGATTGGACAATGGCGGCATTTTGGTGTTTTTTCGCCTTGTGGGCTTTGTTGAGTTGTGCTCTCACCAAAGTGGCAAGCAGAAGAACGTGGTCTCGGTGGTCTTGGAGGCGGTGTGGCTTTCAGAGCCGTAGCTCTTATTTAGATATTTGGTTTGATCAACCAGACTCGTCTTATTTCTTTGGGTATATATTTAAACTAGAATATACAATTTTGGTATAACTCTTGATCGTTACACACATTTTGTTTTAAAAAGTACTATTTTTAGCGAGAGGATACCGATTTATAAAAGTTCACCTTCACCGAAATACATGTACATAAATTATAATTAAAAAAATACATCGAGATTGTTGGACCACTTAAGGACGACAACTACTGCTAGAGTGAGCCACCGACGCCCCATTGTCGTCTCTCACTTATAAGAGTCGACGTTACTTTGTTGAAAATATATGAGAAGTCTTTGTGGGCGTGCCCCGGTCAAAGAATTCGCCATTAAACTTTTGAATCGATCCAAAATCTTCTGAAACCAAACCTGTAACATAAATATACAAATCAATAAGATCCATGATTTCGAGGGGCAGCGACTAGAAAGATTCATCGCCATTCACAACGCCACGGGCAAATCGCCGCCGAGGTGGACTATTATACAGGAAAACCTATTCTTGTTTCGCACAACGCCTCATAGCCAACATAATTTCGCCGCCGATGGTTGACACAATTTTAACTTTCGAGAGCTAACTACAATTGCTAGAGAAGATCCAATGTCCCCACCGTCCTCCGTCGCGCCGGAGCACAAAGCAGAGGAGACGAGGACCCATCGATTCTCGGACAGAGAGGAAGGAGATGGGCGGTGGATAGGGTTTTCTCTTTTGTGTTGACAAGTCATTAAAACATGATAACACTCTAAATCATTGTGGCACCAATTATATTTTCTCTTTAGCAATGAAAATCGAAGTTTATGGTGTAGGTGGAACTTAAATACACCAACCCACTCTATTAAACTTAGCTTAAAATATATGTGTTTGAAAACAAGTCACGTACATAATTATCTGTCATAAATTTTGACATGTAAGTGCTGAGAACTTAAGTTGTTGTATTACTATTTATCTTTTTTATGAAACTTAAAAAAAATATTGTACTCCCTCTTCCATGATATAGGGTGTCTAAGGTATTGGCAAGGATATTAAAATGACAGTATTTTGCATGGGGCGGTCTCATTTTATTTAGACAAAAATCGAGAGAGAGAGAGGAATTACTAATAGTCATAAATTGAAAATGATAGGTCAAATGCCTCTGTTCTAGATTGTGACTCGTTTTCGGTGAGTAAAATTATCAATAAATAGCAATACACCTTATATTTTGAAACTTTTATCAAAACCTTAGACACCTCATATTAAAGAACGGAGGGAGTACAAAAAATTACATAGATAAGAATATCTTCACGAGGCGGCCCAAAAAATGTGTCTGATATCCCAAAAAATGTGTCCGCTATCGGAGGTGTTGGATTTCCAACTGGTTTGGGACGGTTACACCAAGGACGCTCTCAAAACAAAACCTGAAAATAATTAGGCATCATTGGATCAAAGGTTTAAACATTTCACTAATTTTTTAATACCCTACAACCTTTTGAATGAAATTTAAACCTAAATTACGAAGTCGGTCATCGTAGGAGACGTAGACGAATAGTCAAAGTCTCGAAGACAACTGCCGAGAAGGAAGCGTAGTTGGAGGAGGAGACGTCCGGGGACGCGGCGACGGAGAAGAACGCCTCTTGCGCCATGTCTAGAACAATTTCATCAAGCCAAGGGTATATGCCTCAAAGCGATGGCGCCGCCGCGGGACTAATAACAAAAATCGGTGCAGATGAGACACCCAAATCCTGTTCTGCGCTAGTAAAGACGAAGGGCTTGCTTAGAATAGTGGCATTATTTGGTGGTAGTTCATCTTGGAGCCTAGCTAGCTCTCCATCGTGCCAATATCAAAGACGATCAGAAGCTCCGGAACAAACGGCATGGCAGCAATGATATACTCTTCACTACTTCACTCAATCACAAGGTTTTGGATACCGGTTCCAAAACAATCTCGGAGGGGGCTGGCATTTCCGGTTACCGTGGTTACCGGAAAATACCGGTTGGTTACCTATCAAAATTTTCAATCAAATTTTGAAATTTGAACTTGAAACATCAAAAATAATTTAAAAATTGATTTTAAACGATGAAATCGGTCCAAATTCAAATGCTCCGGGAATTTTTGTCCGGTAAACTGAGAAATCCGGTTACCGGCCAGTTACCGCGGTATTTCGATCGGTAACGAAATCCCTGCTCAATCACTAGTTTACGATATCTTTTTGGCGCGGAAATTGATTGAGTAATAACAGTGCACGCGGCTGCATAGCGGAACCAATATTTTAGCACGAATTATGGAGCTTAGAAAAATGTTGAATCATCGTCGCCGGGGCCAGACTTGCTTGCGAGAGCAGAGCAGGTTGCTTGTGGAGACGGCGCACTCCGGTGGTGGGTCGGCCAAGTAATGGTGGTGATGCTCAGCATCCGTAGATTCCTACCACCTGTCCTCCAGCTGGTAGCTCCACAAGCGTCGAGACTATTATTTTGAGTGTGTTTTGAAGCATTCGTCTCTCTTTGTCAAAAAAGTAAGCTTGACTTGTTTATTTTTTGGTGTGCATATTAAACACAGAGAAGTTATTCTGATAAAAATTTGACATAGAGATTCCCCAAAATAAACTAACTATTTGTGACCTTAGGTGAGAATTTGGAAATCTTGAACCCTACTCGCGTTACTATTTCTCATTTTTATGAAACTTATTGAAAATATCATATCCTTTTATGCAAATTCACATGGATATATATCTTTTACCTAACATATATACATGTGAGTAGTTTTTCTCAGAATTTCCCAAACCTCGCATACACATGGAGTATTTTTTCTTGGGTGGCTGCTACGATGGTGCCGAAGAAGATGGATAGTCGTTGGTTTGTCACATAGGTCTATCCTATCTTTTCAGATCTGTAAGATCGGTGTATACATATTTTGTATCTCGTCTTTTATTTATCAATGAGAATCGTATTACCATGCAAAAAAAGAGAACGGGTTGATCTATAGCTATGACCATTTCAATGAAAACAAAATCATCTTACGTGCCACCTTATTTGATTGTACAACTGTACAAGCGAGACCGCGAGAGTGACAATCATTTCTCCTTTCTCTTCCACGTACAAGACTTACGTGTCAGCAAATGGTAGAGACTAGAGAGTGTGAGGTGGACTTGGTACTGGTACTGGCACTAGCACGCGAGGGTGGGGTTGAATAGTACTCATGGTAGCTTAGCTATCACTGATGAGTGATGCGCTGATGCCGTCTAATCGTGGAGCTGGGTTAATCTCTGCTCGTCCGGTTGCCGATCGATGGCGCCACGACACGACTAAGGACTTCGCTCTCTCTCGATCGGCTAATTATTAGGCTACACACGATAGACAGATGCAGATGCATGCGAGAATGTCCTTGGAATCGAAAAAAGAAAGAAAGATGCAGATGCGTACTCTCGTCATCTCGTGTATATGATTGTACATCTTGTCTCCCAAATAATAGAGAGAATTAATGGCATATCTGTACGCATGCGATGCATGATTACAAAAACCGGTCCCACATTCAGGTTCGCGTGGCATGCAACGTGGAAGGCATGCATGCATGCAAAGCTGAGATCGAGTGGTGGTACGTACTGGGAAAATAAATAAATTTTCCAACTCGAAAAAATATAAATGCATGTATATGCAATTATGCAATCAAGTTGTTTCGAATCAAAACTCGACGTTCTTAACGTCCAAGAAAGAAAAATACAGAATTCTTCGATCTGAGAGTTTGGATGCTATCTAGCATAGCGGTGGCTCTGGATTCTGTGGAGTTGTGAACGGTGTGGTAACGATGATGGTGATGAGCTGATCTGAGTCGTGACATGTCTTTTTTCACCGTCTGTTATGCATGTTCTGGGGTTCCCGTGTGGTGTCTGGCCATGAAACGGTGAAGTCGAAATTGTGGAGTCGTGAGGCGGCACGTCGGCAAAGATGCCACATGATCGTTTGACAGGTGAGTGGACCTCTAACCGTTGTGCGGAGTTCGTCGGTGCAAGGTCTGCAACTTCTTTCTACGAAGTTCTACGCGTAAGATGGAGCTAGCTCGTCCTCGACGTGGTGGGTGGAGTGTTTGGCATGGATCATAACGTCGTTCGCGGCGAGGGCTCCATCGTCGGTCGTCGAAGTTTAAGTCGGATCATTGGATCGTGGAGTGACGATAGTGAATGACACCCGATGGCAACCTTGATGGTGCCTTCTTCTCAATAGTGTGTGTGCTTGGTGTTAGAGGCCAGGACAGCTGGGGTGTAGATTGTGGTCGTGTTTCATGACGGCATTCATACATTTATAACAGTCTTAGCTCGGTTCCCCAAAATGAATCGGTTAGTTGACCCTAAGTTTTTAAATAACTGTGGCAAATTGTCCTTTATGTTAAAAAAACATTCGAGAAAAATACAGAATTCAATAATTTCCTAGTGGAAACGAAAGGGGGCAGGCTGGATGTCAATACGGCCGGCTATAACTAATCTACGTTCACGGATGGGGTGGTGGGCAGCCTGTGCGCGTAGCCGCAGATTTGATTCTTGCCTTTACAGTCGATATGTGCAGCACGAAAGATATACATGTATGATCCAGTAAATAATGGCGACAGATCAATCCATGGTCACCTTTGCTCCTGGAGAACAACCGAAAGAGGGAAAGAGGAAGAGAGATGGACCATGCATGTATCTTGGCCATGTCGTCATCAGGTCGCTAGGTTCCATCGAAAACAACAGCGGTTGCATTCTTCTCACGGCTGAAGGGGACGCGTCAAACGTCGATACCCACAACCCACCCACACAGCCTTAATTAGCATCCACGGACGAATCAATCAGTCCATCAACTTTGTGGGATTCCAAAGGTTGTTAAGATGCACATTGTGAGTTTTTCCATCTCTTTTTATTGTTTGATTTCTCACGTTTACTCTCTTTCGGGGATGGCAACGGAATTTCCGCGGCTGACATGCATGAGATGCCATCTTTTCTAAAACGGGGGCAAAAACTTTGCCCCAATCTACATATTAAAAAGAAGAGTCACTCGGTTAAATTAAGTAAAACAGGTCTAAAACCGATACAATAAGGATCAAGCCCACCCAAAACCACAACTCATGAAAATGACACCGACTAGCTGATCTCGTCACCCACATGACACAAAGTCGACTCTCCCAACACCGACGAGCTATTCATCATTGCTGAACGGAAGAAGCCAACACTGCTATGGGAGGAGCAGATCGACGACGCTTCCATAAGGTGAAGAAGACACCTCAAACTCTAAAACCACCCCTCCGACGCTGAGAAACCCACCGTACACCACCTTACAGGGTTGACGCCCAACATAGCACCGCTCATTCTCGAGCTGCAACGTCGCACGACCTGACTGCTCCGCATCTCAAACTGCAAAGATCAACCGCCCGCCGGCCACGATTGCCGCACCACATCCGGGGCCACCGCGGCACACTCGTTTGTTGCCTCACTGCACTGATCTTAGAGCATTTTCCACGGGTGTTGCGAAATAGGGCATCTAAAGCATGTTTTAGGGTACCAGAAAATTGCTTCTGTTGCAGATGATATAAAATAAGGCAACCAACACATGCAAATTTGATGTTTGTTCATTGCATGCTTTGATGTTTTGAATTATAAAATGTATAACCTAAACATGCAAACTTAAACGTATTACGAACGACTCCTACAGAAACTATTGACATACTGTTCTTCATCATCATCACTACACATCAACGTCTTAGTCAACGCCGTTGTACTTAGCGTCAACTCAGCCTTGATCACCATTGAGGGGGTAGCCGCGTCCTTCTTCATTCTCTCAGTTTCCCGTGCGGCAAAATTAAAACGTACTCCGCCTACACCGCAACGAACCTCGCCATAGCCACCGCACCACTCTCACGGGCGGTGATCTTCTATACAGCGAGGCGGTTTTCCTTCTCCTCCTTGCGAGACACAAACCACACTTCAACAACGACAAACTTCGTCTCCTCCCAGATCATGATGTCCGAAATATTCAACTCGGACTTGGGCTGGCGGTACCTCCAAGAAAGCGTGGCAAAATCTAGTGTCTTGAACATCACGAGCCAATGTCGCATCCCATCAAAAGAGATCTTGGCAGGATATGGCGAAAACATAAGGGAGCTCGAGGTTGATGGCACTACCGATCCCGCTAGAGGTGACCAACGAGGTCGGATGCGCGCAAAAGTATTTGACTAGCTCTCCGGATGACATGAATAAACCATGTACTGGTCTTTCAGGACAAATGTCGTAATGTCGTACTGCTTCTACCTCATGGTTCTCGCGGGCACCGCCTCTCCCATGGTCGTGTTTCATGGTGGACGGTGGTGGCGGGTGTAGGATTTGGGAGAGGCAGCGTTAATAAGTCTGATCTGAGCAGATCCATCGGCCATGGCCACGATGCAGGAATCCCTTCCGGCACTCGTCATGGAGGCGAGCAACAAAGGAGATCTCCACTTTCTTGTCTGCTGGCGACGGGATCTGCGGCATGGGAGTTTGGAAGCTGCTCCTAGGAGTGCAACCATGGCAGCTCTGCTTTGGATGCCATCCAAGATGGTTGACGGGCGAGCACTTCCACCCTATGTGTCCGCTTCGGTTTTCTCCAGCTGGCGGCTGATGGCGAAACGCAACCTTCCAGATCTTCGTGGCAAGATGGAGGCCCCTATGATCCGGTGCAACTGGCTCCCGGCGCCTCGCCCCAAGTGTCCGCCCCCGGCGGCATTGCGCTAGGGCTGTCGTGATTCATTGATCGGCGGTGGAGGAGCTGGACCCGATGGCGTTTTTAGTTTTTCGTGCAGGGTAGCTTTGTGCAATTTGTTTGGACGTGTTTGTAATTTTCAGTTGCTTTTGGTCCTCCCTGTATTATGAACTTGCTTTTATATTATTTTCTATGCTATATATGTTTCAATAAATGCCAAGCAAGAGAAGTTGCTATCTAAAACTTAAACCTTATACACGGATGATGCAGACTAAACACTTCGAATTGTAGCTGTCAAAACCTCTAAAACTGATACTGCTACATGTGCAGGTCCCCTGCCGCGATGTCAAACGTAGCCACATGATATGCACGACAACATATAGTAGAAATAAAACGTGCTGAGAAAGCATAGCTGTAAAAGGCCCTCCAGTTATTAAGTGGAAACATGTCCTGGACTACTTGTGGCCAGGAGGACTAACAATAGAAACCAATCGTGTAATCTGCCATACTCGTGATGTTGCTGGTTGCGTTTTGCTTAGACTATTATATACGCGCTTACGCAGCATTATTACCATCAGTGGTACGTTCACTTCGCCTACCAAGAGAGGACCAGGGAGCACGTGCTTGCTCGGATGAAAGAATAAACTAAAAGTCCCAATATAATATGATTATGATATATGTTTGTAATAAAAATCATGCTTTAAAAATTGTAAGAAGACATCACAGATATATGAAAAACTTGAAATAAGTACATAAGAGAATCTTTCTAAAATAACAATATAACCCTTTGTCCTTTATATATCAAACTTATTGTACCTTATTATAAGTAAAAACAAAATCAAGGCAAAAGCTTGCTCTGATGGGTGTGCATATTTTCTCCGGTTGTCGCCGGCCGAGTCCCCCTCCCCGGGGAGCCCAAGCATGCTGCACCAGTCGTCGTCTCTATGCTTGGTGTAGGAAGCCTTCCGCCGCAATCGCTTCCCTAGATTTGCCCCTCCCGAGATTTGCCCAGATGCCGTCCACTGACGAGGGGAGAGGTAGTGGTAGGGGAGGTCGCGGCCACCGGCTTCGAGTGCTCCTTTCCGGCCCGCTCGAGCCTTAGAGGAGTGATTTTTTTAGAATCTTATTATTTTCTGAAATTATATATGCTTTGATGTACATTAAATTAATGTATGAATTGTTATCGTCTTGGAAATTAGAAATTAGTGATTATATTTCTAACCAATTTTATATGTCTATGTCTATACATTTTGCATGCATGTTTTTTTTCCAAACTCTTACTAGCTAACAACTTATATATATGATTAGCTAACAACTTATAGATATGGTTTTTAAGCAAATTATGATAGAGGATCCCAGGATCAGAAAATTCTTGTTCAGAAATAAAAGCTTTGACTCTTGGAAAATTAGTTTTATCATAGTGGCAAATGGTTATCTTGCAACTTTTTGAGTAGTATCCCTTGAATGTTTTCATAAAACTTAATAAGGATACTCACAGTGAAAATAACACATACTAATGCCATGTATATAAAAGTATTTTATGTTATTACATCTAGAGCGTTTTTTTTTTAGAAACACAGTACAACGCAAGCGCTCATATACACGCGTACACACTCATCCCTATGAACGCACGCACGCATACCCTACCCTATGAGCACCTCCGAAAGACTGAGCTGGCGGATCAGGTCTTGAGATTGACGAAATCACCACAGGCGCCTCGCTGTCGACGGGAACGTCGCCTCACACTGAAGAATATTCCGCCTAAATGAGAAATAACAGCGTCAAATCTGGGATTTGAATTCTGATGGGCTGGGGGCACAACCATCCTCCTAACCATCTTGCCACGGGCAAGTTCTCCTTACATCTAGAGCGTTTGATATAGAGGTAGTACCTGAAGACTTCATTATCTGTAGCGAATTTTTTACTCAGGTTGAATTATGCTATGCTAACATATAACGTTACCATAAGCATATCGATCTTTTCTTGTTTAATCATACCTAAATAAAAGGTCCTAGCTAGTTGAAACTGCATGAAGTTGCATTTACCACCTACCAACAATATCTTAGCTTGGATTATGACGACCAGAAAATGTTGAATCATCGGCGGGTGTCGTGGTGGTATCACGGCAGATGCCATAGGATGGCTAATTGTGTGGGGCCGATGGACGCTGGTGGATCCGGGGAGGGCTAGCGAGCTAAGGAGCTCACACGATTAATGGCAAGGAATCACCAAAACCGACTCAAGCAGGGAAGAAAACGCAAGAACACTCGAAGAACACACACAAACCCACAAGCAACCACAAACACGCACGATGTACCCAGGTTCGGGGCCCTCGTGAGGAGGTAAGACCCCTACTCCTGCCTTGCCTCACTCTGTATGTATGTCACAAGATCTACAAAGGTGCTCCTTGAGCTGTTTTGCCTCTCTCTAGGATGAACTCAAGAACAAGGATGAACTACAAGGAGGAGAGGAGTAAATGCGCCTATAGCTTTGGCTCTCTCCTTTTTTGTCCCTCTCTCTAGGAGGAGTTATGGCGCTATTTATAGAGGTCCGGCCGAGTTGCCCGGGAACCCTAATCCTGCCGGGCCCCGCCGGACAACCGCCTCAGTCCAACGGCAATGTCGACATCCCTACCACGACCTAACAGCCGGGCTATCCGACATAGGCCGAGGTAGGTCATGATGCCTCTTGCCGTAGCCGCCGCTGACCTAGGTAATGATGCTTCCCCTGTCAGCGATAAGACGTGTCTTCTCCCTGCCAAGCCCCCTGTCCGTCAGTTGCCAGGACCTCGGAGTAGTCACGTCACCCCTGTCCGGTGCCTTTTGTCCCGCGCCCGTGTCAGACGGGAGGTGACCTTACCTCCGTGTCAGACGGGACAGTGCCCTTGCCTTGTACCCGCCCTTGACTTCCTGCCCGACATAGGATATGTCGGACACATCCTCCTATCCCGGCACAAGTATACCGGGCTTCTCTCCGTACGCCGGCATGACTATGCCGGGCCTGGACCTCCGACATACCTCACCCGGCCCGAACATGTATGTCGGATCCTCCTTCCTGCATATCACATATAAACAAAGATCTCGGACAGGGTTATGCCGGTTAGAACATGTCAGCTACCTCCGACATAAGCTTAAGTCGGCCAAGCATACAACTTGGTCTAGCCGGGACCCTGCACACCAGCACCGGTTTCTGGCGTCGTACAAGAGAATGCCCCTAGGCCCAGCTACACGAAGATGTCTTAGGCTTGCTCCCAAAGACATCTTCGAGAAGCTGGTTCTTAGGAGAAATCTCTGCCTTTGCCTGAATGAGAGTGAGGGGCTGGGGGTCTATTTATAGTATCACCAGGGTAGACAGCCTGGCCCCTGCTTCCTCCAAAGGGCACCTCTTGACCTTTTCCAAGAGCCACCTCCAGCGTACCTCCAACAGGCGTCCCTTTATCTCCCGAAGAGTCGTAAGACCTTTGGCACCAGGCCAAAGATATTCACCACTGTAAACACGGGTATCTTACCCTTACCTTTACCCTACCCGGGGGTAGGCCCCCCGACACTAGTCCCCGAAGCTGGTGTAGTCCTGCAGCCTTGGATGAAGGGCTGCATCAGATTTAACCCGATAACTGCCTTGAACCGAAAGCCGGCATAACTATGTCGGGTAACTCGATTGCTCCGACTTGCCCAAGTCGGTCCCTTAAGGCCCGGCGACACCACGATGTCGGCCTGATGAGAAAACTCCGGCATGCCTGTCCCGACTTACTGTAAAATCATCCGACATAGCCATCTCGGTTTGTCGCTGAGCTCTCCGCCATCCTGGGTTATTGTTCCGGTACTTTCGACCTCACCAAATCTTTCTCTCAGATCTCTCGCCGAGACGTGTCACATACATGCTGCACCATTCCGAGAAACGCGCCACGCGGTCTGACCAGCTGTCCCGAAAACATCGCACCGGCCTCACCAGCCGTCACATCTTGCAGGCACTTGAGTGGGTTGAGCACCCTAGGTGCCTCCTCGATTCCTGGGCTGGCAACCGCATCCGATCCGCAGCTGACGGTTCCTATTCTGTAACCCACGGTGTGGCCGATCGTGCGGCCATAACCGCTCCACTCGCGCCAACCGCCGCACGCACGATCCCACGACCTGCTCGAAACCAACGGGCGGGAAAAATTAGCAACCGCCTCTTCTCCTTCCCTCTTAAATACGGCGGCGGGGTTATTCTTCCTTCTTCCTCCGCATCATCTTCTTCCCTGCTTCCCTTCTGCTCTCGAGCGAAACGCCGCCGCGACGCACGCCGCGCACGCACTGCACGCCGGAGAGCTCGACGCCGACGATCGGGAACCGCCACGTCACCGTCGGGACGAGAACCTCTCGCGCTGCACCTTCGCCTTCTCCGGTGAGTTTCTTCTCGATCCCGCTAGATTCATATCGCGCTTGGCCACGATGACCCTTTTCTTACGTTTCTCTTGAGGATGAACCACACCCCACGCCCACTAGATTTCACCCATAGACTAGGGCTGGATACACCCGTCTCGGCCGCGGTACCTTTGATCTTTCTTGGCCAGACTTGGTTGTAGACTTCACCTTCGCATTCCCGTAGCATTGCTAGGATTGTTCTTCATTAGAACCATTTACTTATCCTTTTATTCTGCACTGGTAGATCTTCCTTCTAGCCTCTCGGTCGTAGATTCTGTTTTAGTGCCGGGACGCCCCGACTTACTGCATGCCTCCTCTTGGTGCCCCCGACTTACCACATTCCTTATGCTGCAGGACAGCTCCGACATGTCTTCTGAGAACACCGACATGGGTACCGAGGGAGTCCGGGGAGGATGGGAAGGTTCCGACGCGTGCCAGGACGACATCGACTGGCTACGCCGAACTCACCGCATCCCGGAGGCGGTCCTCTGCCGACTTCCCGAGGGCGAGAACGAACCCCGAATCCAACCCGGGGAGCGGGTAGTCTTCGTCACGCATTTCGAGCGTGGCTTTGCCCTCCCAGCAAGCCCATTCTTCCGTTCCTTCCTCGACTACTACGGTCTGCAACCCCATCATCTCCCGGCCAATGCCATCACACTCCTCTCCGCCTTTGTGACTTTCTCGGAGGGATACCTCGGCCTCTGGCCGGTGGTCAAGCTATGGGCCAAATACTTCCAACTACGGAAGCAGAGCATCCCCAACAAAGGCGTCAAGGATAAGGAGATGACGGCTTGCGGGGCTGCCATCGTGGTTCCTCGGAGGGAATCCGACTTCCCCCGGATCTCGGGCCTAGAGTCCTGCCGCAAATGGCAACGGAGTTTCTTCTATGTCAGAAACTCCGACTCGGCTGAAGGTGACAAGGAAGAGGGGGCCGACCTCATCAACCTCCCCGAGTTCAATATCGCTCCCCCGACTGCCCAGCTTCACTGGAGTTCGGACCCGAAGACGTTGGACTCGGAGGTCAACGAGATCCACGAGTACCTCCTTTCGATTAAGGACAAGCTCACTGCCGAGGACCTCCTATGCACCTTCGTCAGCCGCCGGGTTTGCCCTCTCCAGGCCCGGGTTCACAAGATTTGCCACATGAGTGGCAGATATGACCCGACACGGGTTAGTATCTTCACGCTCACCCAGGAGCAAGTATACCGGCGGGTCCAGGCTATTGCCCAGGCCGAGATGGACCCAGCCACCTGGGCCTGGGGGATGAAGCCCCACACGCGCTCTCGTCCTCCTCCACAAGTAAGCTGGTTCACTTGACCGACTTATGCAATTCTCCGACAAACTCATGCTACAACCATCTCTGTACTTACATGCATCTTTTGTTTTCTCGCAGAGGTTCGCCCGGCAGCTCCTTGAAGACCAGATCCATGCCGCGGGGGAGTGGCATCCGGACTTTCCCATCCCGGAGATTTTACCAAGCGAGGACCCGGATGATGAAGATCATCTATCCATTCCCCTGGCTCGCGCCCCTGTCCCGGGTAAGCCTTGTGCACCCGTTCCAATCAACGAGTGGTCGGATGACGACGAGGATGAGTGTCGAATCATAGATGTTATTGACGCTACTCCTCTCAACTTCGCGCCCCCAGTGCCTTCGACAACCGCTACTTCCAGCAAGCGAGCCGAGACCCGCAAGCGAGCTGGCACCGGTATGTCGGATACCGGTGGCGACGAGGCGGGCGCCAAGAGAGCCAAGACCGGTAAGAAGCCGGGAACCAAGCCGCCCAAGAAGAAGAAAGGTCCTCCGACCTCCACCGGGTAAGCCGATTTCTCGAGATCCTTTGCCCTACTACCTCGACTTCTCTGATAGTACCGTCCGAGTTAATATGCCAATATTCTGAAACAGTGCCCCCCTGAAGTTGAATCCGACCGGGCCCCAAGGTCGGAAAGACATCGAGGAGGCCGGGTCGACTCGCGGGGAAGGCTCTCCGACCCGCAGGAGCCGGGCTGCCACACCGCCGCTGAGTGGCAGCGCCGCGGCCGGGAGAAATAGAGGGACTTCCGACAGGGACGTCGGATCCGGTGGGGACGCTACCTCCGACACAGCGAGGCGACCCCAGACCGTGTCACCCCCACCCCACTCGGGAGGGGTCCTTCAGCCGCCGACACACCGCCCTCTGCAGCAGCAACCAACGCAGCAACGGCCGCAGTCACACCGGCAACAACAACCGCAAGGACAGCGCCAGCAACCTCCACCTGTCCGGACTCAGCAGCAGAGGCGTCCGCCGACCTTGGACACTACCACCTCCAAGGTGATCACCACACCATCCGGGTCGGCCGCCTCGGGCAAGCGTGATGGGACCACGAGTCAGAAAAGAGGTGAGGTTCCTCCGGGCAAGATCCTAGTGGTGCCCCCTCCTCGCGTGGCCGTCAAGACAGCTGCGCTGCAGACGCTAGAGGCCACTGCTGCCCAAGCTCCGCCTGCTGCCGAGTTGCTCATCCCGGGTGTCGACTGTTCAGGTTCGCTGGAGCAGTTTAACATGGACTGGAATGCCGCCGACACCAGCGAGGTGTCCTCCTCCGACCCGAACGCCCGACATCCCGCCGGACCCGGGAAAATTGCCCAATCTTTGCACTCTCTTCAGTGTGCAGTTCTCCGGATGACCCGGGACGCTGAGGTACGTCTCTTAATTATTCCCCCCCACTAGTCCCCGAGATTCGTGTGGAGTAATCGAAACTTCGACCGAGTGAAGATTACTCGGCGGGAATCTTCTTAGAACTGAGTTAACGCTTAACCCCGTTTCAGGCTTGCAACAAGGAGCGGAGCCGGTTGTTTCAAAAATTGCTCGTCAAGCACAGCGGCCTCCGGAAGAAGTACAAGACCCTTGAGGCGGCACAAGGTACTCTATCCCTTCTGCCGTCATACTTTCCCTTTTCTTATTTCTTCTCCTGACATCCGCGACCTGCCGACTTCGCCAGCTGAAAAGGAGGCCCAGGTTGCGGCTGCGCACCGGACTGCGCTTGAAAAAGAGCAGGCCGAGGTATCCCGGCTTCGCCAAGAACTCGCGAAGTCGCAGCAAGAGCAGGCCGAAATGACCAAGGTGATGAACGAGGTGACGGAGGCGCAGGAGACTCTTGTGACGGACCTCCAATCTCGCGCCAGCCTGGCCGAGCACAAATTGTCCGCCCTCACGGCCAAATGCGACACCTGGCTGGCCGAGTTACAGCGGATCAACGGCCAAATGGACAGTGAGTTTCTTCCCTTCTTGCTTATTGGGTTTTCCACATTATTCCGTTACTGCCGTCTTGCCTTCTAACTCGACAATAGCGCTTCTTGCTTCAGAATTCTTCTCGCATTCGCAACATGCTGCTGTCCAGGCCGTCAGCAAGGCCCGCGGTAAGAGAGCGCACCTCGGTCCCATCTCGACCGAGTGGGACGTTGAGGACCACCTGATTGCCCTCAACGCGCGCCTTGTTCCTCTTAAGAGCATCGGCGTAGGCCTGCTCGACGCCGGCGTCTCGGTGTTCCGGCAGCTGTGGCCCGGCATCGAGCCTCCCAAGAATGTTCCTGAGCTGGCCGAGGAGCTGAGGAAAGCCGAGTTAAGACTCCGGGAATGGAGGTCATCTGCTGCTCGTGCCGGGGCGGATCAGGCCCTGTCCTTCATACTGTCTTGGTATGAAGAGATTGACCTGGACCACGTCAAGACGCAGCACGAGAATTCGGTGTGGACCACAGATCCGGCCAAAATCCAGCGCCGCCACGAATCTGCCGACTACATGGCCCAATACTCGCGTCCGCACGAGTTTGTCCCTGGCCCTGTTTATCCGGATGACGACGAGTCTGACTCCGATGCCGGTGATGCCGAAGAGGAGCCGGAGGAGGAGGAGGCCAACCCGGACGAGCCCACCGGAGCGGACGCTGAGGTGGGAGTCCCCGAGTCCACCGAGCACGCCCCTAAGTCTGGGACTGCGGCCACCAGCCTCGAAGAGCCTACTGCCACCGTGGCTACATCACCTGCCGCCGACACTGGTCTGGAAGCAACCGCCGTCCTCCAGTCGGCCACTCCTGACACCACGACTGCTGCTGCTGCCTCTACACCGCTTCCTACTCCTGCTGCCGAAAACACTTAGGCAAATTCATTAGATCCCCGGAATGCCGGGTGCATATGTAACATATACAATTTTAAGCAGAATACTTTGCTATTTGCCTTCTTGAATCGAGCAAGTACATAGTTATGTCGGATCACTTTTCACCGAGTTCCGGAGTTTACTTTCTCGTTTACTATACTTAGTGACTTTTGCTCTTGTCTACCATACAGGCGTTCGACAGTCGAGTCACAAAATCACGACTATAGCATACGGTACTAGAAAATGCCCGAGTTAAGGTTCAAAGGCATTCGACATAACGGAAGAATAATTGAAAGACGGGGTTAACACACAACACGTGCCGAATTGCTTTTAGACCGAGTCCCCGAGTTCGTTTTCGTGTTTACCACCTTCCACTATCTTTGCTCTTGACTACCACTTTGGGCATTCGTCAGTCGAGTCACAAGATCATTTCACATAGCATACATTACTTAACTTTGAAACGAGGTTGAAAATTCATTCGGCACGTGGACAACAGGTACGAAATAAGCACGGCAGTCCCCGAGTTTCACCTCGAGTCGCCGGCATGCAGGTAACGAGGGACTAACCGAAATACAAACATAGATAAACGTCTGGCAGTCCCCGAGTTTACCCCGGAGTGCCGACATGCGAAAAACATAAGAAAAGAACCATCATACGGATAAGGCAGTCCCCGAGATTCATTCTGGGGTGCCGGCATTTCATTCATAAGGAACGGAGATACATACACTGTGCCTTTTATGCAAAAAAGGGACGAAGTAAGGCTACATTCCATGGTCGTTTGGTTTCCTCGCCGGCTCTATCCATCACACCTTTCCTAGCTTCCTGCGCATCTACAAGATAATATGAGTCATTGTGCAGGGCTTTGCTCACCACAAAAGGTCCTTCCCACGGAGGGGATAACTTGTGCATGCCGGCAGTTCGCTGTATCAGTCTCAGTACCAGTTCTCCTTCTCTGAACACCCGGGGGTGTACCTTCCGGCTATGATAGCGTCGGAGGCTCTGCTGGTATATCGCTGACCGAGATAGGGCCAATTCTCTTGCTTCCTCAAGCAAGTCGACATCATTCTCTCGGGCTTCTCTTGCCTCGGTTTCTGTAAACATCGCCACCCTGGGCGAGTCAAATTGTATGTCGGTTGGCAACACTGCCTCAGCACCATACACCATAAAGAATGGTGTGCACCCGGTGGATCTGTTGGGTGTGGTCCGGAGACCCCACAGCACCGCCGGTATTTCCTCTATCCAGCACCCCGGAGTCCGCAGGAGCGGTTCTACCAACCGGGCCTTTATGCCGGCCAATACCAATGCGTTGGCCCTCTCAACCTGCCCATTTGCCTCTGGGTGTGCCACCGAGGCCACATCAAGCCGGATTCTCTTCTCCGCACAGAACCGAGCAAACTCCCCTACTGCAAAGTTGGTGCCATTGTCCGTGATAATGCTGTGCGGGTAACCATATCTCAGTATGATATCCTTCAAAAATGAGACGGCTGTAGCTCCATCACATTTCCTAATTGGCTTTACCTCGATCCACTTGGTGAACTTGTCCACCATGACTAGTATATGAGTCATGTTACCTCGCACTGGCTTGAATGGACCCACCATATCCAAGCACCATACCGCAAACGGCCATGTGATGGGGATAGTTTTCAGTGCTGCCGCCGGCATGTGTATTCTGTGTGCAAACCTCTGGCAACCTCCACATTTTCGGACAATATCCTCTGCCTGCTGCAGAGCCGAAGGCCAATAAAACCCGTGCCGGAAGACCTTTGCTACCAGTGCCCTTGAGGAAGCATGGTGACCGCATTCACCTTGATGTATCTCGAGCAGCATCTCTTGCCCCTCCTCCGGGTCAACGCAACGCTGCAGCACTTCAGTGACACTTCTCTTATACAGCTCTTGATTGATCACCGTGTAAGCCTTGGCCCTCCTCATCACCTGCCGAGCTTCCACTTCATTCTCCGGCAGGGTCCCATATACCACGTATGCCATGATGGGCTGCGCCCATTCCGGTACCTGCCTCACAGGGAAGACTGGGGCATCTATTTCCATAGGCTCGGCTGACATCACCTCTGCCGACATACCTGGTACAGTCCCCGGGTTTAGCCAAATGCTCCCGACATCAACCTCCATAGGCACGACCTCTATCTCAGAGTTCTTCGGGATAAATATGGATTCCGACTCGGGTGATGGCTTGATAGACGGCTTTTTTAAGTGTTCCAAAGCTATGCCGGGTGGGATCGCGTCCCGCGAAGACCCCAGCTTGGACAATACATCCGCAGCCTCATTCTCTCCCCGGGGTATGTGCTTGAACTCGCACCCTTCAAAAAACCCGGAGATTTTCTGCACATGGAACCGGTATGAGGCCATGTTGGCATCCAAGGCGTCCCAATTTCCCGACACCTGCTGCACCACCAAATCCGAGTCACCATAACATTCTACCCGCCGTATGCCAATTTCCTTAGCAACATTGAGACCATGCACGAGTGCTTCATACTCAGCCACATTGTTGGATGCCGAGAAATGAATTTGGAGCACGTATTTCAGTACATCCTGCTTCGGGGAGGTGAGGACCACTCCGGCACCCAATCCGATTTTTGCCTTGGACCCGTCAAAATGCATCTTCCAGAAATTGAAGTCGGGCGGGGGAGGCTCATATTGCATCTCGGCCCAATCCACCAAGAAGTCCGGCAGCGCCTGCGACTTAATGGCGTCCCTTCTTTCGTAAGTCGGGGCGTATGGAGACAACTGGATGGCCCATTTGGCCACTCGGCCGCTGGCATCTTTGCACCCTATAATCTCGGACAAGGGAGCCTCGCTCACCACTGTAACCGGATGCTCTTGAAAGTAGTGCTTCAACTTGGTGACCGCCAGGTATACACCATAGGCCATCTTCTGGTAGTGCGGGTAATTCTGCTTGGAGAGGGAGAGCACCTCACTCAGGTAATACACGGGCCTCTGCACCACCTTTTCACCTTCTTCTCTTTCCACCACCATTACCACACTTACAACCCGGTTGGTAGCCGCGATATAGAGCAACAGCGGTTCCTTGGGTAACGGGGACGCCAACACTGGTGTACTTGAGAGTGTCTTTTTCAAGTCACTAAAAGCTGCATCTGCCTGTGGCGTCCATATGAAGGTTTTACTCTTTTTCATGAGTTGATATAAAGGCAAGGCTTTCTCTCCTAACCGACTCACAAATCTACTCAGGGATGCCAGACATCCGGTGAATTTTTGTACATCCTTAAGGCGAGTTGGCAATTTCATGCTCTCGATAGCTCGGATCTTGCCCGGGTTAACCTCTATACCCCGGCTAGACACCAAGAAACCGAGTAATTTTCCGGCCGGCACACCGAAGGTGCATTTATCCGGGTTAAGTTTCATTCGGAACTTTTTCAAGTTAGCGAATGTTTCTCTTAGATCCTCGATCAGAGTGGATTTTTCTTTTGTTTTTATGACTATGTCGTCGACATACACCTCTGCATTCCGGCCTATTTGCTCATGCAAGCACTTCTGCATACACCTTTGGTAAGTGGCACCAGCATTTCTCAACCCGAAGGTCATGACACGATAGCAATAAGCCCCGTACGGGGTAATAAAAGCAGTCTTTAATTGATCAGCCGGGTTCAAAGGTATCTGGTGAAAACCAGAATACGCATCTACAAAAGACAAAAGCTCACACCCGGCAGTGGAGTCGATCACTTGATCTATCCGGGGGAGCGGGAAAGGATCTTTCGGGCATGCCTTGTTGAGGTTGGTGAAGTCGATACACATGCGCCACACCTTGGCCAGGAGGGGGTCATCCTTTTTCTTCTCTACCAGGACCGGGTTAGACAACCAGTCCGGGTGCAGTACTTCCATCACAAATCCAGCCGCAAGCAGTATGGCTAGATGCTCCATGATTGCAGCTCTTCTCTCGTCCGAGAGACGTCTTGTCGGTTGCTTCACCGGCTTTGCATCCGGCCTCACGAATAATGAGTGCTCAGCCAACTCCCTCGGGACTCCTTGAAGGTCGTCATTTGACCAAGCAAAGACATCCCGATTCTCACGGAGGAAGTCGGTGAGCTCGCCTTCCTATTTGCTGTCCAGGCTGGTGCCGATGATCACCCGGTGCTCTGAGTTAGCCGGGTCCACTACGACCTTCTTGGTCTCTTTTGGTGGCTGGAAGGAAGCATGCTGCTCCGGGTTTGTCATCCCGGGCACACCGAGTAGGGAGGCTTGGGCCAGCGTTACCACTTGCTGGATTCTCTTTTTCTCCTCGGCTATGACCAAGGACTCGGCCAAGCATGAGCCGGCAGTAGCACACTCGATCGAGCGCTTGTAGTCCCCCGCAATGGTGATTATGCCATTCGGACCTGGCATTTTCATTTTCAGATAGCCCATGTGAGTGGATATCATGAACTTGGCCAGAGCAGGTCGGCCAATCAGGGCGTGATACGGGCTCTCGAGGTCCACCACCTCGAACTCAAGACTTTCGGTCCGGCAGTTCTCCCGGGTTCCGAACAGCACATCTATCCAAATCTTGCCCATAGGCGAGCAAGAAACCCCTGGCACAATGCCATGGAAGGTCGTGTGGGTCGGCAACAGCGTGTTCAGGGACACTCCCAACTTCAGCATTGTGTCCTTATACATGATGTTAATGGCACTGCCATTGTCAACCAGAACTCTGCTGAACCGTACGTTGATACTTGGCCCGATGAATGTCGGGTCCACCACCAAGGCGTAGCCTCCCGGCTTAGGCACAACCCGGGGGTGATCCTTCCGACCCCAGGTGATCTCCATCTCGGACCAGTGCATGAACTTGGGTACCGCTGGCATGACGGCATTCACCTCCAGAGCGCGCTGGCGCTGGCTTTTCTTGTCAGTGGGCTCGGTCACAAAGACCACATAGCTCTGATGAGCTTCCTGATAGTCACCCTGGGGGTACCTGCCCTGGTTGCTAGGACCGACACGGTTGTTACCCCGGACGTTCACCATGTTTACCGGCCTTGCCGGTGGTCTCCTCTGGACTGGCGGGTTAACCCGGACAGCATTGGCCCCACTTACAGGTGCCGGAGGTCTTGGCGCTGCAGGTCTTTCGGGGGCAGTTACCAGAGATCCCCCTGGAGCACCTTCTTGCCGCATGCGCTGGTACCAGCTGCACTGCCGAGTCGTGTGGTTGGCTGGTCTGTTGGGCTCGAAAGTGTGATAGCAGCAGGGCTTGTCCAGCATGTCCTCATACGTCAAGGGCTTCCTCTGCTCGGCCCAAGTTTTCTTGACCTCTGCCCAACCCTGACCATCAGTCTTCAGCCGCTGGTTGGTACCGGTATTGCCTCGTTCACCGGTTATCGCCGCTACCTGCTGCGAGGCATAACGAAAGTCGGGCTCCCTTCTTTTTTGGCCAAAATCATGCCTGTCGCTATTTCTGCCCTGCCCGGATCTATTGTTCCCCGAGTTCCTCCTACTCGGTTCGCCCGAGTCCAGCTGAGGTTGCATTGGATCACCGAGAGCATAGCTGTCAGCAATTCTCATTGTCTCGGCCAAGGTAGCCGGCATTTCCCTCTGCAGCTTCTGCCATAGCATGGATCCATGTCGGCATCCCTGCGCAAACCACGAAATGGCTTGGGCCTCCACAACTCCTTCGCAAGAATTGCGAATTGTGCTCCACCGAGTCAAGTACTCCCGGTCAGTCTCATTGTCCCTCTGCCTGCACATCGCAAGCTGCTGAGGTCGGTTTGGTCTCTTGTAGGTACTGGAGAAGTTGCTGACAAAGGCTTCCTCGAAGTCCAGCCAGCTGTTGACACTCCCCTCCCTCAAATTGTTCAGCCAGATTCGGGCCGGTCCCTCGAGCATCTGCGGGATGTACCGTACCGCCCACCGACGATTTCCCCCGGCGATGTGCACTGCTGTCACATAGTCGGTCAGCCAGTCCTCTGGCTTGGAGCTGCCGTCATAAGTCTTGGCTCCCCTGTTCAACTGAAAGTGGGGGACAGGCTGCTCCGACATGATTCGGGGCCCGAAGCAAGCAGGACCGGGTGGACCTTGCTCCTCCATTTGCTCGGATCTATACAACCGATCCAGCTTGTACCGAGCATCATTTGGATCTAACTGGCGAGTTCCCAGTCGAGACCCCAGAGCACTCTCATAAACATGGTATCCGGCCTTGGCCAATGCCGAGTTGCCGTCGTCATACCGGTTCAGGTCTCGCCCGCCCATTTGCCGGGTCTGCAGTGCTCCAACAACTTGATGCCTTGTGGCCTGATTAGGCATCGGATACCGAGGTGGGTGTCCCCGACCGACCGAGTGGGCATTTTCGTCATGCCGATTACTCGGAGCTTGTCGGCTTCTGCTCTGAGCTTGCCCAATGTTGCCCTGGCCTGCGATCTGCTTTCCGGCATATGCTGGATCATACGTCAGCATCTGGAGCTGCTGATTTCCTCCGGGGTTCCTACTCCGGTTCTGGTTTCCACCGACATGCGGAGAGGAAGCCTGCCCTCTGGACACGCCGCTGGGAGCCCTGGTTGAGTGGACAATCTGAGATCCACCCCCGGCCTTCTTGACAGCCTCATTCTGCCGGGTTGCTACTTCCACCAGCTCATTGACTCGGTCTTGTTGCTTACGGCGAGCCTCTCCGGTTAGACCGGATAACTCGGCCCTTGCTGCCTCGGCAGCCCTGAGGGTCTTGGCCGGAGAGCTGTAATTCGGCCTAGCCGCCGACATTACGCTAGGAGTCACATTGGATGTAGCTCTGCCATCCCTATCTATCTCGGCATTGAGGCCCTTGCCTCTTCTGCGCACCTCGGCCTCACGGTTCGGCCGACCTCCTACCGGCGAGAAACCATGAGCCGCGTCATACTCACGCTGAACTCGGTCGAAGTCCCTCCGGACCTCTGCTAACTTCTCTGCCTCCTCCAACAAGCTCAGCCGCTCTGCCTCTAACTCAACCGCCCCCGGCACGGTCAACCTCTCTACCGTTTCTCTAAGAGGTTCAGTCCTTACCGGGACACGAGATGTCTCGGCGCCGCCATGGCCCTGCCTCTCCAGTGCCTGCTTGGCCCTCCGGGTCGATCTTGCCTCGGGCTCAAAGACAGGGTCTTCTGCCGGAGGAGCCGTCACCCCGGCCATCATGACCGCGCAGCTCTCGGGGCGAGTGGTACGCCGGCCGCGAGCCGCACAGACAGCTGGGTGATCCTCGGCCACGAGCACCCGCTCCGGGTACTCGCAGATGAGCTCGGTGGCGACATAGGTGGCGAAGGTGCCGAACTCGATGACGCAGCCGTTGGCCGGAAACGGCCTGCCGCGAAAGCAGCCGGCGTTGTCGCTGACGAACTCCATGTCGCCGAACTTGACGATGAGTCCGGAGAGGACTCGCACAGAACCCGTCCGGATGAGTACACCAGCCAGCGCCTCTACCAGCCCCACGGTGGGCGCCAACTGTCGTGGTGGTATCACGGCAGATGCCATAGGATGGCTAATTGTGTGGGGCCGATGGACGCTGGTGGATCCGGGGAGGGCTAGCGAGCTAAGGAGCTCACACGATTAATGGCAAGGAATCACCAAAACCGACTCAAGCAGGGAAGAAAACGCAAGAACACTCGAAGAACACACACAAACCCACAAGCAACCACAAACACGCACGATGTACCCAGGTTCGGGGCCCTCGTGAGGAGGTAAGACCCCTACTCCTGCCTTGCCTCACTCTGTATGTATGTCACAAGATCTACAAAGGTGCTCCTTGAGCTGTTTTGCCTCTCTCTAGGATGAACTCAAGAACAAGGATGAACTACAAGGAGGAGAGGAGTAAATGCGCCTATAGCTTTGGCTCTCTCCTTTTTTGTCCCTCTCTCTAGGAGGAGTTATGGCGCTATTTATAGAGGTCCGGCCGAGTTGCCCGGGAACCCTAATCCTGCCGGGCCCCGCCGGACAACCGCCTCAGTCCAACGGCAATGTCGACATCCCTACCACGACCTAACAGCCGGGCTATCCGACATAGGCCGAGGTAGGTCATGATGCCTCTTGCCGTAGCCGCCGCTGACCTAGGTAATGATGCTTCCCCTGTCAGCGATAAGACGTGTCTTCTCCCTGCCAAGCCTCCTGTCCGTCAGTTGCCAGGACCTCGGAGTAGTCACGTCACCCCTGTCCGGTGCCTTTTGTCCCGCGCCCGTGTCAGACGGGAGGTGACCTTACCTCCGTGTCAGACGGGACAGTGCCCTTGCCTTGTACCCGCCCTTGACTTCCTGCCCGACATAGGATATGTCGGACACATCCTCCTATCCCGGCACAAGTATACCGGGCTTCTCTCCGTACGCCGGCATGACTATGCCGGGCCTGGACCTCCGACATACCTCACCCGGCCCGAACATGTATGTCGGATCCTCCTTCCTGCATATCACATATAAACAAAGATCTCGGACAGGGTTATGCCGGTTAGAACATGTCAGCTACCTCCGACATAAGCTTAAGTCGGCCAAGCATACAACTTGGTCTAGCCGGGACCCTGCACACCAGCACCGGTTTCTGGCGTCGTACAAGAGAATGCCCCTAGGCCCAGCTACACGAAGATGTCTTAGGCTTGCTCCCAAAGACATCTTCGAGAAGCTGGTTCTTAGGAGAAATCTCTGCCTTTGCCTGAATGAGAGTGAGGGGCTGGGGGTCTATTTATAGTATCACCAGGGTAGACAGCCTGGCCCCTGCTTCCTCCAAAGGGCACCTCTTGACCTTTTCCAAGAGCCACCTCCAGCGTACCTCCAACAGGCGTCCCTTTATCTCCCGAAGAGTCGTAAGACCTTTGGCACCAGGCCAAAGATATTCACCACTGTAAACACGGGTATCTTACCCTTGCCTTTACCCTACCCGGGGGTAGGCCCCCCGACAGCGGGGCCAGACCCCAGCTAGATGAGTAGGTTGCTTTGGGAGAACCAGTGGAACTAACTCTCCCGTGATGCAATGTTTGATGGTGTTGTGGTATCCTACGTGCACGGTGCACCTGTCGTCCAGCTAGGTGGCCTCCTCCAAACTAAAAAGCGTGTGAACTGCTAAGGTTATCACTGATGATGCAAGCTGCTGCCTAAGGTTATCACTTTCTTGTACGCCTCTCTTCATTCATTTATCCGGCGGTTGCCATAGCCGTCACGGCTAACGTCCATGTATGATGGTACTTGCGTAGGCACGTACTCCCTCTGTATCAAATTATAAGACGTTTTAGCAAGCTATTTTAGCATGCTAATGTCGATTATTAGTGCACATAAGCGAAGATGCCCTGCCTTGCTGAACATTAACTGTTTTGCACTTTTGCTGGTGTATCGATCATTGTACACGAGACGTACGTCCTGTCTCCGTGATAATAGAGAAATGATTGAGCGCCGAGGTTTGCTGGCATGCTGCATGGCTTGCATGCACACATGCATGCATGAGAGCTGAAATGAAATTGATGAGATGTATGCATTGCTCGTTTCAAAAAAAAAAGATGTATGCATTGCAAATTCATAAGCACCAGTTTTTGTACTCTAGGCTCTTTATTTTTTGTTTCGAAGATATATACGATCTGGGTTTTGTTTGCCAATGGATGGGTGGATGGACAGGGCTGGACCAGGAGTGCCTGACCGCAGTTTTTGATCCTTTCTCCACGGTAGATTCTGCACCACGAGAGATCGAGCATCTTCTTCCTGGCAACAACTCATGTCGTGATCGCCGAGGTTTCACCGTACGTACTCCATCAGCGGCCGTTGGATTTCACTCGGCAAAGTGAACGGGACGCATCGGGTGAAGTCATGGGTTTTGTTTCTACACAGCAAAACGACGGGGGCACCCGCGTGGGTCGTTTTTGTTACTACGTACGTCACCCTCGACCTCGAGCGCTTGTCCCCTGCAAGGCTCCACAGTAGCTGTATCTTTCAGCTTCCAAGCTAGGTACCTCTCCGTCGCCGATGGAACGGAATAAACTCAAGCACCCGGTCTCGAATTGTAGCTGTCATCACAGGCTCTCCCAAACGGGTTCGATCTCCATCATGTCTAGTGCAGATCCCCTTGTGGCCGTCCGTTGCGAGCAACGCTGGCCACATCGTGTATACATAGGACCTCTTTGGTTGGCCGGCCACAAGCTCTGCCTAATTAGGCACTCTCTTGGCTATAGTACGTGGGAAGCTGGTAAGCTGCTTCTGAAACCGCGGGCTGGGTCGGGCACTATGGCCTCCTTCTTTTCAGCTTCTCCGGCAGATTCTGGGAGAAGCTGCTCCCCACCAGCTTCTCCCAGAATCTCAGATAAAAAAAATGCCCCACAATCTTAGATAAAAAAAATCTTCTTCCAGATTGTGGGACATTTTTTTTGTTCGGAATTCTGGGAGAATCTGGTGGGGAGCAGCTTCTCCCAGAATCTGCCGGAGAAGCTGAAAAGAAGGGGGCCATATCAGCTCGACACCTATACGCCCTTGAGACCGACCCGAGCACTGCTCACCGTCACATGTATTTACAAGACGCAAATCAGTCATCACGTCCTGGAAATACATTTCCGGATTCCGGTGAGCCAAGCGTCACCGGATCATAATTATTACTCCCTCCGTTTTTTAATATAAGATGTTTTAGTCTTTTGTCACATCCACACGTTCAAACTTGTACCTAGACATGTTTTAGTGTCCATATTCAATCATTTTGATGTGTATCTAAACAACATGTGTAGTACCTAAAACATCTTATATTAAAACGGAGGAAGAACCAGCTTAAAAAAGTTTTGACAAATTCAAAGAGAACATGCTAGATGCTAGAATGCTACACAGGTAGATCAGGAGCGGATCACCTGTACGCTGTACCTCTTGTCTTCTTCTTCGTTTTTCTCGTGAGGACGTGTGATCGATCGCTACCCTCGTCAGTCAAAATAGTTTACGGACAGCACAAAGAGCATAGAATAGATGGCGACCAGCGACTTCCGCACAAAAGTTCATTGTTTCAGAGCTAGCTAGTCCGCCTCTTTCCAAGAAACTTCAGCGCACTGGTGAGGGGTGATGCACTGATGCTCCGGCATGCAATCGGACCATTCCCTACCGTGAACGATGATAAGATTATGAAATGGCAGAGAGGCCCCGTACGTCGTTTTCAGCAGCTTTGACTAGTATAATAGACTTACCTAACCAAACGTTAGCGACAACGGGAATCAAAATTGCTGCCTAATCATGTTCTGCCAAGGCCGTCTCAATCGGCCATATAGTTTTGCAATTTGCTCTGCTTTACTTTGTAGTTCAGGCATTGGGTCGTACACCGTTCACGCCGGATACAGACATTTACAGAGCTTTCACCGTGTTTGTAAACAAGCCTTTGCTCAAATGGCGTCATAGTTCGGAAGCTAAATACAGTGTAGTTGTTGTTGACTTGTATTTGTATTGGAGTAGAGATAAGCATCGATGGCAGCAGGAAACTAAATTGTATTCGATGTTTTGCATCGCCATTCTATGAACATTTCCATGCTTACATCGCAGCAGACATCGGTGGAGGTGTCAAATTCACGAGAGCCGGCGCTAAGCATTTGAGAACCATCATGGAACACCAGTGGAAAAAGGACTTTACGTTCAGACTATCAGTCTCGGTTACATTTGCGGCCGGTACTAATAAACATCAGTACCGGTCCGAACGGACAGAAGGGAGGGGGGCAGCAGTACCGGTCCGTAAGGGACCTTTAGTACCGGGCCGTAACACGGCCCGGTACTAAAGGTCTGTGGCATGGCAACCGTCGCGCGGGGCTGGGCGGGTGGAGCTTTAGTACCGGTTCGTGTTACGGACCTAAAGCCCCTAACCGTTCGACTCCCGCCACGATTTTAGACGCAATTGGGCAGTTTCTTCCTCTCCCTCTCTTCTTCCTTCGGCCGCGGCTCTCTCTCTTTCTCTCCTTCTCTCCGGCGACTCTCTCCCTCTCTCTTCTACATATCAATCCCTCCGGCCACCAGGCCATGAGTCCGGCACCACCAATCACTCGCTACGGATCGGTGCTTGCACATGGCAACACCAATCTCAATGTTGTTTATACGAACGATAGCGCAATGGTTGCGGGTTTTCTCTCCGATTTCAAGAACTGGCTTGGCGAAGCTCGGGAGCAAGACAAGTTCATGGGTCTTGATCTCGAGTACACGGCCGATCAAGGAGAGGTTGCGGTCATCCAACTATGTTTCAAGAAACGTGTCATGGTCTTCCAATGGGCAAGGTATTAATCCAATGTTGGGCTTATTTTCTTTAATTTGTTGATTCATATGGATAGGAAAATTGCATAGGATAGCAATTTCTCTTTGATTGTAGTGAACAAAATTATATATATTGGCCGAAATGAAAATTGCATTGCATATATTGGATGAAAATATATATTGTTGTTATTATACATGATCTCAAATTATATATTGACCGAAATGAAAGTTGCATTGCATATTGTTGTTGTTATTCTTATTATACATGATCTCAAATTATATATTGGCCGAAATGAAAGTTGCATTGCATATTGTTGTTGTTATTCTTATTATACATGATCTCAAATTATATATTGGCCGAAATGAAAGTTGCATTGCATATTGTTGTTGTTATTCTTATTATACATGATCTCAAATTATATATTGGCCGAAATGAAAGTTGCATTGCATATTGTTGTTGTTATTCTTATTATACATGATCTCAAATTATATATTGGCCGAAATGAAAGTTGCATTGCATATTGTTGTTGTTATTCTTATTATACATGATCTCAAATTATATAATGTCAGTATTTTTAACATGTGTTCCATTTGTTGTTGCAGTAGTGACAAGCAGTGTCCAATACTCATGGATTTTCTTCGCAGCGGCATACATTTTGCTAGCGTTGATATAACGAATGACAAGATCAAGATGAGACGCACCTGGGGTATTCAGATACCATCTGCCTGCCACATTGATCTCCAGGACTTGTTGAGGCTTGACCATGTCAAGACTGGAATTGCTGATATGGCAGTCGCCTTGATCGACGACGCGTACGCTGATATGAAGACAGGATTCGACAAGGATCAGCACAAACTTTGGGAGAAGACCCCACTTGACGGTTGCAACATTGAGTATACAGCAAAAGATGCGTACGTTGCATACGAGGTGTACCGCAAAATTAGAATCGTCAACTATGGGCACCGTCACCTCGTACCGCGACCAGTGCGCCATGAGTCTTCTACTTCTGGGTATTCAGATTCGGAGGACGATTTGTACTAGTGTTTGTAGTGCTTGAGGGTCTCCTCATGTGGAAGACAGTAGTGTTAGTGCAAACACTTTATCTCTCTAATATTTTGTAGTGCTTGAGTAGTGTTATTGTTGCTAACAATTTACCTCAAATATTTTGTAGTGCTTGAGTGTCTACTCATCTGAAAGAGAGTAGTGTTATTGTTGCAAACAATTTATCTCAAATATTTTGTAGTGCTTGAGTGTCTACTCATCTGAAAGAGAGTAGTGTTATTGTTGCAAACAATTTATCTCAAACAATTTATCTCAAACCAAAGGATTTCTTTTTTTGATTGTGTACCTTTTACATGGTTGTTTCTTATACCAATATGCACCTATTTGTGGAATATGAGATCTTTATCACAAATTATGCCAAAGGATTTCTTTTTTTGAAGTGTTTATCACATTATTTCATTTTTTTAAATATTTATTATTATATTATCATTTTTTAAAATAAAGAAATATTTATTTTATCATTATTTATTTCTATATTATTATTATATAATATTTTGGTTTAATCAAGTAAATTTCTTTTTTTTGAAGTGTTTATCACATTATTTCATTTTTTAAAATATTTATTATTATATTATCATTTTTTTAAATAAAGTAATATTTATTTTATCATTATTTATTTCAATATTATTATTATATAATATTTTGGTTTAATCAAGTAAATTTCTTTTTTTGAAGTGTTTATCACATTATTTCATTTTTTAAATATTTATTATTATATTATCATTTTTTTAAATAAAGTAATATTTATTTTATCATTATTTATTTCAATATTATTATTATATAATATTTTGGTTTAATCAAGTAAATTTTTATAATATAATAAAAGAAAAAGTGTTTCATCATGACCGAGTGGTTAACATGATTGATAAGATAGATTTATCAGTAAGTTCTCAGTTCTCTCCTAGTATCTAGTTTGAAAGGAACCTAAATGTTAAGCGTGCTAGTGTTATAGCAGTTTCAGGATGGGTGACCGATCGGGAAATTTGACAGTTCCAAAATGGATTAAGTGTGTAGGAAGGGGGAAAATTGTCGTCGTGGTGAACAGACAGATGCCTACGGGTAGGCTAATTTGTGGGGCCGGATGGACGCTAGAGGATTCGGGGAGGGATAGCGCGCTGAGAAGCACACACAAATGAACACATGGACACGGGGACACGAGGATTTACCCTGCTTCGGGGCTCTCGTGAGGAGATAAAACCCCTACTGCAGCATCTATCCTATTTGGTGTATTTCTTCTCTCCGCATATGCTGTGTACAGGATGCTCCATGAGCTGAACCGAGTTACCTCTAAGAGGTTTTTGGGGAGAAAGAGAGCAAGGGGCAAAGGGAACCAGCCCGTGCGTGGCTTGGCCGTGGCCGCGGATGTGTGTCTCTCCTCTCTTTTGGCCTTCCCCCTGGTGCTCCTTATATAGGAGGAGCCCAGGGGACAAGAGATGGCCCACGTGACACTATTCCGGCACTGTAGCTGACATGACTACTGGGGTCTTGTCAATACTATTCCCTGCATCATGAGTTGTACTCTAGTCACATCAGGGGATGGGCTTGTCATGTCTTGTCTGTCCTTTGTCCTGTAGCGCTTGGCATGACATCTTCTCCGCATAACCCGGCATGGATATGCCGGATAACTTGGCGACTCCTCTCCTGGGCAACCCGGCATGGATATGCCGGATTCCACCTCTCAACCCGGCGTGGGTATGCCGGATAATTTGCTTCTCCCGAGACCCGGCATGGTTATGCCGGGTTACCCTTCATAAACCGTTCTTCCTGCACATCAGAATAACACAATGCATACCGACATAGATATGTCGGGTAAAATCTGATTAAGTCGGTTAGAGTATGTCGGGCTGCACCAATATCATATCCCGGTCCCTTCCGACCCGGGCATATGTCGGTCAGCAAGTATGTCGGTTCCGTCTTGGACGTAGCTTTTACCATATCTTTACCCTACCCGGGGGTAACCCCCCGACAAAAATTAACTAGATTAAATAGTTAGACTTGAGATTAAGTGTGGGTTAGTTGATGATAGTTAAGTGATGAATTGTGTGGGTTAGTGGATAGTTAAATGAGAAATTTCGAAATTCTAAAAAAATATTATTTTTTTGTGAAAATTTCAAAAAGAAATTAATTTTTTTGAAAAAATATTTAGTACCGGTCGTCTCCAGCCGAAACCACGCCTGTAGCCCTCGTGGATGTCATTTAGTACCGGTCGCAACACGACCGGTACTGATGTAGGGGGGGCATCAGTCCCGATTGCGCAGTACCGGTTTCGAAACCGGTACTGATGCCCCTCCCCGACCGGTACTAAATATGAGTTTTCCACTAGTGGAAGCATCGGCCTTTCTGCTGCCTTTTTTCTTTTTCTCACATTTTAGTCCTGTTGACATTTTTTTTCTTTCGAAATGGGTATCCCTGCCTCTGCATCGTGAAGATGCACACAGACGTTTTATATTAAAATGGATTTAGTATGAAAGTGCACAGGTAAACTTATTACAATCATGTGTCTATCAAAGTAGCTGCACGAATTAACCAACGAAAAAGCGCACATCGACTAAGACAGAACCCTTCTAGTGTGCTGCCACCCGTGGTTGAACATAGCTCGGAGGACCGCCAATAACTGGGAGCATCCATATTCCATGAGGGAACACTGGTCTATGACAAAAGGAAAGACCATAAATGAATCCAGCGAACCACTCGATGAACAACCTACAAAAATTGAGCAACTCTAGTCTTGTTATAAATCACATCATTTCGACTATTCCAAATTGCCCAAAGAAAAGCACAAGTTCGAATCTGAATCCGTGCTTTATTTTTTATCTACCCCATCTAACCAATGCCCAAACAAATTAGCTACACTAGTTGGGTAAATCTTTAAGGGCTAAAACCTCAAACAACTATTTAAACATGGTATTTTGGTGGAACTTTTGCTAAAACAAGTACAAACTATCACAGATTAGTTGTCACCCGTGGTCACTTTTGATCGTGTCATGATAAGGTCACCACCAGCCCCAAACACTAACCCAACCGGACCGAAAGGATAGTAACGACACCACCAGATCTCGCATCGCTGCAATGTGCATCACCATGTATCGCTCTCGCAACGGTCTGTCGTCACCCCCGACCATCTTTCTAAGCCATCTGCCCTTTCTTTTGCGACGTCGTCGAACTCCGCATGCACTACCACCCTAAGTTCATTGCTTGGCCCTTCCTCGCTCTAGACTCGTGGATGCCTTCTCCGCCACGGTTCCCTCGGGTTGTTGTGGCGTCGCGTACTCCGGCAAGGTAGTGAGGGAGAGAACGGAGGGGGAACAATGGGTATATGCACGAGATGGAAGAACAGAGGATACTGCGACTAGTGGGGAGGAAGCACGCACGGGGACGAAATCCTGCACAACCGAGGCAATTGCGTGAGATCACTCGTGAAGAAGAGAGCACAAAAATGCATACTTAGAGGGGCAATTGCGTGGGATCACTCGTGAAGAAGCAATCCCACACAAAAATGCATACATAGAGGATAAAAGTGAAATACATCTAATCAATTTACTGTCTCCATTCGAAAAAAAAGCACAACAAACATCGAGGTGCTCCCTCCGTTTGTGTTTATATTTTGAGCCAATTTTCACCGTGATTTTAACTACTCCCTCTGATCTAGAATTTTGAACATTGTTTTAACAAACCCGGTTCACAACTTCGACACTTACCCCAGATCAAAACTCCAACACTTATTATAGATCGGAGTGGGTAATAAAATATAAGTTGCATGAGAGTAAAAGAAGTTTAAGTCATTTGTGGCATATAACTCATATTTAATTTGTTAAAATGATCGTCAAAGTTTGGCTCAAAATTTTGTACCGCAACGCGCATGTGCTTATACTCATGATCGGTGAATAACCCTGCCGATTATCCCTCCCAAAATAAAACAGGAAACACTGCAAGTTTGAGAACAAGTGCACATGAGACTGTTATCTGTATATAACACCAAAACCACCAGCCAAAAGCACACAGTCCCCCAAAACCATCAGCCAAAAGCACACAGTCTCTTCCTGGTGCTTTCACCTGAAGTAAGCAACTTGCTAATGCTCAAACCAAATAAAGAAATACAATACTCATACGTTGCTACTATAATGATTGATGGATTAAAAAAGGAATGAGTGTCCTACCAAAACAACCAGTTTTCATACTGAATATGGAGTACTATCTCCATAATTGTTGTTGTTTAAGGATCGGCTTCGTTCTAAGAGCTCTGCAGCACCTACTAACTGGAGCGGGCTTGTACTATTATATTCCTTTCCAACACTAATTGATCACAGCATCCAGCAAAGTGCAAAGACAGGGAATCACAGTTCCTTTTTCAACGGTTACCTGTCGTCTCGCTCGATAATGGAATTGCAATTTGCAGCGAAATATCTGCTTTACTTTATAGTTCATGCATTGGGTGTGCATCATGCAGGTCAGATACAGACATGTACAGGGATTTCACCATGTTGTAATTTGTAAATAAGCCTTTCCATAAACAGTTCGGACGAAGCGAAATACAGGGGAGTTGCTGTTGACTTGCAACAACAAATGGGGTACAGATAAGCACGGTAGCATGAAACTGAATTGTACTTGATGTTTTGCATAGGCATTTCATAAACATTTCTATGCTTACATCACAATAGATATCAATTTAGGCGTCAAATTGATGAGAGACAGCGTTAAGAAATTGGGATACATCATCCGTGAAGCATGGGTGTGTTGATTGTGCACTGTTCTCTTCATAGAGCGTCGCTGTTATATGAACTCTTATATAGTATTGGTGTTGTTATTGGTGGTGGTTGTTTCATTTTGTTTCGAATCGCTAATCGCTTTTGGCGAGGTAATTTTTGTTTTCTTTCTAATAAGTAGGGTGTGCTCATCTTTGCTGTCTCGAATTGTTCTTAACATTATGTTGTTGGAGATGGGGTGAAATTTGTATCTTCTTGATATTAATATATTTTCTTTTACTGACAATAGCAGGTACCAACAGACTGAGGATAAATCTATAAAAGGGATAAAACCTCACACAAAAGAATTTAAAAGGGCATTTTAAAGCAATTTTGTGAAAGGCAATACATTGAATTACAAAAGCACACTTAGAGGATTAGAGTGGAATAAATCTAATTAACGGATCCACTTCATTCGGAAAAAAACACCAGACATCCAGGTAGACCGAACCACAAAATGCGGCATATGTACATATTCTTGTGAGCGGGGAATTGATCTTCCACGAACTTGCTCTTGAACTTGCACGTAAATTGCCCCTCCCAAAACTAAATACTCCCTCTAATCGAAAATGTTGGGCACAGTTGACAGTTTTATCAAAATATTTATGTATCTACACACTGAAATATGTCTAGATGCATCTCTATTTATACAAATGTGTGTCAATCATTACCAATCGAAGGGAGTAGAAAACAATGCAAATTGGAGACCAAATGGACATGAGATTATTATATGGCCGAAACCACCAGCCGCACACAGTCCTTTCCTTGTGCTTTCACCTGACGTAAACAACTTGCTAATGCTAAAAGCAAATAAAGAAAGATAACTCTCTAATTCTCATAAGTTCTTGCTATAATGAGTGGTTGGGTTAAAAAACAAAATGCCAAAAGGAATAAGCGTTCTATGTAAACAACCATTTTTCATGCTGAATATGATGGAGTACTAGCTCCATAAGTGTTGTTTTATAATGCGCTCGGCTCATTCCTAAGAGCTCCCAAGCAGCTACTAATAACATGCTCCTACTAGTATATTCCTTTTCAACAGCAAACGATGACCAGCACACTGCAATATGCTGAGACAAGGAACTTAAAACTGTCTGGTCCACTTCGATTCAGCATGTTTTTTGCCGGTTTGTTCCCAAGAAAACTAGTCAGGTGCCCCAATGTTTCGTCCAACAATTCTTAACAACGGGGTTCTAATAATGGATTTGTTTAAGGATGTCCAACTCCTTGGCATACACGTAGAAGATTCTCTTCAAACCACTCAGTGCTTGGCATTTTGCTAATTCGGCTTGGAAACTTTGTTTCCTTGATCTTGGAATAGAACCAAGAATGCATACAGGAAATGCAGCATGTTGCTCATGGATCCAGCCAAGTACCGAATTAAGGAAAGTGAAGCGTATTCCCCATCTCTATTACAAGTACCGAATTAAGGAAAGTGAAGCGTATTCCCCATCTCTAATATTACTTTTCTAATTATCTCTAGCATCATAGGGAAACTGCCTCGGATCAATTTCTGGACAGCTTCCCGAGCTTCCACACGAGCAATCAAATCGGTACGTCGTGTTACCTATGTGTCCTTCTATTTACAGGGGAATGCCACCGTGGAGGATACCTTTTGGGAAGTAAAAACATGTTTCCACGGCTTGACCCCACCATCAGTTTCCTGCTCCTCTCGCTACGGTTCATCATGTCGACGCTCCAGCCTCCACCCACCTCTCGCTACAAAAATTTGATCCGATTGCTTTCCGTAACCACTTCATATGCATATGTAAACAGATATGCCCATTTGTATATCTCAGCTTTTATTACTACTCTCTAAATGATGACAATTTTGATATATTGGTGTTGAATGATTATCAAATTTCAAAGATGAATCAAGTTTCTCATTCCAGCAAATAAACTTTCGTAATGGTATGTTTTGAACTCAAGGGCATGTTATTGTAATTTCAAAATTACTTTGACAGTTCTTTTATTCTAGCATGTACTAGGACACTATATTTTTTCTATAGTGCACATATCAAATTTCGAGGCACTATACACATTGTACAATTAACACAGCAAAGAACCTAAATAATCAGATGTTCAAAAGAAGTCACCCATGCAGTTTCTACTACCTTCTCGCCACCATATTTTCTCCCCAGGGAAACCCACAAATCAGCTTATGTATAAGCATAAACCTAAAAGAAGTCGCCCTATGTGACCACGGACTCCTCGCAACCATAACAATGAGAGGTTCTTCTGAAGTGTCATATGAAGTATTCATATTTACTTGGGAAATACGGAAGATCTTAAATGGGAAGCGAGACATTTTTTTGTCTTAGCGGTAGGATCAATCCATTCAAATTAATGAAACCATTAGATTTGTTAATGCGGAGAGACTACAGAGAGAAAAGCGTGTATGGCTGTATCAGCCCAACTTTTCTACGAACAAGTAGTGTACCCCGATTTTCAAAAAAAAAAAAAACAAGTAGTGTACCCCGTGTGTTGGGCCTGTATTAGCCCAACGTTACTGGATAACATAGTTGGGCCATATTTGAGGCTGGCTTTACGGATGATTGATTAAGCCGCTCGCTCATATGCCCAGATGCGGAATATGGGCCGCCTTATTCATCCACCGTATCTTCTGTTTTGTGCGTTCTAGCCAGTTTTTTTTTTCTTCTCTTGTTATTCTTATGTTTTCTATTTCGGTTTTCCAATTTTATTTAATTTTTCATTTTTTACTTTTCATGTATCTCCTGTTCTTTTCCGTTTCTTTTGGTATTTTCCTTTTAATGTGGTACCATGTTTTTTTTGTGACAAACAACATGCATATACTAAATTCTAATATGCATGAACTTTTTTCTAATATGTATAAGTATTCTATCTTATATATGAACTTTATCTTTAGGATAAAAATACATTGATTCGGAAAATTTTAATATTTTTGTTAGGATATGTGTACATTTTCTGTCAAGTACGCAACCAAAAATACAAGAACATATAAAATTGTTAACATGTATCCATTTTCATAACTCAATTGATTTTACTATACCCCCCCCCCCCCCCCCCCTAAAAAATAGTAGAACGGATTTACACAATTATGACCCATATAAGAACCCTTTACGCGACGCTACCGCTTGAAGTGGTGAATAGAGCTCCCCTTTTCATGTGGGCAAATGTTTCAACTCGTGGGGATTCCTATATTGCCGCTTATAGCATGCAATACAAGAGCTCCGTCTGTATGGTTTCATCATGGGCCACACTTGATGGAGCCCAATAAACATGTACGCCTTTAGTAGAAACTAAGACCGGTCACAATGTAAAGTATCATATACTAGTATCATGCATATGATACTAGTTTATGATATCACTCCTACAATGCATAGTATCATCTAGTAGTATCATAATCACATCATATTTAACATTTTGTAGAATCTCAATGTAAATGGGTGTACATGACACATTTGTCATTAAATTTTCTAGTTTAGCGTGTCATGATACGGTATCATACTATGATACTACTCTCACATCTCTCTTTATTAATTATTGTGCCACCTCATATTTTTACCTATGTGGAATGCATGACACATATGATACCCCCATTGTGGCTAGTCTAATATTGACTTCTAATTTGTTTAAAGTCAATTAATAACCTAATAAGCATCTACACGCTGTGAAAAAAATCCATGCATGTGCTAAAATCTTTCTATTCTTGGGATAAAGTTTTGTGAAATAAACTTTTGAAAAATTTGTGTTCACCTCTTTTTAGAAAAGTTGTTCACATGTGATAAAATATTGTTCAAAGTCACCAAAATGTTCAAGGTGTCAAAATAAATGTTCATTTTCTTCAAAAAAAAAATTTGGTGTATACATATGTAAATGTATCAGATGCATTAAAAACTGTACAATTTATTTAAATAATAATAATTTTTTAAAAAATAAATACAATTTAATAAACCATGCCTAGCAGAAGGTCTTTCTTCGGGATGGTCAGTTCGAGTTCGTGTAGTGTAGTGTAGCAGGTTAACTTTTCTTACATCGTTGGTGCAGGCCATGTGTACTTACTGTTGCACTGTATGTGTATTTCGAAATACACTGCGGCGTCAATTTAACAATGCATCACGAGTGTACTTTGAAGTGCAATGCGTGTGGATTTAACGGTGTCACCCGTACAATAACAGTCATACGTACACCTCACCAGAAGATCATGAAGTGCTCGTACAACAAATTACACGTCTATTAGTTTTGAAATACGGAGAAACCTATGGTATCAATATCTTGACGTGGCGAATGCAACTGTTAAAACAGTTCATAATTTGAACGACCAATTTTATATATGGTTTGTCAATAGATTTTGTGTTTAAATTTTTTGAATCCCAAAAGAAATGCATATACACATCTTAGCCATCCCGTGTCAGGAGAAGAAATTCCACCAAAGCTCTCCCTCTAGCACACTTGTCAAACATGCAACGCCCATCAGATGTTACAAAATGGCCGACCTTGTCCTCTTAAAAAAGGAAGCATTCTTCCTTCTTTTTTAGAATGAGATATCCATTATTCTAATGTAATACTCCTAAACTCAAGCCAAGTAAAGTTTGATCAAACTTTTAGAAAAATCTATCAACAAATATGATATTATATAGATATCATCTGAAAATATAGTTCATGATGTTTCTAATGACATTAGTTTTATATTTTGCATGTTAATATTTTTTCATAAGAACTTGGTCAAACTTTATATGGGTTGACTTTTCTAAAATAATATAAGCCTTATTCATTGGAACGGAGGTAGTAATTAACAACAACGTTAAAAAAAGACTCGCGAAATGAAAACCAAAATCGGCTTAGAACGGGCTGGCCGATGGTAGTCACATTAAAGATCCCTAGATTTTCCTATTAAGTGGACCAGGGAGGGAGCTTCTTCAGGCGACGCTTCTTCTTCATGGGCCACGTTTGTAGCGCCTTGTTGCGTTGATGAGTGTGGGTGTTGACTTTGGCCGCTCGGGCAGTGTGGTCATCGACTAGTTTGGAACACGGCCTTAGGGTTGGTGTGTTGTGTTTTGTGTCTGTATACCAGTTTTCCTTATAAACTGGCCAATTCTTTTCTTCTATATCAATGAAAAGGCAAATCTTTTGCCCCGTTTCAAAAAAAAAGGCGGCTGTAGGGAGCGGCTAGGGCTTACCAATAATTAGACGGAAGGCTCGCAATGAGCCCAGCTTTGAATTAACAAAGCCAACAACCGGCTAACAGTTACACATTACAACACGCACCAACCACACACACAACCCTTACAAGCAACACAGAAACACAAGGGAGAACAACCAAGCAACAAAATGAGGCACAAACTAAAAGAGAATTGCTTGATCACGTAGACGCCTTGACTGTAGTTGCCCGGGGACGCCGTCGGAGGTATCAACACCAACAGACCTCCACTGCGCCATCCCCATCCCCACCATAGACACGTCGTCGAGGAGCCGAGCAAAGCTTATGAATCCAAAGGGAGGGGCTTACAGCAGCGCCTCCAAGAAGGAAAACGGCGTCCAAGACGTCGTCGTTGCCGGCAGAGATCCTGCAGAGCTTTCGCCAAGACCCCGGGACACCAACCCTAGAATAGGGCGATTCACAAACCGCTATGAGAGCCTTCACCGGACACACGCACAATAGTCAGAAACTTTCGGTTAAACTAGGTCAGGCCAGTATCTAAGGCCCTTCAAAATTTATAGACCTAATTTGAGCCACATTTCTCTTGCTATATTTGTTGGGATTTTGGTTTTTGAGTTTTGACAAGCATAACCCAAAAAACACTCAAGAATGGGCTTACAATTTACACGGCCAGTATGTCAAGTCAAGTAAGTCGCAAGAAGTATAACAATGTACTAGGAGTCACATCACGTGTCATAGCACGTAGACCATGCCCACCTCGAGCAGCGACGCCGGCGGCACGCGCAGCACGACGTCGGGGCCGCGGCAGTTCCGGCGCAGGAAGTTGTAGCCGTACCCGATGGCCAGCCTCCTGATGAGCGATGACCCGGGCTTGGCCTTGACGTGCGAGTGCCCCATGATGAACGCCGTGCCGGCCTCCCTCGCCTCGCACAGCTCGTGCAGCTCCTCCAGCACCCGCTTGTCCTCCACCACGTCGGGGCTCGCCTCCTCCACCAAGAACCTCACCCTCTTCTTCACCACCCGCGGCGCGAGCTCGATCGTCCCGCCGCTCACCGTCGGGCTCTCCACGCGTATCTCCACGGACGACGCGCCGTCGTGCGAGTGGGAGTCGTCGAACTCGTAGCTGATGCGGCGCCGCAGCGGGTTGCTCCCGATGACCGTGAGCGCGTTCTCCGACGAGTAGTCCACGTCGCTTCGGGCTCCGGCTCCGGCGTCGCTGCAGCGGAACATCCCGTCCAGCCTGATGAACGTGGCGAGGCTCTCCACGAGCTCCGTCTCGAAGGAGTCCACATCCTGGTGCACGTCGCGGTACCCGTACCGCACGATGCACCGGTACGACTGGTGCCCCGGCGGGCCGACGCGGCCGACGAGGTACCGCTCGGCGGGGAGCACCCTCGGCACCTGCACGGACTTGACGCAGACGAAGACGAGCACGCGGTGGAACGCCGGGAGGTTGGTGACGAACCGGGAGAAGTTGGCGGGGACACCGGAGGTGAGGTCGGTGTAGACGAGGCCGATCCCGGGCACGCGCACCATGCCGAGCTTGTCTCCGAGCGCAAGCAGCCACTCCAGGGTGACCTTGTTGTTGAGGTCGTACTCGTACTTCTTGATGGTGGTGTGGTGCCACACGAACATGACGGCGACGAGGATGAGCGCCAGGAGGATGGGCACCCACGCCCCGTCCAGGAACTTGATCAGCGACGCCGAGAAGTAGAGCGCCTCGATGGAGCCGAAGAAGACGAGGAAGGCCAGCGCCAGCGCCGGCGGCCGGTGCCAGCAGAGCACCATCACCAGAGACATCAGGCACGTCGTGACCAGCATCACCGTGATCACCGCCAGCCCCGACGCGTTGCCCATGTGCTTCGTGTCGCGGAAGCCGACGGTGACGGCGATGCAGAGGACCATGAGCAGCCAGTTGATTTCCGGGATGTAGATCTGGCCGTGGATCTTCTCGGAGGTGTGCACCACCTTCACCCGCGGGAAGCAGCTGAGCGACAGGCTCTGGTTGATGATGGAGAAGGTGCCGCTGATGATCGCTTGGCTTCCGACCACCGACGCCAGGATCGCCAGCACCAGCACAGGCCACCTCACAATCTCTGCATTACACAAGCACAAACAATCTGTACTGTAAGTATTTCTGTACCGACTCAGATTATGAATGCAGAGCACTGAGCAGCAGATGTCTTTGACAGATACTCTTCTAAAGTAAGAATCATCAGGTAGTGCTACTAGCAGTACACATGTTCATCAGATGGTACCTGGAACTGAGACGTAGAATCCAATCTGGTAGCTTGAATCGAAGCCATCATGGTGTTGGGTTAAATATGCAGCTTGGCCCATGTATCCTAAGATCAGTGCAGGATACACTAGCGAAGTAAAAGCAAGCTGCAAGCACAAGGAGCAGAGTTAAGATTTTGCCACACAGTTTCATGAACTGAACCCAAATAAGATATGGGACAGAGACTGAAATGTAGTATGAAATTACCTGGATTGAACTGTAGGAGAAGTGGCCAAGATCTGCAAACATTGCTTCAGACCCTGCAATGCCAAATATGTCAGACTGATGGTAATTACTTCTGTATAGTCATGGATCCATGCTGAACTTCAGTTACCTGTCATGCAAAGCAGAATCCCTCCCAGGGACATCCAACCAGACTTCTTGGTCTTCTTCAAGAATTTGAGCATGCATATGGGATTCAGTGCCTGGTAAACCTGAGGGTTCCAGCGGAAGATGTTGTACAAGCCGAGCACGCTCATGCAGATCAGCCAGGCTAGAATTATCGGAGCGAAGAGAAATCCGACGCGATGGGTACCGTAATGCTGGAGAGCGAACAGGAACAGTAGGATGGCACATGTTATCGGAACGACGGCGTCTGCAAGAAGAGGAAAATTAGCTTGCCGGGACAGATAGAATGTCAAGGTAAAAAAAGTGACAGATAGCTAAACTAGTTTTATGATGAACACCGGTATAATCTCATTCAACATGTCCATCATTCTTTCTTTCAGATTCAGTTTGTGACAGAAATTCCAGACATGCAAGTCATGCCATAGATAGTCCTGCTAGAGAGCTTCTAACAGGGAGCATTTGGGCCAGGTAAGTTAAGTATTTCTTCCTCCGTTCCAAATAATAAAATGTTCTAAATACATCCAATCAGTAAATAGCTAAAACTAAAACATCTTATATGAGGAAGTAGTGTCAATTTTCTAAGCTATTGGGATCATCTACAACAGTATACTAAATATATTGTAGGAAATTTTGTAGACTAAATTTCTATAGGAAAATTTTCTACGGTGTCGTTTACAATTATGTCTACAAGTATGTGTTCTTCCTATGTGGTATTTCTTGCTTCTTGAAATCTAGGTACGTTCATGACCCCATAACTGATAACTCCCACTGTTTTTTTTCAGAATAATAGCAGGAGAGCTGCTATGCTTATATCATTAGAAGGAGTTTTGGTAGAGTACAAATCAAAGGGGTCCAAGGAAAGGATCCTCAACAAGGCAAAAAAACACAAAGGGAAAATCAGCCGGGGTTCCTTTAAGGAAATGATCCCCAACAAGGAAATGATCCCACTGTTGTAAGTGTTCCTTTCTTCTAAACATTTAAACAGGGCCTAAGCAGTGGCTCGTGTCTTATTGTGATCAAAAGTTCAGCACTCAGTTCATAGTTCATAGGTAGAACATACAGACAGAAGCCCTAAGAAATTCAGAAATTATCACCATTACAGTTCAGAGCATCAGACTTACACTCATGCTGACTCTTGGACAAGGAGAGCTCAAGCCCTGACACAGCCGAGAACACTGCACCGCAACAGGGAAAATTAACAGCAGTGAGTAAATATTCCTTACACTCTGAAAAGTACTAAACTGAAGAAAAGCCAAAATAAAATAAAAACATGTGCTGAAGTCTGAAGATACCAGATATGGCGGGCGTGAGGACGCCGTCGCCGATGACCATGCAGGTCCCAATCATGACCATGACCAGCAGCGCGGTCTTGAGGCTCTTGTACCTCTCGAGCCACTCCTTGAGTCGTGAGCCGTCGGCGGCCGGCGGCGGGTGCTCGAGCCTGTACGTGGAGAGCTCCTCGTCGGCGAGCTGCCTGTTGGGGAGCAGGCTGACGTTGGCGTGCCTGCAGATGAGTGAGTAGAGCGCGAAGGTGCCCCCCTCGCCGTTGTCGTCGGCGCGGAGGACGATGGAGACGTACTTGATGAGCGGGATGAGGGTGAGCGTCCAGAAGACGAAGGAGAGGACGCCGAGGATCTCCTCGTTGGTGTCGGAGTGGGTGATGTCGTCGGCGAAGGTGCTCTTGTACACGTACAGCGGGGAGATGCTCAGGTCGCCGTACACCACGCCCAGGCTCTGGTACGCCAGCAGCATCGTCGTCCGCCATGACTCCCTCTGCAACCAAGAACCAACATTAGTTACTTCAGCATTCACACTCGATGGAGCCTATCGCTTGATTTTTATCAGCTGGAAATGGCTTTTACCTTTACGGGCTCCATGACGCTCCAAAACTCGAGGATCGATCCGTTCCTCGTCAGAGAAAACAGCTAAACTCTGTTGATCATGACACTATACGCCTTCCTTCCTTCCTTCTGCTGGCTCCAAGAAACACATTGGCGGAACAGAACACCGTTAGTTAACTGATAACTAAGCCTAACAAGAACAAGGGTCGCCACACACACCCACGCACACCTCGAAAGTCGAAACTAAGCAAGAGCTGGCAATGTGAGGATGATGGCACCAGGGAATCAATCAAACGATATATATGAACGCAACAAGGGGGGAAAGCGGCAAGAGACGATGAAAACAGGGGAAGGGAAGAAGAAAGGGCAAAGCATATCCGACGAAAGGAAAACATGGTGGAGCCCCCCAGGGTATTGTCACGTGTGGTTGGGAGGGCTGCACCTACGGACTCCACTACCACTAGTGCTCACCCCTCCCAAAAACTTCAGATAGATATTCAATTTCATCCAGATAAAAGTTGGCAAATCAAGAGGTATAAAATCCATGGATGGCAACGGCCATGTGTAGACATGCATGTCACCGAGCCGGACATGGCCGGTGAGATCAGGAGGAGGCGGCCGTGTGGTGCCTGGGGCCGCCGAGGGCAAAAGCATGTGAACTCACATTCTCAGCCGACTCCTCCCGGTCCCGGCATCTTTAGCTTTCGGAGATGGAGACCAGGGCAGCCTCCCCTGGATGGATACTGTCGTGTGCGTTAATGGTGGGACTCGCCTCGTCGCGTCTATCTAATCTACTCTATCATGGCTAGTGATTTCTGCCTAAAACTCTAGCCTTTTCTCCCTTTGACGCAAAGCAATGCAAAAAAGGATAGAACCGGCGTTGCCTAGCTGCTAGACATTGGATATGTTGAGAGTTTGGCAGGGAGACTGATTGGTCCAGAATCGGCAAGCAGGCCGGCGATGGCGATGACTGATCCGCAACAACCCCGGCAAGCATGAACCGGTGGATGAAAGCGAGAGACTTGCTCAATTTGCATACCGCTTCTTCCCCCGTCGGATCGAGTGCGACTGCACGCGGCTTGCTCCGGCCTGCCTGTCCACCACCTTGTGTGCGTGAGCTGGGGATCGGAAAGGGAGAAAGAATCTTTGACATTCTTTCTTCTTGTTAATGCAGGGAGATGCCGATACGATTCAAGATCTATCCAATAATTTCTTGAGGATCGTGCAGGGGCGGAAGAAGAATCGAAATCGGATCGTGATCTTTTCTTGCAAGAAGAGAATAGTAGCACCTACAGCACGATACCCAAACGGATTCAGGATAGAAATTTTCTAGACTGGCTGAATGACTGACCTTGTGATGCAAATGAAGAGGACACGCGGGCCGGCCGCCGGTAGAACCGACGGAGCAGGAGCTTGGCAACAGTATCTCTCCTACTCTGTCGCCTGGTCACAGATGTCGTGCGCCTGAAATCTCAAATAGAATAACACGGTCCTCTGAGTCTGAGGATCATGTGATGGATGCTAACAGAAACTCGGGAAGCGCAAGGCGGCCGGCCACACGGCACGGCGCAGCACCGCACAAGGTCTATGATAAACAAAAAAAATGGCGGAGGGAGAACCCACTGGTTCATGTGAGGTTGTCTATCGCCTCGTGGATCTCGCAACGTGAGCGTCGTCGTCCAGGAAGGAGACGGTCGGAGCGGAGCGTATCCGCCACGCTGGCCCGTAATTACCACTCCAGTCCAGACCAGAAGATAGCAGCGGCGGCGTCCGTTTCTTCCCAGGAATTAATGGATTTTAGCATGCTCCAAATGTGACGTTTACGCTACCATCTATCGATCGTCGTCGCATCAGTCGCAACGCCACGCTGCCCGCCCGGCCTCGGCGCCATCGACTGACTGATTGGCGGCGTCGCCGTCGACGAGCGTGGCCGGCGGGACCGTTCGCGCGTGCGTGGCACGGTCGCCGCGGGTTCCTGTTGTGGGCGAGCGAGATGCGGCAGATGTCGTTGCCGTCGGTCGACGAGTCGCTGAGAAGTCACCAGGTTTTCTACCCGGCCGTGACAGTGATTGGCATCACCGCGCAGTCAAACGTGAGTGGAACTTGCATGGATGCGAGCAAAGTAAGGCCAGTTTAAAACACAGGAAGTAAAAATAAAAATGTAGAAATAGGAAAAATACATAAATTTAGGTATCATGTTTTCTAAATTTTTATAGAAATCAAATCATAGGAAATTTTCTAAAGTATTAATTGGATGTCACGTAGGAAAAACATAAAAACTGTAGACATCGAAAGATTAAAACATGAGCTGAGACACCTCATGTTTGTTTTCCATTGAATTCTGATGGAATCATGGAATAGCCTATCCCATATAAATTTCTAAGGAATCCAAGTTTTCTTTGTTTCACACGGTATCATAGGTAATTTTTCTGTAAAATTTATGTCCTTCAAACTTACTACCGTTTTCCTTTGTTCTAGGGCCTAACAGTGTTGCTTTTGACAGTCTCGTCGGTTTTCGGTGGGTAGGGGTTAGAGGGAATGCCGGGGCCGCAGCGGACCGCTGGAGGAGGTGATTTGAGAAGGGCGGGGGCGGTGAGTGGGCGGGCGCGGTAGCACCGCGGGCGGTTCGACCAGCGGTGCCATGTTCATCTTGTTCCCCACATCCTTGTCATTTTCTTCTCGGAAGGGTCGAAATTACAGGTGTGAGGCTATCGAAATCTGAGTGAGCTCTCGCACGCGCGGAATATAGCTACGCCCTATCCCCCTCAGCTCGCAATGATGCATGTACTTCCTCATGACGGGAGGCTGATTTAGAGGATCTTTAACTCCGTCTTGACACCCCAAGTTATCCGTCCACGACGACACGGGCACTGATTTGTGCATGGAGACCGGCCCAGTTTTCTAATTTATTTTTAGGGTTCTTGTTGTCAAACCGCAAGTCATGGTTGTAATTTTCTTTATCTTTGGACCTTTTTGTAAAATGTAATCTCATGGCTGGAATATAATGTAGCTTCCGGATCCTTCATTGGACCTTTTTGTTATGTTGAAATTATCTCGTTTTTACGAGAAAAATGACACCGATAATTGAAAGTTGCACCCACTACGTTTGTTCCATGGTAAAAAATTGCGTTATTATTCCAAAAGAACTGAAAAACAATTCACATGTTTGTCCATTTTCCATGTGCAAGTGATAATTTTCGTAAAAGAGGACAAGTTTGGTCGCCAGAGTTTTTTTTTTTTTGAAATCAGTTTGGTCGCCAGAGTTGGAAACGTGACCGCGTGACGCTCCTGATTTAAAATGATAAATTTTGAGAAGCTGGTCAACTCCGCTGTCCTCAACTTTATCTTTAGTTTTTAGGAATGCAGTCCAGGACAGCATCCCCCAGATCAACACTGTTGTGAGTATCGTGCATGCATGCCGGTCGATTTTGGACTAAAAATGTCGTAGGATTCTTCCTATTTGCCGCCAAGACGGTGTTTGTGCAGATTTTCAGAGTTTGGCAGGGTGATGGACTCATGGACCGGTCCGAACTGGCAACAATCACGAACGAAAGCAACGGGCTCGCTCATCAAAGTGCATGCTCCTACTTCCTCTCCGTCAGATCCAATAATTTTCGCATGATTGTGCAGGGACAGAGAATATCAAAGGATAAAAGAGATTGGAAGCCGGTTTTGACTGACCTTCTGTTACAGTGCGACTAGCAGAGGCATCCGTCGATGCATGCAGGAAGACGCCGGAAGAATCAGTGGAAGGATCTGTGACAGTAGAGTACGGCTTATTCTTACTCCTAGGTGTTACTATATTTATGTCTGACGTACCTTGTCACGTGTCATGTCAATGCCACAGTCTCTGATGCTGAGTGAAATATGCACCTGATGGTCATCATCTCATGCAATCGAACACATGGATCCCGGAACCTACGCGTCATCCATACACTGATACAGAATTACTGATACACAGACCCACGCCGGCCGGGCATCCCGCAAATTCGACAAATTTGACCCTTTTTAATTTATTTTATAAAATGGATCAATTTTTTTTAAATGCTAATCTAACCCTTTTGCACGGCGCCCGTCCCTAGGGCGCCGTGTTCTACTATATAACGCCGCAGTCCAAGGCGTCGTGGACCTCGACACGTCGGTCAGACTGGCCTCACGGTCGTGATCACGGCGCCCCGGATCAAGGACTTGTGCTAGTGACCACGACGCCCTAGTCTAGGGTGTTGTGCCACCGACGCCAATTTTAACAATTGTTTATGTGGTCCAGGTAGTACACGAAGTATGTTGCACCCCAGGGGTTTTTGTGGTTAGCTCTATTTGCCACTAGGTCTTAAGTTCAAGTCCAAGTTTTACTGCAGGAACATAATTCATGTACTAGTTGAACCAAATAAACAATTGTTAAGATTGGTGTCAGTAGCACAACGCCCTAGACTAGGGCGTCGTGGTCACTAGCACAACGCCTTGACCTGGGGCGGACGCCGTGCAAAAGGGTTAGGTTCACAATTTTTTTTAAATTTGGTCCATTTTATGAAATAAAATTAAAAAGGTCAAATTTATCAAAATTGCCCCCCCTGCACCCCGTGCCCAAGTCTTTCTTCTCCTGCGCCGGCTGGGTCCGAATTAACCATCTGATAGAAGCTGCCCTGCAAATTATCACGGGAACGGGATAGAACGTCGTTTTTCAATTCTGCACCAGAGTCCAGAGCGTCGACGTTGCGAATCCTCCACGTACACCGACTGCCGCATCGTCAGTCGCAACGCCAGCTGCCTCGGCTCCACCGATGGATCTGCAATCGTACGTCCTGTGGGCCGTGGGCGGCGACCGAGACGTGCACCGCCGGCCGGCGAGCCGCGCGCTGACAGGAACGTCCTCGCAGGGTCGGTTGCTGAGAAGTCGTCGATCGCCCGGTTTTCCCGGGGTACGGTGGCCGGCCCGTGACAGCGAGTGGCCGGCTTGGATGATTGGAGGCTCACGTGGTGTGTCCAATCAGAACCTTACTTGGAGGCTCACGCAGGCCCATGATCGGAATCAGAACCTTACTTGAAGAGATAAAAACTACACTGGTTTTTATTATCAATCCTCATGTTTGCATATAAAACTACACTAAGTTTCATGAGTTTGATATTTTAATAAAAACTGAAAGTAAAAACTAAAAGAAACTTAACAAAAATAACAGACCGAAAATAAAAAGAGCAAGAAAAGATAAATAAAAGACAAAAAACAAGACAAAATGTAATTTCTTTGAAAATCCGGACCTGTCATGGATGTCATGTTGTGATAGTTTGTCTATATATGATTGATTGTGTGGTGTAGATGATAACAAATTCTATCATCCTAATCAAACAACCCTAAACACTTTGGATCAAAGAAGCCTTAGCAAACTTTCTTCTTTGTAAGGAAGGAAGGAGTATGCCACTTGAATTGTTGCCGACTCATTATCGCATGTTGTTGATGTTGTCTAATTTTGACCAATCTCCTATATATCTAGCCAAACAGTGCATAATGAATTAAAAAAATGGTTTTGCTAATCAACGGTGCCTGAGAATTTCTTAAGTCTCGGTCACCACAAAAATATGCATGAGTTGAACTTTTTCGATAGAAATATGCAATTGCAATTTTCTTTCAGAAAGGTGCATCTCGTTCCGGTTACACTTTTTTCAAAACTGCAATTGTACTTTTCTGAGTCGACCGCGACTTAAGAAATTCTCGTTCGACTGAGACATAGACAAACCCTTAAAAAAGACATTGGTAAAAAAATAACCACAATCTAACACAAAGTTAGCTAGGCGGTGGAAGATTTATACACCCTAAAGCCTGCTTTGTCGGGCAGATTTTTCCTTCGGAATGAATCAGCTCTCCATCTTGCAAGATTGTTGTGAAGGTGGTCTGTCCAAAACTGTATCCCATCATCGACGTGCATCTCCTCGAGTTCCATGGCGTTCTCCACCAAGAACTTGGCGAGTTGGACTGGGAAACAGTCCATCTCATGGGCCCTAAACTGTAGCGTCACCTTGCGCAAGCAAGTGAACCTGCAACTGCTCAAGGCGGTGAGCTCAGAGATCTCGTGGGAAACTACTACGGTGAAGTTGACATCTTGTTGAACATGAGGCATCATGTAGGCGAGCGTCTTGAATCGACCCATGGATTCGGCGAATAAGGCCCCTCCCCGTGGATTCTTCTTTGAGTGCTTCCAGAAGATTCGAGGGTCCGGCCGTGTTGAACTGTTCAACGTAAGGCGGAGTTCAGACATGACCGGGCAGGAGGCAAGCAGGCTGGCCATTGCTAGCTCTGTGTCGCTGTTCATGTGCTCGTACTCCCCTTTTAGTTCGAGGAGATTGAGGTTTGGGAAAGTCGGCAGGATGTCCTGGCCAGCCATGATCTCTTCGACGCAGCGCATGTGCAGCGTGAGCGACCTCATGCCGGAGAGGCTTCTGAGCATGGGCGTCGTGCGCTCACAGTGCTCGACGTCACCACCGTAGCGAGAGCGAGCGGTGGTGTCTATGTTGACTCGTGTGAGTTCCGGGGCAGGCGATGCGAGCGAGAGCTTGAGGGGAAACCCCTCGTAGTCGAGGGAGCGCAGGCTTGGCATGTCGAGCTCGACGACGGCGCTGGTTTTAGCCAGGGCCGCCGCCTCATGCTCGTCGTTCCATCTGGAGTAGTCGAGCACCAAGGCGGTTATTGTCGGGCACCGGAGACGGAAGCCCAGTCTGAAATTTCTCTTGTGGTCGGAGCCGGAGGGTGGTCGTCTCGCGGAATCCGGCGCCGTCTTGTACTTGACGTTGAGCAGTACGAGTTTGGTGAGCGCCGGTGCGGCGTCGACGACGGCCTGGAGATAGCCCTCGGAGACGAAGCATCTGTCCAGTCGTAGGTCCGTGAGGCTCGGGAGGGTCAGCACGGTGCGCAGCGCCGGCGGTTGGACGTCGCAGCGGATGAGCTCCAGCACCCGGAGCGTGGCGCCGCACGAGAGGAGTTCGAGGCGCGGGCGGTAGTGGAAAGTTTCAGAAGTGTATGACCATTCTTTGCGGCGGTGAAGGCAGAGCTCTTGGAGCTGCGATGTGACGGGGTGGCCGAGGGCGAGGCCGCACACCCTGTCGTCGTCGTCTCCCTGTTCCAAGTTGTCCTTGAGCATCCAGTACGGTTTGGAGGCGCGGTAGAGCTCTTTGTCCAAGGTGATCGTGAGGGTCTTGAGGCGTTCGGCGGTGGGGTCTATCCGCCTTCCGCGCAGCCGCCGGAAGTCGCGGAAGACGGCGAGGGCGGCCTCGGCATCGCATAGAAACCCCTCCGACAAGGTCGGAGATTGCATGTTGGCCCTTCTACCTGCGGAGGCTGGAGGCAAGGTTACCGGCCGGCGGCCATCGATATATAGGAGCAAGGAGATTAGACGGCGTTCTATGGATCTCGGCGTCCCGCCACTTAAGGTATTTTTCGATACTCTCGCCACTTTGTTAGGTGCGTAACTTACGTGGAATCAGTTTGGTTTTGGAAACGGACATGTGCACGTACGGCGAGTGTTGTAATAAGAATCCGTTTGGATTCTTTCTTGTTTCCATGAGGAAAAGCTAGCATAAGGCGCCGCACCCCAAGCTTCCGCCCAAATTCGAAAATTCAAAATGATTTATCTTCTAAACCGTTATTCTGATTAACCATCCGTTTGTACCGTTAGATTTGTCTCGGCGAGGGATTCAAAACTAAATCCATTGTTAATATGTTTAGATAAAAATAAAATTTCTGCACCAGTTACCAGATTGCGGTGCTATAGCTATCACATTAATACAAACAATTATCAAGATAAGTCTAGATGAATTTTTAAATGTTTTGTAACACTTGTGACACATCTACAAGCAGGTGTGACGAACTTTTTCCGTCACATCAGTTACCAGATTAAACACTATATTTACCAGATTTATATCGCATAGTTATCATGATAATTATACATGGTTATCATATAATTTTGTAAATGTTTTACACATTGCAATGATGTATACCGCTAGTTATAGTAAGAGTTTCAGTGTTTTCAAGACCCAAGAAATAATACCGTTTCACATAAATCAGTATCATTTCGGTCTTATATAGATGTAGAATGGCGTACAGAAACCTGATAGCCAAGTTATTATAATGTGGTAAGTTAGCTATAATAATCTGGTAGTTACTGAAGAAGAAAAAAGTTCTCAAAACATGGCAACATGGGATCTAGTTTTGAAGATTTTATCACGACTAAGCCAACGGCGAAAACGGATTTTAAATCAGATTAATTATTTGAAAGATAAATCATTTTCAATCCAAAAATAAAGAGAATCTAAGCGATGTCATGTGTGACGTCACTGCATGCATGCATGGAAAGGAGCCGCCGCACAAAGGAGAAGAAATGCGGCACCGCCGTGTAGTCCCGTCCTTTTATTTTTTGGTTTTGTGAATTAAGAGGTGTAGGACGTGTTTGATAGCAAAGTTCTTTTTAATGCCGTGAAAGTTGTCTTTAAAATACCGTGGTTTCTGAAAATTTCGTGGCTTTAAATACAAGTAATTTTTTGTTTTACGTATTTTGGAATATATGAAATTGCACTAAGTTTGCACTTTGCAGTACATAAACATTAACGAAGCGTCGGAATCAGTGAACTCCGGGTGAAATCCCTGCATCGAGTTGCCAGAGGTAGTGGCATCGTTCTCGGACGTCGTTCACCTCCTTGGACGCATCGTTAAGGAAGTGTTTGTGTAGGTGGCTTTGTCTTACTTTTCATCACCGCCTAGGAGGTGTGCGTCCCTGAGGCAAGCGTGGACGTCGGAGTGCGGCTCCGGCTCTCGCCTCCGTCGTGTTGTGTTGAGATGTGTGGGTGGTGGCTTTGATGTCTGGAATGCGGTGTGTTGCGTATTTCTTTGTTGTATCGGTTTTGGCTAGTTTTTCTTATAAATTGACCAATTCTCTTTTTCTATATCAATGAAAAGGCAAATCTTCTATCTTTTAAAAAAAACTAACTAAGAATGGAGACGTGAAATTAATAAACATGCACCTTTTTTCTTCCTTTTTTGCAGGACACACGTGCACCTTCTCTTTAGACTAGCTGTATGAGCACACGAATAGGCTGCCTCATTGGCACACGCCTATTAACATGTACAAGTTTCAAACTAGTGAAGGAATCTCTCTGTCCCCTAATCTTCTGACACATGATGAATAACAATTGAGCTACCAGTCTCAATGAATGGAACTCAATAGCATGGCCGTTGCGGCGGCAATATTCGATGAGTGTTATCATTTGTCGATAGAGTTTGTGAAAATTCAGTTTGAGTACAGCCTCGGGAGACAAATTCTGTAGCCCACGAGGCCCTACCCAAGGAGTCTTGTTAGATGCTCTGGTCTCAGATGCAACAGTATTTTCATACAACAAAACGCCAATTTGTGTTTTTTGCCGAAATATGCAGTATGACGTCTGGGGCAGTTGAGCATTGGCTACGGAATCTGGGATTTTTCGCCCAATTCTTCTCCTGCCAACTTGTTAGCTGCAACCATCAGGGAAGGGCAGAAATACTCTCATGTCGAAGATTATTTGAGCTACTAGTTCTATTGTAGCATTTCTAGGACAAACTGTATCCTATACCATTATCTCAAACCCATGGCACATGCCATGATCATGGTCAACACAGCTGCCGTAGCTCCATTTTTACCAGTATTGCCGCAGCTGGATAATTCTCAACCTTGGTCCTTCTTTGTGATGTATGGGCCTGCAGACCACCGTCGCACCAAGGAGTTATTGTCGGAACATTCCGTGGTTATATCGGAGTACTTCCCCTATCCGCTCGTGGAAGGAGGAGATTTAACTGTATTAGGGGTTTAGAGGATAAAAACAACGTAAACATTAATTGGCCTCGAGTCCGTAAGTTTAATGATTGCATCGCTAACCTGGTCTTGGTACACGTGGACACACAAGCAAATCAACCCAACACAAACAACAAAGAACCTAGGGTTTCAAAAATCGAGGGAACAGACAGCGAGGGAAGAAGTGGAACAAGAGGAGAGGGTAGAGGGGATTCACACTGTTCACCAATCACCAGCAACCTAGTTATTCTGAAAAAAAAACATAGTTCATCACTTTCTATGGCCACGATAGCCTTCCGACAAGAATGAACATAGAATGCAAGCATGTTGAAATGGAAATTAGGCGCCCTATCTGCCATCGGTTGTTTGAAGATGGAGGACATCTCTTCCTGCGATCCTCAGAACTGAAGAAGGCGTGGCGTACTTTACTACCTGAACAAACTCGAGAAGATCTTCTTCACTGTAGGCCGAGCTTGGAACTTTTACACTTTAGTTCTAGCCCTGCCCTATGAGATGAAGATGATGGTTGTGCCTTATTCTGGTGCTGGTGTTGAAAGCGCAACAAGGCAAATCACGGCCAACGTCGTCTGTCTGTCGACAAACTCCAGTTTACAAACAAAACACATACAAATAAAGCACATACTCACTCTATCGCATACATCTAAAATACTCTCCTACAAGATCTTTAAGGAGTACTAATAAAATGAAAATTAATCATGTCACATTAATTAGTTTTGTCTTCATCGTCAGATAAATCTTCAATTTTTCAACATCTAATACATATATCTTGGATTAAATGAGTACTATGTATTAGACACATCTCTATTAATTACAAAACATTTTTTTTACCTGATACACGTCATCAAAATCCACTTTCGATCTCAAGAAGTAATTCAAGATACTGAGCTAAAATGTATCGCGATGAAATCAAACATTAATTGTTTGAAACAGAGAAGGAAAGCAGATATGAATCTCTCCGAATCTTTCTAGCACACATCAGTAAGGAAAATATCATCACACAATCTTTATAGTCCTATAAATACATGTTCATGTGAATTGACACCCAGCCAAAGTGTTCACCATGACTTCCAAGATCATGATCACTGTCGCTATCAAGTCTATCTTTATATTGGCCCTCATCATGTCTTGTGGTATGCGTTGATCACTTGAAACTATGAAGCTTCAAGATCATGATCCTTTTGCTCCATATATTGATTTTAGTTTCACAAAAACGAATAATATACTTACCTTTTATGTTTATTTATTTACATAGATATAGTGGAAGGGAAGTGCAAGGATATACCTACCGGACTAGCATGCCAGGACTCTGACATCTGCTACACGTGGTGCTATGCCGCTATATATATACTCACGGCGGGTACTGCAATATTCAGGCTGGTGGAGGATTTTGTGTATGTATGGATTGTTAAGGAGCATCTTAGTTCTTCTACTTTGTATCCATGAGTTTTGTTTTAAACTAAATAAAGTGCACAACTAATAAGGGTGAACATTATCTATAAAATGTTGTTTTCTGATAATCCAAATTCAATAAGATAAAGCTAAATTTTTTTAAAGGATAAAGCTAATTAACTTCGGACAGTCGCCGGGTAAGCTTGCGGCCATCGGTTGTTTGAAGATGGAGAACATCTCTTCACTGAAGAAGGCGTGGCGTACTTTACTACATGAACTCCAGTTTACTGTACGCAGACACATTAATGAGTGGTCTGAATCTTCTATATCTAAATCTAAATAGGAATGACCCATTACAAGGATTTCTCTCAACGTGCAAGCATGCCACATCACCTCAATTTTTTCTATTGGTTGTCACCCATCCCCGCTATGTCACTGCATGCATCCATGATCCATCTCATGTCATTATTTCTCCAAAATCGCTCCATGTTGCCCGCTTGCGTTCCCATTTAATTTCCCTACCCATGTACATGTTGTCATACAGTGGACCCATTGCCTCTCCCCTGAATAGAAACCGTTACGACTCACCGTTTCCTCTCCTCCCACTACCACGCCTCCTCCATTACTAGCGCTCCTTTTCTACCCCTTCCTTCTCCTTGGAAATTCAGTAGTACGTAGAACAACAATCCCTCTTCATGACGAAACTCCACAAGGTCGCCATCTGCCAAAGGGGTCCTCGGCCATGCAGCTACTGCTTCATCATGGTGGCTTATCTTTTTGAATCCCCATCTCCCCGCCTGGTACATCTTCTTGAATCAGCCGATCAGGCTATTTGCAGCTGTTCTCATTTGTGCAATCTCATGAGTGCAGATTAATCTCCGATCTGGTATTTTGATTTGTTCATGTAGCAGATTTAAATTGATTGGTATTCTGATTTGTTGGGAGGAAGCAATCGGATTTTGCTCTCCGCACCTGAAAGGCTACAGATCAAACTTTATGGATTTTTTTTGTTAAAAATAGTTGAAAGTTGCAGGTGAAAGGTTGTCTCGATGCCCGAGCCAGTTCCCTCGCATCAAAAAAAGATTAACTTCATTTCTACCGAATTGTGTAGTTTCTTTTTTGTTTTTATGCCTTGATTATAGATACGGCCGGATGAGTCCTGATGTACATTCTTCACATTTTTTCCTAATATTTGTATGCTGTATGGGCCTAGAAATATTATGGATATCTATGAATTAGACTGTACCATTTGTAGACTGGCATCAGTTTCAGATAAAACCAAAGAGAAGTAGCTGGTACGTTCTCTAAACTTTTCTTTTTCACATTTTCCTCTAATGGATTATGCGGTATGGCCTTGAGCTAGCATCTCAAAAGTCTAACTGGTGTCTCCTTTTATTACGCAGGTGTACTTTTGCAGGATATGCTGATGCAAGCCGAATACTAGACAAGAACAGATGTAGGGACTAGCATCCAATCAGTGAGATTTGTTTTTCCTACGATTTCCATAGTTGTTTGCCACATTAAATTTATACGTGTTTCTGTCAATCCTTAGAACGAAAGTTTGGTCTAGCAGTCCCCAGTCCCAGAACTATTGATAATCAAGGTGTAAACTCCTGGTAAGCATAGGTGAGGTTCAGAAGACCCACTCCAGATAACTTTTTCTCTTGGTCACTTCATTTCGTCCTTGGGATTTTGGCGTTGAATTGTCATATCTATTCATGTCTCCCACTGAGAGTTTAATTTTCCGCAAAAACAAAATAGGTTGCCATGTTATTTGTCGACATGTGAATCCTAGATTGTAAAGTATCTATCATTCGTACTATTTTACTTATTGGACCATCTATTTAATATAGGCTTCATGCACCACACTATTGACTTTAGTCAGATAAAATTAGTTGCAGTATCACCAAAATCCCGCAGCAAGGCGCGGGGTATTATCTAGTTTTTAAGTTTTTAAAGAAGAATCCATCGCCCACACCACACTTCGATCTACTAGCTATTCCCAACCGTCTCCTTGTCACAATCTACCGCACCTTTGGCTAGCTGGTACACCGCAAACTTACCCGTGTCCGGCAGGTTCTTCCTCTCGAACGCATCGGCTCGCCATCTCGCAAGCTTGTGAAACAGATGGTCCGGCCAGAACCTGCTCCCGTCATCGACGTGCATCTCCTCGAGCACCATACCGTTCTCCACTAGGAACTTGGCCAGCTGAACCTCGAAGCAGTCGACCTCCTTGGCCTTGAACTGCAGCGTCACCTTGCGCAGGCTCTTCCGTAGGCAGCAGCAGTCGCGGTCGTAACACAAACCGGGACAAAAGACAATCCACGTGGACAAAAGGGAATCTCCTGTTTTTTTCCTGTTTTCTATTTCCTTTATTATTTCATTATCTGTTTTTCTTTATCTTTTTTGTTTAACTTTTTCTTTTCTGTTTCTCACTTAGTCATACACTCAACTATCCACTAACCCACACACTTAATCTCAAGTCAAACTCAAACTTCTCCAACCCCAGCACGCTTAACATTTAGGTTCCTTTCAAATTAGATACTAAGAGAGAACTGAGAACTTACTGATATTACTATCTTATCAATCATATTAACCACTCGGTCATGATAATACATTTTTTCATTGCTTGTATTATAAAAATTTAGTTGAATAAACAAAAATGATTATATAATAATAATATAAAGTAAATAATGATAAAATAAATATTACTTTTTTTTGCCTTTTTCATTTAGTATGGAATAATTGGTATCTTTGAATCCTTAAATCGGAATTTAACAAATAAAATGTCTAAATTGATCAAAAAAATTAGAGGAATCCAAATATGACATCCAAATCATCTTTTGCGTTACAGAAACATCGATAGCCATCACGACCGTTTTGATCGTTTTAATGAAAAAATGAAATAAAACGATAAACACCTCCAAAAAGGATATCCTTTGACATGCGGTCCTTATATGTGTACTAGTTGCCATGAAAAATGATAAACTTGATTTTTGACAAAATTTGCAAAAAAAATCTTCACAAAAAGGTCTATTATCTATAAACATCTAGAAGTTTCAAGCCAAATGATCAAGTTATGGTCATTTCCACGACATAGTTTGTGATAAAGATCCCATATTTCACAAATAGGTGCATATTCGTATAATAAACAATCATGCCAAAGGGATTCTTCAAATTATTTTCATAGATAGCATTTCCAATTTTTTAAGTGCGAAAAATGACTTTCTTTGTGAACAAAGCACAAAAAATATGATGCAAAATGGCACCCATTTAATTTTCGTGGAAACTAGTACACATATGATGGATAATCCTCAAGTATTAGGTTTTTCATTGATTTCTACCTAATTTCGCCTAGTTAAATGAGTTTATGCCGATTATTCGAAAGTAATTCAAATTTGAACTACAACTATTTAATAGTTTGGTCTGAATCTTTTGGAAAAATCATTTTAAGGTACACAACTATTGGTTATATCACAGAAACACTGATAATTCTAGAAAATCTTACCTCTTTTGATGAATAGTCATCGCGACCGTTTGTGATCAAGTTATGGTCATTTCCACGGCATAGTTTTTGATAAATATCTCATATTACACAAATAGGTGCATCTTGGTATAGGAAACAATCATGCCGAAGGGATTTTTCAAATTATTTTCATAAATATCATTTGCCATTTTTTAAGTGCCAAAAATGACCATCGATAACAATCATTTTAAGATACAAAGCTAGTGGTTATATGACAGAACCATCGATAGCTTTAGAAAAATAGACCTCTTCGATGAATAGTCATGGTGTCCATTTTTGACCATTTTCTAAAAAAAAATGGAATAAAATGAAATATCCTCAAAAACATATATCCTCTGGCATGGAGTCCTTATATGTATACTAGTTGCTATGAAAAATGATAAACTTAATTTTTTACAAAATTACCAAAAATGTCTTCACAAAAAGTTCTATCATGTAAAACATCAAGAAGTTTCCTCATGTATAAAAAGGTCTATCACAAAAAGGTCATTTCCTCGACATAATTTGTGATAAAAATCTCATATTCCACAAATAAGTGCATCTTGGTATAGTAAACAATCATGCTGAAGAGATTCTTCAAATTATTTTCATAAATATCATTTTCCATTTTTTAAGTGTCAAAAATGAATTTTTTAAGTGTCAAACCATTTTTTAAATATATAGTCACCTACCTTTTGTCCCGGTTTGTGGCTGGAACCGGGACAAAAGGGTGCGGTGACCTTTTGTCCCGGTTCGTGGCTGGAACCGGGACAAAAGGTTCGATTCTGGAGCGCGTGGAGGCTGGGACCAACTATTTGGCCCCATTTGTCCCGGTTTGTAATGCGACCGGGACAAATGGGGTATTTCGGCTAGTGACGCAAGGAGCTCGAACCGATCCATGGACTCGGCGAAGGGGCCTCCGACGTGATCCTTTGTACTTAAGATCGTGGTGGTAACTCCACTGCATGTTCAGCCTGAGCCGGAGCTCGGACATCGCCGGGCAGGAGCGGAGCAGCAACGCCATTGCCTCCTCCGCGTTCCCGTCCATGTACATGTACTTGCCGACTAGCTCCAGGAGCTCGAGGTTGGGAAACGAGGTCAGCACGCCGCCTTCAACGAGGTCCTCGATGCAGCTGAGGTGCAGCTTCAGTGCCGGAGAAGCTTGCGAGCATGAGCGACGGCGGCTCGTACTTCACGCCCCAGCCGTTCTGATGACACGGAGTGATGTCGAGATCGACTGGCCCGAGCCCCTGCTGTGTTGACGGTGTCAGCGAGAGCTTGATGGGGTATCCGCGGTAGCGGAAGAAGCGGAGGCTCGGCATGTCGATCTCGATGCCACTGCCGCCATTGCTTGCCGCCTCGATCTCTTCCTTGCTGGCATGGGTCGCGACGAGCACCAGAGCGGTGACCGTCGGGCAGACAAGGCGGAGGGGCAGGCCGAAGTAGTCCGAGTAGTGATAAAAGTCCGTCTTGGTGGAACCAGCCGGCTCCGGCGCCCTTTGGCGGACGTTCACCATCGCCAGCCTGGTGAGCACCGGCGCGGCGTCGATCATGACTTGGTGATACCCCTCCAAGAAACAGCAATTTTCTAGGGTTAGATCCTTGAGATGCGGGAAGGACGGGCGTCCAGCCGGGAACGGCTGCTCGAGGCTGCACCTCTTGAGCTCCAGCACCCGGAGCGTGGCGGCGCACCGCAGGGAGTCCAGCGGCGGGGCGTACCGACTACGATGTGTGTTCTCGCAGCTGATGCTGAGCTCTGACAGCCGGGCTACGGCCGGATCGTCGAGGAGATCGGCGACCCTGCTCTGGTCCGGTTCGCGGTCGCTGTAACCGCAGCTGCTGCTGAGTTGGAAGGCGGCGTCCTCCAGGAATTCCTGGACAGCGGCGCCCGCGCGGCTGGAGGCGGCGAGGGCAGCGTGAGCGTCGCGGAAGAAGTAGAATAACGTCGGAAGGGAGTAGGGGCAGAGTTCGAGCTCTGCTTTGGTGTAGGGCCTGCTGTCGAGGATGACGGCGCTCGTCCCGCGCCACAGCGAACGCCACCGGCGACAGAGGAGGGCGCTGACCGCGGCATCCTTCGCCGGCGCGAAGGAGAGGACACGCCTGAGAAATGTCGTCGGGAAGGACGGAGAGACGGTCAGCGACGGCCATCGTGGACGCTCGGATGTGCCGTCGGAGCCCTCCCGTTCCCGTATTTATGGATCTGGCTAGGGGTGTGGGCGGCTGATCGAGTCGGTTCGGATACGGCGCCGGCGTTCACGCCGTGCAGAATCTGGGATCGGACGTGGAGTCGGTTTACAGTTCTAGTATTGCGGCTGCCATGGTTTTTTTTTTCTTCTTCTTTTGCGTGGGTATTGTTGAGAACATGAACATACGTTCCCAATACATCTTTGTGACCTGTTTGCTCTGGGGCGATTGGCCATTGGCTACTGAATACCTGTATGACTTCCACTGTCCAGCTTGTCTCGAGATAAATGCCGTGTCTAATGCACATATTCCTATGGGAAGGTTAGAGGCTGGGGGTTCGGCTGCCCAACCTGCCGAGGCGCTGTTGATGGTTTCTGATCTGATTGATGATTATACTAGCACCTGGGATATTGAGAAGGTGAGGAGAATTTTTTTTGCACCTGATGCTGATGCTATACTGAATATTCCGCTCAGCTCGTCAGGTGGTGAAGATAGTTTGGCTTGGTCCCTTGAAAAAAGTGGATTGTACACTGTCAAAACATCTCATCGTGCTCTGATGACTCGCAACGAGCGTCTTGCTCCAGGAGAGGGGTCGATAGCAGAATCTTCAACGACACAACAACAGTTATGGACTGCTTTATGGAAACTAAATGTTATCCCAAGGGTTAGAGTCTTTTGGTGGAGAGTAATCCGTGGTATTCTGCCGGATTAGGCTACTCTTAAACACAGTCACATTAAGCAACTTGCTAGGTGTGATCTCTGTAAGGCGAAGGATGAGGACCTTCGGCATGCTTTAATCACATGTTCTTTTGCGCATCAGTATTGGACAGCTGCCAAGGAAATGATGGATTTGAAGCTCCCAAAGTTACATCCGGCGACATGGGCTAAAGATATCATAATTGATGGCATGTTCAAGGATGAGGAACGTTGTAAGATTACCACGGTGATGCACTCTATTTGGACTGCAAGGAACCGGTGGACGCATGATCAGGAGTGCTTCGACCCTGTACAAATACTAAGGAAAGTGCGGGAAGATATCTCTTTGCTTGAACGGCCTCGTAAGAGGAATATAGCAAACGCTGATCAACAGTGGAGACCTCCTGACCCGGGATGGGTGAAGATCAACACGGATGGAGCAATTGATATCATCAACCGGTCGGGAGGTGGCGGGGGAGTGGCAAGATCGCATGTATCCTTCATGGGAGCTTGGTGCAAACCTTTTGTCGGTGTCACCGACCCTCTGATTGTGGAAGCCATGGCGCTGCGGGAAGGAGTTCTTTTTGCCCAGCTTCGTGGTTTTTCTCATGTTGTCATGGAAGTGGATAGCTCGGAGGTAGTGGATCTCTGGAGCTCGCGCTGCAACTCAAGATCGATAGTGGCGCCTATTCTTTGTAATATTGGGGACATAGCCTCTAGCTTTGCTTCCTTTTCGATTATTAAGGTTAGTAGAGAGGCTCATCGCTCTGCCAAATATGCTTGTACCCTCTCGGGTTCAGACTGCTGGGTGCGCGATTGTCCGCCGTTTCTTCGAAACAGTCTGTTGGCTGATTGTAATCATATATCTCTTGGTGTTGGAGGCGGCGAGTTTCAGACGCACTCTTTCCCTAACCAGGGTACCGAAAGGGACTGATAGGGTTTTAATGAGGCGGCTCGCTGACCTAATATATGTGGTAAATTGCAAAAAAAAAATTTGCTATGTATTCGATACAGTATTCATCTTTTCCACATGTATATTTTAAATAACATTACAAATGATTCAAATAAATTTTATAAACAAATAGATAACTTTTTAACTCTAATTCTTTCAAAACGTATCATGGTATCACGATTTTCATAAGAATTCCAAATACTGTTAAGAAAAACGACAGAGAGATTCCTTTTATTTTAAAAGCATTTCAAGAGACTTATACTTTTCACATAAATTCCAAACATGATTGGATAAATTTGAACGTAGTCCATCCAGTTTAAGAATAATACAACTATTATTTAAACATATATATCAGACATGTGACATGTGCAAAAATAATTCAGACATTTTCACAAATATTTGTAATGACATTTATTATTTTAAAAAAATAGTGACCTTACATTTTCACATACAATTGAAACCTAATTATTAAAGATATCTCGGTTCTTATGGGCTGGTGGTCATGGCCTAGATGGCTTCTCTTTCAATTTACCAAACTTTATGGCATATCCTTGCGTTGGTATTTTAAAGCAAATTATTTGCTCACCTTAGCACATCAACACGCGGAATATTATCTTGTTTTTCAATATCTAGAACCATCTTTGAGATAGGAATACTTAAAAATGTCTATATAATAGAGTCCAGCAATATGGTTCTCGGGTGCAGGTGAGCCGTTCGTCCTAGAACATTAAAAAACATAAGTTATAAGTGTTAAAATTTTCTAAAATAATTCCCTGCATCCATATTTCTGTATTCTAAAAAAATACACCGTTATCCAAAATTCATGATGAGGATATAATCATTAATTAAATATTGATACTCTCATGGTTTTACAAAGTCATATTTTAAAAGTTTGACCAATTATATGAACAATAAAATATCAACATCTATAATATTCAATACACATATTATGTAAATATATTTTATGATAATTTAAATATATTAACTTTATATTTGGGTGTTTATATTTTTACTAGTATATATTTGGTCAAATTTTGACTAAACCTAAAACGTAGAGTAATTGTGAACTGAGCGAGTAGATTAAGACAAGCCGTTTTGTACATGCATGCAAGCCGTGCTTGCCAAGGAGTTTTGTATGGACTCTCTCGTGCGTTTTTTTACGATCTCGTGCGCCGGTACACTCGCATCGCGTAGGAATGGTCCGCCAATTAAACCCGGCTCACACGGATCGCTCCCATCTCAGCTGCCCATCCGCATCCAACGCCGTGTGATGCGAACCACGTGTCCACTGACCTACTCAAGATGAGGAGGTGGATATGTAGATGCTCCATATACAGAGAAAGAGATTTATGAGGCTATTGTCGGGTCTTATTGGCTGATGGCTTCTCTTTCAATTTACCAAACTTTAGGGCATATCCTTACGTTGGTATTTTAAATGAAATTATTTGCTCACCTTACCACTGCAGCGTGCGGAATGTTTTCTTTTTTTTTTAGGGGGCTGCTTCGGTACACCACCCCCCCCCCCCCCCCAACCCAACCCAAACTCAGACTTATTTAGTTAATTAAAACAGAATTAATGTCAAAGCCCATATCCAGAGCCCTGTATACCCACGTATTCGTATACCGATCGCAGCTGTACACACCCCACGCAATCTCTAACCATCTCCGCTCCTCGGCGACGCCCAAATCCCTCCGCCGCCGCCCCACCTTCTTCCAAACCTGCCGTCTAGGCCAAGCACTTCCGCCGCCGCCGGAGGTCGACGCCTAAGCCCTTCCGCCGCCGTCGAAGGTCGACGCCCTAGCCCCTCTGACGTCGCCCGAACGCCCTAGCTCTAGAAACAGTCTGGACGTGCAGAAACAAAGGCCAAACAATGGCCGGACAAAGGCAGGACTGTCTTCGTGCTGAACATAACCTAGCTCGCCTCCGATCGTTGCCACCGCCGCCGGCCGTTCAAGCAGATTTTGTCGAGCCGCGCCGGGCGAGCCGGCCGTCACTCTTGAGTGTCGCACTTGCCGTAGATCTTGCCGGCCGGTCGGCGCACTGACCGCCGACAATCCTTCCGGTCACAGAAAACATCCAACCTGCATGCTCGTCGTCGACGCGGCCCTCACAGATCATGCCGGCCGGCGCACCGGTCGCCGTCGCTAGCAGCGAATGTCGTGGATCGTACGGGCCGGCACCACGTACACGTAGACGGTTACATACATACAAACGTATACATCAATTGGGCCATATGGGTTATTATAGGGCCCTAATACAATTTAATTAATTTTTGTTTAATTAGATAAAGACGATTGCACCGTCCGTTATATAGATGAATCACAGCCGTCATTGTGTTTGAGTTTTGATTTTGCCAGGGAGGGGGTGTACCGAAGCAGAAGACCTTTTTTTAATATTTAGAACCATCTTTGAGATAGGAATTCCAACGATTAATATTGCATGATGTCTAGATAATAGAGTCCAGCGACATGGCTCTCGGGTGCAAGTGATCCGTCCATTTTAGAACATTCAAAAACATAAGTTATAAGTTATAAAAATTTCTAAAACAATTCCCGAAGCGGCTCTTCTCAGAATCTGACCGTGGCCAAAAGTCCTTGCCTAATAAGACTCTAAGAGCATGAACCCCAAACCGACTAGGAGTCTACGACACGTAAAATCCTGGCGTACAACATGGAAGTCGGCGGCGTATCCGTTCCAAAACCCAGACTCGATCGGCCACGGCCCCATACATAAATCCATAATAAATATCGCTATATGCTAGCTATATGCGCGTCCACCTAGTCGGCGGCGTTTAGCATCGACGTACGATGGCCGCCGCGGACCGCCTCTCCGTCCTCCCCGACGACGTGCTCCTTCGCATCCTGTCCTTCGCGCCGGCATGGGAGGCCGCCGCCAGCTCCATCCTCTCGCGCCGCTGGCGTTCGCTGTGGCGCCGCGCGAGCGTCCTCAACCTCGACAGCAAGCCGTACGCCGAAGCAGAGCGAGAAGGCGGCTACGCCTACTCTAGTCCAACATGCAACGCCTTCTTCTACCACGCCAACGCCATCCTCGCCGCCATCCGCGACGACGGCACGGGCATCAAAAGGCTCACGCTCTTCTTGGAGCAAGGCGCCTACTACCGCTGCAAGAGCTGGTACTCTAACAACGGAGAACAGGAAGAGGACCGCAGAGTCGCCTCACTCCTCCAAGACTCGGCCGTAGCCCGACTGGAAGAGCTCAGCATCGGCTGCAAGGAGAGCTATACAAGAGAGCACTTCTACAGCCCGCAGCTGTCCTCCCTGCCGTGCGCCGCCACGCTTCGGGTGCTGGAGCTCACGCACTGCAACCTCGAGCCGACTACGGGCCTGGCTCTCCCGTGCCTGACGGATCTAACGCTGCGCGGCTGCTCTGTCATGGTCGGGTATCTCCAGGATATGGTCGACGCTGCGCCGGCGCTCGCCAGCCTGGCCCTGGTGAACGTTAGCCAATGGGCGCCGGAGCCGCGGGTTCCCGGAAAAATCATCAGCAAGTCGGAGAACATGATTCTCCCGCTTCGCCTACGCTGCCCGGCGGTCACCACCGCCTTGCTGGTGCGTGCGAACTATCTCAGCAAGATGGAGATCGAGGCGTCCAGCGGCATCGAGCTCGACATGCCGAGCCTGCGCACCTTCCGCTACCGTGGATACCCGGTCAAGCTCTCGCTGACATCGCCGGCTCCGGATCTTGCACGAGTCGATCTTGATGTCAGCAAACGCAATCAGCAAGCCTGGTTCTTGAAGTACGAGCCCCTATCGCTAATGCTCAAGAGCTTATCCAGCACGAGGGCCCTAAAGCTACGCCTCTGGCGCCCTGAGCACGACATCCTCGCCGACAAGGAGGAGGAGGAGGACGGCGGGGAAATCCTGCCCACGTTCCCCAACCTCAAGCTCCTCGAACTAGACGGAGAACACTGGTCCATGAACAGCAAGACAGCGACAGCAATGGCGAGGCTGCTACGCTCCTGCCCGGCCATGTCCGAGCTCCGGCTCAGGTTAATAAACAAGTACGAGCAAGATATCCGAGGCTCCTTTGGCGAGTCCATGGAACGGTTCCAGAGGCTCGCGTCCATGTCTGCGGCGCGTCGCACCGCGGTGCACCTCGGCGGGGTGTCGGAGCTCCCGGCGGACGCCTTGACCAACAAATGCGCCTTCAGCTGCCTGCAGAAGAGCCTCAGGAAAGTGACGATGCAGTTCGAGGCCAAGGAGGTCAACTGCTTCCAGGTGCAGCTCGCCAAGTTCCTGGTCGAGAACGCCATGGTGCTCGAGGAGATACACGTTAACGACGGGAGCCAGTTCTGGTCGGACCACCTATGCAACAAGCTCGCGAGATGGCGAACCGATTCGTTCCGCAGGAGAAACCTGCCCGAAACCGCCGGCTTTTTCGGGTGTGCCAGCTCTAGCTGGACTGGCCCGTGGTAGATTCTAACGACGAATCAGCTTACGAATCCCAATCTTATTGAGAGTGACTAGGGCTCACTACTCACGTGAGAATTAAGTTAATTCTCACTAAGAAGATGTTATCAAGTTGCATATGTAACTCATGTATAATCCATGTGTAATTGAGAGTTTTAGTTGTAACTCATGTGTATCTAGGAAAACTCCAGTTACAACTCATGTGCAACCATATGCAATTCACATCCCATACGAATCACGATGTAAATCTGACAGGATTAGAGTTGAGCGAGCTCTAACTTAATTCTCAGAAATAGCAAAACCAAATCGTATTAGGATGACGTGTTCTTAAAGGGCGCTCATGTGTAGTAATTCTTCCCCTTGTTACTTAGTACTCTCTGTTTCACAAAATAAAATGTTTTAGACATTTTTCACATTCACATGTATACACATGTATGTAGACTCATTTTAGTATATATCTACACTTATTTTAATCTGAACCTAAACAACCTAAAACATTTTCTCTTATGTCTTATATTATGGAAGAAATGGAGTATAGCTTATAAGTGGTGGCCTTCAGCCTCACCTTCTTCTACAGCTGCGCTGCAGAATGTCGTTCTGTTAGCTTCATCATGTATTTGTTGAGAAAATGATCAAAGCATGGATGTTGTTTCGGAATTGTAAACCATGCTCGATTTTGTTTTTTATGACTAACTAGTAGGAATGTACGTGGAACACACGTTAAAACACTCCGCCACAACTCTTATATGAAAAAAATGTTACAAATAATTGGAAATTGTTAATTTTATTTTCAAATCAGTTTGTTAATTTCAGAGAAACAAAACCACCAAAATTTTGGACTATCTATGTCATTTTAAAAATGCGTGTGTTAGTCAATATTAAATCAATTGCAAATATCGGAACTTTGGAAGCCTATCAATAATAAGAACAATCATTAATGAATACGGACGTTTTCCCTCACGAAAACCATATCAGACGATTGTGTGCTTCATACTCCATTGCCGCCATATTGTTTTCCCTACCAACCCTACCGAAGAGTATCAATGCTATATATAGACAGCAATTTAACTATGATATTCAGATAAAACTGATTTAATCTAAAGACGATTTTGTGGTAGGTGCACTGAATAGCATGATACGAATTACTTGACTGCTATGTGTTGACTGCTACTATGGCTACATAAATCATATTTTCAAGATTCGCTAGCCAAGAAGAACATGGCAAAACGTTTTCGCCCTACTATGTTCAGGGGGGGTGCTAACTACAACTTTCAAATTTTACGCTGTTTATCATCTAGAAGAAATAGTGGAGCAAGATAAATAACAGTTTATGCACTGTGTGCGGCTAAATTCAACCTCAACCGAAAATGTAATGTATCCTCTCCTAGAAAAAAAAAGAACATCACTGCCCCAAAGCCACGCATCCTTTATCTCTAGCTCCACATACATCATTTTTATGATCATCCCAGCATGCACAACATCTCCAGGTTTGACATATAAAAGCTATAGCAAGGATTTAATAATAATGTTGGGTTTGGCTTTTCTACCCAGACCTTTTTGTAGATTACTGAGACAAAAAAAGGCATAAGTTTTCAACATAGAAACTTTGCCTGGAAATAAGTAGATATTGGACACACCATTATATGATTTGAAGCTTGCTACGGCAGACAAGAGTATAATACGACCTGATATCAAACCTTTGCCTAGATTGGCGTTGCTCACTCCCCTCCCCGCTGCCCTTCCGCCGCCCCTCCCGGTAGAGTCCCATGGGCGCCACCATATCCACGTCTATCCTGACCGAGTACTGGAAAATTTTGGAAGGTATTGAATATTGACTTGGTTCGTTGAACGCATACCTGATCTTATATTCGAATTTTCACACGTCCTCATATAAATCAGGGCATGGAACTGCTCATAGACATGAGAGCGCACCGGCATGGACCTGCCGCTGACACCTCGTTAGGAATCCTCTTCACTTAACCTGAAATTCCTCATACATAAGCATCAACCATTAAAACGAATTAACTTACATCTTTTCGCAACAGGACCGGAGCTTACATCTTCCACATCTCTATCCTCACCCTGAAGACAAAAATCCAGAACATAAAAGGAAAAGATGAGAAAAATAGCTAAGCTAGCAGCCCAGCAATCCAGTAACCGTAGGGAAAAAGGTAACTGCGGAACATCAGTATCATCTCTTAAGGTAGTTGCTTCCTAGACCAAACTGGTTTGGCTGGCATGAATGCTTCTAAAAAAAGGAAATAAAATCAATAGAACACAAGGAGATGTACGGAGATAAGAGTATAAAGATGCATTCAACAAGTTTCATTAATATAGAGCCTCCCAAATTATAACGGAACACTCCCAATGCAGAACCGACAATTACAATGAGTTGAACAACAGATGTAAGCATGGGGGAGAATCAGGTGTATGCATAAAAGAGCTACACTCTGTGCAGTCATTGACAGACCATGACCATAATCGACACTACTACACCACGGGATATACTATCATGCATCTCTACTCTCTAGAAATTTACATGTGGCTTGAGAACGGTCGCACAAGCGAGGACGCGATAAGCAGAGTAACACGATTAGGGGGAAATTGCTCCCAGCTTGTACCTTGATCGCGAGCGGAGGTGCGGCAAGGAGGCGACCGAGGCAGCGGGATGTAACATAGATCTCGCCGTGGTCGTCGGGTGAGCATGTGTGGGCGGATGTCTTCTGGGTGAACAGGCGACTCCCCTCAGGGCTGCGCCCTTCCGCCTCCCCCCGCTTGGAGGATAACACAGTGCAGAGCGGCGGCGGGCAGGGGGCTTGCGGCGCCCGCCGAGTGCAGCGCAGCAGGCTGTGATCTGGGTTACTGGTACAGCCTCCGAGTGAACAGGCGACTCCCCTGCAGGCTGCCCTTCCGCCTCCGCGCTTGGAAGATGACACGGTGCAGGGAGGCGACGAGCAGGGGGCTTGCGGAGGCCGCCGAGTGCACCGTAGCAGGCTGTGATCTGGGTACGGCCGGCCGGCGTGACAGCCGACGGTGGCGCGGCGCTAGGAAGGGGATCCGGAGGAGAACGGGGATTCCTGCCGTCAAGACGATTGGAGAACGAAACGTTTTCTTTCGGGATTGTATCTAGGACGTTGATTAAGTTGAGTGGTTATGATTTAAAGTATCAACAGAACTTAACAACACATGTTGGATACATGTTTGCTTTTTTAATAGTAGTGTAGATGTAGATAATCTTATTCGAAATCATGAAAGTGGAGAGAGGTGGAGATCCTAACTGCCCCCGCGTCGTCTCCTTTGAGACGGCTCGGGCGGAACCGCCGCCCCCCGCCACCACCACCCTCCTCCTCCCTCCACCCCCTCGCCGCCGACCGGATGAGGCCTGCCGGGCACAACCCTGGGCGGCGGACGGCGGCGGCGAGGTGTCGTTTCTTCCTGGCGGAGCTCCTGGTCCAGATCGGCGTCTGCGGGCGGCCTGGCGGCGCGGTTCGGCAGGGACGGAGGCGGCTATGCGGGTGAGGCGCGCGACGCGGCGGGCGCGGTGCTGCAGGCGTCGGCGGGCGCGGGAGCGCGAAGGCTGCGGGCGGCGGTGCTTGCGTGGGGCTGGCGGCGCTGAGATGGGCTTGGCGGGCCCGATCTGGGCCCGTCGGGCCTGAGCTCGAGGGCGCGCCTGCTGATGCTCGGGGTCGCATGTGCTCGTGCTCGGGGGCGCGCCAGTTCGAGCGGGGCGCGGTGGTGGACGCTCTGCTGCAGGAGCGGAGCAGAGGAGGCGGCGCCGCCGGCTGCTGCAGACGTGAGGCGGCGGGGCGCTGTCGGTCTGGGGTGCTCCTGTCCGTGCGGGTGGCTGCGGCGGTGGTGGTACGCTGGGGCGGCGGCCCCAGGTCTTGGAAGATGGTGCGGCGAAGGCCGCTGTGGCAGGAGGTGCCACGGTTGGATTCCGACGCGCGACGGCGGGTACCACAGCGTCTCTCTTCTTAGCTTGTTGCTCCCGGCGCTTCGCGGTTAGACCAAGCTCTGGGCGAAAGCCTTGCATCGACTCCGGTCGGTGCCGATGTCGGCGGCGCCTCCGGGCGTCGTTCTCCTTCTTGTTTGCGGCATCGTGGAGCTCTGATCCTGACCGACGCGAGTGGTTTCAAGTTTTCCGGGTGAAAACCCAAGCTCCTTTGGAGCGGGCGACGGTGACGATCACGTCACTTCCTTGTTGGAGGCGTCGCCTTGGAGCTCTTGACCCTCGCGGTGCGTCGGTTTCGCAGCGGTTGGGCGGGATGGCTATGTGGTCTGGGGAGGTGGATGTCGGGGTGGCGACCCCGAACGGTGGCGGTACGTCGAGGCGGCGGCCTCGATCCCCTCTACAACGACGGTCCTATGGGGCAGGGCCTTCTCCTATCGAGGTTTTTGGGTGGCAAGCTGGTGCTGCGAGGGTAGCCGGTTTGTCGACTCGGCTGGCTCGGCTCTGGGCGATGCAGAGTTCGATCTGGTTGCTACGTCGGGGCGGCGGCCCCGGATTTGGCGCGACGTTGAGGTCTGCGGACGATCGCCTTTAGCGAGGGTAGCAAGGGCTACGAGGCGGTTGGGTCGTGCGGCGTTGTGGCTCGTGTGCGGCTTTGGTGCCGAGTGGTGTATGCCGGGGCGGCGGCCCCGGGGACGGTGGTGTGTCTCGTGGCGTTTTGGTGGGTTTGCGTTGCTTGGGTGACGGCCCCCTTCGCATGTGCGGTTTTTCGGCCATGTTTTCCTTATAAACAGGGCATTTGTATGGTTTTTGGGCCCGGTTTCCCTCATAAACTGGGTCAATTCTTTCTTCTATACGAATTGCAGGAACGCCCTGCCCTCCTCGAGAGGTTACTCGAAAAAAAAAAAATCATGAAAGTGCTGAAATGTATTTGAGCAACAAGTGGCAACGGACAGGTTCGGCCAAACTACAAACCTTCTGCTAGCTGTGCATGCTAATGATAAACTATCACAAAGTTAAATCTCCTTAAAAAATCACCACGGTTTCAAATAACACGGAAAATGAGATGACATGTAAATACTGAGAGTGTATCTTCTGGTCTAATTTTTCTTCCGCGAGAAAATGGTTTCAGCTACAGACCTAAATATAGTGCGTCCTTAATTATGTGGTGTAAACTGTCAAAATAGGTATACAATTCCAACTGAGCTTCAAGTTTGTTTTAAGTGCAAGCGGTCGTCATGTGTTTGAAATCAAGTTTGGTATTCAGCTCACTCAAGAAAGCAGTGGTCTAGGAGGGAGACTCTATATATACACGCATGACGACCCAGATGATATCGTTCGGGTGATATACGTTTTCCTAGATCTAATATGGATAGGTTGTAATAAGCGTTACTTAGATGTGAAAAGGAACATAGTCATGTTACTCTGCTTTTTATGAGAAGTCATGCAGTTAGCCTTAGTTCTATTTCTACCGATGAATATTGCAGACCTATTTAGGCCCACTTTGGATTGAACATTTTTTATAAAAATATTGAAGGATTTCATTCAATAGGATTCTTCCCTAAGGATTCCCTTTGAACAAGAATGACACCTTGACGTGGGGCTACCCTCCGACTATCCCACGGTGAGGATACCTGGGTCACGCCAAGACTGCAAAGACCCAAGGAAGGCCCAGTAGAGATAGCGTATGGCCCAAGAATAGTCAGTTAGGTCATGCGACTTGCCATATCTGTAAACACCATCGGCACCGTTCACCCGAGACCTAGCCTATTATATAAAGGCTAGGAGGGTTGCTCGTCAAAGGACACGGACAGATCGATACGCGCATAGCCGCCACCACCAAACCCTAGCGAGATCGCCATCTCGCCATTGTAAGCCACTCGCCATCAATACCAGACAAGCAGGAAGTAGGGTATTATCCTCCGGGAGCCTGAACCTGGGTAAAACGCCTTGCTTGTCAGCCGTCGTGATCACCAACGCTCATCTCTCTCCCCCTCAATCAACCCGGGGTGCACAACCCTGGGATTTGCCGAGTTACACCCTCGTCAATTGGCGCCGTCTGTGGGAAAGAACGGGCGTTGGAACCATGGTCGCACCGGCTCCATCAACGAAGAAGACCGACGTCTGCGTCACCCAGGAGCCAATCTGCTTCGGCTCCTTCGAGTACACCTTCCACCCGCCGGCCCACCGTTCGGTGTACGCCGATCTGCACGTAGGTATGTGCCTCACCTTCGGTACCATACACTACCTTGTAGACAGTCGTGGTGTATTCAGGTCCATGGCGATCGTGCCACGCGCGGCGGCGACACCCGCATCTGCTACCACCGTGCCGTCCGCGCCGTCATCTGCCGTGGAGATCGCACCCACCGCGACTGCGGAGATCGCATCTTCGACTGCAGAACCCGCGTCTGCATCGGCCACGTCAACCGCCTCAGCGGCCGTCACGCAGATCGAGTCTACTCCGACCATCTCGATCGCGCTGCCGGCAAAACCAGGATCTGCATCAACTTCGACTGCGTCGACCGCACCCTCGCGAGCGGCCAAGGTCGCGCCACCATCACCCGCGCTGCACGCATCTTCATCGACCCGCCAAGTCTTCCCCAATCCAATCGCACTCGCACCGAGGACTGCGAAGTCGCTCTCCATGCCCGCGGCAAAGTTCGCGGAATTTCAGGAAGGAAGACGCGGCGGCGACCGCGGTACCCACCACGTTGCAGCGATTTTCGACCCCGAGCCAGACTCGGACGACGGAAGCAGCAGCGGCAGCGTCCACACCCCGACCCAAATCTACCCCGCGCAAGTCTTCATGGCTGGCCCGGTGCCGCCCGGGAACGACGACGAACCTGCGTACCCGCTCGAGGTGACCATGCCCGACCAGGTGACGAAACTCACCATCACGCGCGACATGGCAATCAGGGCCATGAAGCATGTCGACGACGGCACCTTCCCCCCACCGGACGCACCCCGGGAGGATCAGCTGGCAGTCCAGTACTTGCTACGCAAGGAGGGCGAGCGACTTCGCGCGGAAAAAGCTGAACTCCTTCGACGCAGGAGGGAGGCTGACGTGTCAAGCGCCAGGAGGGCCGCCTACTCGTTTACCTCCTCCACGGAAGTCAACCAAGGAGCGCGACGCCGTAGGGCTCGCGTGCCCCTTATGACTGAAGCCGACCGAGCCAGGGTCACCCGTAACCTTGACTCATCCTTCGTAACTGAGGACGAGAACGGGATACCCGTTCCCAAGACAGCCGACGCCGCGCTCATGGCAGTCGAAACTTACCTGCGACTCACGCAGCCACCGGAGGGTGACGCGCGCGCCCTCCTCCACAAGCAACAAATCATGTCCATGAGGGCAATCGAGGATGCCTTGGCGGGCAAGGCGCCAAACGAGCAGGCACGAGAGGAGCGAGGCCGCCGCGCCCACGAGCCTGCAACACCCGCTGGCCCAGCGGCCAGGCAACTACGACAGCCACAACCAGGCGAAGACCTCCGCAACGTCATCGCGCAAAGGACGGTGGACCGCAACCGCACCCAGCGTACGACCAGCGCGATGAACCTGGACGATCAAGCCGACCGCGACTTTGAACCGTGTGGCGCCGCATGCTTCAGCTTCAACATCCGCGACACTCGCATGCCCAAGGGCTTCAAGCTCGCAGCTGGGACACCCAAGTACGACGGGAAACAAGACCCGCGCCTTTGGCTCGAAGACTATCTCATCGCCTGCACCTGTCAAGGCGGAACTTCAACCACGGCGATGCAGTACATCCAGCTCATGCTCACGGATTCAGCACGCGGGTGGCTCACTAGCCAGCCTAAGGACTCTTTCCGTACCTGGGAGGAATTCCAGGATACCTTCATCAAAAGTTTCCTTGGGACATACGCGAGGCCAACAACCTACATCGAGCTACAGGCCTGCAAGCAGGGGCGAGACGAGTCGCTCCGATCATACATCCAAAGATGGACACTCCTCCGCAACACTATGGAAGCCTGCTCAGAAGATCGGGTGATGGACGCCTTCATGCACGGCGTCTCCCGCCGCGACCTCCGCGAAGAATTCGGTAGGCTCCAGCCGAAGACCATGATCGAGCTCATGAAGGTGGCCAACCAGTGGGCAGAAGGAGAGGACTACGTCCGCGACACCTCCCCGAAGAACGACGCCGGACCAAGTAGCTGGCGAGAAGGACGTCAAAAGAAGAAACCACGTTTCACCAACCTCGACTCGATCGAGCTAGTAGCGGCGGGATACCAAACCCCCCGTGATGAGACACGTGACAGCAATCGCCAATACGATCAAGGTCATCAATACAGCCGCAGCGGCAACCAAGGTCGCCAGTTCGACCAAGGGCAATGCAACCGAAGCAGCAGCAACATCAACCGCAGCGACGGGGGTCCCAAACGCGAGTGGAGACGCGCATTGACCCCAGCCGAGGAGCTGGCGCAACCTTGCAAGCATCACATGTTCCGCAACCCGGAAACGGGCAAATGGGGCGCCAACCACTTGTTGAAGGATTGTCGCAAAGCGCGCAAGATCTACGAGGCCATGCAGCACATCATCACCCCTACACCCGCACTGCTATCAGCCGCACAGCTCACCATCCAGGCAGCACCTGCACTCGCAAACGCTACCCCAGGACATGCGGCGGGAGCCTTTCCCCAACAGCAGCAGCAGCAGCCGCAGCACGAAGCCCAGCCGGCGGCACACGACGCGTACCCAGCCGCACGCGGACAGTTCAACATGATACAGAAGGGCCGCCCCTCAAACAGGGTCCAGAAGCTCATCACCCGCCAAGTCCTCCAAGCCACCACCTGCCCACGCGCAGTACCAGACTACCTGAAGGGGTCGGAAACACCGATCACGTTCTCCAGGGCAGACCACCCGCCGGCAGTACCTCGGCCCGGGCACGCTGCCCTGGTAGTCGAAGCCCTAATCGGAGATTACAGTCTGAAGAAGGTGTTCATGGATGGAGGCAGCGGTATTAACATCATCTTCGCTGACACCCTCAGAAGGATGAGCAGGTCGACAGAGAAGTTGCCGGAGTCCAAGACTACCTTCCACGGCATAGTACCAGGGCAAGCAATCACGCCCATGGGAACAATCACACTCGATGTTATCCTCGGAACACCCGAGCACTTCAGGAGGGAGTCGATCGACTTCGAGGTCGTCGATTGGAAGTCGCAGTACCATGCAATACTTGGGCGCCCAACCTTCGCCAGGTTCATGGCAGTACCTCATTACGCCTACCTGATGCTCAAGCTGCCTGGACCCAAAGGCGTAATCACAGTGCATGGTGACTTCGACCGCTCCAACAGCTGTGACCGCGAGTTCAGCAGGATCTCCGAGTTCTTCGGGGTCGCAGAGCACTTCGAGGCGATGGCAGTCGATAACGACAGGACCATCTTCCCGGCCCGCAAGAAGCCAGCCAAGGACGCCGCCTTCAACACGAATGATGACACATCAACCCATCAAGTCCATCCGACTGACGCCAGCAAGACGGTCAAAGTATCGTCGAGTCTAACTCCCGCATAGGAAAGCGCGCTCGTCGAGTTTCTACGGGAGAACTGGAAAATCTTTGCATGGCAACCCTCTGACATGCCAGGGATACCCAGGAATCTCGCCGAGCACTCCTTAAAAGTCTACAAGGACGCAAGACCCGTCAAACAAGCCATGCGACGTTTTTCCGGACCCAAGCGGGACGCGATCAGTCAGGAAATCGACCGACTACTGCACGCCAAGTTCATCCGAGAGATCAAGGACTCAGACTGGGTCTCCAACCCCGTCCTGGTGGAAAAGAAGAAGACGAAGAAACTACGCATGTGCGTCGACTTCACCGCCGTCAACAAATGCTGCCCTAAGGATCACTTCCCGCTCCCGCGGATAGACCAGATCATCGACTCGACAGCAGGCTGCGAGCGCCTGTCTTTCTTGGACGCCTACTCAGGTTACCAGCAAATCAGACTGAACGTCGACGACGAGGAAAAAACAGCATTCATCACACCCGACGGCGTCTTCTGTTACCAGACCATGCCCTTCGGGTTGAAAAACGCCGGCGCCACATACCAGCGTACAATGCAAGCATGCCTCAAAGGACTCATCGGACAGATTGTTCAAGTCTACGTAGATGACATCGTCGTCACCACCCGCAAGGAAGATACCCTCGTGGCAGACCTCCGCAGGGTCTTCGCCGCACTCGACGAGTACCAGATCAAGCTGAACCCGGAAAAGTGTGTCTTCGGCGTGCCAGCCGGAGAACTGTTAGGGTACCTCGTCTCCGCGAGAGGAATTGAAGCAAACCCCGAGAAGGTGCAAAACATACTCACAATGCCAGCACCGACCAAGCTCCGCGAGGTGCAACGCCTAGCCGGCCGAGTCGCAGCTCTCAGCCGGTTCATTAGTAAGTTGGGTGAGAAGGCTCTGCCTTTCTACCAACTGATGAAGAAGACGGACAAGTTCGAGTGGACAGAGGAAGCGCAGGACGCATTCGACCACCTCAAAAAGACCTTGACGACTTCCCCAGTGCTGGTGGCGCCGCTGGCGAACGAGCCGCTCTACCTTTACGTCTCAGCCACCAACAGGGTGGTGAGCACGGTACTTGTGGTAGAACGAGAAGAAGAAGGGCACAGCCATCCTGTCCAGAGACCAGTCTACTACCTCAGCGAGGTTCTTACCTTGTCGAAGCAAAACTACCCGAACTACCAGAAACTGGCCTACGGGGTCTTCATGACCTCAAGAAAAGTCGTCCATTACTTCTCCGAGCACCCGATCACGGTGGTAAGCTCCTCCGGGCTCTCTGACATCCTCACAAACCAACGTGCAACAGGGCGAGTCGCCAAGTGGGTTGTCGAGCTAGGGCCCTGGGGGCTGAAGTACGCTCACCCGAAGTCAATCAAAGCCCAAGTCCTACCAGAATTCACCACCGAGTGGATAGAAGCTCAGCTGCCAGACGTTCCCGACTTGTCCAATGCATGGACAATGTACTTCGACGGCTCCAAGAAGTACAGAACAGCTGGGGCAGGAGTAATCCTCATCTCCCCCAAAGGCGACAAGTTGAAGTACGTTCTGCAGATGGATTTCCCAACACCCTCTAACAACGAGGCAGAGTACGAGGCCCTAATCCATGGCATGCGGATGGCCAAAAACTGCGGCGCCACTCACCTCATGATTTACGGCGACTCCTACCTCGTCGTACAGCAGACTATGAAGGCTTGCGACGCCATCGCTGACAACATGATCGCCTATAGAGACCTCTACAACCAGCTGGAGGGCACCTTCGACGGCTTCGAGTTGCGGCACATTGGCCGCGAAAGCAACGAAGAAGCTGACGTCCTCGCCAACATGGGATCAGACAAGGTGCCAGTGCCACCCGGCGTTTTTCTCGAGCGCATTACACAGCGGTCCATCAAGCTTCGACCCAAATCAGGTCCCTCCTAACCTTCAACGAGCACCGCTGACCCGCCAAGCAAGGACAAGGAGCCCATGGAGGTAATGCTGGTCGAAGCCACATGGACAGGACCATATCTAGCTTACATGCTGCACCAAAGGCTGCCAGCTGACCAAGTCGAAGCCAAGCGCATCATTCGGCGCTCCAAGGGTTTCACCATCATCAAAGGCGAGCTCTACAAGAGAAGTATCTCAGGAGTTCTACAAAGGTGCGTAGATCCAGTCGACGGTCAAGCAATCCTACTCGACATTCATGCTGGCATCTGCGGGCATCACGCCAGCAGTCGTGCCTTGGTGGCCAAAGCACTGCGAGCCGGATTTTACTAGCCCACAGCTATGCAAGACGCCGAAGACCTAGTAAGGAAGTGCCTCGGCTGCCAGGAGTTCGCCAACAAGCCACATGCGCCAGCATCCGCATTGAAAACCATACCACTAGCCTGGCCCTTCGCTCAATGGGGACTCGACATGGTAGGCCCGCTCAAGAAGTCTTCACCAGGGGGACATACCCATCTCCTGGTAGCAGTCGACAAATTCACCAAGTGGATCGAAGCCGTGCCTATCACAAGTTCGACTGCATCATCAGCAGTTAACTTCATCAGGTCCATCATCTTCAGGTTCGGGGTACCAAACGGCATCATCACCGACAACGGCTCGAACTTCACAGCTGAAGAATTCAAAGACTTCTGCTCCGAACAAGGCATCAAACTCAGCTATGCATCTGTCTCGCACCCGCAGTCCAACGGGCAAGTCGAAAAGGCCAACGGCCTAGTCTGCAACGGCATCAAGAAGCGCATGCGAGTGCCGCTGAGACGCGCCGCGGGCGCCTGGGTCGAAGAACTGCCGTCAGTACTTTGGAGCCTGCGAACCACGCCAAACAGATCCACCCAATACACACCGTTCTTCATGGTGTATGGCGCAGAGGCGGTCATGCCCTGCGACATCAAGTTCGACGCACCACGGGTGGTGGCCTACGACGAGTCCGACGCAGAAGAAGCACTCGAAGACGACATGGACGTCCTGGACGAAGCCCGCGACATCGCCCTTGCACGGACAGCCGTCTACCAGCAAGACCTGCGCAACTACCACGGACGGAGGCTGCGGCCAAGAGCATTCGTCGCAGGCGACCTGGTCCTTCGCCTCAAACAGAAGAAGGTGCACAAGCTCGCCTCCCCATGGGAGGGCCCGTACATTGTGACAGAAGCAATCGGCGGCGGAGCTTACCGCCTGAAGGACTCGAAGACAGGAGCAGTCTGCAGCAACCCATGGAACGTCGCGCAGCTTCGTCGTTTCTACGCCTAGTTGACTCCCTCGTTGTACCACAATCAGCATGTCAAGGCGGCAGGTTTCAGACGCACTCTTTCCCTTACCAGGGTACCTAAGGGGACTGGAAGGGTTTTAATGAGGCGGCCTGCTCGCAAAAAATCAATACAGTGATTTGCAGAACAAGCTCTCCCCTTTACTTTTTCAGTCAAAAAGCAACTTCAAACCTAGGCCGCCACTCGAACCACTCGGGGGCTGCGCCATACGGGTCAAATCAAAATCCTAGGCCGCCACTCGAACCACTCGGGGGCTGCGCCATACAGGTCAAGTCCAAATCCTAGGCCGCCACTCGAATCACTCGGGGGCTGCGCCATACAGGTATCACTTGAAAAGCCTAGGCCGCCACCCGACGCACTCGGGGGCTGCGCCATACAGGTCAAAACAAAATCCTGGGCCGCCACTCGAACCACTCGGGGGCCGCGCCATACAGGTCAAGTCCAAATCCTAGGCCGCAACTCGAAACACTCGGGGGCTGCGCCATACAGGTATCACTTGAAAAGCCTAGGTCGCCACCCAACGCACTCGGGGGCTGCGCCATACAGGTCCATGTCAAAAACCCTAGGCCATCACCCGACGCACTCGGGGGCTGCGCCATGCAGGTATCATTCGTAAACCTAGGTCGCCACCCGACGCACTCGGGGGCTGCGCCATACAGGTGTAAAGTTAATCCTAGGATGCTACCCGACGCACTCGGGGGCTACGCCCATCTCAGTTTACATACATTGATATTTACACTTAGCAAATCTGCCTTTTCGAACTAATGCTGTACAACGGAAGTCTGTTACTCCTACTCTGCAGGCTCATCCTTTGGGGCATCGAGTGGCCCTACAAGACGCTCACTCAGCCTCTGGACCTGCTGAATCATCTGACGAGCAGGAGACAGAGTCTCGGCGTAATCGTCTTCTTCAGGCAAGCCACCTAGCAACCTTGTCAGAGGAAGGTTCGGCCGATGCAGTCGGACGTACGCCAGCGCCACGTTCGCCCCGGCAACGAGTTGGGCATTGACAATCTCCTTCAGCGCACCACCTTCGCGGAACCTCTCCAACAACGTGGCCAGCTCGTTGGGCTGCCCATTGTGTGGAAAGAACACCCGGTGGATCTGCCAGAGAGTCTTCCTGCACCCCTCCAGGAGAAGAGCAGCCCGCCAGGTGCGGTCCAGCATGCACGCAAGGATCCGCCCCTTAGACGCATTCGACCAAAAATGGCGCGTCTCGGACGTGTTACCCGCGGCTTCTCTGGCGACCCGCTCGTTAACCCGAGTCTGCTCAGCTTGCCAGTCAGGGTTCACGTCTGCATCAAGACACTACAATCAGCACATCGCAAGGAAGAGGAAGTCAAAGCTCAGCGCTAAGAAGACCAACCTTGCAGTTGTCGACTGATCAAGTCGATTTCGCCAAGCAGGAATTCCTCACGCTGAGAGAACTCTGCAACAGGACGCGACCTAGAACGCTCCAGTTCCAACTCAGCACGCTTCAGCTTCGCCTCGAGCTCAACCACCTTGTTCTTCATATAGGTGATCAACCGTTGGTCGTTCGCACTTCGTGCGGGAGTCGAAGTCGCTTGACGAGGGCGAACAGCAGGCTCAGCCAAAGGAGTGCCTTCTTCATCACCCGCGCCGGTCGCTGCAGCAACTGGAGTGTCCTCGCCCGTTTCAGGCTGCCAGGAATCGACAGTGTCAAAACAGACATAAGGATCGCTTCTCAGTCAAGCCAAAGCCGAAGGAAAGCATTCACATTTCAGCGTTAATATGATTCAAGGCCAGAAGACCCGCAAAATACAAATTCATTACAGACTGCAGACTCAAAAGCAGACTACAAGACTACTACACTACAGACTCCGACTGGGAGCGACTCTTCCTAGCAGCAGCCGCTTCGGCTACCTTGGCAATCCTCCTCTCGAAGGTTGCGACAAGCTTCGCGGCCAGCTGACTCGCCTGCGCCTTCACCCCGCTAAGGGACGCGGTCTTGCCGTCAGGCTTTCGAGGGAAGTCGCTGACAACCTTCTCAAAGTCGCCAGCAACTTGATGACCAAGAAGAAGCTGGAAAGTGAGCTCGGAGCCGCGTACCGTCTGCGCCCGGGTGAAGTCCGCGATGGTGGTCGCGTCGTCTTCGAAAGGCGCCGCGAGTGCGTCCACGGCAGCTGGTGGCGACCTGCTGGGGAAGATGCTCCGGTGCACAGTCGCCAGCGCCCCAGTCGACTTCTGCAGCGCCGTCGTCGACTGCTGCAGCGCGGTCGAAGCATACGCGCAGACGCGGTCGAGGAACCCGACAGCGTTCGCCAGGTCGACATCGTCGCTAGACGTGCCTTCCGGGGGAGCGCCTCCGCATCTCTCTGAACAAGGGAAAGGAGTCAACCCAATTCAAATTCAACAACTATACAAGTAAGCGTCAAGCCGAAAAACTTACGTCCGAGGACATTGGCGAGTGCGAGCAGACGGTCGACCTGGGTCTTCTCCCGGTTGTCCCGAGCACGCTCGCGCTCTTGCGACTCATACAAAGCCTTCTCCAGCTCCGCCTGAGCCTGAAGCTTCTGCTCCAACTCCGCGGCTCGCCTCGTGACCTGGTCCAGGGAGATACGCAGCTGATCCCTCTCCCTCTCCAGGCGAACGAAGGCAGCGGCTCCCTCAAGCTGCTGGCGGTAGTATGGCTGCAAACAAACAAGCACATTTAAAGTTGTGCCCGACTATCCTAGTCGCCCACACCTTCGGGGGCTACTCCCATCGGGAGCGCTGTTCGCGCACCCGATGCAACTGCGGAGGAACTAGTCGAGAAGTACTCACATGGTCCACCAGATCAGCATCCGACGAAGTCGCCGCGGCAGCATCATGTGGCGCCGTGCAGTCACCAGCCCGCGCATGCTCCCCGGCCACCTGCACAGCCCGCTCAACCGAAGGGGCGGACGTGTGCTCCACTTCGTGTGGAGGGGAACCGGTCCCACCAGAATGACGGCTGGCAAAAGATGCAAGAAAAGTTCAACCAAGAGAACCCGCCAGCCAGAAAGCAAACTCGACACAAAAAGAACCAGCATGACTAACCTGGTGGCTTCGACGCCATCATCGCTTCCCAAAGAAACGGAGGCCATCCTGGCGAACTCGAGCGGCGGCGCAGAACTGACAGGAGGCGCGGCCATAGGCGCGCTCCAGTCGCCCAGGTTCTTGGCACCCGAAGACGACGCATCATCCTCCTCCAATTCTGCAGTCGCATCCTTGGCAGGGGAGGAAGCAGTAGCAGAGTCGCCGCCTTGCCGCTTCTGTTTCTTCCGCAGCGGCTCCTCGTCATCTTCATCTCCCTCCACCTCTTCACTCGGGGAGATAGCGGAAGGAAGGTCATCTTCATCACCTTCCTCCTCAAGGAACGTCGCCTCGTCGTGGGGTCCGTTCTCCATGAGTGGAGGAAGGCTAACAAGGGAGGAACGACCCTGCAAACAAAGTGACAGTCGAATCAAGAAAAAGAGCATCGAGAAAGCAAGCAAGGGAAAAGACAGAAGCCTACCTCAGGAACAGGGTTCGTCGACCCGTAGACTGCGACCGGGCACTTGACGTTGCAGGGGTCTGCGGCTCGGAGGCTCGTGATGCTCCTCACCTTCAACTCCACCTCCTCGTCGTCAAGCTGCGGGTCGCCAACGCCCTCGTGCGCCCACATCGGGTGGGGGCGAGCACGGAGCGGCTGCACTCGAAGCCTGAAGAAGGTGCCGATGAGGTGGACGCCACCCGACTCGCGCCCCAAAGTCTTCAGCAGGTGGCGCAGAAGGCTCAGCAGCGGTTTGACGGCTTCCTTCTCCTCCTTCGCGAGCGGGTGTGCCCACGCGCACGTCTTCCGCAACTCGCGCTCGCTGTCGAAGTCAAGCAACCCGGCTTGGTCGCACCTGACGTAAAACCATCTCTTCCGCCAGCCTTGGACGGAGTCCGACTTCTTCATCTGGAAGTACGAGGTGTCACCTCGCACCTGGATGACGAAGCCGCCAACCGGGTACGCCGACCCGCTTTTCCCCACGTTCTTCCTAACAAGGAAGAGCGACTTCCACAAAGCCCAATGGGGGGCGATCCCCATAAAGCACTCGCAGAGCACGATAAAGCTCGCGATGCTCAAAACGCCATTGGGGGTCAGATCATGGATCTGAACCCCATAGGCGTACAGGAGACCACGAACAAAATCGTGGAGAGGGAACCCGAAGCCCCGTGGAAGGAAGTCCACGAAGCAAACGCGCTCCCCCTCCCGAGGGGCAGGGTATACCTCTTTCCCAGGCGCGCGCACCGCCGCCTGGTCCGCCGGCGGCAGCAGGCCCTGCGCGCGAAGGACCTCCAGCTCCGCCTTCTTCACCGACGACTTCTGCCAGTCGCCGTCGGGTTTCTTCATCGCCACTGCCTCGGCGGCGGCGGCGGTGCTGGTTGCAGCCTTCATCTTCTTCATCGTTTCGACGAAGGTGGAGAGAGGAAAAGGCAAGAACGGCGCAGGAAAAAGGGCGACGGCAAATGGAGAAGATGACCTGTTCCCCGTCGCAGTACAATTTTATACCGCGCGCCGCAGTCCATCCCAGCCGTTCCCGAAGAAACTGCTCTCCGCAGCTCCATCCAGCCGTCCACGTGTCGCGCGGAGAGACAAACCGTCGCCTCCCACTCCGTCCACTACGCGCGAGAATCAAGGCACCATCATTACGCCGCGAAAATTTTCGCGCCCACCACAGAAAAAAGCGGTCAGTTCTGTTTGCAGTAAACGCTGACAGTGGGGCCACTTCCGTCACGTCCTATCGGACGCAGAGGCGTGCTACGAAGCGTCAGCGCTGACGTCATCAACACAAGTGCATGAAGTGAGCCGCAGCGCGGAAGAAGAACTCGAACAAATCAGTCGGGTGTCCCTGAACATGCATGTAAGCTTAATAGCCGAATTTCTACGCCAGGCAGAGAACTCGAACGCATAATTCGAGTGACAGGTAAACCCAGTAAGCTTCACAGCTGAAATCGCCTCAGTATGCCAGTGCTGATGCAAAAACTCGAACCATGCAAACGGGTTACAAGAAGATTCAGTAAGCTTCACAAGCTGAAATTAACTGACAGTAAGCCAGTAGGCTGAACAGAAGCAAGCCAAAGACACGACTTTTTTCTCCCATCGGGAGTCGGCTTTTCGACTGGAGGAAAACGAGTCCAACCTCAACTACAAGCAACCCGGCGGCGTGCCCAGGAGAAAGGAGTCCTTTGCCCGACTCTGCGATTCGACCAAGCACTCGGGGGCTACTGACGTGGGGCTACCCTCCGACTATCCCACGGTGAGGATACCTGGGTCACGCCAAGACTGCAAAGACCCAAGGAAGGCCCAGTAGAGATAGCGTATGGCCCAAGAATAGTCAGTTAGGTCATGCGACTTGCCATATCTGTAAACACCATCGGCACCGTTCACCCGAGACCTAGCCTATTATATAAAGGCTAGGAGGGTTGCTCGTCAAAGGACACGGACAGATCGATACGCGCATAGCCGCCACCACCAAACCCTAGCGAGATCGCCATCTCGCCATTGTAAGCCACTCGCCATCAATACCAGACAAGCAGGAAGTAGGGTATTATCCTCCGGGAGCCTGAACCTGGGTAAAACGCCTTGCTTGTCAGCCGTCGTGATCACCAACGCTCATCTCTCTCCCCCTCAATCAACCCGGGGTGCACAACCCTGGGATTTGCCGAGTTACACCCTCGTCACACCTCCAAAATTCATATTGACTGTATTTCTACACCCCAATTTCATAGAAATTTCAACATCTACTCTAACCTTTTTTTTCCACTCATTCGCATAGGATCGAGTCATTTTTCCTGTGTTTTTTCTGTGTATCATCTAAATGACCATTCATATAGTTTTCCTGTGTCTTGTGATCTCTATTTTACACCTGCAATCCTATCAAATTTGTATGTTTTTTTCAATTCCACTGTTTTCTAATCCTGTGATTCAAAGATCTTCATGTCGCTTTGGATATTGTCTATATTTTGGGAGATCTGTTTTTCCATACACAATGTGGTTTTTGATTAAAACAAGAAGTTGTCTAATCCATTTCACGCTCTTAATCAGTGCTGCAACGTTTGGAGGATTGGCAGACTCTTGCTTCTCTTGCCGCAGACCGTAGTGGCCAAGAAGCTCTTTGGTGGAATGGGATGGGTTCGTTGTAGCATGGTTTATGCTAATCGAGTATCTTGTAATTGGAACATATTTATTTTTTACTACCTTAAGGGCTTTGTTACATGGTTGTTGCAGACTTTTCACTTGTTTTACAATATATTTAGCGCGAGAGATGGTAAGAATGTAGTCATCTGGATACACTCGTTATCCGTTGCACCATGTTATTTTAATATGCCAACAATGTTGCAGCAATACAATTCTTACTTTATCTATAATAAATGTGTTTGAGATCATTCCGTTATGGTATGATATAGGGACTCATAGTATCGATGCACAAACTCTAGTTGGTTCAATAGATGATTAGATGAGGAGTCATGATTCAAGAACAAAATAATCATGATTTTAGTTATTTGCAATGCTATGCGTCCGATGGTTCAGTTTCAAGAGAAGCTACATTTACTTACAGTTACATAGATAAATATTCCGTGATCTATGATTATCAAAGTCTTTTTACATAAGTCTCTCTTTCTTCTTTCATATTCTCAATCCTACGTTCAGATTTTAGTCAAAGTCAAAATTTATAAAATTTGACCAAATATATATGAAAAATATCAATATCTATAATATAAACTTAATACAATTATATGCATTTGATATTATATATGTTGATATTTTCTAATATACTTTGTCAAACTTTCAAACTTCGAAAAAAATCCAAATGTCGGGTAACAAAAACAGAGGGAGCAAAAGGAAATATTGTTCTCCTTTCTTGCCGCTACATGCGTTGCAAGCCAATCTTCAAACTGTTAGAGAGAAATCATTTACTGATTAGCTGCTTCAGTATGGAAATATAACAATGATGTACATATTACTGTCACTTCATCCTGTTTTTGTTGTTTCACTCCTTCATTTTCAGTGCAAAACAAGTTGATCATCCATTTACTCAATATAGCCAGTATGAATTCAAATTGAATCTTGTGGGGTCTATGGGGCTCCACAAGAAGAACAAAAAGGTGTTTTCATTATTGAATTCTATAGCCTGTGCCAATCAAGTAAATATTCTATTTGATGGGGGAGATCTCAATATAATCAATAAATTCAATGAGGAAAAACAAAGAGGAAGAATATTCTAGTTGGAGCTTCCTTATAATGTGATAATTGAGCAAGTTTAGCTGACGGAATTGAATTTATGGGGTAGTTTTTTCTTACTTGGAGCAATGATCGTCTCCAAGCCTACCTATGAGAAAGTTGATAGGATATTGGTTTCCCCTTAATGGGGAGATAATCATCCATTTTCAGAGTTACAAGTTTAACTTGGGGACTTGATTGATTTTGGGTAGTGTTTCGTGATAAATCATGTGGTTGGGTGATGAACACATTAGATAGTCTTTGCTCTTCTATAAACCTGAATTGGTAACTATTCTATTTGATTATTAGCTACTCGAAAGTTATTAGTATGCACATGCATGTTGTGGCTGCTGGAATTGTAACGAGCTATAGTCGAGTTGGAAACCCTTCAATGATGTTTGTTAAGATATCGATGCAACCCGTGGTAGGTGCCAGAGCTATGACGGAACATGCAGTGCTGCAAATAGCTATCATCAGAGTTGCAAGCAGCTAACGCTAGAGTTGCAAATGACCACGTTGGCGTCTTCTCCAGCGATGGCGGTGGTGCTGCCATGGGAAGGAGGTGTGGTGCAGTAAGGGGATGGTGGGAGCGCTTAGGGGAGGTGCTTTCAAGGGAGCGTCATGAGAGTTCCTCGCCGGAGTATTTTTACAACGATGGCAGGTTGACTTTCTGTAGACTAGGCGAGGGGGTGGGTAGGGGGGAGGAGGACGCTGTGGGAGATATGGGGCTAGGTTGCTCTCCGCGGAAAAAGAGATAAACTAGAGAACCGGTAGAAAAACAACTTCGACCGATGAGGATGACACCGATGCTTGGAGAATCTCATCGCATGGCCTAGACAAATGGATAAAAAATGTTTCAAACAGAACAAAGGAGATGCACACATATTTGTAAATCAGAATGGCAAATCATAATTGTTTTCTGAGAAATATCACAACCAGGCCCACTTGTCACTGTGAAAGGAAAAACTGAAAACCCCAAGAAGCACCGCGGGCGGTCAAACAGTCGAATCATCAGACGACTCAGACGACACGTCGTCGTCGTCGAGGCCGGAGAGGAGGTCCACGCACAGGTCACCGTAGAAGCGGCCGACGAGGCCGACGAACACCGGCGACCTGAGCTTCTCCCAGCAGCCGAGAAGCTCCTCGACGTCCATCAGGTCCCCCACCTTGGCCTCCTCCACCAGCATCTCCATCAGCTGCCTCTCGAAGCCTCTGCAGGCCTCCCCCACGTCACCGTCGCCGCAGGCGGCAGCCACGTCGCTAAGACGACCCACCGCCGTGCTGCTCGGCTTCGTCGGCGCCGCGAACACCGCGGCCGATCCTAGCCGGGCTTGCAGCGCGAGCACCCGCGCGGCCGTGGTCGTCTCCGCGGCGGAAGGCGCGTCGTCGAGCGGCGCGGCCGCGCCACCCGCCGCCGTGCTGCTCGGCTTCGCCGCCTCGCCGAGCTGGGCCTGGATCGCGAGCACCCGCGCGGCCGTGTTGGAGGCGGCGGGCGTGTCGAGGGACGGCGACGGCGCGCGCACGGCGGTCGTGCCGCCGCTGTCTGCGCCGGACGAGCTCCGGGGCGGCCGGTCGCCGACGTCGCCGCGGTCGACGTCCGACCCCATCGACATGAGCGGCCAGAAGACCGCGCGCACGGAGCTGAAGCTGCTGGCGCGGTGGGCGCGCCGGCGGCGGCGGTTCTTGGTCATCCTGCCGAACGCGCGGCGGAGCAGCGTCGGCTTCGGCGGCTGCGACAGCTGCTGCGCGCGCGGCCGCCTCCTGAAGATCGCCAGCATGCCGCTGCAGGGGCTGCACTCCGACGAAGACCTCGGCATGATCGATCGGTCGGCGTGATCGAGTTCTTGAGCTTTGCGCTGCGGATCGAGGATAGATTGATTTGGATTGATTGCTGACTGACTGAAATGCCGGATTCTTATGGGTTCGTCCGTTCGTGAGTGGGTGATCGCTGGAGACTTGGAGGTGGTGTTCACGTATGTAGCGAAGTGGGAGGACACGATCAACTGAAAGGCAAACTTACAGGTGTCGAAAGCTGCGATAAAATATGTTCAGAAATTCAAAAAAATATGTGCGTTCACGATCTTCAACGGAGTTTTATACGACTCACAGGTCCATAATCCACCAGTTCGTCGGAAAAAGGCACAAGATGAACTGATTAACAAATAATGCGGAAACAGTTGGTTGATAGCTTAATTAGCTGCAGCCTGCTTCATAGACGGAGCTAGAGTAATCGGAGGAGGCGTCCATTGGTGAGCCAAAGCATCAAATTTGTTTGCATTAGAATTCAGCGTCGTACTGAAATCCTTGGGCGTGTTTTTTTTTTTTTGTTTAATTCTGATGAGAATTTGTGTTCTTTTATTTGTTTCTCATGAGAATTTGTTTTGACGGATCGTGTAGCATTTTTTTTCAGTGTGCAATAAGCAGGCCAGACATAAGTATGTGGGCCTGTTTCAGTTTTGCACCGGTGGTTCTACGTTATTTAACACTCCCGGCCCATAGAGTTTCAAGGCTGAACTTCGCATATTTGGGCTTGTTCAACAAAGGAGTGAAGCTTTTGTACTCCTGGGCACCAGTGCTCCTCCCACAATAGATATTTTTTCAAAAAACTGATGTAACACAAAAAATACTACTCCCTCCGTCGTAAAATAAGTGTCTCAAATTTATCCAAAAGTCAATGTATCTAGACATGTTTTATGTTTAGATACATCCATTTTTTTAGAAAATCTTTTTTTTGACACCGCTATTTTGGGACGACGGAGTAACAAAAAACTGATGTAACACAAAAAATACAACTTCCTCCATCCTAAAATAAGTGTCTCGAATTTGCCCAAAAGTTGGTGTATCTAGACATGTTTTATGTTGGTGTAGAAAAAACAACAAAAGGCAAACGCCACACGTATATGAAAATAAACAATGAAATGAAGAAACACCTATGAAAATGAACAATAAACAACTCATACATTCACTTATTGTCCATGATCAAGCGTCCGCGTGGGACTCTGCTTCAATTTTGATGCGGATTCAACGTTCTGACTTTGACCAGTGGCAGGTCCAGGCGACAAGGGTGTAAATAATTCAGTGGTTTGCCAGCACCGCTGCTAACGAACTCACTGTGCAGCCATGCCGATCGCGTAATACTTGAAAGGACAATGATGTCGCCTAGAGGGGGGGGGGGTGAATAGGCGGTTTAAAACTTTTCCGGTTTAGGCTTGATAATTGCGGAATAAAACTAGATGTTTAAATTAACAAGCCGACAACCTAAATAAACTAGGCTCACCTATGTGCACCAACAACTTATGCTAAGCAAGACAAACAACAAGGTGATAGCAATATAGAATACTTCAAGCACGAAGGCTATCACAATGTAAAGTGCATAAGTAAAAGCTCGGGTATAGAAATAACCGAAGCACGCGGAGACGAGGATGTATTTCCGAGTTCCTCCTTGTTAAGGGAGTACGTCTCGTTGGAGAGGTGTGAACCGACACAACGGTTCAACAACCACAAAGGTTTCACCTTCTTCTCCGATGAACCGCACCACAAAGGCTTGGTTCACCTTCCACTATCGGAATTCCTTCGAGGCGGAATCCGGAGCCTTTCAACAACAATCCGGGGCACAACCCACAATGGGATTGGGGGCTCCCGAACGGCCTCCAACAACAATCCGGGGCACAACCCACAATGGGATTGGGGGCTCCCGAACGGCTTCAAGTGACCACACAAGGGTCCAACCACCACAAAGGCGTCTAGGGTCCAAGGACCCAAGAGTAACAAGTTCACAAGTTTTCAACTTCCACGAATCCTCGTGGAGAGCACACCGATGCACCAAATGCAAAAGGCAAGAGCACAAGTGCTCAAATCCTTCACTCTCAAATTCCAACAAAGCAACAAATGCTTATGGGGGAATAAGAGAGGAAGAACAAAGAGGAGATGCACCAAGAACTCCAAGATCAAGATCTACAAGGTTTCCCTCACATAGAGGAGAAATCGATCGGTGGAAACGTAGATCAAGATCACCTCTCACTTTCCCTCAAATATTAGCAAGAACCATGGGAGGGATTGAGAGGAAGAGCAAGCTTTACAAAGGGCAACAATGGAGGAGAGAGAGGAGAAAGACTTGCTCTAAAGCTAGTCAACCATTGGGGAAGAAGGCCCCTTAAATAGCTCAACTCAAAAATCCAGCCGTTGCAGCACTTCTTGTTCCGCAAGTGCGGTAGTACCGGCCTAAAGCCCGGTAGTACCGGCCCTGCGGTAGCTTCGTCAACGCAGAAAACCGAGCGCGCGGTACTACCGGGGAAAAATACCCCGGTACTACCGGGCCCAAGTGCTGGGCTCCAACCCCGGTACTACCGGGGCCATCCGTGCCAAAACGTCCGAAAAACCAACTTCAGAGAGTAGTACCGCAGAAAGCCCGGTACTACCGCAGAGAGCCCGGTACTACCGGCTGACTGCGGTACTACCGGAGCCCGGCACATGCTTGATGAAGACTTCTCCAAATGCTCCCCCATACTCCATTATGGGAGGGCCTCGCTAAGCATCGTCTTCATGACTCCTTTGCAAGCTTCAATCAAATGATATCTTCGAGATGCATCATATTGATCTTGCGCTTCATCTTCTTCTCTTGATATGTATGATGGCTTGGGGTAAAACATGATTGATCACTCAATCTTCTTTTCCAAGCCATACTTGCAATAAGCTCAACTCTTCACATGACCATTCTTCATATAAACCCTTGAGTAGAGCATTGATCATCATGTAAACTACTAGAGTCCAACACATGAACTCCAATCTTTTCCTATGGACAAGATCTACAAGTATATCTCAAAGCAAACATTAGGCCATAAGGATTGTCATTAATTACCAAAACCTGCTTGGAATAAGCTCAACTCTTCACATGACCATTCTTCATATAAACCCTTGAGTAGAGCATTGATCATCATGTAAACTACTAGAGTCCAACACATGAACTCCAATCTTTTCCTATGGACAAGATCTACAAGTATATCTCAAAGCAAACATTAGGCCATAAGGATTGTCATTAATTACCAAAACCATGCATGGGGACAACCATGCACTTTCAATCTCCCCCATTTTGGTAATTGATGACAATCCATTTTACGAGGGTTTATATAATGAATTTAAGCAACCATGCAACACAAAGAGCAAGGATGCAAGAGAACCGCAAGAGAACAAACCCATATTCTCTTAAACCCTCTTAAACCCTCTAAATTTCTCCCCCATTGGCATCGATTGCCGAAATGGAAAGAAAAACTTAGAAGGCAAATATAGTGAGAGCTCCCCCATAATGTGTGCATTTCTCATAATATGAGTGAAATCAAATGCACATATCCAATGACGAATAGATGGAGGGAGATCAAGCTATATAGAGGATCCAAATATTGCAAGAGAAGATCAAATAGAAAGATACTTCAACGAAAGAAGCAAGCAATCAAAAGGATCCGAAAAGTGTTCTAAATATCAAGAGGGAACTCCCCAAGGTACGTGCACAAATAGGATTTGTATTTCAATATAGTGTGCACAACATGGAATCCTCACTCCCTCCTAGATAAATTCTAACACAAGCACATGCAAGAGAATATAAATGAGAAGTGAGGCAACACAATTTGCAACAAAAATGTTTTGCAACAAGAGCAAGGAGCGGCAAATAAAATAATGGGTGTGAGATAAAAAGACATTATAGGAGACTAATACAAGGATGAGAGCATCAACATAGTCTTTCAAGAAGTGTTGCACATAGTGCACATCATGTCTTTCCCATACCCACACACCAAAAGAGATATAGCAAATGGCTCCACAAGCTTAGTAAAATGCACCAAGCAACACATGAAAAATAAAGCTTGAGCCTTTTAGAAACCACCAAGGAGTCAAAAGCAATAAGAGGTGGTAACTAAAGATTTGGAATATCAATTAAAGATGTACTATTCTCACGTGTATAAGTTTCTAAGTAGACACTAATCACTAAGATATGGGTCTACAAATAAACATGTACACATAAGATAGATACACGGGTAAAGATCATGATATCCAGGAGGAAGTCATAGATACACCAATAAGATCTTTGCTTAAAAGCATAGCACAAAGCCCAATTTTATCTTAAAGGAATATAAATGAACTTCCAACACATACTCATCATAGCATCAAAAATTATCCACAAGGGATAAAGGTTAACAAATGGATGCTCCGAGTAAGATAACAAGTAACACAAAACGCAAATGATTTTGAAAATTCATCAATGTTGCACATGAGAGACTTTAAGTAGAAAGTGCTAGATTGACATAATTGGGATCGATGAATCATAGAAATGAATATATAGTCCTCTTATATGTAATCATCCCGGCTTACTCACATTTGCAATAAAGACGTTTTGTAAGAACCAAAAATAATTGCAACAAAAAGATTCATGCCAAGATACAACCTACACAAGGTTGAAAACTAGAAATGTATGCATGAGGTAGATACTTGTTACCGAGATAGCATTGGTGATGTATAGTATAAGAGTTAACGATCATCCAAACTTGGCTCCAATGAACACATGGTGACACCACCTTCCTTGTAAATGAGACAAGCTTCCAATGCATCTCCACATGTACCTAAAACAAATTCAAGTACAAAATGGTACCCAAACTCATTGGGTCCAAAGTAGTTAGAGCAACTACAATACATAGGACAAACTCCACATAAATATGTGCATATTGATATGAAATTGAATTTCATGCACATCTTAGCCATTTAGGATTTGATGGAGTTTATCCTATATATTGGATCAACGAAAGTACACATGCCATAAGATATACATATAATAAAAATGCATGCACATGACTTTCAAGAACCAAATGAGATATAATTTGGAAAAAACACCAATTAAGCAATGAAATCACACACAAGTGTGACAAGAAAAGGAATTGTCCAAATTATATCAAAGACCCAAATCAACACATGATTGAAGAAACCACTTTGAAAAGATAACAAATGAAAGCAAGAAACCAATTGAAGAAAATACCATCAAATAATAAACCAAACCCTCTACACTTTTCATGATGGCACAAAGTGCCAAGACGAAAAATGTTTGTCTTCCAAAGAGACACGTCATCGGGATCAAATACCAAATGAAGACAACTAATGTTCGAAAGCATATAGGATTGCTCCCCCAAGATGTGTGCATTATTTATGATCTTGCATTTGAATACAAAATGCACACAAATGAGATCATCACTCTCCATATATATAAACACTAGTCATATTCAAGAAAGGCAAGAAATTGCAATACCAATCTAAAGAATGATAGCTTCCCAAGTAGGATAGCTTCCCAAAGAATAGTGCATTATTAAGAAGTATGACTTTTGAAGGTCAATGCACAAGAATTGGTTCATTGCTAGTCCCAACTCAAGAAAGCACAAAACAAATTTCAAGTAGAGCAATAAAGGATCCAAAAGATACAAGGAAGACACAAGAAAGTTAGATCAAACTAAATTCTTGGCAATCAAATAAGGCAATTCAAAGCAAGAGTCAAAGTGAATATGATCAATATATATACCACAAAATATGATTATCACTTGTCACGACAAGTAATGTATGGAGATATTTCTCGGGGGTGGATTGCAAAGATATATTCAAGACCATATTCACAAAACATAAGCATGTGGCAAAGGATAGGAATTAAGAGCCATGCTTAGATAGATAGTTATTCTTGATAGCTTCAAATATTTACGTGATCATGCAAAGCAACTCCAAGGAGTAGCTTGAAGCAATTGGCTTCACAAAAAGATATATGAGAACATATTTAGGGAAAGCCATATCAAGGAATTCCATCACAAACAAGATCTAACGGTGAGAGGCAAAAATCATTTAAGCAAAAAGGAACTTGTTTGAGAATCATGCCACAAAAGTATAAGATAATGAAGACTATCAATTCTAGGTGGCAATACCTCATATGTTCACATTTTCTAGGTTTGTAATATGCACATAGCTTATTACTCCCCCATAATGTGATAATCCATTTATTTAAAACAAGAGGCAAACAAAACCAACTCGAGAAATTAATGGACATTATAGAATTTGAATTTCTCATGAGCATGACATACCACATAGAGAATAGATAAACTTGATATATCAAAACTAAGTGGTATTCCTCATGTACACACATTTTTAGGATTGTGAAGTGCACGAAGCATATCACTCTCCAAAAATGGATAGTCCATTTATCTCTCAAAGAGAGCCAACAAGATAAGATAGCAAATAAAAGCAATAGGGCTCAAAACAAGTAGATGGTGTGCAAACCAAAATACACATACTTGATTTCTCAAGATAAGTAAGTAGAGAGCACAACACATACAAACACTAGCAAGGTACAAAACCTAACACATGCAAGGGTGCAAGCAACTTTCAATATATATATGATTTAAATAAAAGTTACCGCAAGGAGGAACATTGGATATGAGATAGAACAATATAATCCATATGACTTGACTTGAGAGAATATAATTGATGAAGATCCCTTAATTCTTCATAGTGTAGCCAAGTCTCCAATGTCCTCCAACAACACCTATTGATCAAGTTTTAGCTTGTTGGTCCCCAACCACGTTGGGTCCTAAGAGGTTAGTCACAATAGGTTTGGCAACCCAAATGGTTCTTTTCTTGACACCACTTTGAGTACCAACATATTTGGCAAACACATTGCCAACCTTATCCTTCCGAAGAGAATAAACATCATCAACTATAATGGGGTTGGATAAGGTACCATTTGTGCATGAAGAAGCAAGGTGACCCTTCTCACGGCATAGGTAGCAACATCGACTTCCTCCTCTCTTTTTAGTTGGAGTCTTGACTTGAGGAGGGGTAGCTTGATTCTTCTTGGGAAGAGACCGTTCTTCAACTTGAGGAGCTTGAGTTTGAACTTGAGGCTTCTTCCCTTGTTGCTTCTCACTAAGAGCCTTCTTCTTCAAAGGGCAAGATCTAACATGGTGCCCTTCAACTTTGCACTTGAAGCAAACAATCTTGGCCGAGTCTTTGACTTGTTCTTGGCCCTTTTTCTTCTTAATGATCTTGGACTTGTTCTTGTTGTTTGAGTTGAATCCAAGTCCACTCTTATCATTGGGGCGTCTTTGAACACTCAACATATTGTCAAGTGTGGACTTCCCAACATGACGCTTTTCCAAGTCTTTCTTCAAAGAAGTGACTTGGGCCTTGAGCTCATTTAATTCCTCTACATGGTTAGTATCAACAAAAACACTAGAGGAAGTAGACGCTTCATTGTTAGAGCAACAAGGTATGGAAAGTAATTCATCACAAGATGTAGAAGCATTGTGAGTGGATGAATCACTCGGACTAGCACATGGCAATAAGGCATTTCTAGAAGAAGTTGTGCCAATATCCGCATGAGGCTCACAAGATGTTACCTTTGTAGAGATAGCCTCATGAGCTAACTTTAGCCTAGCATGGGATGCTAGAAGATCATCATTAGAGGTAGAAAGCTTTTCATGACTTTCTTCCAATTTCCCATACTTACTAGATAGCAACTCAAGTTGAGCCCTTAGCTCAACATTCTCCTTCAAAATAGATGCTTCACAAGAAGTGGAGTTAGTAGCACAAGCATCATTATCATTAGAAATGGAAGAACACAATTTTGCAAGCTTATCATTATTAGATAGTTGAGTTTGGAGTTGATCATGAGACTTGATGAGGAGAGAGTGTTCACTTTCTAAAGCCTTGTGAGCTTTGTCAAGTTTCTCTATGTCCTCACTTAGTCTAGCATTGCCAACACCAAATTCAACTTTTTCCTTTTTAAACACTTTATATTTAGCAATAGCATGATCTCTTTCCTTAATGATTTTAGTAATGATAAGATCATTTGATTCATCAAGAGATTCGAGTCTCTCCTCAAGAGACACTCGAAGCTCTTGCTCTTCGTTAAGGGCATTCTCTAAGGATGCTTTTTCAATAGCATCTTCTCTCTCAATTTTACATTTTTGCTCAAATTGAGTATCCAAATCCTCAATGATTTCTATACATTTAATACCATGAGCAACAATTTCACATAGAGAAGAGATAGCTTCACTACCTTTGGGAAGAGCACCAAGAACAATCTCACCCTTCTTGGTTAAGGTTTCAATGTCAAAATCTTCTCCATGAGCATCCTCAACCACATCATCACATATCTCGGGATTCGAGGTAGAAGTTACCTTGGAATCCTTAGCCATGAGGCAAACATGATTAATGGGTGAGGAGGATGAAGAATTACTTGAAGCACCATTGGGTTCCATGTCTTGTTCCAACAAATGTTGGGATTCCTCTACATTGTTAATCATGCAAATACTAGAGGATATGGAAGCATTATTTTCATGACAACAAGACATAGAGAGCATATCATTATTATATTTAGCTAAGCAACTATTACTTGATATGCAAGGACCATCAACTCTAGCATGTATGACATTTGGAGTGCTAGAAGAGTTTAGGTCCAAAGATAGAACATTGCAATGTGATAGAGAAGAGGTATAATCAATAGTAAGTTCACCATCACCAATGCAATTTCTATCACCACTCACCATATCATTATCTTGTGACAAATCACATGTTGGTGGAGTGGAAAAAGTTGTGAACTCATCACGGCCGGAGGTGGAGGGAAAACAATCATCCTCAATAATTTTGGACACTTCATATATATCTTGAAGCTTGGTCCAAAGCTCATGTGCATTTCGAAAAGGCATGATTGAAGCAAGAACTACATCGGTCAAAACACATATAAGACCATTAGTAACTTGAGTCTCGAGATGAGAGTTTATCTCATCCTCTAAAGATAATTCTTGGGAATCCTTTTGAGGAGATAAACTCACATCTACAATCCTCTTCATATAATTTGGACCCATGGCCCTAAAAAGATTAAGCATGCGAATTTTCCAAACATCATAATTTGTGCCATCGAATATGAAAGTGGGATCATGCACTAATTCTCTAAACGACATCTTTTACTCTCTAGGCGGTAAAGCCCAACAAGAGAGCCCAGGCTCTGATACCAATTGAAAGGACAATGATGTCGCCTAGAGGGGGGGGGGGGTGAATAGGCGGTTTAAAACTTTTCCGGTTTAGGCTTGATAATTGCGGAATAAAACTAGATGTTTAAATTAACAAGCCGACAACCTAAATAAACTAGGCTCACCTATGTGCACCAACAACTTATGCTAAGCAAGACAAACAACAAGGTGATAGCAATATAGAATACTTCAAGCACGAAGGCTATCACAATGTAAAGTGCATAAGTAAAAGCTCGGGTATAGAAATAACCGAAGCACGCGGAGACGAGGATGTATTTCCGAGTTCCTCCTTGTTAAGGGAGTACGTCTCGTTGGAGAGGTGTGAACCGACACAACGGTTCAACAACCACAAAGGTTTCACCTTCTTCTCCGATGAACCGCACCACAAAGGCTTGGTTCACCTTCCACTATCGGAATTCCTTCGAGGCGGAATCCGGAGCCTTTCAACAACAATCCGGGGCACAACCCACAATGGGATTGGGGGCTCCCGAACGGCCTCCAACAACAATCCGGGGCACAACCCACAATGGGATTGGGGGCTCCCGAACGGCTTCAAGTGACCACACAAGGGTCCAACCACCACAAAGGCGTCTAGGGTCCAAGGACCCAAGAGTAACAAGTTCACAAGTTTTCAACTTCCACGAATCCTCGTGGAGAGCACACCGATGCACCAAATGCAAAAGGCAAGAGCACAAGTGCTCAAATCCTTCACTCTCAAATTCCAACAAAGCAACAAATGCTTATGGGGGAATAAGAGAGGAAGAACAAAGAGGAGATGCACCAAGAACTCCAAGATCAAGATCTACAAGGTTTCCCTCACATAGAGGAGAAATCGATCGGTGGAAACGTAGATCAAGATCACCTCTCACTTTCCCTCAAATATTAGCAAGAACCATGGGAGGGATTGAGAGGAAGAGCAAGCTTTACAAAGGGCAACAATGGAGGAGAGAGAGGAGAAAGACTTGCTCTAAAGCTAGTCAACCATTGGGGAAGAAGGCCCCTTAAATAGCTCAACTCAAAAATCCAGCCGTTGCAGCACTTCTTGTTCCGCAAGTGCGGTAGTACCGGCCTAAAGCCCGGTAGTACCGGCCCTGCGGTAGCTTCGTCAACGCAGAAAACCGAGCGCGCGGTACTACCGGGGAAAAATACCCCGGTACTACCGGGCCCAAGTGCTGGGCTCCAACCCCGGTACTACCGGGGCCATCCGTGCCAAAACGTCCGAAAAACCAACTTCAGAGAGTAGTACCGCAGAAAGCCCGGTACTACCGCAGAGAGCCCGGTACTACCGGCTGACTGCGGTACTACCGGAACAAAACTCTCCGGTACTACCGGGCCTGTCCGAACACCAAAAACACAGCTATAACTTTTGCAAATGAACTCCGAATGAGGTGAGACCAACTCCGTTGGAAAGGTACTGACAAGGAGAAGGCTACAAAAAGTGAAAATATTGCATCCCATAAATAGAGTAAAATCACCACACATGGCAAGGTGTGGGACTTTCCTCACGGTTGAACCGGCAATATTTCCGCCACCGAAAACGCAACTAGTTTTCCAAGGTAAAACCGTTTTCGATGAACTAGAGCTTGACATGGAGATGAACCAAGCTCTAATTCCTCACCACCATAAAAGCCAAATAAGAACCAAGAAATATGATATGCCAAGTATGCAAAGGTTTGAGCTCTCCACAACGATGCGATCAAGTTACTCACTTGAGAGCCCCTCTTGATAGTACGCCGTCTATCCTAAAACCCGGTCTCCCACTAACACCATGAGACCGGTAAAAGAAAACCTATCAAGATCATACCTTTGCCTTGCGCATTCCACTTGAGCTCGATGATGACGATCTTGACTCTCTCAAGTTGAAACACCTTTCTTGATTGTGCTTGCTAGCACATGCTTGATGAAGACTTCTCCAAATGCTCCCCCATACTCCATTATGGGAGGGCCTCGCTAAGCATCGTCTTCATGACTCCTTTGCAAGCTTCAATCAAATGATATCTTCGAGATGCATCATATTGATCTTGCGCTTCATCTTCTTCTCTTGATATGTATGATGGCTTGGGGTAAAACATGATTGATCACTCAATCTTCTTTTCCAAGCCATACTTGCAATAAGCTCAACTCTTCACATGACCATTCTTCATATAAACCGTTGAGTAGAGTATTGATCATCATGTAAACTACTAGAGTCCAACACATGAACTCCAATCTTTTCCTATGGACAAGATCTACAAGTATATCTCAAAGCAAACATTAGGCCATAAGGATTGTCATTAATTACCAAAACCATGCATGGGGACAACCATGCACTTTCAATACTCCACATATATATACTCCGTAAGTCCGTATACAGTAAGAATCATCGTCAGCGAAGGCAGTACGTAGCAGACAGGGATATTGACGATCGCTTCCTCCGTTTTTTCCTCACCGGCTCTCGTCTCTTGCCCTCCCAATCGATCATCAGAAGCTGCTGTGTCATCACTGCAAGTCTGCAAGGCGTTGCATACGCACGTCATGGAACTACCCGTGACCATGACAAAGACCGAGATGCCGTTCACCGTTCTGCAAAAACAAATCGAATGGAACGGAGACCACACATGCATGAACCTGTTGATCTGCTCCTGACGACTTTAATCCTGAAGTTTAAAGGCCCACTACGAAATACTACGAACATACTGCAGGTCATCTCAAACGAGCCATGCATGGATCCCGGCCGCGTGCAGCAACCACTGTTGTGCAAGCTTGAAACCGAATTGTGTTTCTGATCGACTCCAACCGTATGTATCGCTGCCGGCCGGTGCCAGGCTACAGATATAACCAACGGAATCACAGATCAACCCAGACGTGCGTCGCGCGCGCGCTGGAGAAACGCCGTCCGTCTAACTAACAAGGGAGGTGGCTGTGCCAAGATGGTTAGGTGAGTGGTTCTACCCCAGCACATCAGAGTTCAAATCACAGATTTGACGCTGATGTTTCTTATTTAGACGGAATATTTTTCAGTGGGAGGCGACGTTCCCGTCGATAGTGAGGCGCATGTGGTGATTTCGTCAATCTCACGACCTGATCCGCCGGCTCAGTCTATCAGAGATGCTCATACGGGTAGGGTGTGCGTGAATGTGTGCGCGTGTATATGAGCGGTTGCATTGTACTGTGTTTTCAAAAAAAAACTAACAACGGAGGTTGCTGCCATGGATCCGATCGATCCGATAGACACCAAATTACTTTGCGTGCCAGTCGATGCCAGGCTAACTGAATCAAGCACGTCGCCTTCGGGTCGGGCGCAAGAATGGCAGCTTTAAAGCGGCGGGCGTGGTCCGGCACCGAATGGTCCGGCCGGGGACGGGCGCACGCCCAATGCACCGTCCGGTCCCCGTCGGCTGCGAAACATTCCTCCTGTCTTCTCCCCGATCCGATGGCGCGCGATCGACGTGAACCTGAACGTGCATGCATGGACCTTCGATCTTGCTCGGATGTGCCCAGCCGGACACTAATAACTAGAGTGAACGTGTGGGATTAAATACAATCTCCATCTTAACTGCATGTTGAATTGCTGATCGATCGATCCTATACGACTACTGCTCGCGTCGTCAGTCGATCTGCTAGCTAGTATCTGCACTGCAACCTTACCTTATTTAACAGTTTGTTTCAGTTCAGCGAGCCCCAACGGTAGACAAAGAGATATTGTATGCATGGTTCCACTTCCACACGTCAGGGATCGAGGCCCAGTTAGATTGATAAACATAAATCTTGCAACGTACGGGGCCATATGTTCGATGAAACACATGATTGCTGCCAAGAAATGATCGATCGCCAGCCGCCACGACTGAAGCTTCCGCGCATACACAAATCCGCCATTAATTTAGCATCGGTACAATGATGGCACTCGAGCAAGATTAGCAAATCTGCAATCATGGCGACGGTCTCGCTAAATGCCCTTTCGTTTTTCTTTCTTCCTGCATCCTTTCCCGTCGACCGACCGGTCCTGCTGGATCGATCGTACCTAACGGAAAACGCCATCCTCATCCACCTGCCTACCCTCACCTGTACCGCACTGTGCGTGCCCAGATACAACTCCAGGGCCTTGTTTTGTTTCTACTTCTTCCCTGCTAGCTACTCTAGATACATAGGCTGGTGGTTGCTCACTCCTCCATCTCCATCCCTGCAAATCTGCGATCAGGAATCGCCACTTTGGCATGCTCCAACGAGCTAATTTAACTTGGTACCAGCACGTACTGGCGGACTGTTGTGTCCCGTCGAGGGCGCGAGGTGATCTCGTAGCTAGTGTCCCCGCAACCACTGGCAGGAGGCGGGCGATCGGCCGTCCGGAAGAACAGAACAGAACGCACCGCGAGATCATGAGCTAGCTAGCGCGATCATAGATACTGCACCCACTTACAGAAATGATTCGTCTCCACTGATTTATTAAGACCCGAGCGGGACAAATTAGAATTTGTCCTACGCATGAAGAAATATACTGGAGTAGTATGAAATCAGTAGCATACGCACGCGCCGGAGGGAGGATCTGAAATTAATCGTTAAGGAGGGCGTGCGTGGATACAAATCCAGTCGCTTGAAATATGAAATTCGGCTCAGGGTACAGGCTGTGCTGGCATGCATGCCTGAATATCAAAACGGTGCTTCCTGATCTTCGGTTGCGAACAACGGGAGCGGCAAGGACTGTAGAGCTCGCAGCTTGTGCAGCTCCGCCATGCACGGCAGGGAACCATGGATCATCCGTTACTGTTGTACATACATGTTCTGTTCCTGAACCGAAGACTACAGTGGACATCGAAAAGCAATGCGCACTCACCGAGTCACTGGTGCCTAATTACCGATGTGCTGTTAAGATTCGATTAAGCAAAATGCAGGTGCACTAGCCTAGCTGCGTAATCTGTAAAACTGTGGACCAAAGCATATACTTATTTATATCGATGAGTGGTGGACCAAAAGTTTGGACTTTTGGAAGAGCTCAATGCCCCGCTGCAGGCACCGAATCATGGCTGTCTTCCTCAAGAAACTAACTTGGTTCACACTCTAACGACGCGCTGCGGAGCTCATGTGCGAGCAAGCAACGCCATGGCGTTGGCACTGTTGCGGCTGGTCCTCCTGGATTAGTTGCAGAGACGTACGGCGGGTTTTGAGCTGGATATATAGAGAGAGACAACAGTCAACAATAATCAGTGCTGGCTGCAGGCTTGTGGTAAAAGGAGCTCCATGCCCTGTGCTGGATCACTGTGCGCGTGGTCTTCGATCGATCAGTCCCTTATGTACACTCGTGTCGAATTCAAACGTTTTGACCTCGTGGGTGGACCGTGTTGAAGAGGACGATCTGAAGTTCAGTTGATGAAGAAATGCCACTAGAGTTTTACACTTGATCGACAGTGTCTTCTGTCACAGGTTCACGGCACATATAAGTGGATGCGGACAATAGAGTGATGAGGATGATCAAGGTTGCACTGATTTTAGCATGAAATTTAAGTGCCTTTATTTGGACATGACTAATCAAACTGCAGGCTCCCCACAGAAACAGATAGATATGTATGACGAATTGACGGATTGTTATAAGATGCCGCTCCCGCTTTTCCACCGCAGCTTGTGTCGAGTGCCACCCGCGGCAAGCTTTTGCGCCATAAAAAGCGCGCGCACGGCAGCTCACTCCACATTCCCTCCCTACTGTACAGCAGCAAGTGCAACGCAAAGCAGAGAGCTTTCCATTGCCGCACGATGCCACCGCTGCCCGGCTCCTGGTTCTACAGGCTGCGGCGCAGGAGAGGCGTCGCGAGCGGCGACGACGATGCGGCGGGGCTCGCGAGCAGGCCGAGAGGCGACCGCGCTCCGACGCTGCCGGCGCCGCCGCCTTGCTCCCCGAACAGAGCCTCCTACTACGTCCCGAGCAGAGACCGTGGTGGTCCTGGTCCGGCGGTGGGAAACCCCAAGCGCCGGGACACGCAGTTCCCGCGCAGCCCGCAGCCGGGCGACATCGTCTTCGACGTGGTCGCCGTCAAGGCCGACCGGTTCGACGGCATCAAGGCGATGCCGGAGCTCAAGCTGCGGCCGATCGTGACCAAGAAGGTGGACGGCGGGGAGGAGGGCGCCTCGCGCAGCGACGGCAACAACACGTCGCCCACGGCCAGGGTGCGGCGGCGGCGGCTCCTCGTGAAGGCGAGCGGCGGGCGGAAGGGGAGCCCGGCGGACGCGCAGAGCCGTCGTGGCGCCAGGCGGCGCCAGCGGCGGTGGCTGCGGGAGAGCCTCGTGGTGGTGAAGGAGTCGGCGGACCCGGAGGAGGACTTCCTGGCGAGCATGGCGGAGATGATCGCCGCGCACGACGACGTCCGGGCGTCGCCGGCCGGCCTCGAGGAGCTGCTCGCCTGCTACCTCGCCCTCAACGCCGCCGAGCACCACCGCGCCATCGTCGCCGCCTTCACGCGCTCCTGGCTCGCGCTCGGCACCACCAGCTGCGCCAAGCAGCACGGGTCGTTGCCGCCGTCGCAGCTGCAGGCCTAGCCCAGCTAGCGTCTCGCTCACCGCGTATGTGTGTGTGTGCCCGTGTACAGTACGCGGCGGCGATCGATATGATAGTGGTTTTTTTAACAGATCACGAGACTGTTTCCGTCTGATCGATCGATCCTGCGATTCTGCAAGGCTGAAGGCTTGATCGATCGATCGATGAGTGCACTGCGCGCTCGTCGTCAGTCACGGGGTGCCCTGCTTTCGTTTCAGCCTTTCTGAAAGGGAATCGAGCATTCGAGCGTGTGCTGTCTTTACAGATCGTCGTAGGCAGGCCTACCTGCGTCAGAATCTGTTGCTGTTGGAAGAACTCGTCTATCTTATTTTGTTGGTGGATCCGTTGGTGGAGAAGCATCTGCGCATATTGTCATCCGAGAAGTACAAAGTTCAGTTTTTACCGATAGTACCGACCTGCAGGCATGTGTCATCTCACGTGCAATTTGCTCATTTGCTGTCTCTGTTTCAGGGTTTTTCCCCCACTTCTGTTCTTGATCAAAAGAAGTTTTTAGGAACCTGGATAATTTTGTAGATTCCTTATACCCACAAAAAGCTTGTGTCTAGAATTTATAACATTATATATCTATATCTTGGGATCTCTCTCAAGGATAAATGATTTTTAGGATTGAATTTTAATAATGATCTTCTCCCAAAAAAGAATTTAACAAGGATTTGTCAATATCCTTAAATTGAATAGGGAGTTGGAATATAATTTTTACTGTTTGCAAAATTATGCCGTCTCCGTTCACTGATATAAAACATTTTGGAAAGCTAAATTAGCCGTCAAAACGGGATATAGTAGTTAACAGAGAAGTAATATAAACCCATAATTTGACAACATTTGCTACCCATGCAAAAAATATATATTACAAATTACTACAAAGGTGAATCAAACATGATCCCCACCAAAACAATTTCGTAATATTATTATATCTTATGACTTGGCATTCCGGTAAGCAGATGCATGCTCGTAGGTGAGCGTCCGTATGGAGCATGTTTGGTTGCTTACATAATTTTCGAAAAAAGGTCTCTAGCAATGCAGGCCACTGTAATGCAAAAACGACTCATGCGCTAGTAAGACATGTTGCGACGGTACAAGAGCATGCTATTTAATTTGTGGAGCCACGCGCGATAAAGATCATGTTTACTTCCCTGCATGGAATTGTCTATGGTTTGTCGATAAAGTTTCATTTGTAAAACATCAAACTTGCAAATAACACATAACCACTTCTTCTATGATTCTCGAAAAGTAGAGATTCCATTACAAAAGTCGTGTGGAATGGCGAAACGATACTACTCGTCAAAAGATATTAGAAAGAATCTACCACGTAAAGATGAATTTTGCAAAGGCGATCTAGTAACTTCGAATGAAAAATGCAACAATGGTGGGCTAAAGTTGTTGAAAGTTGGAATTTTGCGCGCAAAAATGGAATCACCTCGTCAACATAGATCTTTTTTCATGTATAGACCGTCACAAGCCGAAGTATATTGACATAAAGAGAAGAGGATCAGTGGACCCATATACGTACATGAAGATACATGTATAGTTCAACTCATGTGTATTCCCTCCGTTTCACAAGTTTTAAGTCTTCTCCACATTCACATATATACACATCTATCTAGACATTCCGGTTCGGTCCTTTAAAAGAAAAAAAACTCATAGTTTGTTTGACTGTCAAATAGTAGAAAGTAAATTTACTCCTTTAAAAAAACATTCTATTTCTACGCAGTGAAGCGGTCAGGAATTAAGCGGCAATGAATCGGACAGGATAAGAAGGACTACACATCGTTCTCACGCTTCCTGAGAGGCGAGTGAAATGGACGGGAGTCCTCTGCCTTTGAGCCTTGAGCCTTGAGCCTTGCTGCTCACCGTCCATGCTCCAACAGGGAGTACGGGTAGCTGTTCTCGGTTTGGGTCGCCCGTGCCACACTCCATTCCTGAAGCATCCGCTTGCTTGCCTCGCCGGACGCACCTGCTCTTCTCCAACTGAAGAAACGGACGCCCAGAAAGGCCCTCCAGAGATGGACGTACGTGTCAGCTTCCCAGGGCTGCATGGGCCGTCGTCTGACGCTGCTGACTTGGTGAGGTGTGACGTGTGGAGAAGATGGATCCGCCTGATCTGGTCTGCGGTATATATGCCGATGGACAGGACAGTATCACAGGAGTAGCTAGGAGTAGTAGGACCCCTGAGCTGCCATGAGCTTTCTTGTGCCCAGTGGCTGCCATGAGCCGCACCGACTTTTAGGGAGATCCACTCATCAGTCATCAGAGTGGATCATGGGATGAGGGCAGCATGGAGCATCGATCGATCGAGAGAGGAAAGGAAGAAAAAAAAACTCATGAAACCATGCCATGTAGTGCGGTCGTTCTTCTCGGTGAGTTTTGCTTATCCATCCATGCATCAGGAATTGCAGCTTGCAGGTGGTGGCATCTTAGACCAGGCCTCACGCGTGCGTGCGCGCATGGGGTCGCCTGTTTGGGAAGGCAACAAGCGCAACCTACAAACGTTTCGCCATCGGAATTGCTCAGGTTTCCAGTGTCCATGGCTCCATCCCGTGCTCCTCCTTGCCTGCATGCATGGCTGCTCGTGCGCGCACCCATGCGTGTTCTGCGGAGAGCTGGGAATGGGGAGAGGCGAGGTGCCCTCTGCGATCGAGACTGCGACGCAGCGCGCACGCAGGTGAACGACAGAGGATCGGAGAGTGAGAGACGGTACATGCAGAGAGGCAGAGCAAGACGTCGATGCCCTGCCGCCATGCCAAGAACCTAAACATCATTTTTTTTGTGGAAAGTGACATGTGTAATTTTCACCTACAAAAGGAAAAGGTTACTACTTCCTCTGTTTCAATTATATGACTTTCATTTAACTTGTTCAACTTGCTAAAAATGACTTCGATTTATCTCTGTAGGCGAAGACAAGTCATCAACACTAGTAGGCAAAGAGAAGTTACTACATACGTGTCATTTTTGTGTACCGCGGAATACAAATTATTTGAAATTATTTTGTTGCACGTTTATCCGGGTTCTTTTATTCATTTTTTGGAACTACAATTTTTTCAACCAAATGTCTTTAAACATCAAGATCAATGGTGCTCGAGAGCCAAATACACTATCGGCGCGGAATGGAGCATGTTAGCTTAATAAAAGAACCACATATTCTAAAAAACAAATCAGCAACACTAGCTAGTAGGTTTGTATAACAAAGCCCCTGAAATGGGTTTAGAGCTCTCTCTCTCTCTCTCTCTCCTCTCTATGTATGTATAATTTGTAAAGGGTTGTGGGCTACTCTCCTAGATCAGACCCTCTGAAACGCTAAAATTATTCTTTCATATGGGACCCACTCATTATTGGCTATTCTTTTTCTTTTGTACTTATCATGTTTTCTCCCTCATGTACAACCACATCACCTACGCCTCTGCCAAGTTATTGGGCCACTGCCCCTGTCCCGACACCGAAATATCGCACTCACCTCACATTTCTCACACATACTCCGCTTTCATGGTCGGTGCCCCCCTTACCCAGTCTCGAATGCGACCCAAGAGGAACGTAAACTCAAACATTATTGTCACAAAGTTCGAAATAAGATAAGAGATATCTCGTATCCGCAAGATAGGACAACTTCTATATTCTCTTAAGAATACAATAATATAGGTTCGATAGATTTGCCCAAGATACAACACACACAAATATATGGTGGAGAAGGTGAAGAACACACACATTTTCGCAGCACACACACTTGTGCCTTTTCTTTGTATTTCTCAACTCCTCAGGTAAACTAAACTGATTACAAAGGCTTATATAGCTGATCACGCACCCACTAACCACTACCTAGCATGCACACACGCATCGGCCAAGCCACACACCAGCTGATCCGATTATCACTCCACTAGCCGTTCCACAACGGCCACAAGTAATCCCACTACATGGCCACACGACTCGGCCAAAAACTCTGATTACCAGGTCCTCATCTAAGCCATCTCCAACAACTAGCTTCTCCATGCAACGTGTGTGTCGGGGCTACTCCGGGTAGGGTAAAGATATGGTAAAAGCTACGTCCAAAACGGAACCGACATACTTGCTGACCGACATATGCCCGGGTCGGAAGGGACCGGGATATGATATTGGTGCAGCCCGACATACTCTAACCAACTTAATCATATTTTACCGACATATCTATGTCGGTATGCATTGTGTTATTCTTATGTGCAGAAAGAACGGTTTATGAAGGGTAATCCGGCATAACCATGCCGGGTCTCGGGAGAAGCAGATTATCCGGCATACCCACGCCGGGTTGAGAGGTGGAATCCGGCATATCCATGCCGGGTTGCCCAGGAGAGGAGTCGCCAAGTTATCCGGCATATCCATGCCGGGTTATGCGGAGAAGATGCCATGCCAAGCGCTACAGGACAAAGGACAGACAAGACATGTCAAGCCCATCCCCTGATGTGACGAGAGTACAACTGCATGACATAGTGAATAGTGCTGACAAGACCCCAGTAGTCACATCATGAATAGTGTAAATGCTGTGTCATGTGGGCCACCCCTTGTCCCCTGGGCTCCCTCTATATAAAGAGCACCAAGGGGAGAGGTCAAGCCAGGGCCACCACGGGCTCCTCATTTCCCCCCTTTCCAGTTGCTCACCAAGACCTCTTAGAGGCACGTCTAGCTCGGCTCATGGAGCATTTGTATCGCGCGGGTACCAGTGAGAAATATACCAATTAGGCTACATGCTGCAGTAGGGGTTTTATCTACTCACGAGAGCCCCGAAGCAGGGTAAATCCTTGTATCCGTGTGTTCTTCCGTGTGTGCTCCTCAGCGCGCTATCCCTCCCCGAATCCTCTAGTGTCTATCCGACCCCACACATTAGCCTACCCATAGGCATCTGTCTGTTCACCACGACGACAGTTGGCGCCCACCGTGGGGCATCAGCGGCGCTTGCTGGACTAATTTCGGACGGGACCTTCTTCATCAACTCGGGGACTCGACATCACCATGGTCCCCACGCCCCGACTTGCTGCCGCACGCAGATGCCGTTCCGACCTACACCAGCGCTCGCTGTCGACAGATTCCGGGTAACCCCCCGACAGTTGCCCGGGTCATGTCGGCTCCGTCGATCCCGACCGCACCAATGATCCGTGAGTATCTTCGTCTGTATCATGTAATTGGCCAGTCTTGAGAGTAACTCGGGAACTGCCCCTTTATGCCTAGCTTATTTGTTAATCCCGGAATGAAATGTCGTAACTCGGGGGTCCTGTAGTGTTGTCTGTGTATTTTTTCCCGGGAGCAAGATGTCTTGACCCGGGGACTGGCTCACCGGTCAGTTATGCTTTTCATGCTAAGTCGGTAGAGCAACTCGGAAATCAGTTTATCCGTATGCATGTGGTTTATGTCTGTTTGTTCCGAGATATTTGCATGTCGGCACCCCGGGATGAACCCGGGGACTGCCCTGTCTTTACTTATGTTTCATTTCGGTTATTTCCTTGTTATCTGTGTGCCGGCATCTCGAAGTGAAACTCGGGGACTGCCTTGTATATTTTATATATGTTGCCCAGATACCGAATAACTTTCAACCTTGTTTCAAAGTTCAAGTAATGTATGCTATCCGAGATGATCTTGTGACTCGACTGATGAACGCATAGAATGGTAGTCAAGAGCAGAGATTGTGGAGTATAGTAAACATGAAAACAAACTCGGGGGCACGGTCAAAAAAGTAATTCGGCGTATGTTGTCTGTGTGTTTTCCCCGGAGCAAGATGTCTTGACCCGGGGATTAGCCCGCCAGTGCGTTCTATTCTTTCTGCTAGATCACTGATGTAACTCGGGGACTCGGTGAAGACCGAGTCTGCACCCTAGTGCGTAGCTTTGCAACTCGTCGTAATTTCTATCTTTAAGTTAAAGTTAGTTTGACCTGTTAAATAGAGCAGTCGCTCCTGTTGAATACTTATTACACATGCATGCCTGGACTAACGTTGAAAGATGATGTCGGTTTTACCGAGAGGATATTCATGTCAAAGGGCTTGATTATCTTGGTTATCTTGGTTGTTATGTCGGTTATCTCGGATCGATTGTATATTTATTATGGCCTGAAAGTGTATCCTCGACTATCTTTGATGTCGGTTTACCGAGTTATAAATGACGTATTATACCGTGTCGTCACTTATGTCGGTAAGATTTAATTTGGCGTGTTAAATAAAGTTGTTGCTCCTGTTGGAAAATTCATTATATATGCATGCATGAACTGACGTTGAAAGGTGATATCGGTCTTATCGGGAGAATACTCATGTCGAAAATCTTGGTTATGTCGGTTATCTCGGATCCATCTTATAATTGCTATTGTCTCAAGATATGTTGCATATGGTCTTTGGTACCGGCTTGCCGAATTATAAACGGCATATCATACCAGGTTGTTGCTCATGTCAGATAGTCTTTGGTATCGGCTTGCCGAGTTATAAATGGCCTATCATTTCCCGGTTGTCACTTTTGTCAGTTCGCCAATGTATCGCGGCATCGTTCCGTATCTCCAGATCGCCGTTTATTTCGGTTCGCCATAGTATCGTGGCATCATCCTGTATCCCCGGTCATCGTTCATGTTGGTTTGTGAAATGAGATGTGTGATATGCCCAGAGTGGCCGAGGTACCGAGACATGTGTGATATGCCCAGAGTGGCCGAGATACCGAGACACCCGAGATACACTTATGTCAAATCAACAGAGGTTGGAGGCGTCTGTGTCGGTATACGCCCAGAGTGGCTAAAAGCCGGCACATGAGACTCTGTGTCGGTATACGCCCAGAGTGGCTAAAGGCCGGCACATGAGACGTCCGTGTCGGTATACGCCCAGAGTGGCTAAAAGCCGGCATGTGAGGTATGTTTATGTCAAGCCGGCAGTGGCCGAAGACATCTATGTCGGTAAAACGCCCAGAGCGGCTAAGGCACCGGCATATGATTGTATTTTTGCAGGTACACGGTGGAGTAGGTAAAGATGGTGGTGTTGTTATTTCTTTTAAATCTGCGCGCGACTCTGCGAGTCCCCGCAGCCTCGGGGACTAGTGTCGGGGGCTACCCCGGGTAGGGTAAAGATATGGTAAAAGTTACGTCCAAGACGGAACCGACATACTTGCTGACCGACATATGCCCGGGTCGGAAGGGACTGGGATATGATATTGGTGCAGCCCGACATACTCTAACCGACTTAATCATATTTTACCCGACATATCTATGTCGGTATGCATTGTGTTATTCTTATGTGCAGGAAGAACGGTTTATGAAGGGTAATCCGGCATAACCATGCCGGGTCTCGGGAGAAGCAGATTATCCGGCATACCCACGCCGGGTTGAGAGGTGGAATCCGGCATATCCATGCCGGGTTGCCCAGGAGAGGAGTCGCCAAGTTATCCGGCATATCCATGCCGGGTTATGCGGAGAAGATGCCATGCCAAGTGCTACAGGACAAAGTACAGGCAAGACATGCCAAACCCATCCCCTGATGTGACGAGAGTACAACTGTATGACATAGTGAATAGTGCTGACAAGACCCCAGTAGTCACATCATGAATAGTATAAATGTTGTGTCATGTGGGCCACCCCTTGTCCCCTGGGCTCCCTCTATATAAAGAGCACCAGGGGGAGAGCTCAAGCCACGGCCACCACGGGCTCCTCATTTCCCCCCTTTCCAGTTGCTCACCAAGACCTCTTAGAGGCACGTCTAGCTCGGCTCATGGAGCATTTGTATCGCGTGGGTACCAGTGAGAAATATACCAATTAGGCTAGATGCTGCAGTAGGGGTTTTATCTCCTCACGAGAGCCCCGAAGCAGGGTAAATCCTTGTGTCCGTGTGTTCTTCCGTGTGTGCTCCTCAGCGCGCTATCCCTCCCCCGAATTTTCTAGCGTCCATCCGACCCCACACATTAGCCTACCCATAAGCATCTGTCTGTTCACCACGACGACAATGTGTATCACTCCTACAAACTAGGCATGCATCTAACTAGCTTTGCATTGTGTATGTGAACACAACTGGACGTGCACACACTGCCGCGGCCCCGCAGCTACGACTAAATAAAATGAAACACGACTAAACACTAAACTTGACACTAATAACAAGATTGGTTCCAACAATAGGTAGCACCATGTCACTGTCCTGTCCATGTATTGTTTGTTCAACAAATCATTTATTTTCACATTCCGACAGATAGACATCTCTTTTGGTCCCATGGCCTAAAGTCTGACCCTCGACGCTTTGCAGAGAAGGGTAATTGAAGAAGCAACTTACCTACCCATTGCCATTAATTAGGAGTGTTCATTCCGAACCATATTCGATTTAGAAACAGTTTTGAAGAATCATATCCGATTATAGGGAATTGATATCTGATTCCGAACTTGACACTTTGATATGTTATAGGATACGGTACTAAATTATATCCTAAATTATGGAGTATTCAAAAATTAAATAAGATTATCCGATGATTTTAATCTGAACAATCCGGTTTTCTACCGAAATGCCTAACCTAATATAACATAACTTGCAGTTAGTGTGAGTTGTCGAGTTCGTCTGTGGAACAACATCTCACTTCTAAATAGTCATTGTAAAGACAATAAAATTTAAATTTGTTAATTATTAGGTTATTGAACAATTATTTGTGTTTATACGTTTTGACAATTTACTTGAACTCATATCTATTCTTAAACGCATATATATCCGATTAATTTTATTACCACTCCGAATTTGTCCCATTGTCGTGAATCCGTCCAATTTTAATTTTTATATATAGGTACTGTAAAGAGGAAAATTCCAATTCGGCCTGATCTTCTGTTTACATCCTACCCGTGATTGGCGAGAATGAAAAATTCTGATAATGAGCACAAGATGGCGGGTCATTTTCCCGGCCAAGGATAAGCACGTTTACCCGCTAATAAATAAATCCTCATCCGTATAGTGGGCCCGACCTTTGCGTACATTGACTGGCCAGTGGGGCCGTCCGTCAGTAGCGTCACACTACACGTCTTCCCACAGGCGTCGCCGGCCAGTCTCGTCTCCCCCACCGCCGAACGGCCTCGAATTCGGAGGAAGGGAGAAGCGGAGAAAAATGGCGGTCTCGCCCTTCCTCTCCCTCCTCCTCCTCGCACTCCTCGCGCCGCCAGCCGCCGCCGCGGCGGCGCCACGCATCGCGCCGCTCCCCACCGCCGCGCTGCGCCGCCTCTACGACACCTCCAACTACGGCAGGCTGCAGCTCAACAACGGCCTCGCGCTCGCGCCGCAGATGGGGTAATAACTTCGCTCCTCAGCTTCTTCTTCCTCCTCCGCTGCTGCTGCTGGTTCTACTTCTACTGATTTGGCTCGGCGCTCGCTTGCTCTGTTCGCTGAAATCTGAGCGAGACTGAAATGGGGTAAAATCTGAGCGAGACTGAAATCACTGTGCGTGGTGCAGGTGGAACAGCTGGAACTTCTTCGCCTGCGACATCAACGAGACGCTCATCCGCGAGACAGGTTCGGCCCGCCGCCGAGTTAAATTAAATCCCCGTAGACACTCCTCGTCTAATCTGCAATTCCCCCATCGCAAATTGGAAACCACCTGTTACAATTTTGTGTCAGTATCCGAGTTGAATGGTGCTGTTGGGACGCTTGGGCACACACTTTTTTACCCCTTCATAGAGTACGACACATTCATATAGTAACAGCTGAACTCTCACACTGTATAAGCACAATGTCTCGTCTCGTGTTTGCACATAGCACTGGTGCTTGCCGGTGATATGTGGCGAATCTGTTCTAGAGAGTTCAGAGTAGTGTTTCCTCAGGCATGAAGTTTTAAAGGTTCTTCCTCGGCCTGTTTTGAAACAGCTGACGCGTTGGTCTCGACGGGCCTGGCTGATTTGGGATTCAACTATGTGAACATCGGTTTGTACTTGGCTTCTCACCAATATATCTATTGTTGGGCCACATGAAGCTTTGTGTTCTGTCTCAACCTATGTTTGTCCTTCCTTTTTCAGATGACTGTTGGTCCTATGTGAAACGAGGAAATAAGGTAATATAAGTTTCTCCTGACGGCATTGTCCCTTATATGTTTTGATACTTGTACCATATTTTGCCTGAGAGTATGATGTTGAAGCTTGAGCAAAAGTGATATAAGGTGTAAGATATTTCTGGGAGTACCATACTTGTATCATATTTTCTAACGCCCTGTTTCCATAACGGCATTATTTTTCGTTGCAGTCGCTAAATGTTTATTTTGCGCACGTCCATAGAAATCTTAGATTTTTCTTGTGTTGATGATAACTGGACAAGTAGACATCAATGCATGTGATCTGAAATACTGAAAATCTTCCACAGTGGCCCTATCCTACCTATACTCATTTTGCAAATCTAAGTTTAGAATGGTGTTCTATAGTCTATACTTGGTTCATGAGTTCATCTTTGCAACATTTCGAAACTCTTGTCTTCTCTCAGTTTGTTTCCAATAACTCCGTTTTTTCTTCTTGAGCCCTGTTTTTTGGAAGTTAGTGTATTTTCGTGATCTCTCCTAGGTATCCATACAAATATTTGTAAAGTGACGGTTTTCGTTAAAATTTACATTATTTCCATTGCGAGGCATTGTGATTGACCGGTTACATATTTACGGCATTGCAGTATTCTCATTTATGCTTTCAAAAGAACACATCAAGAATGCATCTCTACATTCTTAATAGACCATTTCCTGTAACATATAGGATCAGCTGCTACCTGATCCAAAGACTTTCCCTTCTGGAATCAAATCGCTTGCGGACTATGTGCATGGAAAAGGTCTAAAACTTGGTATCTACTCTGACGCTGGGTAAGTTGTCCAGCTATAGATGATTTAACTTCCAAGCTTTTATGGTTCTTAATGTACCATGGTCAAGAATAAACAAATTACAAAAAAGTGTAACAAGTTAAAACTTTCAGGGAATTTACATGCCAAGTTCGACCAGGATCACTCCATCATGAAAACGACGATGCTGCCCTTTTTGCTTCATGGGTATGAGCCAGAAGCAAGTCGCAGAATTCTTGATGCATAAAAGACTTGCTGCACAACATTGCGATGAAACATTCTAAGAACATATTTTTTGAGTGTTTCCATCTTAACCTGTTCCGTGCTGCTTTCATGTATATAGACACCTTTAATAATGCATGAATCCGGATTTATTTTTTCCAGGGTGTCGACTATCTAAAGTATGACAACTGTTACAATCTGGGAATAAAGCCAGAGGAAAGGTCAGGTCACACGACTCTCCTTTTGTCTCGGCCTTAGGCTTCTACAAAACTGTTACCTCAATGTTTAGTGTTAAAAGTTTTTCAGCGATGTCATAATCTCAGGTATCCTCCAATGCGTGATGCTCTAAATTCGACTGGCCGTGAGATATTCTACTCTCTATGTGAATGGTATGACAGTTAATTCCTGGGAAAGAAGTAGGAGTTCTACGTTGTGCTCAACCTCCAACCTTGTTGAATTTAAATATGTGCTCTCTCTTAGGGGCCAGGATGATCCAGCTTTATGGGCTGGAAAAGTTGGAAATAGTTGGCGTACAACAGATGATATAGAGGATACATGGAAAAGGTAATTAGTTATTTTTCCTTGAACAAAAGCGTATACCAGTCTGCTGATATGCTGTGAAATTGACTTGCCTGTTTTATGTTTAAATAAACTAGCATGACCGACATTGCTGATAAGAATAACAAGTGGGCATCATATGCTGGACCAGGTGGATGGAATGGTAATTATGTTAGTGAAGAGTACAATCTTTCTTCATGTTGCTAGAGACTGTAAAATAAATGCGTACATTAGTACTCAACCTAATCATTTTTGCCAGACCCAGACATGCTGGAAGTTGGAAACGGTGGCATGACTTTTGCTGAGTACCGTGCACATTTCAGCATCTGGGCACTCATGAAGGTGAGAATTAGCTGACCGAATCTATAATCACTAGGATTGTGCCGATGACTTATGGCCTCATTGCATCCATCCCGTCACTTATTTAAGAGTATTTTTGGGTCAACGAGCAAGCTAAAGAGTTATTTAAAATAAGCTTCATGTTCTTCTAAGATTTTGTGCCATATTTGTTTGGTTTACTAGACGGTATTTCTGCTTGCTTCCCAGTGACCGCATTTCCCAACACACCCCGGTGAATGGGCTGACGAGCCGAAAGTATTTTGAAAATTCTGAATATAAACATCAAATGCATTGCTAAATTGCTAGTATCTTGATTCTCATTTGACATTGGTATCAACCGAGAGTGCATTGCATTGTTGCAATGGTTCTTACACTATAATATTTTTGATCGGAATTAATAATTTAAATTTAATCAGAATTCTCTTCCGGTAAATGTACTGTATAAGTGTATAACACCCCTGGCAAATAAAGTTTGTTCGGTAGTCAACACCTCATGGCTCACGGCCTTCAGATTTGAGGATAATACAAGAACAAGAGAGGGATGTGTAGAATGACTGAATGAGCATAATTAATTCGATATCGGCTGAAAAAATTTGTGTAGGACTAATAGGTTCGCTGCATACGTTCTAGATAAGTTTGTATCACAATCAGTCTGTGCTTGCATATTGCAGGTAAAACACAAGCTGATTAGTGGAGGCACATTATCTGCTATTTCATTTTGTTGTGCTGACTAGCAAATTTTTCAGGCACCGCTCTTAATTGGTTGTGATGTAAGAAATATGACTTCAGAAACATTGGAAATATTGAGCAACAAAGAAGTAATCCAAGTAAACCAAGGTATTGCTCGGAATCTTGTCTTGGTACTTTCCCTATAGTATGTCGAAACATCACAGCAGTTTTTCTCAAAAAAAAAACATCACAGCAGTATTTTTCTATTGCCGTCACTTCATTCTCTCAAAGTTTACGCATGACAACGAAAGTGACCACTCATGTAGGTGTCTTCATGTATTGTTGTCATCTTAACTGGTCTTTAGAAGTCATTATGCACCAACTCATGTAGGTATCTTCATATGAATTGCTTAAACTGCTCGGTGTATCTTAAGAACTTTCTTTCATTTTTCTGTTATAGATTTTGATTTTATTGACTCGTGAGCATTGAGCTGTCTAGTGAATATGCTTTCCTGAACAAAGTAAGAAACATCATGTCAACATCTGTTTAGCTTCTCCAGATGTATTCCTCTCGTAGACGTTATGCTTTCCTGAAGAAACATCATGTCAACATCTGTTTATTTTTCGGGGGTTTTGCCATCTGTTTCCCAAGTAGCTGATTGTGTTTCTTCAGTTTAAGATTTCTGACATATACTGTTCTATCCAGACAGTAGAATCATTTATCTATATACTGTTGTAGTTACGAATCCATTGAGTTCAGCATGTTTCTCTTCTGCAGATTCTCTTGGAGTTCAAGGCAGAAAAATGTTGAGTCAAGGAAAAGATGGATGCCGTGAGGTGATTTAGCTTCTCCAGATGAAATATTATAAATGCACCTATCCGTAATGTTCCATGCACCAGTGTTTCCCCTATGCCAAACTCATAATATGTCAAAATATTTTGCAGGTCTGGGCTGGACCCCTCTCTGGTAACCGTTTGGCTGTTACATTATGGAATCTTTGTTCGGAGACGGTTAATGTCACGTTGACATTGCCAGATGTAGGCCTTGATGGTTCATCTGCTTATTCTGTTAGAGACCTGTGGAAGGTGCGTTACATACTTTTCGTTGCTAACAGGTTGTACTGTTCACCTCTTATACCTCTGAAATAAAGGTCCTTTTAGAGAGACATGGCTTGTAGGGTCCCGTAATTGTTAGGTTCCAAATAAACGAGACTACGAAATATTTTCTTCCTCTTTGTAAGGTTCTTTTAGGTGTTTCAAGATCAAAGGCAGGTCCTGAAACTTCATAATTAATCACTATGTAAGGTTTCAGTTACTCAAGCTAATCTAGCTAATCTGGGAGAATATAAACAAGGTGACTAGGTGACCGCATAGCTTCTTTGCAGCCTCCAAAGTTTTTGTTTTTTTCTGGTAATATGTGTCTCATTTCTAAAATAAAAGATCAAGTCACAAGGCACGTAAACACCAACCTTACAGAACTGAAAAGATAGGAAAACCTATACACAAAACCAACACCTATCTTTCTCCTTTGGCACCACCGTAGCAGCCTCCAAAGTTGGAAGCACACATGAGCATATATTAGAGTACCTTAATACCGTAGTCATACACAGTCTTACCTTGTTAACAATTTCTGTATTGTGTGTTGACCACCTGTTAAATTTGCATTATTTCCAGCATGAAACACTATCGGCGAACGTTGTAGGAACTTTCGGTGCCCAAGTCGATGTGCACGACTGCAGTATGTACATATTTACTCCTGCTGCCGGCTTTTCTGCGATTTGATAAGAGAAAAGGCCAAAGCCGCATGGTCTATCAGCATGTCTTGGGGATAAACTGATTCGATCATCCAGCACTCCCGACCACACGGTAATACGGTGTATATATCAGCATGTTCTAGAAATAAATTCGATCAACTATATATCCAGCATGTTATGGAAAATGTTTGCAATGAGTGTCAATCTCTCTTTGGGGAAGTATATGCCAGTGGACTATGGCCAATAGTCAAATTATTATTATTGAAGGGAAACACAGAGCTATCAATTCTTTCTCATTACACTTGCAGTTCAAGATCACGCTAGGTTTGTTCATTAGAATCTACCACAGGGTTAGCCAGCTGGTACACCCGAAAGTCCACGGTAGTGACTGGCAAGCCCTCCATCTGGCCACTTTGTGGCGGAGGTGGACTGTCCTGAACTGGCTCCCGTCATCATTGTTCGGGAATTCAGAAACTGGTAACTGCTCGGCCACCGAGTAGTGATTAATCGATGAATCGGATGATTAACTGGATTAATCGGTCGACCATTAATCGGTTGTCAAAACAGAAAATAAACACATTTTGTGTACATATATATATAAAATGCATCAGCAGTGCATCTTGACAAGAGAAAAGGCATCAGCATGTTTAGGGGATAAACTAATTCGATCATCCAGCACAGTCGGCCATATGGAAATACAGTGTATATATCAGCATGTTCTGGAAAATGTTTGCCGGTGGCCTCGCCTCAACCAATAATCGATTATGAATTACAAAGTTTTAAATAGCTGACTAGTATCGTGATTTTTTTGCTACATGCTAATTGATTTTGCATTTTGTCAGAACAATATCCTGAACGGCTGCTGCTGGCTTGTTCTTATCTCTTATGTGACTCTGTTAATATACTACACAAATATATGTTGTCTAAAATTTAAATTTTTATCATTATTTAGCAAAACGGCATAGCCGCGCTATAGCCTTTCATAGATTTTAAAATCGCCAGGCTAAATGCAATAGCGGGCTATTTTAAACTATGTTAATTATTGAATGGAAACACAAAGCTTATATTATTAATTATTGAAGGGAACACAGCTCAAGCCGTCCTAAATTTAGATTTACCAGGTTCGTTCCTTGGAATCTACCACAGGGTCAGCCAGCTGGTACACACGAAAGCCGGCTGCTGTCTCCGGCAGGTTGTTTCTCCTGAACGACTCAGCCCTCCATCTCGGCACCTTGTGGTGGAGGTGGTCCGGCCAGAATTGGCTCCCGTCCTCAATGTGCATCTCCTCGAGGACCATGGCGTTCTCCACCAAGAACTTGGCGAGCTGCACCTGGAAGCAGTTGACCTCCTTGGCGTTGAACTGCAGCGTCACCTTCCGCAGGCTCGTCTCCAGGCAGCTGAATGCGCAGTTGGTTTTCAAAAGGCTCGTCTCCAGGCAGCTGAATGCGCAGTTGGTTTTCAAGGCCGTCGGGATCTCTGAGACCTCGCCGAGCTCCACGGTGTTGCGATGCGCGGCGGACATGGAAGCTAGCCTGTCGAACCGGTCCATGGATTTGCCAAAGGGGCCTCCGACCGGATCCTTTGTCTTCCGCTCGTAGAAGTAGTCATACTGCATGTCTAACTTGAGACGGAGCTCGGACATTATCGGGCAGGAGCGGAGCAGCCCCAACACCGCCTCCACGGTTTTGCTGTTCCTGTAACCAAATTGGCCGTCCAGATCAAGGAGCACGAGGTTGGGAAACATAGGCAGGATGGCCCCGTCGGCAACGATGTTCTCGATGCTGATGAGGCGCATCTTTAGGACCCTGGTGCTGGAGAAGCTCGTGAGCACGCGTGGCGCGGGCTCTATGTAGTGCTCGCGGCAAGTGTCGTCGAGGTCGACCCGTGTGAGCCCCGGCTCGGGCGATGTGAGCGAGAGTCTGACCGGGTGTCCCTGGTAGCGGAAGGAGCGCAGGCTTGGCATGTCAAGCTCGATGCCGACATCGGTGGACTCCTCGAGCTCCTTCTCGTTGTGATAGGCGATGAGCACCAGGGCGGTGACCGTGGGGCAGCGGAGGCGGAGGGGAAGCCCGAAGCAGTTCTCCGTGTACACGTAGCTGGGCCTTTCAGCGGAAACCCGCGGCTTGTAACTGACGCGCACCAGCGTCAGGCTGGCGAGCGCCGGAGCGGCGTCAACCACGACCTGGAGATACCCCTCCAGGAGAGTGCAGTCGCGCAGCGTGAGATCCGTCAGGCGCGGGAAAGCCTGCAGCAGGCCTCCGCCAGTGGTCGACGGGGGCTGGAGGTGGCAGGCGCTGAGCGCCAGCACCCGGAGCGTCGCGGAGCACTGCAGCGAAGCCAGCGGCGGGAGGTACCGTCTTTCATAGCGGCTGTTCTCGCAGGCGATGACGAGCTCTTGCAGCCGGGACGCGGCCGGCCCGGTGAGGAGGCCGGCGATCCTTGCGTCGTCCTCAGGTTCGGCGCCGTGAAGCATGACTCTGTGATCGCGGTCGGGTAGGCGGTAGGCGGCTACCGCCAGGAAGAGCGTGAGCCTCTGGAGGCCCTTCTTGCCGGCGCGCGGTCCGAAGGCGGCGAGTGCGGCCTCGGCGTCGCGGAAGAAGGCGTCAAACGTCGGATCCGGAGTGTAGTAGTCATCTGATTTGCCGGAGTAGGGCCTGGTGTCGAGGTTGAGGACGCTCATGGAGTCGGCGGCGGCGGCCATGGATGGATAATGTGCGTGGCTGCAGTAAAATACGATGCATGCATGATCTAGGTCTGCGATTTATAGTTAGCGTTGTATGTTGAAGGATTGTCGTTGTTGGGCTCTGACATGGACAAACGGGGCCATGTCGGTTTTGAACTGGACGGCCCAGTACGTCTTCAGACCTCACACAACCTACATGTGCTAATAGAACCGATGCTAGTTCTCAAAAGAAAAAGTAGAACCGACATACTCTCTTTATTCCCTAAATACATATATTGACTCTTTTAATTTTTCTATAAAAGAACTATTAGGATAGTACAAGTTCCTGTACAGTCCGCGACACTAATTAGGGATCGGAGAGAGTACTCTTTTTCTTAGGCTAAAAATAATGGAATCTTTATTCCCTCAAAACATATGGACACTATTTTTTTTTCTGAAATTGGGCTTGCATGCATCGGTTTTGAATTTTCTTGCTCCTCCAGTGTTTGATATCTTCGGTGTAGCTTCGACTGAATGCCTGGCACAAAAAATATCAGCTATTTGCTCATGAAAGCTTGAAACCATCGGATAATCTTATTTGATTTTAGATAGTACATATTATGGCTATTCCATATCATATACGAGTGTCAAGTTTGGAATCGGATATCCTTAATTCCTTATCCACTGGATTCCTTAAAACTTGATATGCATTCTTCAAAACGGTTTCGGAATTGAATATAGTGCGCAAATTATCCTAAACATTTACACACCTACCCGCCAAGCTCTCTCCGCCTCGGGATCACTCTACTACCGCCGAACTCCTTGCTGACCAAAATGGGGAACGAACTGTGATTCAAACGGTGTCCTTTTTTATGCTAGGCGTGATCTTTGCTGGTCGCTTCGATCACCTCCATCGGACGGCTGTCGACCGATTGCTCGAAGAGACGAGATATCAAGTGTGCATTTTTTAGCGTTTGGGGTATAAACTTTATGTATGAGGTAAGAAATTTCATTTTGGCCGAGACATTTGATGAAAGGAACACACTTGTGTTTTTCTTTGACAGTGGCACCCCCTTGTGGCCTTGTGTCACTACCATGTCTGGTGCCCACATGGCAAATGACACAAACATTAATAGGGAAAAGGCTATCATTGACAGATAAAAATAGGCTACCACTGGCGGAGAAGCATAGGTCAGCGGTAAGGGCTACCGATGTTTTCTGAAAGAAAACTTGTCATAAACATAATTAATCTGGCCGGAAGTGAAAGGTCTACGACGTAGTGGAAGCTATAGCTGGTACACCCGAAAGCCGGCCGTGCGAGGCAGGTTCCTTCTCCGGAAGGTATCTGCTCTCCATCTCCCGAAAAGTTCTCGAGCGCCATGGCGGTGACCGTCGGGCAGCGTAGGCGGATGCGCAGACTGAAAACGTTCTCCGTGTACCGGGTGTAGTATGGCTCCTTCTCGGCATCGTCGGCGGAACCGGGTGTCTCCGCCGGCGGTTTTTCAACGAGGCTCACCAGCCTCAAACTGGTGAGGACCGGGGCGGCGTCGACCATGGCCTGGAGATGGCCCTCCAGGAGGAAGCAGCCGATCAGCGTCAGATCCGTGAGGCGCGGGAATAAAGCCAGGCGCGCCGACGGCGGCTCAATGTTGCAGCATCGGAGGTCCAGCACCCGGATCGTGGCGCCGCACGGCAGGGTGGCCAGTGGCGGCTCGTACATCTTGGCGTAGTCGTGAAGGCGCTCGCGGACCATACGGAGCTCTTCCAGTCCAGCCGCGGCGGGGTCGGCGAGGAGTCCTGCGACCCGGACGTCGTCTTCGGCCGGTTCCTCCTCGCCGTAGTAACAGAGGTAGCGGCTGCGATAGGATCCTTTAGATAGGAAGAGAGTGAGCTTCCTGAGGGCCGTCCCGCTGGCGCGGGGGCTGCGAAAGGCGGAGAGGGCGGCCGTGGCGTGGCGGAAGAAGACGTCGAAGCCGGCTTCTTCATCTGCGGAGGAGAAGTAGGGCCTGCTGTCGAGGTTGAGGACCCCTGTGCGGCGCCACAGAGGACGCCATCGGCGCGAGAGCACGCAGCCAGCAGCGGCCTCCCTCGCCGGCGCGAAGGACAAGATGCGCTGGAGCGCATCGTCGGGGAGCGCCGAGAGACGGTCGGCGGCGGGCATCGTCGACGATGAAAAGCCATGGATCTAGAATTCTAGATATATGCAGCCGGCAGGCCGTATATGTCCTGCAGATCAGCCGATCGGTTCAGTTTGGTCCTTGGAACGAATACGCAGCCGGCAGCCGTATATGTCGTGCAGATCAGCCGATCAGGTTTTCAGACGTACGCGTAGATTACGTAAACGCCGCATGTTCGCTTCAGTAGCCTGTTGGCTGATTGTAAGTCGATGATTGATCGATTGTTAAGTAATATAAAGCTCCTGGAGGCTGGAGTTCACGCAAAAAAAAGTACTTAGGAGCTAGGAGGTTCCAGTGTTTTGGAGTATTTGACTAAACGAATCGATTTAAATAAAAACTGGATACAAAAAATGCTAACTGAACCATGGCACAAGGGTACGTGGTACAGAAGCTAACTGAACTGTTGTGTTTCATATGCCCACAGGGGTACAACCCTACAAGGTACAGAAGCCAACTGAACCGATATGTTTCATATGCCCACAGGGTTCATGCATGATACAAAGCAAACTCAATTGTTGTCCTCCATGCATCATACTGTAGATGCAGAACCTTATGGGACCTAGAAACAAATCCTTCTTTCATTCTTTGATTGGTTGCCTTCCTTAACATGAACCATTGCAGCTGTATGCGATCTTCTTCCTCGGGCTTTCGAAGCAAGCTCGAAGTACGCTTCCACTGAAAGGTTCACCCCAATTGTGCCCTGGAGAACTACTTCCGAGGCTTCACTGCTAAGTGGTACTACGTAGGGCTTTGGTCCTAGCTGATTCCCTGTCCTCTTGGCTGCAAGCTAGACACCTGACTTCGGCAGTGTTGCTTTCTGAATTTGTTCAAGTTGAGGTCAGGCTTCTCAGGATAACATTTGCTGCTTAGCAACCAGCCTTTACACAACAAAAGCATCTCACCGAATAAGAAGTGGATGGTAGAGTCAGGAAATACAATCTGAACAGAAAGTAATCAACTCATAACACAAAGGAAATGCATACCTCCACCACTGGTGTCCACAAGCTTCTCCTTGGGCAATAGGATCACAGGGAATGCTTTCACCTATTCGTGGCATAATAAATATTTAGGTGCTGCATATTTTCTTCACGCCAACTGATTGAGCTAAATTACACATGCCACCAAGCTTTAACAGGCTAAAATATTAGCATGTGGCAAAAATTGGGACATCTCTTGACATGAGCAGGTAATACTTATATAAGAACCTCCTCTTGGACTCTACGGATAAACTCCCAGGTACATGGAGAATAGAGGATCATCAAGAAAACCTGAAAATAACATGGGCAATTAAACAATAGCGACCAATTCACAGTGAACCTCTTCTGTTATAAACTTTTACCTTGTCATTTTCAGCAGCATGCTCACAAACAAGCTGAATAGAGTCAGGGGACACCCTAAGGAAAAAGCCAGCAATGTAGATATACTTCTTCTGCTTTGCAACTTGGAAAATAATCTCATGCCCTTACTGCTGTAAACATTTCCCGCCTGAGCCATCATCTGGAAGATGACCGATCTGTAGGCTGTAATACCACCGTGCCACTGCAATTCATAAAGAAGGCTAGTCTTTTTGCCACAGTGCACACACAACATATATATCATAACAAAGCACCATAGAATCACAGGGACAAAGGAGAGGCGATGATCCTAACTTCTTTTTTTTTATAATAACTAAAAGACTGAACTACAAAGGGTAAGATTTTTTTAGCATTTTCTATTTTTCTATTTTTTTTGGGTTATGTAAGCTACAGAGGGTGCAAAATAACTAGTCCTTGACTAGTTGTACATTTGCACTACAGCCCCCTCTTCTACGATTTAAAGACTATGGATAACAACTGAAATTATTAGAGTTTTTTACAACACACGGGAACACACGCTATTCATTTGAATAGCATCGATGTATCCAAACAGTTTCTGCCGCCGGACGAAAATCCTGCTCTTCTCGAGCACATGGTCTCTCAACCAGTAAGATTAGTTGTTGATCTCAACTCTACGACGAAGTACTGCGAGTGTCAGCGGGACGCAGCTCGGAGAGGAGGGAAGTCAGTGTTATAGCAGGTCCCAGTTTGGAGAGGAGGGAAGTGAGCATCGTCTTTCAATTGGTAGGACTCTTCTTCAAGTCTGCAGAAATTCAAATTGCTTTTTATGCATATTCATTGAACGGTGATGTAAGACCATGGGCATCATGAACCACAATGTAATGAAGTACCTGCATAGAGCGGCTCTCGCACTTGCTTTAGGACTCTGTACTATGGAGGCAGGGGCTTCTATGGGCTTGCTTTGGGTCGCACTCACACCAGCTCTAGGGCTCTGCATTGTTGAATCTTTTACCTCAACATGACAACTTTTGGTTGTACTAGCTCCGGGCTTAGGGCTCTTCACTGCTAAAGCGGGGGCTACTTGTACCGGCTTCTTGGTACCAGCCAGAGGAGGGAAATCTTCCATGAACTTACTCGTGAGAAGATTCGCCGAGAAAGGCCCCATAGTTCCAAACTCTAGGGTCTCATGCTGCAATGTGATCAATTGACTATTAACCATTGTGACAGAAGGTGCAACTTGTGACAACAAGTGGAGAGGGTTGGCCTAGGTACCGGAAGATTTTCTTGTCCTCTGCCATCATCATGTGGGAGCAATATTCTTGGAGGAAGTAGTGGCGGTGTTCCCATCGATCCATTTGCATACCTGACAAGCACTTTGTTAGTATGAAAACTTTTGTTTCCAGTGTTTTCACGTTTTAGAGGCTGATTTTTTTCCTCCATTTCGAATTTGTTTTTTCATGTTTTGGACTTTCAGTAGTATTATATACCTCTGTAACATGTTCTCAGTCATAGTGGTTCGCGGTTCTCTTGTTGCACTTTCAATGACAGTCGATCCATTGCATGAGTTAACTCGGTCCGGCTTCTTTTCCACATAAACTTGATCTTGTTGCTTTTGTCTTTGCTTTTTATCAGACCACAACTTGTCATTGCAAATTTCATGCGCCTGCAAGAGCAAATTTAGAGTGAATAGCTAATTACAGAGATGCATGTTTAACATAGTTTATCATGCTTTCAAGTTTGCATCAATGGTTTTTACTACAAGTCTACAAGTCACATTATCAAGGTGCCTAGACATTTCATATGTGAGTTCCCATTGACACTAAAATTAGAGGAAAACGAAACATCTAGGTGGTGGACCACTTTCATAGGAGCAATAATTGAGTAAATTTAATGAAAAAAATTAAACCATGAAACATAAGCAAACAGAGCATGCCTCTAAGTTTTTCAGCATTCTGGGAATATATGTGCCAGTTCCACGTGTCTTATCCACTGGCATATAAAGCGAAGATAAATGATAATTCTCTTGATAGAATGGCAATCCGTTGGACAAAGTAGTATCTGTTATAGGGGGCAATGAAAAATTCTGCCAATAATAAATAAAGAAAGGCTGAGTCAGTTTATTAAAAACTAAACATAGAGCATAAACAAAAAGGATCATTGCCCAAAAGTTCTTACCATGTCGGGCGTGTGCATGCTAGCTCCATTAGTCTGAGGAACATCCTCTGTGTTTTGAAACCATGGATCATGATAGACCTCTGAATTAGCATCGGTAGATGTATAGAAAGACTCACTAGGCATTGTTTCAGGAAACAATTGATTAAGTTCATCAACTTGGACCTCACTGATTGATCGCTGAGGAACATCTCCCGTGCTTTGAGAATAGCTAGCTCCAGATAAATTTCTCCCATCTATATCAGTATCAGTGAAGCAGTCCTCATCTAACACACCAGCCAAAGATGTTTTTTCAAATGTCTCAAGGAACTTATCAAACAAGGTCTCAAGGTTGTACTGAACACACCGAAGGCATTCCAAGTACAATCCCAAATCTCCTGAGAGATCCAGTAGATTTGATGGTGAGAATGGAGGAAGATGCCACTTTTCTTGACGAACACCAGTCCTATTTGACTCGACAATAGGATAAGAACCAGAAACATCCAAAGAATTTGCCCGAGTCGAGGAAGTCAATATGTGACGAGACATGTATGTGTTGTTACCATTCTCGGAGGAAGATGACGAGTGGCTCCTGAGATTGGTTAAACCTACAACCACAAGGGATGAATTAATGACTCATACCATCTTAGAATAATCACTATAAAATACCAATTTTTTTCTCTCAAATAAGATATTAAGCAAGATGAAAAATACCCGAGCTGGAACTACCAGGACTTCTGTTTTCATCATCAACACAGGAATTTTCCAAGCTGGATACATGATCGCCATGTCCATTTCCATGTTTAACCAACGTGGTTGTAAAAAAAGAAAATAATTCGTCATCAATATGTTCAGAAGATAGATTGAGAATCTGTCCAAGCCTTAGCGCACCCCACTTAAAAGCATCCTGTATGCGTTGCGAGTTATCTGCATAAAAATTAACATATGTTCAGATCAATAATACTTATAAGAATCCAACCTCTCTAAAAAATATACCCTATATGTGGGTCGTTAGGAAAACATGAAGTTGCCCCGCATGTGCAACGGCGTAACTGTTATTATACTCCCTCCGTTCCTATATCCAAGGCGTATTGTTTTTTGGCAACGATTTCAAAATATATGGTCTATCGCTGTTTTTCCTGGCTCCCCGCATGCACAATAGATGGAAATCCCTGAAATGATGGAGATATATTGATCGTTAATACTACCTGAGCTAACCGCCTCGCAGATCTTTTTTTTCCTATAAAAACAAGCGATACTTCCATCCAGGCCAACAACCGCACTTACCGTGTCAAAAAAAAAACGACCGTGCATACTTTTTTTCTTATTTTGATCTGGCTAACCAACGGAGAAAATTGTGAGATTTGTTAATGCTAATCCCATCGGGAGAGAGGAGATATCTGATTCCCTATTTTCTCTCTTGTCCAACATATTCTCTAAGGGAAAGTCACGTTTTCTCTCCACCCACCCGTTGTGCTAATTTCTGTGCCAAAAAACTATATGTCTTACATACAGGAACAAAGTGAGTATGATATAAGAACATACACCCATGGTATGGTAACATATCACCTCAATGTATGATTAACAAAGAAAGAAATAAATGATCACTTGGTTATATTCTTACCTGCGCTGACGCTATTGCCGAGATTATTGCATTCCATCAGGGGGTCAATTATGTTCATATGCTTCCAAAAAAATTCTGATTTATCAGTCAGTGAAACAGGCTCAACTGCAAGTCACGAAAGATTAATAATTACAACCATGTGTATATTCAAGATGATTCAGTTTAACAAACAAAAATTGCTAGTATGACTCACCAGTGACCTTAGACCGAGATGGCTTGGGTATTGCTATTGGACCATTTAATGTAACGCAATACTTGTTCCAGTCAAACTTGCTATAGTACTCCAAAAACATGTACAAGGCCTGTTAAACAAAGAACACATACAATAGTTTTAGTTTGTGCATCTTGTAAAATTGATAGGATTGTGTTCCAAGGATGTACCTCCAAAGGGCCATGCAAGGACTTGTGGAATGTAATGAAAACATAAACGATTAGGATCTCCAATGCGTATGTCGACATGAGCCCCTGGCTAGATCCATGTATGTTACCCTCATGGTAACACCAAGCCTTGATCAAAATTATGCTCTTTTTAAACAAATGATCGTTTTTTATTTCATTGTCAACCTAAAGAATGAACATACATTATTCAAGGTATGGGTCTTACTTGTTTAATTTTATTCAAGTTGTTAGATTTGTATTTAAAACATGATAATATAGTTGCAACAGTACATACCAGCTCAATGAAACATAATTTGTTGATGCCACCAATCTGGTTGAACGATATGTCAACGACAATATTGTCTATGTAACATTTTATGAGCTTAACCTGAGTGCACAAAACAATGGATGAAACTTTGAGACTAGATTTGAATATCATATACGATTACATAAGTACATAGCAAGGCATCAATATGAGAAAAATAATAAACTAAATGACCATGCGCGATGGAAAGTGGGAAGTAAGGAAAAGGTCAAAACATTTTCGACAAAGAATATTAGACTCTGTGTACACTATTTTGGACAAGTAATGACGAAAAAATATGATGGAAGTATAACAAAGAAATTGCACCTTAGCATTGATGATTTTAATCCTCTCTATTGTAAACTGAGCATCCTCATTTTTCGCTTCGGAAGAAAGTAAACAGTATACTTCATCAATGAAACCACTGTCCACGGGTAAGTCCAAGGGTGCACTCGTCAGTATGGTTAGATCCACATCTCCATCGGGGAGATATGTTCTTAGTGGAACTGATCCAAATGCATACACCTGCATGATTAGAAACAAAAAGGAAATACATATAAGAAAATGTGTTGCACGCTAATAGCATATGTAGCCAACTGAAACATAAAAGCAATGAGCATCGTTCTTAATTTTAAGAAGCATACGTATACTGTAGTCAGCAACGAAATATTTAGAAGAAAATGAAAAAAAAGGTTTATGACACACTAAAAGATATGCTACTTATTTTCCAACCCAAATATTAAAAAACTCGAACCATTGTTGACAAGTGTAAAGAAGCAAGACATCATTATTTGGGTCTCCTATTATGTACATCATTGCAAGCATAGGCCTAAAACAATTTCCTACAAATATCTACTTCCAAATAATAAAGAGTGACAAGCAAAACAAAAACAGCAGTGAAGGACCGCATTTCCAGATTTATAGCAGCTGGTGGGTGTTGTGTGAGGAAGAAACTTCCACAAACACCGATAATGGTACTCCCCCAACCCGTTTTAAATAAGCAGACGGAAGTTAAATGCAGCACATTCGAATGTAAGAATTTGGAATCTTGTTCTTTAAATGGGAGTCTGAAGCACATGTTGAACGCAGTTTGTTCATGGAAGTTCATGGTGAGCCCCAGCCGTGCATGACCTATTTACAAGCATAAAAGGCCAACCCAGACATGAACCACTGCCCTATTTACAAGCATAGCCGTATCATGCACTTTGCCTTGAGGATCTAGCCTAGGGACTCGTGCAGCTATACAATGCGACGGCGACCACGTACGACAGCAGCAAAGCTTGTCAAGTGTTTCTAATAGCAACCAACGCCCTAGCTAGTTACTAGTACTAGCAATCAAAACGTTCTAATCACCCTGCTTAAAAAGGGGTAAAATTAACCTGTACTAACGCCGGTAAAAATGGGTCAAAACTGAAGCTCCGAACAGATCTGACTGCCCTTTGACTTAACTAGCAGGATGTCACTTTGCAGACCATTTGAGAGGCAGACTTAGAAAAATCCTTAATTAACTAGAACTGTGATTCAAAAATAGCAGGAGGAGTAAACAAAGACCAGGATAAAGCCTTAGTTAATCATCGACAGTGTGGTATCCTAACCCTGACGACACAAGCCGACTAGTCTAATCACAGAATTACCCGAGCAAAGTGGATGGTGGAGATGGATCCGGAGCGGAGAGCCATCGGAGGAAGCTAAAACCAGAGAAATTGGAGTACGTTATCTCTGAGACAGAAGCACACGCATGCAATGGCCAACCCAGACATGGACCGCTGCCTGAACATAGCTGCATCATGCACTTTGCCTCTAGGATATATAGTCTTCTACGTAGTACTAAAACAGGACTCGTGTGGATCATGCGACGCGACATCGACAACAGCAATGTAGAAAGAGACTTCCCACTTTTGAAGTACTACAAGTTTTATTGTTGCGGAAGGACTCCTAGTATAAATTAATCAACGTCCTAGCTAATGACCGTGCTTAAAAAAGAGATAAAAGGAAGCTATATATACTTAATCAGGTAAAAATAAAATGGGTCAAAACTGAAGCTCCGGCAGATCTGACTTTCTAAGCTTTGACTTTACTAGCATGCATGATGTCACTCTGCACAGCAATTGAGAAGTGACTTAGAAAAAGACTTGAACCAGCAATTGGACAGAACTACAGTAGGACTAATCACTGGGAATTGAAGTAAACAAAGACCAGGACAAACAACAGGATAAGCCTTAGTTAATCAGCGACAGAGTTGTGTTGTATCCTAACCCTGACGACACGACACAAGGCGCGCGACTAGTTCTAATCGAAGAATCCCTGATCGATCACCGTGGAAGATCGAGATGGATCCTGAAAGCGAAACTAATCCGAGGAACGAAACCCGAGACGCGGCACCACGAGGAGGAAACGGAAAGAAGAGACCTTTTCTGTTTGTTGTTTCTATTCTACAGCTACCGAGGAGGAAGGAACACGACGAGGAAGAAAGGAGCACGTGAGGACACAGAGCGGGACAAGCGCGCGAGGGTTTCGCGTGGGGAGGTGTACCTCGCAGCCGAAAGTGGAGCCGATGAGGCGCTTGACGTAGTCGATCACGTCGTACCGCCGCCGCTCCGCCGCCGCCGTGGGGCGCAGCCGCAGCACCACCTCGCGCGCGGCCGCCTCCGCCGCGCGCATCGCGTCCGGGAGGACCATGGCCGCGCGCGCCCGCACTTCGGGGAGGAACTCCTCGCCGGCCCGGCCCCAGACCTGGTACTGGTACTGGTACTGGTACTGGCCGAGGCTGCTCGTCGACGGCATCGCCGCCCACAGCGGCGGCGGGAGCACCGTGCCGTCTCCCACGCCGTAGCCGCCGCCACGGGCAGCGCCGCGGAACCTCCCGTGGTCGGCACGTCCGCCGGAAGGGCCGTAGCCGCCGTTCCTGTACCCGCCTGCGTACGCGCCGTTGCCGTACTGCCCGCCGCCGTACCCTCCATTGCCGCGGTAGCCGTTCGGGCCGTAGTACGCCCTGGACCTCGCTCGATACTGGTCCATGGCACAGCGGAGAGAGAGAGGCCGGCGGGCGCAGAGAGGAGAGCTACGACCGCGGCGGTGGCCGCGGCGGGGGATTCCGCTGCAGAGAAAGAAGAGAAAGCGCCCGGGATCGTAGGGGTTAGCATGGCAAAATTTTATACCCAATTCGATTTCAGTTCGTTTCCCATATCTTATTCTTACCTCGAAGGAAAAAAAAATGTCCCCTTTCCTTCTGGGTGATGTTGCACTTACACTCTGACTTCTGGGGTTCAGATGCTGTGTCGCTTACAGGTGGGGTCTGTTCTCTACTGGGCCATTGCTCTGTATGGTGCGTCCTAGGAATCTACGACGGATGGATCTGCAGGAGAAGATGGGATGGTGTGGGAGTGTCCTAGGAATCTACCACGACTGAGCGATGGATGGCAGGAGAAGTACACACAAGCGACTGATGCTCTGGGTCTGGGTCCCTATGCCCTCCCATGGGCATCCTTATATAGGGGAGGAGCCCCACCGTGCAGCCCCTTATCTCCTGACTCCCATTTATTCCAGAGGTTTATATCACATTAATGGCTTCCAAGATATGGGGTGCCAAAACAAGGGGGCCTGCTGAGCATATCTTTGAAATGGATTCCAACTTTGGAGAGAGAGAAGGGGTGTTTAATGCAGGGGTGTACATTGCGGTCATTGGAGAGTAGTGTATTATTGATATCCAAGATATATTGCGGCCATAATAATTGTTAATGCTAGGCACTAACACCATTTTGTCATCATACTCTAAACATGATATTCTTTCAAATCTAACTAGTATGGGTGAATATATTATGTAGATGGTTGGTGGAGAATTGTTCCACTGTTTTTTTTATATGAGAATTGTTCCACTGTTTTTTTTTTGTATGAGAATTGTTCCACTGTTGGTTCTTGGCTAAAGGCTTCGATATTGGTGATTTCCAGGGGCTAATCATACATTTTTACCCGCAAAAATAAAATTAAAGGCTTTGATATTGGTGATTTCCAGAGGCTAATTAATCGACTAACCGTGCGTGCGGCGAAAGGAGGCGGGAACGGATATTCGTTAAGCGTGACGTTACGAAAGAAGCCAGTAGATTGTGTTTGTCGTTACTCGGGCGGCTGCGGTAGTAGATTGGGCGACAAAAGACATCTAGAAAGTGTAATTACGAAGTGTGACGTTACGGAGAAATCCAGCAGATCGACCGTATTGTCGTCACTAGGTTGCACGAGTACATTGGCTGACAAAAGGCGGCGAAAAGGTACAATTATTCGGGGTGGCGTTACAGAAAGGTCTGCCGGATTCGATGGCGTCAGTGGCGAGGAAGTAGATTGGACATCCGCTACAAGTATCGGAAGCTCGTTAATTGGATAGTTGTCGCGGCTCTCTCGGTAACGGACAAACTACGTTGTTTTGTCGGATATCAGCGGTTTCTATATGGAAATTATGGATAAGTCGTAATACCCTAAGGATATCTAGAGACTTGTTTCATGAGGACTAAATGTCATTCCATGGTATGCGTAACTCCGTTAATTTTGTCAGATTAAGTTGTGTTATAATCCAACTACTTGTTTCTGTTAATATATGACGTATTGTTTTAGCACAGTCCTTAGATTATGTTTGGGTACAAGAGAAAGGTAGAACATCCAAAAGGTACTAGATAAAATTGACTGCACATCAACAAAATTTAAAATAGGCCCCTCAAATAGCTCTAAAAGCATGCATATTGCATATTGCAAATGATGATGAACACCGACACGTCGCATACCTGACGTAACGGAAAAATCCAGCATATCGTGTTATCATTACTAGGTTGCACGAGTACATTGGCCGACGAAAGGCGACAAAAAGGCAATAATGATTAGAGGTGGCGTTACGGAAAGGCTAGTCAGATATGATGGCGGAAGAGGTGCTATAGTAGATTGCACGACCACTACAAGTACATGAAGCTGGTTAAGAGTTGTCGCGAGTCTTTCGGTAATGATGAGTTACGTTGTTTTTGTCGGTTATCGGCGGTTTGGATATGGGAATTCTGGATAACTTGTAATACGTTACAAATAATTAGAGGCTAGTTTCATAAGGACTACTAAATATCATTTCATACTAGGCATAACTCCGGTTAATTTTGTAATATTAAGCTATGATATTGTCCAACAAATTGTTTTTGTTAATATCTAATATGTTATTTTAGCATAGTGCTTAGATTAGTTTTTGATATTATTCGATGTCCAATGATCTTTTTTAAATATAATAGATAAATGTAGAGCATCCAAGAGGTCCTGGATAAAATGACTGCACACGAACACAGTTCTAAAATAGGCCCATCAAAGAGCTTTAAAAGCATGCATGTTGCATATTGCTAATGATGATGAGCACCCACATGTCACCTACATGATTTCTGACTGCTATGTATTCTTTATATGTGCACCAGAATGAAAGGATGACAACCTTTCTACAAGTCATCTGGAATATAGCATCCGTTCTTTAGGCAAGGGATGAGTTGGAGACCGAATAAGATGAGATCTACCGAAGCTGAACATGAAAAATTAGAGAAGGCCCTCATATTGGCGATGATCCACAATCATTTGTTGCTTTGGTAAATTGGAAACCATTGATTTATAAGTGGGTAATGGTAAAAACTAATTCTGCTAAAAAGAAGATGGCACGCACGTATCTTCTCTATCTAAATAGGAGCACCCCACTACTTTATTTCTCTCAACATGCAAGCATGCCACATCATCAAGTCTCTAATTGGTCCACTCATTAAGTCATTCACACTTACCTTTAGCCTATGAGTTAATCTTTGAACAAAGAAATGGAACAACTCAATTCATATTTCGAACAATAGAAAGTTTTCGAGCATATATCACTATGAAATTCCGCAGCAACGCGCGGGGTGTTATCTAGTAATAGTAACTCCCAACACCACAGAGCAACTAGTCTTATTATATCTAATAGGGTTGTACGAGTGAACTGAGTGGTAAAATGAAAATGTATAATTATCAAGCTTTGATTATACAAACTAGTTTGTTGGATTGTATAGTGTCAATTTGAGTTGAGGAAATGTTTTGGTATTCTGAACAAGTGTTGGAAGCTGGTATAGGTAAGTGAACATGATATTCATTGAAGCTAACTAGTATAGGTAAATATTATGTAGATGGTTGGTGGGGAATTGTTCCACTGTTAGTTGTTGGCTAAAATTATTAGATGTCGGTGATTTCCCGGGGCTAAGCGACTAACCGACTAACAATACATGTAGTGAAAGGAGGTGGGAACGGAAATTGTTAAGCGTGATGTTAGGAAAAAGTCGGTGTATTGTACTTGTCATTACTAGGGTTACGGTAGTAGTTTAAGTGTCAAAACTACGGTCGTTACTAGGTTTTACGAGTACATTGGCTGACAAAAGGCGACAAAAAAGGTATATTAATGAGGGATGGCGTTCCAGAAAGGTTGTCGGATTTGATGGCGTCAATGGCGCGGAAGTAGATTGGACGACTGCTACAAGTACTGGAAGCCGGTGAATTGGAAGAGCTGTTGCGACTCCCCGGTAACGGACGAATGTTTTGTCGGTGCTTTGGATATGGAAATTATGGATATGTCGTAAATAGTTTTGCATATCTAGAGGCTTGTTTCATGAGGGCTGAATACCATTTCATAGTAGGCGTTACTCCGTTAGTTTTGTCATATTAATTTGTGTTCTGACCCAACCACTTGTTCGTTTTTTTTGAATTTTCCACATATATTAAACCAACAAAAAGTACACGACTACATTGATTATAAAAACAAAGCTAAAATAGACTAGCCAATCTATGAGATCTTCAAGCCCTTTCTTTATCCATGACACAATCTTGTACTTTTCTGAAGGCAGCCGTAGAATAACGCCAAAACCACGAAACCACACACCTATGAATACCCATGAAGGTTCTCCCTTTTTAATTTTGAGCCGCAATGCCAAGGCTTTGTGCACGCACGCAGCCATTAAATTAATCAAGCAACATCGGCAAGAGCACCACCACTGATATTACAGGGACAAAAAAGCGAGCCACTTTGTCGATGACGCTGGGAGCCGAGAGAACGAATCACCATTGCCGAAGACGTAGTAGCCGGGATAGATAACGCGAGGACAAACCTCCTCGCGACAACCACGAGAAACAATCCAAGATTGATCTGGCGAAGCAAGATCTGAAGAACCATACCTAGATAAATTTAATCTTCCAAAGCCACCATTGACGTCGAGAAGGAGATCTCGCCGACGACCGAAGCGCGGAAGATCACTTATTGCAAACGATGTCATCTCCATTGACAAAGAAGACAACAACCAAAACCAAGCTCTAACATTAAGGACACTTGTATAGCGCCCTGCGCAGGTCCGAGGTCCCCACCCCTTCTAGTGCCAGAGCTGCACCTAAAGGAGGTGAGGACCCGTCAATTTTTAGACGAAGGCGACGATGAAGTTGCAGATGATGCCGGCGGCGACGACTAGGGTTGAAACCCTAGCCGCCGCCTTTCTTTTCCGTGAAAGACCCGTCAATAGAGAGAGCGTACTGGTGTTGATTTCGTCCCAACCACTTGTTCTTGTTAATGTCTAACGTATTGTTACTTGGATATTATTAGCAAGTGCAGTGATCTTTTGGAAAATATACTAGATATTAGAACATCCAAAAGGTGGTAGATACAAATGGACTGCACAAGATCATAATTCTAAAATAGGCCCCTCAAAGAGCTCTAAAAGACTGAATGAATGTTGCATATTGCTAATGTGATGAACACCTGATGCTTGCAAGTGCACAAGCTGTTTTAGCTAGTTTTGAAATAAGAGTTATCGAACCACAGGGAGCCGAAGGAAATGGTCTCTGGTTTCTCCTTTGGTTATCCAAAGATAGTACCTACAAGTTAGCCTGATCCAAAGCAACAAGAAAACGTGTTGTTTATATTGTTGTTGTTTATCAGAATGTGTGAAACAATGTGAACTGTGACAAAGAAAGCAAACAGTAATAGTTATGAGAACTGCTATAAGGTTAAAGGAGTGATAGTTATGAGAACTGCTATAAGGTTAAAGAAAGCAAACACTGATAGATATCATTCAATATCAAATTGTTCATGTAGGGGAGGAGTCTCATAGTAGATACACGCCCCGCATAACCACTGCTAGCCCCAGTAACAACCCAGATTAATGGCCTGAGCCTCAAGTAATTAAGGGACATAACTCGTGGACTTAGGGAGAAGTTTATGTGGCTCTCTGTTATTCCCATGATAGCCCAAAAGCAGATGGCACCCCACCGTAGGAAGTATCTCAACCCTTCCTCCGGCTTTGTGTGGGGGCACGATGACCACCCAATCCTTGAACTGAAACGAACAACCTACTTCTCATCTGAAGGCCGATATACTGTAGTCAAAGTTCGCACGATATATAAAAGTAGACGGTTACTACATGGCAACCGGTACTAAAGGGTATGTCTTCTATATCATCTCATAATAATTATACTAGGGTTTCCCCATCTTCACAAGAACTATTGAAACTACCCACACATGAAAGCACAAGACATCATCATATTAATGGTATGAAGGTACTATGAACAATGGTACGCTTACAAGTGCAAAGGCACAACAACAGATTTTGGAATTACAACGAGACGGAGGAGGGATTCGTAGGTGGTCACGAAGGAGATGGTGATGATGATGATGATGATGATGATGATGATAATGGAGGCGGATACATTGGCCTTCCGGGTCGCAGCAGTGAAGATGGTGGCAGCCCCCTGTCCCGCCCCATCCCTTCTAGAGGCTAGGTTTCCTGACCTGTTTTCGTGGTGACCGTTATTGTGCTCGTTTGATTGGAAATGCGAGGCCACGGTGTTAAAGTACTGGATGAGGCGGTTCAGATGGAGGTGGTACGGTCACACGGTCCGGTCGGGAATGACCGCACCGCGACTTGTTATATCCTATGTCTCTTCTGCTTCGTTCGTCTCTCCTTCTTATTTATTTCCTGCGAATTGCTTCCCACCTGGAAGGCTTTAAATACTCCGATTCAGCATATTTCATCCCATACATGGTAAAAATAGCATATTTGAAATTACTCTTCAGTATTTTTATTTCATGCATACATAGACATACAAGTGGGTGTTCCCTACCTCTACGTAGTAATAAAGTAAATAAATTACTATATGTAATGGACGCATCAACACCGACAAGTCACCTACGTGATATCTCACTACTATGTACTTTTTATATATGATCTAGAGTAGAAGGATGACAACCTTTCTACAATCCATCTGGAATATGGCATATGTTCTCCCTCCAAGCAATGTATGAGTTGGAGACTCGATAAGATGATATGTACCAAATTTGATTACCGTGAAAGGGCGTACTTTAAGCGATGAAGTAGTTGAAATGAAAAACTAGAGGAAGGTCCTCATAATGGTGATGATCCACAATCATTGGTTGCACTGGTAAATTGGTAAACAATGATTATTTGGTGGGTAGAGGTCCAATTCTTTTCTCCAAACACATTTTGATGACTTTGTGGTAAAAACTAATAATGCTACAAAAAGTGTGGCTCTACGGAGCAATCCAATAGTCTTATTGTATTTGCTAGGGTTGTACGATTGAATTGAGTGGTAAAAAGGAAACTGTGTAATTGTCAAGTGTGACGTTACGAACTAGTTTTTTGTAATTGTATGGTGTCAGTTTGAGTCGACGCAACGTTTTGGTATTCTGATCAAGTGTTGAAAGCTGACATGTTTGAGATCCGGCGTGCCTCTCTGGAAGGGGAAGAATGTGTTGAGTGAGATACAGTTATCCATATATGTATATTGTGTGTGAGAATGAATAACATATAAATATGTAAAGTCTTGTTTCATGAGGAATATAGTCCATTTTGTATAAGTGAAGTTGTTGCATAGTAATGGTAGTTATGTTTCTGCTAGTATATATGGATTTAGATAAACTACCAAACCGGCCAATTTGGCACATTTCCTTTTTTATTGGAATCTTGGAATTAGTAAAATGGACTACTAAATCCCTCCGAGAGAAATCTATGGAAAATTGCTAATGATGATGAACACTGACACGCCGTCCCCTCATTACTACATATAGTATATGTAACATAGGAGAATGATGACCGCGCCTACTAGTCATGAGGATTAAGACATCAGTTCTCCAAGGATGGTATGAGTTGGAGATTAAGTTGAGATTTGAATTGTAAGAAAATAATGATACAACAAAAAAGTGAAAAATGATAACAAAGAGATTCTTTTTGAAATGCAATCTATTACCAGGTCACTCTCTTCATAACATATCATGTTCTCCTCACTTTGATTTAGGATTCACCGGTTGATTTAAGACGACTTTCTAGCCCATACTGAAAAAAGTTCGATTCCCCTATCTCTTTTGGAGGAATCATATAGAAATGCTCATTCGTGAATAGCATTTCATGTACAAGATTTGGAAAATAGGGCTAAGACACGGCCGCAAAAAAAATTCTTGTTCTCAGTCAATGAAATTCCTGAATTCAAGTACCTCGACTTTCCAATATTGATAGTTCGTGAAAGAACTAAGATCTTCAAGGCTATACCAAATGAGCTATCCTGGCCATTTATGGAATCTGGATTCCTCGGTTTTCTTCCTGGCTCGGACTCATTGTCTGGGGCATGGTGATATGGAGCAATGTAGTTGTCTTGTTATCACTACATGGGTTGCACAAGTGGCTTGAGTGATGAAAGGCTGAGAAAAAAAATAGCTTGACTTTACAAACTACTCCCTCCGTTCCGAATTAATTGACTCAGATTTAATACAAGTTGTACTAAATCTGATTCAATTAAATGAGAACGGAGGGAGTAGTTTGCCAGGTTAGATCACGCCAGTTTTAATCAGTCTTGGCATTGTGAAAATCGTTATAAGCTGGCAGGTTCGAGATATGGCGTGTTTCTTGAAGAAGCTTAATATGTGTTGAGTGAGATATTATTTATTCATATACGGATAATGTAGATATGAATGAATAACATAGGAATATCCAAAGTCTTGTTTGACGAGTGCTGGGCATATACTAAATCAGTTTGTATATGTGAAATTGTTGCATAGTATTGTAATTTGTTTTTATTTCTTATGCATTAATATAAACTATTTGACCATTTGAAGTTGGTCACATTTCCTTTTTGATTGGAAGCTAGAAGGGAGCCCGGCAACGAATCTTATGTGATAGTTAGCAATTTATGAACATGAGTACATGGGATTTTTATCAAGCCTATTTCAAACCATAAAATATTTAGTCAATTCGATATGCAAGAAGGGCCTCTTAAGACAACAAGAGATATGGCATTTTCCAATAAATATTAGTCCCAACCAAAAAAAAGGCGAGACTTACACTCACGGCTCAGTCAATGTGAGTGCACTGCAATTAAGCCCGATCTTGAAGCAACTTTTCAAGGAGGGAAATCTAGCGAACTTATTCAAAATATGTTTCCATTTTTTTGCTTCCCGGTGAAAAATAACGTGATAATGAAGATTCAAGAAGAAGGGATCACAAAGATGACTTAATGGAGGCTGCTTGAATGCTACTTATATATACAAAATGGGTCCAACGAGCAAAGTTGAAGAGGTATGAGAATAAGAGACGATGAGGTTTTTTTACAAGATAGTCATTACAAAGAATATAGTTCTAACTATTGATGTCCATGCAGTTCGTCTTATGATCGGGACTTGGTGTTAGGCGATCTTGAAGGAATAATTAGGGGAGTGGATCTTGAATTTCGATGGTTTGCATATTTAAATCCATTTCATAGTGCGTAGTTTTATCTCTAAAACCCATTTGTAGTAAAATTCATGTTGAAGGTACTGAAACCCCAAATATAGGACCATGAATAATTGGAGCTTTGGTCGGTGTGAAATAGGAGGAGGAATACATATATCTCATAGCCCGTCTAAAGCTACCTAGAATGTGGAAGGTTGAAAGAGATCCTTAATTAAATTTAACAATGTTGATCCATAATTGTACTCCTCATGTTTTGCGGAAATATATGAAATTTGGAAAATAGGGATGAAGAGCTTAGCCAGCCTAGTGGTCGCTTCGACAATTCGAAATTAGCACATGAAACCTAAGAAGAAGATATGTTTTTAACTTAAATTCAAGCAATGGACATCGCTTAACTCGAATGAATAATAAGGAGATCTTTACCAGATGATCTATATCATTCAAACTAGATACATAAAGAAAAGAATTTACCAACGCCATTTGCCACACACTTAAGCTATTTGACTTTGACTCTATCCATTTTCTATGGGATAGATAACCTTGTTTTATCCGATCATGTTTTACAACACATCTCTTTTTTTACTGTACAATATTCCAGAAATGTTTTACAAAAGAAATTTGCTGACTAACACAATTTCCTACAAAATGTCAGCACACTTTTGCGCGGATTGATTTCCTAAGCAAAAATGTGTTCAATAAGATAGCGCTAGTAAAAACAAGTGTATTAGAGTCGGTCAGAAACTCCAACACAACATCATTTCACTTATAACTACGTACATTTTTTGCAGCTATCATAGTATCACTCATTTTTTTTATCGATCTCACTTGATAATGATGTTGTATATTATCTTGATTTTACCATAATAAGAAGACAAATTTTGAGCATATAAGCAGGCTTCTTGATAGGTGACCCTTACTTTCATCTACATAAATATAATAATTTGGCAAGTAAAATGACACATGATATGCTTGTGTTATTGTCATATATATACGCTTTAGATCATTCCAAATTTCACTCACGGCAAGGAAAAACAACAAAACAAGTTTTATATCAAATTGACGTACTGCTTAGATTATCCGGTTAATTAGTTCCCAGTAGCAAAAGATGGCACGTATGATACAATAATTTTATTATACTTGAAGATATGCCTATTTTGGCTCAGTGCCACAAATATGCGGATATGATCGTAATTTTGTGATTTGTATGTTGGTCACCATATTATCATAATTATCCGGTTAATTTGTAATTTTGTGCTCTTATTAACATGTGGGTTAAAAACCCTAGAGGGACGAAATCCGAAGCCAGATGTGGTTTATTAACGAAATCCGAAGCCAAACCTAGAGGGATCAAATCAATCCGAAGCCAGGTTTATAAAGAAAAGCACTTGTGGGTTAAATTGACCCACAAGAGCAAAAGCCGAAGCCAAATCTAGAGGGTCCAGATTTTTCTCATAAGTTTTGGACGAAATCCAAAGGTTCTAGGCTAATGAGAGTCAGTTCTTGAAACCGAATTCAACGTCGCTAGAGTCAGCACCGCGGAATCCAGAGAACGCAGCAAAATTCTTATTGCCCGGTTTTGCAAAGTCAGTTTTTAATCATCTGAATCTGCTATTTTTTTAGATAAAGGGCTTTTATTACTTAAAAGGATTAAGCATTACACCCGGCCTCTGCATAGCTAAGATGCACACAGCCACCAGTTCACCAACACGCAAGTCTGTAAGCAAAAGATAAAAGGCGAATTACATATCAAAATGAGAAATTGTAGATCCGCCTAAGAAGCTGGTAGGTCTATCCGGAGTCTATGTTGCCACCCATGCAGGGAAAATAACTCCCTGGCCGCAACCTCCAGTCTGGACGTCACCTCCAAAAATAAGTCTCGGTGCTCCACACGCTACAGGGATGACCATGCTCGTAGCGTCGCTGTGCACCGGTAAATAACCTGCATAAGAGAAGCATTTTTATCATTAAAAACCTTGTCATTTCTATATAGCCATAGCGACCAAATAATAGCAATCGCTCCCACCCTACTGAATAGTTTGAACCTAGGATCCACTCCATTTAACCAGTTGCCAAAAATGTTAGCAACGGAACTAGGGGGATGTAAGGTAGAACCTATCTGGATGGCTGACCATATAGACCTAGCGAACTCCCACTGGAAAAATAAGTGTGTAATAGTCTCGTCGTGTTGACAGAAGACACACTTTTTACTTCCGTGCCAATTGCGTTTGGCAAGGTTATCTTTGGTGAGAATTACTCCTCGACGTAAATACCACGCAGACACTTTAGTTTTTAGTGGTATCTTCATCTTCCAAAGTTTGTTATTATTAGAACTATCGACTGGAATTTCGGGTAGAATGAGCGCTCTGTACATAGAATCAACCGAGAATTTGCCGTTCTTCGTGAGATTCCAGTGAAACTTATCTGGACCTTCCGACAAATGGATTGAATCCAATCGGATGAGCAAAGCATTCCAAGATTCTTGTCGTGTTCCAAGTAAACTTCTTCTGAACGAAACATTTGGTGGGGAAGACTCCAACACCTTCGCGATCGTATCATTTTTGTTTCGAACAATAGAATATAGAGCCGGGTATTGTTCTTTGAGGGTACATTGGCCAAGCCAAATATCCTCCCAGAATCGAATTTCCGATCCATCCCTAATTGAAAAAGATCCATGTGGGAAAAAGAACTTCTTTGTAGCCATGAGGCCCGCCCAGAAGTGTGAATCACCCGGTTTCCAAAGAACCTGGGAAACAGCTTGCTCTCCAACATATTTTCTTCTAAGTATGGTTTGCCAAACTCCATCTTCAGAAAGAAGTTTAAATAGCCATTTACCTAGCAGCGCTCTGTTCTTGACCTCAAGGTCATGAACTCCGAGCCCTCCTTGGTCTTTAGGGCAGCAAACCACACTCCATTTAGTCGGTCGATATTTTTTCTTCTCACAATCCCCATGCCAAAAGAATCTAGATCGGAAATAATCCAATCGTTTTAAGACCCCTTTTGGCTGTTGGAAGAATGAAATCATATACAGTACCATGTTTGTCAGTACAGAGTTTATGAGAACCAATCTTCCACCCAGAGATAGGAGTTTGCCTTTCCAGCTATTTAAACGTAATTGAAGCCTTTCCTCCACCATTTTCCATTCAGCATTTGAAAGTCTCCGATAATGGATCGGAATACCCAAATAGTTGATAGGAAATTGTCCTTGCTCACAGCCAAAGAGCTCGGCATACAAGGAGGCGTTCTCTTGGGCCTCGCCAAAGCAAAACAATTCGCTTTTATGGAAATTTATCTTAAGGCCCGAAAGTTGGTCGAAAGCTGACAAAATCAACTTAAGGTTACGGGCTTTTTCGATATCGTGTTCCATAAAAAGGATTGTATCGTCGGCATATTGAAGAATCGATAATCCACCATCGACAAGATGTGGAATCACTCCTTCAATTTGACCCTCGGTTTTGGCGCGTTCGATCAGGATTGCCAGCATGTCCGCCACTATATTAAATAGTATTGGCGATAGCGGGTCACCCTGTCTGAGACCTTTTTTCGTTTGGAAGTATCTGCCAGTATCATCATTGACCTTAATGGCTACACTTCCTCCGGAAACAAAGCTATTAATTAACGATCGCCACTCAGAGGAAAAGCCTTTCATCCTAAGAGTTTGCTGGATGAAAGACCACTTCACTTTATCATAGGCTTTCTCGAAATCAATTTTCAGGATTACCCCGTTCAACTTTAAAAACCGACGTGCCCTATAGATAAATCCAGATGATTTGGTTTTATGGGAGTCGGTTTTGTCTAGAATATGAACCGTTGGTTAAATAGTACAACCAACTACAAAACCAATATTATTGGACCTAGTCTTATATAAGTTAGAACATGACATAGGTTTTAAAACCAACTCTAAAATTTCAGATTAATATCAACTATGATTTAGAGATGGGAAAATGTTCATCGGTTTAATCAGTTGATTTTTCTGTGTCGTTTTGTTTACTATGCGCCGATGTACAATCTTTCGATCATTTACATCATTTTCTAAGATCGAAGCGCACCTGCAGGGTGATATTACTCTGTATTTCATATCAGCCCCACCTAATTGCAAACTATTGATTAGATTGCATCTGGAAAAAAATATTTGAAGGTGAAATTACATTTGACCATACTAAGAACGCAGAGAGCCTGCTCGATCTTTCTTGAAACAAAGGAGGGTTTGCAAAACAACAAAAAATATAACGCATGTACAACCAAATGTCGACGCCACACTGTCTTTTTTTGTTTCAAGAGAAACAATACGCATGTAGAACCAAAAGTCGGTGCAGTCCGTCCAAATAAACATTATTTAATACCCATGTATAGTTTATTCACTAATAAAAATTGCGTGTACAACCAAATGTGCACGCCTGGCAAAAATATATATTGTATGCAACGCAACAACAAAAAGAAGATATAATAATTTGGATCTGTCTCCATGGTCCATGCTAGCTAGGTACCAATATTTTCTTGGAGATGTCTATGAGGGCATGCGGCGTCTAATGGATATAGAGAGTGAGTTTCTTCTGATTTTCTCTGTCCTACTCTCAGGGTCAGCGGGTCAGGGCCATTGCCAAAAGGTCTTAAGAGAGGCAGTACAACTTAATAAAGTTCAATTGTACAGACGGTCAGAACATAGAAACCCTTGAATACATAGTTCTGAGTTCGTCCAAATTGTTCCAGTGACAGACTCTTAGAGAAGCATCATTCTCAATCTTTTCAGGTTGGGAGGATCTGCATTTTCAGTCAGCAAACTAGTGGGTTATTAACATTACGCACCGATGGTTCCACGTGAATTTTTATCAGAGTATTGTAGGAATCAGTCCAAGTAAATGTAAAATTGAAATATTTAACAGGGAGACAAAAAAGCTTGCGTTCGAAATGTGTCTCTGAAACTCTGAACAATACTCAGGTAATGCATACAGTCCCATATGCATGCGTACATGCAACAACGTCAGATGTATTGTGGACATTGCACAGGATGGATGTATCACACCGAACCGCGCTGTCAAGAACTCATATAGTCATACGTCCTCGAAATAAGAGAAGGAAACTGAACTCTTAAACCACAAACGGACACTAGCTGGAGTGACATCATATGTTTTCCACTGGCATCATTCATATATTGCCAATGCTTGTTCAGCAATGAGTCTCTCCTCGGATCAACTGTTCCGGCTTTTCGGAGTTCACTGCCCGCCGGTAACCCGGGGCAACGTACGCCGGGACACACGTCAGAATGCAGTTTCCTGCATAATTTTCACTGCCGCCGGTAAGCTGGAAACTGCCACCGTCCAGCCGCGGTCGTCGTTTGTTTGTTTGTTACTTCTGACCTTTTCCCCCTGAAACGATGAGTCGTTACCACTTTACCGGAGCTCCGCTGTAACCCGACGCTTTCGACCGGCCGGAAGAAGCATGGCACAACACATGTCACTGTCGATGCGATCACTGGACTGTGTGTGATGACTGAATTCACGCTCCGGGAAATGCTCTGAAACTGTTCACCGGGAGGAAGGGGGAGAGGAGATGAAACTGACTTCACGATGTTGATAAAGTTTTCATGTTGTTCAGAAATGTTCAATATTTTGTTTTGAAACAAGGAAACTGTTCCACACCACATTTACATACATGTAGACAATTCACTGTCCATAAGCTTTGACGTGGCCGGCCTGGTCAGTTTTTCCTGATACGTTGTACCTACCTGTCTCCATGGTCCATGTTACGTACACATAATATTTGGAGATGTCTCTTTATTGTGTCATAGGAGATATCTCTGTGGTCATTGCAAATTTGGCTGAACAATCTTCAGGTAATGCAGATGTAATCGAGTATGCAAACGTCATACTTATTTATGTGTTTATTATATATCCACCCTACATCGAAAAAACAAAAATTAAACCACAAAGGGACGCTCGGTGCAGCCCAGGGCCAACCCACTCTGGCTACTGCATGACATCAGAGTTTATTTTGCCAATGCTGAAGTCTTAATTCAGATCAACAGTAGGAGTCTGTCTTGCACTGGGTGTATTACTACTGTTTACTACCGGTACCCGGGGGCAAAGTACACATGTTAGATATCATCTCTTTGTCGTAAAGATGGAAATTCTATATATTATTTTGATGTGATCCAAATTCATATAAGGATAAAAGTAAGTTGGGACGAAGCGAAGCGAAGCATGTCATCGGAGGCCGAACTTAGGTCATCATGCTTGTCTCCGCACAGACGAGTTGTTACTGGTTTGGATTAGAATTTCACCGTTACATATACCTCTTGTAAGCTATCGGTTGGTATAAGTTGAAAGTTGTAAATTCATGGCGTCTATGACACGATCATGGTGAAAATTTGCTGGTTTTTTATCTTTTCCATATTGAAATGGTTTTCCATGTTAAATCACATGTCACTGTGATATTGAATTTTCTTTTGTTTATCATTTTATTGTATATCGCTTATAACACGATCTGTTGGAAATGTAAAATGTAAAACATATTTTGTGCAGAGAAGATTGAATGAATGTATTAGAGCATTCCACCGGAGACCCGTTATGTCCGACATGTCTGAAAAATGTCCGCTTTCAGCGTGTCCGGCCACTGTGTCGAACTATTTGACGGCTCCCCATCGCAGCCTCCCAAACAAACCATACAAGTGCCATTTGGTCATTTTTTCTATATGGACTCCATTGGGCCGTTTGAGAGAGCTTTCGGGTATGTCGGCCCATCCTACATATGTTTTTCGTTTTCACCCCTAATTTAAATTTAGTTTGTCTTCATTTCACTTTGTAATTCAGGTTTGATATTGTAAAGGCTCTATGAAGAATCTAAAATTGTTAAATGGTAAAGTGGAGGACGATGGAGATACAACTGGTTTCACAACTCACAATATTGCTGGATCGAAAAATGTTTTGTTTTGGAACTGCTCCATGCCTACATTCGTTGATTCGTGTAGCTAAAGAAGACACCGTTTCACTTTGTAGGTATAGTTACACACACTGACTTAACCCGTTTTTCATTAGAAGTTTAAGGATGGAAAGACTTTGCCTTTTTTCCATTGAATTGTGCCTATCAATGTTTGTCCTAATGTAAATACAAAATGATTTTTTTTAAGAAAGTGCAATTAATATGGTGTCAAAGGGCACCATTAATTAAACAATTCCCAATATGGCATCATTACAATTTTCACCAAAAATTGACCATATTGGATGACCAACTCCCAAATAGTTTCGAATTTTCTAACTTTCTATCTACTTTCACGAATTTAAATGAATTTGGTTGATGTCCCATCAAATTTTGAATTTTAAGTGTATGATAGTTTAGTGTTAAAATGTTGCGGGCATTTTCTCTGTCAGGACCCCATTGGCCGTTCGGGGACACTGGTGGCCTTCGTGACTTAGTACATGCATGCTTGATGATGATGATAAGGTGATGTATATTTTGGGTAGATAGGACAACAAAACTTCTTATGACATGTATATTTTGAGTACTTGAGGTGGTACATGTGCTAACCCCTCACACGGTGAATTTTTTGTGGTAGTATTACACGTTCTTTTGATGTGATGCTAGGTTGACACCATACTAGCTAGGCAGCTAACACTTCTACTGCTTGTAGACCAATGCATGCTTTGCTTACACGTTGCATTTCCACTTTGTGATCTTGTGTTGCAAGTTTATGCTACTTATCTTGATATGTTGTGTTGTAGTGGTATGTAGTGCTCAGAGGAAGGGTTTCTGAAATCTACAGCTTCAGGAGCGCTTGCACGGCTCAGCTGCACAAATTCCCCAACCAATGCTACAAAAGGTTCAAGACTCTACAAGAGGCACAAGAAGCTTACTCTATGTCCTTGGAAGAAGAGATCTTCCTCCCGCGAGAGAGCACCAAAGTTCGAGCAAGCAAGGCTGAAGTCAAAATGCATGTTGCGGCATCAAAGACTTCATAATCGTTGTGCTCATCGTCGTCAGTGTCTATTTGTCTTTGTCGTATATCTATATGATCCTTAAACCCTAAATCTCAGTGAACTCATCAGTGGTGTGGAGTCTTGGACGTGCAAGGTAAGTGGAACAATCATAAACTGGGCAACCAAACACAGTGGTTTATGTTGTAAACACCAATCTGGGCATCCAAACACAAGCATGCTGCATTTCTGTTCCCAACCAAACAGGCCAAGTTAGAAAATTGTGGGCAACCAAACGGGCTGCACAATATGACTCAACCCACGTTTTTTCAGGGCCAAACTAGGCTGGGTCTCGTATACGGAAGGGAAAATTTTGATGTGGCTAATCAAACACGCCCTTAGAGCATCTCCACCGGGGCCTCTAAATCTGTGTCCGGCACCCCCCAATTGGACCTCCTTTGGGGGGTGCCGGACATGTGTCCGGTCAACATTTAGAGACCGCCCACAGCGGCACTCCCCAAAGGCCCACCCCCCAAACGGCGCCAAATTGCCGAACACCTAGCGGGTGCCGCCGTTCGAATTCCCCACCAGCCCGTCAGCCGGAGTAAATGGCCTCGGGAACCGCCGGCGGTGTGTCTCCCCGGGCTATATCAGCCGCGTCTCCGTCTCCCTCCCACCGACACCCCCTCTTCCTCTCCCTCCCACCGACGCCTCCTCTTCCTCTCCTCTTCCTCCACCGGCGGCGATGGCGCACAGCAGCGAGGCCGGAGGCAGCGGCGGCGCGACGCCGTTGAAGACCAACATCCGGCTGGAGGAGGCCGAGTTCATGGCGGCTGAGCGCATCCCCGTTCCGCCGGGCATGCGCCTGCCAGGGCGGTGGGTGACTAGCGCCATGGGCTACGCCGTCCCTCCCCTGCCGGACGAAGGGGTCGGGCTCGATGCGCTCATCCTCGCCCGCCGTCTGGATCTGACGCCGGAGCAGCGCGAAGACCCGGCGTACGCGGTGACCAGCCCGAGGTGGCGCCCTGTTCTCGCCGCGGAGCGCCAGGCGTCCATCGATGACCAGCCCGGCCTGTAAAAGCCGCCGGCGTGGAACAAGGAGTGGCGCCGGCACTGGTGGGGCAGCCGCAACTTCCAGGCCGTCCTCGCCGAGCGCGGCTTCGTCCCCCTCGCGCAGCGGGCCCCGTGGTTGGCGCCGGCGTCGAGGACGCCGAAGCCGGCTTCGTCGCGCGGGTCCTCCTCGCGTTCGGCGATGACGACGTCGTCTGCATCGCGCCAAACGCCCCCCCCTCGCCGTCAAGAAGGAGCCGAGCTGGTCGGCGCCGCCACCACGCCGGCACCAGCACGAAGAAGGTGAAGACGGAGGACGGCGAGGGCTTGTCGGCCGCTCCTACGTGCCAGATGACGGAGGAGGAGGCCGAGGCGCTGTTCCAGGCACAGATGGCCGAGGCGACGCGCCTCTCCTTCAATACCGTCCAGCCGGCGACCGTGGAGTACGCGGAGGCCTTCTCCGCGTGTGAAGCCGGCATCGTCGTCCTCTCGGACGACGAAGCCGAGCCGCTGGCGACCGGACCAGACGCCGGTGAGGTCAAGGAGGAGCCGACCGACGACTGGTACGAGTTCTACCGCCGCTTCGGCTAGGCTAGATTAGGTTAGGTTTTAGGTTTTCTGATTCTTGTAGTCATGGTGCGAATCACAACATTATCTAAAAAAAATGTTGCGAATCACACCGCATTCGGAAAAAATGGCGGGGCGCGTCGTGTGTATGACAGGCGGACCAGCGCTGTCAGGGCCATGGCCAGAGGCCCTATAGGGGGTGCCGGACATAAAATCGCTCGGGGCGAGGCTTTGGGGGTGCCGCTGGTGCAAGTTTTTCATGTCCGGCCCCCCAAAGGGCCTTTAGGGGGTCCTTTATAGGCCCCCGGTGGAGATGCTCTGATCAATCCTACCTCTCAAAAATTATCCACATATATATGCCAATATTATCACGTATCACCACTTGCGCCCTTCTTCTAGCATGACAGATGGATAGATTCGGAGCCGCTAGCTCTTCTCCTACCTGCACTCTACTCCCACCACCAAAAGCAACAAGCCCTAGTCTCTTATGTCGTGCAAAATGGAGTCAAATCTAACCTCCGGGATAGGCTCACCGCTGCTGCGGAACGAGAGCTGGACACACTGGTTGAATTGTTGCAGGAACACCACACTTCAGAAGAGGAGGACAGACGTCGCATGTGCAATGGAAAATCCTTCTCCACACGCCAATCCTATGATGCCCTTCATCGCCACCTCGCTGACGACACTGACATGCCGATCTGGGCGTCCAAGGTGCCCAACCGTGTTCTTGTCTTCGGATAGCTGATGCACCTTGACAGGATCAACACTCGACAGAACCTCACCAACAAGAACATCGCCACCGACTCCTTTTGCCCCAGATGCCCCGACACCAGCGAAGACAGAGAGCACCTTTTCTTCCAATGCCCCGCTGCTGCGGATGTTTGGGCTACCATGCAGATGTCGCAGCTCTCCTTTGCCATGGACGGTCTTTGGACCAAATCCAGGCACCCACTCATCTCCGACGACACATGGTCCTTTGCTCTCATAGCTGCCCTCTGGAAGATTTCGGACCTCGGACACTGTTAGGAAGATGATCGATGATTTAACCTTGTAGGGACATCGACTAAAAAACACCACACACAAGAATGACACGGCCGCTTGGCGTGATCATCTCTCTGTACTATGTAATTTCTACAGGTTTGAAGTAATAATATACAGGTGGGGATGCCCTCCCCCCAGTGATTGTTTCAAAAAAAAACGCCCTTATCATCCTATTGCGTAGGACACACACCATACAAACCTCATTGCCTTTCTGGACCGATGGCCGCCATGTCGTCCTCCGTCATTAAGCAGCCGCTCCCCCGCGATAACCCTTGCTCGTACGTTCATGCCCTCTCTCATCCGCACATATTACTAGTTAACGAGAATATTTCTTACAAGTTAACTTCAGTTTTGTGTTCGACCTTGTTGTCTATGTTGCAAATGAAGGCGCAACTAGTCAGCTTTGCCATCCAAAGTGATCTAGCATATCTTGTACCTATAGGGACAAGGAACGATCTGGTCCACATATAGTGGGGTTCACTCGAGAGTGAATTCTTGCACTTGGGTATATATGTGCACCCGGTTGCTTGAAATAATCAAAACACCTCTTTGCATGTTTTGAAGTTTTCGATAAATTTGTGGGTATCGATGATACCGTTGGATTCATCTTACAAAATCATTTCATTTCATGCATCATTATACTGATTTTTATTTTGCGGGGGATGTATCATTATACTAATTAATTGTGTGTATATGTTATAAGTACAAATAATGGGTAAAGTTGTAAGTCATTGACCAGCGAAATTAAGGGCTAGACTTATATTTGAGACGGATGGAGTATAGAATGCCACTTGAAAGAAATAAGTGAAAAATGTTTTCAATACAAATCTAGTGATATCTCTTTTGTATCATATACTCATATATGATATAACCGACATTTCATTGGTCCAATGATCGACCAAACAAATTTAAAATCTTCCAATATAATGCGTGGGCACAGGCACCACGGGTACATTTCAGACAGACTAGCTCAAAAAGAGCCCTGATCACGCACAGCCAGCGCCACCTGAGTCCCTCTCTTGCGCCCGTTCCACGCCACATAAGATGTGAGATCATCAACGAAGCTGCCCTTCTGAGCTTCAGTCAGCAGCCTAGTTTCGTCATCGGACACCCGACGCACATAGAACCTGTTGTGCCGGTCGTGCTGGAAGTAGATGGCATTGGGGACGATACCTGCTTTGGCCGACGACACGACCAGCCCGCCGCCGTAGTCGCCGACGAAAACAGAACGCTCCCCGAGGCCGCTCACGGGGACCAGCATCCCGGCGTCCGCGTCCAGCCGGAATATCTCGAACTCCACCATGTACTCGTCGCTCCCTTTCCGGAAACGAGCCTTGTTGGTCAGCACCATGAGCTCGCCGGAGCTGTCAGCCATGTGCACGAACGTGATCTCCATCTGCTGTGGCCACTTGGCGGCGAGCACCAGCTTCGGCAGCGCTGCCTGATCAGGGTCAACCACCATGAGGCCGTCCCCGTTGGCGAAGTAGACCTTTCCGTACAAGGGGAAGGCCGAGCAGAGCAGCGAGCCTTCGCTGACGATCTCCCAGCGGTCGCCGCCGATCTTTGCGGACACGAGCCTGTTGTCATATCCGAAATGGAGCACCACCGTGGAGTCGCCGGCGAAGCCCGCGCCCGTCACGTTGCAAAGGCCTGAGAACGCCTTGTCCAGGCGCCCGTTGCGGCGGCGGCTCAGCACGGAAGCGATGGATGGGAGGTCGACGCGCTGCCCGGTAAGCGGGTTCAGCAGCCGGACCACGAGGCTCTGCTCGTGTATGAGGACGAGGACGCCGCCTGGGGAGCCACCGGATCCAGCGGCGACGGCATGGCCCAGGAGGTGAGGAAGGTCCACCGTGATCTTCCTCCCGTAGGACAGATTCACCATGCGGCGCCAACTGCTGCTGCCATCGTCGGCGTCGTGGTTGTTGTTGCTCTCCTTGGGCAGCAGGATCCAGCGGCGCGGGTGGAACTGCTGGTCGAGGACGCTGTGCTTCTTGGGGTCCTCGGTGTTGTCCCTCCATGGAGCGCACGCAGCGCGGAACTGGAGGTAGTCGGCGACGTCGTTGGCCAGGGCGTGCCCGGCGATCTGCGCCGCCATGCTCTTGGAGATGTCTGCCCAGTCCCTCCTAAGGTGTGTTACACACGCGTACGTCCAGAATTATTTCATTTCGATCCGCAAGCTAAAACCGTGAGGATCAAGAGAGGGGGAGACGTACCAGCTGGGGTTGCCGTTGAGCGGCCGAACAGCAGAGGTTGGCTGTCTCCGGCGAAGGTTCGAGGACATAGTGGCCATCGGTGCAAGGAAGAACGAGACTAGCTTGAACGGTGGGTGGCGGCGCTCAGCTGCTCTTGCTAGGAGCCAGGGTACGGATCATGGAGCCATCCATCGAGGGAGTATATAAGCAGCATCGATCGATCAGGAGAGCGGCCGGAAGAAGAAAGAAACGCGTTGTGTTGTTTCTCGGCTAGCAAAATGGGAAGGTGAGCTGTTCCAGTTAACTCTTGCTTGAATATCATCCAGCCCCGACCGTTGGGCCGCGCCACTTAACTCACTTCCTTATCAAGCATGCATCTGTCATATTTTCACCATGTTAACCGTTGGGTCGACCCACATGGAAGTGGGAGAGATAAGATATAGTAACATACACATTCAGATTTCCCTAAATCAGAAGAAAACAAAACTCTTCTTTCAGAGAGCTAGTGCGTGCTATTCTTTCATGTTCAGATATTAACCGTTGGGTCGACCCACATGAAACCGGCCTCTTGCTCTCTCTATCCATTGAAATTTACTGCCATGTTTTTTCTAAAGAAATTTAAAAAGTTAGTTTCACACACTAAAAGGCATTGGTTTTTAAGAGTGTTCCTTAGGGTCTGGCAATTCGAACAGGATGGTCTACTAACTTGAGCACTGGAAAATTAGATTTGAACCCATTGATAATACTGAAAACCTACAATGATTCATAATACCAAAAAAAATGCAAGTTCACTATTTGAATTACATTAGTTAAATGTGTTAAAAGAATCTACTATTTGAACTTGCGCAGTTCACTTCAGTGTATGAGAAAACAGAAGTCCACTAGGTTGTGCACTGACTCTGATTTTTGCTAGTGGAACATCAAACAGTTAAGGGCCTCTTTGGATTAAAGGAATTCCATAGGAATTTTGGAGGATTCCAATCCATAGGAATTTTTCCTATGGAATGCCTTTGGATTGTAGGATTGAGCCCACCAAGTTCATATGGATTCCATTCCTATGTTGTCCATTCTGTAGTCCGCGCTTGCAGTCTTGAAAATTTCACAACCATCGATTCCAGCCTCACACAAATTCCCGCCTCTCATGTGTCTTGACCTAACTCCTCCGTCACCATACACTAGGCGAGACGCTCGTCGTTGGCCTCATGCTCTTGCTGTCTTGCCATCCTCTCCGAGCCGCCAGGTCTGCTGCTGCCGAGAGAGATGACCTTTGCATTTACATGCTCATTCGACATACTAGAATTTATGTAGATTAAAGTAGAATAAAATTTATGTACCCGTGTTAAAAAACACTTATCAATGTTCGTGATTTTGTATAGCAGAAACCATACATTAATTTTGTAGCTCTTGGTTTATCTGTCATACAAGTTGCATCTACAAGTCAATCACTCCTAGTCAAACTAGAATGTAATGACTTTGTAGAAAGTCAGATGTTAAAAATAAATTAGATTTAAAAGAAAATCTTGCTTTGGAGAGAGAGAGAGAGTTTTAATCATATATGCTATCAGATGTAATATAAAATATAGTGTAAATACCATGACTGAAATATGTTTATACAAGAATATTAGTCATAACAATTAGACGTGCATGGGTATATGTGCTCATGTTTTTTTCTGATATCTACATTTTTAAAATTCTACAATAATTTCTTAATGAAAATTCATCGAATGAATTGGCCCTGTAGAAAATCCCCATCAATAATATATTTATACTAACATGCTCCAAGGAAAAACAATTTAGCAGACCCTGTTTTTTTCCCTTAAGAACGAAACATATATCCCCCCTCATAGATGATTCCCAGAAAGTATGCAGTCAAGATTTTCTAGCTTGACTAAATAGAAAAAACATAGATTTATTGCTAAGGTTAAAATGGCACCACAGATTTATCAGAAATAATTGTTCACGAAGTTCCATAATTTTGAACTAAAGGAGTATATAGATTTTTACTCCAATTCACACATTTGTGAACTAAAGGAGTATATAGATTTTACTCCAATTCTGAGTGTTCACGCTTCATCCAACAATATGTATCCACAAATTTATCAAAAAATTCAAAACATGCAAAGCGTTGTTTTGATTATTTCAAACAACCGGGTGCACATATATAACCAAGTGCAAGAATTCGCTCTCGAGTGAACCCTGCTGTATGCATACAACTGAAATTACCCATGAAAAGAATTTTAAAAATATTACATGTACCTTGCAAACTTTAACTTTTATTTAACGCAGAAATAGCACCAACAGTTGTAAAATCTACCATGGACTTGATGCACGGTACCATGTCCACTATATAAAAAAGTAACGAGACAACATAAGTTCAAAGATACAGATTTCCAGATACAGATGCTTTAGCTAGGAAGCTAGGACCTAGAGCATGGATATCGACCGCCAAATACTTGTTTGCAGTTGCAACGTTCGGAGTCCGGACGCGGGAGGGCATTCCTCCACTGCTTGCACACCGCCCGGAAACGGACCAGATCGTTCCTTGTCCCTAGGTCCACGATGTGCTGGATCACTTTGGATGGCAGATCTGACCAGTTGCACCTTCATTTGCAACATAGAAAACAAGGTCGAACACAAAACTTGAGTTAACTTGCAAGAAATATGCCTGTTAACTAGTAATATGTGCGGGGTGAGAGAGAGCGTGTACATACGAGTAAGGGTTGTCGCGGGGGAGCGGCTGCTGAACGGCGGAGGATGACATGGTGGCCATCGGTCCGGAGAGGCGCCGAGGTTTGTATCGTGTGTCTCCTACACGAATAGGATGAATTGTCTATGCCATCCACGGCCTGTGCACCATTATATAGGGGAGGTGATCCGAATTTAATTCATGGGTTTGATGCCATCAATTGCTGCCAAGATATGGATTGCCAAAAGATATGAGGAGTCAATGGTGGAAATGATGCCATCATTAGAGAGATAGATTTAGTTGAGGGGTATATATGTAGTAGTAAATTAGCATATCCAAGATATATTGCAGTTAATAATTCTTAGGGGCAAGCACTAACTATTTTGTCTTCATATGTATTTTTTTTAGAAAAAGGTCTTCATGTGTATTGTACACATGGATCTCACTATATCTATTATGAGGTTAGTAGATTGTTGGTGGCAGAAGTCCCAGTTACTTCTTGGCTAATGACCTAGAATAGCAACTTCTCGGGGTCCGGAGAATCTCATGTTGAGACGACGAAGCTTTGAGAAAGCTATAACCATACGATATGATAATACTTGGGAGAAATCAGTGCAAGTAGATCACATCAGATGGCATGGCAATTGGCACTCCTGAGGCTATATTTTTTAGTCGGCTTCACAGATGTTGAGAACGAGTGTCGTTAATTACATTCAGCAGCCCGGCATTGTGGTTGCACTCGCCTATAAGGACAAGGACACCGTTTGGAACCGCCATATCGTAGGCTCAAACGCGATAAATACTCTTACGAAAAGTATAGAATCTGATTACATACATTTTGACCTCTGGTGGCTGGTAAACACTAAGATCACAAGGCACCCTCTTCAGGCTTACTTTGTAGTCAACTCTAGGAACTTCACCCAAACAGTTGTAGATGTGTGTAATACATCTTTTCTATAAAAAGTGAGGAAAACATTCAGATGTATGAAACAACACAATTCTCCAGCAATTTGATACTTCTAGGTTCCAGGATGTGATCAGTAAGAATTAGCATATACACAGAAAAGATGTACAAATTTTCAAATTGAAAACCCATGATTGATAAGTCTGGAAGGTAAGTAAACATAACACGGGATGTTTGTCCAGTCCCCCTAACTTAGGAACAACACAAAATACACAGGAAATGAACCAAAAAACATATCAAGGTCTTACAACCAATCAATGCAAGTAAACAGAAACCTGGATAGAAATGATGCCTAGAAAGGCGACAGAAGGAGTTCTAGGATGTCAGAAAATGAACAGATAAATCCAAATGAAAGAAGAATTTTTCTGAAGGTAGGTCAATAATTAGAAGGTGCTATTGGCTTTCACCTGCAGATATGGAGCTGCCATCTGACTTCGCGGCAACCTCTGCCTCCAACTTCACAGCTACTGATCCTTTGCCAATGCCTAGCCCCTGGAACCGCTCAAGCGAGTCTTGCTGCATCATACCCGAGAAGGTATTGGGGTGGGATAGCATCTGGTGACTTGGGACACTGGGATGAGGTGATTGGAATTGATGTGGCAGATGGTGAACACTTGCATGGTGCTGAGCTACGTGTTGCTCGGGGAGTTGGAAGAAAGACGGGTTGTACGGGACATGATGCACTCCCGCATTATATGCTTCATCAGACTTTGCCGTGTCACCTGTAGCGATCTTAAGCCTCTCCACTTCCTGCTTCAGTGCATCATTCAGAGCTGAAAACATAACATATGTCTGTTAGGTAACAAGTCATCTCCTAATACATGAAATGGGTTCAGATGTTTACGGATTGTCGTAGCATGTCAATACTATTAGCATGAAAAATGTGAATGACCTGACCTCACACGATATAATTTCATAAACAATATGTCAGCTTTCATATATATCTATAGTTAGCAATCGAGCATGGTACTTAATAAAGCAGTACTCCCTCCGTTCCTGTTTATAAGGTGTATAATTTTCCACTTGACTATCTTTGACCAAGATGTTAGAAAAAACTATCAATATTTTAAATACTAGGAAAATAAAATATACTTCGGTGAATCTAAAGATAATGTAAATCCTAATAATATTTTCTAAAATCTTGGTCAAAGATAGTCAAGTTTGACTTTTGAGGAAAAACTATACACCTTATAAACAGGAACGGAGGGAGTATAAAATAGCTGATCCATCTTTCAACCAGATAGGGAAGCATAAAATGTGCAATCAGCAAAGAAAACAATAACATTTCCAGGAAATGCGCCTACAGTTAGTGAAAAAAATGAATAAAGTATCCATTTATTTCAGGGTAACCGCATGCTGGGACATAGCAAATGAGCACCTTAAGCAATGACAACAGAAAAAGCGCATAAAGATCCAAACTGTCCTATCATAAGATGATAACGCCATTCTCCTTTACATACAAAGTTAAATATGTAACCATAGACATTATTTGGAAAGAATTTTTTTGTTCTATATAAGTCTGCTAAGCGACCATGAGGCACCTTGCTGCACAAACTTATGGAAACAATGAAACCAAGAGTTGACATGATTATACTAGTTAAGGTAATAAAAAAACTCACCATCACGCAGTTGAGCTTGTTGCTCCATGGCCTGCAACCTTATTTTGAGCTCTGTATTTTCTGCAGAAAGTCCTGTTGTGTCTCTCTGTCCAGAAAAATATAGTTGCTTAAAGGATATCCAGCAAGTGCACGCAAATAACAATCTTTATACAAAAGAAAATGTTAAAATTCGCAATCCTGTTCAAAGATTACAACATTACGAACATCTCAGATGATAGAAACCTAACAGTCGTGGTGTTCTGGTAAACAGAGTTACCAATTTTTATTGCCTCATGCTGCAGGGTATCACCAATCAGCTCTCCAAATTGTTAATATAAATAAGCACATAGAATGATAACTTTGGATGGTTTTGGCTCTGCCACTACATATGCTTTAGTCAACAAAAACCAGATAACTTATCCTAACACGTAATATAGCTATGATGGCATGTGCAGTGGATCAATTCTAAGAAAATAGCATGCTTATTGTGGTTCACTGATGATTCATCGAGTGTAGAGCAGTTGCAGCTTGGTTGACACAGGTTACCAAGTATGTGGTGCAGCTGGCTGCTCAACACAGTTTAAAAGGAAATTACTATGCACGGTATCTTTCTTTAGAGTACTTTTTTTTCTTTTGTGCAGTGAGAAAAATAAATAGTGAATACTGCAATCCATGAAGCAAATAGATGGATGAAATGTTACCTGAAATAGCGTCAGCTGTGCCGAAAGAGTAGTAGCCTCGGTTTGAAGAGTTTGAACCTTATGCTCTAATTCTGTTATATATCGAGCTTTTCTTTCCTTTGACCGAGCTGCAGACTGCCTGTTTGCTAGAATTCTGAAACAAAGAAAGCTTAGGAATTTAATCGGCGTTTACTCAATGCAACCAGCTAACACAATGCACTGGCTAATAACCAGAAAAGGGGCAGAATGATTGCAACTACAGCATAGCTTTGAAAGAAAAATTATTCTCTCTTTTGGGGTTGGCATGAATCATATAGCAAGTAAAGTTCTGCTACATCAGCTGGCCACAGTTGGGACAAATTTAGTTGGCTAAACAAAAGTAGTTCCTAATCAGTACAATTTCACTATTACAATGATCACCTGGTAGTATAAAACATCACAGTCTAGAAAGTATTTATCAAGTGAATGTGTAGATTGCAATGGGGAAAATTTTGCGGCTGGCACAAATGAAACCTGCATTACAAATCTAGGTATTTATATAACTTGATTGTAGTACACAAATATGCTCAGACAGAACAAAACTATAGTGTTGCTTTATGTACATAAAACAGGAAGTCGTTAAATTTCAGTTAGTAATTTCAAAATGAAATAAGTAATTAAAAGTCGACCACGGCAACTTCATTAAGCATCTTGCAGATCCAGGGCATTAAGCAAAGAAAACCATGAAAATGGGGTGAATGCACCATAAATAGTGCAGACCTAAGAAACATGCAATAAGTCGCAATCTCCCGCCTCTTCCACTCCACATGCTTTGTGTATTTAAGAGATTTATGTGAGAACTAATGGCAGTAAGAAGCTTGTGGACTAAGCCAAAAACAAAGAGATATAACACATTGAATAAGTAGATTACATTATTACATCAAATAAGCAAGTTAATGTACCCCAAAAAATGGGTATTGGTTAATCAGAAACATGAGAATTATAAATTCAAAGACATGTCGTGAAAGCTTCATTGAAGTAAGTTGGAGGCCCAAAGAAAATGGTACAAAGAAGCCATAGCCAATGGAGAGAAAATACCATAAGAGGGCCACATGCGACAATCGTTGCCATCTCCCGCCCCTTTCATCCCACGCTCTTCGCGTATTTAAGAACTAAATGGCATGAATCAGCTTTTCGAACAACGACAGCAACTTAGAAAACAATAAAAAAAATAGCATTTGAACAACTTATGCAGCTTCTTGTATTTTAAAATGAAACCTACAGTAAGCGAGAAACGTAGACAAGTTGGCCAGCTTGCTCGAGTCCTACCCTACGAGCTGCCTGTCACTGTCCATATAGATCGAAGAGCACTAACAGCAACAATGTGCCGTGACTTGACTACGTAATAGCCTAGGACCTGCAATTTGGCTACCATGTTTCTTTGGATGGAGAATGAAAGCGAGCCACGCCTACCTAGACAAGAATTCCCATTGATCCTTAACCAACCGCACTCCACCAATTGGTTATCAAAAGTAAGAACTACCTGCTGTAATCCTAGAATCCTACCAACCGACCACCAACTCGAATCCAAGGTAGCTTGAGAATGCGATGGATGCCAGAGAAAGGGGGGACACCTTTTGGCACGCTTGGGGTCGACGGAGGCGAGCTCGGAGAGCTGCTCGGAGGACATGGCCTTCTTAGCCTCCAGCACGTCGGCGAACAGCCCTCCGCCTCCGCCGCCATCCTGGTGCTTCCCGGGGCCCCCGCCGCCGGACCCCATGGCGAACCCGTCGAACGAGGCGCTGTGGCGGTGCTTGGCGGGGCGTCGCGGCGGCGAGGAGGACGTCTCCGCGGCGCGGTCACGGCCGGCTCCGGCGCCAGCGATCTTCTCCACGTCCATGAACGTGGAGAAGAGGTAGTCCTCGGAGCCGATATCGTCGGCCAAGACTCCGCCTTCGGCTTCTGCGCCCGGGAAGCGGAAGGCCACCTCAGATCTAGCGCGGCGGTGGTGGGACCGCGCCGGAGCCGCCGCGGGGGAATGGGAATGGCCTGGATGCGCGCCGCCTGGGATGGGCGGCAGCGGGCAGGGGAGGTTAGGGTTGGGGCTGCGCCCCGGCGGCGGCTTGGACGGCTCGCCGGGCTTCGGCGGCATCGCCATTGCGCTGTTCCTGTCGTGATCCTGTCGCCGAGACTCTGACCGTGTGAGAGTATTCCGGTTCCCGTGTTTGGGTCGGGAAACAAATCCTTCCGCTACTCTACTGGAGACTGTACCAGTCTACTGATAGTCTACCGATAGTGGGATGTGCTGTAGTTCACCTGCCTGCGTTTCACAGTACAATTCACAGTAACAAATTTGATCAAAATATACAAAATGGATGGTCAAGTTCAAATATTCAACCCACAAAAGCGTCACCATGTCCGGCGATCACATATTATAAACATCAAAATAATATGCATGAAATCAAATGGCCGACGTGTCTTGTAACACCCCTCCCTGGCACAACTGGCACAACTTGCCAGCGAGGCGGTCGTCCCGTGCTTCAGCCCAAGATATCTATCCGCACGTCGCGACAGTGTAACATACATGATATCATTACATCATCAGGCACACAAGTGCTACAAAAGGGTTTACAAGGCCATCGAGGCACGAGAAAATATCGAGTCAAGCATGGCACGGGTGGAGTTTAACTAGCAGCGGAAAAAGATTTGAGGCAACGGCTTGGAGCGACTCCATTCCTCTGACTGGGCTACGGATTACTAGCACGCACGCTCTTGCTGCATCTCCTTGCTAAGGTGGAAGATGAATCCTCGCCGACATCTGGCCACAATCACAAGGCCCGTGAGTACATTACGTATGTACATGCGACAAGTTATTCGTAAATAAAATATCCTACGACATGGCAAGAGTCTAAGCTAAGCAGAACAACATAATAGTAGCATGGCATTGCAAACAACGTGGCATGAACAATCAATGGGTGTCAACAATCAAGCATGGCATAAGTTCAGAATATAGCATGGCATATGTTCAGAAAATAAAGTGCATAGTTCACATGGGTAAGTTCACAATTCCGGGCACTCCGGCCCCTCGCCAACTCTGGCGCAATACTTAGACTCCACGAGTCTCACAACCTGTTTCACTGTTTCACCAACCCGTTTCAAGTTCATTTGTAAAGTTTTCCCCATGACAAGACTGACTCTAAGTGTGACTCGACACAAACTTGTTCCGTGACTGGGGACTAGGCTAGAATCTAGATTGACACTCTCGAGAGGTTGTAACAATACACACGCTGGAGTGTAAAGAAATCCTGCCGGTACGAAGTACTAAACCATTTCTGGCAGCAAGTATAACTCCACACTCCCCAACGGTACACAAAACCAAGACGCCCCCTATATAGTCACCGACATGCCCTCCGGGCCTCGTCTTAAGCTGAAGTAATTCCCGGCACGTCCCCAACCTATGAGCGACGCCTAGCTCCGGAACCTTCACAAGACTCGCCCCGACCAGACAGGAAACCGACTAGACTTGCCAAAGGGTGACATCAAAGGGGATCCCGATATGCTACTAAGCTAGGTCCGCCCATACAGACGACGCGTGACTGAGCAATAAGGTTTGGTGAATGACACCGCTGACTCAATCTAGTCGAGGGAGGTGATTGAGTGTGTTTGGTTCTGAAATTAGGTGGAACGGAATGGAACCGTTCCACACCTGGGCATGATTCGGACGTTTGGTTGGGTCCATAGAACGGAACGAAGTCGTTCCTTGCAAGCGCTACATGCGGAATGCACCCATTCGACCAAATCGGCCGGACGGCGTGGAACCGATGCTACTAATTAGCACAAACCGCTCCCGAAAAGAAAAAAAGACATAACCTTGTCCCAACCCTATCCCTCCCGAGCGCCTCTCTCTCACTCGCGCCGCCACCACGGCGCGCGCACCGGCGGAGCGAGCGGCGCGACGGCAGCAGAGCAAGCGGACGGCGCGGCGACGGAGCAAGCGGACGGCGCGGCAGCAGAGCAAGCAGACGGCGTGGCGGCGGAACAAGAGATTTGCTGGAGCAGTTCACGGCGGGAGCTAGCAGCACGAAGACCAACAAGGACGCCATCTTCCACAGATCAAGCGACGGAGCTAGAGCAGGGTATTGATCCGATCCGTTTCTATTTTGGATGACTTATGTATTTATGTGGTTTGAAATATGTGTGATAACATATGGATGACTTATGTATTTCTGTGGTTTGAAATATGTGTTGTGTTGCTGGCATATACTTGTTTTTTGATTTTGAATGTATATTTGTTACTGTTTATTGTTGAAAATATAAATAAAATATTGTCAAAATTTTAATTACTACAGTGGTATGAATACATCAGTGTTAACCTCAGCATTCATGTCGAATAGGTGTTTTGAACCCCATTCTATCAATTCCATTCTTAGAACCAAACGAAGAATGGAACCGTTCCGTGACAATTTTTTGGTCCAAACCAAACATAAGAATGGAATGGAATGGAATGGAATGGTTCCATTCTGCTAGAATGTAATGGTTCCATTCCATTCCACCTAATTCCAAAACCAAACACACCCAAGTTCTTAGTTAAGTTTATCAAGATCTTTCCAAAAGATGTTTCCACAAAAACGAATGCAAAACCAGAGTTTCCAAATGCATCAACAAAACAATGTCAAGGTGATAGCAAGAAAAGTTCCACATGATCATCACAATATATATATCACATATCAATAACAAGATAAATATATATAACATAACATGAAATAAATAAAGTCAAGTTAAACCGACCGGGGACTCTTAGCGTAAGCCCCACCACAGGTCGTTTTTAGTTGGTTGTTAATATCCACCATTCCATCGACGACGACGGTTCCCCCAGTCCAATGTCTCGAGAATGGTGGGGTTAGCACAAAATAAATAACATGATATAAATAAGTCAGTGAGTTAGATAAGTCAGCGAGTTCGATAGATCATGCAGTATGCTATGCAACGTGACATGAACAATATTACAAGTATCATATTAAGCACAAACAACAAATAAGCATGCATAAATATATCCGTACGCAAACAAATATAACACACAACATGACATTAAGCAAATAAACAAACAAACATTGCGGGACGGGTTATAGCAAAGGGTTAGCTTGCCTTAGAATACGGGTTCCAAATGATCCGGAAAGTCTTGACGTCGTCGCGCGTCGGAAACTCGAAAACAACTAAACCGCGGAACGATAAACAACATTTTGAAAAAAAGACAATGTGATAAAATATTTTGAAAGAAAGCAAAACTAGTACCAACGTGTAGATCTCGTCGAGACAAGGATTTAGAAATTTGAACCAGTGAAAACGGAGCTACGGTTCAAAAGATACGAGTGTTTGAAAAACTGTCCAATGCAGGAAAAACAAAAACAGTTCCGCGAAAAAAAAACAGAACGGACCGCGTCGGCCGCGCGCAGATGGGCCGCTGCGCGCCGCGCGCGCGCGCGCCCGCGCCAGCGCGAGGCAGGCCCCTGGTGGGCCGCCCAGGCTGTTGCCGGCAGGCTGCCGGCAGGCCAGAAAACGGTTCGGATCGAACCGATCGAAGGAACGAAAAAAAGAAAGCAACGAAGGTCTTCTTCAACCTCTGCCCACGTACTGGAGAGGGATTAGGTGGGGTTTAGTGCTAGGTGGGATTTAGGGCAATGCCGAAACGTGCGTCCCGAACGCTCCGGTGGAACGCGAGCGGCATCGGAGGATTTCCGGAGACCCGGAGCACCAAACGCAAAATGGAAGATACCTACGGGTTGCTAAGAAGAAGGACTACGACTCTGTACCAATCTCACACTCGAACTACACATTTGGTAAAACAAAGTTTTTCGAAAACCACACGCTCACAAGGTGTTCGACAGAAAGACACGGGTTTTTCTCAACTCAGAAAAATCGCAAATAAATACCACAGGGTATGGTTGGCGAAGGGAGGGTGTCTAAGGAGTTTGAGCTCATTTGGTGGTGTGGAAATGGGTTTTGCAAATATCCGCTAAGCCGCGTACCGACATCGGTGTTTGGATTACAAAGGAAGTAGGTCAAAAGTTGCTCAAATTGATTTGGGTTAAACTGACGAAGTGTAGGAAATGCAGAAATATGCAACTCTCTAAAATATGAGAATTTTCCGAGACTTCTAAGTTGGCCGAAGAATTTGGGATCGGGGTCGACATTTAACAGTCTACGTCGGAAATGGAAATTTGGTACTGGAGTACGAAATGTTTTTTAGCGGGTCGTTTAGAAATGGGTAGGCGAGTCCTCCGGTAGTGTGACATCTTTTATTGGACAGGGGGAGTACGAGTTTTGAACACATGTCATACACAGAAAAGTAAACTAACTAGAGTACTAGATTAATGAATATGCACATGGCACAGCCCCACTTACCAATTAGACGTCCCTCTGAGGCCGCGACATAGTGATCGGACCATTGAGATTGTGTCCGGTGTCTACCCACTTCTTGCAACTTTGAATCTTTGTGAAGTGATGCATTAACTCGAAGGTCTTGTCATCGTTGTTGTCTCGATAAAAATTTAGCTTGTCCTTCAACTTGTCTGTCATGTCTTGTCACTCTCTTCTCCTTCATGGATTTTCTCAAGGTTGATGTAGAATCGGTTGCAATCCATTTATATGGCCTACCACCTATACGACGTAGCATCCGTCGCTGCAATCCATATGCACCTTGGCGAACTCGTCCTACTTTTTAGTCTCGTTGAATTGGTCAGCGACCCTCTGCCTATACCGGGCGTAAGATTGGTTCACAAGTTTTTCATACCTCGCTCGTTCTTCACGGGCATCCACCTCGGGGCGTTTAGTGTTTTTCTTTCTCTTCTTGACAGTCTTCCCGGCTCGAGATTCTCCATCTTGACCTCTTCCTCATTACCCTCCTCTTTCTTGTCAACTACCATCCTGGATCATTCCGGACAAGAAGGATGAAGCTTCAAGCTATTCACGACTAGAAAACGCACGTCAAACACGAATCTATGATCATGCAACTCACAAAACACAAATGTAAATCTATGACCAAGGGCAAGAGCGTCGAATTCATACCGGTTATAGTAGCCAGGCATTCCGTTGAACACGTAGCCTCGAGGCCCGTCGCTTGTTCAACACCATCACCCCGGGCTGGGATCCTCTACATCATGTAATTACTGCCACTACCAAGTGGGTCAGGCCCTATATGTTAGTGGGTGTATAGTACGTGTTGTAACTATAGAGAATCCACTTCGGACATTGACGGCTGATCCCATTGATTTGATCGCCGTTTGATCTTGTCCCCTCCGCACCGCCGGTGAGTCGGAATAAGTTCTTGAGGTCGAGCCTTCGAGAGTCTGAGCCGACTGACCGGGTCGTGAGATTGACGAAGCCACCACAGGCGTCTCGCTGTTGACGGGAACGTCGCCTCCCACAGAAGAATATTACGCTTAAATGAGAAACACCAACATCAAGCCTAGGATTTAAACTCTGATGAACTAGGGATACAAACACCCTCCTAACAATCTTGTCACACGTAAGTTCTCGAGGAATTGGAATTGGGAATTTCAGCGTACGTGTGAAATTCCACGAATACACTAGGGCCTACCTACCAGAGATTGTAAAAAAGGGCCCACCTACGGGACGGAGTTCTAAAGGAAAACTCCTCGCAGACGTGACAAAACCTAGCTCTGTTTGCTGTCCGGTTGGAAGTCTGAGGCGCTCACCTCTCCGCCCCTCTCTTTCTCACGCCACACCAAACAAAACCAAGCACATCTCCCGCAACGACATCCATCGCCTCACCCCAACTCCAAGACCGCCGAAGCCGCCGGCCGGCCGGCCGACCAGGTACCGTTGCGGCGAGGTTCTTCCTTGCCCTGGTACCTTACGCGCTGGGGCTGACTGGGCGACGGGAGGAAGAAGAATCGCTGATTTGGTTGCTCCCGCCTCTGTTGTGCAGGTGAAGGATGATGTTGAACTTCAGGGACTGGATCTCCTACCGGCTCGGCTCGTCCCTGGTGTCCGCGAGGCCGTTCGCCATCTCCGGGGCCGGCGACCACGGCCACGGTGAGGGCGCCCTCCTTACCTAGTTTACCGTATGAGCGCTATAATCCCTTTTTACATTCAGGTTGTTGTCCGGCCGGATCGAATTGTTGGTGATATTAGGTCCTTGACGCGTTCTAGGATGATTTAGTGGGGTTAATGCCATGTTGTTTCATCTTCCGTCAGTCCAATTTTCTGCCGTCCTAATATATGGTCCTGACGAAAATTTATAGCTTTTGGGGATGTTCAGTTGCTGTTACTACAACCGTGGTAATGGTATCCCTTTTGTCTGTTGGTCATGCCTTGCCTTCATTTAGCTGAAGGTCCTGCTGCTAATCGTTTGTTCTGTATTCCATCATGTAGAGACATTTCTTGCGTTCATTCGATTTGGGAGAGTTTCGCTATAACTTTATCCTCCTGTTAAATGTTCATACTAATTTGAACGTGACGCGTATCGGATATCCTGTTTCAGGTACGCCGCAGAGTGAGCTTGTAGACACGGTATCTGCCAACAGATTTCCTTCCAGTGATAGCCATGCATCAGAGGCCATGTCCAGCCCACAGGACGGTGCAGTTTCTTCTGGTCATCTTCAGTCAGATCAGGATAGCAGGAAGCCAGATCCGCTAAAGCAAGTTGAGGCGCTTCAGATTAAGTTCTTGCGGCTGGTACACAGGACCGGAGTGCCTCCCAGTACCAATGTGGTGGCGCAGGTGCTGTACAGGCTGCAGCTTGCCAACTTGATCAAGGCCGGTGAATCGGATGCCAAAAGAACCAACCTCGCTATCAATAAGGCCAGAGTTATAGCAGCAGAACAAGAAGCACCTGGTGGACCAGATCTGGACCTCCCCTTGCGAATTCTTCTTCTGGGAAAGACTGGTGTGGGGAAGAGTGCCACAATCAACTCCATCTTTGATGAAGCAAAGGTCGCTTCTAATGCACTTGCTCCTGGTACTAGTAGGATAAGAAAGGTTGATGGAACTATCAAAGGAGTAAGAGTTACAGTTATCGACACACCCGGTCTGATGCCTCATTACCATAGCCAACGGAGGAACAGGAAGATTCTGCATGCTGTGAAGCGTTTCATTAGAAGGTCCCCGCCTGATATCGTCTTGTACTTTGAGCGACTTGACCATATTAACAGCAGATACAGTGATTACCCTCTGCTGAAGCTTATGACTGATATATTGGGCTCTTCAATGTGGTTCAACACTGTCCTTGTAATGACTCACTGTTCATCGTCCCCTCCTGAAGGACCGGATGGTTATCCTTTGGAATATGATGCGTACACGCGTTACTGTAAGAATATCGTGCAGCGTCATGTCCAGGTAGCAGCTTCTAACACACAGCTGGAGAACCCTATTGTTCTGGTTGACAATCATTCAATGTGCAGACGGAATACCAGAGGTGAAAGAGTTCTGCCAAATGGGCAGGTATGGGTATCAGAACTTTTGCTTCTGTGTGGGGCGACCAAGTTGTTGGCAGATGCAAATTCGTTACTCAAGTTTCAAGATACTTTTCTACTGTCACAAGCAAATACCAGGCTACCTTCACTGCCTCATCTGCTTTCGTCACTCCTTAAACCTTATTCGCCATCGAGTTCTGACGGTGTCGACAGTGAGGTGACTGAACTATCAGATGAGGAGGATGACTATGATCAGCTACCACCATTCCGCGTTCTCAAAAGACCTGAATTTGAGAAATTGACCAAAGAACAGAGAACTGCATATCTTGATGAACTGGACTACCGTGAGACTGCATACCTAAAACAGCAGTGGAAGGAAGGAATCAGGAGGGAAAAGCTGGATGAAGCTCAAAACAGTGGAGTGTCATCTGCAGTTGCTGATGATTACGAAGAGAGCAGCACGTCCCCAGAGACTGTGCACATGTCAGACATGGAAATCCCATTGAGCTTTGACTCTGATTATCCAGCGCACCGCTACCGTCACCTTATAACTAATGACCAATTGTTTAGACCAGTTTTGGATCCCCAAGGATGGGACCATGATATTGGGTTTGATGGGATCAATTTTGAATCATGCCAAGAGTTTAAGAAGAGCATATCTGTATCAATCGCAGGACAGATGAGAAAGGACAAAGAAGACATGTATATCCAATCAGAATGTTCAGTAAGCTATACCGATCCGAGAGACTACTCCTTGATGGGGGGCATGGATATGCAAACAGCGAGTAAGGATTTGGTTTGTACTGTTCATGGGGATGCCAGGTTCCGAAATTTGGCTTGGAACACCGCGGGGGGAGGTGTTTCTGTTACTAAATTTGGTAGCAAGTATTTTTGTGGAGCCAAATTGGAGGACTTCGTCAAGATTGGGAAACGGGTCGAGTTGGTAGCCAACGCCGGAAGGATCGTTGGTGGCGGCCAAGTGGCGGACGGAGGCGGCCTGGAAGTAACATTAAGGGGAAAAGACTACCCTGTGAGAGAAGGGAGCACAACCATGGCAGCCACCATTGTGTCATTCGAGAAAGAGACCGTAGTTGGTGCCAATCTCCAGTCAGTCTTGCGAGTGGGCCGTGGGTCGAAACTATCCGTCGGCGCTAACATAAACAGCAGAAACCTAGGCCGCCTTTGCCTCAAGGCCAGCACGTCGGACCACGCGGAAATCGCTCTGCTCGCGGCCGTCTCACTGATCCAGTTCTTGATGAGGAGAAGGAGGTCGCCGCCAACTGAGGAAGGTGAGCAGCAGTTTGACACATATTTAGACGAGTAGTGAGTAAACAGATAGGAGGAGGAATGCTGTAAAAGCGTTGAGCAACGATCTGCCTCTTTGGGCTACTAGTCTGTAAAGAGCTGATGGATCCAGTTTTGGCATCACATAAAGTGTAAAGAGCTGTGTAGGCGGCAACTTGTATACTGATTTGAGTCACTGCTGTCACAGGCTATCACTTTCCTTGCCCTCCGTGGCTCTGTGAATGTTTTCTATCTGATCATGGAAGAATTTTTCCTGCAGAGTATAGAAATAAACACAAGGTGATATGTGTGTTCCCAGACACTAATGTAGCCTTTAAGCAATCATCATTACCTATTCCTCATACCAAGAGGTAGTAACACAAAGGGTTTTCTCTACTCTGTCTTAACTACCTTGTACTCCAGATAGTTCAGTTGTTGATTGTTTCACTCATTTGTTTCATCTGGAGAACTACCATCTCATTATGAGATCTCATCTCATATTTCAAGTGGCTTCTCCCTGAATATTTAGTAAAGCACTTATGTTGAAACTTGAAGTAGGCAATGTATCCGTTAAGAATTCCAATTCCTAGTTCTTAGTTCTATGCCTTGCAGTCAAATATATGTGGAGTGTTGCAAGTTAGATAATTGGTGCCCAAGATCGACCTGGGAACTTCACCCAGTTTTTTGCTTGGATGTTCATATGTTTGGTCTGGCTGTTTTAGTTGGGCACTTTGGAAATTGAGAAACAGGGCCTGCTTTGAAAAAAAAGTTGATAAAATCACCAGCAGGATTAACTTGTTATTTATGCTTGTACTTTTATGAAACACGGGCAGGTTTATAGAAATAGCACGATAAGGAGATTATCCTTGCTGGTGCTATAATTTGGGGTAGGATGAATTGTTCGCTGATATTAGTGTTATGTCTTGAGTCTGAGCTGGGTGCTGGCGCAAGAATGCTTAAGCTCCGGGAGCTGTTTTGTTGCCTGAGGGACGTTTGACAAAAAAGGTATAAAGGCTTGACTCTATTGCTATATGATTATGTGTTTTTGGGATCAAGATTCGGTGCAATAGAACCAGTAGAACGAATGCAAATGCCATTTATCGAATTCTTCAGGGTTAGATACAACACCAACCATTCAACCACACCAAAGCCGCTTTTCATACACAGCATCGAGGTTACGACGTACAAAAGGGATTGCACAGCCCTGTACACGTATGTTACACAAGAGTCACGATGAAACCCTATGATTTCCTATTGAGATTTTCACATTAAAACTCACCAGCTCTTCCTTGAAAAAAAAGGGTAAGCCGGTCAGACACAACACCCATCCACTAGTTAATACGATAGCACGGTCAGCAAGCTCAAGCTCAGGCAGCAGCGCTGTCACCGGCACTGGCAGTGTTACCCTGGTTCTCATCAGCTGCCTCGTCGATGGCCATGTTGTCTGCAGGATCTCTCTCCCGCTCCACCGACGCGGCGTGCCCCTCATCGGAGGGTCGCTCTTCGCTCTCCATCGGAGCAGGTTGAGGAAGGGGAGCCGTGCCGGGGTTCCCTTGGTCCACCGCCAGGCTTACGAGGCCGTTCTGCTTCATGTAGCTCTCAAGGGGACGGTTCGCGACCTCGAGAAGGCTGACCATGCTCACCCGAGGCTGTCCAACGCGCTGCTCCTCGTCCCGGCTGCCGGGGTGGAAGTTGAGGTCTATGTGACCCTTGTTCATGTCAACCTTGTCGAACATGATCACATCGCCGTCCCGTGTGGTGTCCACTGTCTGGGGGGACCGCAACAGGTTACTGCCCTCAGGGTCGTCTCTGCTCACCCAAGCGATCTTCTTGCTCGCCTCAGCTTCCTCTCGCTCTGACTGCCGTTGCTTCTTCCTCATCATCAGCGTCTTGAAACGGCGCCTGACGGTCATGCAGACATTGCAAGTGCACGACGGGTTGTGCTTCGGGCCCTTGCCACTGGGTGGCTGGATACACACTATGCAAGTGCAGCCAGGGCGGTGACGAGGGTGCTTGGTAGTCGTCGCAACCGAAGCAGCACCTGCAGCACCTTGGTTACCGACCTCACCAAAGACTGCGGCAGAGGCCAAGGCATCAAGGCTTGATGCATCCATTTCAGGGATGCTCTGCTTCAGAAAATAGCTGCTCTTTCGCCTCCTGATATCTGCAATGATAGTCAGCGATTTGAATTATGTTCACTTTTAAGACTGTCACTAGCGGTGCCTTATGCAAAAAATTCCTCTTTCTATTTTGATTTTGTTTTTTCACGAGCTCAAGCTATACCAAATTCCAACATTATCGCCAGTTAATCTAAGTGCAGCATACCTTCGTACTGCTGGAGAATACTTTGTAACTCCTTCTGGGCTAATTCTTCAGGTGCAGAGCAGGAACAACTGCATATATGCAGCAACAGATTTAAGCCTAAGCAGCTATAAGAGAATGTGAAAGCACCATGGAATCAAAATAATATGAAACTGTAACAAAGAGAACATTCTTGCAGTTACAAAATAACACATTATGACCAAACGGAGCTCAAACTGAGGGAAGTTGCGATGAATGCAGGACTACACATTGTTTGAAGAATAAAGACCTGATAGAAAACAATATCCTACATAAAATCACAATAAGTTTTGAGAGTATTACACAATTAGAAGCTTATCACTTATGAGACTGGACACTAATAGATGTTTGATGCTACTAAGTTTTTCATAGATATTATCAAGAGATCATATACAATAGCATACAGTAGAGTAAAAAGGATCGTATCTTTTCACATCCTTTCAGATAATAAAAAAGAATTGTAATTAACGAACATTCTTGGTGGAATAAGATCGTGGATAAATTAAACCAGAATTTGCCAAATGTTCAGAGCTTTTCAGTATGCAATTTATCATCGCACAACATACTGGTAATCATAATTCATAGGTATTTCCTTTCGCAGATGAAGGACTGATAGATTTTATCACAGGTGTGAAATAGTATACCTTTTGGGATCCCATGTGTTGTCAGCACATGTCCACTTGGAGGCAATAATAACATTAAGAGGCAACCGGCGCCATTTTGAGCAATCATCACACTGAATCCATTGGTCTTGTTCCCTAAATAAACATATCAGGTATTTGCCAAAATTGGTACAATCAATACTAAGAACACATCTGTGTCTACTATGCAAGGACCAACCATGACAATGAATGGTAACTCAAAGTTTCTTACCCTGTAGAACGTACAGTAAAAATTGATCTCTTTGCAAAGACAGGAGGTTCCTGCATTAATGTAGTTAAGTGAGAATAGGTTAAATATTGAAGTCCATTCCTGAGAACGAACAGTTGTCTTTTTGTGCTTCCAATAAGGGGTTCCCTGATGTGCTGAAACGTGAAGAATGAATGGCTAGCAAGCTTACATCATATTCTTCAAATTCATAGTCCTCGATCATCACAACTGTTGGTTTTGCAGATGGAGCAGGACGCAACAACTCCTGAGCCTCTTCCCATGAAAGCTTGAGTTCTAAGGCATCTTCAGCATCAATTAAAAGCCTCCTGCTTTTAGAACCAATATTGCGGCTCCTCTTTTGTAAAAAGTGCAAAGACCCCTCGTCTGGCCTGCCGCCAAATCTATCCGTCTTAAGCCAACTAACATCTCCGTCAGCTGAGTTCGCATGATGATCAAATAGAGAGCTTGGCTGAAGATCTGCAGCTCCCTTCATTGATTGAAGAAATCCTGAATAGCCGTTTACTACTGATAGATTATCATTTGTACTAGAAAAGAATGAATCACTGAGAAGGGAACCAGTTGCAATAGCTGTAATCTGTGAGTCCTGTGGAGTAACATAAATGCATTTAAGTAAAGCTGGAGGACAGAGGTAAGGGAACAAATAAGCAGAACAAACATTTAGAGGAACAATAGATTCATAGCAAGATTGTTGTGAAATTCGAACTTACTGGCAAATTGACAGTGTTTGTGGCCTTCCGGAAGCCCATAACAAGTTTCCCCCCTGGTTCTATCCGACTGAAAGTCACTGTAGACAAAGAACAGTAGGACGTATAAGAACCTTCACAGTAAAATCAAATACACAAAACATGGTATGCAGCCATAATTCTGTGTAGCAAATTTAACATATTTTATGAAGCGAGGAAACTACGTAGGAAATGACAAAGGCTACTTAATTGTGTAAGAGACGACACTGGACATAAAAATCATGTCATACAATCAAGTCATAATAATTCCGTGTAGCAAATTTAACATATTTTATGAAGCGAGGAAACTACGTAGGAAATGACAAAGGTTACTTTATCGTGTAAGAGTCGACGCTGGACATAACAATCATGTCATACATACCACTTGAACTTGTCTGGTCCATAGTACTAACTGGTAATGCATCTATTTAGAAAGATGGAGCTACTTAAGGAAATTCATGATTTAACTCCCATTATAAACGCAACTGCAAACTTAAGTACATTAGAAACACATGCCCTCTTTAATTTGAGGGATTCTAGAAATAGAATAACAGAAAAACATAGGATCGGATAGTTGTTTGGTCGCACCACAAGACAAAACAGGAACTTTTTGAGTAGTTAGGAGTTCGCCATAGTCATCAGATACAATACAAAATTAGCATGAGATTGGACTTAATGGAAATTGGTTCCACACTTCCACTTGACAGCAAATAACGCAAAAGTAGTCCGTGGGAAAAATTGCTATGGTTCCAAGGTTTTCAATCCAACAAAGCAGATAAGCTTTGTAGAAAAAAAAAACTTACAAAGGAATAGAATCCTCCCATATTCTTTTTTCTTAGGGATATGCAAAATCAAGCTTAAACCATGAACTAGTCATGCGCATGATGCAATACATCAAGTGCTTCTTATAATCATATCCAAGAAGTAAGTTGCAAATCACCTGTATCACCAGCTTGTAATTGTAAGGACTGTATGCATGGTGTAACACCCTCCAAAACATACATTCTGCTGTTGTTATTAGGCCAGAATCTAAACTGAAAATGCCATTCTTTGCCTTTTGCATCTTGAATTGTCAAGGGACGACCTTCTGGCTGAGAGATTGGGGGAAAATATGCCTACATAGAGTATCTCGGGAACTCAGAATGGCAGGAAAAACAAATAAGAAAAACCTATATATTCCATCATCCCACGGCCTTGTGAATGGCAGTTTGTAAGCAAAATAGCATAGCCATGAAACATGTTTAACCTTATCCATTCGGAAGGACTATGGATGGACACTTAGGAGCCTAAGAATACAAGTATCCGCAAAATGCTACCAGCCTACCACCATATTTCACCGATAGAATGCATATAGCCTAGGTAGAACAGCAAGGGTCAAGGAACTAAACCAGGTATTGGATTGACTGATTGTGTGTGTTACAAGTAATTCCTTCTAGGTTTCCCACAACGCTAATTTACTTTACAATCAATCTGTTGAACTTAGGCAACTCTGATTCCCCAAACTGGGGAGCTTCAGTGCGCTCCTTTGCATAAAGGTTTATATTTATATCACAAAGGTAAATCAGTAATGTGTGACAAGAGCATACTAATATAATAAAGAGGAAGCACAAGGCTTGCTAAAATCACCTCAGCACAGGCTTTTGGAAGCACAAGACGTCCTATGCGGCCTGCATCGCTAGCGCTTAAAACCTTCTCAAACAGTGGGACGATGGTTGAATTTGAACTTGAAGCAAAATACAGTCAAGGAAGACAACAAAATATACACAACAAATATATATAAACCGCAGCATATTGAAGACATTCCTGTCCTAGTTGATAAATTATAGATCATGTAATTTGCAAGTAGATGATTTCAAAATCAGTGTTGCCAAGTAGTTGAAGAAAAAATATTAAGGATACTCTCCAGATATTTGCTGCAGCTCTTGGTCTGTAATTCTTGGCCAATACCGAGGAAGTAACTGATTGCGGCCCCTTCCTTCAGCAGGTGGTCTCGCAACGCGAAGATGCGGAAAGCCATCTCTCATTGGATCAAAAGCAGCACCATCGGCCACCCTTGGTGGTCTGCTCAGAAAGTGTCGAGCTCTTTGTGCATGCTGAAACGGAGATAATGTAGTGGCAAGTTCTCTTCCTTCGGAAAACGGTGTCGTTGGTGATGGCATAGGTCTTTCCATTGTTGAAGTAGCCTCCATCTTGTTTCCGTTATTAGCAATGCCCAAGCTCATGCTGAGACAAGCCTCAGAAATTGACTCGCTCGTTGTGCTATCTGCTGTAGGATCTCTATTATCATCTCTTCGAGTAGATTGGGATTGGGGAGACTCTAGTGCACTTTGAGATCTAATTAAGAAAGACATCCTTCCCATGTCCCCAATACTGAGGGTTGGTTGTTCCCATTTAATCTGCCTTGCGCCATTTTCAATTTCCTTTTGCCTCAAAATGTTACTGCTCTGCCCAGGTTCTATGTTTTTTACCATGAACGGGTGATGGCTCTTAGAAATAATAGCCACATCATCATTTCGGGAGTCAAGCATTAGGGAAGGCGACTCCAACGGTCTACCTGGCAACAGTTCATCGCTTTTACCGAAGAGTCTCTGGTTACTTTGAGACAAGAAAAGCTTCGGAGACGCCTGACACGGAACCTGCGGAAAAAAACCAATCAGATTTTGGAAAAAAAATAAAGAAAGGAGATCATGCGACAGAGGTACTTACAGATTGAGCCCCTGGATTTTTTATGCAGTTCACGCATTGAACTCCTCCGCTATCAAGTAGATCGAAGGAATACTTTGAAGCAACACAGCCGCAATGTAGATGCTGAAATACAACAGCGCCTTAGAAACGTTGCCCTGAACAGTTTCGTGACGCGTTATTCACAAACACGTGTAACCAATCTCACCTTCCCACAGAACGAGCAGTCCCTCCAGCCAGACTCCTTCTGATGAAATATATCGCAGAAGACGAGCTGCTCGAAAGCCAACCTAAGCACAGAAGAAGTAAAGCAACACGGTAAAAAATCGACAGAGTCCAGAAACCTGAACTGCAAAAACTACCGAGCAGGCAGTAACCTCCTATAACGCAAAAAAGAACCTCGTAAATTATTCGGTTAAACATGTTTCTCGCAACATCAGAAACCCGTCCAGGATCAAAACACCAATCTGTTATCAGGCAGCAATTCTGAGTCAACGGTAGAACACACAGGTGTTTGACCATCAGACTGCTGCCAAGCAGGAGACAGTGTTCGTCAGGGACGCCAATCCGGTCAACACATAGTAGATTCAATCAATTTCCACAATTAAAAGTCGGTGCAACCATCCTCACGCCTGCTCTAGATGAACTGAACGTTTCTTGCAAAATCTGAAATCGGCATGAGCTCCGCTACTCAGTCGAGCAAGCTACCCGTTCCATCTCACCGGTAATAACCACCGCGAGCATCAGCGGAGGGATCGAGTTAGTCAAACTCTACTTTCCAAAAACTGCTAGTACAAAGCTACTGTTCCCAGTTGGCAGGTTTGCGTTCAAATCAGATTACTACTTGGGGAACACCGTAGATTGCCCACCGTAAGAAGATGGAAACGAATCGATTCACACACCCAGTCATTGCATCCGGAACACACACGCACCACGCAGTATAGCGAGCGGGGAGGAGGAGGAGGATGTATAGCGGCAGAGACTGGGCAGAGGAGTGGGCGTACCCGCACTTGTCGCAGAGGAGGGCGAAGCCGGCGCCGGATCGCAGCGGCCAGCCCTTCCTCCACTCCCCCGCGCCCGGGGCCGGCGCGCGGCACGCGGCGTTCATGCACCTCTTCGCCGCCGCAGCAGCAGCAGTCATCCCCGCCATGGCCCCGCGATCAAGCTCGCCCCCACCAGAAGAGAAGAGGAAAGCCGGCCCAGTCCACCTCACCTCGCCTCACCTCATCGCGCGCGCAGATACGGAGGAGGAGCCGGTGGGGGAGGCGTAGCTTTCCGGTGGATGTGGAGAGAGCAACCGACGCACCCGCGCACGAACGGAACGGAGCGGCGACGATCGATCGATGGATCGATCGGTGGCGATTGGTGCGGGCAAGGCAAGGAAAACGAGACGAGATGGGGGAAGCCTCAGGCAGAGTACACTACTAGCTACTCGATGCTCGATGGTTGGAGAATAAATATATTTATTTTCTGTGCGAAAAGAAAAAAAACCGAAAGCGACGAGAGGAGTATTTTTTTTTAGAGAGACCGAAAGCGACGAGGAGTTGGGGATGATGGTAAAGTTGGCGTGGCTTTTTGTTTTTGTTGGGTGTGCGAGCGTGCATGCACGACGGCGGACATGGGACATGCTCTGCTTTTTTCTATATTTTTCCTGCCGCGCTGGCTGGCCGTTGTGTTGCTCGCCTCCACGACCTTGCCGCTGCAGAATGCAGGTGAAGGTACCTGCTAACCTGCCTGCCTGCCGTTCATGGTGTCATCATGGGCACAAATGCCAATCGGGATCAGTCGTCAGGCAGCTTATTACATCGTGGTCTTCGCTTCCTCTGGTGCCGCCGGCAGTTGTTGCCCTGCCGAGAGATAGTATACAAACGAGGAGCAAGTTGTAGCACTGCTCTAAGAAAATACGTACTTTTTTTTAGCTTAGGCCGTGTTCGTTGCATACCCTCCGTTTTTAATATACTCCCTCCGATTCAATAAAGGATTAAAAATTGGATGTACCGATACATTAAGTTATGTCTAGATACATCTAATTTTTTATTTAAAAAAATGAGTCCAGCAGAGGGAAGAACCCCTACGGATTTTTATTAAGAAGAATCTGCAGGCACAACCGCAGAGCTGAGGCTCAAGTTGAGACATCCTTTGTTGAACAGAGGGAGTAAGATGTTTTAACTTTTATCTAGATTTACATGTATTTACAAGTGTGTATGTGCATGTTCATTTTATTTTAGTATATGCGAGCCTGGTCAGCAAGTGTAATTCCTAAAACACTTTTTATTTTAAAAGGGGGAGCATTATTTTTTAAATATCAAGAATACCACGGTTTTCAGAAATATCACAGTTTTAAATACTTGCTTATGAGTTTGTCTATCATTAAAACCTTTGGTATAAATATCAAAGTATGCTCAAACAACGGTATTTTTGAAAATTGGAGGAATGACCTAGGACGTATTTTGTACCCACGCGCTGAAATACTTAAGTATACCTAATACTTTGATTTATTATATATTTTGCTGCCAGACTAAGCCTTAGGTATCATGTATAATTTAGGATCAGCTAACCATTTTATATTCTATAAATGTTCTTCTAAGAAAAAGTTCGAGTGTTTACGAGATATATGTGTCTTTTTTTTTGGACATTTATGACAGTAGGGTCAAGCCCCTACTGCCTCTATATTAGCAATTAGTGAATATTTACAAGGTTACAAGTCAGCCCCAAGGGGAAGGAATTACATGAGAAATCACAAAAGAGGTTTAGATGCTAGCTAAGAGCGAGTGAATGAAAGGGTGTAGTTCAGTCTTAGTTCTATGAACAAGTAATCTAAAGTCCTGATCGAATCTAGCTTTCCAGGATGCCAGTGAAGGAGTTATGTGATTGAATAGTAAGTCATTCCTTTCTTTCCAGATGCTCCACGCAGCCACTATAAAGACCTCCACAAACATGGGTTTCCTCCATGCATTCTTTCCAGAAGAGATAATCTGCAATCTATCGCCCTGTTGAATCCATACAATACCTAGGGAATCCCAACATTGTTTGCTGAAGGGGCAGTGAAAGAAAAGGTGCTCAAGGGTTTCTTCCAAGTTGTTATGACAGAGGATACAATTGAAGCCTGATTGTATATTATAGTGTCTTCTTTTGAGCATATTCCTTGTATTCAGTCTATCCGAGAAGAGCAACCAGCAAAAAAATTTAAGTTTGGCTGTGCATTTAGACTTCCAAATCCAGGTGAATGCCTTGTGTGAGATGATGTTTTTGAAACAGTACTGATAGTATTTCTTTGTTTTGAAAGTTGCATCACCCCAGTCATACCTCCAGACATCTTTATCCGTAGCATTAAGCTGAATGTTCTGAGCTTCGAGTTGTAATTGTCTTACTTCTTCCAAAGCTTGGGGGGACAATGGTAATTGAAAATTGTTTGCAAGCTGCTAGAAACTCTCTGGCTGAAATATCCTCATGCGATGCAAATGAAAAAGCCCTGGGAAATTTCAATTCTGCCACCTCATCCATCCATTTATCTTTCCAGAAGAGAATAGTGTCCCCTTTATTAATTTGGCATTGGGAGATACCTTTGTATATTGGTGTGAGCTTCAGTACCTCTTTCCACCAAAATGAACCTCAAGGATCTGATGCATGTGGGATGGTGTTCTGATAATAAGCGTTCCAAATCAATTGAACCCATGGTGTGTCTTCCTTGTTGTAGAACTTATGCAAGAATTTCAACAGTAGCGCTTCATTTTGGATTTTCAAATTCAAAACTCCAAGACCACCCTTTTCTTTTGGTCGACATACTCTATCCCAGGCAATAAGGGAATTGCATTTTTCACCCTCCTCCGTTTTTTTGTTCCATAAGCAGTGTCTTCTAATTTTCTCAATGTGCTCCATGATTTTAGGAGGGATGTGTAGGTTACACATATAAAACATTGCTATAGAAGTGAGCAAGGTGTTGATCACTGTAGTCCTTCCACTGTAAGACATCATCATGAAGGAAGCAGTTAGTTTTTTCTCAATCCTGTGAACAAGCGGCATGAGCTCTGCCACAGTAGGTTTGATGGTTCCTAAGGGTAGGCCCAAGTATGTGAACGGCATTTGTCCCACAGCACAGCCCAAGATATCAGCTAGTGCATTGACATTTACAGTGCTAAGATTAATTGGAATAATCATTGATTTCCCATAGTTGATATGAAGTCCAATCAAAGCAGCGTATTTGTTTAATATCTCTTTCATGATTTGTAATTGGTGCAGGCAGGGAGGCATAATTATGAGTGTATCATCTGCGTATTGGACAACAGGGTAGTCCATAGATTGATTTCCAGGGAAGGGTGCTTGGAGAAGTTGCTGCCTATAAGCTTTGTTAATCGCCGATTGTAACAAATCAGCCGCTAGCACAAAAATGAGAGGGGATAATGGATCGCCTTGTCGAACACCTCGCTTACACCAGAATTGTCTTCCCGGAACTCCATTTAGAAGCACTGCAGATTTCCCCGAAGAAAAAATGCTATTCATCCAGTTAATCCATCTGTGATCAAATCCCATTTGCTTCATTATTTTAATCATAGCTTCGTGATCAATTGTGTCAAATGCTTTTGCAAAATCCAATTTGAGGAGAATAATTTCCTTTTGAGAAGTCTCACATTGGTGGAGAAACTCAAATGCCCACGCCAAGCAGTCTTGAATAGTCCTTCCTTTTAGAAAACCATATTGGTTTCTATGAACCAATTTGAGAATAACTTTTTGCAATCTATTTGCCAATATCTTTGTGATGATCTTAAGGCAGCAATTGAGCAAGGTAATTGGTCTGAAGTCATTTACCGTAGCGGGAGAACTAACTTTGGGAATAAGAGTGATGAATCCCATATTGAGACTCTCAATGTTGAGATTGCCATTGTAGAAATCCTCACATAAGTTATAGATGTCATTCTTGATAATTTGCCAAGTCGCTTTCAAGAATTGTCCGTTAAAACCATCTGGTCCGGGAGCTTTATTGATAGGCATCTGGGCAATTACCTCATCAATTTCCTTGTGAGTGAAAGGAGTAGACAACTGTTTGAGCTCTTCCAGAGGTGTGATAAGTGAAGTCAGATCAGAAAGCATATCAGGGTGTTGAGCAGTTCCTAGTTTCTCCTTAAATGTATCAAAGATTAATTGCTCTTTACCATGATGATGTTTAACTTGCTCTCCATTAGTATCGGTAAGAGTTGAGATAAAGCTCTTTCTGTGCCTTTCCGTGGCAATAGCTTGGAAGAATTTTGTATTTTCATCGCCAAACTTTGTCCATCTAATAGTGCATCTTTTCTTCCAATATTGCTGTTGGTAATCCAGCAAAGTTAGCAGGTGATTCTTGATGATTCCTCTGAAATTATCTTCCAGATTAGTCAGTAATCTTTGATCCTCCAATTTATCCAGTTCCAGTAAAGCTTTATTGCAATTTTCAATACACACTTTGAGCTTAGAAATATATTTACTCCAGAATTTGATATCATGTCTGAGCCTTTTAAACTTTGCATTCAAATTTGCTGCGCTGTTTATTTTATGTGTGGGTTTGCTCCAGCTAGTTGCCACCATTTCCAAGAATCCTGGGTGAGCGACCCAATAGTTTTCAAATCTGAATAATTTGCTGCCGGGAATATTTGTTTGGATGGTAACTAGGCAAGGGGAGTGATCTGATGTTGGTTTTCCTTGGGGGTCAACCAGAGTTCCCGGATACGAAATTGTCCAGTGCAAAGAGGTGAAGAACCAGTCAAGCTGCTCAAGCAAAGGATTATCTTGCATATTACTCCAGGTAAAACGTCTTCCCTTTAGAGGTAATTCCGTGAGGTGTTGTTCTCTGATGAAGTCATTGAAGATCAGCATGTCATTATAGTTCCCCCAGGTTTATTTCTGTTATCCGGACCTCTAATGAAGTTAAAATCACCCAATAATAACCAGTCTTCATCATCTGGAATATTCAAATTGAATAGCCAACCAACAAAAGTATCTCTCATCTGGTCCACACACGGCCCATAAATATTTACCAGAGTGAACGCTTGGGACGATTGAGTGGAAGTGAAATGAATAGATAATGCAAACTGCTCACAGTGCATAACCAGCCCATTAAAAAGAGAGCTATTCCAAGCAATAAGAAGCCCACCAGAGGCCCCCACAGATGGTACATAAATAAACTCATCAAAACGCCGAGGTAAGCAAGATTTAATAAAGTTAATATCCATAAACTCCATCTTGGTTTCTTGCAGGCACACAAAAGAACATCCAGTCGATTCAACAGCATTAAATAAAGCCAGTTGCTTGTTTCTAGCATTTAAACCCCTAATATTCCAACATAAAATAAACCACTTTTTAAGGAAATTCATTAGAACTTCAAGCTTTGGTCTTGTTCTTGCCCTTTTCCTTCTTAGCTGTAATAAGCTTCTGGAGAGTAATATCTTCAGCTGGGACCCCACAGAGCTGTGTACCAATGGACTGCAACATTGAAACAGGAGTTGGAGGGGGCACTGTAATCTTGGCACCTGCATCAGGGCTAGGAGGATCAACTGCAACATTTGAAGATTGTGCAACATCAGAGAGCACAGTAGCAGCATTGGAAATAAAAGGTAGCTTCCTTGGCTTCACTTTCAAAGTTGGCTTCTTCAGATCAGTTGGGGCCTGTGGCTTGAAGCCATCATACCTGGTGGAGCGAGTGCTTCTTCTGACCATGGAGGTGCAGCTTGGGGTATCTAACTTTCTCTTTTTTGCAATGACAGGAGTGGTGGGAACAAAGTTGTTGCCAGCATCAGTTGAAGCTTCAGTGATTTCTTCAATGCACACAGAAGAATAGTTAAGTTTCTTGCGCTCCTGCTTAGCACTCCACAGCTGCCACCCCTCCCCAAAGATCTCAAAGCAATGAACCGGAGACAGCATTGGCTTGATACTAAAGAAAAGCCCATTATCTAAATGCACAGAAGGCAGGCTGCAGTATTGTAAAGGAGAAATAGGGAATGCATAGCTATCACGCATAAGCTTATTAGCAGCTTCCCAACCCTGATCTTTGTGGAGCATGAAGTTCAGAGTGAGTTCAGTTGAAGGGACTGTCATAGCTGAACTGTCCGAGGATGAAGCTGAGTCCATAACCGCATCATGCCATGCCTGCATCGGGCTATCTGCCACATTGTTCCTGGGAGGAGTCACTCCAGCATAGAAAGGAACTTTTTGGTCAGCTAGGAATCCTTGAAAACTGATCAGAGTTGGCGGATGCGGGTCCACCTGATGCACTTGCTGAATAGGTTGCGCTGGCAGCAGCTGATCTAGTTGCATATCATGGTGATGGTGTCCCTGGTGATTGGGTTGATTGCCCTGCTGATGGTTCTGCTGTACCCAAGCCTGCAATTGGGTCTGATAGATCTGCTCTGCAGTAGTCTCAGGCCCGTAAAGTGGGTGAGGGTTTCCATTCTGTGGCTCAGGATCTTCTCCAGGATCAGCAACATCAGCAATACGTGCATTCCAGTCAGAACTACGGAGCATATACACCGGTACAGACCAACATTGCCTGGCTCCCCCAAGTTGACGCATCACTAGACTTTTGGGCACAAATTTCGGGTGCACAAGCCACACTTTAGCCAGGACATACTGATTATTAGCTCGGGGATGATGCCAAACAGATAACAGCCCAAAATCTTCCACAACCTTATTCACATAAAAACTGGTTTGGTAATCTAAGGGGAATCCAAGGAGAAGGATCCACGTCTCACGGCCAAAGGAGGTGATTCTCATGTTCTTAGCCTGGTCATGCCTAACAAAGGTGATAGTGGTTTCCTCATCGACAACAAAGGTAAGACCAATAGCGGTATCGGCCGAGAAAGCATCTGGGAGAGTAAAACAGCCAACTCCGAACGGATGGTCCTCAATGTGACGCACTACTAACCCAGATTCAGTAAGCAAATCTGCAATCTGGTCACGCAGATCTTCACGCAGCTGGATTGGGATGAATCTGCTCGACTCGGCGATGATGATGGAGTCGTGACGCAGAGGCGGCACAACGTCTACCACCAAGTCAGCACGGACCTTCCTATCCGCCGGCCCCTGATCAATGGTCATCCCCTCCGGGAGGAAAGCAAGCGGATTCACCGCGAAGTTCGCCATTGCAGCGCTAGGGTTTTCTGGAACTGTAGCTTGGGGAGGAGGCGTGGTAGGCGAGGTAGACGAAACGGCCAAGCCCGAACCAGCTGTGATATGCGGCAAATCCTCTGTTTCCTTAAACTGTTTAGGAACCCAAATTTTGCGGACTGCTCGGCGCAGAGACTTGCCTTGTTTGATCTTGGGCTTCCAGGCCCAAATACCAGAAGGGGCACAGTGCCTTGCAATATGGCCCAAAACATTACATTTTCTGCAGCGAAGCCCAACCGTGCAATTTTTAGTATCGTAATCTGCTTGCAAACACTTGGTGCAGGAGGGAGGTTGGGCTTGATTGGGCGAGGAATTCAGAACTTCCGCATCTGATAAGGTTTCCAGAACTGGGCCAGGGTCCGAACAGGCCCCGCAGCGAGAGTCCAAAGCTTGACAGTCCCTACAGACCCCTGGGCAATCAGAAAGTTGATGATCGCTCATGCTACATCTTTGACAACGACCCAATAATTTGAAAAGTTGTTCAGCGGGCGGTAAAACCGGCAAGGATACCGACTCCATAATTGTTTCCTCTGAATAACCGGATCCACGAAAATCATTGATATTCTCCAACGTAATTCTGGGGATATTAGCAAAGAAGCTTTCCAAAAACTTATCGTTGCAGAATTTGAAATTTGAAACTTCCTTCCGCAAGGATTTCGGATGAGAGAAACTTTCAAAGAGAATTCCATCTGAATGTGTCCAAGTGCCATGAGTAGCATGCACGGCATCGAAAGAACCGAATTTAATGGGCATCTGATTGTTGATCATCCCCGGAATGGGAGTAAGATTTGCAATAGAAATTCCAAATTTTGCTAGTTCAGACGCTGATTCATTCGGGTTCTGTTGAGCAGAAGTAACAAGGAAATCCAATCTTTGCTTCAACTTAGTTGGGCTACGTTGAGCCACTTCCAGACATTGAGAATTAGAAGGCCATTGCTGTGAATGATCCTTGACAAAACCCACGAAATAAGGATTGGAACCACGAAATAGACTGAAGTGGCAGATGAAGTCAGGCCAAATACGATCTTTGAGGCCATAGACATAGTGTCCCACTGCACTTGAGGCCACCGAAAACCGAAACCGGCGATCACTTAATTGATAGACATGAAATCCCAAGCGATCTCCACCAATACAACATTGCAGAGCCAAACCAACTGAATCTTCATTCAACGGAAAAGAGGCCAGAGAGAACGAAACCACCAAGAAGAACTCTTTGTTGGAAGGAGAGGGGGAGAAATGAACCGTGGATCCAAAACGATGACGCACCTGTCTTGCAAACGCCTCGCCGGGCGCGAAATCCCAATGGAGAAGAGCATCCATCGCCGGCAGGATCTAGGCATCATGGTGGGAGGTGGGTGCGTGGTGGGTGGGAGAGGGGAGCGGGAGGTGGGAGAGGAGAGCCATCTCTGGAGGTGGGAGCCAGATATATGTGTCTACAACCTCTAAAGAAATCCAGGTCTTCTCAATGCTCCTTTCGAATTGGACCTGAAATCAAAAGGTAGACGACTCGCTGCATGTGAATGTGCCTCTATATACAAGGCGGGCACAACTATATTGAATTGAATGCAAAGAGAATTAGAGTGGAAGAAACGTCCAGTTCAAGTTCTAGGCCTGCCAACCGGTTCCAGTGCCAGCTGCCTACCCCAAACTCGTGTGTGTCGTCGCCTTCAATGCTCACCGGTTCCGGTGCCAGCTGCCTGCCCCAGACCCGTGTGTGTCGTCGCCTTCAATTGGGGGTGTCTAAGCAAGCGAAGCTGTTCACAAGTGTTGGGGGGGGGGGGGGGGGGGCATCGCCCCCAGGCTAATTTAGCTTAAGCACCATGTATAATCTAGGTTTAAGCGACGAAAAATGGGTAAATAGCCCCCAAACCAGTCTGTGCTACACGTTTCTAAGAAAAAGTGTGAGTGTTCACAAGATATGAATGACACGGTTTATGCTAGCTAGATTTGTCTTTTTTTCTCAATGTTGGAAAATTGTATAGGTTTTAAACACATATCTTGTGGCACTAACATGGAGGTGCCCAACATGAACACAAAGTACATAGGACCATCCTTGGCGGGTAACCTATCTAGGATATTGACCCCGCGCACTAGCACGTCTGAGTAACACCCAGAATGGTGTCGCTGGTGAAGTCAAGGGCCGCCCTGGGGAGCGACGAAGACGAGTAGGCCTGCAAATGCCCACAATCGTTGTAGGGCATCTGAAGAATCAGATGGTTTTCTTTAATGGTAGAAAGGAGAGCATCCAACAGGAGGTAGCAGAACATATTCTCTTCCGCACGGATTGATTTAAGATCGTCCACTCCAAGGATTGAAGGATTCAAATCTGTAGGATTTTTTTCCCCAGTGAATCCCTTTTGGATCAATGACACCTCCAAATTCCCTACGGATTTCCTTCCTACACCCCATTCTCATAAGAACTACTATAAGAGGCTCCGAGTCTAAAAATGAGGTTGATGTGAATGTTTAAATGTAACCTCTTTCTTGCACTCATTCACATGACACGTTTTTCTCGTGTTTCATCTGAACGACCATTCTTATACGGTAGTTTTTTCTCTATTTTATGGTCATCTATTTCCTATTAAATTTATGTGCTTCTTCAATCGACCTAAAAGAAGGTTAATACTTTTGGACACGTCTGCGCATGCATGCGTGAAGGAGAGAGTTTAATATACTAATCGGGGATGATTGTTCTCTGGGAAGAAAACAGAACAAAAAGCGGAGGAGGCTCTGCATGCGTGTCTGTGCTGCTGCCTCTGCTCCTGTGTGGCAGACGCAGAGAATTGAAGGGCGAAAGGCACGGGAGGTCAGAATTCCGGGCAGTCGCCTCGCCGCCGGCCTGCCTGCCTGCAACTACAGCAGTAGCTTCTAGAGTTGTAGGCCTTGAATGAATGAATGCTCACCGGCTCCGGCGCCGGCGCCGGCGCCCCGATCCCGCGTGTGTCGTCGCCATCAGGTTGGGGAGCCCGAGCCCGAGCCCGAGCAGTACTGATGAGCCGCACGTTTCCGGCTGGCCACGCCAGGCGCGCTCACTTCCACGTACAGTGCAGTGCGGTACGTACGTGGTCCGGCGAGGCACACGGGCTCACGCGTACTGTACGTACGAGTAGGGACGACTCACCTCGTAACGAGCGAATCAAGGCAGAAAAATGCGGCACAGGAAAGGAATTGAAGGCGTCGGCAGGCAGCCCGACCGGCCGGCGGGGACCCCAGTGTCATGGGCCAGAGGAGAACATGCCTGCTCGCCGCGGTCCTAGAGGTCGAAGTGGACACCCGCAACCGGTGGCAAATTCGATAAATTTGACCCTTTTGTAACTTATTTCATAAAATGGATCAAATTTTAAAAAAAATTGTGAATCTAACCCTTTTGCACGGCGCCCGCCCCCAGGGCACCGTGTTCTACTATACGACGTCGCAGTCCAAGACGCCGGCGGGGCTCCGTGGTCACGACCCGTGAGGCCTGTCTGACCGACGTGTCGAGGTCCACGACGCCTTGGACTGCGGCGTCGTATAGTAGAACACGACGCCCTGGGGGTCGCCCTGGCCATGTTTGGCCCGGCCCGAAAATACAGGGCCTAGGTCCGACGGGCCTAACCATCGAGCCGGGCCTGGGCTTGACTTTCGGGCCCGACAGTCGGGCCGGGCCGGGCTCGGGCCTTGCAAAAACAAGAAAACAGGAAGGATCGGGCCGGGCCGATCGGGCTTTGTCGGGCTCGGGCCGGGCCTCATTTCTGCAGCCCGACAGTCGGGCCGGGCCTAGCATTATGACATCGGGCTTTTTCGGGCCCGGCCCGGCCCATGGCCAGGTATACCTGGGCGGGCGCCGTTCAAAAGGGCTAGATTTGCAATTTTTTGGAAATTTGGTCCATTTTATGAAATGAATTCAAAAAAGTTAAATTTGTCAAAATTGGCGCAACCGGTGGGGTTCTGGCTACTTCACGTCACGTGAGCCCATCCGGCCTCGCACGTCGCCACTGTTGCTTGCTTGCGTCCGCACGCACGCATGCTGCCGTCGGCCGGCGGCCTCCTCTCTCTGACGCGCGGGTCCGGCAGTGTATATATATATATATACTGTATATATGGGGTTAACGTCGGGTACCCGTGAGAAGGAGGTGCCAACTCAAGTTGCCAAGTGCGGACGTGTAGTACGTACTGTGCAGTAGTAGTAGGCTAGTAGCGTCTCCGTGGCGACGAGGTGATCCCCTGATCTCTTTCCCCCGACATGGCGCACATCCTCGACAGCGACGGCACGGTTTCGATGCGGTGGGCTGGGCCCCGCGTGGAAGTGACGGGCGACTGATTTTTTTTCTTTTCCTGGCGATGGAGACGGACGGTGTCGTGTCGTTGGTAGGACGAGAGGGCAGTGGCATCGGGAAGGGACGAACGTGACATGGGGGATACGTAAACATATTCTTCCTCCTAGTACTACTCTGGCAGAGGCTACTCGTGGGCGTGCGTGCGTGCGTGCGTGAGAGGACGGAGCATGTAATGTCGCGCCGTGGAAGCTGCTGGACATATGCAAGTATGCAACCCTACCGCTTCCCTGACTTCAGCTCCCTCCGCTTCTCTGCAGACATATGCACCAACGGTGAGACCATGGTATGGGCACGGCGGCCACGCGCGGCGACATGGACATGGCATCCACACACACATGGTTTTGGCGTCGCCGTCGTTTCAGAGACCCCACTCCACACCTGCTGTTGTTGTTCATTCGTTCGCGCAATCGATCACGGCCGGGCTGCTCTGCCATCCCGCTGATCTCACGCTTCTACTTGCGTGATTCCTCTGCGGATGGATAAAAACAAGTAGTGCAACTACCCTAACATAGTTGTGGTGCGCACAACATGTTACGTGCATGCATCGCGTAATTAGGGTATTGTTAACTTCATGTCGTATGGCGACTTGAGCAAGCAGTCTGCTCAAGATTGTGCCGCCTGCTCTTACTTAATTAAGCGAGGTTGTCGAGCTCTCTTTTCGTTCCCATCAGTGGTTACCTTAACCTTAGTCTGTTTTGTACTCCATTTGTTACACGCAAAAAAAATAAAATACTCCAGAGCCGCGCCTAATACTCCGGCAACTCCCATCATATGAAATGTGTTCAACGTCCAATTATGAAATCCTTGGAAAAATAAAAAATTAGTTTTTTTCCTGGTTCATATGTATATGGACATAGACATATCAATGCATGTTTACTGCAGTGATACATTCATTTCAGTCCATATAAGTACAAATTATGAAAACCGCTTCATCAAATTCTGACACTCATTATGTCATATTCGTAACATAGGTCCTGCCAAAAAATTCTATGGCATCTTGCTGGTTCTATTTTTTTCACGTATGAGATTATGTTCACTATCTATAAAAAAAAGTCGAACTTTGTTTACATTAACAATTGCACACAATAGACCAATAGTACAATGTACAACATAAGAACAAACCAATTAAATCAGCACCAGCAAATTTAACTTGGTTGTTAGTCTCCCATGTGAATTCCTTAAACATGCTATAGTAAATGTTTTCTTTGATCTATTTCCAATGTTCAATTTCATGCATAAATTCTTATTAAAAACCAACATAAGAAATTGTATACATAAACACATTGAGTATATAAAATGACTAGATTTTGTATATGCAGTAGTGTTCAGTGTTCGTCGGTAATTACCAAATGCCTATTGCAATGAAAGTATACATCCACCAACATATTATAACTGTAGCTAATCCATGGTAAGTTGTAAAACACATTTGACTTAAGTAAAATAGATCATGTCAAATGTTCAATTTATATTCCAGAAGTATCTATATATTTTTCTTACATAACGGCATACCTTTGTAGATATCTGCTTGGTTGTCTCCATTGAAATATCTACCAAATTATTAAATACTAAAAATACAGAAGAACATCCAGAAATAAAATACACATACACTATATAATTAATCAATTGTAGAAAATCAAGGAGCCGTGGGTTTTTCATTTTTGTTTGTATTCACGTTTAAGATGAATTTCTATCTTGATAAGAAAATAATATCTCACAAGGGGAAAAACTTTTAAAATAACCCAAATATATTTTGATGGATATACATTGCAACTATATGATGAAAAATAATTATAAACATATGTTATAGTTAACGATGCTAAATAAGTATACAACATATATTTGTTAAAACCATAATATGGTGAAAATAACTAAGAAAATAGAAAATTAGTGAAATTATATTTATTTAACTCTCCCCGAAACCAACAAATAATTGAAACGACCCTACTTGGTTGTGCATGAAAAGAAAGTACATAAAATTGAGGAGTCGACACAATAAGTGGGCGATACATACTACCACCGCTGTCCGCAGCCGCGCAAGGCGTCTGTTGTGCTGTGTCGCCTTACTCAAACACGCGTGCCCGGCGGGTACCTGTCGGGTCCACCATACCCGGCGGGGTGTGGGTATGGTGAAGGACAGGACCCGACGACGGGTGGCGGGGTGGGGAGAAGCGTCGGGTACGAGTATGGGGGTGGCAAACCCGGCTCCGAACCTGGCGGGTGCCATCCGGAGGTACCATACGCATATATTTAGACCAGTAAAAAACTAAATTTTGCGTTACTTGACGATGAGTCAAACGCTTCATGTTGCACTTAGAGGGATAACTGAGAAGAACGTCCTGACACACTTCTTGACATGTGTCATTGTTTTGACGATTGACGTTATTTGTCAAAAGGCTAAAACATTCTTGGCTACAGAAATAGAGCATTGTCATGCTATGCGAGCTTAGATATACTTCCCGCCGTTGTACTTTTCGGTATGGTCTATTCGTTGTATTTATACTGACGATAGAAAATTATGTCGCGTACTTGGACCTTATGATTCATGTTGTCTCTGGGATCTTACATCTCAGATCGCGTTTCATCAACAACATCGTGAAAGGGCCAATCTAGATGGAAGTATCGTATAGAGATTTCTCATCGAGGAATGCATCTCGTTTTGCATGAATTATTGGACGTCATAAACGTATTGGCTTGCCCATTAATAAGCATTTGGCAGGATCGAAGGAGTAGGTCATTGGGTTTTGGAGAAGGATTTTCGTGTGAACTTGATACACCAAAACTACGCAACGACTTTGACCGAGCTCCCCTAGTAGTGTTACAACACCTTAATGTGGTCGATCATTTGTTCATGAAAATAGCAGTAATCAGTAGGCATCTATAAGTATATCATAATCAAACATAGCAATGAATCTTCTAATCCTATTAGATTTTACATTACAATCCTATTAAATTTATGTGTTTCTTCCGATTGCTTTATTTTGTAATAATGCTATGAGCTAAAAGAGGCTTATAGTTTAATAATCAGGGATGATTGTTCTCTGGGAAGAAAACAAAACAAAAAGGCGAGTAGGCGCTGCATGCGTGTCTGTGCTCCTGCCTCTGCTCATATGGGCTAGACACACAGAATTGAATGGCGAAAGCTGCAGAAGAATTCCGGCCTGCATCTAGCTTCTACGGAGTAGGCCTTGAATGAACGAATGAATGCTCACCGGCTCCGGCGCCGGCGCCGCCCCGATCCCGTGTGTGCCGTCGCCATCAGGTGGGGCGAGCCTGAGCACTGAAAGAAAGCCGCACGTTTCCGGCCGGCGACGCGCGCTCACTTCCACGTAGAGTAGAGTAGAGTAGAGTAGAGTACAGTACGTGCTCCGGCGAGGCACACGGGCTCACGCGTACGACGACTCACCTCGTAACGAGCGAATCAGGGCAGGAGGGGGAAAATCGGCACAGGAATTGAAGGCGTCGGCAGGTAGCCTGAGCGGTCGGCGGCGAGCGCGCGGTGGCCGGCCGTCGCGGTCCGGGAGGCCGACGTGCCACGCAGCCACTGTTGCACGCACGCATGCTGCCGTCGGCGGCCGGCCTCCTCCCACTGACGCCCGGGTCCGGTGGTGTATACATGGGGCCTAGCCCTGGGATCAACGTCGGGTAGCCGTGAGAAGGAGGTGCCAACGCAACTTGCCAAGTGTGGACGATCCTCATACGTACTGTACAGTAGCCAGCGTCTCCGTGGGAGCGACGAGGTGAGGTTACGTGCACCCATCCGACATGGCGCACATCGATCGTCGACAGTGACGGCACGGTTCGCACGGGCGCTGCGCTGCGCTGGGTCCCGCGTGGAAGTGACGGGGCGACTGAGTTTTTGCTTTCCTGGCGATGGAGACGGACGGTGTCGTGTCGTTGGTGGAGCATCGGGAAGGGACGAAGGTGACATGGGGGATACGTAAACATATTCTTCCTCCTACTACTCTGGCAGAGGCTACTCGTGGGTGTGCGTGCGTGAGAGGATGGAGCACGTGATGTCGCGCCGTGGAAGTGGATGGGCCAAGAGCTAGCACTGTTCCGTGGCGCCAGTAGTCTCCACCGGGCGGTGCTGCTACTATACCACTTCAGCTCCCTCCGCTTCTCTGCAGACATATGCACCAACAGTGAGACCATGGTATGGCCGTATGGGCACGGCCACGCGCGGCGACATGGCATGGTTGGCGTCGCCGTCGTCCGCTCCACCGATACGCAAATCCAACGCTGATCATACCTACTTTACAATGAAAAGCGACGGTTTGTTCTGACGGAGACAGTCGAGACTAAGCGCATCTCCAACGGCCCGACGCATTTTGGGATAAAATCATATCTAATTTGGTCCGTTTGCGTTAGGACGCGGACAGAAAATGGGCTATGTCCGCCCCAATGTCCGTTTTCGTCGCGTCCCAACCCAGCGGCCCGACGCATATATATATATATATCACATATAGGGACTGAAATTAAAAAACATAATTTTCAAAAGGCCCTATCTATGGCTTCCTCGGCCACCGCCGGCGACTACTCATCGTCGCTTTCGCCGGTGAGGTCGTAGAAGGACGGCGGGTCCCAGGGGAAGGACCACGCCGCCGCGGGCACTGGAGCTGGTGGCGGCGGAGGAGGAGGTGGTGACGGTGCGGAGGAAGACGCTTCCGGCCATGGCGCCCACCGTGGCGGCGAAGGAGGCGGTGGCTGCAAGGAGGACGACGCGCCAGGCCATGGCGCCCACCGCGGCGGTGGGGAGGCGGTAGCTGCGGCCCGCGGCTGCTGGACGCCCCGCCTGCCTCCAAGGCGGAGGCTCTCAACGTGGAGAAGAGGCCGTCCTAGCGGCTGATCTCCTCGAGTTGGCTCTGGTCGATGGCGAGCTGGATGGCCTCCTCCTCGCTGAGGCCGGGCGGCTGGAACTCCGCCATGGGCAGCACGTCCTCCGCCTGCTCCTGCTCCTCCTCCTCCGGCGCCTCCCGCTGCGGCTGCCACTCCGGCGGCCACTCCGGCGCGCCCCCTTGCGGAGGACTCGGCGGCCGATAACATACGACGCCGTAGGGGTAGTCCTCTTCCCCGAGGAGCCCGGCGCGCCTCCTCGGGTCGCGTTCGGCGGCAGGCCGATCCCACCACTCGGACTGAGGGTGGAACTGGACGTCGCCGCGGAGGTAGTCGGGCAGGAGACGGCGGCGTCGCTGGATCTCGACGGTGTGCTCCTCGCCGCGCGGTGGTACCGGCGGGACCGGCACCCTCTTCGAGTTGAGGTGACAGCCGCCCGGCAGGTGGACGTCCTCCACTGGCACGGGCCTGTTCTTCTTCCACAACGCCGTGCACAAGTCCACCGACATGTACGGGCGGTCCCTGACCTTCTTGAGGAGGAGCCGCCGTCGGACTCCTTCTTGGGCCTCCTGAACGGCCACGACGTCATGGTGGCGAGTTGGAGACGGTGAGAAGATGGCTAGGGTTTTGGTCGTGGGTGCTGGCATTGCCTCGCTGTCCCTTTAAAAGGGAGGCCGTGGACGCGGTCTTCCAGGCCATCGATCATGGGCGCTGAAGACAGAGGCGGTGGCGCATCACCATTGATGAAGGTGGCGCAAACGCTGAAACGGCGCGGCGCAGCGTTTTCTCAAGTCATCGCGGCCTCGGGAGACGAAGGGAAGGCAACGGTCGCTGACGCGCGGGGCACGGTCAAAGAGGGGGAGGACATGCGCGGACACAGCGGACCGTCCGCGGCAACGCAAACCGAGCCCAAATTTGGGCCGCGTTTGCGTCGCGGCGGACGGTCCGGCCAAAAAGCGTCGCCCCGTTGGGCTGAATTTTTCCCGACCCCGATCATTTTCGGACAGAAACGAAACGCGGACGTCCGTTTGCGTCGGGCCGTTGGAGATGTCCTATCTTGCGCTAACTGCAAGATGCATCGCGCCTAGAACGGAAACTGGGTGGATAAGACTATATGACTTCTTCAATCCTGTCGCGGGATCTTGGAGATTATACGGGTGGTTCTTAATTACGCAACCTGCTGTTAAGTTATTCATTCGCGCAATCACGGCCGCCGGCCGGGCTATTTCGTCATACTGCTCACATTCTAAATTCTGTAATACTCTGCAGTGTAGAAACATGTACAGCACTGCACAGGAACATGTACAACATGCCCTCATATAAAAGCAAGTGCAACTACCCAAGTATAGTTGCTACGTCTCTTAATTAAGATATTTGTTAGCTTCATGTCGTATGGCAACTTGAGCAAGTAGTCGCTAAAGATTGTAACTCTGCTCTTATTTAATTAAGCGAGGTTGTGGAGCTATCTTTTAATTCTTTCAGATCAATGGTTCACACGTATATGGACATATCTGTACGGTATTTTTACCGCGGTGATACACTCATTTTAGTCCATATAGGTATAACTTGCGAAAATCCGCTTCGTCAAATTTTGGCACCCGATATGTCATATTTTAAACATAGGTCATGACCAAAGTTTCAATGACATCTTATGTTGGGCCTAATTTTATTGCTTATATCTCGTAGGCATTTATCATGGATAGAATAATTAAATGTTTCTAGGTCTTCTCCTCGGTCAATTTTCCAAATAAGCTGGTTTTGTGGAATTTCCGTGTCATCTCTTTCTTGCTCATTTTTGTAGGCTGTCAATTCTTTTTGGGGTAGAACTTTAGGTTTTGAGCTGCCCTGCCAAAAACGGGTGCTAAGAGTACAACATAAGAACAAACTAATCAAATCAGCATTGGTAAATTTAACTTGGTTGTTAGTCTTCCATGTGAATGCCTTAAACATGCTAAATTAAATGTTTTCTTTGATATATTTCTAATGTCTAATTTCATGCATAACTTATTATTGAAAAACCAACAAGAGAAATTGTATAGAGAAACACGTTGCATTGATCATATAAATGACTGAATTTTGTATTTACAATAGTGTTTGTTTGTAATTACTAAATGCTATTGCAGTAATAGTATACATCATCAACATGTTATCAACCGTAATGCAATCCATGGTAAGTGTAAAGACACATTTGACCAAGTAAAATAGATCATGTTAACTGTTCAATTTACATTCCAGAAGGATCTATATATTTTCTTACATTTACAGAAACTAAATCCACGGTAAGTGTAAAGACACGTTTGACCAAGTACAATAGATCATATCAACTGTTCAATTTATTCCAGAAGTGTCTATATATTTTCTTACATTACTGCAATTTTTCTAGATATCTACTAGGTTGTCCCCATTGAAATCTCCACCAAAAAATTAAATACTAAAAATATAGAAGAACATCGATACAATAATATACACATACGCTATATAATTGATCAAGTGTAAGAAAATCAAGAAGCCGTGGGCTTTTCATTTTTGTTAGTATTCTTGTTTAAGATAAATTTCTATCTTGTTAGGAATAATATCTCAGAAAGGAAAAACATTTTACAAAACTCGGATATATTTTGATGGATATACATTGCAACTATATAATGGAAAACATTTATAAACATATTTATAGCTGACGATGATAAATAACAATGTATATGTGTTAAAACCATAATATGGTGAAAATAACTAAGACAATATAAAAATTAGTGCAATTATATTTATTTAACTCACACCGGAATCGAAAATTAATTGGAGCGACCCTCCTAGGTTATGCATGAATATAAAGTACATACAATTTAAGGGTCGACACAATCCGTAGACCATATTACCTTGCATTTCTTTTGTGTTAAGCCCACACTCAAAGGGGGTACCTATACCTGCATAGGTCACCACGAAACATTAGAACTTACTTTTGTGTTGTCATTAGTCACCAAAATATAGGGGTGCAAAGGATGCACTTTCCGCTGGTTCCCAGAGAAGTACACTTGAGGACAAGTGCAGTTTAGCTATGATGTGCAGAACACTAACTGAAACTCTAGTGAAGATCAATGGTCCAGATCGACAACCTGCATCTAACGGCACATGATGAAGCTGGACTGTTGACTCAGTCTTCCCACCTTTACGTTACTGTTCTTTTTACTACCAGTTACCTTCTTTTACTACCAGTTACCGTAGTAACAATTGTACCGAACTGGCCTTAAAAAAGAAGTTCATAAAAAGGCATGCCAGTTTCTCACGTTCATCTACTGATTGAAGCAATCATCTCGGTGCTGAACATTCGCTTTGATGACCTAGTCAAATAATTTGTATTCATCAAGAGTGAAGAGAAGTCTTGTTTATACAAAAAAAACTTAGTGGCAACTCGGTAGCATTTGTTATATTATATGTGAATGACATATTGTTCATGAGAAATGATGTTCAGTTACTTCAATCTACCCATAAATCATTGAAAAATAGTTTCCACATGAAGTACTTGGGAGAAGCATTGCATATTTTGCGAATCCATATCTATATGGATATGTGGAGGTGGATAATAAGTTTGAGTCAAAGTGCATATATTGATAAGGTGTTGACTCGGATTAACATAGAGTCGGCTAATAAGTGCATACAGTTTTGCCCTCCGTCTTCCTTCACTCTAGATAAAAGGGAGCTCAATCAAGGTCTCAAGTTCCTTGTAGGTATCAAAGTTAGCTCTGGTTACTCGGGTAGCATACGCATATCTAGAGCAAAAAGAAACTAATTTTCACAGGAGGATGAATCAAATGCTTTAGGTTGCATTTAGAGGGATAACTGAGAAAAACACGGTGACCCACTTCTTGACTCGTGTCATTGTTTCGTCTTTCACCTCTCGAAAGACATTTCAGCGTGTCAAAAGACTGAAACACTTCTTAAGAAAGAGACAATTGTCATACTATGTGATTTTGCGATATACTTCTCGCCCTTCTACTTTGACGGTATGGTCCATATTATCCATTGGTTCTTAAATATCAGACCGCTGGTACTTTGTAGCGTAATATGGTTTCCTGAATGAATGGAGGGACGACCCTTTTCTTTCTATAGAAACAGTTATTATCGTTCCTTAGGGAAGTTTTCGTAGTTGTACGCATGACATCCAACCGGGCTGATCCCCTTTCCATTAAATTTCTTCAACGGAAATACAGAATTTGAAACTGACCGAACCACACAGTACCAAGAAAAGAAAACAAACTTGGGGAAAAGCGAGTTGGTGCAGCAGCAGGAAACCTACTGATGAGCTTGATCTCGAGCAAACCTATAGGGCGAAAACATGCTGCCACATGTACGCATGACATACACATGTACTTATATTTTTTTTTTTGCGAATAGTACTTACATTTTGTTACGGAGGGAATACTATACATGTATGCATAGAGAGAGGTTAGTACCGTCAGAAACAAGGCAAGGTGGTTGGAAAATCCACATCGAGACTTGGATCGCCAAAGAAAGCCAATGCTAGGGAATCCACTTTCGTGGCCGGGCGATCGTGACAGACACAGAGCAGACGATCCGTAAAGAATCGTGTCGTGGTGGTGTCTAATCCGAAAATGCTTCCACGGCAAATTATAAGCAGGTAAAAAGCGTATTTTTTGTTGTGTGGCGTGGAGTAAAAAGCGTACTAGCAGTGCCCCTGCTTGTTCGTTCCTCCCCAACGGTCGAAACGTCCCACACTAGAGCACTACTCCTACCGGATGCGGCGGCAATCGAACCCAGTCTACTCCTAGTATAATTCTGCCCGTTTTATTCCATACACGCATGGGCATGCAACATCATGGTTGTTCTTTCTTTGCTGCACCAGCCAGCCTGTAAGGCTGTAACCCGCCATAGCCCTACCCTCACTTGATTGCAAACTAGAAGAGATCACAGTGAAGATCATACACAAATCACTACCCATCTTCTCTTACTGGGGAATGATATGCAACAGCTGGAAAAGAGAACAATTTGGCTGCTAGATGATCTTCTGGTCTCTTTATTAACGACAGTAGCGATGGATTAGTCTGGACAAAGGTGTATTTACACGATGCTATCATGCTCAACAAGACCAGAAGCTCAAAATTATGACTACTATGCGGCTAATTGATCTCCGGTGAGATCCTAAACCTGTTCTTCAACTCTCATCAGAACCAAAAAAGAGAAAAACCAATCTTCTGATCACAAATGGGCAGCTCCAAAGCCCGACCCCCCCTGACGAGAAAGAGATCACGAACCACTGACGACGCGATAAGACTGGCTCTTATGCTTGATCTGTGATTCCATATACACCCTAGCTTGATGCTTCAGATGTCAGCGTGCTCCACTGGCCGTTGACGGCTCGAGGTGTCTTGGTTCTCCAGAGGCATGTACTGAGCCATGATCGCGCGGATCTCCGAATCCATGTAACTCTGGAACGAAAACCACCGACGACACAAGAGTATCAACCCCCATCCCATAAATTAGTGCACAGTACAAACTAGCAAATGAATTTAGTTATCTTCTACTGATGGGTTGAGTTGTTTACCCGTAGCCGATACTTGTAAACTGCATATGCTCCAACTCCTGCGAAACCGAGGCCGAAGAAAATGACCCACAGGAAGCCCCAGCCCACTGATGAACTGGCGACTTTACCTGCGCAGTGATGGGGAGAAGGCGTCAGGTTAGTGTACTGTTTGAATTGAAAACTTCCTTGTCCCGGACATCTCACAGTCGTGTTTCAAACAATTTTTTTTTTGAAGCAATGTTTCAAACAATTGGAATAGAAAACTGAAACTGCGGGGATAACTGACTGAACCACGTAGTAAGGCTACAACAAAGTTCAGTTAGGGAACTCACTGATGCAAGTGTCATGCTCTCTCATGTATAGCATGTTGTTACCACCACAGCCACACTCATAGCTTCCCCATGTATTCTCACAGCTGCAGTCCTTGCACTGGCAGAAAGTTCTCTCTTTGCATTCATCAATATCTGCAAGCGCCATGCAGAGAGGTATTGCATGTATGAAACTGAAGAAACTTACCAATTTCAGTAGAACAAATCTATTCATCAAACAAATACCTTCGCAACTGTGTATGCCATCACCCTTGAAACCTGGCGGGCATTTGCAGCCTTTAGCTTCGTCGTTCTGCAGAATCCCAAGTATCAGCTCTGTACTGTACAGTGCATATAGATACAGCAGCCACAAGAAAGCAGCAAACAAGACATCTGTGAGAAATGATCTTACTGAGCAGGCAGAGAAAGACTTCCCGTTCCTGCTTTCCTTCCAGCAGCCTCCGTTGTTGATTTGGCATCTACCTACACCAGAAGCTGGGCAACCAAAACATTTTGGGCATAAGCATGAACATGTGTACAAAGGGTCCTATGAAAACCATTTTGCTTCAATGAAGTCATGCCTTATGGAGCTGCTACCAGCACAAGTTCACCAAGTAAATTGTAAAAGTACATACCTTCACAGTGGGTGTATCCGTCACCAACAAACTTCACACCATTCACAATCGGGCATTCACAAACTCGCCCACGGAAAGTATCCTAGGAGTCACCAAGGAAAATTAGAAATGTGAACCCCAGACAGAATAAGGAAGAGGTGAATAAGTTCAGCAGCATTTCTCTAATGAAGCTGTACCTTGCATGCAGTAAAATTATTACTATTATTGTCCAGCCAGCAACCTCCATTGTTCTCCAAACATTGATTTGTTTGTATATCTGTGCACAAGAGATGAAGCAAAAAATAAATAAATTCATGAAGATAAATTCCAGGTACATTTATTTATCAAAATGGGGCTTTATTGATTTTTTATATCAAAATGGGTAAAAATTCCACAAACCTTGAGTCAGACAAATATCAGGTTCAGTCGTCTCCTCAAACCCTGAGCATATTGCTCTTAGAACAGCTCTTTTGTCCAGTTTTCCTAAACAGTATAATAAACATAAACATAAATAGAATTGAGCTAAAAAGGAATTAACAGTAGGACAATGGACGCACCTCTGTATTGTCTGTTATTGACGACAAACGTCGGTAGTATGGTGACATCCCCTCGAGAACCATGACCAATCTGAAGGATAAAAATCATAAAATGAGTCTGTCATGGACTATCGAATGTATTGTATTTTTATGAGTTTGTTATTATCAAGAGTCTCACTTGAGCATCTTGTTCTGCTTTGAGCACTGGGTTGTCGTCATCGGCGTCAGGGTCTCCCACGCACTTGTTAATCTTGTCAATGTCCATGCCTGTAAAAAGGACATACGTAAACGGCCAAGATGTTTTAAGAGATCATTAGTGCAAACAATGAAACAATGGAGTAAAAGTTAAGTTGACCCACCAAGTGACTTGATAACGCCATTGGCGCAGTCCCGGGTGTACTTCTTGTCCTTCATCGGGCACCTGATCGCAAAGTCGTGCACGTAGTCCCACCACAGCCACGGCTTCCGGCTCTCATTAGCGACCTTGAACAGGCAGATCTGGATGAGGTTCTGCACCACGACGTCCTTCCCGTCGTACCCGGTGGTGAAGTCCTGCTCCGGGTCCGGGGCGCAGTATCTGCCATGGTTGATGCACTGCGACCTGCACTGCTTGCTCAGGACGAAGGCCTCGGGGCAGTACCAGGTGATGTAGTGAGGCGCGAACTGGGTGTAGCCCCTCTGCTCGAGCACCTGCGCGACGCCCCTGAAGCTCCGGACGAACTCCATCTGCATGTCGCACTTGGCGCCGCACTCGTCGTTGCTGTTCGTCCAGAACTCGTACTCCACCCGCTCGTCCGGGTGCGGGAGGGACTCCCGCCAGTCGAGGAGGACGTTCACCATGTCCCCGTTCTGCAGCGCGGTCTTCAGGTCGTCCCCGAACCGCTTGGAGACGAGCGCCGAAGGGACGGTGATGTTCTCGAGGTGCTCCTTGCCGGCGGATTCTGGGGTGTCCATTGTGATCAGAGGCTCTGCTCTGTCGTCGGCGACGAGGACTGCAGCGGCTCCGGCGATTTGCGCGTTCCATCCCTTGGTTGTGAAGTAGCAGTCTGCACGTCACAGAGAAGTAAGCACCATTTTCTTGGGGGTAATGATCTGGAATAGTAGTAGCCAAGCCAGGGTCCAGGGAAGTTAACACATTTAAGTGGCCAAAATGAGATTTAAAAAGCACTGATTTTTTTTGCACAAAGCACCACAAATGTCATGTCATTGTCATCACAACACTTTGCACGAATGTATTGTGTTTTCATGAGTTCATAATTTTTTTTTGAATTTTTTTCATGAGTTCATAATTTTTTTTTTGATTTTTTTTCATGAGTTCATTATCAAGAGTCTCACTTGAGCATCTTGTTCTGCTCTGTTGGCATTTTTTTAGAAATATTTGAAATGTTTTAGTAATATTTAAAAAAATGTTTTGGTCGGGCAGGAGCATGTGAATTCAGGAGTGGAAAATTGTCAACCAAATATTTCAATCAGTACCTCGAAAGAGATGTTGTTCTTACCAGACATAACAGGAAAAAAAAATTGGTTGCGGTTTCTTGTTTGTCCCATATGTGATCAAATTGAAACTGCTATTCCTTGCTCCTTGGTTGTAGCTCTGATAAAGTTAAGTTAAAGAAGCTTTGATGAAGTTGTATGCGGTGTTGTGGGGGCTGTTTTCATAACTTTCCTGCCATTCGTCATTGTGGCATTGTTTTTCATGACTTCATTTTTATCTCCCTAGTGGTAACAAGATATTCATGCTTATTTTGGAAATTCACTGTCGAAATGAGATCACTTTTGAAAAAATGGTGGCTAGGTCCCATGTCATGATCCTCTTTAGTCTTTACTATGTGCTCTTTCCTTTCTTAATGAGTAGGTCTCTAGAACTCTAAAGGTGGTGAAATGATACACGAGGTGACGACGAGGGATGCAGGACTGACTTCACTACTCACTAGGGCATGTAAATGAGGAAACTAATATGGAAAGGACCCTCAGGAGGATCACTGTCCCTCTCATGAATCATTTTGGTGTTGGTTGTTGTTTGTGAGAGTCAAGTTGGTGGCCTTTTGGTGGTGGTCTTGATGTCTTGTTTTGTGAATGATTGTAAGAAGTTTGAACCTCTAACCTCTCTAGTTACCCCCTCCGTTTCACAATATAAGCCTTTTAGCTAGCTAGTTTAGCTTGCTAAAAAACTTACATTTTGGAACATAGGTAGTAGTAGTTAGTGCTAATACGGTTTTGCCCCGTAGTACGTACTCGAGGGTGAGTACTCAGAGCGAGTTTCTCCAGTTCTTTATCCCTTGTTTCCCGTCTCCTGTAATTGTTGTTACTTCATACTTTGTATTTCTGTTAAGAAATTAACAAGAGGATTGACCCGGTTGGAAAACAAACATATTTCGTGGTAGCTATCTGCTTTGTTCAACAACTATATGGCTGAATAGTATTATGACACAACTAATGAAAACCTCTCTAGTTATTCATTCTTGGGAAAAGCTAAGTGAAAATGAGTGGAGATTTGGTGCACCCCAGCTCCAATGATCTCGCTTTTTTTGAAAGTTAAAAAATATTTTTTAAAATTTCGAAAAATTCTTTAAAAAACATGCATCTTCTCAATGAAATATTCTACCAGTCTGCAAAATCTTAATTCAAAATAGTTAATGGTTTGAGCTCCACAAAAATGGTAAATGTACATATCTAAGTATAGTGAACAATACGTATTTTTAAATTACTAACTAGCTCAAAACCTATTGTATCGTGCACTCCCCACCTCCATGGCGGGGCTGAGGGTTGGTGGTGTTCCAGATCTGGAGCCCCAGATCTGTGGCCGGTGGATCCGTGCGACCGCGAGCCGGGGGTGCTTGTGGTGCCAGCGGGATGGTGGCCGGCGTGTGCTCCGGTGGTTGTAGCTGACTGGGAGGTCGAGCATCTCTTCTTGTGCCTGGTGGTGGTCACCGGCATGGAGTCACCGGTCATGCTTAGGGTGAAGGGGAAGAGCCGTTGTGCCGGAGCAGCGCGACGGAGGAGCTTCACGGGCCCGACGTGGGCCCGGCCGGGCAGGTGGCCTGGTTTGTTCCTTCTGTGGCGTCCGGTCTGCTATCGCCATTGGCGGTGGAGGTTGCTGGTTGCGGTGGCGGGCGCTGGCGGCGGAGGTCGATCTGCTTCGTCGCGGCGACCTGTGGTGGCGGGGACATGTTGAGTTGTGCAGCGGCAGTGTGGAGGCATGGCAGCGCTGACCCGTTCGGGCCCGATCTAGGCCAGTGGGGCCGGATCTGGGCCTGGCTGGTTGAGCTGACCTGGGCGTCCGCGGGTCACTTGTTGCTCTCTCCGACCGCCGTTCGGGGCTGGGGCGCTAGATCAGGCCAGGTCGGCCCAGATCTGGTGGCATGCTTAGGTTATGCGGGGCTCGAGTGGCAGGTAGCACGGAGGTGCCGTTGCTGCCTTGCTCGCTTGTCCATGGTTACGTGCTGTGTTCCGCGTCTTTGCTGATGGTCCCGTGATGGTCTAGTGTGCTTCTGTTCAGCTGGTGTGGTGTTTCTCAGACCGGCGATGGTCCGGCAGGCCCGGGTGAACACGAGGGCGGTGGCGCTGCTACTTGGTGGCGGGGATCTGTGTGGATCTTCTGGTAGAAGGAGTAGGGACTAGTGCCAGGGTGGCACAGACGGTAGCACCCTTGCTGCAATGCGGCGACGGGGCTTCACGAGCCCATTCGGGCACGGCTGGGCCAGGTTGGCCTGGTTTGACCTGTTATTGTATCCAGTCGGCTATCGCTGGAAGGCGGTGGAGGCAGTTCCCTCCCGCGTGCTCCTGCTCTGCTAACCCTCGCCGAAGTCTCTTCCTTTCCTCTTTACCGGCCTCGCATCGTGTGTCATGGTGAGATGTGGGTGACTGCAAGACCGTGGTGGCGTATGCTGGTGGGCGGTGAGCTTGGTGGAGCAATACGAAGTGTCTGGGAGTGTGGTTTGGAGGGGTCGGGAGAAATCCTTGTCGTTTTGACACCGTCACGATGACGCCTGTGGGTATCATCGACCTTCTTGAAGGGTGTCGGGTGTGGCTCCTCCCCACCTCTCGTATCGTACTGGGGGAAACCCTAGGACTTGTCCGGGCAGTAGCGTCGTCGCCGTCGATTCCCTTCTTGGAGGTGCTGCCTGGTACGTGACGCTTCAGAGCGCTTGGAGTGTGGTGGGATTTCTCCGGAGGACGCAACGGTCACGGGTCACCCTTCGTCGAGCACTGTTGTTGGCTTTGTTTTCTCTTCTTTTTCTTTTTCTATTTCTCTGTTGTTTCTTTTGGGCGTTGTGCCGTCTGGCCCAGCAGCGGTCTCAAACGGTGGTTGCTTTATTTATAAAGCGGGGCGAAAGCCTGTTTCGAGGAGAATATGCATGTTTTGTCAGTTTTTAAAAAAATTATATATGTTTTTGATTTTTGATATTGACGAGAGCACTGGAGCTCGGGAGCAAAAACGACTTTCCGAGCAAAACTACTTGCAGACTTCATTTATTTATTGCAAGTTTGTTTCCCTAAAGAGACATATCAATATGATAGGAACTGAACAGTTTGAGGCACACAACCAAATTAGCAAGTTCTACCCAGTTTTCCTTTATTAGGGAAGTTCTATTTCCTAGCTCACTCCAAGGCCAAAGCACAATAACTACATTCAGACATACGTACCAAACTAGACTTTTAACAAACCCGTAGTGTTAACTGAATTCAGTTATACTGGTTTGTCTGAACCTCTTCACTCAAAAGAACATGACCAACTAGAGGTCCTTAATTGGGAATTAGGTCCCACTTACATAACAGAATGTTGGTTAGAAGCGACGATCCCTACTTAGCCATTGAACATCTGAGGATATTAACATGTCATACCTTGTGAGCGCCATCTTCTACTGACGACGAAGTCACTCAAAGAACATGACCAATACTGGATTCATTTTTTATACGCACAGACCCATGCTTCCACAGTCCAAAATTACAGTTGTGATTTCAATATAAAACGTGTGGATTCTTAACATCCAGATAGGGAAAAGGAAAAGTTACGTGTATCAAATTATTCATGCATGTAGTCGCAATCGTTAGGAGTAAAGGAAAACGCACGTTTATCTGCAACATATGGAAAATATTTTCTAAAGAGCAGTAGTGTTGGGGGAATCATAACCCGGTAGGCCAATGAAGAGGAAAGCGTAACCCGCCAGGCAGGAGGCCTGTGCGAGGTTACCCTGCACTCCACATGAGCAGGGTTACACTTGGGCCGGAGAGCTCATTTCATAACCCGGCCAGAATGATGACCCGTCACCAGGGAAGACCCTCACCAGAGAAGACACGTCAACAGAGAAGACACGTCATCCGGGAAGACCAGTCATCAGGGAAGACCCGTCATCAGGGAAAACACGTCAATATCGGGCGGGCTCTCAGGAAGAGTTCGCGCTGGGCGAGGTTTCAGGAAGACCCAGAGAAGGAAAGCTTTAGAAGACCCGGAGGCAGTATGCATCACGGAGTCCAAGACTTGGAGGATACGAAAGATAAGACGAGTTAGAGTAGAACTCCAAGTAGTCTTACCATGTAAATCAGGAGACCCGGATGTCTTTATAAGCGGGCTCCTAGGTCATAAAGACATAAGTTAAGAGAGGCTACGGGAAGCCATAAGCAAAAGAAGATAGACAAAATAGAGAGAGCTCCCAGAGAGAGGGCTCCCACGCCGGAGTCATCTAAACCCGGCGATCGCCATTGGCGCACCATGTAACATATTATCATATCAGTGACTTATAGCAAGACGTATGGATCCTCCACCGAGGGGACCCGAACTTGGGTAAAAAACATCTTCTCCCTCGTAGAGCTAGACAATCTCCTGAGCGCCAGAGTCGTCTTGCCCCTCATCTCAAAGTTTTCACCCCGAAACATCTGCCGTGACCAGGGATTTGGTTACCAGTTGAAATACCGCGGTAACCGGATTTCTCAGTCCCCCCCGGTAAATGTGTTTACCGGACAAAAAATCTCGGAGCATTTGAATTTGGACCGATTTCGTCCTTTAAAATCATTTTTCAAATTATTTTTGATGTTTTAAGTTCAAATTTCGAAATTTGTTTGAAAATTTTGATCGGTAACCAACCGGTATTTTCCGGTAACCACGGTAACCGGAAATCCCAGCCCCCTCCGAGATTTTTTTGGGAACCGGTATCCAAAACCTTGGCCGTGACAATCCCACGACAAGTAGTACTCCCTCCGTTCCAACACTTTCTATCAAAGTTGAGACACTTATTTTGGGACGGAGGGAGTACCAAATATGACAGAGGCAGATAGCCAAAGTTGCAAGACTTATCCCCCGACTCACTCAAAGGTGAAAGCACAATAACTGAATTCAAATTACTTAACTATAGTTTTAACTAACCCCAGCTGTGCTAACTGTATAATAGTACAGTGTTTGACAAAAACGTCTCCACTCAAAGAACATGAGAAGTTAGGTGCTACTTCCTCCGTTCCAAATTATAAATAAATGTTTTTTATATTTTAATATGGATTACATACAGATTAAAAATGAGTAAGCACACACATTTAAAAAAGATAGAACATCTTATATTTGGGAGCACTATTAATTAGGAACCGGGACCGAGTTTTACACCAGAATGCAGAATAGAAAGCCATCTCACACTGACGAATGTATTCACTCAAAGAACATGACCAAAACTGAATCCATTTTTTGTTTTTACATTTAGTGCCGGATTCCAATTTAGAACGTGAGTATTCCATGACAACTACTTGTAGGAATTTGGAACAAGAATGAGAAAGCACGTGTATACATTTATCCATGCATGTTCTAGTCGTAATTAATGGCTAGTTAGCTCGGACGAAAGGAAACGTACGTGTACTGATCAAACGAGATTACCCGATCTGTCAACAGACAAGTGGAAAGGAGACTCAAGAAACCGCCGATCGACGAAAGAAGGGAGGAAGGAAGAACTGACCGCCGCGATCGACGAGGAGGAAGACGGGGAGCCCGCCGGCCTTGGGGTTGAAGGAGAGTCCGGAGTCGGCGAAGGGGTTGCAGGCCTTGGTGTTGGCCTTGGGGTAGACGACGACGCCGTGCATGGTGCCCCCGTACTGCGGCATCCCGAAGTTGCCGATGGCGCACTCGTAGACGCCCCGGAGCGACGCGGGGGAGGTCACCCGCAGGCTGTTCTTCTCCACCACGAACCGCCCCTCCGCCACGGCCGCCAGCGTCAGCGCCAGGAGGAGAAGATGCAGTGCCCGCCGCCATGGCCATGCCGCCGGCCCTCCCATCTCAGGCCGGCCGGTCGATCGATGTATCGATCGATCCCTCCACCTCCCGGCCTTCCACTGACCGGAACAAACAACGACAGGAGAAGAAGAACCAGGCCGGGGTTTGGAGAATGGAGGTGTGATCGATGGATGGATCAGGATTGATCGATCGATCGGGGGAAGAAGCTACGATTTGGCGGTGGCTTTGTGGGCGGAAAAGGCGAGCGTGGCTTGGCTGCGAAGGATGGATGTGATGGTGATTTGACCGGGGAGGAGCAGTGGCGTGGTCTGTGGTGTGGAGTGAGGGATCTAGGAGGAGCGGGAGGGAGGGCGCGCGGCCTTCTCGTGTGGCGGGGTGGAACGCTTCCAAGGAGATGGATGGATGGTTTTTCCGTGGAAGCAAAGCGACCGCTCCCGCCTTTTTCCTTGTGTGTCCGTGTCCGTGTCCGTGTCCGTGTCCGTGCATGGTGATGACGAGTGACGACACATGGATTTTTTTGTTTTGTTTTTGGATGCCGTTATGCGTCGCGCCGTGAGATGAGAGCGTGCATGAGCTTCGTGAGGCTTTAGCCACGACCCACGATCGGGCGCCAGCCATTGGCATGTTTGGTTAGGTGTGAGCTTTAGGGCATCTCCAGTGGTTCGGCTCCCAGGGTCCAAATCGTTGCTTTTTTCGGCCACCGCGGTGCCAAACGGCGCGATTCAGGAACCTGGGGGCGCGTTTTCCAGCCGTGAAATTCAGGCCGCCCCCCAGCCGGCGATTCGGCCATATTTCGATAAAAAACAAAGGCCGACCCTTTTTGTCATACAAATTTACACATAGAAATAGTTTTACATATAAATTTACACACAAATAAATAGTTCAACAATACAAACAAATAAAACTAGGCATTGTCATCGTCATTATCAACATTGTCATTGTCTTTGCGCGCCCACAAGTGTTGCATCAGATCATTCTGTAGAGCTAGATGTGTTGCAGCTGTTAGAATTTAATTCTATAAGTAAATCTCTACTTGTAACTGCTCGTGGAGACCCCACGTTGGAACCGTCGTATGCGGTTATCCCTGGAGCGTCGCCTCCAGGAACCGACATACTCCCGTCGTTCCATCCCCTATATATATGTAATCATCTTCAATGAATAAAGACTGCAGATTTATTCTCTCATTCGCTTCTCTCTCGATCGCTCTCGGATTCTATTTCGAACACGTTATCAGCCCGTTTGCCGTCCAAGAGAGCGATTTCCGACGAGAAGACAAGAAGAACAGGGGAAAAGTTATCTGCGGCGACAATCCGATGGAAGAGGAATTATGCCTTGTGGACAGCGCTACCACAAACTCTATAATGAGGGAGTTGAAATATTTCCAGACTCTCAAAAAGATGAGTGGTGATATTTTGACTATCGCTGGACGCGATACGGTAATTGTTGGCACTGGACGTGCCATATTTACCCTCCCAAACGGTACACAAGTGACAATTGAGGATGCATTACTGTATCCCGATTCTTCACGTACCCTAATCAGTTATCGAGATATCCGTAAGAATGGTTTTCACATTGAAACCCATGAAGACAACAAAGAGGAGTATTTACTCTTCACAAAAGATTATGGATATGGCAAGCAAGTACTTGAAAAAATTCCTTCTCTATCGTCCGGACTGTACTATACGTACATCAACATCAAGCCCGTAGAACATGTTGCTTATAAGGTAATTTTCCAGAATGTTAACGCATTCCAAACCTGGCATGATCGCCTAGGCCATCCTGGTATCGGGATGATGAGGAAAATTACTAGCAATTCCATTGGTCACAATTTGCTTGAGTCCAAATTTCCTCAGTCATCAGACTTTGTGTGCACATCATGTGCCACGGGAAAGCTTATTCTGAGGCCTTCGCACCTCAAGATACAAGCTGAACCACTTCAATTCCTTTAACGAATTCAAGGAGACATTTGTGGTCCCATCCAACCATTATCTGGACCGTTTAGGTATTTCATGGTTCTTATTGACGCATCTACACGATGGTCACATGTGTGCCTTCTTTCCACACGGAACTATGCATTTGCCAAGATAATGAGGGAAGTAATTAAGTTACAGGACCATTATCCAGAAAGTCGAATTAAGTCAATTCGCATGGACAATGCTGCAGAATTCTCCTCACGTGCTTCAATGACTATTGCATGGCCTTGGGGATTGAAGTTCAGCACTATGTTCCATACGTCCACACTCAAAATGGTTTGGCTGAATCCCTAATTAAGAGGATCAAACTCATTGCAAGACCTTTGTTGATGAATTGCAGCTTGCCAACGTCTTGTTGGGGTCATGCAGTTTTACACGCTGCTGAGTTAATACAATTGCGACCTACTGCATATCACAATACTTCCCCTCTGCAATTGGTACGTGGAAATCCACCTGGCATTTCCCATCTGCGTAAGTTCGGATGTGCTACATACATCCCGATCTCACCACCTCAGCGGACATACATGGGCCCACACAGAAAACTGGGGATCTATGTGGGGTACAAATCGCCGTCGATTATTAAGTACCTGGAACCCCTTACTGGGGACCTATTCACAGCCCGTCACGCTGATTGTATATTTGACGAGGAACATATTCCGGCATTAGGGTGAGATTTCAAGTACCAGAAAGAATGCCCGGAAATTGATTGGAATGCTCTTGCCATTTCAGCCTCCGATCCACGTACCCAAGAGACGGAACTCCAAGTTCGGAAAATCATAAATTTGCACATCTTGCAAATAATCTGCCAGATTCATTTACTGATCTAAAAGGTGTCACAAAATCCTTGAATCCGGCCAGAAATGCGCCCGAAAGAGTGGAGGTACCAACTAAAACCACTCAACTACCCATTCCCAAAAAGAGGGGGAGTAGTACGGCCTCTGACCCGGATCCTGCTTCGCGCAAGCAGCAAAGGAGAGCAAGGAGAAACTCCTCCCAGTCAGTAAATGCAAGTCAGCTCAACGTTGACAAACACCTTATGAGTAGTATACACCCAGTGGAAGGGCAACCTCCACAACCCAGCTCCAGCTTGCACACATTGGCTGGGACATCGGAACACCTAGACTCACGCGTATTGGGAAATCACGAAGAGTCATCAAGGGTGCACGAGATATCCATCAACTATATCGATTCTGGAGAATCATTCAACCGTAAGTCTACGATTGTCGACACTTATTTTTCTGCTACAATTGCAAATACCCTTCTTAATGATCATGATCCAAGGACTATCGTTGAGTGTGAAAAACGCTCCGACTGGCCTCAATGAAAGGATGCAATACAAGCGGAATTAGCCTCGCTTAATAAAAGGAAGGTTTCACGGAAGCAATACCAACACCTCCCAGTGTTTTCCCTGTGGGATTCAAATGGGTTTTCCTCCGGAAACGGAATGAGAACAATGAGGTGGTGAGATACAAAGCAAGGCTCGTAGCACAGGGTTTCACGCAAAGACCCGGCATTGATTTCAATGAGACATATTCTCCAGTTATGAGTGGTATCACTTTCCGATATTTAATATCTTTGGCAGTGCAAAATCGTTTATCTATGCAGTTGATGGATGTCGTGACCGCATATCTTTACGGGTCACTAGATTCGGACATTTACATGAAGGTTCCTGACGGAATCTCTGTCCCGGATGCAAGCGCAAAACGCAACATGTACTGTGTAAAACTGAACAAGTCTTTATACGGCTTGAAACAGTCGGGACGGATGTGGTACAACCGACTTAGTGAGTTCCTTCTTCAGAAGGGTTACTCCAACAGTGATGACCGCCCATGTGTTTTCATCAAAAAATCCTCTTCAGGATTTTGCATCATTTCCGTGTACGTCGATGATCTCAACATCATTGGCAACGCACAAGATATTGATGAAGCACGCAATCATCTAAAGAGGGAATTAGAGATGAAGGATTTGGGTAAAACCAAATTTTGCTTGGGTCTCCAACTCGAGCACCTTCCCTCAGGAATAATGGTACACCAAGCTGCCTATATCCAGAAAATATTGGAGAAATTCAATATGGACAAATCCTATCCATCTAAACCTCCCATGGTGGTTCGATCTCTAGACGTAGAGAAAGATCCGTTCAGGCCGAGGGATGATGGAGAAGAGATGTTGGGACCCGAGGTTCCATATCCCAGTGCCATTGGAGCGCTTATGTATCTTGCAAATTGTACGAGACCTGACCTCGCATTTGCAGTGAATCTACTTGCTAGACACAGCGCAGCTCCCACCAAACACCATTGGGCGGGAGTCAAGAATGTCTTTCGATATCTCCAAGGCACAAAGGAACTTGGCCTATTTTTTCAGTTCCAGAGAAACCTGGACTCTTGTATGATTGGATACGCTGATGCTGGCTATTTATCTGACCCCCATAACGCCATATCACAGTCCGGCTTTGTGTTCCTACATGGTGGAACTGCCATATCATGGAAGTCTTCAAAAAAGACTCTGGTTGCGACGTCCACCAATCATTCTGAAATAATTGCAATATATGAAGCATCACGCGAATGTGTGTGGCTTCGCAGGATGATAAACCACATACAACAGTCATGTGGAATTGGTTCTATCGAATCACCTACCATTATCTATGAAGATAATGCGGCTTGTGTTGCACAAATGCAAACAGGATACATCAAGAGCAATATCACTAAGCATATTGCCCCTAAGTTGTTTCCCCCCCATGAACTCCAAAAGAGTGGGGAAATCAACATCTTGCAAGTCAAATCATGCGATAATCTCGCTGATCTTTTTACTAAGTCTCTACCAACTTCAACATTCCAGAAATACATTCATGGGATTGGTATGCGACGGCTTCGTGATTTGCAAGAGTCAGGGGGAGTATCTTCCTGAACATTCCTGTTCAAAGCATCATATTACACTCTTTTTTCCCTTTGTGAGTTTACTTTTCAGGTTCTCATCGAGGTTTTTAATGAGGTAATATCAACATGAGATTATATGTCATACTTTCTGTTTTCCCCATCGGGGTTTTTAGGAAAGTATACACGGCATACTTATTGTCCTCTAATTCTATGATATACCTCATATTGAGTTAATAGAGGCAATAACTATTATATGTTGGATCATTTTCTCCTTATTTTCCCACCGGGTTTGAAGGAGTTTTACCAACATATCCTACACTACTGCTCACATTTTTCCCACAGGGTTTTTGGAGGAGACTATTTTAAGATGATGAAAATCTACATCGACAAGCATAGATTAGGGGGAGTGTTAGAATTTAATTCTATAAGTAAATCTCTACTTGTAACTGCTCGTGGAAACCCCACGTTGGAACCGTCGTATGCGGTTATCCCTGGAGCGTCGCCTCCAGGAACCGACATACTCCCGTCGTTCCATCCCCTATATATATGTAATCATCTTCAATGAATAAAGACTGCAGATTCATTCTCTCATTCGCTTCTCTCTCGATCGCTCTCGGATTCTATTTCGAACAGCAGCGTCCCGAATCTCCTGGCGCGTGGCGAGGAAGTTTGCTTATGATGCCGGCACCTGGTGATCAACATCTGCAAGAGGACCCTGACGGTAGTAGTATGGTGTCCTTGCCTCACTCTCAGGCACCGAGTCATCCCGCTCACTCACAATGATCATGTTGTGCAAGATCACACAACACTGCATCACCTCCCACATGTTGGACTTCGACCAAGTCATAGCTGGGTACCGGACAATAGCGAATCGAGATTGCAGCGCGCCAAATGCTCGCTCAACATCCTTCCTGCAAGCCTCCTGGCACTTGGAAAACCAAGCTTTCGCGCTTCCTGGCACAGGGTTGGTGATGCTCCTCACAAATGTTGCCCACTTCGGGTAGATGCCATCTGCAAGATAGTAGCACTTTGTGTACTGGTGTCCATTGATCTCATAATTCACAGGGGGAGCATGGCCTTCGACAAGCTCCGCAAAGACATCCGAGCACTGCAAGACATTGATGTCGTTGTGAGTTCCTGGCATACCAAAGAATGAATGCCAAATCCATAGATCATATGAAGCCACGACCTCAAGAATCACCGAGCACTCTCCTTCCTTTCCCTTGTACATCCCCTGCCAATCAAATGGACAGTTCTTCCATGCCCAATGCATGCAGTCGATACTACCAAGCATCCCAGGAAAGCCTCTTGCTTCATTCTCTGCGAGAAGGCGAGCAGTGTCTTGCGCATTGGGTTTACGCAAGTACGTTGGGCCAAAGACTGCAACCACTGCTCGGCAGAACTTGTTCAAGCACTCAATGGCCGTGGACTCGCTCATGCGCAGATAGTCATCCTGTGCATCTGCGGGAGCACCGTATGCAAGCATTCTCATGGCCATCGTGCACTTATGAATAGAGGTAAAGCCTACCATGCCGGTGCAGTCCTTCTTCAATTTGAAGTAGGTGTCGAACTCCCGGATGGCATGCATGATCTTCAGGAAGAGCTTGCGGTTCATCCTGAAACGGCGCCGGAACACCTTCTTGTCGTGGGTGGCATCATCAGCGAAGTAGTCGGAGTAGAGGATGCAGTACCCCTCATACCGCTGCCTCAGCTTGCTCTTGCGGCGACCGCGCGGCGATCCAACACGCCGCGGCCCCGCGTCGTGGGCGAGCAAGCCGGCGAGGGAAGCCAAGACCAGCAGGTGTCCTTCGTCATCGATGGCGGCCTGATCTTCCTCGTCGAAGAGCTCGACGAGCATCTCCTCGGCGTCGGAGTCCATGGCTCGGGCGAAACGCCGAACACCTTGCGGGCGGGGTGGACACGTTTCGCCCGAGAATCTCGCTGGGAGGCTAGATCGCGGCGGAGGGGAGTGGGTGGCGCCGCCGGCGTGGCGGGGGTAGACGGCGGGTTTCGTAGCTGCTTGTGTGCGGCGGCGCAAGTAGGGGTGGTGGCAGCGACGGCGAGACGGGCAGAGGGAAAAGGCGAGCAGGGGTAGGGAAAAAGCGTTGTCTCGCCGACAGCGCTGGCCCACGCGTGCTTTTCCTTGCACCGCCCCCAGGCCAAACCCAGTGGGCTGGGTTTCGCCTGGGTGCGCCAGCGCTAATTTTCGCCGAAACGACGCTATTTGGGCTTGGGGGGAGGGGGGGGGGGGGGGGGGGTAGAAAAACGACGCAATTCGCCCAAAACGGCGCTATTTAGCGTCCTGGGGGGACGACTGGAGATGCCCTTACAGCTAGGCTATGGGATGTAAAAAATAAAAATGGTTTGTCTGTTTGTTTGTTTCGCCCGGTCCGTGTTGTTGGTCTGCACGAAACACTGTCGAATCGCAGTGGGCAGGTCAAAACTGGGACATAAAACTTCAGCTACCACTGTCGGATACAGCACAGCGACAACTGGATGATTTGCTACAGTACCTGCAAAACGCTGATCAGCCACACGATGGCTCGGACAGTAGAAAGCTGATCTCAACGGGTAAAACACCCACAACTAAGGGACTCTACAAACTGTTTTGTGACCATGGTAGGCTCTGGTGGCCATACAATCATGTCTGGCACAAGGCAATACCAGGTAAACATAAGTTCTTCATGTGGCTAGCATTTAGGGAAAGGCTTAATACGAAGGACAACATGCTCAAGAAGAAATGGGCAACAGACAACAGTTGCGATACTTGCCCATCGGTTGAATCGATCCATCACTTGGCACTACACTGTCGACACACGCAAGGTCTCTGGGGATCTCTGGGAATATCGGATTCAGCAGCTCAATCTAGCACAATACAACAGTTCACTGAATCAGTTATGAGGAGGGCTAAAGATGATACATGGACTATCTGCTTTGCAGCCAGCCTTTGGTGGCTTTGGAAGGCACGAAATGACAGGATTTTTAACAGATCATCAATGAACTTGCCAGCTCTCAAGAAATATATAGCGGAGGAGCTTGACACTTGGGCATTCAGATCATCAAAACATAAGCTTGGAATTCAACAGTGGGCAGCAAAGATTACTCAGTAGATGACACCTCTTTTACTTCTTCTTTTTCTTCTTTATTTTCTTTTCTATTCTTCTTGGTTTACTTTCTTGTCTTTGTTTTCTCTTCCTACTTTGTTTTCTGTTTACGCCTTTTTGTAACTCTTCCATTCAATATAATAAGGTAGAGAAATCTCTACCTTCTAAGGATGGCAATTTTACCCACGGGTACAGGTATCCGCGGGTACCGTACCCGCATGGGTAGGGTATGGGTATAATTTTATACCCATGGGTAGTAACCGTTACCCTGCCCGTTAATTCACGGGTAGGGCACGGGTATAATCTCGTACCCATGGGTATACCCGTACCCTACCCGTTTATAGGTTTTCTTCGTGGAGGTCTAATATTTATTCTTGTGAGCCTGTAAACCTATGGTAAAATTGTCATCAATTGTCAGTTTGAGTTGAGATAATTATCATATACTCAAATATATGTAATGAGTTGAGATAAATGTTTTTTCTTTTATCAATGTGTTGTTGATGAATGTAAAATTACTTATAGCATGTGTAATATTTGATCTACCGTTGGGTACCCAACGGGTATGGGTACCCGCCGGGTATGGGTACGGGTAAAGTTTCATACCCATAGGTACGGGTATGGGTGGAGTTTTATACCCATTAACTACACGGGTATGGGTATGGTATTGCTCTACCCGTCCCATACCCTGCCCATTGCCATCCTTACTACCTTCTTACCGTAAAAAAAACGCAGGGCTAGGAAACACGGAGCCGAGTTCGTGCGAGCTTACAGATGGCGCGGGCTCGCGCGTGGAGGCGAAGAATCGGCGGGAGTTTTTCCGCTCATCATTTTAGCCCCTCTGTTTCAACCCCTTCGGCCGAGTGCCAAACCTCGCGCCACCATCCCCCCCCCCCCCCCCCCCCTTTCGAGTCTTCACTATTTTGCAGCAGGTAAGCGGCGGCAAGATATCCTCCTCCGGTAGGCGGTGCTCGGCGGCGAGATCTCTTCCTCCGGCCGGCGGTGCTCGGCGACGAGATGTTGTTCTCCTCCCCCCACTAACTTCATGGTTGTAAGTAACATGCAACTCTCCCATGTGTATGCTAGATCTTTGAGCATATGTGATTAGAGCTGAGTAGATTTGTGTACGCTTGAGTAGATCGGTCTAAATCTGTAGTGTGTTGCGCTCACCGTTATGCAGTTCGTGTAAGAGAGAAATCGTGGTACAACGGTTTGTTCTACAATGTCTAGTTCTCATCCTTGTACCATTGTTTCTCTTATACATGACAACGCACAGTGATTGTTCTACCCTCCTTGATGTTCTGAAAGCATGAACTGAAGATGCCTTGTATTCGATCTACCATGTTTTTCTTATCAACCATTGTCATGCATACTTACAACGCTAACCTATGTAGGACACGAGCGTGGAGGTGTTGTCTACCTCCTCGGATATGTCGGCTACATCAGTGCTCTCCGTGAAGCCGCTTCGATGCAGGCTGGATAATGACGTATTTGATCTGCGAGCGTGTAGAGGCGTCCCAATGCAGTGGCCTCCTGTTTAATCCATCTTTGTCGACACAAGGATGGCCGAGCTCGTCAAAGGTGGCTGGATATTAACCAGGAAATCAGGGACAAGTGCATGGAATACATTTGCATAAGTGTTCTTTTGTTCTGCGTCAACAAAATCATCACTACTCAGGTGTACAATCATCTCAAGACGTGGAGATACATCTAGAACAACTTCCGCATATTGGCACATCTTGAAGGGGTGGAATGACATGAGGAGAGTAATTGCTTCATGATGGACGACGATATGTTCATCAAACATGTCGGTGTAAACTTTCATACTTATAGTTGTTCAATTACTTCGCAACTTCCTGATATGTTGAGACTAACTCTCCTATTATTTCAGCTGCATCCCCAAGGATGGAGTTGTCCTCAACAAGCCAATTCAAAATTACGATAACATGAAGATCATCTTAGGCAAAAATCGTCTGCAAAATCCTATCGGGGTTGACTCGTTGCGCGGCTCGCTTTAATTCACCTGATGGATAATGAAAAGGAGTGTGCCTCCTACATTGTAATGAGCCCTCATGAGAGGAGGCAGTGGTTTAGTTCCTTCCTTCACATGTACTACTTGTGATGAGGTGATGATGGTGTTATTGCTCAAGTGCTTACTTTGCTGCCCTAGATTATATAGTACTAAGTTGATGAATTTCTGGTATATTTTGCGAGGTGGTATATATTAAACCCCCAGCTGATGAACTGTGGTGCATCACTAGAAACAGTTTTTGTGCTGAATTAGTAGTGCACCAGTATTTTGTGAGCTCTGTAAGCAAGACAGTTATTCCCCTAATTGGTGTGCTAGTTTATTATCCTTTGTACTAAGTATATGTTTTAAGAGCATTTTGCGATGATAAGCTTACCACTTAAAGAAGTGGTGAGAGTATCGTTGAGCGTGCACATAACCAAACACGAGGTGTTTGCGTGTGTTTTGCTCACACATGCCACCAAACAACATGGGTCCAAAATTTGGTCATAGAGAAAGGGCCTCGCTGCCACTTTGCGGGAAACCAAATGGGCTGCACAACATGGTCAGACCCCATTTTTTCAGAACCATGCCCTAGGGAGCCACGAATGCAAAGTGGTCAAAATGGCTGGAGGTAACCAAACACGCCCTTTGCATCCTCTGCTTGTGCTTGGAGACGAGACTGGCGATAGGTCATGATGATTCGAGATTAGGCGAGATGGATGCCTCGGCGTGCGCATGGAGATTGAGTGTGGATTGTCACGTCACCATCCAACAGTCAATATCAAATGGTACACTTGGTAATAGTGGCGAACCTTGACCATCATTGTAGGAGGGGCCAAAAAATATTAGATGGAAACCAAGGGGGCCAATTTGAACTTTTTGTGTGTTTTGTATCGTCAAAAAATGCTAAATACTACCAATCATGGCTCTTTTTACTAAAACATTCATACTGGGACGGCCTCAATACCGAGATTTCTTACAAAGAGCTCGACAAAGCGGACATCACCCGCTAAACATCCTCTTTACCGACTGTGCCCTGGAACGGCAAGTGAGCCCTAGTGGAGTGGATGTACAACCCAGCCACCCAGGTTCAAGTCCTCATGGGCGTGAGTTTAGGTTCTTATTATTTAAAAAAAAAACTCGGCTTCCCGCACCGCTTTCCTTTCAGAAAAAAAAAGGCACGTCCAAGTACACTCGGCAAAGAAGCTGGTCATGTGTTCCTCTTTAGCTGGGTGGACGACGCTGCGACACTGCTCAGAGTTTGTCGAGTGTCCCGGCAATTTTCGGGGGTGTGCCTCCATTTTTTCTTTGTAGTGTTTGCCGAGTGTGTTCTAGGTGGTAGTCCTTTATGTTACGGGGATGATTGTGGGTGGGGCCAAAGAAATTTTAAATATCCTGTTCATGAAGCAATTGAGTCGCCATCTCACAAAACACGCAGGTAGAAATTTTACATGCATATTCTAAGAGGCTTATCAGTTCAGATATTCTAAGAGAGAATAAATGTTTTCTGGTTTGAAGTTCACTGAATGCTAAGTTTTGAATTTGATACAAGTTCCGCAAAATGAAGAATGCCTAGACAGAGAAGCACAGCCCAGATGGCGGTGAGGTAAGCTCATGGGCTTTTGGGTGAGAGCCCCCTAGATAGTATGCGTACCAGCAGGTCCAGCACGACGACTGAGCTGCGAGAGTCTGGCTCAGTCGCTGCCGTGCACGAGAGTTGAACACAAAACACAGTTTCTTTCTCTGATGATATCAAGTATCACATGATCATTCCACTCCCCTGGTGAGGATTACATGCAATGCAAGAGGAAATCTACATCTGGATGAAATATCAAACAAGGGAACACCAGGGTCTTATATATTATTGTCAAGTTCTCTTCGGCTCAGAGATCATCCCGGAAATGTAAAGGTATCAAAAGTTGCAGCCATCCGTGCCCCTGGCGCTCATGCCTCTGGCTCGGGCTTCTCGAAGAAGGTTTTCTTAATGTAGTCGAATGGCTGCAAAATAAATCAAAAGTGACTTTAATATAGTGGAGACAAGGAACAAAACATGGGCGTGCCTTGACAAAAAAAACAGAAAGAAACAAATTAACAGCAAGGTTATAGCTTTCAAAAGAGCAAATGAACTACATGACTGATTACACCTCAAGGCATGGGGTTAAACAGAGTAAATCGTGGAATAAATGTTCACTAAACTCTTAGCTGTAGGTTCCAAGGATGAAGAGCTCATGTGCAGGATCAAAACGTAAGAGGGAGAAGGTGACTGGATAAGGCGTGCTAATTGTAAAATTAGCATGTTGGATGTTAACCAAAATTGCCTGAGGCATTAGATGTTCAGCATGGCAGGACGGGATGCTTGAGAGATGAAGTTTTGTTCACCACAAGTAGGAACTAGGAACGATCCAGTTTGAGCAAAAGGAAATTTCAATTGTTTGGCTTTAAAGCTGGGAACTACATCCCATGAAACAAAATAACCTGTCGGGAAATTTATATACAAAAGGTCTTAACAGTTTGTAATAATCAGAATTTATAAGCATACATAAAACATAATACAACTGAATAAGACCTGAAAAATGCATTCCAAAATTCTACACACCAGAAAGATTGATGTTCATCTTACACAAAAAGGTATCATCTGTCAAGAGTGATAAAGTATAAAATATCCCATTCCAAAATGGCAATTTCACGGTGTAAGATGAGCATAATAGACCAAAGTGCCTCTCTAAGCAGGCGTTCTATAATGATCATCACGTTTCTAATGGAAAGATAAAAGAAGTGGATATAGATTTCCAGGAGCCTACTGACAATGTACATCTTCGCTATGTGGAACAACAGATACCGCAAAATCCAATAACATGTTGCATCCAGTTTACGTTACACTATGCAAGTGTTTTAACCATTAATTAGAAGCTTTAATTAGCCAAGTTCATTGTGTATTGATCTTTTAGTCAAATACCATGTTTGCATGATGCAGATGTGACCATAGCTAGTCCTGACCTATTCATTGCACCATGTTCCTATCACTAAGGCACCTTAAACATAGCTGTTCGCAAAAAGAAACTGTTACCATCACGGGTTCTCCTTCAATTCCCTACCAATGGAGTACCATTAGATACAAATTTGACTAACGTAATAAACTTCTGATAATCCCACAAAGATCGCGCCACCTTCGCTCTCGCGGAGCCAGAAAACCGATCCATCAGGCGGCAGATCTAGACCAACAACAAACACGCAATCATGGCAGATCGGATCTACAAAAACCAAAACCCTAACACCGGCATAACAAACATATCAACGGATCGATCGCCGGCTACGAGAACAAACATATCCACGGGACAAACGTATCAGGGGTATAGGGGAATGGACCCGGGTCGTCGTCGATTGACAGTTTTAAGACCAACCTGGACGAGGTAGAAGGCGGCGCAGCCGGCGGCGACGCCCCAGGTGGCGAGGGCGGTGACGTCGGCGGGCTGGATGCGGCGGGACGAGAGGAAGCGGGAGACGGAGAGTGACGCCGGGAGAGCCATCGCCGCCGCTAATTCGCTTTCCCTTTCCGGAGGCAGGTGAGTGCTTTCCCTTTCCGGAGACAGGCGAGGAGAGAGAGAGAGAGGAGGAAGGAGAAGACTTGGTAAAATCTGTTGCTCTTCTTGCGAGTTATGATGGGCCTATAAGAATAATGAGCGAGGAAGAAGAACTACGCTACATGGGCCGACCCTTTCTGCCGAGACTGGAAATTTTGTTCATTCTGGACAATTCGGCCCTAAGCAATGCCGGTGGTATTTTGATACCGAAATTAGGCTGCCATAAAAAGAAATCCCAGTCTTAAACTATCCTCTTACGCTCCTAAAGTTTAAAAAATATTTGGGTTCTAAAAAAAATCAAACAATCTTATATGGTGATTTTTTTTGTAGGTGGGAGGTGATGTTTCCTCAATATCAAGACATATATGTTGACTTTTATCAATCTTAATACTCCATGACACCAGTCTTCAATATGTACTTTGTAATCAGTGACAGAGCAATAATTCTTTTACGCTCGGGGCCATAGGCTTAAATCACCAGAATTATCAAGTACATAAGGTCAAATCATCAAATTAGCACAAAAACTTCACCTAGGGCCATGGCCCAGATGGTATGGGGCCTGGCTAAGCCCATGTGTGCAATAAATGCATATGATAGTGGGACGCAGCTCCCCTGACGTGCCGTATGGCCCCAGGGCTCACCGGTCAGTGATCTCACGTCAGGGGTGACATACATCAGATGATCCACGTCCATGATAGTGGTGCTGTATTTCACACGTCTATATTGTGATGTGTTTTCATAAAAACTACAGGAATCAATTATTTATCGTAAAGAAAAAACAAAAATCAACTAAAAAAACTGAGGTATGGAATCGGGTAGAAATAGCTATGTGATGGTTTTGTAGACGATTTTAACTATGTGACGTTGACATGATGTTCGACTGAACATGGCTTTCCACGGTACTCTTCGCTACGCAATCCATTCAGGCCATCGGCCATTCTCGAAGGTGAAGGGAAATAGTTGACCTGTTGTTGGATACTTGGATGCATGATTGCTCATCTTTGGTTCATGTGTAGCCATGTGACAGTCCCGTGGTCGTTGTCCAGTTCGGACACGTTGTATATATATTTGGTCTCCTATGCCAGAGACAAGCTACAAGGTTGTTGGAGATGGGGTCATGGTCTTGTCATTCACTCGATCTGTGTGTTTTGGGATTGTCTTTTGGTTGAATTTCGTGGTTGATTGTCAAGCCGCCAGGATTGTTACATAATTGCCATGGGTAATTTACAAGTAACTGCAACATCACTAGTAATAAGCAGGCAAGCAGCCACACAAATAGCACGTGATTAGCAAGAACAGAACCTTTTTCCATGGACAAGACAAAACATGACACTGCACCGCTAGGAATTCTTCCGGTTTGTCAAAAAAGTAAAATCGCAACTAAATAATTATTGTCCTTACACAAGTTTTCTTCCCGTGAGCAGTGCTGATAGCTATCAGCTGAGGATTAGTTATAGTTTTTGAAAGTGAGAAAGAGGTGTGCGTGCCATTTCTTTGGAGGTTATCTTTTCTCCTTGGATGGAGTTGGTGAATGGTGAATTTAGCCAAAGAATAAACAATTTATTTACCAACACACGCTATCAAAAAAAGATTCTACTTTGCGTGGCAGTTTTTTGTTGTTGCAAACTGAGGCAGTTGGTTTTGATCCTCTCGTGAAGTAGCTGTCACTAAGATTTTATTTACTTCACAACACACAAGCGGTCTCACATATCAACGCTCATGTCCGACGACCACATCCACTGACCGGATGTACGCCGCCTCCAGGGTACTGGATCAATTCCGCTTTACTGAAAGCAATTTAAGGCATTTCTACATGAGACTTGGAAGTAAACATGTGTCATGTTATTGATATCTTTAACTAGATGCAGCTTTATTTACGAAACAACCAAATTTAAGCGCCAATAAACAAGATTTAACGTTTGTTTTCCATCCCGCGTTGGTCTTTTTGTTCGTGATGGTGAGATTGCATAAGTATTAGGTTATAAAGTTCGTGTAGTCATTATTACAACACTGATATGGATCGTATCCCTCCATGTTGTCTAGATGCATACTAAAAATTAATAAGCATACACACTAAAAAATGTTTAGATATATTTGTATACATATTACTATGAACAAAATTTAAAACATCTTATATTTAAAAATGGAGGGAGTACTTAATTATTATTTGTTTTAGGGAACAACCCATAGGCAAACAAGCGGAAAGCTAGATCTGCATGCACCAAAAGTAGGATAACAATGCACTAGCTAGCTAGACAAAGAAGGTTCACATATCACAGTGTAGTTGAAACTTCTTCGGGAAGTGAAAGCTCCATCTTTAGATTTCTTCATTAATGGAGTTCTAGTAGCTCAACTTTTTTTTTTTGGGTAGCATATACGCCAAGGAAGAAAAAGCAGTCGCCTTTTACAGATGTAAAGTCCTCCGTCAGATTAGAATTGGATGTTAACTGACTGACTTGAAAACTTGAGACCACTCGTGGTGAATGTACTTTTCAGCCATTCCTTTGTTAGACAAACTACATATGTTTTTTTTGCTTTTGTTTCCGTGAGCTTATCCCTAGGAGAACTAAGCACGTGAATGCATTTTTTGTTTTGTCATATTTTTATATACGTATCAAGCGGTTGAGCCAATTGTAATAGTTTCTCCAGTACAATATGCGCACTGGAGTCAAAGTCTTTGGAGTGAAGGACTTGGAAAGTTGGTGTGACAATAACTCTATTTGCAAAGAAAACATTTTCCAACTTTCGTTGTCACAAAGGAGTAAGGCCAACGTGGATATCCATTGGTCCAACTAAGCATTGATGCAGACCCTAGTTGTTCGTTGGTTTCAAGGGCTGGCTAGCGACATGCATCATCTAATAAACAAAACCATACGGATAACTTAATCAAAAGGCTATAAAAGATAGCTACAAACCGGGTTGATATACCGGCAAACCATGTACACGTTCAACATACAACAAGGCATTGTAAATGTTGTGTGAGAGATGAAGTTTTTGTGCACTTTTAGAGTTTTGGTATATTTAAAAACAGGCGGGAGTACTACCTTTCAATTAAGAAGAGATATAGTGGTAGTTACAAATGGTTTGACTAATGGACAAATCTATAAACCCTGAGCATCCATGTGCGTACTACTCCCAAAACATTACAGAACGTGCAGATTGTTGACAAATGCCACGCTACCTCGCGGAAGGTTCATTCTCGTCTTGTTCAATTGTGGCGGTTTCTCTTCTTTGAAACGTTCTACACGATGTCGGTTAAGTGGCTGCTAAGGCCTAAGGGTGTTGCGGTTATTCATAGCCATGCGTCGCTAAAAAACATTCCATACGAGCATGAGCTAGAGAGCAACATTTGATCCCCTGCATCAGGTTTACTAGGTGATAGTAAGCGCTGACCGTGAAAGGATAGTCCTTGCAAAGGTGGGCTACAACTTCGTCATCTAAAAGGCAAAGCGGGCACATTGGGTTATGTAGTCAGTCCCCATAGCATCCAAGATGTCCACAAGCAAGATACCGCCATTAAGAACACTGGATTCGACTTCGAAATTATGTCCAATTCAAACTTGGGGCCTTAAAACCTCTTTGGTTCAATGATTTTTTTGTTGCATTCCAAATTTTCCTTGGTTCAAATGAGTGAATCCTCCAAAAATATGGATTGTTCCTACACTTAAATTTTACACAATTTCTTATGTTCCTATAGAAGTTATGAGGAATAGTCAATTCCATGAGAAAATCATGTATTTGGTGCAACCAAACAATTTATATACTTATATTCCCGCATTTTTTGATCACGCAAACCAAAGAGAGGTCTAGCGCTGGACTGCGTAAGACAAGCAAGCAAAATATTTTCTAAAGGGGTGTGTGTGGTAGTGCTAGAGACAGCAGGGACAGGACAGTACACTGTGGTATCCTAGAGTCTAGAATGTCAATCAAAAATCCACACTACAAATTCTCGAAATAGGGTTTCGCCCCCATTTATAAATAAAGCAACCATCCACAGTTTATATTACACATACAACAGGTTCCAAACACGGGAAATAAGAGGTTTTGCTGGGGCCACAACATAGAGATGCCCAAAGCTACCACTACAAATCCTGATACAAACTCTACCAAGTAGAGCTCAACGGCTGGTAGGCGAAGATAGTAGGCGAGCCGACTTCAGAAGATCCTCCAGTATGCCGTCCAGCCGCTCTGTATCCTGCTGTCTAGACAACGGATGCCACTCCTGTAGAAAAGCCAAAAATTTGAAAACTGAGTTAGCGGCCCGTCGTGGAAAGACATGCTCGATGACCATCTTATTACGTATCGTCCATAAAGTCGAGGTCATTGCCGCAAACACCAAGTAGAAGAGGCACCTCCTCCTCCCGGTACGGTTCGCCTGCACTTTCAGGAACTCTGCCTGGTCTTGGGCCTGCCACTCAGGACCCAATGCCTCAGCAAGGAAGCTCCATAGGAAGCGAGCTGCATGACAGGAGAACAGGATATGGGTCCCCGTCCCGGGGACCGCAAAGAGGGGGCAGATGCCATCACCCGGGCCCAACCGTTTTGCAACCTCGACCCCCGAAGGGAGGCGGTCTCTAAGAAGTTGTCACGTAAAGATCTTGATCTTAAGAGGCAGCCACAGGTGGGCCATCCATGTCAGCGCGGTCCCTCTAAATAGGGCCCGGTACGCGGAGCCCACTGAAAAATACCTCGCAGGCGTAAGGCCCCAAGCGACGCTATCCGGGCCATCCGAGAGGGCTAGGGGAAGCGACTGGAGTAGGTACCTCCAGCTCGCCACTTCCCCTGGCCCGAATGGGAGGAGGTAGAGTTTAGATTATAAAGTAGGCCAACCCACATCTCCCCAAGTAACTCGGTCATGACCATTCTGATTTTGTCCGGTTTTTGTCCAATTAACTGAACAATGTAATTTCCCAAAAAAAAACTGAGCAATGTAAGACTTTTAGCCCGTTTTCGTTTATAAGAAAGGCCATTCTCTTCCTAAAATTACAGTGCTAGCTGTGTTTCTTAGGCTCCTCCAAACTACCTTGCCGAGGTTTCCCAATAACTTGGTTTTGTAGATATTTCTAGTAATAAAGTATACATAGATATATTTAAGGCCGTCTTATGTATAGCCAAGTTACAACCTCGTTACACATACAAACTGACATTGGTTACATACAAATTAATACAATACACATTATATATGTAGCTAGCTAGCCTTATATTAATTGACTAGCTATACGTACGTCTCTGCATGTTCAAACCTTTACCATACCTTACCTACCATGCATGCAAATTGCGAACGTGTTACAGTAAACAAGCAAATCATGCATGGCTGCATCATACAGCGTCAGGAATCGAAGCCAAACTGGTCATCGCCGATGCCAAGGTTATTGTCAAACGATCCGACCGAGCCTGACAAGAACCCGGGGCTGATAGGCGGGGAAGGGAACCTGCCCACCATGCCTGCGCCAGCATCCATGTCGACGCCGGCGACACCCACCACCGGCCAATACTCTGCCGGCGCTGATCCCACGGTCAACACCGACGTCATCCGGCCGGGAACGTCGCCGAGCTCTCCCCCGGCGTACTGCACGAACTTCTCGTAGTCGTCGTAGTAAGCCGGAAACGGCGCGCTTTCCTGCGCCGGAGAAAAGTTGTCGCTATAGTGGTTGAAGATCATGGGATGATCCATCGTCTCTTTTACTGAACGATGAGTAAACAGGCCGGTGCTCGTGCTTGCGGTGGCGGCACCGCCCCCATTGATGGGTGCGAAGCTGATGAGGTTTGTGCAGTTCGACGGCGCGGCAGCACCGGCGTCTTGGACGACGAGTGATGAGAATGTGTTGGGGTCCCTGCAGGTGTGCGTGCCGTAGTAGCTGATGACGAATTCAGACGGGTTGGACTCGGATTCCTGGACCTGCCTGGTGGCCATGCAGCCTTGATCGGGCTTATGCGTGCACCTGTAGTAGCTCCTGGATACATGTGTACATATACAAATGAGTACTCCTACGTAGTACGTGACCGAATGCGTACTTCTCTAATAGCTAGCTATAGCCTAGCTCTAGTACCCTAATACAACAAGTTGTGCTAAATGCAGAAGCACTTATATGCACTTGATCAATCAAAAAGCTCAGCTTCCCTACAAAATGAAATTAAAAGGCTCAACTAGCTATGGTGCAATCAACTAGTTAATGGCAAGTATCCTTGGCCTGCTTCAACGAATGATTCAGTAATCACTCTTTACTTAGATTTTGACAGCTAGATATATTGAAATTGTGTTGAGCTGCATGCAGCTAGCGATCTCTCATTTCATTAGTCGCAGCACAAACGATCGAACAGATACAAAGCATGAGTTGTAAATCCATTATTGTACTGTACATATTAATAATTAAGATCTACAGTTAGTGGCATAGACATAAAGTACCTCGGGCTAGTAGAGGCATGTATCTGTTTCTGCCCGTACTTCCTCCATGACTTGCCATCGTTGGTCGTCGTAGCAGTGACCATCTCGATAAAAGGGCTCTTCGTTCTGCCATGCATGTGTACATATAAGAAACAGAATTAGTTAGCAACTAAATATATGCTTTCATATACTTACCTACGCATGCATATCTGTGCGAAAATGCATGGTCAGGTACTTTTGCGCTAACACGCTACTTTGGCGCTAAAGTTACCCCACTATATAGGCCAAATTATTAGTCCTCAGTTTTTGTTAAACGCATGCATAGTGAAGTTCATGTATGCTGAGAGCAACTAGCAAGCTAGTTGCACGGTGGCTAATTTGAAGGGTGGCTATAGACTTTCTTCACCTTCGTCTCCTCGAGCTGCTCGGGGAGTGCGGCCCGGACGACGCCGCCGCGCCTGGTCCCATTCTCCTCCCGCCAGGTCTCCGTCCTGAAAACGAAGCCGGACCGGCGCCGGTGGTGCCCAGCACCGACATAGCGCTCGACAGCTTGGCCATCATCCCCTTCACCAGCTCCCGGGCGTCTCTGGCTGTGCGAGACGAAGAACCCTGCAGGACCCTCTGCAGCATCATCGCGTGCTCGCGCACCTCGACCAGGTAGTGGTAGACCGCCGCCGGCGGTGAGCTCCCGCCACCATCATTGTCGCCGCCGCCCCGACAGGACGTCATATGCTAGTCGGACTGCCAAAGCAAGCAAAGTAACCCTACCGTCCCAGCAGGCCGTAGAGCAGTTAGGGTTCAGTTTTTATGCTGCGTGCGGTGAGAAATTTGGGGGGAAAAGTAAGAGGCGATAGAGAGAGAGGAAGTGGCGCGGAAATTGAGCGCAAGGCGACGTGTTCATCGCTGTGACGCAAGGGATTCAGCTCATCCACGCATGGCCGTGTCGTGCAGGATTGTGGGCCTTGTGGCCTTGTGGGCCGTGGCTCGGTCCCTTGCAGAAATCATTGCGAGAAATGGGTTGTATAGTCGTAATGGTTTTTGTTTTCCGAGTGTAATATTTTATTCAAAATATCTTAATCGAAATTTTGTAGGATTCAAATCCTTAAACTCTTCATATGGTGGTCATATGATTTTGTAGGATTGAATCCCACAGTAGTACATAACAACACATCATACACCCCTCTATGAAAACACCACGAGTTAGCCGACGAAAAATCACGATTTGATTGTTACCGACGAGGCTTGAGAGAATTGGGGCGGCGCTGACCCGTCAGCATTGGTTACAGAGAAATTAGGAACTCCGTCACCCATGGTATTCGCAACGGTTATTACTTTGCCTCCGTTCCGATATTGGACTCTCTAGCAACTGTTGTGATATGATATCCGGTCCCACAAAGGATCTCGGGTTTTCTCCGGAAGATCCCGACGGAGGAGTGAGAGCAACGACTCGACAATGCCTTCAAGAAGCATGTGTTGTTACAAAAGATAGCACGAAAACGATGAAAAGCGGAAAGATCAAACCAACGGGGACACGAGATTTAACGTGGAAAACCCCTCCAAACAAAGGAGAGGAAAAAACCACGGGCGCCAGCCAGCAATACTTCACTATATCGGGGTGAAGTTACAAACGCCGTGGGTTTACAATGTATGGGTTACCCCAACCGGCGGCTTACAAGATGTATTTATAGTGGGCAAAACCCTAAGCCGGTTGCGATCCGAATCGGACACGATCCGTACCGTACCGCGGGGGCTGCCGCCGCCGCACCCCCGCGAGCACAGGTTAGCCGCTCACTCCATATCGTAATATGAATTTGGATCACCATAAAACAACATGTGTCGCCCCCAAGGGCGTCGCCTGTCTAGGTCGATGACTAGGTCAAGGTTTTCTTCCAAAAGAGTGTCACGAACCGCACACACACACCCCTCGAGGACCAGCTAGACGCACTAGTGGAAAATATCTTAATCGAAATTTTGTAGGATTCAAATCCTTAAACTCTTCATATGGTGGTCATATGATTTTGTAGGATTGAATCCCACAGTAGTACATAACAACACATCATACACCCCTCTATGAAAACACCACGAGTTAGCCGACGAAAAATCACGATTTGATTGTTACCGACGAGGCTTGAGAGAATTGGGGCGGCGCTGACCCGTCAGCATTGGTTACAGAGAAATTAGGAACTCCGTCACCCATGGTATTCGCAACGGTTATTACTTTGCCTCCGTTCCGATATTGGACTCTCTAGCAACTGTTGTGATATGATATCCGGTCCCACAAAGGATCTCGGGTTTTCTCCGGAAGATCCCGACGGAGGAGTGAGAGCAACGACTCGACAATGCCTTCAAGAAGCATGTGTTGTTACAAAAGATAGCACGAAAACGATGAAAAGCGGAAAGATCAAACCAACGGGGACACAAGATTTAACGTGGAAAACCCCTCCAAACAAAGGAGAGGAAAAAACCACGGGCGCCAGCCAGCAATACTTCACTATATCGGGGTGAAGTTACAAACGCCGTGGGTTTACAATGTATGGGTTACCCCAACCGGCGGCTTACAAGATGTATTTATAGTGGGCAAAACCCTAAGCCGGTTGTGATCCGAATCGGACACGATCCGTACCGTACCGCGGGGGCTGCCGCCCCCGCACCCCCGCGAGCACAGGTTAGCCGCTCACTCCATATCGTAATATGAATTTGGATCACCATAAAACAACATGTGTCGCCCCAAGGGCGTCGCCTGTCTAGGTCGATGACTAGGTCAAGGTTTTCTTCCAAAAGAGTGTCACGAACCGCACACACACCCCTCGAGGACCAGCTAGACGCACTAGTGGAAAACAGTGGATCTGTCCCGGGTCGTAAGGCCCATTTGTCCCGGTTCTGCAACCGGGACAAAGTGTTCGGGACAAAAGGGCCTCCCTTTTGTCCCGGGCGGGCTACTACCCGGGTCAAATGACCATCCACGTGGCCTCGGTACGGGGCCTTGGTCGGCGTCGCGTTTAGCCACCTCCAGGCTCACCGCGACACTAGAAACCACCACTCGGGGGTCGGTGCCCCTCCATCCGGGTTCCACACAAAGCCACAACCTTACGGCAGAACCACCGACACCGCACCGAGGCGACATGACGGACCGGTCCACCCAGCCGAACCCATCTTGGATCTAGATTGAGCCCTAAGCCCCTAACTGCACCACCACCACTAGTAGCCGTGTCAAAGGGTCGTCGTGCTTCTTCCTGTCAGGAGCTCCGCAGGTCATCACCCATGCAGCCGTGCCGCCAGAACATTCGCCGCGGGAGAGGATCCGAACAACGCACCACGTCTATTGTGAGCATCCAAACAGTGCACCGCGTCTACCGTGAGCATCTCTAGCACCACCTCCGTACACCGGGACCTTTGCCACCGCGGCGAGGCTAGCAGTAGCGACGGAGGGATGCTAGGGGAGAGGATATGGCTGGCGGTGACGATTAGGGTTCAGCTGTGTCGCTCGAGCAGAGTGGACGCGTGGATTTTGTAAGATATTCAAATGCATTCTTCTGATTAACTGGTATGTTGAAAAATTGCTTATGGATTACGAAAGTTCACTTCGGCACCTGAGCTCATATGCTCCTACTTGATTTAAACAATTAAAAAAAAAGTATTTTTTTAAAAATATTCTGAATTATTTTGGAGACAAACATATACAAATTGTATACACGTGTGCTAATTTCCGTGACAAAAAAAATGATGCTTTGTGCGAAAAGAACAAATCACTGACAAAAAAGGAATTTTAAAATGTTGTTAAGGTACCTTTTTTTCATTTCAGCCTGCAACTTTGTAAGTGTAGAAATTAATTTCCATAAGTTTGTCTCCAACTGTTTTCATAATTTTTAAAATGTTCTACTATTTTTTATTTCATTTTATCAATCAGCAGCGTATGAGTTTGGGAGCCAAAACGCCTCACTTGAGTGGATTGCCCGTATATATCGACCCGGTTTGTGGCTACCTTTTATATCCTTTCAATTAAGCTACATATGTGCATGGCTTTGTTTATTAGATATGCATGTCATAGGTGGGCAACGATGCTCAGCTAGGCCAAAGGTGGCCCTAGTGACAACGAAAGTTGGGAAATGTTTTCTTTGCAAATAGAGCTATTTGTCACGCCAACTTTCCAAGTCTTTCACTCCAAAGACTTTGACTGTGCATATATAGTAGTGCAAAAACTACTGCAATTGGCTCTACCACTCGACACATGGCTTCAACATTTCATATTTAACATAACAAAAACAAAAGGCCCATGCATGCATCTGTTCGCCAGGCGATAGGCTCGATCATGGAAACAAAAGCAAAGAACACATGTGTAGTTTTCTCCTACTCCCTCCGTCCCAAAATAAGTGTCTCAACTTTGATAGAAAGTGTATGTATGTAGATATAAACACATGTCTACATACATCCAATTTCTATCAAATTTGAGACACTTATTTTGGGACGGAGGGAGTACATGTTTATATTTTGTGTATGTTCCTCGAAAAAATAAAGCAATGAAATGAAAAGTGCTTTCCAGGCCACCACGAGTGGTCTCGGGTTCTCAAGTCAGTCACTTGACATCCACTTCTTATATGAGGACTTTACATGTGTAAAAGCTGGGAGTTTTATCTCCCTTGGCGTACGTGATACCGGGATAAAAGTTGAGTTAATAGAAGCTTCAATGCTGAAGAAAGTCTAAAGATGGTCCTTTCACTTCCCGAAGAAGTTTCAACCATGTTTTGTGAAGTGTGAACCATGGTGCATGTGGATCTATAGCTTTCCACTTGTGTTCATAGGGTGTCAATTACACGACAAATATTTACTTCCAATCAGCATGGAGAAGTGTCTTGACTTGCTTTCAGTAAAGCCAATTGATCCGGCCAGTGCCCGGGAGGCGGCGTATCCAGTGGGATGTAGATTGTTGGATATGCGTTCGAGACTTCGGGGGAATGAAGAAGCTTGGATATGTGAGGCATGTATGTGTTGTGAAGTAAATAAAATCTTAGTGACAACTACTTTTTAGGTCTAGAGATTTTACATGTGGATCAAGATCACCTGCCACACTGGTTCAAAAAAAAGATCACCTGCCACACAAAAGTAGAATCTTAGTGATAATGTGCGTTGGTAAATATAATCTTCCTTCTTCAGTTCACCAAGTCAATCGAGAAGGAGAAGAGATTACCTTCCAAGATGTGCATACATGCTTTCTTACTCCTAATAACTAACTATAATCCTCAGCTGATAGGTATGGCACTGCATTTCCCATAGGTAGAAAACTATCGTAAGGACAATATCTTTAGCAGCAGAAGATTTGCGTGTGAAGACAATCCTAGTGTTGTGGACTGTGGTGTCATGTTCTGTGTGGTTCATGGAAAAAAATCGGTTCTCACTAAATCACGTGTTTGTCATGAGTTATTTGTGTACTCTCCACACTCCAGTGATGTGACAATTACTTGTATGCTTATATTTTTAGAAGGTTACATTTTTTTTGGGAAAGGAGGAAATATCCCCATCGAATACATGCGTAATTATTCAGTATTCAAAAGGTGTCGCAAAGCTAGGTAACAATAGCGAACAAATCAAGGTAAAAAACCCGAACCCATATGACTCGCGATGCGCTAGCTTCACCAGTCGTGAGAATTATTTTGCCTCCCGGGTCGCTTAGGGAGACTTGGTGGCACCTCCATCGCCCCGCATTGAAAAGCTCCACACATTTGTATCCCCCTCCTTGCCACGGTCTGAGTAGGTCGTCCGGCGGCAGACAATGGCGGTGGGCATCTTCAGACATTTGCCGTCCATCTCCTCCCCCACCATGTCCATCCTCTTCATCTGGTCATTGTCAACACGATGATTTATCTCGTTTGTGTGGTTCCTAGAGAAAGGCTTTGATGCCTTTTGGGGCTTGGCAGCCACCCGGATTGAGCGCTTGGCTACATGCTCCGATTGACCTAGTGTCATTCGTTGTGTGCCGTCACTGATGCCTTGTGGCCACGGCCTTGGAGTGGGAACCTGCTACGTCTTTGTGGCCTCAAGCCGTCTCGATGCATCCTCGTGCGTTCCGTCGACATCACCCAGCCCGCGGGCCTAGGTAAGTACTAGGGTCAAACATCACCTACCCAACATCCGATTTTTTGTCGGCATTGTTAGGTATGTCCACTATGGAAAATCCACCACTACAATTACCGTGATACTAACGGAGGTGGGGAAGGTAAGTATGAGGAGTTTGTCAAGGGGTGTGGAGGTGAAAGAACATCGCAATGGCTCATGCCGTGTTTGAGACCGTGTTGGCGGAGGCGAAGAATAACAATGACTTCTTGGCAGCTCGCTACCATGTGTGTCTACGGTTGTTCGGGTGTGTATGTAACAGAGATGGGGAAAAGACGATGTTTCACAATACGTTATGTGAACATAGTTTCGTTTACGTTGTGATGTCCATCGTTAAAACCATGTGTGTGACAACTATGAGCCTAGTGATTGGTGCTTTGAGTGATGTTCTAGGCAAGTGGGCGGCACCACACAAGGTGACTTTGTCTTTTGTAGTGGTCATCTCGGGTACCAAGTCTTAATGTTTAGGGTGAAACTCTAGACCTTCGTTGGTTGTACCTGACAATGGCGGACTTGTAGTCATACCCTTGTCGAGGGCATTGTTTGGAGAGCTTTCGTACTTGCTCTAGGGTGAAATCGCATGGCCTGACTTCGATGGTTAGAGCAGGCGGCGATGGCGCTTCCCTATTCTTTTCCTTCCTCGAGTAGTCGCTTTTGAAGAACCTATTTCGTAGTCCAAGTGTTGTCAATGGTGGTGGTTGTTTCATGTTGTTGTGAGTCGATGATCTCTTTGGTGGGCATGTTCTGTTTTTTTAGTTGCTTTGTGCATTCTTAATGTCTCAACTAGTTTCAAACATTATGTTGTTGAGGAGGCAAGAAGTAATTGATATCCAGTAATATTCCAATAATATATACATAGATGAAGTGGAGACATATTCCAGTAATATATATGTAGATATCAACTAAAAATATACATAGATATCAACATTAACTAAACCACATTTTAAGGTACTTACATTTTTGACACATACAAACCGGCAGCTTGTTTACGCGCCAATATATTACAGATTCTGCAGGTAGCTAGCTAGCATTTTTTTACTAGATATACCTAAATATACATGTTCATATCTTTACATGTCCAGGAAATATACATGGTACACTAACTATACTATTACACGATGCATGCAAATTGCAAGCATGTTACAACAAAGACAAGCATGCATGCATGCAATAGACATCGTCAGGAATCGAAACCAAACAAGTCGTCGTCGCAGCCAAGGTTATTGCCGCCAAAGGATTCGAGAGAGCCTGACATGAACCCGAGGCTGCTGGGAGAGGAAGGGAAGCTGTCCATGCCTACGCCAGCATCCACATCGACACCGGCGCCGATCTCCACGACCGGCCAATACCCCGCCGGCGCTGACCCCACGGTCAACGCGGACGTCGTCCGCCCCAGAACGTCGGCGAGCTGCCCGCCTGCATACTGCATGGACTTCTCGTAGAAAGACGGCGATGGCGAGCCCCTAGGCACGATCATCTGTGCCGGCGAGGAGCTGTAACTGGAGAAGCGGGAGAAGATCATCCGATGATTCGTCGTCTCTTCCATGAAACGATGAGGAAAAGCGCTCGTGCTCGTGCTTGCGGCGACGTCATTGATGGGTGCGAAGCTTATGAGATTTCCGCCATCCGACGGTGCAGTGGCGGCGACGGTACCTTGGACGACAGACGATACAAACATGGAGGGTTCCCTGCAGGTGTGCTGACCGTAGTAGCTGATTTCGAGCTGCGAGGGGTTGGACTCGGACCTCTGGACCTGCCTCGTGGCCATGCAGCCTTGATCTGGCTTATGCGAGCACCTGTAGTAGCTCCTAGGTACGTACATGATTACATATATGAGCATATGTAAGTTAGTACTCTTTACCCAGTCTACGGGTCTAGCTATGCAACAAGTAGTGCTATATGTAGAGAAGAACAATATATGCATTTGAACAACCAAAAAACTCAGTTTCACCCAAAAAAATATATGAAATTAAAATGCGAAACTTGCTAGGGTATTATCCAACCAGTTGTCAGGTGTGTCCTTTCCTACCCAGCTGCTTCCATGAATGATTGAGTAATCACTCTTGACGTACTTATAGTTCGACAACTCGACATATTGGAACTGTGCTGTTCTTTTTTCGGATCTACAGGCGGCAAGATGCCAAGATCTCACTTAATTAGTTTCTTGCTACGACAGCCATTTTATTTTTGCACATTAAGTCGCAACACAAGTAGTATATATATGCACACTGCACATAATAAGAATAGTTCTTGAGATATACATATGTGTACCTCGGGTTAGAAGAGTCATGTATCTTTTTCTGCCCGTACTTCCTCCATGTCTTGCCGTCGTCGAGCGTCGCAACCGTAACCATCTTGATGAAAGGACTCTTTGTCCTGCCATGCATAACAAACCGAATTAACTAACTATCAACTACATATGATTTGGTATGCTCATGCATGCATCCATGCCCAAGACCCACCCAAGTGATGTTTTGTTTTTTGAAAGGGAACACCCAAGTGGCCAAGTGATCTTAGATGCATGCACTTTTGATCTTTTCGATCTCACAAGTCACAACACAAGGCTAGCTACTTTCCTTCCCCTGATCATTGGCGCGTAAAGTCCCCCCACTAGGCCGAATTAATAGTCCGATTTGCGGAAAAAGAGGAAGCCGCACAATAACTTGTTAAATCGATCGCATCCATAGTGAAGTGCATGTATACTGAGAGCTACCAGCAAGCTACTAGCACGGTGGTTAATTAAGGGTGGGTTTTAGGCTTTCTTCACCTTCTCCTGGAGCTGCTCCGGCGGTGCTGCCCGGCCAAGGCCGCCGCGCCTGGTTTCTTCCTCCTACGGTCCGTTTCCTTCGCTGTCCCCGATGACGATGCGGCTGCCGTCCCGCCGGTGGTGTCCAGCACCGACATAGCGCTCGACAGCTTGGCCATCATCCCCTTCACCAGTTCCCCAGCTTGGCTGGCCACGCGAGGCGACGAACCCTGCAGCACGCTGTGCAGCATCCTCGCGTGCTCGCGCACCTCGACCAGGTCGTCGTAGACCACAGGCGGAGGCGCTGGCGCCGGTCGTGAGCCCTCGCCGTCGTGGGACGTCATGGCGGTAGGCTTGCAAGGCGGCCAGTAGGAAGGAGGGCAACTTCCCGGCCGGCCGTAGAGTAGTTAGCTAGGTAGGGTGTGCTCACCGGTCAGGAGCTCACGGCTCCGGTCTTTATTGGTGCGCCGTGGGAAGTTGTGGGGAAAAGTAAGAGGCGATGGAGAGGGAGGAAGTGGCGCGGAATAGGCGCGGGCAGGCGGGCCCCGGCCAAATGTGTGACCCTGCGACGTCGGGGCGTCACCGCCGGTCATCGCCGTGACGCAGCGGGGTGAGCTCATCAAGGCGCGCTCGGCCGTCTCTCACGCATTGCATGGTCGTGGTTCGGTCTCCTGCACAAATCCTTTGCAAAATGGGTTGCACAGTCATGATGTTAGCACTACGAATAATCTACTACTCTTACCACCAGTTGATTATTGTACAGTAGTGATCCTTGTTTTTCTACAGTACAAGCTGGAGACCGACCAGGAGAAAGGGCCAATTAACGTGTGCCACTTTTCTTTCAGGTCATGGATGGATGTCGTCTAGCACATGACTTTAACCGTATAAGTGCAATGTGGTATCAACTCTTAGCAGTAGCCAGGAAACTAATAATAGTGTCATGTTCTAAACATATATAAGGGCAGTTCCTGTAACCAACTAATTTATCATTCAGGAAACTACTAGTAATTTAGCAGTACCAAGTTGTGTCCCAAGTGGGAGCATCTGCCGAGGACAACTAACTGCTCAGAGACAAGACAATCTTCTAACGAAAACATTTGCATCTAGGACGACTGGTATTTGACCGGGAAGAAGCAACTTGATGATGGTAACACAGATGACCAGTCTTTCAGAGACAATCTTCTCACCAAAACACGTTTACTGTCTAGGTCTGACGGATTTTTAAAACAATGCAATAGGAAAACCATAGGAATTAGACGATATACCATGTTAGATCGTACAAGAACTAAAACATGGTAATGTGTAATATAAGTTGGTTGTTGTGCCATCAGAAAGGCACATGAATTGTTCAGAAAGGTTAGGTACCATTAGTTGATGCATATGTTGTATAGTACTAGTAGTAATCCTTCTTTTTCTTGCAGTAACTGTGCAAGCTGGAGACCAGGAGAAAGGGCCAACTAATTGACTTCCACCATAAGCGCAATGCACATAATTATAAGTATATCACTCAGAGAACTAATAATTTAGTCATGTTCTTTGACCAAGCAATGAATTTATCATTCAGAAAACAAATAGTATTTAGCAGTGTTCTATGTGCAGTGCACTGTGCCCCCCAAACAAGTTGTGTCCCAAGTGGGGAGCATCTGCCAAGACAACTAACTGCTCGATCGGAGACAATCTTCTTATGAAAACATTTGCATATAGGACGACTGGTCTTTGCCAGGCAAATGCATACTGGATGAGGGGCTGAGGGCAACACGGAGACCCTTAGTTTACTGTCTATTTGGGTCGAAGGATTTTTGAACCAAGATGATAGGAAACCGTCAAAAATAGATGATATACCATGTTGGATTCTACAGAAAAAGAAAACATAGGAATGTGTATATATGTTGTTTGATTGTGACATAGGAAAACATGGGATTGTCAGAAAAAATCATATGCATCCCATATTTGTAACTGAAACAAAGAAAATTCTACGAGGTTGAACTCAATGAAAATCTCCCTTTACAACTGGATGCAAAGTAGATCGTAGAAAAACATTTTCAATCCTACAAACCAACCGATTTCATAGTAAAAAATCCTAGAAAAAGGCCTACAATATTTTTTTGAACCAAACGAGATCCTTACGTTCAAGGGACAAGGACTCAGGAGATATGGTTTATTTCGAGAGTGGAGAAGATACGTCTATCTCTCCCAGACTTCCACGTAGGATGACTAGAACCGCAGCGATCAACTTGCAAAGCGAGTACCAGGAAACGCAGGCACAAGTGGGCGTACCAACCAGGTTGAAGAAGCAGTAAAAGAAAGTACACATGCAAGTGCAACATACATAAACATATCCACCTGACATACACAAGTTTTACATTCTAATTTTTGGAACTGAAGGCTTGCTGTGTGAACTACCTGGCAGGTGATTGGTGTAAATCAACCTCTGTTCTCATGAACCAGACAAAAAAATACACCCCCCCCCCCCCCCCCCCCCCCCCCCCCCGCCCCCCAAGGTTATACAGCAAGGGGTTTAGCAGTGTCTAGCATATATGTAATTTTCTCAAATACATGATGCATATATATTTATTTATCATCATTTTTTTTGCCACGAGTTTTCACCTATCAATGCAAAAGCGCACGGGAAAGGGTCAATGCCACTTCTCCAACGGGACATAAGTCGTCTGGCTCAAAAGTTTACCCCATAAACAACGCGTACAGGTACATTAGAGAACTAATAAATTTCTCACTCACAGAACAATCGGACATATGTGTTGGTGTGCAGTGCACTGTGCAGGGGCCAAGTGGGGAGCATCGGCCAAACCAACTGACTGTTATTCATAGACAGTTTTCTGGTGAACATAATTGTATCTTGGATGACTGGTCTTTGCCTCGGCCCCGGCCGCACATGCATGCATGAAGTAAACACGGAAACCCCCTAGTTTAAACTAGGGGGACAAGGGCCCCGGCAGATATGGTTATTTTCGTGCGTGGAGAAGCCATGTCTATTTCTTCCACCTAGGTGCAGCAAGGACAACATGACAACTTCCCAAGAAAAACGACCGGAAGACAAATTCAGAAGAAGAACAGCAAACCAAACCAAGGAAGCAAGACAAAAGACATTGTTGCCCATTTGCCCTGTCAACTTGCACAGCCAAGATTTAAAAACTCGACGCAAGCCGCAGTCACAAGTCGGCATGCCCAGGGTGCAGAAGCTAAATTATGGGGTATAAGTAAAACAACCTGTACACGTTACGCTAGTTTTAAGACAAAACTATACATATGTACGTTTATAAACATTGTACACCTGACACAAGTTGTCATGGCAGAATTACATAACAAATAAGTGAAATGAGATGGGCCATGTTACATGCTCATGCTTCTGTCAAACTAACCAGCCTATGTTACACATTCATCGTCTCCCTGAACTACACCTTCACGGCCTGACTGGCTTCGGTGATCTGCTCTACGCCATTCTATCGGTGATGCCAGATTATCGTGATGCGGCAACTTCGTGACAATATCATATCTATGCATCTACAATTATTGTTATCCTCCTACTGTGATCTGAACTTTCAGAACACTGAAATTTCAGTCAGATCAAGACAATCTATGTTAACTTGATGCTGGTTATCATGTTGCTCCATTGGTAGCCCTCAATTCAGCTGCCAACCCCGCAGCAACAGATGGAGGCAAACTCCTCAAGCTATCACCATGATCCTTACTCTCCTCATCTGGAAGATGACCGGGTGCTTTCACAGGAAACAGTGCCTCGACATCCTTCAGTGTCAAAGCCAGCTCATCTTTGAAGCTTTTTGACTTACGGTTGATGGTGGAGCAGACAGCTCTGCCCCTGTTCATTTTGTATATGCTATCTTCTATTGTTTTCTTCACCTGACATCAATAACACTTTTGAGTTTTCTTTCCCAAGCATACTTTGAATGAGATAAATGTGCATAGGATATGGTGCTTACTATAAACCGGTGGATAAATGTGCTCTTGTCTTGCCCAACTCTATGGATCCTACTGATAGCTTGTGCCTCAGCTGATGGATTTAGTAATGGCTCCAACAGAATTACATGTTGTGCTTCTAGAAGATTCAGACCGTTTGCACCATGTTGGATAAGCATTAGCAATACTTGAACAGGCTGCATTTTGGAAACTGCCTTCTTCATTTTCTCTCCATTTATAGTGGATGCCTGGCCTTTAAATTGACATAGCGCCACTTGCGATTTTCTGAAGGAAAATGGACTTTCATTAAGCGATTGCATTGTACATAAGATCAGCATATACAAAAAGACTTTGCTAAAATAACGACCATCAGGACGACTGGAAGCAGAACAGGGAAAAGGGCAAACTTCAGGAAATCTAATTTCATACTACCTCCGATCCACAAAGACTGTCGTAACTTATACTGGGCAGTTGTACTTGAGCGGGTATTTCTCGCGACACGCAATCCGGATCGGAGGGAGTAACATTATTGTGTTCAGCAGAGTGAGACAGATAATTAAAGCATGTGTGCTCTGGGCTACAAGTATCTCACCTTCCTCCTTTCATCCGGGCATAAGAGATATTGTTAGCACCAAGGGAGTGCTCTAATACATCAAGAACATCATTCCAACTTGAAAAAACAAGTACTTTGGCTGCTCCATCAGTTGAAGTGATCCTCAAAATCCTTCTTGTCACAGCTTCAATCTTAGTTCAAGTAAGAGAAGAAAAAGATTAAATGGATTATTACACTACTAAGCAAGACTGTTAGAGAACCAGTCATTCTACTTAAATTTATTTAACAGTATAAGCATTCACTTGTAAGAACAAAAAGATAGAATGGTCATAAGCAAGAAAAATAAATGAAACCTTTGTTCCGTATGAACCTTGGACAGAAATAGCGCTTTCTGCCAAATCCTCAGCATGTTTATCAGCATTTTCACTCTGTTTCTCAACCACAAAAGCAACATTCTCAAGATATGTACGTTGACGGCATGTGGGGCACATAATCCATTTTTGGTGCTTCCCAGCAGCTCGTTCTGTCAGGTACAAACAACCTGAGAGCACCGAGGAGATAATTTTAGTGAAAACAGAGTTTATTATACATCAAATGGACATATGTCATGAATAATCAATGGTTTAGTCAGATGTTATATCAGTGTTGCATTATTTTATAGAAGGCATTGCAGCTGGATTTGAAACTGAAAAGATTGATTAAAAAAATCCATAATACAAGAAGCAGGCAGACATATTGTATACTTATTATAACAGAACAGCCAACAGTAGAAGGCCAGAAACATTAACTGCATCAGTTAATGATGTTCTTCGACTGAAGAAAATTTAAACAGCATACAGTATCACTAGTAGATAAATTTGAGGAGAAAACCTGGGTACTCACACTTGCAACACATGGAGTGGCCACATTGGAAAACCATTTTTTGCTCGAGAATCTTCTCCTGGCAAACTGGGCATGGTTCAATGCTAATATCAGAACCAATTTGCCCTGTGGCAGGGAGGGAAGCAGCTGTAGCAACACTGTTGCCTGACTTGGGCAGCATCAATCCCTAAAAGTACATGGAAATGTGATCAACCTCTATAAAAAAAGAACTCGCTGAAACAGATTATGGAAACATACAAGTTGATTGAGTAAATGATTTCAGATTTTCAGACAGAAAATAGTTCTGCTTTCGAGAAGACAGTTTCAGAACAGAATATCAAGTAGACAGAAGAGTGATTATTTTACCTTCAAGTATCGGAGTTGACCCCTTATGCGAGCTAAAGATGAAAGAGCTAAAAATTTGTCACTCGTGAACTGCACGTCGTATGGTATGAGCTCTTCTCTGGTTACAATATTGACAGCACTAGACTCATCATCATTCTCTTTGAGCTGTAGCCGTGAGATGGACATCTTGATCTCATCATGAGCACGCAGCAATTGGTTTTGAGAAATTGACAAACTCCTTGCAAGAGAAAACTCCTTGCGCATAGCCTACATTAACAGTCATGGTCACAAAATATCCTAGCTCAGGATATGTTTTGAACCTTCATATATTAAACTAAATATACAGTAGGTAAGCAAGATTTTAAGGTTTGACATACGCCAAGATTTCTAAAATGATGGCTAAGTAAGTAGAGTGGCCTCTATGTCTCCTTGATGTAGGAAGTGAGCCTAGTTCACTTGGTTGGTGGAGTGGATGTACAACCTGGCCAGCTGGGTTCAAGTCTCACAGATGCGGATTTGAGTTCCCATTTATATTGCGGGGGACCGGGGTCTCTTTCAAGACGTCCCCTTGATGTTGTTCATCAAACAAGACATAGCAGGTTTTACACCAATAAAAGACCGAGTAGTATCGGCAAAAACAAGTGTTCTTCCTCTGATAAAAATCATTACACGACAAAAAATCATCACTTTAAACTTTGAAGGAAAAGCTACTCCTTTCCAATCGTGTGCCCTCTTGTATTTGATATTTCTTGTGCTACAGTAGGATAACGCCCAGTGCTAACATTTACCAATTGAAATTGGCATTGACATATGACCATCTCAACCACGTGAAAAGAGAAGCCATCAAGCCGTCAACATACAAACTATGATTTACCTCAAAAAGAAGCAAGTGTTTCTTCGCAATTTCGACATATTGCTTTCCAAGTACTGTCTTTGAGTGGGCCCGAATAGCCCTTAGGGCAGTCTCAGTTTGAGAAGGATGCCTGTAAACCTGTAAAGAGAAGCAGCATATAAGACTATAATAATTTATTCTAAGAAGCGTTATTAATAATGTCCCATAAAATGAAAACAATAACAGATAAATAATTGAACACTTTTAATTCCTTTAAATGCCAGGTTCAATTGAAGATAGCTGACAAAAATCTAGTTAACTTCAGTTAGATAGAAGTTAAATAAGCACGACCATTACACACCGAAGTGCATAGCAGCAAGCTATCGTCTACACTGCCACCCCGACACATAAAAGCATCAGAGTGAATTAATTTGACATATAACTTTAGTAATCAATCTTTCCCATCGTTTTTTGGTTCTATAGCATAGCAAAGGGTGTTATAGTTATTTGACATATTCTAGTCTTGCAGAGAGAAGGAAAAGCTAAAAAAAAGTTAGCTAAAAACGAGCTTACAAAAATAGCAGTGAGATGGTTAGGAATGAAAAACATACAATACAACTTTGAAAGGCTAAAGCAGATCACATGAGCATGTGATTACATAATTTATTTGCAGGCCTGCAATATGTTATATGATAGTTGTAAAATGCATGATGTTTCAACAGATGGAACTAGTAATTAAAACAGATAATGACCACACTAGGACAAAAATGTAAAGGAGAAATAAAAGACAAGTTTTGAATGAAGTGTCTAGAAGGACAAAAAGGATACTTAGTACAATTGATAGATGGATGAAACTCTAAAAGGGTGAAATAAAGGGTATCCTAGCTCCTTTCAAAAAATGGAAAGGTGTGACACTATCCCTAGAAAAATTGTCAATGAATAATTAAATGAAGTGACAACTACTGAACTAAATGTACAAATGGAAGACATGACAGTCATCTGGACTAAGATAAAGCAAAACTCACCTGTATGTTTTCTCGAGCAGATCTTGGATTGTTATTGTCACCACCAACTTCAGATCCTTCATTGGCTTTTTGGTTGCGGAAAAAGTGATTCAACTCGTATTTTCGCCTTTGCAAATCCTGTGCTTCATCTACTGAAGCAATAACAGAATCATTGTTTGATTTCTTAACAACAAAGAGCCGTGCCTCATACCCCTAGAAGTGATGAGATAAATAGCACATGATTAATTTCATCTGATCACGAATACATTAAAGAGCACAAGCATACAAGATTACCTGAAACAGCTCATCTAATTCACACTGGATGCACAAAGAACCAGTGCCATCATAGCAGTTCGGACAATATCGCTGACCCTCAATGTCCTCGTCCCTTGGGTTATCCATTGTTTTGTCAATTTCCAAAAGCCTACTCATTAACTGTTTCCTTAAACCTTGCAGGGAATCAATGCTAGATTGAATGGTATACTTCAAGCCAGCAATAGTTCGAACCCTATGAATCGGAAAAAAAACCAAGTTATCCATCAAATACTAAAAAGATAGTACTAATTTCAGAAAACTCGTTGATGCACCGGAGCTCATTGGAGCTCGTTTAAAAAAAATGTATTTCCAGAGTCCAAAAAATCTGCCAAAAAGTATACGATACATATACATATATACAACGTAGTACATACACAGGAAGACTCGTTTAAAAGTACGTTCTATTTTGGTGGCTACATATAAATGAAAAAAAAAATTAGGCGAGCTCTGTATTTCTTTATACAACCAAAAATAAGTTATTTTTCTGTAGCCTAAAATAAAACGCCCTTTTTAAAAAACTTTGCGCATATATAAATACCATGTGGGTGTATTGCCGATAAAACTATAAATTTTTTAACCTCCGAAGTGCCATTCAAAAAAAAGAACCGAGCTCCAGTGAGCTTGGGTGCCACAAATCTGCATTCCTTAATTTCATGGTATTAACTCCAAGATTGTTAAAACCACTATAAGTTCCTAAACAATAAAACCACCATAAATTTAAACGAAAACAAACTGAACCAAGTTTCGTGCTGACCTGGACGATATTCCCGTTGTACCCAAGCCAGTGGTGCTCTTAATGCTAGAACTATCGATCTTCTTAAATAGCTCACCGGCGGATTCCTTATTCTTCTCGATGCAGTCCAAAGCGTGTAGCCACCAATCCATACCATGATTTTGTAGTTCTTTATGAAGAGTGCTGACCTAGAGGCAGAAGCTCATTAGAGAACGGCGATGAATTTAGTCTAGAACACTGTAAGAACTAGAGAGGAGGCGAAGCATCACGGAGTAGAGCACAAAGCAAGATCGAAAACACAAAGAGAACATTCCAAAGGAGACATGGATCAAGATCATTCATTGCAAGCTGCAACCCCCAAAAAAAAGACTATAGTGACGAGACCAACCTCTTCCATTGATCCATTAAAATCTTTCTGTGCTATTAATAGCTTTGTCGTAAAAACTGACAAATATTTTTCTTTGAGTGTGTTGCATGTCTTTCTCAAGCAACTATCAGCAAAACATTCAGATGACGAGTGGCATCCCACATCCTTCTCTGCATCCACCTCTACACTTGTAGATGCTTGTCCAATAACATTTTTGTCCTCAGAGGTTTCAGCACCATCAATTGCCAAAACTGATCCGCTGTTCTCAGATATTTTATTTCGCTTTATGGCACATAGATCTGATTCCGGATGGCTATCTTCTTTTCTTTTTCGTTTGTAATAGACAAGAGAAGAAGTTTGTATTTTTAGTGGGCATTCTTCTAAATATTCAGAACTTGTTCTGAGCAACTCGGCAAGATTGTGGTTGATATGAAGATTCAACAAAGGGTCAACGCGAAAATCATCAATATTTTGACGAGCAAAATCCAGTGCTTCTTTGTACAAAGACATAGCTTCATGGTTCTTTTGTTCAATGATAGCAATTCCAGCAAGACCGTTTAGGGAAACAATAACTTTTCTAAGCTCTTCCTCCCCTTCAATTTTTGCTTTTCCAATAAGTACCTGGATAGAAAGGATAATCTGACAACTTTAAGCACAAAATCACGTGAAAAAAATAGTTGCCAATAGGGGAGGTAAAACCATTAATTGTTCACCTGTAAAATTTCATCCATCGACAAAGGAGTACGTTGCAGAGAGCACAGACCAGAACTACCCACTTGCGGGTGGCAACAGGCTTGCCGAAGCTTCAGCAGTGGGACTAGAAGTTTGGCAGTGTCATTGTTGGAGAGGTATACATTTGATAAAACATTTGAATCTACAACAAACAACAAAATGTTAAAACAGTTTCAGATTTTGTGAACAAAGTTGTGCAGCGTGGTATTTGTTAGCAACTGAACTACACCTTTAACAGTATTGTGAATCTGTTCTCATCCTTTGATGGTGTGTAGTACACATGGTTGCTTTGTTCGAGTGCAGATATGGAAAAATATGGAAGTTTCGGAAAGAAATTATCTCTGTGGCATTTGAGAGAGAAAAAAACAAGAAAAGAAGCAAATCTTGCATCCATGTCTTATATATTGCTGTTCTGTATAACATGTCGTTTAGAATTTTAATTACTTCCATCCAAACACGAAAGTAAAGCAAGCAGCAGAAAAAAAAACGGAATTGTTAAAATCCTGTCCTTGCAGTATAAATCTGGCAACTAGAAGCAGTAAATAATTGATATAATGGAGACGGAGTACCTGATGTAGGTTCTCTTCTGATGGCATCGTTTCTTAAACGTCTAATAATTTCATGTGCATGGTCCATGCAAGTTGCATGCTGCCTTTGATAGAAATATTCTTCAATTGATGAAAAAATGAGCCACGAGAAACATTCTTCTTGTGGAGGCAGCTGTAATTCCCGCGAGACATGGATTTTAGAGGAGCGCCACAAGATTTCCTTGAAGAACTTGTGTGTGTAATTCATAGCTATCATATCTCCCCTCTGCAGTTCAATTCAATGAGGAAATGATGAAAAGGATTAATTATTCCAACCATCTCAAGAAATGAATGTTGCGAAAGCTGTAGAGCAGTAACCAGCACTGCATGCTCTTCCATCACAGCATCATTTAGATATTGCTATGCCAATCAACAAATTTGCACTAAAACTGGTATTCTTCAATCAGATTGTACAAGTCTTCAAATATGCTCATTATGAATGCATGTTTTTTAAGTAAATGAACCTACAAATAAGCAATTAGCTTATGAGTCTCTAACATGTGCGCAAGTTCTTTTACCGTTCGTAGAAATATTAGTGCCTAACTACACCATCTTAACATCAATGATATGTGTGCAAGTTCTTTCGCTGTAGATAAGTGATTAATATTCTACAAATGGTAAATAATACATCACAGTGTTTATTATTTTGTCAATTATTAGAGGAACATACATGTTCAAGAAAGATGTATTAAATGCTCACAGATGGCACTGGCAGTCAGTGTACCTCATATGGGTCTCTAATAATGTCCACCCACCACCTGTATGTGTCAAATGGACTTGTCCTGAGAAAGCGTAGAAGGCCAAATAGATCATCAAGCCTGCGCTGTATTGGAGTTCCTGTGATACACCAACGGTGTTGCGCATTTAGCCTCATTGACATCTCGGTAACAGAAGTTTTGCTGGACTCTACCATCTGAGCTTCATCCAAACAAAGCCGCCACCAGTGGACCCTTGTTAGGACAGTTGGAATAACGGGGTACCTAGGTGTGCAATGAGAGCTCAGTAGAAGTTAAGCCGTAGTTATTTCAGACTATTGAATGATTGGCAAGTCTAATTGGACATGATATCGACGGGCCTAATGGCACTTGCTAGTTCGCTTCTATGTCAGCTATTACCGGTATAACATGATTCTACGCAGAATCAAAGCTCATACGTTTTAATGCTAACATTTTCAGGTTTAGCAAGTTCCCACATTCACATCATCCAAGACCAGACGACATGTATCAAAAATTCATAACATTGAAACTTTTAAAGCATTCCACCCCTGCTTCGAAGCAACCGTACAACCTAAAATGCAATAACGAATGTGTAAACACCGTGGGGCTCAAATAGAATAACAGCCGTGTACGCCATGGGGTGGACATGTATTTGCACCACCTCACTTAAAATTCTGTCCTTGCTTCGTGTATAAGGTTAACTAGGAAGTGCTGCACCTACAAGTCAGGGACAACACTCCTATTTCAGTTAAGGACACATTAACTGGAGGGTTCAGATTGTCATATATAGTCAACTTTAAAAATAACATAAACCTGTTGATATAATGCATGGACAAACTTCCTGAGAAAATTAAACATTACCTCTTCTGAAATCTCAAGAAAAGGCGATCTCCATCATGTCTATCAGAATCATGTGACAGATCTTCTTTGAGGACATCATAAGTTGTCAAAACAACATCAGCAGTGCTTATCTCAGTTAGATCATTTCTTTGGTTAGAAGCTGAGTCCAAGTTCCTTGCACCTTCATAAATGCGAACATTCAAAGATCCTGGCCTTGTGTGTCTTGTAAGAAGGAACTTAACAGTCAGCACTATCATAGTATGCAGATAATCACTGAACAGAAGAGTTAACGCTAAGCATCAAAATAACTGAGACTGAATAAGGCACTAGAAGCTTCAATTATATATAAAAGATCAACAGCTATAATAGGCCTTACTTTCAGAAACGGAGGGAGTAGTTGGGAGCTTCTTAAAAAACATACTTGTCTATGTCTTACTCTAAAAAGGCGAGAACTGAGTTCTAGCTCAGTGGCAGAGGCAGAAAGTGCGCGCCCAGCCCACCCGGGTTCAGTCCCAGCTGAAGCACTCAAAAAAATTCGAGTCGCAGCTGAGATTTACTCGAACTAAACAGAAGCGTCATCTACCTAGCAATGTAAAGCCAAGGGAAGGATCCTTCCCCCGTTGGTCAACACTTTTTATTCTAAAAGCCTTTTGTCATGGGCATTCTTAATTCCTGTAGACACCTGAGATGGATTTCAACTCAAAGTTGCAGAGCTTCCACAATGATCCGATTAAAAGCAGAGAAGAAGTGAAAGTTTTTATGTGACTGGCACGGGTAAAGCAAAATCACCATCTACACTCCAATCAATAGATATGCATCTGAAATAGGAAGAAATAACAGCACATAGAATGGCCAGTTGGACATGCACATTCTTTAAGTTTTCTGACAAGAGGTCCGGGTATCTACGAACTTTGAAAAATGCAAGGCTCTGCTATTCATTCAAGAATTAAAACAATACTGTGCAACTATTATTTGGAAAGAGAAATCATACCGGGTAATTTCAGAGTGCCACTGTTCCAATATTGGTGATGGGCATACTATCAATGTAGCATGACTAAAAATAGTAGTTTGAGCAGCTTCAGCAAGTTCCAAGCACACTGCGCAAGCGTAGTTTTCTTCCGTCCATGCAATAGAATATGTGGCTCTCTTTTGCCTTTTATGTTTTGACTTGTCTTCTTCACATTTTGACAACGCGTTATCATCATCAAAGGTTAAGTCTTTCTTGGGTGAGTAACCAACACAATCAGCATGCTGCCAAGCATCACAAATGTCACACTGGATCCATATCCCCTTGTAGGCAGAACTTTCACTTACAGCCCCACAAATGCACTCAATTCTATCTCTTTTTGGCCTACTTATCCGATCTAATTCTTTTCTATTTGGAGACACAGAACAGTCTATGGGAAATGTGCTCCGATGGGAAAAAATGCAAGCTAAAAGCTCGACGGTTTTCCCCAAACCCATTTCATCTGTAGTTATTTAGACATAAAAAGGAAAAATTAGCGATGAATATCCTTAATTATGCTCACACTTTGTATCAACATACCAGCTAAAATTCCCCCAGAGACATAAGGTGGAGAAGGCTCTGGATGCAATGAAACATTTCCACTGCAAAGTAACAAATTACATGAAAGATGAAACTAAACTATTTAGGGAGATTGATAGGAAGAAATAAAGACCAAACCCAGAGCATTGGAAAGAATATAATTCTAAAAAATTGAATAACAAAATGTAAGACCACAAATATGCAAAGGAGTCTAAGATGTTTCTGATGATATATCCCAATAGCATTGCAGCCTGACAAAAGCTCAAGCATAATTAATATAGCAGTAGCTTAAGCATGTTAATCTACATTGAAGGAAAGCACAGCAATATCAGGGAAGTACAAGTGAAATGCAGTGGGCTCTTACTTGAAGGGATTGTAGAACATCCTGGACTTGTTACTAATAAAATCTATTGGAACACAATAGGGTGCAGGATGAACGTAATCCTCATTGGGTGATGAAACAGCTGTATTTCCTTTTTCACGCTCAACCATCCAATTTGCTGCACGAAGTTGATATGGTCTGAGATGAGGAAGTAAATCGGGAAGTTCCTCTTCCAACAGCCCTGCACCCCTGTCAAAAAGTAGTAAGAAAAAAGCATCATATAAAAGCCAGAAAGAGAATGGTGAAGTCATACTACTACTACTACATACTATAACTGTTATGTACGGTTCCAGATCTCACAAAACCAAATATTTCTACCAAGCCAGCATATGCACAGAAGAAGCAATCTTATTTGGTGTATATATTTCTTCAACCATTCATTTACAAGTTGAGAAAAAAACGCCTCAAAGGCACTCACATCGAAGGCTTGACCGCTTCGTAGAAAGCAGCAAGATCAAACTGCGAGTCGCTCTTCGGCGCGGATTCACAATCAGCGTCGCCGTCCATGGGTGGAACAAGACCATCCATCCCATATATTACAGCAGCCGTCGTAACCTCGGGGCGAACCCACGCCATCACATTCATCAAGCTCTTCCTCCAGGGATGCCTGGTGACCTCGAGAAGCGATTCGCATGCGGCGAAAGCCCGGTCCATCACCTCCACTCTAACCCGAAGCGCCATAGGCGGTGGTGGCGGCACCACCGAACCGCCATTAATCGGGAACGAGCCATAATTAAACTCCACGACCCGCAGCCTCACGAACCCCAAGCTCACCAGATGGACGAGACCGGACACGCCTTCGTCGGGGCCATCAAAACGACCTGAGATGAACACACGGTCCTCCGCCGGCAGGTACTCCAGGAGCACGCGGTCAGACGGCACCACGGGCCAGTGGCCCAGCCTGAAGCCGTCCTCCGGCGCGTCCCGCACCCGCAGACGCAGCGGGCGCCTCCTCCTCCCCCTGTTCTCCGGGTCCTCCGAGTAGTACTCCTGGGTCAGCGCCGCCCCAATGTCGACCCCATCCTTCCCCTCACCGTCGAGCCGCACGTCGCCGAGAACCAGCTCGGCGAGGTCGCGGGGTTCGCCTCCGGGACAGCCGCCGTCCACCACCTCCACCAGGACGTCTCTCCTCGCCGGCTCGCCCTTGGCGGCCGCGCGCTTCGATTCGGAGGGGGCGCTAGGGCTCGCCGCGTCGGGGTCCGCAGCGGAGCCGAGCCCCCTCGCTCGCGACGGCCGCGACTTGCTCCTCCCCATGCGGCGGCGGCGGCGTCCTCAAGCGGTTCGCTCGGGGGTTTTGCAGGCGGCGCGGCGCGGCACGGGAGACCGGAATTGAGCGAGCGGTTCGAAAATCCTCCTCCAAATCCTCGCGATTGAGACACGGGGAGGAAGGAATCTGGAGATATTGGGGATTGCGGCTCGGGAGATTGGGGATTTGCAACTCTCGTCGTCGCGTCTGGGTCCTCTGGATTTTAGACGCGAGAGGGCTCGGAGGGGTTTTGGTTTTTGCACGAACGGGGGAGAGGAGGAACAATGGCGGTAGGTTGTTATGTTTGTGACGTCATGTTGGAATAGTGATTCAAAAAGATCCGGCGGTTTTTGTGAGCGGTTTTCCCACCCCTTCGTTGGGGTGCCTGGCTTATCCAGCGGCCTGCAATGCTCCAAGATCCGTGCGAACGAATTTTGCATTTTCATCCTGTACTCATGACTATTCGCATCTCTATAGAAGCCAAAGTGTACACGGGTACTAGTTGACTTTCCCCACCACCTCGTCTCTCTCCACAGCTATCCTCTCCCCGAGCCCCGACGAAATACTCATGGCAATGGAGGTCGCAGGCTGCCGCAAAGCTTCATCCATACGGGCTCGCAGGCCGCCGCAAAGCTTCATCCAGACGGGCTCGCCAGCCGCGGCAATGGGGGTCGCTTGCCGGATAATGTCCATGGATAACCTAACCAAACTGTTTTTTACTAAATCAGTCAGCTATAACATTTAACAAATCCGTTTTTTAGAAATACCGAAAACAATTATGTTGGATGTAAGGCTCAAATCAAACTTTGCTTAAAAAACCCACCGCAAAACAAAAAAAAACTTTGCTTAAAAAAGCTATGTCAGCTCCGGTTCTGTAATGTAGAGTTCTTCGGCGTTCCGATTTTTTTTATTGAAGGATAGGAAACAATAATTAATAATTAGGGACGGACTATATGGGATTTACGTGATAAGGTAGGGTTGTCTATACTGTTGGTGGCGAACTCTTGAAGCTAACATATTCTTAGAGCATCTCTAACAGAGCACTCAAACCGCGGAACCTTAAAATCATTATAAGGTTTGTTTTTTTTTCCCCGCGAAAACGAGCCGTGCCATAACAGTACCCGTAAAGCAAAACCTTAAAACAGCATATTCTGTAGAATATTCCTTCGTCCATGGTACAGAATGCATCATCACGTACGAGCTAGCTTAGCTAGCACCACGCGGCTGCTGCTCCGGCCTCCTAGCTAAGCTAGCTAGCACCACGCGGTGCAGCTCCGGCCGGCCGCCGGCGTGAGTGCAGCTCCGGCCGTGTGAGTGCAGCGCCGGCACATGCGGCCTCAGATGCTAAGCTAAAAGCTAGCACCACCGGCGGTTCAGCTCTGGCCGGCCGGCCGCCGGACAGATCCTAGCGGCCGTAGGATGGAGAAGGCACGGTGGAGATCATATTTTGTGAGCGTTGACCAGATCTCACACACCTTCAAATCGATTCTCAAATAGCTTCCAAATCTGGGTTTTCACGGTTTGCGGGTAGGAATTCACAGCGCCCCTTAAACGTTTTACATGTTTGACCACTTTTAAGGGTTCTATTCGGGGTATTTTTTGGCAACGAAAACTGTAAACGTCCGATTTTTACGGGTTTGACCGCTTTTGAGGGATTATGTGAGGCTCCAGTTTTCTTAGTGATCGGATTCTTTTGTGCGTGGCTTCCATTTTTCTGGCCCGTTTTTCTACCCTTTGGAATCATGTTGTGACCGACTTACACCATGTCGTTAAGCAACACTATTATATACTCCCTCTGATTCGAAAAAATTATCGCCACTCGCCAGCCATAATACCGAGTTGCATTTCGTGAGCTCTTTCCCAATGACGGTTTAAACGGATCGGAGGAAGTAGTAGAGAACTTTTTAGGTGGATATTTTAATTAGAAACACTTGCAATATACATGTTGGACTGTAGTTGATGCTTCATAGAACCAGCTTCAGCATTTTCAGTTTAATATGCATATATAATCGAGCTAAAACAGTGTGCACTAAAACTGAGTTGCTTATGTTATTTTTAGCACAAATTGCAGATCATATGTCTTCATGCATTTTTTTTATTGTGAAACGATGGCTAGTAAGATGGACTGCTTTCGTATTCTCAAAGACCAACAAGGATGGAATGTCAAGAAATCTCTCTCCCCTACAAAATATGCATGTCAAAGCCCACATACCTCTATGCCCGCTACGACAATACTGGCAAGAAGATCATCAAGATCCTACAATCATCAAAGCCGTTTGAATAAAGTCTGGATTACCGACATGAATGCTGCGGTAGATCCAGGAAATCCCCTCCCAGAAAACCTAAACATGAGCACCCTATTCTTCCGGTCGGGGCAACTGGGCAGGTCTAAGATAATGTGGCATATAAAACTGAAAATGACCACCAATTACCTGCCTGAAACCCGCTTGATTTTTATCAAATGATGGGTAGCGAAATAAAGAGAGCATATGGTAACGGTACGGCCTTCCTTCCAGTAGCAACAGGTCATCTAGTGTAACAAATGAACACAAGAAAGTAGTACAGTTCAGTGAATTGACTGTCCGTAAACTTCACAACTTTATTGGATCACTTATTTTTGCTTCTGCACATTCAACATGTGATCTTCAAAGCAAAGTTTTCAAATGGTTCAATTCCATGTACTGATGTACAAATGATAACGCAGAGCACAACACTGCAATTCTATGTACGCCCATGCAGAAACATACACTAGTCTACATAGAAACAAATTGTGGATCCTAGTCTCACTGTAGTTCATCACTGCATAGTGAAGCTGGTCTAAATGCTGTCATGTGTGCAAATTGGGAACACATACGTTTCAGCAGATACAGTGCAACAGAACTAACGGAATGGTATCCCGAGTTCAGCCACAATAGTTCAGCTGCTGCAGGATCCACAAAGCTCACTCTAATATGGTCTAACAATGAATCGGTCACCCGTGTGTATCTTCAATCAAGCAATGTATGTACAGAAGATCATACCGGTTGTCAGGATATGTTCAGTCATTCGGTATTATGCACAGGGGGGGTGTCACAGATGAATGATCCTATCTGGCATGTGAGAGCTGCTTTGATGCGAGGCTGAACATCTCCTTTAGACGAGCAGATGAACTAGAAAGAACATTCTTCTCGATCCTCTTCTGATGCCTGGTGCTCTTTGACCATTCTATTCCAAGATACACTTGGACACTGCACGCCTTTTGTTTAGGAGCAAGGTCTTCAATTTGATATTTTATATGAAGCTGCATGCAAAAGCCAGGTGTACATGTCATTTACAATGTTTTATCCGGTTTTATGCACATAACATGTTTTATTTGCTCAAAATAGACAAAGGAACAAGTTGGAACAGTCGGTTCATTAGGCACAGTCGGCTCGTTAAGATTCTAGGGGTTCTTCTTGTATAGGGGAAAAAAGATGAAGGGCTGTTGATATCTGCTTCGTTCGCTGCTTTGGATTATGCTACTTTTTGTTTCACATTTTAAGGTGGCTGCAAACGTGTGGCTGCAAACCCATTCTTATTTTCTTACCTCTAGGTTAATTCCTCTCTTCTACCTTTTATGATCTCTGGACAATGTGGACATCGGTTTTCTTCTTTGGATGGAAGTAAAAGCCTGAGGCTTCCTCCACAATCGAGAAAGTGGACAAAGGGGCAAGCTACATACATTTGTCACCTTCCCCAAAAAAACATAATATTTGGAAAAGGTGTCACATGAAAATCATGCAACTGCATGTGAGTCCTAGGCGTGTATCTAAACTTCTTTTTCTATCAATGCACCGAGAAGCAAAACTTTTCCGTTGAGATCATGCTACTCTCAAGCCAACTTAGCCACTAGTATAAGCATGGTTCTGTTCCAAGAGCCATGCACAAAATTTTCGAGCATATCCACGTACCGTGAAGAAGTCACCAAGTAGGACTCCTTGAAGTTCCATCACCTCTTCAATAATCCACCCTTTCTTATTGGGCATAGGAGATTTCAATTGGGTACCAGTCACTTCTCCTCCAACAGGAGACAATTTCCTGCTGAACTTGTAATGAATTTGTCTTTCAGATTCATCGGATTTATCCGATTCCCATTGTGTAGCCGAGTATTTAAGGCACCCAACTTTCTCCATGACTTTCATCTCCAATGAACCTCCTTCAAACATCTCCATAAGTGAGGCCATCTGGCAAGAGGAACATGTATTTCAGTTCAACTTGTGATAAATTTGCATGTACAACTCAGGTGCAAATGAAAGTGGTCATGATCTGCATAAGTTAACTGCAATTACATTAGCAGATATGGTTGAGGAGAAAACTTCGCTCATCTGAAGGCTCTTGGAATCCTCAACACCAACGAAAATTCCACTGTCCTCGCTCTCAAGGGTTTTATTCTGGGATTGTTCCTCAGCAATCTGTACTTTGAACTCGGAGCTCAAAGATCTTGCTTTCCATAAAGCCATTATCGTCCTGTAAAGCATCCCAGAAAATATCTATAATGGCTAGAGTGAAATGCCAATAATCACAATGACATACAAAAGGTAATTTCTACGTGCTATTGTCTAGATGTAGAAATTTCTTGATGGTCTAGACTGACAGTTGTAATAGAAAAACTCTTCGAATGGTTTATTCTACTGGAGATAAGAGAAACTTTAGTAATTAATATTATTTCAGAAAGGTGGGAATTTACCGGTTGGCCACACTAAACGATGCAAAAGACTGCAGACAGAATTTCAGCTTTCCACTCTCAATGGTCTTTGCACCATGCTTTGCATCCATGCCTCTACCTTTGTGAAGAGTTATTGCAAGAGATGGACTCCACGACGATAGTGATTGAGGAGTTGCCTGTATGTCTTCAATATCCTCCCATAGAAAGAAAAACTTTGTTTTCCGGCCAAACATGCTTGAATAAAACCCAATCGTTCTTGGAGACAAGAAAAGATGGCCCTGAAATGAGAAGTACAGACATTCTACTTAATTGACAGAACGCTTAGTAAGCTGTTTATTTTCTGTTAATTTACTATCTGAAATGACACATCTTGTAGCGCATGCATCTTTTTCTAAACTTCATTTTTCAATAATTAATCGGGCATGGGACCGGAAGAGGTCGACCCAGCCAAACCCGGCCCGACTGCCAAACTTGGGATTGGTTTTGTGCTGACTAGGATGACATGCATGGTGTCACTTACATACGTCAGCACCTTGTCATGTCAGCAAGATATATTTTATTACAAAAATCAAGCAAAAGCAGGAAAATAATTCTTGGAAAAAACTTTTTAAAATGAAAACAGTATAAGGTTCTGGAAAGTGGATTAAATAGTCCAAAGAGTCAAACTCTTTTTAATATTCAATCTGAAAAAATCCTGATTTTCTTGAGATATTAATCCCCATAGCCAAACTGAAAAAAGAATTTAGTAGCCAATTTAGTAGTCAAACTTCTGCAATGGTTCAAGGCTTAAAAGTGGCATTTTCTATAAAAAGGCTACAGGTTATGCCCAAGCAAAGAAGAACATATATTCTCTCCCTAATACTCTATCATCCCAATCTATGTTATAACTCCATTTTCCAATATTCCCCCATCCCCATCAAGCCTTGCAAGCCTTCCTCTGTACAATACTGTTAGTCGCAGTTTCAGAAGTACCTGTGTCGGCAATTTACGCTTCAAGTAGCACGTAAAACTGCTGATGAGAAATTCTTCTGATGGTAGAGAGAAGAGCTCCTGGAATGCAGTATTAGTTCGGGGAGACCGCAATGGCATCTGTCAGCAGTAACCCAGATCAGACTAGGTGAACTCACAAAGTAAGTATGCTTCCAAGAATATGCAAAGGAAAGTACTCACCTTCTTACCAACTTCTTTCTCCATTTTGCTCAGATATTCGGTGACCATACCAGTTCCTTTTGAGTTGTTCAAAAATATTCTTAGGTGTAACTTAGACTGCCTGGACTTAGCCAAGTTACCTTGAAGAGGAATCCATACATCGGCTAGCTCCGACAAGTTTGATTTGACGAAGTTGATTTCAGCATGCCCAAGAGAAGTAACTTCGTCAAATGGTCCATCAAAATCGTACACATGTATAGTCATCACTGATGGAGAATCATCCATGGCATCAAACTCAAATATGTCTGCAAGATTTAGGGAAATGTATTTAGTTGCCCGATACATGATGAACCATGGCCCTATCTTTTCTACTAAAATGGGGGAATTTCCAAGTTACTTTTCTTACTGATATGTGGTTATGGAAGGAATGTAAGGGCATGTACAATGGAGGGTGCTTAGAGAGGTGCTTACAAAAATAAACCGGTTTTATTTAAGCACCAGTGCTTACATACACTAGACAGATGCCTAGCTAGGCACCTTTCCTATACAAATAAGCACCGGTGCTTAAGAAAAATGCTGGTTTATTTTTGTAAGCACCCATCTAAGCACTCTCCATTGTACATGGCCTAATAGTTCAAGAAGGAAATCAAGAAGTCTACCACAAAACACATACCATTCCACTGAGGTTCGAGTGTTTGGAACTTGATTGAACTTGTTTTTGTTTTACCATTGCAAGTAAATACCACGTAAGGATCAGAGAAACCAGTAGCATCAACTGGTGCCAACTTGGTTCCCTCAATTAAGGCAACCGTTAACAACCATCCATCGCCTTTTGCTTTGACACCATGATCACCAACTACATGAGAAAAATATTAGCCTAACACAAAATCACATTTATATCTACAAGATTCAGTAGTGTACATCAAGAAATGAGGGTCAACTTAATATGGCATAGATCCATAAGTTTTTTCCGAGAAAACTGACAGGACTGAGGTTTTGTGTTTCTTTTGCATGAAGCAAACTAAAAGCTCTTCTTATTTACTCCCTCCGTTTTTTAATATAAGATGTTTTAGGATTTGTCTAGATTCACATGTATCTACATGTATCTAGACATGTTTTAGTGTGTATGTACACTCATTCATGTATGCATCTAGACACTATGTAGAACACCTAAAACATCTTATATTAAAAAACGGAGGGAGTACAAGTTATTTTCAGGGGAGTGGAGAATTTCCATAAGACATGCTAAATAGCAACTCAGCTGAACACTGTTATTCGACAATATATCCATGATTATTAATCATTACAATCTTGTATTTCCAAAGAGGTTCCTACAGGTATGTTGGTGCAGCCCGAGCTGCACCTCTCTCTCTTCTACCTCGCACTCGCACTAACAAGCTCTGAAGGTGGAGACGGGGTGACCGGAGTGGAGAGACACGGAGGTTTTGCTGGCCGACGGCTATGGCTTCGAGGTGCACCTCTCTCTCTTCTACCTCGCACTCACACTAACAAGCTCTGAAGGTGGAGATGGGGTGACCGGAGTGGAGAGACACGGAGGTTTTGCTGGCCGACGCACGGAGAAGCCGCTGCGGGCGCACGAACGCCCGAGTTCCTTTACTCCTTAATCTCATGGTACAACTCATACAAACAGTATACGGGCTGGTTATATAGGCAGAGCACGCACGCACGGACGCCACGCTCCACTCCTGCCCACGCACGCACTAACCAACTAACCCATGCACCACTAAACCAGCCACTAACTACCCGACCTCAGTGCATGCACGCAACACTAGAACGGGCAGCCCTTGACTCGGCCAGCAGCCAGCTAACTAACTAACTCATTTCAAGATTAGTGCTAACAAGGTACATACATATTAGATATGGAAAGTGGTGAAAATAAGGGTTGGAAGGGGATATAGTACCTTTTTGTTCCCTTGCCTGAAAAAAACGTAGAATTTTCTTAAATATGTGTTGCACTTGAAGAAACAGTAGCCCACCCATGACAATCTCACTGAGTGAATCTGGCAAATCTAATCCAGGAAACTCAAGCCCCTGAACGGCACCTGAATTCACTAGTGAAACATGCACAGCAATGTATAGGGCTACAAAAATAGAGGACAAGACACCAAAGTTGCAGAAGTATAGCAATGCTATCTTCCAATCAGACTCCTGACCCCCTTGCAATGAAGCTAAGACCTGTTCCTTGTCTGACCCAGCATCTTCTACATCAATAGGTTTGATCTTCTCTGACAGTAAATCAGAAAACTGTGCATAGCTTTGCTCCAAGCCTTGTCTTGCTCCATTTTCTATCATACCTCTCATCATAGTACTCTGAAGAAAATTCATGCGCCAAGAAATGACCAAATGTGAAGTCTGTTGCTCGGAATCAAGTTCAGGACCGGGCATTATACGGAAAAGAATCTCTGTCCGAAAGTAAGTACCACAAGGAACATCAGGGGTGCTAGCACTCATTAAAACTGAATACTCTTTGCCATCGGCCTTCAAATAAGATTGTTCCTCTGTTGCTTTAACAGCTTTAATCAATCTGGATGGTGCAGTTGTATAAGTTATCACTCTCTTCATGGATTCCCCATCATTATCAGTTCTCCAGGGTTCAGTTTTGAAATCAGTACAACCCTGAATCTGTACCAATGTTTGCCGAAAATCTGAATCTGGTGAGAAGAGGAGGTTATTCAAATCACCAGGCGACGCAAAATATGACTGATTAACAAGAATTCCTTGTAAATTCACAGGCATTTCGACTCCTTCATGCCTTAATTCAAAAGATTTCAATAGTTCATCAAATGGAGCCTCTGAACACATATCACCATTTTGGCTTACAGGAGTGTCAAATCCTGCTGGTGCTTGTTGGACTTCTTCTGATGCCTCGGTCTTTGCCAAAGATGTTGACGAAAGATCATCATTTTTCTTGACAAACATTTGATAGACACGATCGACAAGCGAGGGTCTGTCAAGCTTTTCTGTTTTAGAAGTTTCAGCATCACTAGAAATTTCATTAGGAATCCCATTAAATCTGTCATCTGTAGCTGTTTGATCAGTCCATTCGCTGCGTTCATCCTCTTCAGGGATTTCAGCTCCATCAGAATACTCATTAACATTATCCTTTTTAGAGGCTTCACTTTCTTGATAAGCTAATGCAGCTGACGATCCTGTGCTTGGACTTGATGACAATGAATACTGTTTCTGTATGCCAGTTAGTTCGGCCGTATCAGACCATGATCGTGTGGCCCCAGCTGTCTCTAAAGATATTGCAACACAAATCTCGCCTGCAGGGTGCAACAAACAGAAAAGTGACTATAATTTTTCACACGATGACATAAGTAGAATTTAGGCCCTTCTAGATCATAAAGGTAATAAGTAATAACAGTAGTAAGATAAAAACATGTTGCAATTTGAGAAAGTCAGATACCGAATCCATATGCAAAAAGACAAAAGGCATGATGTAACATGGTAAACTAGGAGGCTTCATGTTAAACCTAGAAAAAAGTAGGTAATTGCCCATCCGATCTACATATCATCTATCCATAGCCGTTGGATTAACACAGCTCCCTCGCGCGTTTAGCACGCCTCTTTGCTGAACTCTCTCGCATGATTTCAAGAAAAATAGCACCTTGCGTACGGACGAAAAGAATACAGCTGCCCCTTCACATCGCCACCAATCCCTAATCGGCGAATCATCGGTCCTCCATTGCCGCCGCGCGTTCTCATCCTCGACTCCATAGCACTACCCACGCTGGAATCGATACAGAAGTGGAATCGATGTAAAAAAGATGGTAGGATCCAATCTATCCTTTGCTGCTCTTTACGATCATGTTCTACTCTAACATTGCAGTTTCGAGTAATCAAGCATCTATTCTCTCTCCAGCATATCACGTGATAGCTGATTGAGCGGAGGAGGGGTATACTGACGGCTGTTAGAAGCAGATTGGGCGTTCGCCGCTGTCGGCAAGCGATGCCGAGCTAAATAACTGTGTTGGACTAAGGGTGTCAGGACTCCAACGATTAGAGGAGCAAGACGAAAGGAATCAGCTGAGGATCCACTGATATAGAGGGCTTCTACAGCTAGAACAGGGCAATGTTGCAGAAAAAATAGTCGAACAGTACAGAGCTAGCAAGGCTAAGACACGAAGATACAGTGGATAAATTCAGGTTTTGCACTTGTTGCCTCCCATCAATCTCTCACTGTGCTTTATATAGAAGCCAAAGTGCCAACAAATATTCGGTTTGATTAATACAGATACAAAGGAAAACTGAGTGCTAAGACCAACAGGTAAAAAATCATTATATTCTGACTGTTCTGGCTGAACGTGTGGGACACACCTCCACCATAGGCTGCATGTAAGATTCAACTTCAGGTTGTGACACTTCAAATGAGGTCCTGACAGAAGGCGCAGGTAAGAGAATGTTAGATTTGACCGCTGGTGGCTACTGAGTCCACTCAATGGGCAATAAACTCAGTATACTTGAATTTCATGCTCCAAAATCTCTTTTACTTACATAATTTATGTCTAATAGCCAGTCCAGAATGTCGTTTGCAAAGGAAGATGTGTGGATTTTGTAAAGATGTTCAGAGGGAAAGAAGCCTCCAGAGTACTAATACTATTACATGACTGAATTGTGGAATTTGGATGTCATCCATGGTCATGCACGAGTGTAGTTGTTGAGCAACTCATTTCATCATCTAAGCATCCCAGCCTCACAGATTCCTATTTCGTACATCATGAGAATAGTATGGCTGGGCTAGCAAATGGAGGTAAATTAAAATCCTATACTGAAGCTTTAGTAACCTTCATGGTAGAAGAACTATTCAACATGCATTAGACTAGCCCTGCTCATCTAATTTTAATTTGGTTCTAGAACATTAAAACTACATGGTTAAGGATTTACAGTACTAGGTCAACTAATTTTAACCCCATAGCCATGTTAGAAAGCCTATTATTATATGCGAGGCTTCTTCAGCTCTCTTGGAACCATATTTTAACTCATAACCTCTTGGTTTGAATAAATAAAGCGGTGCCACATGTTCTGAATCTTCTTCAGCTCTCTTGGCAGCAGCACCTAGCGAGGCTGTGTTGCTCGAATACCCATGAAACCATATTGATATAATGGATTGTGGTGAGGGAACTGTTTAAATTGTTTCCTTCTGTGTAGAATCTCATTTGAATTAGTTTGACAAAATAAGTCAGCATAATTACCATCTTCTTTATGCAGGTGGTTCTCTCTTTAAATCTAGAAGGTGCAAAAAAAAATAGTGTTTGTGGTACTCAAGACCGACTTTAGAGGTTTACTGGCAAAGTGCTGATACTAACTCAACAGAAGATTGCACTGACCAGGTGCTTCTTTGCTTATACATTAGCCTTCAGCTGGGTGAATTTTCTTCCGACATCCTACACTTCTCTAAGAGTACAAATTGGTTCATTTTTCTGCAAACCAAGCTGGAAATGCTGGCCGGGTGTATAGTGCGTTCAGTAAAAGGATACTATCCATTTTTTTTCAACTTTGCTTTATGAGAGGTATCATTTACATTCTGATACTCCTAAAAATTTATCTTGATCTAATTTTTGCATGACTCCTGTCCGTATGTGCTAAGTTGATTTGGGTATAATCTTCAACGGCTGAAATCAAATTACTGTATATACTGTTTTCATAGCAATGCTTCTGCTTTCAGTAAGCAAGCCTGACCAATAGCGATCTTATTTGGTTGTGTGCAACTCAAATATGTTTGAGGTCTCAATAAATAGTTTTTTTTTGCATTGACCTTACAATGAGAACAGACTTGCTGTTGTCAAGGTATTTCTCCCTTACCTAGCAAGCTTCTGTTGTTAAGGTGTTCACAAATACAAACCCAATGGTCCATTTTTATGTCAATCAATTACTATATTTTATATACATAAACGATCAAAAAAATTATAGGTTTGACTATTACAATATGATTTCGACCTATTTTTTTAAGGGATATAGTTTGGATTACATTGACATATTGTTTCTAGATATGTAGAGTTAAAGCATATCTTCTGGAATAATTTTCGTAGAATTGTCTAGATAAGTTTGAAGTCACAAGTTTATGACACAACATACATGTTTCTATCGTTCAAGACATAAAAAAACGTCACTAATAATACTTTTCAAATGGAAAGATTTCTACAGTTCAAGTGATCTCATTTATTCCAGATCTTATTATTTTTAAGGTTTGAGAATTGCTGGCCCGTGCAAGTGCACAGGATGATGACTAGTGAGAAACATAACTGGAGAAGTTGGAAATTTACCACAATCAACTGCCTTGTCACTCTTGCTCTTGGGAAGAAGCTGGTACCAGCGCTGACCGAGCGACAAGTTCTCGGCAGCCAGAAGATCCTCCAACGGCACCTTCATCTGGCCCAGGAAGTCATCAATCCCGATCAAGTCCTCATCATAGACATCGAACTTGAGCACTTCCCGGACATCGGCGACGACGAAGCTGAACTCCTGATCCCACTCCGGGTTCAGGTTCATCTTGACCACCTTGGTCTTGAACCTCTGCTTCCCGACCTGCAACTTGACGTACGGGTCGCTGAAGCCGTTGAAATCCATGGCGCGCAGGTTGCGGGCCGCGACCACACGCACATTCAGCCTCATCTCCTCCAACAGACAGTTCCCACAAATCGCCCGACAAGAAATGTCAGGAACCGATCAGGAGCTTGCTCCTTTCCCGATCCAAACAAACTCCGCGCCAAGAGAACCAGTCCTGCCAGGAAACGGGCCAACCACCTCTGCTCCCAAAAACCAATCCCAAAGACCAAAATGGCGAATCAGGCTTCCATCACTTCTTTCACGCCCATTACCGATCCCGGCAAAAGAACAAGACTGGCCTTTCCAGGCACCAATCCCCCTCTCCGAATCTAGGATCCCCACTGGATGTGACACACGACCAGAACCGGATCAGATTTACAGGAGCAAGAAGAAGAAGAAGAAGAAGCAAGCAAGAAAGCAGACGTGCACGAGAGAAATGGCGAGGAGGAGAGGCGACCAAGTGATAGCGTGGCCTCAATATACTAGCTCCAAGTCTACGCGGCTCAAAGTCATCGTCTTGGTTGGATCAAGTCAAGGGGAAAAAACCAAGCACATGTACGCGAGATTTCGTCAACGACACCGGAGCGAAATGGAAAGGAAGGGAGGAGGTGGGAGGGGGAAAAGGCATCGTGTGATCTTTTTTTATGACAAATAATAAAAAATTGACGAAAAAGGCATCTTGTTCTCGACTCTCGAGGAAAATGGCCCAGTTAAAAAAACTGGGAAAATAAAAAAATCTGAAAAAAAACCCTGAAAATTACAGAGGAGCACGGCGGCAGTCGGCAGATGCGCCGGCGACGAGGACCGCACGGCGAGCTGCAGAGGCACGGCGGCAGATTCGCCGGCGAATAGAACCGCACGGTGAGCTGCAGAGGAGCACGATGCCTGCTCCACCATCGCCGTCAGCAGGCTGCAGGCCTCTGGGCCGCTGCAGCGAGCCGCAGAGGAACACGGCGGGGGCGAGGTGAAGCTCCCGGGGAAGAGACGAAGCAGGGCCGGAACCGCGCTGGTACGGGAGCTGGAGAGCCGTGGCGGCGGCGTACGCACGCCGGTGGAGGCACGGCTTGCTGGCGACGGCGCGATGTGGCCGGACGTGGCCGTCCGGCGGCCATGGAGGAGATGGGCGCATCTACCGCCGTGCTCCTCTGCATTTTTCTGATTTTCTCAGAATTTTTTATCTTCCCAGATTTTTTTTAGTTTTTAAATCAGGCTGACATGTAGCCCGGGTCGAAGACTGTCACCGTTGGTACCACGTCACCTTACACACGGCCCCGGACCATCAGTGTCAATTCCTTAATGTAGGGCTGGATTTAGGATTTTTGCAAAAGTCTGATAGGTCCTTAACGATCTTAACGATTGAAAACAAAAGATGTATTAAAATAGAATTGAGTCTCCATAACTGATATTTTACACTATCAACTATGTTTTTGATAGTGCAGGCTGCAGGCCCTATTAAACTAGTGGCGGCGCATCCGCCTTTTTGACGTGCCCTCCGCCGAGTGGGTGGCTCGGGGTTTCTTTGTTTTGCCCTTCTCCGGTCATGATCTCCTTGCGTTTGTTGTTAGTCGCCGTCACGGCGTCATGTAAAAAAACAAAACCTCGGGATTCTGGTATGAAGTCGATGGATTTCTCGTGATGAATTCATCAATTGCACTGCTATCTTGAATATGGCAAGAGGGTTGCCATACATCAAACTCGGATTAGGTAGATGTCTAGACTTGGTAAGAGTGTACAACTTTCAGGGCCTCTTTGAATTTTTGTTTAAATGCGGAGATACCCCACCACCCCGACCTATGCATCGAGTGATGCACCTTTTATTACCGAGTTTGAGAAATATCATGTTTACAAATCACGGATCATAAGGTTGAAATTCAACCAACGAAATAAATACAGTATAAAACAATTAGGCATCCTTACTCTTCTCTATCTAAATAGGAGCACCCCACTACTTGATTTCTCTCAACATGCAAGCATGCCACATCACAAGTCTCTAATTGGTCCACTCATTAAGTCATTCACACTTACCTTTAGCCTATGAGTTAATCTTTGAACAAAGAAATGGAACAACTCAATTCATATTTCGTACAATAGAAAGTTTTTGAGCATATATCACTATGAAATTTCGCAGCAACGCGCGGGGTGTTATCTTGTATGATTAACATGATGCCATGTGGTCGTGCTGAAGATATCCTGAGCGGATATCTGGATCCATGTACATCATTCGGAATGCCATGGCATGTCCAATAAAACATGGATAAAAGAAATATCAACTAGGATGATGCATGGGAAAACCATTTTGGGACACTTATTTTGAATCGTACTCCCAAGATTTTTTTTCTCATGTGATTTAACTGTCATGTTTTTTCTTATTTTTATTTAATAATTTTGTTTGCGTGCTTCTCTAATGTCTGAACTGATTAAATTACATTGTGTTGTAGAGACATGGACGCACTTTTTTTTTATTTGATGGGGTAAATGTTAACAAGCAAGCCGCCTCATTAAAAACCTTCCAGCCCCCTTAGGTACCCTGGAAGGAAAAGAGTGCGTAAAAAACTTGCTGCTATTTGCTATTACAATCAATTGCAACGAGATCTCGCACGCAGGCGGGGATATCGTCACATAAAATACTACTGCAACCAGATTTGCCTAACTGGGCTAACACATGAGCTACTCCATTGCAAACTCGATCTACCTTAGAGACTCCAATATCTTTGTAGATTTTCAGTAGCTCCCGGCCCTCAAGAATAAGAGCCCAGCTTGGTGATTGCTCCACAGCCTCCGACGAAAGAGCTTGTACGGCACGCAGACAATCCGATTCCAGCGTTGCTGGCCACCTCCTCAGGTTGATTAGATGACGGAGTCCTTCAAGGCAAGCAAGGATCTCAGCTTCCTCAGCACTACCACATGCATTGATAAACTTCCACTCCGTAAGCATGACCTTTCCCCGATGATCCCGGATGATCACACCGATGCCGCCCTGTTTTGATGTCGAATCCCAACCAGCGTCAACATTCGCCTTGATTTGCCCCACAGCCGGCGCCTTCCAAGAAGGAGGGGCGAGGGATTTTGCCGAATCACCACCCGTAACTGCCAAAAATGTTGCTTCATAATTAACTAAGAAATGTACTGAAGCAGAAACAGAAGCCTTCCCATCTCCATGGATTATGTTATTGCGATGATGCCAAGCCCTCCATAGGAGAAAAATAATCTTACTACGCTCCCCAGCCGGGGCATTGCACATGAGTTGAAAGAACCAGTCCCGGTTATACTTCATAAAAACATCTTCATCTGGCAGACTCCAATGACCGCGAAGTTCATCACGCAGCGCTCGCGGGAGGGTACATCGGATCAGGGCGTGGTGTGTGTCCTCCACCTCCCGTCCACAGATAGAACATGTAGGCAAAACAGTCCTTATTCTGCGGTGCACCTCCTCTAACACTCCAAGTGATTCTGTCGCAACTCGCCATGCAAACACACGCATTTTCTGTGGCACTTCTGCCTTCCAAACCAAGTCCCAAATTTTGCGATCACCCAATGGCTCAGTACTAGACTGTCCGTGGCTCAGATTCTGCAAAGAGTCCTGCATACCTAGGCGATAGGCGGATCGGACGCTGAATAAACCGTTGCTCTCGGCACTCCAGGCTATGAAGTCTTCAGTAATGCGACTTGTCAACTTGATGTTCAGTATGGCATTAGCATCATGCGGCCAACAACACTCGCGAATTATAGCTTCATCCCAAGATCTTGAATTATGATCAATCAGCTCAGAAACCCACTTCTTCCTAGATGAACCTCGTTTCCCATCCAACTTGAGTGCTCCCGGCCTTGGAAGCCAATTATCACGGAAGATCTTAACTTTTGAACCGTCCCCAATCCTCCACACTATTCCTTTTTTAAGAAGCTCCAACCCATGAACTATCCCTTTCCACGTCTGCGACTGATTAAGAATAAAAGCCGTGTCAATTAGATTCCCCGACGGATAATAGCGAGCCTTCAGGAGCCTTGCGCACAGACTGTCCGGAAACTGAATTAAGCGCCAGGCTTGCCGAGCCAGAAGCGCCTGATTAAACACACGGAGGTCCCTGAAGCCCGTACCTCCTTGAGATTTTGGTCTGGTAACTTTATCCCAAGATAACCAGTGCATTTTGCGTTTGTTTTCTTCATCACCCCACCAGAAGTTACGGATAATTTGCTCAAATTCATCAAGCAGCCCCATTGGAAATTTAAAAACCCCCATGGCATATGTTGAAATAGCCTGAAGGATTGATTTGATAAGAGTTTCTTTCGCTCCCGAAGACATATATTTTTCGCACCAGTCACTCGCATGCTTCGCAAATTTTCCTTTGACCGAAACAAATTTCCCTTTCTTTAGTCTCCCTTCAGGAACTGGAAGCCCCAAGTATTTTTCTTCAAAACAATTTGTTTCATACTTCAAGATTGTTTTAAGCTCTGCTTGTACATCCGCATCAACCTGGTCACCAAACATAATGGAGCACTTGCCCAAACTGACCAATTGACCAGTGCACTGTTCATACCTGTCTAAGATTGTTTTGACAACCGTTGCTTGGTGTACATTAGCCTCAAAAAAGAGCAAGCTATCATCAGCGAAAAGCAAATGGGAAATTCCGGGCGCATTCCGACAAATTTTCAGCTCACGCAAAGAGTGACTTTCAACTTCCTTGCGAATAAGACAAGAGAGGCCATCAGCAACAAATAAGAAAAGATATGGTGAAAGAGGATCACCTTGGCGAAGACCACGAGTTGGGGTGAAGGAGTCCAACACTTGTCCGTTAAAGCGAATAGAATATCGAACGGTGGTAACACACTGCATAATCCACCGAATCCATTGACTATGAAAGCCCAACTTCGCTAAAACCCCTTCCAAAAACCCCCAATCCACGCGATCATACGCTTTGGCCATATCCAATTTGTACACACAGAAATTCCTACGGGCTGCTGAACCCGTCTGAATAGTATGTATGCACTCAAACGCCATCAGTGCATTGTCCGTGATTAAACGCCCCGGAATAAAAGCACTCTGAGTTGGGGAGATAATGTCCTGGAGAAGCGGCCTCAATCGATTAACAAGGCACTTCGACACCACCTTAAAAATAACATTGCAAAGACTTATGGGCCTAAAATCTTTTAGCTCCTCAGGGTCATTTTTCTTCGGAATCAAAACTATGGCTGTGTCATTCACTCCTTCGGGCATGTCCCCTGTACTGAAAAAACGTTGTACAGCTGTGATCACCTCATCTTTTAATAGATCCCAATTCCTTTGCAGAAAACAGGCCGGAAAACCATCTGGCCCTGGCGCTTTAATGGGGCCAATCTGAAATAGAGCATCGCTAATTTCTTTCTCAGAAAATGGAGCACACAGCTTATTATTCATATCATCGTCCACACAAGGATGCAAGCCGTCTGTGATAATGCTAGGCTCAATAGATTCTTCTCGTGAGTATAAAGAGCTAAAGAAATTAGTGGCTAGCTCACCCATCTCTGCACTGTCCGATGTCCAAGTACCATCACCACGCTTTAGCCGCCGAATCTTGTTCTTCTGACGCCGCGCAGAAGCCCGCCGATGAAAGAACTTTGTATTACGATCGCCCTCTCGCAACCAAGCCACTCTAGAACGCTGCATCCACATAATCTCCTCTCTATATAAGAGTTCATCCAATTCCTTTTCAAGCCCCGTGCATGCCAAGACACTAGCATCATCCGAGAGCTGCCTAAGATGCTCCAACTCCCTCCTCTTCTTATCAATTTCTTTTGGGACAGATTTGAAATGAGACTTTTTCCAGGCATACAAATTGTCCATGACCGACCGAAGGGATGAAGCAACGTCGCCCAGGTCCTGTCCAGGAACACGACGCGACCACGCCTCCTCAACAGCAGCAGGCAGTGACGGCTCACGCTCCCAAACGACTTCATAGCGCCTGATTGGGGGGCCGTAGTTACAGTTGGACGCATCCTCCGCTGAGAGCAAGATCGGACAATGATCGGATCGAGAAGACGCTACATGCCTCAGCCTGTACGCCGGATAAAGTGTTGACCAAGTTGGAGAAGCCACCGCACGATCCAACCTCACCTTGACATTTCGATCACCTTTCTGCTTATTATCAAAGGTCCAAGGAGCACCCGTAAACCCGATATCGTGAAGATCACAGTGAGAGAGGACTTCCCGGAAGTCCAACATCAACCTTTCCGATCTAGCTGATCTGGAAAAATGCTCCTCTTGCCACATAGCTTCATTAAAGTCGCCCATCATCAACCAGGGCTTATCGGAGCGGTCTTTTATTTGCCTCAATTTAGACCACATAAGATGACGATCGCTTGCTTTTGGTTCGCCATAAATGAACGTTCCCCTCCACATGTGATCATAAGGACCCCCACTAATGTGGGCATCAATATGCCGGTTGCTAAATGACAGGAGGTCCACGGTAATGTCCTCAGACCAATAAAGCGCTATACCACCTCCTTTGCCATCTCCTTTAACCTGAAAACACTCCTTCATGCCAATTCTAAAACGCAAATTCTCCACTCTCTCTTTGCTTTGCCTAGTCTCTGAGATGAAAACTAGACAGGGCTTGTACGTCTGCACGAGGCAGACTAACTCATGAACAGTCGCAGGTAGCCCCAGCCCACGGCTGTTCCATCCTAATGTCGTCATTGGGCCCGGCGGTCCTCCACGTCGGAGGCCGCCGATGTTGCCAAGTCATTAGTGTTATCACCAGTTTTCCGTACCTTCGAACGATCACGCGGATCCACATAGACAGGGGGTGCCGGGGGCACCACTTCAGCAATTTCGGATTCAGCAGCCTGCTCCCTAGCATCTGGCAAGTTTTCGTCCACTGTGGTCATAGCCAAGGCATTAAGATCAAGCTTCCTGTTGGTCAAAGGTGTACCATCCGCTCCTCCTCCATCTTCTGCCGACCGGGACTCCGGTGGACTGATTTTCATTGGACTCGTATCCGTATCTCGCAAGTCAGCATCTTCACCCAATAGCGCATCCTCTGACGATCGCTTTCTTGATGGGGCCGAGTATAAACCACCTCTACCAGCGAAACCACCGCGAACAGGGGTTTTAGGGGTAAACCGGCGAGGGGCTACCATTGGCTGCGCAGCTCTCCGAACAGCTAGCATCCACGTACCAAACTGGAGCTGTTTATCTTCCCAAACACCATCACCACACTCCTCATGATCATGCCCAAGGAGGCCACAATGTTTGCAAAAGAAAGGAACCTTCTCGTATTTAACCAATAGCCTCTTCTTCCCCTCCGGTACTGTCAGCGAGACAAATCTCATGAGTGGTTTACGAACATCAACCCTAACCCGGATACGCACATAGTTGCCTTCGAAGAACAATTTAGGGTTAAGTTGTACTTCTTTAACCTTGCCAATCTTGCGAGCCAGGACATCAACAACCTCAGACTTGCGGTACAGCTCCGGTATGCCATGGATCTGAGCCCATACAAACAAACCATTGAAAACAAAATCCTCCGGGGCACCAAGTCCATCATAATCTTCAACCATCAAACCAAAACCCCTGAAAATCCAGGGACCCGCATGAACAACCTTTTTCCAATCTCCTAAGCAGTGCATCTGGAAGATGAATAGGTTTTCTCCAGCTTCGCGAAAGATTGGATCACGTGAAACGCACTTGATATCGGTATACTTCTCTTTGTTATCAGAAAGATACAATCAAAGCTCAGTCTTGGAGTCTTCAATTCTTTGGAGGAATTTTTATATCCTCTAAAGTTTCTTGGTGCAGTCCCGAGATGCCAAAGTCATATGCATAGATATTTTCCTTAAAGGTTTTTTCACATTTAAGGAATCATGCATTTTATACACATAGAGCACGTCCTCCACGTGCAACTATGAATAAGCCAGAAATTTATGGTCAGGTTCAGTCTTCAACTTCGATAGTTAAGCATATCCATTCCTGTAGATAAAATTATTCCGGCGAGATTGGAATGCGTACAAGATTGTCCTTTATGTGTAACCTTATAGAATAAAGCATGAAATTCACTCCTTGACTTTGAATCCCATAAGCGCAGCTCGTTATGGATAACTGACTTGGACAACGTCAATGGGACATTTTCAAAATAAAATAATAGTAATAAAGATTCAAACGTACCTGACAGTGAAGTTTCGATAAATTTGACTTGTATAATAATAATCGTTTACGACACCATTGTTTACTTGCACTGTCACATCTAAATCCCGGTTATACATTTGTTTATCCTGCTAATGTGTCTATGATATCTATCTTACCCCATTGGAGAAGCTTCCTTTGAAGCTTAAGAGGGGCCTCAAATTGATCGACGTGTTTAACTAGAGGACACGGACGAGAGATCACCAGCCGGTACTCGTGATTCGTAGCCTAACACTATCGGGGGTGCACGCTTGCGCCAGTATAAAGATCAACTCCACAACAAGTGTAATTTCGGTGCTCTCATGCTGAGATGCATCTGTAAGCTTGATTTTTGGTAGACTCTCGCTTCTCTTGTAGGAGTTGGCTTTTGTCCACTCGTTCTTGTTTCTGATCTGATTTGTCGCCCCTCCTGCTGGCTGACAAATGCAGATCTTACCGAGGAGTTGTCTTTCTTTTCTGGTGGTATGGGGCGTTCAAACTCTTGTATTTTCGTTATTTCGATAATGAAAATCAGCCTGTGGGGGTTGCTTGTAAAAAAAAACTCCAGCAACAAGTTTCTTTAAAAAGGGGAAAGTTGATCGATGCATCTGACTATACTGATCCAATTATAGATTTAACTAGAATAATACCCCGCGCGTTGCAGCGGGTGTATCGTAACAAAAAATATGATGAAAGAAATGGCATAAGATATATGCATGAAATATTCAATCGTCGAGATTCACTTGTTTACACTAAATTTAAATCATGTGAAATGATTGAATATTTGAGGACTAAGTATTAGTGACGTGTATAATTATATGGCTGAAGAACATGGATAGGTTGCATAGAAACTATTATTAATAATTATTAATAAAGATGACATGGATAATTGATTGATCAAAATAGTGGGTGACAGGGATAGCTTACATGTTGAGATAGAAAATAGTTAATGTACTTAGTGAGATTTTACTTTATAAGAGACATAGATGCAATTTCACTCGGCCTATGAAAAAAAAAGGAAAAAAGCCCAAGCAAGCCAAAAAAGAAAGGCCCAATAAGGAAGCCAAACATAAAAAAAAAGCAACGGAAAAGCACAAACTGCAAACGGGCCACAAACCAAGGACGGCGGGCTGAAACACCTACGGAAAAATGATCAATCCATCACACTATCAGACTATCTAAATGTTCGACCGAGACCAAGATTTTGGTTCCGGAAAAAAAAATCAAGGGGCTCGGAATTCCCGGTTACCAAAGCAATCGAGAAATTTCTGATCATTGGATACATTTAAAAATTGAATTTTAAATTCAAATTTCTAGTGGAAGGTCTATTCTCATTGTAACCTCCAAGAGTATACAATATGAACCGAGACATAGTGGTATGCCTAATTTCGCTCTCGTAAGCACCCACAAGGTCAAACTCGAAACTGGGCCAAGTGTCACTGCCCTACATCTACGAACACTTCTATGTAACGAGAATACTCTATTTACCTATGGTTGGATGTTTAAATTTAAAAAAAACTTGAAATGTTTTGACCAATAAACACATTTACCGTGGGTGGTGAGGAAACACAATTATCGACCGGTAACCAGATTTACCAACCGGTAAGCAAAACCTTGACGAGATATAAGCTAAAAAAACGGACAACCGAGCATTAGCAAAATCAAAATTCCATCTCAGTTCTTCAGGACCAATCCCCGTTTAACTAAAAAATCAGTTTGCAGTTCGGACTAACATTCAACATTGATACCCTCAAACAATGGGAAAAAAAACCGCCAAACACCAATGCGCCCCAGCCCCTTTTGCTGCCTCCAAAACCAATGGTGAAACCAAAAACAAGTCACTGTACTTGTCAGAATTCTATCGCCTGAAACTATTCTGTCTGCGTTATATACGAGTCGATGTCGATCGATCTCCTCCGCTACGACCTGATCCTGATGGCTCCCGGCGTAGGAACCCCCCTGCCGTGCCCCCTGATCACGCTCGATCGCCTCAGCGCGGCACTGTCGTCGGAATCATCGTCGCCGTTTGTGTCTAGGCAGACGGCCTTCCCTTTCCTGTCGACGTGCCGCCTGCTCGCGTCCGACGGCGGCGTCGATCTCTTGTCGAAGCTCCCGAACTCGTACAGGCTCGGGGACCGCCGGTGCAGCAGCTCTCTGGCCGAGCCGTACCCCATGAGCCGGTGCAGGCTGGTGCTCTGCGGCAGCGCCGCCCCCGTCCCCGTCTCCTCCTCCGCCGCGGCGACGACGGTGTCGAACGACGAGTTCCTCGACACGTGCAGCGGCCGCTCGTCCTCCGTGGTGGAGTAGCTGCTCACGCCGCCCGCGAAGTCCTCGATGAACGAGAACAGGTCCGGCCGCGCGCCAGCGCCGACGACGTGGCGCGCCGGGGAAGAGTCGACGGGCTTCTTCCTGTCCGGGTCGCGGTAGGAGTAGGAGAGGACGGCGGAGCAGGCGCCGCACCGCAGGTCCCGCACCCTTGCGCTCGCGACGGCAAAGCCGGCGGGCACCTGCACCAGCGTGAAGCAGCTGGAGCAGACGATGAACGGCGCGCCCTTCAGGACCGGCCGGCAGTGTCGCTTCGGCGGCGGCGCGCGCCGCTGGGCCTCCGCCTGCGGACGCGCCGGCTCTCGCGCTCTGGATGAACCGCAGCAGTGTCCCCTGCAGCTGCCGCACCCGGGCTTGCCGTGATCGCAGCAGCTGTCCCGACGGCACGGTCCCGCAGGGCGCGCGTCGTGGCCGCCGCAAGTATCTGCCCTGCACCGGCGGTACTTCCGCGACGGCAGGCCGCGGGGAGCAGCCTGGCCGTGTTTGTCTGCGGCATAACCTGCGTTGCCGCGACGGTGCAGGGCAGCAGCGGCCGCAGCATGGCGAGCTCTGCCGGTAGGGATGGCCGGGCGAGAGGCGTGGCCTTCTCGCGTGGGATGGCGAGGAGTGCGCGGCGGTGTGCTTGGCTTGAGCTCCGGAGATTTGCTGAACAGCTCAGAGAGGTCGTCTTTCAGCTCGTCCACCGTCTTCAGGATCTTCTCATGCAGGGGACTCATCATCTTGGGGCTGAGCTCGTGCCGAGGAGGAGGGCTCGGTGCCTTTTCCTCGGCCACCGCCGTGACATCGTCTTGCCGTTTCCAGCTCACCGCGGCCGGCGCAGATCGGGAATCTGCGGCACGAGCGGATACTGCTGCAGCTTCTCCGGCAGACGCTTCGTCTGAACCTCTCTTTGTCGCGGCACTAACAGGTTCAGGCTCGGCCTGTCGTCTCCCCTCTGAATCTTGCATCTCGACGGCGGCATCCCTGCTTTCCCCGGAGAAGTTGGCACTGGCGTTGGGGGCACTAACAGCACCCCTTCCCCTGTGCCGCCCAGAACTGCCGTCGGCTTCGCTCCGATCGGCGGCACTCCGATGATCACCGTCTTGCTGCTTCCAGCTCACCGAGGCCGGCGCAGACCAGGATTCCGCGGCACGAGTGGATGTTACCGCACCTTCTCCGGCAGACGCCTCGTCTGAACCTCTCTTTGTCGTGGCACCAACAGGTTCAGGCTGCCGACCTTGTCGTCTCCTCTCTGAATACTGCAGCTCTGAACCATTCTTCCTCGCGGCATCATCAGTTTCAGGCTCGGCCTGTCGTCTCCCCTCTGAATGTTCCAATTCGGCGGCGGCGTCCCTACTTCCCCTGGAGAAATTGGCGCTGGCGTTGGGGGCACTGACAGCGCCCCTACGACGTCCAGAACTGCCGTCAGCTTCGCTCCGATCGGCGGCACTCCTATGATCACGTCCCTTCGTCTCGACGCTCGGCGCCGCTTGCGAGGAGGTAGGATCCCTCCTCTCCGGCGTGAGATCGCCGGTCTCGCGTTGGCTGGTGGTGGTCGGAGCGTCAGGAGCGGAGGCAGAAGCGCTGGTGCTCGCGACATCGCCGGTGACCAAGCGACTGCTCAGGCTCAGACGTGGAGACGTCAGACGCGGGGACCGCGAGAAACTCTCCGTGGACGACGGAGCGGCGGCACCGACGGACGCGTCCTGCGCGTCGGCGCTGCGGATTTTCGCTGCACAGACACAAACACAAGCGAATTCAATCAGAAACAGGTAAGAAGTTGTAATATGAGCGCAGAATTTTCAAAAGCAGGTGTGAAACTTGGAATTTACCTCGGAGGCTGGCGCCGCACCCGCCGCATTGGTACACGGGAACGCCGGTGGGCTCCTGGAGGACGCTGTGGCACCTGGGGCACCGCACATGGCGGACGCCGCCGCTGGTGTCGGAGATCGCCATGAGCCGCCGACAGGGCCCAAGAACATCCCTCGACGGGCGCAGCGAGCAGAGAGAAGCACCCACTCAGAGTCGGAAAGCTTCCTCCACCTTTTCCGCTTTATCTCCGCCTGGCGTCCACTCGAGACGAGACGTTCCCCTTTGCGTAATCTTTCTTCTTCTCGCGATCCTCGATCGGAAGAGAGCTGCGCAGCCTCGATCGATCTCCTTCGTCTCTCCCTCTCCGGCAGTCTGAAATTCTCTGTAGTCACCGGTGCACTGACTGGTGCGATGATTTATATATAAAAATGGCAGGCGAGGGGTTGGAGGAAGCAGATGCGTCCCTGTTGGGTGGAGGGATCAACGGAGCAACAGAATAAGGCGGGGACGCCGATGAGCTCATGTAAAACGCTGCCTCGAAATATTTATACGCGGAGGTGGAGGCGGAGGCGGGCGAGCGGGGGACCGACCGCTTCAACGACAACGAGTGGAAAGGTTTGGGGGGAGCGAGTGGAGCGGCCGGGTCCGGGCTCCGGGGCCGTGGAGGTGCGACCGTGTCGCCGACGCCAGTCACGCTGCCACCGCGTCGTTCGTCGTCCCGGTCCCGTTGCCCTTCTGGACGTCCACCGTGGAGCTAGCCGCGTGTGGGTGTGGTGCTCGGGGGCGGACGTACCGGCTGACGCGTTCGTGGTGGCGACTGTCGCTGTCGCGCGCGCGCGGTGCGCGAGCTAGGGGGGAGGAGGAAGAAAACGGATTAAATCTGCCGCCACGGGCCCGGCTGCCGTGTCGTCTTTGTCTAAGCGAGGGTTGGCAGCCTCGCCAACCTCGTGTGATGTCATGTCAGGGAGGAGGAACACTAAGATTTGCAGGAGTAAAGTAATGGGGTTATGATTCTGCTCTTCGATTTTCTTCTTAATTTGTTTATGTTCTCGTGCCGTGCGTACGGGTACGGGTCTCCATGCACGAGCGACGTGATTTCGTGTGAGGATCCAGACGGGCGGGCGTTTACACAGTAGCAGAGGAGAAAACGGAGTGACGTTTACTTAAGAAAGACTTCCTGTCTTCCTTCACATGACGGACGCTATGGCAGCAGCAGCGCTCGCTCGCGACAGGACACGAGTAAAAGTCGACTTGCGCGCGATATATCCACTTTTAGTGCACGAAACAGACTACCGTTTCAGTAGAAGCGCTAAAAAATAGAGCACGTCAACAGTGTTTCCTCGTCGTCCGCCTCGCCCTCGCCCTCGTCGTCGCCGCACTCCGACGGCTCCGCCCTGAGCAGCTGTTCCTCTCGCCGGCGAGCGGAGGGAGGGGGGAGGGAGGCGCTGCCGAGCTGGGCGGGCGCGATTCCGACTGCCGGCAGCCTCCGCCCCATCCGTGGCGACGGCGAGCAGCGGGCGGCGCGATCTCGGAGGCTGGCGGCCATGGCGATGGCAGATGCGCTCGTATTTTCACGGGTGAAACTTCCGGGCGGCGGTTGGAGCTTTCGCGAGTGCACTCGACTTTGCAGCGCGAGGTTCCTCACGCCCCAGATATGGCGTTTTGGATAGCGCATTTTAGGCACGCTGAAAAATATTTTTAGACGCGCGCTATTTTACAGCTGCCGCTGGAACCTTTTTTTACCATCTCGCGCGCTAAAAAAACGGGTTTTTAGACGCACAATATATTTAGTTTAGAGCCGCTACTGGAGATGCTGGGTTGGCAGCCTCGCCAACCTCGTGTGATGTCACGGAGTACAAAACTAAGATTTGCAGGACTAGAGTAACTTACGGGGCCATGATGCTGCTCTTCTCTTTTCTTCTTTTGTTTATTTCTGGTGCGTACGGCACGAATGACGTGATTTCGTCGATCAGGTGAAGATCCAAACGGGCGTTTATACAATATACTAAACCCTAAAACTGAGCGACGTGTCCTTAAGAAAGACTTCCTTCCTTCCTTCGTTCCTTCAGATGACGCTATGACAGCAGCACCATCGCCAGCGCCAGCGCTCACGCAGCAAAGTCGTACGTGATGGTGGTAAGATTGTTCGGCGGGCCTCACACTCACACGACCGGTTCAGGCAAGGACCGTAGTATAATCAACAGAAGCACAGAGCAGCTATTACTCCTGAACAGTGCCTACTGACCACACCGTCGCCACGACTGATAGCTGATGAGGGCCGAATAAATGAGGCGCCGCCGCCTGACCGACTGACCCTGAAATGGAAAAAGGCGTTTCTTGGCGGCATGTGCTCGTCCGTCGGCGGTAGTCAAGCGTCCAGCCAGCAGTTTTGTCAACGGCGATGACCTCAGGATTGCACGGCTGTAGCTAGCGTCGTCGGTGTGGACGGTGGCCAGCAGGCCGTCGCTCGTGCGTACGCGTGGCCATGACCACGCCCGGACGGTGCCGGCTGCCCAAAACAGTAGTGACACTGAAGCTGCATGCGAACAGCTGGGCGGGCGAACGCACCGCCACCAACCGGCGACTGATCGAGCGATCCAGCGCCAGCGACGCGCTCGTCTCGCCGGGAGCCAGTTCTTTTAGTCAGAGGGGCCACACGCCCCCACACGGCGGTGCAACCAACCGCTGTGGTCCTTTTTTAAGCGATTCTCCTAGTACAAGCTAGGACCTGTATCGTTTACTGCCCGTTTACAACGTCACCATTTTGTATCATACTATAATTCTGTATACACATAGTATCGTGTGCTTGTTTGATTGTGTCCAAGGCTCATAATGTATAGCTGAATTCCCTGAAAAGTTGAATCGAAAGGGTCGTGGTGGACAACTGGACATGTCTGTAAGGATAACGTATAAATGAAAACGTACAAAGGCCAATATGATACACGCAAGAAAAAAAACTCAAGAAAATAAGGAAAGAACATAAACATCCACAATAAAGGCCTTTTGTGATAGCTGTACCGTTGTCGACAGGCTCGCTCGACCGTTGCTACATAAGTGGTTGGAGAAGACCGGTGAAGACAACCATCAACCTAGGTAGGGACAAAAACATAGCACCATTGTCCGAAAGATTTACGAGCCACGGCTAGTAGATTCGATAAAAGGCCCGACAGGCTGAACGCTCGCTCCTCCTTGTTAAGTCCTGGAGCTAGCATCGCATGAGCTAGCAGGCTGGAGTTTTTCTGACACGAGAACACCGCCGCGACCTCGATATCGTAGCCAAGAAAACCTAACCAACATAGAAGTAGAACCTTCCCCGCCCGTTAGCGTGGAATCAAGATCCGCCCGTTAGTATCGTGCGCTTGTGTGATTGTGTCCTAGGCTCGCAATGTCCAGCTAAATTCCCGGAAAAGTTGAAACGAAGGAGTAGTGGTGGACAGCTGGACATGTCCGTAAGGATAACGTACAAATAAAAACACGCATATGTGAGGTTACAACTGCCAACATAAATATACGCAAGAAAATAATGTTTGCTTCTCCTACAACGCTACAATAATGTATCTCTTCCATTCCAAATTAAGTGTCACGTACTAAATATGAAACAAATGGATGTGTAATAGGGGACTGACAAGTGGGTCTCACTGTCAGTTTATGTGTTAATTTGTTCGTGCCCTCACTGATGGGTGTCTGGACTTATAACCGGTATCAATTCAACTTTAGACAAAAAGCGGTACCATTTTATAATTGAGTTGTGAAATATGGTGGTTTTGTATAGTATGGCTTTGGACCCATCATCTAGAAATGAAGGCAATTGGTTTGCATTTTCCCATGTTTCTTTTCTGAGGGGTATATGCTTTTCCCATGTGTGCAGAGAACAACTCGACTACGGCATATCCCAATTCGCGGGAAAACTTCCTTTTCCTTTTGCGGTGGGACCCAGCAGGCGGCGCAGCCAATCCGGCCCATAATCACCCACTGCCGTGTGGGCCTTCCCCAGCCCAGTCCAACCTCTGTCTTTCCCCTCCCTCCAGACTCCACACCGCCCAGCTCGCTCCACCAACCGCGCTCCTCGCTCGCTCCCGCCGCCGCGGAGCGGAGCTCAGCTCGCCGGCGCGTCGCCGGTTCCGCTCGCGCCTCGGCGAAAAACTCCGCGAATTACCGAAGGTGAATCCCCGGGTGGTGATCTCGCCTCTTATCTGAAATTTACTACTATTTACTGCCGGGCTCAGCGCTCGCGGAAGCGCAGATTTGTCCGGCGTCTCGGTTCCTCGATCTGATACTTTTTTGCTTGATCGGTGCACCGTTACGTTCCCCCACTGCAGATCCTACGGTCGCCTTGCTTGCAACGATTTCGTCTGGTTTAGCCTTTCTGTGTTTGTGCTGTGGAATTCGATCTGATTGGGTATCCATTGCTAATTGATTGGCAATTCAGCAAAATAATCTCGTTATCTGGCAGGCTGATTGGAGGTGCTGAACAACATAGCTTGCCTAGGATGATAGGGTGTTGTAGAATTTGGAAGTACGGTTTTGGAGTTAAATGCACGGGCCAGTTTTTGGAAGCACCTTTGCCTTTGCTCTAAAGATTCTGGAAGCATTTCTTGTCTCCTTTGCTACTGTACGTTGCAAAGCTTTAGTTTCTCAGTGCTAGGAGTTTAGTGCACTATGCGCACTGTTCAGAATGTTCGAGCTCATTCAAGATGCTCGAATTGCTAATGACGCGCCTTATGTATCTGTAAGTGACCATCCTGCAGAGTTACCTGCTGGCTGCTTGCTTGTTGATTGATGTGTCGGCGATGTGAACTGAAATTGTCCAAGTTGTCAATTGATTTTCGTTTGGTTTTGTCGATGACCAGAGACTAATTTCCTACGGCATATTGTTTGCTGCATGCCTCATGGCATACGTGCTTCTGGTGTCATAGAAGGTTGAAATCGTAGCAAGATACTAGCAGGAAATTGTCTGTCCTTTTTATACTTATTTCACCGAGTGAAGATACTAGCAACTTATATGTTCTGTGTCCAATTGTCCATTTTAGGTTTCTACTTCATGAGTCCAGGAAGAACATTGGCATCAAGCGAGTCGTACACAGCAGGGAGCAGCAGCAGCATCGTTTTGCTCTTCCTTTTCGCAGTATACTCGGCAATTCCTAGCGGAAACTTTATCTTGCTCAAGGCCTTCGTTCTCAGCAGTGCATCAGGTAGCAGAAGTCCTTTGTTTCAATAAGTTGGAGATTTTCCCTGGAGCTGCTACCCTAGGCTGTTTAGGCCTTTGATAGATGGTTTCTTCTCAGACATCCTCTCTGCCAGTAAAGCTTTCACAAGGACCCAGGCTCTTTACTACAAACATACTTCTCCCAATGGATCCCCCGAGTGCTGTCTCCTCTGAAAATGCTGAGTATGATTTCTCTGATGTTTTTGGTTCCAGTCCAGTCGAGACGTCAACAGACCTTTGTTTTGTTGGTCCAGACAGCCCCGCAGCTCCAGTTGAGTCCAATGAGGAGGTTTATAATGACCCTGATGTCATCATCAAGCGGTCCCATTCTCTTGTTGGCCCATCATCACTTGTTAGCTGCTCCTTGGGACTTAGCAAACTCACTCTAAACAAAGCAGTTGGATCGTCAGAACTTGAAGACTGCACTACCGAAGAAAAGGAAATTAACCTAGAGCAGTTCAGTGACGAAGAGTTTGATAACGCTGTGACAGAGGATGAGGGTGTTGGGCTTGATGACTTTGAAATCTTGAAGCTCGTAGGCCAAGGGGCATTTGGGAAAGTCTTTCAGGTCAGGAAGAAGGGTACTTCAGAGATATATGCGATGAAAGTTATGAGGAAGGACAAGATATTGGAGAAAAATCATTCTTCGTACATGAAAGCCGAGAGAGACATACTGACAAAAATTGACCATCCCTTTGTAGTGCAGCTGAGGTACTCGTTTCAGGTAGGCCGTTTGTACCCATATTATTATCTCTATGTTGACATTCAAATCTTGGTAGAAATATTCCAACGGTGTTCTGCCTGTGCAGACCAAATATCGACTTTACCTAGTCCTGGACTTCGTAAATGGGGGGCATCTCTTTTTCCAGCTCTACAAGCAAGGATTGTTTAGGTGCTGTTCCACTTCTTAGTATGTTTGCATGCCAAAAGATAATGGCAAATGCCTTTAAACTAAACGCTTTGATATAACAGGGAGGAACTTGCACGAATCTATACCGCTGAAATTATATCTGCTGTAGCACACCTCCATGCTAATGGAATTATGCATAGGGATCTTAAGCCCGAGAACGTCCTATTGGATGCTGAAGGCCATGTAAGAATTCTTTATGATAACCAACAATCCAATGTCGTCACCTCTTCAGTTGTTTGATATCCGTTTCTCTGTGCTGCTGTTCCAGGCCATGCTAACTGACTTTGGCCTTGCGAAAGAATTCCATGAGAATACCAGATCAAACTCGTTGTGTGGCACTCTCGAGTATATGGCCCCTGAAATTATTCAAGGCCAGGGGCATGATAAGGCCGCAGATTGGTGGAGTGTAGGAATCCTCCTGTTTGAAATGCTGACGGGCAAGGTGAGCTGCATATCTGCATTGGACGGAACTTACAAGAGGTCTTTGTGCAGTGCAGTCTGCAGATGTGTCATGGCTTACAGTTCCTATTCTTTGCAACACATTGCAGCCACCGTTTTTCGGGAACAGGGACAAAGTTCAGCAGAAGATAGTGAAGGAGAAGTTGAAGCTTCCTTCGTTTTTGACTAGTGAAGCTCACTCGCTCCTGAAAGGAGTAAGTTCCCCAACTTGTTTCCTTTCGTTATTCATGTAACTTATCACGAGGGCCTATTGTACCATGTGAGATCTTCCAAGAAAGAACAAGAGAAAAACAGCATGAGAACAAATTGGCTACTTAACTTTAGTTTTTGGGTGCCCATTTTAATTGAATTGTAACCCCACTGCATTTCAGTTGCTCCACAAAGAAGCTGGCAAGCGGCTGGGAACCGGACCTGGCGGCAGCGACGAGATAAAGAAGCACAAGTGGTTCAAGCCGATCAACTGGAGAAAGCTGGATGCCCGGGAGATCCCGCCAAGCTTCCGGCCAGACGTTGCTGGACTTACATGCATTGCTAACTTCGACGTGTGCTGGACGAACACGTCCGTGCTGGACTCCCCCGCAGCCACCCCCGTGACAGCCGGCGGTGGGCAAGGCAACTTTGCGGGGTTCACCTACGTCAGGCCGGCGCCGTTCCTCCAGGAACTGAAACCCTCCTCCTCTAGGTAGGCTGCAAGACTAGCGGAGCTCGTCGTGCCTCAAACACGCCCGCAATTTTGATCTCGTTTGTTTTCCGTTCACTGTAATTTACGGCATGTATGATAGTATATACCTTATTCTTTGGCAGTCTTGTAGTATATCAAACTTGTTGTAATGAAAAAAAGATAGCAGTAGTAACATGCCTCTACAAAATAAGAAAGGTGTGATTTCGTTGGGTGTTGCAACACAATCGTGTGATAAATTTGAAACTATGCACATTTACATGACGCAAAAGGAAACACATGGCTAGTACACAGGGCATAGTGCAAAAATTGGTCGCCGTAAGCCCATAATGGATGGCAAAATTGATTGAGAGTTTTGACCAATGTTCTTCAGGCCATGCGACTATCAACCTGTGAGAAAATCCAGCCTTTATTGCAGCCACGGACCTCGAGGGCTTCACACTAGCCACAGGAAAGGCAGGGCTCGTTCCACTGTCGTAACCAAAAGTTGGTTGATGGAAAAAACAAAACAATAGCAGCAAAAGAGGACATTTCACTAAAAAATATGTTTACAACAAAACGTTGGAAACACCATCAAGTTTCTTTTACTCATAGGCTAAATACATGGGCTGGGTGGAAAACTGGAAAGCGACAGAAATGAGGAGCCACAACCATTGGAAGAAACAAAGAGGGAGGCTGGCTCGGCTTTTCCTTGTCGCCCAGACTGGGCTTCCTTCCTTCAGTTTCTGCTTATTCCTACCTTGCAGTACTTCATATTCCCCGTAAAAAAACAGTACTTCATACTCTGCTTATATTATTATTTTTTAAACGGAGGCAAAAGTTTTGCCTCAATCTATTAATTAAGATGAAGATAATTGCCCAGTTAATCACGGAATACCGGACGAAAACCATACTCTGCTTATATTAAATTAAACATTGCACAAAGAAAAAATGCCCAAAATGGCGATATTTTGGGCAATTAAATGTACTTTCCCTACAAATACGTCGCAATCTTTGTCGACGTAACAGTGACTTCTCAACAAGTACCCACCCACAATTCTCAAAAAGAATAAGTGGCATCCATCTTCATACTACTAACGAACAAATCAAATTCCTCAGATATCCCCCCTCAACGTCTACACAGATCAGGTTGTTTAATATACATAACACAAACCGAAAAAACTGATCGTGCAGTTCAGTATACAAGTATGGTGTCATGGTAATGGAACAGGTGTTCTCCACTGGTGGAACTCCACCAGATCTCTATTCACAATCGACCTGTTGTGAAGCCAGAAGGTTTGAGCAGACTGATGGAATCGCCTAACCTTCCTTTGCAGCTCCCACATGATAGTGGTCATCGCGGAGCAGGGCTCTGTATCTGGGCCATACACCCACATGCATCTAATCTCGCGCCCACGGGCAATCATCTCCTCGACTCTTTCCTCTGCATGAATATTTCAAAACCTGGATGCTCACTGGAACAAAGCTATAACAATGGTATAAGTGGAGAGGAGAGAAATGAGAGCGTACCTGGTATTGATTCAAGGTACTGGAAAAGTTCAGGACCGATCTTGGACGATGGCCATTTTATCGATATCTCAGTGTAGTCAATCACATTCTGGAAAGGGAGCTCAACCTCATCTGATAAAAGCACCGGCACACATTCCTGTCGTCAAAATTGTGACCAGATGACTCAGATACTAGGTGTAGGTACTCAAACTATTCTTTTCGGAGGAAGAGCTCACCACAAAGAAAGACTCATAGAAGCGAAGTGTCCACGAGGACTCCCCACGAGGAGCTAGGCAGAACTTTGCGTTCCCCAGGTGTTTGAAGTAATCAACCCTTCCCAATTTGTCAGGCCCAGACAGCTTCAGTTCTGGAGACTCAAGCTGTTCATAAAATAAATGCACATCCAGTCTGGATAAAATTTTATAAGCCTCCTTAAACAGAAATGAAACTAACAGCATAAATAAAACAGTATTTTGCAAGCACAATTAACCTGGCATATCTATAAAAAACTACTGGTAGCGTCCTAGAATATTAATCTTTTTTACGAAACACCTAGAACACTAATCTGTATGTGTTGCAATGCAAGTGATTAATTCTCTGACCATAGAGCAGGATGGACTAGCAAATTAAGAATGCACACCAGGTTTTAAACTGTTATATGTCAGTTCATTAGTGAAACTGAATCACACAGTTGAGAACATTACCAAAATAACTTTTGATTTAACCCACAGAATGCATGCAGTTTAATATTATGTTAAAGTGTATTTGGATAACAAAAGGTAGGCAGACCTTGTCAGGATACTGTTTGGCAAGTTCCACCAGTTTAAGGCGGCCAGCTTTTCCCTGCGCACGACCAAGGAAGTTTGCTAAATACTTCCTTTTCGTTAACGGGATTGGTTGGACAGCACGAGCATCAGGCTTCACCATAGAATCATCCACATTTCCAGGTATAATAATGTCTTTCCATGTGTTGAATGCGCTTATACCTCGCTTGTCAGTACGGTCACCCTATAAACAGAACACAGATCGGTATGTAAGAAGATGCACCTATAAACAGAACGCGGGTCGCTATGTAAGAAGATGCCAGAAGTGACTTGCATGTTGAGTTATATGGAAGACAAATGCTCAGCACTAACTACGAAGCCAAGTCAATTTCCTGCAGAATATTTCCAAGCAAGTTGCAGGTATCTCATGAAATTCATTAAATTAGACCAGCACACAGAACTGCCATTGTTTGTGTTCGGATTTGGGGAAACATCGACGCGATTATACTAGAGCACACAGATCGATATAACACTAGCGTAGATCAGATGGCATAGCAAAGAATATATATAACGTGTGCCATGATTCTACCACAGGTATATGCACATGTACAGTTCAAATTGTATTTAATACTTGAAAGGACATCAATGAAGTCTTGTGCCATTGTTGAATTAGTGGGCCTTCTTGTTAGAAACATGAAACAGCAAAGATAGCCCCGGAAGCAATTCCTAATACTTGGATAAGTTATACTATTAGCAATTAAAAAATGAACAAGGAGAAATATAAGGAGGAACCCAGGTGGCTATGTACCTCTGGAGTGAGGATGATGGATCGATTCAGAAACGTTGCCCATGAGCGGAACAGGTGAGCTCCAGCACCACTACATCATCCATAAAACATCAATGATCTTATGTAGTGTACAAGAAAATGTTTCTTCGATCAAAATACAATACGGACTATCTATGTGATTTTGGGTGTTTAAAAGAGGAAAGTGGTACCTTGGGAAGACAAAAATGTGGTCACGTCCGCCCGATCTACGGAAATAGGGCATCTGACTTAGGACCTGTAGGGAATGAAAAGTAACACAGTTTAGAAGGAAACTTGTCGTTGTTAGACCTAAACACAAATGGGTGAGGTGAAGTAATTCTTTCGAGGGAGTTATACCTTGACATAGGTGTGATTGATTTCCTTATCAGTGAGACCGCCGGTCATGCGAACACATTTAACATAACTGGGAACAAAGAAGAGGTGCGCTTCCTCCTTGTCCAATGTTCTAAACCTTGACTTGAGAAGAAGCTGGTGGATCTTTACCTATCATCGTCATTGTGGGGGAGAAAATGTAAATGATTGGCACCATGGCATAAGGGTTGTGACATGATTGGCACCATGGCATAAGGGTTGTGACATCACTATTCTCCACATTGTAGTAGTGAACCATCATTGGCAACTAAGAATGCCAGGTTTGCAACAGATCAAATAACAATTGAGGACGACATCCGCCGTAGCAACAGCAAGGCATATTATTTGCAGCCCAATGGTTGGCTTGAGTTGAGAGGGAGGCGATGGGAGATCCCGTATGGAGCGTGAGCGCGCACCTGTGTTCCCCATTGGCCCTTGAGGCAGGTAGCGGCGGAGACGGCGTGGTCGCGTCCGCGGAGCAGCGCGCGCAGGCCGTCGATCTCGTCCTCTTCGTAGACGTAGACGCGGAGGTGGTCGTGGTGGGGAGCTAGGTCAGGCCATGGACCCGGCGTGGCGGAGCTTGAGCGGGAGGTGGGGAAGGGCTGAGGAGGAGGGGCGGAGAGGAGGCGGGTGAGGAGGAAGGTGACGGCGACGAGGAGGAGAGCGCCCGCCTGATGGGCCCGCGTGCAGTGGGGGTGCTGCGGGCCCCGCATGGTCGGCGGCGGTCAGAGCCTCGCCGGCGGCAGCGTAGCGCAGCGAAGAGAGATGCAGTGGAGTCAGTTTTTTTCTTTGAGAACTTGCAGTGGAGTCAAGTGTGTGAGGTGGGCCGACGTGTGCAGCAAACACAGGAAGACGATTGCATTGGTGGCCCGTTGAAACTAAGGAGTAGGCCTAGATTGATCATCCATCGCATCCAGAGGCCCGATAGCTATTTGATCAGAACAAATAAAAATTTCACACACTCAAATGGATAAAATTTGGTCACAATAACAAACATTGATCACACAAGCAAATAATTGAAAAAAAATAAAAACATTCAACTACTAGTTTTATTACGTTAGTCCACTCATATTCGACCAATTCATTTAAAGTTGAATGTGGTTTATCTGACCATGTATTTCGTGATGAACTTAGAGGACCTCATGGAACGTTACCAATCAACCCTTGGGCTCAATAAACCCACCAGGAAAGGCCCGCCCATATTGTGCATGATCATAGTCATCACCAAACACATTGTTTCAACGCTCCATATTCTAACATGGTATCGAATAATTGTCCAATGAGATTGGAGCACATAAAAAACCCGCACCACATCCTTGCTATCACTCTCTTATTTTTGGCTAACTTATTCCTCTTATCTCTTTTGGGATTAGAGGTTGTCTTCACATATGTAGGCCAGAGAGGATTTATAGCTCACAACTAGCTAGGCCGGTGAAATGGCCGAACATGTCATAGAAGATGCAGGTCGAATGCGTACTTAGGCCTTGTTTACTCCAAGAGTTTAATTGGGATGAGAAGAGTGGGGATGGAGCAGATTGGGTGAACACCTAATCCTCACAAATACTCTTCCCCTAAAATACGCTAGTATGAACTAGAGTTTTTGTTTTGAACAAAAATGAGGTAGTTGGTGGGGATATTTGGGATTATCCCCTCCAATCCCCTAAAATACACAAAAAGTAAACAAATTAGTGGGGATTTTACGGGATCCGGGATATTCCCCTCCGAACCCAAAAATACCCTAGAGGTAATATAAACAAGGTCTTACTGGGTTTTTTAGAGGGCAAAATCAGATGATCAAAAAAACAAAAATAAGGTGTTGCATACATGATTTGATCTTCTGACCTCTAGGTAGGATGAACTAGACAAGTCCCAACACAACCTGGCTTACATTCGCTTTGTGACATAACATTGAAGGGTATTCAGTATGTAGGGATATGATATAATATTTTCTTGAAATTAGGCTAAAAGTTTGTTAAATAAACCTTTTTTGTTGCTCTCAAACCGGCTGAGCCGGTGGTGAACTAGTGAACCCTTGATCGGTTTGGTTTTTCAATTTATAAATACGGGGTGCTCCCCGAGAAAACATAGTGGGAGAAGTTGCGATTTCATGGGTGTTTCAACACAACTCTGTGAAAAGTTCGAACTGTCTACATTCTCAATTTCACATGACCCGAAAAGAAAGAGGAAAATACATAGCCACACCAAAGCACAGTACAAGAACTGTTATAGCAATTCAATGAAATCTCCCAATGGAAAACTCTACATTTGCCAAGATAAACAGAGTCTCAATGCAACTGGCAAATGCCCAGTCTAGCTTAAGTGAGGTTGCACCTGATGTCAGGCATGAACTCAAATCACCAATTACCTACAAATCCAATTGTTCCGCAACAGGAAGGGTAACACACACGGCCTAGCGAGACAGCTACACCGACGACGACGGATTGGTGGAGTCCCTGAACTTCTCATCCGACGACGCCCGGCTCTCCGAAGCGGACTGCCGGAGCCCCTCGACCATCCTGATCACCTCCTCCATGGCCGGGCGCCGCTCCGGCGGCGCCGACGTGCACGCCATCGCGACCTGGAGCATCTGCACCAGCTCCTCCTCGATGCTCTGCTGCCTCATCAGCTCGATGTCGAACACCTCGGCCGTCCACTCCTCCCGGACCACCGACTGCACCCACCTCGGAAGGTCCACCACGTCGTCGTTACCCTGCTGCGACTGCAACGGCGCCTTTCCCGTCAGCATTTCCATGAGAAGGACGCCGAAGCAGTAGACGTCAGACTTCTGCGTGTTCTTCCGGCTCTCGATGGTCTCCGGAGCGCGGTAACCGACCACGACGCGGGATGCATTGACAGGAGTGTTCATCAGAGAGCTCAGGCCGTAGTCTGAAACATAGGGATTGTAATCCTGGTCGACGAGGACATTGGTTGACTTGATATTGCCATGGGTCAGCTTCGCACCACCTTCCGCGTGGATGTGTGCAATGCCATATGCTGTGCCAAGTATGATCTTCACCCTGGCATTCCAGTCTAACGGTGTCTTCTCAGCAACACCTCTAATACCTGTTGATCAGCATTTAATAAGAGACACTATCAATATAGCAGTTAAAAATGTAGAAATATCAATGCAGCTTCAGTTATGTTTTTTAGCATGAGAATCTTTAAGCTATCGAAGAGAAAGAACAATGCAGCTTCAGTTCAAGCAAAGTGGAATATGCAGAAATAGAAGCATGTTGTATTTTTTGCTCTATTATAGAAAAAAAAGGTACCATATGTTGTAGATATCACAATTTTAGATGCTATAACTGTCTAACATGGCATGGATATAGCAAGTTCTGTAGTTCAAAAGCCAACAGTTAACTTCAACAATGTTGACTTCTTAGTTCTTACTATGTTCTCTGATGAACCATTGCACAGCTAACATCTACAAGGGATATGTAGCAGTGGAAAACATACCGTGGAGCATGGCAGAAAAGCTGCCAGTGTCAATATAATCGTAGACGACAAGCTTCTCGTCCTTAGAATAGTAGTAAGCACGAAGTGGGACTAGGTTTGCATGTTTTCCCAACCTCCCAACGAGCTCCATCTGCTGCTCAAACTCCTTTTTCCCTGCCACCACGTCTTTTAGCCTCTTGACAACCACGACAGTGCCATCCTCGAGTATAGCTTTGTAGGCAGTCCCATAACTCCCCTTACCAAGGACTTCTGCCGAAGCTCTTAGTAGATCCTCCAAGTCAAAGTTATAGGTGCAACCGTCCAAGAAAACCAACTTGTTCTTCTCAGCAGTTTGGACACCACTACTGAATTCTGGCTTCGGCTTCTCGCTCCTGACACCAGTTCCCTTACCCTTGTAGTCGACACCACTCTCCGTCTTGCCCTTCCTCTTTGAAAGGCACACAATCAACACGACCACACCTAGCATCAGTACTGCAAATCCTCCAACAGCAACTGCAACTATGAACCCTATGCTCAGTTTCCTGTCATGATGCCCAGACGGTGGTGTTGAAGGCAGTTCTGGTGAGGGTGTTGGTGGAGGAGGAAATGAGCAATTATCTAAGGGTGCCCCGCATAATTCAGGATTCCCGAAGAATGAACTGTTCGGGAATATTTGGAGTGACTGAGGAATTGGACCTTTCAGTTCATTGTTGCTCAGGTTTAACAGTCTCAGACTTGGAAGCTTCAGATCAGAGATGGGTCCGGAGAGAGAGTTTTCTTGTAAATTTAGGAGAAATAACTGAGTAAGGTTTTGTAAGCTTGTAGGAATTTCTCCAGTGAAGGAATTGTAGGAGAGGTCCACTACACTTAGGTTAGGATTGAAAAAGGAAGGCAAATCTCCTGAAAGTTTATTGTGCTGAAGGTATATGGAACGTAAAGAAGGAAGCAAGACCACATCTGACGGTACACTTCCAGATAAAAGATTAGACCGAAGGCTTAGAACTTGGAGAGAACCGAGCTTTCCAAGACTGTTTGTAGGGATTGCTCCCATGAGACCAGCACCTGGTACCCTCAACTCAAGTATGCTTGACTGGTCTCCTGAGCATTTAACGCCATGCCATGAACACAGTGGTGTATTCTGAGCCCAGTTAAGCTTGTTGCCGCGATAGACTGCGGAGGCGAAGTCAAGAAGGGCTTGCTTCTCAGAGGCCAAGTCCGCTACTGCCAGGGGGTTGAATAACGATAGTAACACATGTAGTGAGAGCAGAAGATGGAAACGGCTCATTCTTCTAAGATGATCCATCTGATGAGTCGTCAAACTGGGGGACTAAATCAGCATCACCTTCATTTGTTTACACCAGATAATTAACCAACCCTGATCAAACAAAAATAGACATTAAGTGACAAAAAACTAGCATACCAAGACTGAGCTTTAAAATCTAGCTGCAAACGAGAACAATATTTCATAAGAAGAAAACTACCACAAATGACAATCATCGCACATAGTATCCTGCCACAAAGGGAACACTGATGCATGCTATTATGTGAACCACAAATGACTGTGCAAACACAGCAAGTCAGCACAAACAGCTTTCTTCCCGAGCCAGCAAGTGACTCAACAGTAACAAGCCAGGGCACTTTAAAAAGATGAAATTCTCATCATAATTCTCATCATTGTCTACAGACTTTTATCATTCCAAATAGAGCAACTTGCTGTTTCCAGTGGTAAATTGAGATCACAATTCCTCACTTTACTGAACTTCCTATTCACTGAAGGCATGGTTCTCTAGTGATAATGTAAGAATACGTAGGTAGTTGAGCCTGAAACAACCTCAAGAGACAGAAATTCCACCTTCGAGGAATGGTGCCCTTTAAAGTGTAAAGACAGGCAAAACATGGCCAAAAAAATGCAGGCAGAAAGCAGTTAAAGGGGAAGAAGGAAAAAAGAGGTGGCATGATACGGTCAGCGTATAAAAGCCAAAGGCATCAACAAAGGAGGGAGAAAGAGAATGGCAGGAACAAAGCTGGACCCATCACATCATATATTTTGCTACTGTCACTACTAGCTTAGACGAAAAAACTGAAGCTCAGTCACGGAGCAACAGTGCCGACAGAAACTGAGGAAGTATCAGATGAAACTTTGCTCACACTTAGGACATAATGGCGCAGCTTTAGCGTTTTACGAAAGGTCTTGGGCAGCGCCAATTGAGGACATCTAAGACAGTGGTCACGGAAGAAAGCTGCTTGTTCATCAAGGCGGAGAAGAAGCCGCTAACCAAAGGTGGACGCAGAAGGAAGAAAGAATCATCAGAAACTCGGAAGGTTATGGAGCCTAATGGAGGTGTGGGAAACTACTGCACATGGCAATATGCGCGCAGATTCACCCTCATTGTTTACTGACTGCGAGATCTAGAGCAGAATGCAGTTGCTTCATCCCCACTTAAAGAGAGCCCGAGAAGAACCAATTTCTTAATCAGCGGCCAGCAAATGAATCGTGGTCAGTGCTCCAAAGTCCAAGTCCAAGCTAGCTCAGCACATATGTACAGTAGTTCACACATCTCCATGCTCCAGCTTCCAGCCCTTAAATTACAGCTCGTGTGGAACTTCTATTTTACTGACAGAGTCAATTCCAAGCTAGAGGTAGGAAGGTACTGTACAAGGGGGTGCTGCTGCTTGCTGCTAGATCCAGGAACAAGAGCTGTCTACGAGTATGTAGCACGTCGCCCTAGCATTTATTCGTACGCTCCAATGGTTGATGCCAAACATAGCTAGTAGACCACTCTAGAACCCCATCTGCACGCTTCCAAATCCACCTTAATGGCGGCGTGTACTATGAGTCTATGACTGCACACAAAGCATCCACTGGTACTAGATGTCAACTACGGCCGACATCTGTACATCTTCACACTGGAAAAACCAAAAGACTTCCTAGCAGGGAAAAAAAAATAAAATTTGTGGCCTGAGGAGAAAATGTGTAGACTTGTTTGGAGGGAAGGAGAAAGAACCAAACTTTTATTTTCTTCTGAAAAAACAAGTCGCGCCTTACTGAATGGAGAAACAAAGACGACTCTGTTCTGTTATCACTACTTTTTCTACAGAATGGATGGAAGGGATTGGGTTCTACTCAGTGGCCGAAAATTTAAGGGCGTAATCCAAGAACGGCCCTTCTCTCTCTGATAAAATATTTAATAGAACAGAATCAAGTAAACGCCAGTGGGCTTGCACAACTTCGAGTAGCACCTAAAACAAGTAGCAGTTCAACGCATCAAGCCAAGATAAATTTCGATAAAATCGCAGCAACCCACGGCGCAATCTAGAAGAAGAACTACCCGACCATACCAAGACTGAAACGAATATCAGAACGGCCGTGAATGCGCCGCCGCCGGAGGAGGGTACGTACCTCGACGACGACGACTACGGCGGCGGCCGGCGGAGCCCCGGGAAATGCGCGCGAGCAGTTGGCCAAACACGCCCAACTCGGCGCGCTCGCGCACGCGGCAGGTCGCCCTCGGTGGCGGCTCCGACTGAGGAAGGTCTTCTCGCTGGGTCTCCAGAGAGAGAGAGGGAGAGTGAGACGGCGGCGACTGCAGGGAAGAGGGGAGAGCGGAGTGCAGTTAAGGGGAGGAATGAAACGGAACGAGGCGTGGGGCCCACCGCCTGCTCACCGGTCACTCCGTTTTCCCCAGCTTTTTCGGCGGTATTAATGAACTGTAGATCGATGAAGCGGCACGGTCAAAGTGTATGTATAGTCGATGTGCCGCTCGATCGCCGCCAAACGGTCGGGAGTAACCAGTAGTGGATCAGAAATAATTCATGATCCACGCATGAAAAGAATTGACGGATTTTATTGGTAGTACATTGTAAAAAGTAAAATGAAGATTCTCAAAAGATAGTGTCCATTCATTCTACTTGTATATCGTGCAAAGAGGTCTTTTCGTTTCACTCAAAAGATCTTCAAACTGACTTCATTAAAGAGAGAAATGTCATGGATGGGGTGGATCTTTTACCCCCCCAAAAAAAAAAATTGACCATAGGGTGGATCTTTTACATGGAATACCCGGGGAGTCAAAATTTAGGAAGCGCGCCAGGGTGTGATTTTGAGTATGGACTGAGAGAAAGCTTATGATAGAGTCAACTGAGATTTTTATTTGATTTCATGAAGTTCGGAGGGGAGGGACATCGAGCTATCGAGGAGGGGAGGGATGGCTGCCGGGACTAGGAAGGGGCGCCAGCTAGGATCTTGGAGGACACGATCTAACGGGAGGAAGAAGATGAATAGGAAAATAAGTTAAACATAGAAAAAGACAATGCCCAAATGATAATGTGTCCCACGTGATCATTCTTTAAAGTGAGGGTGAATTTGGACGCGGATCATTGACTCCTGGGTACCGTCGCACCTATATGAGCGAAAAACGTATTAATTATAAAGTCAACAAAAATTACGAATCTATTTGGTAATCAAAGATATTCAAGTGTTGCGCTCATCTAACAAAATTGCCCAGGGAATGTCTCTCACGTGCAAAAAAGACAAATCTATGACGAAGATAGCATTTATATAATGTTTTTCTTGAGAAAATCTTTGATTCAAGGGCATTGTAAGTCATTCCCCGGCGAAACTTTTTATATGAGTACAATGTTTGATCATGGTTGTTTGAAAAACATATTTGGAAATTCTTGACCATTTTTTGAATTACTATTTTAGTTGTGCATATAGGGTGCGCTGGTCGGAGGATCACCAATCTATTTTTAGGTGAATTTTGGGTATCTATTCAATGGAAGACTTTCAAAAAAACGCTTTTTTTGAGTAGCAAGTTTTGCGTATCTGCTAGAGATGCGGAAATTCACATTGGTTGTGAGCTCATAGAATATGAAATTGAAAAATAGTTTACGATAAATAAAAATTGAAAAATAGTAAAACGTTTCAATTTTTTGAAAAACTTGGGGATGAATATATACAAATGTTATATATACGTGCCAATTTTCGTGGTGAATTGACATTTGTGATGTTATGTGAAAAAAGACAAATTAGTTGATGAAATTGATTTCAAACTATATTTTTTCGAGCATTGATTTTATTATTTTTTACAGAGCACCATACATGTCATGTCATCATGAAACTTGGCATGTATCTCCAAAACATGTGTATGTTTTTCACCATTTTTTTAGAATTGTCAAAAATGTTTTTAATTTTTTTTTTACCAAGGAGCATATGAACTCGGGAGCCGAAACGCATTATCCCTAAATACGTTGTTACCTACTGTACATGTGTGAGCTCTCGATCGAGGACATAGCCGAATTTATGCATCGTCTGTTAGAGCAACGAACTGCCATCACTGCACGGCCCTGTCGATTCCCACGGCACAGATGCAACGACCAGGTTTATTGCAACGCATGCACGCCGTGCAGCTTACAACCACCGTAGATCCTACAAGTAATTGACGACAGGTCGTCCATGGTTCCATGCAGCAGGGGCCATATGTTGCATGCAGAAACAGATTTCATTTACACCGAGCTCCCAAGGTCGTTGCGAGTTGCTAGATCGATCGAGCTGGAGGAAAGAGATGAGATGATGCGGTGTGCCTTAGAAAAGAAGCATGGGAACGAATGATCGACGGAGCCATTGCCGTAGCCATCGCCGTCGCCGTCGTACGTCAGCCCGACAATTATAGAGAGGCACAACCATGGTAGGTCGCCGCTCGCCACGGCCGGTGGTCTAGTTTCGGTCCGGCGAAAGTTAGGCTCGGTAGTTTTCTCGAATGCTTGGTTTAAAGTGGTACAGTACCTGATTTGGATGTCAAGTTCTTTTCAGGGTAGCATGTTGAATTACTGTGTGTACATTCAGATTATTCTTCTCGTCTAACAAAAATCTTGTTTACAGTATGCGGTCGCCTTCGCCTAGCCTGTAAGGCTGTAATCTTCTTCGTCTGACCAACTGCTGCCAAGTTTTACGACTCTTGTTATGGAGTAGTCATCCTTCTCGCATTCCTTTCTCTTTGCAGTCAATTTTGACAGCAGAAGTACACGTGCGAGAGAGTGTTTGGCGTCGTCTGGCCTGGCGAAGTCGTTTACGGTTTACAGTTTACATCTTTTTTGTCTGACAAGAGAGAGGTCAACGTGTCTAGCTCTTAGTATACGAATAAATGACAAGTTGGCAAATATTATCCCGAGCTCTGACAGCGAAATTGCTTGGACCGGAGGCCTGAACCTCGATTCTTCCACGGTTCGTCGCTGTCGCTTTTAGTTTGGCCCTACATGGGAAGATATATTACTAACAACTTGATGAATTTAAGATGTATTAATTCGTTTAGTGCTTGATTGGAGTCTTTGATTTCTGCATATTTCATATAGCCGCCATCGCTGTGACTGAATAAAGTGTAGTACTCTCTGAATCGACTCTCTGAAGGCAGGTAAGAGATAAGAGTTTTTTACAAGAAAATAAATAAAGAAGTAAACGCAGACGAAATTAGTGGTGCGTTTAGTCCAGAGGGCCATTGTGTAGTACTCTCTGAATCGACTCTCTGAAGGCTAGTTGGAATCACCGATTCAAAGCAAGAGAACATGATGCCCCTGGCGTCGCTTCTCTTGCCAGTGTGGAATCTTCTGCAGCCAGGCGTCTAGTCCAGAGGGCCAATATATAACACTCCCTACTCATCCTCGTTAGCTTGCGTTCACGGTTGCTCTTATAGTTTGTTAATCTTTGTCGTCCTGGGCAAGTGTGCGCGGGGTATCATGCCCAGATCACAAGATCATCGCCCTCCCCCTCTGCGTATCTCAAGCATAAAACAAGAGCACACAGGCTGCTACGAGCCAAAGAACCTGCAGGGTACCGGAATTTGAAAATATGGTCAACACAGGGATCATACATAGATAATCCCCATCGATTGGCAGGTTTCGATAATGTGTTCGACGGACGGTAATGCGGCCAAGAGCATGCTTGCAAGGAACAGGGGAGTGACCTCCGTCTTGAAAGTAACTTGTGTCTAGAAAAGTATGCAACCTGCAGGTGCAAGCTAGCGACCAAGCGTACGCACGCTGCTTGTCATCTTGCAGCTCGTCTCAAGTCTGATCCTCCTGATCCTGGTCTCGTTTAGCCAGCATGCAGCAGCATGGAGAACGTATCTGATACTGTTTGTGCATCTGTGCTGTCTGTATCTATCGGTCTATCCGGGTAGTTAGTTATGAATTCATTTTTCTTCTCTCGAAAGAAGCAGGTTCGTCTGTTTGTGCGTGGCCGAGCCTTGTGAGCAGGCAGTTGACCGCCCATGGTTGCGTAGGCTCTGCGTTTCGTTTTGGGGGCACGCCGGAGTGGAGTGGAGGACACTACAACGGTGCCAACAGCGAGTGGCCGGACCATCGGGTTTCAGTGGTGCTGTCTCTGCAAGTTGCCTAGTTTGCTCGTTGGAGATCATGGCGATTATGTTTCATCAAACTGAATTTTCCTGTTGAGTTGATGCACGTAGGGGTTCAGTCTAAGCTTATTGCTGGCTAGGGTGGGTCGAGTGTTCTAGCTGTCTAGCATTCTGTTTTCTTACCCTCGAGAATCAGGTTATGCATGGAAAGGGAAACAAATTCCAGTAGTGTAGTGTAGTGTGTACGGGCCTCCCCCGACGTATTTGGAGTCACTCCCTCCCGGGCGCTCTGGAGGCAATCTCCCGCCTCAAACCCTAGGCGGCGCCTCACCTCCTGCCCTCCCTGGACGCCGCCGCTGCCCTCGCCGGCAGCGGTAACGGCACCCTCCGCGTGAAAGACGGCGGCTGGGTCGGCGAGCTGCGGCCCACTGGGTTCCTCGGGAGAGGGTGGAATAACGTTGGGATCACAGGGCGACAAGGCCCTCCGTCGGTGTGGTGGCGACGTGGAGGCGGTGCGCCCCAACGAGTCTTCGACGAGCATGGCGGCGTGCTGGATCATCGGGGCGAGATCTAGCCTCAGGCCGATCTGGCTAGACGGGTTCGGCCACGGCCTGGGCAACGTGGTCTGGCGGCTCATCTCGGATCGCCGGCACCTGCAGCCTTGTGCTTGGACTGCCTCCTTCCTCTTCGTCCGCTCCAGCATGGAGGCGCCTGGCGGCGTGGGGCCCTGCCGGTCTCGTGAATAATGATGGCGGTCCTAGGGTTTCTCCTCCTGTCAAGAACAACTACTAATTTCGGAAGGCTCTGGCGGCGAACTCCACGGAAGATGGCTGGCTCGAGTGGTAATCGGTCGTGCGCATCCGTGTATTTTCTCTGACCATTGGGTTTCAGAGGGAGCGATTTGAAACTCTGCTGGCTGTTAATATCATGTGACACGTTCTCGGTCCATGGTGCAGGCGGCATCGAAGCTGAGATCTGAGAACTAGCAATGGTGGTTCGATTTCGGACGGCGATGAGCAATTGGCTTGGTGATTTGTGACTTGGAGCGAGAAGTCCGTCTTACCTTTCAGTGTGAAAATCTGAGGTCTGAACTTAATTGGTTGTGCATGGCAATATCCTTGTTGAAGGCACTGTTTTGTTTTGAGAGTGAGGACTTTGTTGAACTTTTGGTGCCGTTTTGGTGGTGTCAGTACCGCTACTTCAAGGAATACATCACTATAGCCGAACTTTTCTTTTCTGTAATTCTTCTCTTTTTTGCTCTGTGCATCATAATGTCGTCAGGACAATGCGTTGTCGCAGAGCTGGCTGTAATTGGAATCTCCGTAATATTAATATTAATACATATTTTTTTTTCAAGAAAAATCATGTAGTTTAAGAATTAAACAAATTGGAACTGTTAATCCTCACGGTCAGCAACCTAGTCGTCGCGTCGGCCCAGGATTTGGTTCCTCCCAGGCCGAAATCGTTGGCGGCAAGCTTAGGCCCGCTAACGTTAACACGTTGTAACTGAGCTGCATCCTGCGCTGCAGGTGCAGTATATCAGTGGTTAAGGTAAAGTCAGACACTCATAGCCGTAGCCTGGCTGCATCCTTCCTTCAAAGTTTTGATATATCTTTTCTTAAATGATCCTTAAGAGCATCTCCAACCGGGCGCGGTAAAATAGCACGGCGCGGGATAAACCGTCAATTTAGCGCGCGCGGGTGCGGTTTGGTTGCTCCAACAGACGCGCGAAAAACCACGCGCGGTAAAATTTTCACGCACGCGCCATTTTGCACTATCCGCCGCGTCATATATACCGCCCGCGCTAGCGCACGCGGCAAAACCCACCGCTTCCGCGCGAAAGAAACCGTCGGATTCTTCCGCACGCGCCTCCTCCATTTGGTCTTCGCGCCCCGCCGCCAGCAACTTCGGCGACACGCCCCCCCTAACCGCCGGCACGAAGATGCCGCCGCGCCCCGCCGGGAACGCCGAGATCCGCGATGGCGACCTCGGCACCTTTGAAACCGTTGTCGAGGCCGCCCGGCCGTACGACGCGGCGACGTGGCGCCTCGGCCGCCCGCGTCGGTCGATGAACCTCGACGATGTTCGCACCGCGCAGCAGGCGCAGGACCTGGCGCCGCCGCCGACAGTCATCAACGAGGTAGTGCGCCGCCGATTCATCAACGAGGTAGAGCGCATCCTCGAGGAGGAAGGGCGCCGCCTCGACGAGAAAGAGTGCCTCATCAACGAGGAACAACGCCTCATCGACGAAGATCTGTGCCGCCTCAACAAGGAACATCGCCTCATCACCGAGGAACATCGCCTCATCGACAAAGAAGGGTGCCGCCTCAACGACGAAGAGCGCCGACTCGGGCGAGTGTTGGAATAGGTCGTACTATCGTTATAATAGGTTGAACTATCGTTATTCTCATATGTGTAGCTATGTAGCACTGTAATAGGTCGAACTATCGTTATCATTCTATGAAAAATCGTATCTAGCATTTTTTTTGTCATTTTTTTTTGATTTTCCGGCGCCTGTTTGATCTTCAAATCTGACAATGCGCGTGCGATTACTGTTTGTGGCGATAGAGCGCGCTGTAAAATAGCGCGTCCGGTAAAGCCGAGTTTTCATGAGCGCTATTTTAGCGCGTCCGGTGAAGACGAATTTTTTGCCGCGCGCTGTAAACTGACAAACGTGCGCGCGCCTGGAGATGCTCTAAACAAATTTTCAGCTAATGGTGACCCTTCAAATAACTTAGCGGGCAAGAAAAGGGCATCAGAAGTTCAGAACCTCCCCCCCTCTGTCCACCGGCCTCCATCTCAAGGCGACAACAGTGTGCTATTCCTATAGTCAACAGTTTATTGTAATAATATCTGAAAGTCTAGCTACGTCCTAGGGTTAGGTCTGGCGATTGTGCAGGCGACTGCGCCGCCGCCCTTACCAAGGTCGGGAGCTCCTCGAGTATGAGAGGATTGAGGGGATTAGAGATGGAGTCGGAGTCTACGCAGTCAGGCGTCCGTGTGGGAAACGATTACCAGAGTTTGGAAGGAGGAACCCGGAAGGAATACGTCCATAAGGACGAGTTTATGAGGAGGACATTGCAGGGCGATCTGCGAAACCAATCGGAGCTGACCAACAACCCACTTTTCGATCCAGATCCCGGCAAAACCTTCCTGTCTTCAGCGATGGCGTCGGCGAACGATGGGGGCGATTATGGGGGATCCGGTGAGGATCCTACCCGCCCGAAGTCGGTACGCGGGCGCGCGCTGCTGCTGGAGGGGATTCCGGCGAAAACAGATCGTTTCTTGGTAGAAGAAATTAGCTCTAGCAACTGGCATGGGCCGACCTGTGAGGGTTTGGGGGCGGATGAGGAGGATCTCCTGGCTGGGGAGGTGGACATGGAGGACGATGCTTTCGTGGAAGAAGACCCAGAAGAAACCCCGGCACCGCCACCGGTGCCGTGGAGACTAATGGCGCGATATCTTGGGCAGATTTCACCGTCAGCTGAAACTTTGAAGGATCACTTCACGGCTGTATGGAGGCTACGATGTGGAGCAACCTTTGCCCCAATCAAGCCTAAGTGGTTTATCATCACATTATTCTCTGAAGGAGATTATACTTTTGTGACAAAAGGAGGGCCTTGGATACACTTAGGCAATGCTCTGATCATCCAGCGGCTAAAAGGACAGGAAAGACCTTCGGCCACTGCCCTTACCTCAGTTCCAATTTGGGTGCATATGTATGATGTGCCATGGGATAAACAGACGGATGCAAATGGCAGGAAGTGGGGTAGCAGGCTGGGAAAGGTGCTTGAGGTGGATGTGGACGCAGCGGGAACAAAGGTCAAGGATTACCTGAGAGTTCGCATTGAGATTCCAATAGACAAGAGACTGCAAACACAGATTACCACAGGAGTCAGGGGAAGGCCAGAGACGCACTCAACATATATTCTGCGGTATGAACGAGTCCCATACTTTTGCTTCTGGTGTGGATTCATGGGACATAATGATTCAGTTTGTGAGAAGAAGAGGATAGGGGTGCCATCGTTGGGATATGACTCCAGTTTACGCTGTTCTCCGATGAGGAAGTCCGAGTATAGACAGGCACGCGCCCCTCCAAGTGTTCAGCCGACGGCGAAAAGAGGTCTTGATTTTTCATCAAGCGCGGATAACTCTGGCACCTTGGGTAAACCGCCGCTGCGAAAGAAGAGCGCACATATCCACCGTCCAAACGAGAATCTGATGTCAGAAAAGGTTGAGGCGAGGGATGGCTTCGTTAGTGAAGAACAGGCAGGTGATTGGAAGACGGATGAAGATCCGTCGGTAATGCTGCGGGCCTTGCAAGTTCAGTACCCTACGGAATCATTAACGTCCTTACGCCTCCGGGTTGTGCAGCAACGTGAGAAGGAGATTACCAAACGATCATCTGTGGGGCTGGCCGCTGTGAACACCTCGCAAGGACCTACATCACCTCCTATATTTGTACAGCCCTTAGCGATGCTTAAAGGGCCTTTTCCACCAAGAAAATCTGAAATGATTCCGGCTCTGTGGGGACTGAGTTCATATGCTGCGTCTGAGGAGAGTACGGACACAAATATGCAAGAGGTGTCTTCGGTACTTGGGAAGAGATTGGCTAGCTATGCAGTGGAGGACCTTGATGCAAAAGCTGATAATCGGGCTATTATGGTACATGAGGATGCTGATAGTGGTAATGCACTGAAAAGAGGCAAGCTGAAGACTGATTCAGGAGAAGGGAGGGAAGGTGACTATATGGAAGGTGTAGAAGACTTGGAGGCAACCAGCCCAGGGGCCGCTGGTCAACTGACGGGGTCGCACGATGCGCCCCGTCAGGAGCAATGAATTGTCTAAGTCTGAACTGTCGGGGTGCGGGGAACAAACCGACAGTTCGTGAAGTGGTTGGTCTAGTAAGATCAACCAAAGCTAGTGTAGTGTTCCTCTGTGAAACAAGGCAAAAAGCGGAAAAAATGAAACGTTTACGTGGAAGGTTAGGACTTAAAGGTTTTGCGGGTCAGGACAGTGACGGGAGGAGTGGTGGACTGGCTCTATACTGGAGCGAGCACTTGTACGTGGATATTCAGGAGGTTACTGATCGCTATATCGATTGCTTTATCAGGCTCTCACCACATGATCCTCTTTGGCGTATCACATGCGTTTATGGAGAGCCTAGGACAGCACAGACATCTTATGTGGACGAAGCTGCAACAGCTCAAGGGGCAATCAGATTTACCTTGGTGTGTATTGGGGGATTTTAATGAAGCAATGTGGTCGTTTGAGCATCAATCAGCTACGCCTAGAGGAGAGAACCAGATGATTGCATTCCGGGATACCCTTGAAATGTGTGAGCTTGTGGATTTGGGTTTCTCAGGGCCGGCTTTCACATATGATAATAGAAGGCGAGGAAGAGCGAATGTGCAGGTTCGTCTCGACAGAGCCGTGGCGGATAATAATTGGAGGAATTCATTTGCGGAAGCGAGGGTTGTTCACAAAGCCACTCCTTGCTCTGATCACTGTGTGATCCTTTTGGAGTGTATAAAGGAGGAGGTCACCGGACCAAGACCGACGAGGAAACATTATGAGATCATGTGGGAGAGAGATCCCAGTCTTCCGGAGCGTGTAGCTAATGCCTGGGCCGAGGCAGGGTCAAAAGCAACTATGGGTGATATCCAGCGAGGACTAGGCGATGTAATGAATAAACTCCAAGCTTGGAGTAAGTCAAAATTTGGTTCGGTGAATAGAGAAATTGAGCTATCCAGAAATAGAGAAATACGAGAGGTACAGGATAAAATGAATGAGCTGCTATACAGGGAAGAGATGATGTGGATGCAACGTTCCAGAATAGATTGGCTGAGAGAAGGAGATAGAAATACAAGGTTTTTTCATAGCAAGGCAGTGTGGCGAGCTAGGAAGAATCAAATTAAGAAACTCCGTGATGAGGATGGTAATTGGCAATCCGACAAAGCTGTGATGGGGTCCCTAGCAACAAGTTATTTTAAAAAACTGTTTGAAGCTGACCCTAGTATTAATCCGGATCCAGTTGTTGAGCTTTGTGAAGAGAAAATCACACCTGATATGAATGTGAAACTGTGTGCAGCCTTCACAGATAAGGAGATAGCAGATGCTCTTTTTCAGATTGGCCCTCTAAAGGCACCTGGACCGGATGGTTTTCCGGCAAGGTTTTTTCAGCGAAATTGGGACACGCTTAGGGATGAGGTTACTGCAGCCGTCAAGGATTTTTTCTCTTCTGGTGTTATGCCTCAGGGTATTAATGACACAGCAATAGTGCTTATTCCGAAGGTAGATGAACCAGAAAGTATGGCGCAATTTCGTCCAATCAGTTTATGTAACGTCATATATAAGGTGGTGTCCAAATGCCTTGTCAATAGATTGAGACCTATCCTGGGCGATATAATCTCCGAAGCTCAGAGCGCCTTTGTGCCGGGAAGACTCATCACTGATAATGCTATATTAGCCTTTGAATGTATGCATCACATTCAGCAGGAGAAGGACCCGAACAAGAGTTTCTGTGCTTATAAACTTGACCTTTCAAAGGCATACGACCGTGTTGACTGGGGATTCTTGAAGCAAATGATGTACAAGCTTGGCTTCTCTCATCAATGGGTGACTTGGATAATGGCATGCGTCACCTCGGTGAGATACTCTGTAAAACTCAATGGAGCCCTGCTTGAATCGTTTGCACCGACGCGTGGGCTTCGGCAAGGTGATCCCTTGTCTCCGTTCTTATTCCTCTTTGTAGCTGACGGTTTATCGGCATTGCTTAAGCAGGGAGTGGACACGCAACAAGTCGAGCCAGTGAGAGTGTGTAGGCGAGCACCAGGAATTTCACATCTTTTATTCGCGGATGACACTATCTTGTTTTTTAAGGCAACGGTTGAGCAAGCGTTAAGGGTACAGAATATTATGGATTCATTTGCAGCGGCTACTGGACAGCTTATAAATCAATCCAAATGCTCGATCCTATTTGGTGATCGATGCCCGCAAGGTGTTCAGGATGAAGTTAAAGGTGTACTGAAGGTCCAAGCTAATGCATTTGAAGACAAGTACCTAGGACTCCCTACCCCAGAGGGACGTATGCACAAAGGAAAGTTCACTAGCATGCAGGAAAAATTGCTGAAGCGTATCATGGTGTGGGGTGATGCACTTCTGTCCCAAGGTGCTAAGGAGATTCTCATAAAAGCTGTAGCCCAGGCTATTCCCACATATATCATGGGGGTGTTTAAGCTGCCTATGTCCGTTTGTGATGACCTGACTCGCATGGTGAGGAACTACTGGTGGGGTTCCAAGGAAGGGAAGAGGAAAACTCATTGGTTAGCCTGGGATAAGATTACATGCTCAAAATCCCTCGGTGGACTGGGCTTTAGAGATTTCCGCATTTTCAACCAGGCTCTGTTAGCTCGTCAAGCCTGGAGACTGTTGTCTAACCCGGATAGTCTATGTGCTCGTGTCCTGAAAGCGAAGTATTATCCAAATGGACAAATCCAAGACACTGTCTTCTCTGCAAACGCGTCAGCACCTTGGCAGGGGATTCAATACGGTCTGGAACTGTTGAAGAAAGGCTTGATTTGGCGTGTTGGTAGTGGTGAAAACATCCGTATTTGGCGCGATCCCTGGGTGCCTTTACCTCATTCGTACAGACCGGTGTCGAGGCAACGGAACTGTCGTCTTCGGAAGGTTTCACAACTTCTAACCGAGAGTGGTGCCTGGGATGAGGGCCTTCTCCGTCGTTATTTCTTGCAGGTTGATGTGAACGCTATACTGAAGATCAAACCAGCACCACGGGGACAGGACATGCTCGCTTGGGAACCGACGCGTACGGGCGTTTTCTCGGTCAAGTCTGCCTACTCGCTTGGCTTGGAGGAGAAACGTCGGCCTACTCAAGGCGCCGCTAGCAGGGCACCGGATGGTCGTAGGGCCATTTGGAAGCAACTTTGGGGGTGCCCTGCCCCTCTAAAGGTACGCATTTTCGGGTGGAGGCTGGCTACTAACTCCTTGGCGACTTGGGAAAATAAATGCAAGCGGAACATGGAAAAATCTAATGTTTGTGTTATTTGTGGTGTGGAATGCGAGAGCACATACCATGCTTTGTGTAGGTGTCCGATGGCAAGAGCTATGTGGGAGATGATGTCGGAGGAATGGCAACTTCCGGATGTAGCGCCCTTGGCTAATGTCGGCAAGGAGTGGGTCCTACACCTGCTTGATGGACGATCAGAGGTGGAGCGCACGAGGATTCTGATGACGTTATGGAGAATCTGGCATAACCGTAACGAGGTCGTCCACGACAAACCTGCGCCATCAATGGAGAGCTCGAGGAGATTCTTATGTAGCTATGTGGACTCCTTGATGAGGATCAAGTACTGCCCGAAGGTTGATGATGACAAGGGCAAACAGCCAATGATCACAGAATACCATTCCAGCAAACGATCCAAGAAGAAAGGGGGGAGGGGTCATCAACACCAATGTAGATGGCTAAAACCAGCTCCTGGATCAATAAAACTCAATGTTGATGGATCCTATCTCGAAGCAGCACGCAATGGAGGAGCGGGGATGGTTCTGAGAGACGAAGCAGGAGCTGTAATCTTCACTGCTTGCCGCTATCTTCCATCGTGTTCTTCGCCGTTGGAAGCTGAGCTTGCTGCTTGCTGTGAAGGTATTTAGAAGACGCGGGACGAGTCGTCCCGGCCGTGCTTGGTGGAGATGGATAGCGTGGAGGCTGTGCGTATGATAAACTCCACGGCTATGGACAGGTCTAGTTGCACGTACCTAGCTAGTGCAAGAGATTAAAAGGCTGATCCAGTTAGATCCTAGGTTTCAGGTTGTTGCTATAGATAGAAGCCAAAATAAAGCTAGCCACTTGCTAGCTTCTTTGGATCGTTCGACTGCAAACTCTGTAACTTGGATCAGGGCTGGTCCTGAGGATGTTCTCCACTGGTGCGTACAGGAGAGGCCTCCTGTAGACTAAGTTATATATTTTCATTCGCAAAAAAAAAAACAGTGTGCTATTCCTTTTCTCCCTTGACTGGTCGCCAAGTTGAATCGCGATGAATGATAGCAGACTCCTCGTTAACATCCAGTGTCTCGCTGGTACCGCCATGCATGCATATATTGGCGCATTGTCGTAGACTTCTATGATCGATACCGCGATACGCCGATACGCCGATTTTTCAAAAACATAGATACGGGGATACGTTTGTATATATACGGGGATACGGGGATACGGGGCCATGCATGCATATTGGCGCATTGTCGTAGACTTCTATCATGTAGTACATGTCCATAGAAAAACAAAGAACAATGCATGTCCATATATGTGAACGTGGGAAGCGCGCTGTGAAGGGTCTCGTTTCTTGTTTTGACGATACATGGCTCGCGATCTCTTTTTTACCTTTTTCCCAAAATAGGGTATGGGTGAGCTTCCTGGTGGCTTCGCTTAAACGCAATTTTTTTTTTTGAAAAGGGATAATCCCGGCCTCTGCATCGTGATGATGCACACAACCTTTATATTAAATAAAAGTGTTCAGAGTATGAGACAAATATAGATTACAACTCAAGACTCAGCCACATTGGCGACATAAACCAGCCATAAAAACACAGATATGGAGACGCTTCTATGCATGATGAAGTCGTCTAGAATGTTGCCAGCCACACCGGTAGATAGCACGGACAACCGCCATTAGCCGGGTACAGCCCTGGTCCATAAGTTCCCGTTGATGTGCCGGGAGAAGGAAGGACCATAGATGGATCCAGTAAGTAGCTCGGTGAACAACCTGCAAAAAATGAGTATTTCCAACTTTGTTAAAGACAACATCATTTCGGCAGTTCCAAATTGCCCAAACAAACGCACACACGCCAATGCGAATACGTGCTTTAGTATCCTTGTCAATCCCAGCGAGCCAATTACCAAACATATTAGCAATACTAGCCGGTGGTTTGATATTGAAAGTGAAGTGTATTAAACGCCACACATCTTGTGCAAAGGTGCAGGAAATAAACAGGTGATCTACAGTTTCATTAGACTGACAAAATACACAATGTTTGTCTCCTGTCCAATTTCTTTTAGCCAAATTATCTTTCGTGAGGATAACTTTGCGGTTCAAGAACCACATGAATATCTTAATCTTTAGAGGTACTTTTAGTTTCCAAAGATATTTCCTAAGAAAAGGAGTATGTCCATGCATATAGTCCGCATACATAGATTTGACAGTAAAAACGCCCGACATGGTCAATTTCCATCGAAAAGTATCATGTTCGTTTGATAAATTAACCCCCATAATTTGTCGAACTAATTGCAGCCATAATGTCCAATTAGCTCCTGTCAAATACCTCCTAAACTCAATATTTAGTGGTGGAGCTTCCGAGATAACCGCAGCAACCAAAGCATTTTTGTGTCGTGCAATATTATAAAGAGATGGGTATTGCACCGACAATGGTGCATCTCCTAGCCAGGTGTCCTCCCAAAACCGAGTTCCCTGTCCATTACCCACAACAAACGAACCACGGGCAAAAAATTCATCTTTTACTGTCATGATGCCTTTCCAAAAAGGGGAATCTGTGGGCTTGACACGAACTTGAGAAAGTGTCTTATCACTTAGATATTTAGTAGTGAGTAGCTCATGCCACACACCCTCCTCATTTAGTAACTTGAAAAGCCATTTGCTTAGGAGACACTTGTTTTTTATGTCAAGCAACTCAATGCCAAGACCCCCCTGATCCTTAGGACGACATATTATGTTCCATCTAGTAAGACGATATTTCTTCTTATGGTGATCACTTTGCCAAAAGAATCTAGAGCGATAGAAATCCAATCGTTTCCTCACTCCCTTTGGGATTTCGAAAAAGGATAACAGGAACATGGGTAAACTCGTCAGAACCGAATTAATTAGGACTAATCGATCTCCATATGAGAGCAACTTCCCAGCCCATACCCCTAGTTTTTTCTCAAACCGATCTTCAATAGCTTTCCACTCCTTGTTTAAAAGTTTGCGATAATGGATGGGTATGCCCAAATATTTAAAAGGTAAGGCTCCCACCTCACATCCAAAGATGTGACAATATTCTTGCTGTTTCTCCTTTGCTTTACCAAAACAAAATATTTCGCTCTTATTAAAATTTATTTTTAGCCCTGAAAGCTGCTCAAAAAAAGCGAGGATCAATTTCATATTGACTGCTTTTTCTAGGTCGTCTTCCATGAACAGTATCGTGTCATCGGCGTATTGTAATATGGATACTCCACCTTCCACCAAGTGTGGAATGAGGCCCCCTACCTGTCCGTCCTCTTTGGCGCGTGCAATAAGAACCGCCAACATATCCGCCACAATGTTAAATAGAATCGGAGACAAAGGATCGCCTTGGCGTAATCCCTTAAGAGTTTGAAAATAATGACCAATGTCATCATTCACTCGGATACCTACACTCCCTCCTTGTACAAATCTTGCCACCCATTCACACCATTTGTGATTAAAACCTTTCATCTTAAGGACTTGTTGTAAAAAAGCCCAATTAACTTTGTCGTACGCCTTTTCAAAGTCAATTTTGAACAAGACGCCATCCATTTTTTTCCGATGCAATTCATGTATTGTTTCATGAAGGATAACCACACCTTCAAGAATATTTCTCCCAGGTATAAAGGCTGATTGTGTAGGCCGTATTACTTTATGAGCTATAGACGAAACACGATTCGTACCCACTTTGGTAAATATTTTGAAGCTTACATTAAGCAAACAAATAGGTCTATATTGCTCAATTCTACTCGCGTCTTCTTTTTTGGGAAGCAGCGTGATTACCCCAAAGTTTAATCTATACAATGGGAGATCTCCGTTTTGTAGCTGAGCAAACATTGACATCAAGTCAACCTTGATCAACTCCCAAAACTTCTGATAAAACTCAGCGGGGAACCCATCTGGTCCCGGTGCTTTGTTATGTTCCATTTGTGAAATTGCCTCCCAAACTTCTTTCTCCTTAAAGTTTGACGTGAGTATCACATTTTCCTCGGGCGAAATCTGAGGCAAATCCTCAATTGTTGATTCATCCAGAGTAAATGTGTTCGGTGCCGGCGCACCAAAAAGTCTCTTGTAATATTCGGTTATATATGTTTTCAAGTTGTTTTCTCCCACAATTGTTCCCTCATCTTGTTCTAGTTGAAAGATTCTTTTCTTTCTATGTTTTCCATTAGCAATTAAATGGAAATATCTTGTGTTGTTTCCACCCTCCTGTACATGCTTAACTTTAGCTCGCTGAGCCCATTTCGACTCCTCGTCACGTCTGAGTTTAGCGAGACAGTTATCGGCCTCTTTTTTGGCCTCTTTTTCGGCTACACTTAGTGGAATAGTTTCAGCCTTTAGATCTAACTCATCAATCAAGAGAAGCAATTTCTCTTTTTGTTTTTTATACTCTCCACTAGCCTGTTTCGCCCAACCTCGAAGAAACTGACGTAGGTGTATAATTTTTTTCTGCCATGTCTCAATGGGTGTTTTTCCACCAATTGTGGCCATCCATTCTCGGCATACCATGTCATAAAACCCGTCTTGCCTTAACCAGGATAATTCAAAAGAGAATTTAGATTTATTTCCCAAGTGTGCTTGTTCCCCTGAATCAATAATCAAGGGAACATGATCGGATCCTGTACGGGTCATCGCATGCACAGTCACAAGTGGAAATTTTTGTTCCCACTCAACACTTGCTAAGAAACGATCCAACTTCTCAAATGTTGGAGTGTCTCGACGACTAGCCCAAGTATATTGTCGTCCTGACATTTCAAGTTCTTTGAGAGACAAACTCTCAATGATAGCATTAAAAATGCACGGCCATCTTGGGTTGAAATTGGAGTTATTTTTCTCCTCCTGTCGACGGATGATATTAAAATCACCCCCCACTAGTAAAGGTAGTTGTTCATTCTCACAAATGCGGACCATTTCGGCAAGAAACGCAGGTTTATGTTCCTCTTGTGCTGCACCATAAACCACCACTAAAGTCCATAAAAACCCATCCGATTTAGACTTTAATTGAAATTTGATGCAAAAGTCCCCAGTAACAACAGTTTGTACTGAAAGACTGCCACTATTAAAACCTGCCAATATACCACCCGAGCGACCGTGTGGTGGTAGACAGTACCAAGTGTAGTCTACCCCCCGGCAAGTTGTCTTAAGAAAGGAGACGAGAAATTTGACCTTCTTGTTTCAACCAGGGCCACAAAATCCAGTCTATTCTCCTTAATTGCTTCTTGAATAGCAAAATGCTTTGCCGTATCCCCTAAACCTTCCGTGTTCCAAATCATGCCTTTCATTTCGTCTTAATACGTAATTTTTCTATGCGAGCGCTCCTGCGTCTAAGACTCAAACCACTAGTACCTTTTGTTTTTTTTCGGCCTTTCTTTGTGATTATCTCCGATATAAGACCCATATGGTCCATCATCGGTTCCTCTTCATCATTCATTAAATCCTCACTTAGGTTTGAAATTTTTTTAACGAACAAGCTAGACTGATCGTCATTTTCATTTGCATCCATCGTATTTTTTAAAAAAGTAACTGCCCGTGATTCCTCAACCGACTTAATTAAATTCACCGAGTCCTCTATCTGAGATGGAGATGCCCCAAGGGAAACCCCAAGCTTGGAAGCCCTAGACATAATAACTTCCAACTTAAACGCAAAATGGAGATTCATATTATTATGATGTGTTTGTGAGGTCTGAGGCAGTCACAAAGGAGCTGATGAAGCGAGATGGAATTAGCCTCATTCGTAAACAACGCCTCCCAGGGTGCTGCCGCAGTAGCTTTAATCTTAGTTCTTCTTGGAACTGCAGTTGGAAGATGGCCTTTGTCAGAGGGGCGCTCTCAGCGATCGTGGGAGCTCTGGCTCTCGCAGCAGGAATTATCGTCAGCCAGCAACTGCCGCTGCACCTGAAGCCAAGGTCAAGGTGAACTCCTGGGTGCCGGCGTCGCGGTGCGGGGGCCTGCGGCGGCGGGGCCGCGAGGCGGCCGCGACGGTGGCCTCCAGCCTCCGCGCCAGCGACCTCCGCGAGGTGGCTGCTCACGGCTGCCGCGGCCAACCCATTCTCGCCGGAACAGATCGGGTATTACTATGATAATTTCCTTCTAAAATCACCCCTGTTTCTAAGATATAATCCTCATATTGTGATGCTGTATACTTTGGATTTGAAACATGTAGCACAATTCGACAACTTATGACTTCCCCCCTTACTTAAAAGCATTACCAATCCCTCTTTGTGCAGGCTTTGTATTATTGGCTTCGTACATACTTGATGGAGGACGTTGCTACTAAAACTGAAATGGGAAGAAACATGTTAGCTCAACAGCGTATGCAGCAACCTATGTTGGCAAACAATGGTGCCACTAATGTCGGTGGTAATTTCACTTGTGACAACCTGGTTCATCACACTGCCAAATCAGGTGGCGCCACAGGTCCTCATGAGGGGGGCAACCTCCAAGGACAAGAGATGGACAGATCTGCTGTCGAAGGTGGAACAAGTACCGGCCATGATCAAGGTCAACAGAATTCAACTGGGGCACCTGACCACACTGTCAAATTGGACAGGGTTGGACCTGACATCCAAATTGTGCGGAGGCATGGTAGTAACTTTCGACGCCTGACACTTGTTGGTTATGATGGTTCACAGCGCCATTTTATTGTTCAGACATCATTGACTCCAAATGCTCGGAGTGATGAAAGAATGCTGCAGCTATTCCGTGTTCTAAATAAAATGTTTGACAAACACAAGGAATCTAGACGCCACCATCTAGCTATCCATACCCCGATAATTATTCCTGTTTGGTCTCAGGTGTAGTAATCCCCCTTATTCGTTACCTGATAATATCCTGTTCTCCTGAATTTTAGGTTTCAGGGTAGTATCTAATGAACATGATTTGACATCGCAATTCTTATTTTTCAGGTTCGGATGGTAGAGGATGATTTGATGTACAGCACTTTCCTAGAGGTTTATGAAATTAATTGTGCACGGCATAACAGAGAAGCTGACTCACCAATAACAATTTTCAAAGAGCAGCTAAATCAAGCCATCTCAGGGCAGGTCTCTCCAGAACAAGTGGTGGAACTACGTTTGCAGGCATACAGTGAAATTACTAAAACTAGTGTCAATGATAATATCTTCTCTCAGTATATGCACAAGATTCTGCCCACTGGCAACCACCTCTGGACTTTCAAGAAACAATTTGCAATCCAAGCTGCTCTGTCCTGCTTCATGTCATACATGTTGCAGATTGGTGGCAGGGCTCCTAACAAAATTCTTTTTGCTAAAAATACCGGGAAAATCATCCAGACTGACTTCCATCCAGGCATCATTCTTACTGAACAAAATAATGTTTTTCTGTTGTGAGCGACTATTATCAATCTTTGAAAACAAGGCATGTAGAATTTTTTTATGACTCACATATGTTCTTTTGTAGCTTATGATCCAAATGGATTGATTGAGTTCAATGAGCTAGTTCCATTTAGGCTGACACGCAACATGCAAGCTTTCTTCTCAAATTTTGGTGTTGAAGGTCTCATCGTATCTGCCATCGTAAGTTTTTCCACCCAGCAGCTTGTACATTTGACAACAATGAATAGATCAATTCTTGTATGATAATCGCTAAAAGTACATTCCTTATCGGGTACATCTATTTAGTTTCCTTGCATTTGCAACATACTGAGATCGTTGCTTTATGATTTTCAGAAAAGCCAACACATATGGCATCATTTTGCTATGTTTTTCCGCGACGAATTCTTATCTTGGTCATGGCGAAGGCCACTAGGCATTCCTTCTGTTCCTGTTGCTGCTGGAATGATCAACCCATTGGATTTCCAGCAGAAGGTGGTAAACAATGTGGAACATGTCATCAATCGCATCAAGTCAATATCACCACATTATCTTGCTGATGAGGTAAGAAGTTTCTTGAGCCATCTTGTGCACCGTATATAATTTAAAGGAATATTTACTTGGTTCATCATCTGTGTGGATTAGCTCAGTCATTCACTTACCCCTTTACGGTGACAATGCCATCGTTGTTCCTTCTATTTGGAATTGAAATGGAAAGGATGGATCCCAGTTTTGGGCATATGGAGGGGATCCCAGTTTTGGGCATATGGAGGGGAGTTCCAATATGTTGATGTTATACTTTGATCAAGTTATATAATATGATTCACCTGAGACATGACCTAATAGTGCTCTTAACTTTTGGTTTCATGTCATGTCAAAATTCTGTTACCAGTTACAACAGAAAACAATTTGGATTTGTATTCACATACTACTGCTTTTGGGCCTGTTTTGACCAGAGCATGTAAGTTAATCATTCTCTTTGTATTTCAGGAGGAGAACACAACAGAACCCCCGCAGTCTGTCCAAAGAGGCGTCACAGATCTAGTGAAAGCCGCACTATCTTCGAGGAACTTGTGCATGATGGATCCGACGTGACACCCGTGGTTCTGAGGCTGACGAGCAACTAGAGTGTTAGGAACACCTACGTCTCAGTCGAGCGAGAACGTGTTATGTCTCAGTCGATGGATCCCAGCTATAGCAGATTGATCTTTCCATACCGACTCTCGTACGACCCATCCAGCCCAATATGGCTTTGTGTGCGTTTTGTCTTTTCAGCTTTCTAAGCCCGTTACCTTTTTTTCAGAATTTCTTAGCCCGTCTAGCCCTAAGGTTATTGTAAACTTTCGTACATGTGGTGGAAAAAACGCAGAGGACGCTGAACTTGATTATCTGAATACATGATTATTTCTTTTCGCACACAAATTTTAATTTTGTAATAAATAACTGAGCACAAAAGATAAATCATATGAAATAAAACCAAACAATAAAATCTCAGTCCACTCGATTTTTTTCCACACGATAGCCGACCAATGTCCGCTAATTCGAATCATTTTATTTTTGGGAGTTGCTAAGTCTCAGCTGACTGACTTTTTCTTATGTCTCAGTCACTTTTTAGAAAAGTGCAATCACAGTTTAAGTGCAATTACACTTTTCTGTTTAGAAAATTGCAACCGATTATAGAAAAGTGCAATTGCACCTATAAACTATAGTTAAAAGATGATTGAGATTTAAGAAAAAAAATAGTCGAAGGAGACATTAGCACTCCCTTATTTTATAGGTGAATCTCACATCTACTCGGGTTGCACATTTATAGTTAAAATAGTGTAACACATCTCGAATTGCGCATTTCACACGAAAAAATACAACCCACTTTTTACTCAGATGTGTTACTCAGTAACATTTATATGTAGAAAAGTGTAACTCGGTTGGGATCGAGTTGCACATTTCACAAGAGAAAAGTGCAACTCGTCTCGACTCGCGGTTACACATTTCACAATAAAAAAAGTGCAACTCGTCTCGTCTCGAGTTACGCATTTCACATGAAAAAATACAACTAACTTTTTAGTCAGATGTGTTACTTAGTAATTGCACATTTATATTTAGAAAAGTGCAACTCGCTTGGGATCGAGTTGCACATTTCAAAAAAGAAAAGTGTAACTCGTCTCGACTCACGGTTACACATTTCACAATAAAAAAGTGCAACTCGTCTCTCGAGTTACGCATTTCACACGAAAAAATACAACCCACTTTTTTACTCAGATGTGTTACTTAGTAATTGCATATTTATATTTTAGAAAAGTGTAACTCATTTGGTATCGAGTTGCACATTTCACAGAGAAAAGTGCAACTCGTCTTGACTCGCGGTTACACATTTCACAATAAAAAAGTGCAACTCGTCTTGACCCGCGGTTACACATTTAACTATAAAAAAGTGCAGCTCGTCTCGTCTCCGAGTTGCACTTTTCTAGTTATAATAGTGCAACTTGTATCCAAGTGAGTTGCACATTTTATATAAAAAAAGGTGAAACTCACCTCGACTAGAGATTGCACATTTCTAAAAAGAATAGTGCAACTCGTATCGAGTTGCACATTTCATGAGAAGAAAGTATAATTGAGATTTGCACATTCTAGTCGGAAATGTGCAACTAGTCTCAAGGCTAGTTGCGCATTTCAAAAAAGTGAGAAAATGGCCAAGTCTGTTCGAGTCGAGGTGTTCACAAGAAAAAAAATGCAACTTAGTTCTATAAAGGTGTAGCTATGATAAAGAAACAAACACCTACAAATAATGATAAATAAGGCTATTATTAGCGCAAAAATATATTATTAACCCTGTCTATAAAGTAGGACAAATTCGGTTTGTCACGCTACATAAATGTACCGTATCTAATCACAACGGCAAATACCTGTCGCCCTAGTTGTTGTGCAGTCACCAAAAGATTCAGCAGGTTGACGTTTCGAGTCCTCATTCCGCACCCTGCACCCATATTTTTCGTTTCCATGCTAGTTTGCACGAATCTTCAAGAAAATCCAACGGACGATAAATCAGCTGAGACATAAGAAAATATAAGCTGACTGAGACATAGCAATTCCGTTATATTAATCATGTAATTAGTGGATATAATCCTTCCTTGTAACCTCCCTCCGGTTTCCCCTCTGTTTGGCAACCGACGAGGCTCCCACGCCTACTTGTAACACGTTATCGATGGAATAAAGAACTAGTAGTTGAATCATTCTCAATCTGACTTATAACACGTTATCAGAACTTTGCTTCTGCCGAGAGAGCGAACGGAGCCAAAAGTAGCACTCCGGTGATCGCCGGAGCAAGAAGAGAAGAACCACCAGCGCTGGTGGAGATGTCGGAGGCGCAACAACTTCCGGCGTGGATTCTGGCTGGGCCGGCAGCGCCAAACCTCTCCGCCGACGAGGAGATGGAGCCAGAAGACGAGAACATGGAGATCGACGATCCGGCGCTCGCGGCCCCTCCTCCACTAACGCCTTGCCCCGTCCATGGCTGGGCATGCCCACGCCTTGTACGTGCGGCACCCATCGAGGAGGAGGCCGAGCTTGTGGCGCCCGCGGCGCCCTCGCCACCAAGGTCGCCGGACCTGCCATCTCCAACCCCGACGCATGAACTCTCGGACGCCGGGAACGTTCCGTCGAGTGCCGACCTTAGGACGCGCCTCTCCAATGGACACTCCAATGGCGTGACACCCGGGACGCATCTCTCCGGCGGCTCTTCTTCTTCAGAGGAGGAGGACGCGGCGCAGGGTCGGTCGCTCGCCGTTGAGAGACGACAGCCTGGGGCGGACGGATCCGGTGCCGCCAGAGGAGCGTCGCCGCCGCTGATTGGGGATTGGGGACGGTTTCCGTCGCGGGGGCAGAAAACTGCCCCATTGTGTCTTATCCGTTCGTCGGGGAGCCAGGCACTAAAGCCTTGTTCACATCCGTGAAAAGAAAAAGAAAAAAAAGCAGAACGAAAAAAAAAAAAAGGGATGGCTGAGCCACCCGCATTGGGATCTAAATTCAACCCAGTACATAGATTTCGTTTCTCTGGTTAGCATTTTAGCTGTCAGTTTTTTTTTATGAGTACATGTTCGTTAGTATTTCTAGCAACGACTGTGTGTAGTCTGCATTAAAATGTCAACATATGATTAGTTTGCAATGTTAATCGGTCCAGGTTGACGATGCTTGAAATAATGTGATTTCTTTCAATTTTTACATAACTTTGTTCACAACTAAAGGTCTACACCATATTGTGGTGATTACCTATAATGTGTTTTAACTAACACAAGCTTGTGCAAAGTAACATGAGGAAAGGTCTACACTACAAAGTAGTGATTACCTCCATGTGTTCAGAGCAAAAAGTGAAAGAACACGGATTATGGCATGAATATAGCCATAGGAGTGAGGTGTAAGCCATTTGCTGGCAATTACCTTGACTGTGTTCTACAAAACGAAGATCTACGCCATGTTATGGTGATTATCTTTTTGTGGAAAGTCATATTTAAACAAGCATGTTATTACACACACAGTTAATTTACTCGATGGTAAATTAATGGGCATGATTTTATTCATGCAGGATATGAGTGACATATCCAAGAACGAATTTGCTGAGCTTGCCATAGATGGCAGAAACTATCTCACATGGGCCATGGATTTGAAGATTAACTTGGCGTCCAGAAATCTGATCAGCACTATAACCACACTCGCTCAGGGTGCTCCTGCTATACCAGATGCGGCAAAATATGCTGCTTTGCACTTCATTCGACACCACCTTGACCCTACTTTGAAAGAGGAGTACATGATGGAGGAAAATCCTAAAAATCTTTGGGACTCCTTAAAGGAACGCTATGATCAACAAAGGTCGGTGATGTTGCCTGAAGCGCAAAGAGAATGGGCACTTATCCGTTTTCAGGATTTTAAGTCCGTTGCGGCATACAATTCCGCTGTGCATCAAATCAACTCTAAGTTGAGATTCTGCAACAGTGCAGTTTTGGATGCGAATCTCATTGAAAAGACACTCTCCACTTTTAATCCTAATATGAGGATACTTGCTGAACAACATCGTCAGCAGAAATATACGAAGTATTCTGAGTTGATCTATGCACTTCTTCTGGCGGAAAAGCACAGTGAAATTCTTGATAAGAATAATCTTTCCCGTCCAACGGGAACACTGCCGTAACCTGAAGCACATTTCAATGCTCAGAGTACCCGTAAATTCCGTGGTTTCAAAAAGAACCATGGGAAGTTTAAAGGAAAGTGGAGACGTGATGGGAACCAGAATAGCAATGGAGTCCAATAGGGCAAGAAACATTTCAAGAAAAATGATAAGGGTAGCACCTCTAAAGGTTGCTACAAGTGTGGTTGTACTACTCATCTTGCAAAGAAGTGTACAACTTCTAAGCATTTGGTGACGATGTATCAGCAGTCAGTTAAAGGCAAGAAGGCTCAAGGGAACCAGTTTGAAGCTCACTTCACTGGTCTGATGATCGAGAGTTCCCAAGGAGTTCATCCGAACATGGAGAACCAGGATCAGACTCAGCAAAAGGAAGGACCTTCACTCCATGTTGAAGACATGTTGGTGGATTTCACTTCGACGAGTGACATATAAGGAGATCAACTTTAATAAGTTGATTCCGTCATTAGTATTGTGATAATGTCCTTAGATATATTGTGTGGTGTAAGTTATTATGTCAAGGGACATATGGTATTGTAATAATTATGTGAGCAAACATAATGTATTATAATATGTAAGCAAGCATACGTAATATGTAATGTATGTGTTAATCTATATAAGTTGAATATATACTGACTTTTATTATTTTACTCTATAGACATATTCAAGGAACATTTCAATGGAGGAGGAAATTTGTTTAGTGGATAGTGGCTCCACTAATACAATATTAAGGGAAGTTAAATACTTCCAAACTCTCAAGAAAAGTAAAGGGACTGTCATGACAATTGGTGGTCGTGACACAGTAATTGCTGGCTCTGGTCAGACCACATTTACACTCCCAAATGGTACAAAACTTGAAATCCAGGAGGCATTATTGTATCTGGATTCCACCCGTACCTTGCTGAGTTTTAAGGATATCCGGATGAATGGCTACCACATTGAAACTCATGAAGATAATGCGGTTGAAAGCCTACTCATTAGTCAGCAAAAGGGATCTAAAAAGGAAATCCTTGAGAGACTTCCTGCTCTATCATCTGGATTGTATTAGACATACATCAAGCCAGAGCCACATTTGGCGTATAAAATATTTTTTCAAAATCTTGACAAGTTCAAGATATGGCATGATCGCCTGGGTCATCCTGGTGTGGGGATGATGAGAAAAATTATTGATGGTTCAACTCGACACAACATAACGGTTGCTAATTTTCCCAGATCTTCAAATTTCGTGTGTACGACATGTGCAACGGGGAAATTGATCACAAGACCTTCATTCACGTAGATCAGGAGTGAGCCACTTAATTTTCTTGAACGCATTCAAGGAGATATATGTGGTCCAATTCAACCGTTATCAGGACCATTCCGATATTTTATGGTGCTCATTGATGCATCTACAAGATGGTCCAATGTGTGTCTTATATCAACAAGGAACCATGCTTTTGCAAAGCTGATCACTCAAATCATAAAACTGAGAGCAAATCATCCTGAGCACAGGATAAAATCCATCAGACTGGATAATGGTGCTGAATTTAGTTCACGAGCATTCAACGATTTCAAGTATGTGGAGCATTTTGTGGAGCATTCTGTACCGTATATACACACACACAAAATGGTCTTGCAGAATCACTTATCAAGAGGATTAAATTGATAGCAAGACCACTCCTACAGAATTGTAATATTCCAACATCTTGTTGGGGACATGCGGTGTTACATGCCGCGGAATTGATACAAATTCGACCAACTGCATATCATACAGTCTCCCCGTTGCAGTTAGTACGTGGAAATCACCCAAGTATTTCCCATCTTCGAAGATTCGGTTGCACTGTGTACGTACCGATATCACCACCTCAACGTACATCAATGGGTCCACATAAAAAATTGGGGATCTATGTAGGGTACAATTCTCCGTCAATTATAAAGCACCTTGAGCCCCTAACAGGGGATCTCTTTACAACCCGGTATGCTGATTGCATCTTCGATGAGGACAATTTTCCGGCATTAGGGGGAGAAAAGAACCACAAAGAATGCTCGGAAATAGATTGGAATGTTGAATGCATTCAGTCCATAGATCCACGTACGAATGAATCTGAACTGGTAGTTCGAAGGATTATAAATTTGCAAACATTGCAAATAATCTGCCAGATGCATTTACTGACTACAAAGGTGTCACTAAATCCCATATTCCCGCTATGAATGTTCCAGAGAGGGTTGAGATAAATCAAAAGACCACTCAACCGCCCAAGAGGGGGAGAAAACTGGACAAAAGGGACAAGGCTTCTCAGAAGCGTCCGTGGGGAGTGAGGAACCCTCAAACAGTAAATGTACGTCAATCACAAATTGACGTTCAACCTAGTGTTGAAGGACACCTAGAGGATGTTCGGCATCCAGAGCCCAGCACAAATGTGCACAAAAATATAGGTGCTGGGGCATCGGAACACCTTGACTCAATTGTTGTGGGAAATCATGATGAGTCGGAAGGTATTGAACAAATTTCCACAAACTATATTGAATCCGGAGAATCGTTCAACAGAAAGACTACTTATGTCGACATATTTTCTCCTCAAAGATTGCAGAGGACCTAGCATTGGACCGTGAACCTAACTCCATGGCAGAGTGTATGAAACGCTCAGACTGGTCCAGCTGAAAGGTCGCAATAGAGGATGAATTGCGCTCGCTTGCCAAGAGAGGGGTATTTACTGCAGTAATACCTACTCCCAAGCATGTTTTCCCCGTGGGGGCGAAATGGGTTTTTGTTCGTAAGAGGAACGAAAACAATGAAGTGGTGAGATATAAGGTGAGGCTAGTAGCACAAGGGTTTACACAGAAACCTGGCATCGATTACGATGAGACATATTCTCCTGTGATGAGTGGAATCACGTTCCGATACTTGATATCACTGGCAGTACAAATGAATTTGTATATCCAATTGATGGATGTGGTGACTGCATATTTATATGGGTCACTGGATACGGATATCTATATGAAAGTTCCAGAGGGACTAAAGATTCCGGATCCTAAGGCTAATCGCAACATGTATTGCGTAAAGCTACAAAAGTCGTTATACGGCTTGAAGAAGTCAGGTAGAATGTGGTACAAACGACTGAGTGAGTTCCTTATGCAGAAAGGTTACTCTAACAACAGTGATTGCCCATGTGTGTTTATCAAGAAGTCCGCTAATGGATTTTGTATTATTTCTGTGTATGTTGATGACTTGAACATCATTGGAACTACACAAGATATACATGAGGCAAGCAATCATTTGAAGACGGAATTCGATATGAAAGATTTGGGTAAAACCAAATTTTGTCTTGGTTTGCAACTTGAACATGTTTCTCCAGGAATACTTGTTCATCAGTCCGCTTATATCGAGAAAATACTGGAGAAATTCAGTATGGATAAAGCATACCCATCAAAAACACCTATGGTTGTAAGATCTCTTGAAAGAGAAAATGACCCATTTAGGCCAAAGGATGACGATGAGGAGATATTGGGACCAGAGTTCCCATATCTTAGTGCCATTGGTGCACTAATGTATCTAGCAAATTGCACTAGACCTGACATATCATTTGCAGTTAATTTACTAGCTAGATATAGCGCATCGCCAACAAAAAGGCATTGGGTTGGTGTGAAGAATATTATCAGATATCTTCATGGCACCAAAGATCTTGGTTTATTCTATCAGAAAAATCAAGAGAGAACCATGGTGGGGTATTGTGATGCTGGATACATGTGAGATCCCCATAATGCCAGATCACAGACTGGCTTTGTCTTCTTACATGGAGGTACAACCTTCTCTTGGAAGTCGACAAAGCAAACACTAGTGGCTACATCCATTAATCATTCTGAGATAATTGCTTTGTACGAAGCATCACAGGAATGTGTATGGCTTCGCAGAATGATGAACTTTGTCCAAGGTTCAAGTGGGATTGGTTCCCTCGAATCGCCCACCATTATCTACGAGGATAATGCTGCTTGTATTGCATAGATGCAGACAGGTTATATTAAGAGCAATATTACAAAGCATCTTGCTCCTTAGCTATTTTATCCCCATGAGCTACAAAAGAGTGGGGAATGTCGGCCCAGTAAGGACCGGGGTATGCACGGCCCACTCCCTACAGGCCTCGCCCGCGAGGATCTTTGACGGATTGACTAAGGACCAAGATACCGCTTGGAGAGACCCTCGAGAGACATCTCCGCTCGAGGGCCTGAAGAGGACGCCAGGGCCTGGAGAGGACCCTGCGCTTCGAGAGACCCCCCAGGCACGGCCCGCCTGGAGAGGAGTCAGCAGAAAACCCCTCCACAGGCGCTGCAGGACGCACATGGCCCCTGCAGCAGCCGCAGGGTGACGCGAGCATCCCAGTTGCCATTCTGGTGATAAAGGAGTCAACAAAGCCGCGCCGCCTGCGGCCGGACAGCCAGGACTTTCCTCTTTGGTGATAAAGCGGCTGGACGGCACAACGCTCCAAGAAGATCGTCACCGTGGGCTCCACCACGACCTCTGCTGCGCCTGCGAGCCACCCTGCACCGCCTGCAACCTGTCGGCCACGGCGCGCTACTTTAGCACGGCTGAGCCGCGTCCATGGACGGAGGAGCCGCTGTGGACTCCCTCTCCTTTGCGCCACCGACGTGTGGGAGCCCACCAGCACGAGGACGGAGCCCGGAGCGCCTATAAAAGGAGCAGGAGCTCCGCCACAGAGGAGGATCGATCGCCCAATCGCGCAATCGCTCCCTAAACAGATAGGATAGCCAACGGCTGGAGGAGGAAGACGATCATTGTGTCCCTCTCCAGGCACCAAGCTGCCTCAAGAGAGCCTTCGGCAAGCTCGTTGTCCTGTAACCTTCACAGTGCAATACAGACAAGCAGGAGTAGCGGTTTTACCTCCTCCTGAGGGCCGTGAACCTGGGTACGGGCCGGTGTCCATCTCTGGCGTGATAATTCCTCTCCAGGCCCGGCGAGCACCGTCGTCGAGCCTCTCGAGGGTTGTAGGACCTCCGTGTTCAGTCCCCCCTTCGAACCCCTCTTCATGGCGAGACTACCCCTGTTACGTGGGAGTCACTCCTCGACATTTGGCGCGCCAGGTAGGGGACTGAGGCGCGTCTTCAACCTCCGAACTCCGCGCCATGATGGACACCCGCGCGACGCGCGCCAACCGGCGTACCTCTGAGAGAGCTCACACCGAGCCCGGCACTGCTCCCACCCGTGGCCGCCGTGGTCGCCCCCGCACGACCGAGCGCGCTGGCACCGGCCCGCACGTGGAGGAGCCAGAGAGCGAGGAGCACCGCGGCGGAGACCAGCGCGACGACGAGGACCTCTCCGAGCGCCGTGAGGACGCTGAGTCCTCGCACCCGTCCCGGCGCCAGAGCGTGTCCACTCGGGAACACCACGAGCCCGCCCCGCATACCGCGCTGCTCATGGCCCAGGAGCTCCTCCGCTACCGGCCAAGTGCCGAGGCACACGACCAGTGGCTGGACCGCCTCCACCACCTCGTTGACGTCGCAACCACGCGCCCTGCTCCGTCGCGCTCCATCGTGCCTTCCGGCCCTGCAGGGACGGCCGCGCCAGGTGCGCCCCCACCGCCGCCGGGACCACCTCCGGCCGCGGCGCAGCGAGCTCCCTCACATGCTTCCTCGCCGCACGACTGTCAAATCGTGCAGCGCACTGCGCCTGACGCGCGAGTGGGCATGGAGCGACGCCGAGACCTCCAGAACCGCCTCGTCGAGGAGCTCGGTCAGGCGGGGCAGCAAAACCGCAGGGCCCTCCAGGGGGGAACGGCCACCTATGCCTCCGGCTGCATGGCCTTCACGCGCGCCCTGCGTCGTGTGGTCTGGCCGCAGAAGTTCAGGCCAGCGCTCCCCAAGGGCTTCGACGGGTCCACCAACCCTCTCGAGTTCCTGCAGCTCTACACCACCTCCATCCAGGCTGCAGGGGGCGACGACAAGGTCATGGCCAACTGGTTCTCCCACGCCCTCAGGGACTCAGAGCTGTCCTGGCTCCTCAACCTGCCAGAGGACTCCATCGACTCCTGGGAGGAGCTCTGCAGGCAGTTCGTCGCCAACTTCAAGGGCACGTACGAGCGCGCACTCACCCACAACGACTTGCGCGCTGTGGTGCAGAAGAAGGATGAGACTCTTCGCAAGTACATCCAGCGCTTCAGCCAGGTGCGGAACAAGATTCCAAACATCCCCGACACCCAGGTGATCGCTGCCTTCCGCGAGGGCGTCACGAACCGCAGGATGCTCGAGAAGCTCGGCATCCACGACAAGCTCACCTCTGTGGTGAAGCTGTTCGATCTGGCGGATAAGTGCGCCAAGGCTGAAGAGGGACTCCTCTTCGTCAAGATGAGCGCGCGGGGGGACGACCCTGGCGAGGGGTCCAAGAGCCACAAGAAGAAGGAAGAGCCCAAGCGCAAGGCCACCACGGTCCTCGCGGCAGAGCCTGACGCGAAGGGCCCCCGCAGGGGTTCTCCCGAGCGCGGCGACAAAGAGGTGGACCACCGTCCGTTCTGCGTCTACCACAACAGGCGTGGGCACGCTACAGACGACTGCTTCGACCTCAAGAGGCTGAGCAGGGAACGCGAGCGGGGAGAAGGCAGCGGAAGCCGCGGCAGAGGTCGCGGCTACCGCAGAGACGGCAGGGGTAGGCGCGATGGCGGCTACCAGAAGCCGTCGGGCACTCAAGCCAACGCCGCCGAGAAGAACAACAACCTCCCCGACGAGGAAGATGGAGGCTACCAGGCCCCGAGAGGCGCCATGGCCTGCATCCTCGGCGGAGCTCAAGCGCCCAAGTCGAACAATCAGTTCAAGCAGTTCGCCCGCGAACTCAACGCTGCGCTCCCGAGCACCGAGACCTCCAGGCCCCTCAAGTGGTCCCAGTACACCATCGCCTTCGACGCCAAGGACCACCCCAAGTCGACCAAGACTGTTGGAACCCTCCCCCTGGTCTGCTCCCCCACCATCAACAACGTCACCGTCTCCAAGACGCTCATCGATGGGGGAGCGGGCCTGAACGTCATCTCTGTCGAGACCTTCGAGACGCTTCAAGTGCCCTACGAGTGGCTTATGCCCTCCAGGCCGTTCACGGGCGTCACCAGTGGTTCTATCGAGCCTCTGGGGCAAGTCCGCCTCGCGGTCACCTTTGGCACGCAGAAGAACTATCGCACGGAGCTGATCGACTTCGACGTCGCCCACATCGGCTTGCCGTACAACGCCATCCTCGGCTACCCCGCCCTCGCGAAGTTCATGGCCGTTACGCATCACGCCTACAACATGGTCAAGATTCCCGGCAGCGCCGGCACCATTGCCATCCATGGCCATATCCTGGACGCCACGCGCGCTGTCGAGAGCGCCTACAAGGCAGCCGCCATGGCTTTCCCGGCTGACGAGGACATGGAGCCTCTCGAGAGGCCCAAGAAGAAGAAGCAAGTGTTCTCTCAGGAGCAAGCCGCCACGAAGAAGGTGTCGCTGAACACCACCAGCTCGGGAGCTGAAGGCTCGGGGGCTAGCGTCACCATAGGCGCTGCCCTGCCTCCCAAATAGGAAAGCGCGCTCGTCGCCTTCCTTCGGGCAAACTCTGACATGTTCGCATGGACTCCGTCAGATATGTCCGGCGTACCAAGGGAGGTGATCGAGCACCACTTAGCCGTGTGTCCAGACGCACGCCCCGTCAAGCAAAAAGCACGTAAGCAAGCCCCCGAGAAGCAAGCTTTCATCATCAAGGAAGTAGAGAAGCTAAAGGCGGCGAACGTCGTCCGCGAAGTCGCGCACCCCGCTTGGCTCTCCAACGGCGTGGTTGTCCCTAAACCCGCTGGAGGAGGCCGACTCTGCATCGACTACACCGATGTCAACAAGGCCTGCCCCAAGGACCCATACCCCATGCCGAGGATAGACCAGATCGTGGACTCCACCGCTGGCTGTGACCTCCTCTGCTTTCTGGACGCCTTCTCTGGTTACCACCAGATCAAGATGGCTAAAGAGGACGAGGAGAAGACGGCATTCCTCACCCCTTGTGGTGTGTACTGCTACACATGCATGCCCTTCGGCTTGAAGAACGCTGGAGCCACCTTCCAGAGGCTCATGAGGATAGCCTTGGGGACGCAGATGGGCAGAAACGCCGAGGCCTACGTCGATGATATCGTGGTCAAGTCTCGAGAGGGGGACACCCTCTTGAGGGACCTCGAGGAAACCTTCGCCAGCCTGAGAAAGGTGAACATCAAGCTGAACCCCGCCAAGTGCGTCTTCGGGGTCCCTTCAGGCAAGCTCCTCGGATTCCTCGTGTCTCACCGTGGCATAGAGGCAAATCCTGACAAGATCAAGGCCATAGAGCAAATGCAGCCTCCCCGCCGACTCAAGGATATGCAGCACTTAGCGGGCTGCATGGCCAGCCTTGGCCGTTTCATCTCCAAATTCGGCGAGAGAGCCCTGCCATTTTTCAAGATCATGAAGAGATCGGGCACATTCAAGTGGACCCCTGAGGCGGATAAAGCCTTCGAGGACTTAAAGAAGTATCTGGCTAGCCCTCCAGTCTTGGTGGCCCCCAGGGCAGGCGAGCACCTGAAGCTGTACCTCTCAGCCACCCCTCAGACCGCAAGCGCCGTCTTGGTGGTCGAGAGGGAAGAGCCTGTCCTCCCCAAGAAGAGCACTGCAGCTCCAAGCCCAGAACCCCCCGACAAAGGCCCCGTCGAAGGAGCAGCCTCCACAGACCCACTGCCAGGCCCACCGCCTCAAGTCGAGTCTGCTCCCCCCACCCCTGTCGGGACGCCTCCAGAGGCGGATCTCGACAAGGGCCCTGAAGAGCCTCCACAGGGGGCTGACGCTGCGCCATCTCAGGCAACCCTCGTCGAGCACCCCGTTTACTTCGTCAGCACAGTACTGCGGGACGCTCGCGAGAGGTATCCAATGCAGCAGAAGCTCCTCGTCGCGCTCCTCATCGCCTCCAAGAAGCTGAGACACTACTTCCAGGGCCACCCCATCACGGTGGTCACTGCCTTCCCCCTGGAGCAAATCCTGCGCAACCCCAACGCCACAGATCGTGTCGCAGGATGGAACATCGAGCTGCAGCCATTCAACTTGCGCTTCGACACCACAAGGGTCATAAAAGGAAGAGCGCTGGCTGACTTCGTCGCCGAATGGACTGACCCAAGCCCTGAGGAGCCTCGCGAGGCAGAGGCCGAGCCCTCGGGAGACACGGTGCCCAGCCACTGGACCATGCACTTCGATGGAGCCTTCGCTTGTCGCAATGGCGGAGCAGGCGTCGTCCTAACTTCGCCCAAGGGTGACAAGCTATACTACGCTGTCCAGCTGTGCTTCACGATCGACAAGATCTCCAACAACATCGCCGAATACGAAGGCCTCCTCGCCGGCTTAAGGGCCGCCATCGCTCTAGGCGTCAAGCACCTACTCGTCAAGGGAGACTCTCAGCTGCTCGTCAACTTCTCCAACAAGAGCTACACGCCGAAAGACGACCACATGGCCGCATACCTCGAAGAGGTCCGCAAGCTTGAGAAGCACTTCAGGGGCATGGAGCTCATGCACATCCCGAGGAAAGAAAACCAAGAGGCTGACGACATCGCCAAGCGGGCCTCGCGAAGGCAGCCCCAACAGGCCGGTGTCTTTGAAGAAAGGCTCGCCAAGGCATCCATCAAGCAGCCTCGAGAGGCCACAGCCGCAAGCGCAGACGAAGCGCTCCCACCACCTCCTGAGTCTGGGGCGCCTGATTGCGGCCCCAGCACAGGGGAGCGCCTGTTGCTGACGGCAACCCGCCAGGCTTCAGGCTGGATTGATGAGATCAAGGACTACTTGGTGAAAGGAATCCTCCCTGAAGAGGATGCTGACGCAGAGCGAATCGCTCGACAGGCGAAATCCTACTGCATCCTCGAGGGAAACCTCTACCGCAAGCGTCCAAATGGTATCGCGCTCAAGTGCGTCCCTCCTGAGGAAGGCCGAGAGCTGATCAAGGACATCCACAGCGGGGAGTGCGGCCACCACTCATGTGCGCGTACCCTCGCAGGCAAGGTCTTCAGGAGCGGCTTCTACTGGCCTCAGGTGCTTCAAGATGCGGTCGCCATTGTGCAAACCTGCGACGCCTGCCAATTCCACGCCAAGCAAATTCATCAGCCGGCACTGGAGCTTCAAACCATCCCGCTCTCCTGGCCATTTGCGGTCTGGGGGCTGGATATCTTGGGCCCCTTCCCAAGGTCGCAGGGGGGCTACCGTTTCCTCTTCGTGGCCATCGACAAGTTCACCAAATGGACCGAAGTTGAGCCAGTGCGCACCATACCAGCGGGGGCCGCGGTGAAATTCATCAGAAGCTTGGTCTGCCGCTTCGGCGTGCCCAACCGCATCATCACCGACAATGGCTCGCAATTCACCAGCGGCATCTTCCGAGCCTACTGCGATAAGCTTGGCGTCAAGGTCTGCTTCGCCTCGGTAGCTCACCCACGCAGCAACGGTCAAGCCGAGCGAGCAAACGCTGAGGTCCTCAAGGGCCTCAAGACCAGGAGTTTCAACATCCTCAAGGGCCACGGCAAGGGCTGGATCGACGAGCTCCCCTCCGTGCTCTGGTCCATACGCACAACTTCCTCGAGGCCTACAGGCGAAACGCCGTTCGCCCTGGTCTACGGAGCTGAGGCAGTCCTCCCCGCAGAAATCAAGCATGGATCGCCACGGGTCCTTGCCTTCAACGAGGACACCCAAGAAGGCCTCCACAACGACGACCTGCTGCTCCTCGAGGGATTGCGCCGCCAGGCCGCCCTCAGGGCGGCGGGGGTACCAGCAAGACCTGCGACGCTACCACAGCCGCCATGTGCGCTCACGCACCCTTGAGGCGGGCGACCTCGTCCTCAGGCGAATCCTCTCCAGGGAAGGTCTGCACAAGCTCTCGCCGATGTGGGAAGGCCCCTACAGGGTCTCCCACGTCGCCAGGCCTGGCGCAGTACGCCTCGAGACCGAAGACGGCATCCCCGTCAAGAACCCGTGGAACATCGCGCATCTGCGCAAGTTCTACCCGTGATCACGGTCACGCCAGGCATTTTTTGTCTCTAGAGGGAAGCTCACGGCTTCACCTCCAAGCTTCTCAAAGCTTCTCCCGAGGCCCAGCCCTCCGAGCTCTCCTGCAAATGAGCCCTCGCAGGCCGCAGTGAACCTCTGCCACTAATGGGTGGTCCCCATGCCTCGACATGGAAGGAACGTTAGCTTGGCAAACCCAAGTGTAATGAACCGCTTTTCGTTCCAAGTGAACTTTGCGCTCCGGCGCCATTTTCGTTCCTAAGTGAACTATGCGCTACGGCGCCGCTATGTAATATTTTGGTGGTGAGTTTATTTCAGCATTATTTTCTTTATTGAAAATGGGCACTTATATCTCTCCACATGCGCACCTCGCGAGCGGGGGCTGAGTACGGTGCCAGTGCCTCAAATGACACACCAGCAGCACTGCAAAACCCAAGGGTCCGAGCTCTGGCTAGAGGGCAGGCCCTCCCAAGCACGCCATCTCTACAAAGGACCTTGGTACTCTCTCTCCTCGCAAGGAACGCCTGAGGAGACCTATAAGCGCGCATTAGTCCATGGTAAAGTGCACAAGCGTTTGGTCCTGCCTCTCTAACATCTATAGGGAACAAGCGTCTCTACAAGCCTGAGGAGGCAGCAGGGAAAAAACCCTTGAAGAGGACCTCCCCGGCAAGCTAAAAAGCCTCTACAGGGCAAAAGCCTCGAGAAGCTAAGTCCCGCTCCTGCGACTCGAGAGCCTGTTCTCTCCAAGCGCACGTTTGTCCCTCGAGCGATTTCGTTCTCCCTTATGCTTCATGGACTACTCGCACGTCAAAGGGGAGCACTTGGGCATCGCGACTCAGGGCTCTTACCTCTCCAAGCCTTAAACTCCCCCCGGCCTTGCTGAGTCATTGCTCTAGCATACCGTAGTGGCGGAGTCATAGTGCGAAGAGACGGGTCCTAATGACGCAGAGAAAACATAGACATGAAAGTAAAGCAGAAAAGGCCTCTCGAGGGGCAAACAAGCTAGCATAAATAAGCTTAAAGAGGTATATTACAGGCCCAAAACGTGCAATGTCTGAATACAAAAAATTGTCTCAGATACAAGCGCTCAAAGGCGCGACAAGCAAGGCTCAGGCGGAGTCCGCGCCAGCACGCTCCTCCTCAGCGTCTTCCTCCTCGGCAGGGGCGGCCTCCTCCTCGTTGTCCTCCGCAGCCACCTCCGCACGCTTGAAGCGGTTGCAGAAGGCCTCCACTTGCTCGCGGAGGGCGTTGGAGACCTGCAGGGCCTCTCCAGCCGGGCGCGCCTCTGTCACCGTGGAGAGGTCGAAGCTGGGCGAAAGGAGCCGGAGCTTGGTGAAGATGCGGTCGACCACCACCTCCAGAAGCTGGCGGCTCTCGACCTCAATCACCTCGCGGAGATCGCCGGCGGGACCCTCGAGGGCCGTGAAGAGCTGGTCGAAGTAGACCAGGTACATCGCAGCATCACCACGACCGCGAGCCTCGGTGAGCGGCGCTTCAGCGCCGAGCTGGGCCGCGAGCTCATTGCCTCTCGCTACCAGCGCCTGGAACATGCGGTCCCGCTGCTTCGCGAGCACGAGAGCCGCCTGCGCGGTGTCCACGGCCTCCGTCACCTGCTTGGCTGCAGAGCCCGCCTGCCCCTCCACGTCCTTGATGAGGGCGTCCAGCTCCAGGGCAGCAGCCCGGCGGCCCTCCTCAGCCTGGCGGTAGGCGTCCTTGGCGCGTTGGAGGCGGACCTCGAGCTTGGAGTTGACCTTCTCAAGCTCCGCGATCCGCTTGGCGTCAGCAGTGTGCTTGGCCTTGAAGCGGTCCTCTTGCTTCTTGGCCTTGTCGCGGAACTCCTGGGAGATGGTCCGCCTGAAGTCTTTCTCGCGCTCCGCGAGGGCAGCCTCCGCCTCCTTTTTCTTCTCAGCGAACCGCAGCTGGAAGCGCTCCAGGGTTTGCCTCTGGGCGGTGACGTTATCGTCGTGCCGCTGGAGCGCTTGGGCCAGGTCCCCCTCACGCGCCTCGAGCTCTTCCCGCTTGGTGGCCAGCTCACCCTCCGCCTGGAGCCGCTGCTCGTCGCGCTGCTCCACGTCTTTCTCCCTGGAGGCCAGCTGCCGCTCACGCTCGGCTAAGCTCTTGCGGTCCTCCTCCAGGGTCTCCTGCGCGGCCCGGTGGGCGGAGAGGAGCTGGGACTCTAGCTGGGAGACCTCGCGGCGCTTCTGCTCCAGCGAGCCCTCCATAGCCGCGCGCTCGGCCTTCACCTCCGCGAGGAGATCGGCGGCCGCATCGCGCGCGTCCTGGAGGGGGGCAAGGAGCTCGTCTGCGTCGCGGACGGCCCCCTCTCGGACCTCCTTAGCAAAGCGGATGGCCTCCTCGCGGGCGGCCTGGAGCGCCTGATCCTCCTGGCGCCGGGCCTCAACCGCGGCATGGAAGCGCCCCCAGGCCTCCGCGAGCTCGTCGCGTTGCTGAGCAAGTTGGGCGTCCTCAAAGGCGAGCTGCGCCTCCAGGCCCTCCAGGGACTCCCTCACCACGCGGAAGGCCACCTCGCGGTGTCCCTTGCTCCAGTCCCAGCCGCTCAGGACCAGGCCGTGTTGCGCGGAGGGCCTGGCCCCGGCGTCGAACCTTGAGGATGAGGCCTCTGGGCGTGCCTGGGGGCTAGGCTGCTCCCGGTCCTTCGCCGCGCCCAGGATGGTCTCGCCGCCCTCGTCGCCTGGTCGCGTCGCCTCTTGCGCCTCGCCCCCCGCTGCGGGGCGTGGCGGAGAAGGAGGAGCTCCCCCTGCAGAGGCGCCCGCGCTTGGGTGGCCTCGCGTGCCGGAGTCGACTCGCGCGGCGGCGTAGCCGCGCGAGGCAGTGTAGGAGCTCGAGGAGGGCTGGCCGACCGCTCTTCCTGCACCTCCACCACCAAGGGCACGGGGGGCGGTGCAGCGGCCTCCGCCTGAGGCGCTGCTGCCTCCGCCAGCAGCTCAGTAGCCTCCGCCTGAGGCACCTCTTCGGCTGGGCCTGCCGTGGCTGTCTCCCCAGGCCTCGCGGCCTCTCCAGCCACGGCCTCTGCCGCGGCTCCCTTCACCTCCGCTGCCTTGCGAAGCCTACGGCGTTTCGCAGGCACCAGGTCGCTGAAAGGAATCGGAGGGCGAGTGTCAGAAATATGAGAAGAAGAGTGCAATAATCAAGCGTTTAGTAATTGAAGGAACTTACCCGGACCGCTTGGCGCCGGTGTCAACCCACGCCAAGCCTGGCGAGCGCCAGGAGGGCTTGGGCCTGGCGTCTGGCCTCTCCAGAGGCGCCTCGGCTTTCCTCTTGGAAGGGACGTCGGAGGGCCTCGCGCCAGGCCTGTCGCAGGCCGCCTTGGACCGGGGCTCGCGACGCCCCAGCAAGGACTCCTCGTCAGAGGCCTCCCCTTCAGACTCCTCCTCCTCCGCGCGACGCGTGGGCACCCCCGCGAAGGCGCCTTCGTCGTCACCTGACGAGATGTCGCAAATCTCGCCTGCTTGGGGCCTGGCCCTCGAAGAGGCCTCCTCGCCCGCCGCGGCCTCCTCCTCGCCTGCCGCGGCTTCCTCCTCGCCTTGCCCGGCTCCTGAGGCAGAGGGCGTCTCTGCCCCCTCCGCATCATGCACCACAGGCACGGGCACCACCTTCCGCGCCGGGCCTGCCGGAGTGTACGGAGGAACCCCCTCCAGAACGGCCAGACGCTCGGTCATGTTGTACTGGTGCAGAGGCCTGAGGGAGATCGGGAGTTCCTCCATGGCGGGCACCGCGGGGTTGATGAAGAGCGCGGACAGGACGTTGTCGACGGCATCCTTGTCGTTGTCCTCGCGATGGAGCCGCATCTTGTCATTGGGGCCGGAGTACATCCACATCGGCATCGCGTGCGCCTGGAGTGGGGCGAGGCGGCGCGTCACGAAGTCCGCCACGACGATTTGCCCCGTGAGGCCTTCCTCCCGGAGGTAGCTCAGGCGGCCCGACAGCATCACGTTCTGCGCGCCGCAGAAGGTGGCCTTGCCCCAGTGCGAGTTCTTCACGGGCGGCGCGTCAGGGACCTCGAGGAAGGCGCTTGGCTGCTCCACGCCAACGAAGAACCACCGCTGGCGGAAGTCGTCCACTTTCTTCGTCACGGAGGTGATGGCCTTGCCCTCGTTCCACGACATGGGGATGTAGACGCTCCCCATGCCGTCCACGATGCGGAAGGAGACGCATCCCGAGCGCTCGTTCTTCGCCGTGCTCCGGAGCGCGTAGAAGCACCGGAAGAGCTCCACCGTGGGCTCCACGCCTAGGTACGCCTCGCAGAGGTAGGCGAAGATGGCGAGGATGAGCACCGAGTTGGGGTGGAGGTGTAGCAGTTGGATTTGGTAGAAGGCCAGCACCGCCTCCAGGAACGGGGAGAAGGGCGGCACCAGGCCCGCCGAGACGCAGTGCTGGAAGATGGGGAAAAACCCTCGCGGGCGCTTCCCATGCGCCGCAGGCTTGAGTGCGGTGGCGCCGTGCTCGTTGGTCCGGTCCGCCACCAGGAAGCGGACCTTCTCGAGCGCCTTGTCGTTGACGCGCACGCCCAGCAGTGCCGCACCGTGTGCGGCCTCGGCGGGCGCCGCTTGCGATGAAGACCCCGCGGCCGCCTTGCCTTTGTTCTTCGGCGGAGTCATCGTCGGAGGGAAGAAGGGAACGGCGCGAGGGGAAGTTGGAGAAATCGGAGAAGAGGGCGCCGGATTGCAGGAGCGGAGAGCTCTGTGCGGATGGCGTCTGCGAGAAGAAGTGGGAGTAGTAACGGCTCCCTGCTCCGGCGCCGGGGTTTTTATGTCTCGTCAAGGAGCAGTTACCGGGGCGTGGTGGGACCCCCCACGACGCACGTCCCACATCGTGCGCAATCGTTACTCGCCGGAGTGACGCGTGGCTCGGCCCGGCCTGCAGGTTTGGCCCCACGACGCTTCGCCTAGACCCAATGGGCCTCGTCGTGCCCATCGTGGGCCCGGGGGCTACTGTCGGCCCAGTAAGGACCGGGGTATGCACGGCCCACTCCCTACAGGCCTCGCCCGCGAGGATCTTTGACGGATTGACTAAGGACCAAGATACCGCTTGGAGAGACCCTCGAGAGACATCTTCGCTCGAGGGCCTGAAGAGGACGCCAGGGCCTGGAGAGGACCCTGCGCTTCGAGAGACCCCCCAGGCACGGCCCGCCTGGAGAGGAGTCAGCAGAAAACCCCTCCACAGGCGCTGCAGGACGCACATGGCCCCTGCAGCAGCCGCAGGGTGACGCGAGCATCCCAGTTGCCATTCTGGTGATAAAGGAGTCAACAAAGCCGCGCCGCCTGCGGCCGGACAGCCAGGACTTTCCTCTTTGGTGATAAAGCGGCTGGACGGCACAACGCTCCAAGAAGATCGTCACCGTGGGCTCCACCACGACCTCTGCTGCGCCTGCGAGCCACCCTGCACCGCCTGCAACCTGTCGGCCACGGCGCGCTACTTTAGCACGGCTGAGCCGCGTCCATGGACGGAGGAGCCGCTGTGGACTCCCTCTCCTTTGCGCCACCGACGTGTGGGAGCCCACCAGCACGAGGACGGAGCCCGGAGCGCCTATAAAAGGAGCAGGAGCTCCGCCACAGAGGAGGATCGATCGCCCAATCGCGCAATCGCTCCCTAAACAGATAGGATAGCCAACGGCTGGAGGAGGAAGACGATCATTGTGTCCCTCTCCAGGCACCAAGCTGCCTCAAGAGAGCCTTCGGCAAGCTCGTTGTCCTGTAACCTTCACAGTGCAATACAGACAAGCAGGAGTAGCGGTTTTACCTCCTCCTGAGGGCCGTGAACCTGGGTACGGGCCGGTGTCCATCTCTGGCGTGATAATTCCTCTCCAGGCCCGGCGAGCACCGTCGTCGAGCCTCTCGAGGGTTGTAGGAGCTCCGTGTTCAGTCCCCCCTTCGAACCTCTCTTCAGGGCGAGACTACCCCTGTTACGTGGGAGTCACTCCTCGACAGGGAAATAAGTATTTTGCAAACGAAGTCATGTGATAACCTTGCTGATTTGTTTACCAAATCCTTACCAAGTTCATTGTTTCATAAGTATGTACATGGAATTGGTATGAGGAGACTTCGTGACTTGCAAAATTCAGGGGGAGAAATCTCCCACGTTATGACCTATTGAAGATTATAAAATCTTCGGTATTGCACTCTTTTTCTTTATGAGTTTTTCCTAACGGTTTCTCATGTAAGGTTTTTAACGAGGCAATATCAGTACAAGCAAGGACGGAAATGTCATTTTCTCCGTATTTTCCCACTAGGTTTTTTAGACGGAGTTTTTCATGGCATACTGTATCTTTTCCTCTATTTTTCCCACAGGGTTTTTGGAGGATGTTATTCCCAGGATGATCGGTCACAAGGACAAGCAAGTATTAGGGGGAGTGTTAGGAATTATATTAATCATGTAATTAGTGGATAATCCTTCCTTGTAACCTCCCTCCGGTTTCCCCTCTGTTTGGCAACCGACGAGGCTCCCACGCCTCCCACGAACGGACGCGGCTACTCGCTCGCGTCCCTTTGCTTGTATAAATACCGAAACATCGATGGAATAAAGAACTAGTTGAATCATTCTCAATCTGACTTATAACATAGAGAACCCTAGCTATCTCTTGTGAATATAACCTTATTTAGGGAACCTGTATTGAGTATATAAGAAGCATGGGGTTTCAGCCCTGTTTATTGGTATTGACGTAGTCTGATTTCGTTGACTTAGCTGGAGAGCATGAATGAGGAAGCTTGACACCCATGGTAACATGTCAAAGTTTAGTAGAAATGCAGAACTGAGACACGAAATCCCCGGAAAAGAGATTCATCAAGTAATTGGGGCGTTATTCTATTTGATGTCATATTTGTAGAAGCAAACGAACTACTAATTTATTCGTTCTTCAATAAATTAGGGATTAACAAAAATTACAATCATCACAACTCAATTAGAGCCCCCAAGGTTCAGATACTTGCACTAAACATGTCTAGATACATAATGATCAAAAGTGGCCACAACATCTTACATTTTGATACGGAGGGAGTAAAATATTTTACATTTAAAAGCGGATAAAAGTTAAATAAAAAAAATCACTTACATTTTGCACTTGGTCATAGAACCCAACAAACGTATTCACGGTGTCCTGCCGCATGCCCATCTACGGCGGAAAGAGTTCCCGGTATGAACGAACTCCTCATCCATACTTGTTAGGTTTTTGCTGTTAGAGATTTTGCCGATTCTTCCCTTTTAGAGAGGTGTAACCTCCCTCCTCTTGGTTTTATCCTCCTTTCATGTTCCTTTATAGAAAAGCCTAGTGCTTGTTGTTAGCTTCAAACAAGCACACGTTCATCAAAACAGGAGTTCAATTGTTCAACGTTAGGCCGGATATTTCCGGCAATATCTCTGGCCATAGTGTAGAGACAACGCCCGCCTAGGGCGCCCTGGTTGACCTAAGATGCTCGGAAGTTCAAGGGTAATTAATGAAATATACGACCTCTGCACGAAAAACTGTTCCTAATGTTTAGATTTGGTGGGTGCTTCTCTCTCTCCTCCATCAAAGTTTTGATTTCCCTCGGTCCCTAGAGCTTGTTCATCTTGGGTTCTTGAGCACTGTAATACCCCGTAGTTTAGAGAGTCGGAACGGTAGAAAAAGAATATGTGCATTTGCAATGCATGCATATGAAAACACGGGAAATTTTGGCGCGTTAAATTAAACGATGCAAAGTGAGCGATGTTTCTCCCGACACGATGAATTTGGGTATAGATCATCTGGTTGAGTGCGATAAATTTCGACATGATCTTTTTAACAACTAAATCATAACTAGAATATTTAGTCGAGGCAACCTAGAATTGGGCATGACCCTCCCTAAATCTCGACACCTCTAATCACAATTATATCATACAAGAATATATCCATTTCAGTTGGGTATAAAACAAAAATATCAAATCACCATTTCATATCTTGGATCATTTCACCTCATCCATCACACATTTACGCACATGAATATATAAGGATATAAATACATCAATTCTTCAAAGAATAAATCATCTAATCATCTCATTTTACACATCTAAAATACACATGGAAATTCAAATGTCCAAAGTCTATTTAAGATACATCATATGGAATTAAAATACAAGATCAAATGATACAAGATTAAAATAAAAGAATAATTAATATTACTTGAACATAGTGAATACAGATTAGACCTAACTCTATCCGCAATTAAAGTTTTCCAACGACGGAGAGGTGGATGTGAAAATAGTAGTAATGTGAGGGCACCTCCAACGGCCCTCCGCATATGGACAAGGCCTGTCCTAATCTGTCCTTCCGGACAGAGGAGCCTCTCCAACGGCCCAGCGTATAAGGACAATTGTCCGCGCGGACAGGTTTTCGGCCCCAAACCTGGCCCAAGTTTGGTCCAGATTTGGGGGAGAAAACGGACAAGCTCTTGTCCTCCCTTGTCCGCGTCTGGCCCAGCGACCAGCCACACAACCCCCATTCCCACCTCCATACAAGCCCTGCTCCCACCCCGCCGCCGCCGCCACCGCCCTAGCTACCGTCGCCGCCCACGATGGAGGACGGTCTTTCAGCGGGCACGGCCGCCTCCGGCGCCGCCCTGTTGAAGGTGAAGAAGGAGAGGCTGCCGGCGTCGGACGAGAGGGCCGAGCGGAGGGAGAAGAAGAGGTTGAAGGACCTCGCGGCCAAGGAGTCCGCGGCGGCGGCGCAGGAGAGGGAGCGGAGGGTCGCCATCGAGGCCCGCGCTGCCAACGGCCTCATAGCCACCCAGGCCGCGGCGCGGGCGGTGCTTCTTCTCGGGGGCCTCATCCCATCCGCCGTGCCCGAACTCGTGGCCTCGGCGGCGAGTTCGGCCTCGTCCGCCAAAGGGAAGCCTCCCCGGTCAGCGTCACCCATGCTCTCTACGGCCTCGCCGGCTGGGCACCCTGCCACGACCGGCATTTCGCGGCTCGGGTCCCGCGAGGCGTCGCCGTATATGGGCACCCACGTCCCCGCAGCCCCTGTGGCGCCCCTCGACCTCAACCTCACGCCGGCCGCCAGCCGCGAGCGCGTGCCGAAGAGCCGGTCGATGTCCGCGGCCGGCACTGATACGTCTCCAACGTATCTATAATTTCTTATGTTCCATGCTATATTATACCAAGTTATTACATGTTTTATATGCATTTTATATAGTTTTATGCATTTTCTGGAACTAACCTATTAACAAGATGCCACAGTGCCAGTTCCCAGTTTTCTGCTGTTTTTGGTTTCAGAAAAGTACTTAAGGAAATATTCTCGGAATCGGATGATTTCTTTTCCAAAGTCCATATTTTCGTGGGAACGTTCCAGAAGACCGAACACGAGACGAAGTGGGCGACCGAGGCGCCGTCATCAGGTGCTCGCGCGGCAGCCTCCTTGGCCGCGCGAGGACATGATGTGGGCCCCTCGGGGCGCCACCGACCTCGCCCTTTTGACTATATATACCCCCCGAAACAGAAACCCTACCACGGTGTTCATAGTTTCCTACACGGGTCCCAAGCCGCCGCCGTCGTCAACACCAATTCGGGAGAGATCAGAACTTCTCCCCGACACCCTGCCGGGAGGGGGAATCGTCCCCGGAGGCTTCTACGTCGCCATGACCGCCTCCGGACTGATGTGTGAGTAGTCTACCCTTGGACTACGAGTCCATAGCAGTAGCTAGATGGTTGTCTTCTCCTCTTGTGCTATCATGTTTAGATCTTGTGAGCTGCCTATCATGATCAAGATCACCGTTATGTAATACTCCATGTTGTGTTTGCTGGGATCCGATGAATATTGAGTACTAAAGTTATTACTTCATAATATATCATGTGTGTGCTATTTAATGATCTTGCATGCTCTCCGTTACTTGTGTATGCTCTGGCCAAGTAGATGCTTGTAACTCCAAGAGGGGGTATTTATGCTCGATAGTAGGTTCATGTCTCTATTTAATCTGGGGTGGTGACAGCTAGCTCTAAGGTTGTAGATGTACTGTTGCTACTAGGGATAAAACAGTAGTACTTTGTCTAAGGATGATGTTACTTACTTACTTTACACACAGTGCTTAAGGCGATAATCTGTTGCATGCAACTTAATACTGAAAGGGGTGCGGACGCTAACCGGAAGGTGGATTATTAGTCATAGATGCAGTTGGAACGGTCTATGTATATTGTTGTAATGCCCGAATGAATCTCACACTAGACATCATAACGTTGGTATATGCATTGGTTTGCTCATCATTATTCTATCAATTGCCCAGCTGTAATTTGTTTACCCGCATGAATGTTATTATTATTTATGGAGAGACACCACTAGTGAACTGTGGACCCCGGTCCTTCTCTTTAATCTGATAAACCACAAAACTGCAAACCTGTTACTTTCTGCAAACAAACATCTTTCTTCCACACATACGTTTAATCCTTTGTTACAGCAAGCCGGTGGGATTGACACCCTCACTGTTGAGTTGAGACAAAATACTTTGATTGTGTTGTGTGCTGGCCCCACGTCAACCATGTCACCAGCAAGAACTTCTGGCGCCATTGACACCTCGGGTGAACTCTCATTTCCTACTGGTTCGATAACCTTGGTTTCATAACTGAGGGAAATCTTGCTGCTGCACTACTTCACACCTTCCTCTTGGGGTTTCCCAACCACACACCACCGTGAGCATCAAGAATTTCTCACGCCATTGCCGGGGATTTGAGCATTCCACTGCGAGGGGACTTTTCGCACTTCCAATCTTTTTATTTTGTTATTGTCTTTGTTAGTTTATTTTTATTACTGTCTTGTTTGCTTAATATCAAAAATACAAAAAAATTAGTTACTTGCATTACTTTGTTTATTTCGGTTTAGCTATTTTTGTTATTTCGGTTTGTTATTATGTCTAGTGATTTATTTGCTATCAATGGATTATATCTTTGAAACTAGAGCTAGACGTTGTTGGCAAGGCGGGTCCACGGAGGATGAACACAAATATTATATGAATTACCGCTTGTCAGATAAAGGGATATACTTATGGAAACTACAAAATAAACTGGAGTTGTATGCTAAAGAATTATGCTTTATATTCGGCAAAACTTTTTGTTTTGATGAATCTTGTTGTCATGTGAAGTTTAAGCATTTTCCTTTCCAATGTGCTTATAATGATAATGAAACCTTAGCTTCTTATATTAAAGGTTACTATAATGCTTATGAGGTAGAAAGGATGGAAGAATTTATTATCTTTAAGGGTGCACTTGAAATTAGTTCTTATCTTGAACATAAAATTGATGCCCCTTATAAATCTGAAAGTCTTGCTATACTTAAATATAGTTTTGATAACTATAAGGATGAAAACTCTTATATTACTGAACATATCAAGAGGATTTTTCCTCATACAGAAGAAACCGTTGTCTTGCAGGAACCTATAGAAGAAGAAATTGCTGAAGCTGAAAGCTCATTGGATGAAAAAGAGGAGGAGAGTGAAGTACAAATGGGGGATCTACCTTCTAATGATAGTAACTCTTTAACTCTTACATTATTTGATTGCCCTCCATGCCTACCTAAGGAGGAAGAGTGCTATATTCTTGAATGTCATGAACCTATTGCAATATCTACTTTTGATAAATTTGAAAAGGGCGTGCTCCTTGACTCAATAAATGAAATAACAGAAAGTAAAAATGTGCTCCCCAATGTTATATATGATAATGCTTTAGATGATGGTCCTATGCTTATCAATAATCCTCTATGTTTAGAAGTTATTACTTATTCATGTGAGGATGAAAATGATATAATTGCTGCTTGTGATGGTACTCTTACTCATGAGAGTCCTACTTTGTTCTTAAATTCTCCTAATTACACCATGGAGGAGAAATTTGCTTATGTTGAGAAATACTTATGTGGTTTGCAATTGTGTCTAGTTCCAAATCTTTGTTGCAACCATGATCTTAAACTTGATATTGATCTTAATAACTATTTTGAAAGAGGAAAGCATAATAATGAATTCCAAAATAAATTTAATGATCCTCTTTATGTGCCTATATTATCTAAGTTGAATGATTCTTCTGGTTATATGGTTGAATTTATTTCTACTACTGAAAATTATTACGAGAGAGGAGAATATGGCTGTAGAAGTTTTCATGTTACCAAAACACCTCTCTATATGCTAAAAGTTTTGAAGTTACTCTTGTTTTATCTTCCTATTATTGTCACTTTGTTCTTTGTGAATTTATTTGTTTACAAGATTCCTATGCATAGGAAGTGGGTTAGACTTAAATGTGTTTTGAGTTTGCTACTTGATGCTCCTTTTGCTTCATTTTCTATCTTCATGAGAGCATCATTAGACCTATCAAGCCTAGCTAAAAGGCATTAAAGAAAGCGCTTTTGGGAGGCAACCCATTATCTTTTATTTTCAGTTTTAGTCAAGGACTTGTCCTACCTCTCTAGCAATTCCTTTGTATCTTTATTTTATTACATTGTTGTGTCAAGATAAGCCTCTAGTTGAAAATTCATGCTAAATTTGGATTCCTGCGCAGGAACAGTTTTCTGCTGTCCACCGTTAAATTCGTACGAATTCACAGAAAAATGAAAATGACCTGGGATTTTTTGTGCGTAATCCTCAGATATATATGCAACTTTAATTAGTTTTGAGTTTTCTGATTTGAGCAAGTTAAGCGCCTCGAAAAAATTCGTTTTTATGGACTGTTCTGTTTTTGACAGATTCTGCCATTTATTTTGCAATGCCTCTTTTGCTATTTTGATGGGATCTTTTTATCCTATGAAGTATCAGTGGCTGTAGCTAATGTCCAGTAACATTGGTAGCAATTGTGTTCCTACAGAATATCATAATTTTTCGTGCACTAACCCTCTAATGAAGTTTACTCTAAGTTTGGTGTGAAGGAAGTTTTCAAGGATCAAGAGAGAAGGATGATATGATGTGATCAAGAGGATAGTAAAGCCAAAGCTTGGGGATGCCCCGGTGGTTCACCCCCAATATATTTCAAGAAGACTCAAGCGTCAAAGGATGCCCAAGGCATCCCCTTCTTCATCAACAAACTATCAGGTCTAGTGAAACTATATTTTAATTCCGCCACATCTTATGTGCTTTACTTGAAGCGTCAGTTTGTTTTTGTTTTTGTTTTTGTTATTTTCATTCTCTGAATAAAATGGATCCTAGCATTCCTTTGTGGGAGAGAGACACGCTCCGCTTTTTCTTATGAATACTCGTATTCTTCACTTATATTTGTTGAGTATTCTCCTATGTTACTTTAATGCTTTCTAGCTCTTGTTTTTCATGCATCTCTTGCTAGAGCTGTTAGCTTTATTATATCATACTCTCATATCTCATTGTTTAATTACTTGGAGAGTTTATCTTTTAAATAAGTTGATTGATGTTTGGTTGGAAACAGAAAATACTAAATGTGGTAGATGGTATAAAGAAAAGATATACATGCTCTTATGGATTGTTATCTTGCATGTTGTGGTGCTTGGTAATTGTTTTGAGCTCTCAAGTAGATCATGTTTAAGCTTTTACATCATGTAGTTAAAACATATTAGTGAGGAACTACCGTAAAACTTGTTGAAATTTGGTTTGCATGTTTGGTATCTCTAAGGTCTAGATATTTTCTAGTTAAAGTGTTTGAACAACAAGGAAGACAATGTAGAGTTTTATAATGCTTGTAATATGTTTTTATATACGTCTTGTTGTCATAGTTTATACTTGTGTTTGCTTCAAACAACCTTGCTAGCCAAAGCCTTGTACTGAGAGGGAATGCTTCTCGTGCATCCAAAATCATTGAGCCAAAACCTATGCCATTTGTGTCCACCATACCTACCTACTACATGGTATTTCCTGCCATTCCAAGTAAATACTTCACGTGCTACCTTCTATTCAAAATTTGTTATCCCTTATTTGTGTCAATGTTTATTAGCTCATGAGAAGTATGTGGTGTTACGGATATCAACCTTGTCATTTGCTTTTAGACAGACTTTCACCAACCGGACTAGGGGCATATACATCCTCTTATCCATTAACTTTGCAAAAAGAGCTGGCAAATGGGGTGCCCAGTCCCAATTAATTACAACTTTAACCGCTGCAATCTCTTCACATTTTTGCCCTGATCTAATCAGCCAAGCAACGATACTAGTTTTTAAATCTACATGTGTAAACAAAAGAGATAAGAGGGATGATCTGCCTTGCTGGTAGAAATAACGTCCTTCATGGGAGCCGCTCTTAAGAAAGTCTGGTTGACAAGGGGGGTAGAGTGCACATTACCATTCGTTGACAACGACAAACACCGCTCAAAACTTACTTTTATGCTCTCCTTATGATTTCAAAAACCTATAAAACTAAGAAGCTCTAGCACATGTTTGTATCCCTTCTTCCCTCTGCGAAGGGCCTATCTTTTACTTTATGTTGAGTCAGTTTACCTACTTCTTTCTATCCCCGAAGCAAACACTTGTGTCAACTGTGTGCAACAATTCTTATATACTTACTTATTGCACTTGTTATATTTCTTTGTGTTGACAATTATCTATATGATATACATGTTCAAAAGTTGAAAACCAATGCTGAAACTTATATCTTCCTTTGTGTTGCTTCAATGCTCTTTTGCTTAGATAATATTGCTTTATGAGTTAACTCTTATGCAAATCTTTTTGATGCTTGTTTGAAAGTACTATTCATGAAAAGTTTTTACTTATATGATGTAGTTGTTTACTCCTTGTCTATTTGTTAGCAAACTATAGATCATTGCCTTGAATCACTTCATTCATAACATGAGCCTTACATTATACTATGATCAAGATTGTGTTAAAGCATGTCACTTCAGAAATTATTCTTCTTTTATCGTTCTTGCCTACTCGGGACGAGTAGAACTAAGCTTGGGGATGTTGATACGTCTCCAACGTATCTATAATTTCTTATGTTCCATGCTATATTATACCAAGTTATTACATGTTTTATATGTATTTTATATAGTTTTATGCATTTTCTGGAACTAACCTATTAACAAGATGCCACAGTGCCAGTTCCCTGTTTTCTGCTGTTTTTTGTTTCAGAAAAGTACTTAAGGAAATATTCTCGGAATCGGATGATTTCTTTTCCAAAGTCCATATTTTCGTGGGAACGTTCCAGAAGACCGAACACGAGACGAAGTGGGCGACCGAGGCGCCGTCATCAGGTGCTCGCGCGACAGCCTCCTTGGCCGTGCGAGGACATGATGTGGGCCCCTCGGGGCGCCACCGACCTCGTCCTTTTGGCTATATATACCCCCCGAAACAGAAACCCTACCACGGTGTTCATAATTTCCTCCACGGGTATTGAGCCGCCGCCGTCGTCAACACCAATTCGGGAGAGATCAGAACTTCTCCCCGGCACCCTACCGGGAGGGGGAATCGTCCCCGGAGGCTTCTACGTCGCCATGACCGCCTCCGGACTGATGCGTGAGTAGTCTATCCTTGGACTACGGGTCCATAGCAGTAGCTAGATGGTTGTCTTCTCCTCTTGTGCTATCATGTTTAGATCTTGTGAGCTGCCTATCATGATCAAGATCACCGTTATGTAATACTCCATGTTGTGTTTGCTGGGATCCGATGAATATTGAGTACTAAAGTTATTGCTTCATAATATATATTGTGTGTGTGCTATTTAATGATCTTGCATGCTCTCCGTTACTTGTGTATGCTCTGGCCAAGTAGATGCTTGTAACTCCAAGAGGGGGTATTTATGCTCGATAGTAGGTTCATGTCTCTATTTAATCTGGGGTGGTGACAGCTAGCTCTAAGGTTGTAGATGTACTGTTGCTACTAGGGATAAAACAGTAGTACTTTGTCTAAGGATGATGTTACTTACTTACTTTACACACAGTGCTTAAGGCGATAATCTGTTGCATGCAACTTAATACTGAAAGGGGTGCGGACGCTAACCGGAAGGTGGATTATTAGTCATAGACGCGGTTGGAACGGTCTATGTATATTGTTGTAATGCCCGGATGAATCTCACACTAGACATCATAACGTTGGTATATGCATTGGTTTGCTCATCATTATTCTATCAATTGCCCAGCTGTAATTTGTTTACCCGCATGAATGTTATTATTATTTATGGAGAGACACCACTAGTGAACTGTGGACCCCGGTCCTTCTCTTTAATCTGATAAACCACAAAACTGCAAACCTGTTACTTTCTGCAAACAAACATCTTTCTTTCACACATACGTTTAATCCTTTGTTACAGCAAGCCGGTGGGATTGACACCCTCACCGTTGAGTTGGGACAAAATACTTGTATTGTGTTGTGTGCAGGCCCCACGTCAACCACGTCACCAGCAAGAACTTCTGGCGCCATTGACACCTCGGGTGAACTCTCATTTCCTACTGGTTCGATAACCTTGGTTTCATAACTGAGGGAAATCTTGCTGCTGCACTACTTCACACCTTCCTCTTGGGGTTTCCCAACCACACACCACCGTGAGCATCAGGCACCGCTCCCGAGCCTCGGTTGCTCGACTTTGAGGAGCCATCCTTGACGCCGTCCGACCCGTCCTTCTTCAGTGAGGATCCCCATGATTCTTTCATGGACGACATGGCTGGGGACATGGCCGACATGATCTTCACCGGCCCAAGCTTCGTCAACGTCGAAGACGCCGAGACACAAGACCCAACCGGCCTCGGTGAGACCCAACCGGGCATCTCAATTGACGAAGAGCCTCTCGAATTCGATGAGGATCATGCCGCCCTCGTCGCCAACCTCAAGAAGAGGAATGCACGCACGGCGTCATACACGGACATGGACGATAAAGTCCTTTGTGAGTCGTGGATGACGGTGAGCCAAAATGCCACCATTGGTGCTCAACAAAAGGGCACAATGTTTTGGATTCGGGTTCACAAGCACTTCCATGAGGCCCCGAAGTTGCGCCCCTACCAAATTGAGAGTGACCGCAAGGAGGGGTCGCTTAGCAAGAGGTGGGCACACATTCAAACCGAATGTAGCAAGTTCCAAGCCTCATACGATCGTATGAAGGCCCGGAAGGTGAGTGGGGTTGGCATTGATGTCCTTGGCTTTCAAGCAATGGACTTCTTCAAGAAGGTGTACAAGACCAAGTTTAACTTGGTCCATTGTTGGGAGATGATCAAAGGATGCCCCAAGTGGACCAAGCTATACGACTCTTTGAAGAGTGGCTCGAAGAAAAGGGCGAATGAAGATGATGAAGATGTTGAGCTCGGCCAAGGCTCCAATGGCCGGGCGGTGCGGCCGAGAGGACACAAGTCCACGGCTCAAGATGCCAAGCGCGAGGAGGCCGCGGCCAAATTGGAGGCGACGTTGAAGGGGTTGCTCGAAAGCAACCAATCTACAATCGCCGCTAGGTATGTCGAGAAACGGAAAGATAAGGAGGAGGCCATGGCATCCTATCTTGCTATGCAAAACAAGAAGCTCGAGATAGAGGCGGAGCGCACCAAGAACGAGGCGGAGCACACCAAGCTCGCGGTGATGGCCGAGGAGAACCGGATCATGATGGCCGACTTGGACCATCATGGACTCGGAGACAAGAGATTGGTTTCTCAAGAAGCAAAAGATCATTCGTGACCGTGGCGATGTTTGATTTGTATCTCGTCTCATTTGCTATCATTTGTATCTTAAACTATGGATCATTTGTTTCGAACATGTCGATGTTGTTGTGCTATTTAATTTGTATGTTTGTGTGCTATATTTGCTCGCATTTGAACTATGCCTTTTTTTTCTTGCATAAAGGCCAGATTTTGTGCCGGACCGTTGGAGGCAGTCCCTCCGCAAAGAGGACAGCGGCCGAAAACCTGTCCGCGGACAGCCCAAAGCGGACACAATCGGTACGCTTTGGCGTCCATATGCGGAGTGACGTTGGAGGTGCCCTGAGTTAATGGCATCCTTAGCATTCTTTGACTACCTGCCATGTAATTTCGGAGTGACGTAGGAGGGGCTCCATATCAAATACAGATCCCTATCCCTTGTACACTACATTCTCTCGTGTTTTCTTTTATGGTACAGAGACGCATACGCCGATCCAAGTGGCATCTACTCATCCATCTCCCATCTCCATCTCCATCTCAATCCAAGAAAGAATTTTTCCTTCTTCTACTTGGACTCCAAGAAAAAGAATACTCGTACATGAATGAACATGATGGCGCGTGCATGGGCCCTGCTTCTCCACGCGCCGTGGACCCGGCCGGATGCTTAATTAGTGACGTGGAGACTTGAGAGGCAGCGCTCGTGCGTGTGGATTTAGGCTAGTCCACATCGACACGCGTGGCGTGACGTGGAGGGCTGGCCCGCCCGTGCACGGAATGAAACGTCGAGGCTACAACCTTCTCCTCCCGTCATGGGCCCACCACGGAAAGCTATCCCCCATAGTGTTGCGTCCGTAGGTCTTCTCATATCGATCAGTTGCGAACAATGATGATGGCTTAGTGATGACGTGATCTCCATCAGCTGGGAGAGATTCAGATCGATCTCGGCATGGCGACATACCGTTGATCAAACCGCACGTGTTTGTTTCGCCGTATAGTATATATGCATATATACGGATCAAGAATTCAAGATCGAGTGTGATGATTTACTGAAGATTACGTACGAGCTGCAGCGAATCTAGCTCGATCATAGCTGAAAACGTGCTAAATTCGCCACCCGGCTCTGGGGGTTACCTTTGTTAGAATATGTAATAGGGTTTTATCTACTATTTCGTATAACATGCGATCTGTGCATTGTATACCAACTAAGTTACCGAACCATGTACAACTCTGGCTATGTTGAGGCCTTATATAAACATGAAACGGAGACCAGGAAGAGGTACTCGTTACCTGCCTAAAACTAACATGGTATCCGAGCGGGTCTCTTCCCTGACCTAGCTGCCAAGCCGCCGCCGCCGTCGCTGCTGATCGCAGCCGCCGCCGCCGCCACAACCCTATGACCGACAAACAACTACGACAAGACAAACACGCCGCCGCAGCTCTTCACTGCCGCCGCCACGATCTACGACAACAACACAACCAGACGACAAGACAACCCCGACGCCCAGATCTTCCGCTGCTGACAAGATTGACCTGATCTCCATGACTTCGAGCTCTGCCCTCGTTGCTGCCTTCGGAACACCTCCTGCACAGCAGCTGAATCGCGGAAACTTCCTACTATGGAAAGCCCTTGTGCTCCCAGCTTTTCGTGGTGCCAATGTCATGGCACTACTAGATGGCTCCGATCGTGCTCCGGCACAGATTGTTGAAGCGGAAAATTCAGAGAAACAGAAGATCCGGATTGAGAACCCGACGTATGTTGCTTGGATTGCGAAAGATCAGCAGGTCCTCCGGTTCCTTCTCAATACTCTGTCTCCAGACATCCTCTCGCATCTTCTCGATGTGACTTCCACGGCTGAGGCATGGGCTGCTATCAACGGTATGTTCAAGACAGCTTCCAGGACCAAGGCACAACTTCTCCGAAGTCAGCTCAACGATACGAAGAAACTCACCATGACCGCAGATCAGTACTACACCAAGATGAAAAGTTTCGCTGCTGAACTTTCTGCTCTTGGAAAACCTGTAGAAGATGATGAGCTCCTTGGAAACTTGCTGCACGGTCTTGACAAGGAAGAGTATAATCCTCTCATTACATCAGTAAATGCAAACCCTGGCACATCTATGGATGACTTCTATGAACAGTTGTGCTCATATGACATGCGCAATGGTGTTGAGGAGAACGACGTCTTTGTTTCTTCAGCAAACCTTGCACGACGTGGAGCTGCTCGAGATCAGCGCTTCAGCGTTTCAGCACCCCCACCTCATGACCGTACACCCCCTCCGCGAGATCGCGGTCCTGACCGTGGCTCCTATCGGGGAGGAGGAGGTGGTGGTGGCTATCGCGATGATGACCGTGGCTACTGGCGTCGAGATGACCGTCGTGATGACCGCCGTGAAGACCGCCGTGGTGACCGCCGAGATGATCGCCGTCCACGACGCGATGATGGAGGCTACCGTCGCTCAGATGGTGGTAGTGTTCGTCGTCCTGATCGTGTTCCTACACCCTACGTCAACACAGACTGTCAGATATGCAAGAAACATGGTCATCCCGCCACCGAGTGTTGGTGGCGCTATGGTGATGACAAGAAAGAAAAAGATGAGGAGATCGAGAAGGCCGCACACCTTGCGTCATATGGAGTGGACACGAACTGGTACCCGGACACCGGCGCAACCGATCACATTACAAGTGAATTAAACAATCTTCTCATCAAGAACAAGTATCACAGGCAAGATCAAGTTCGCACTGCTGAAGGTAAAGGTATAAGCATTAGTCACATTGGTAATTCAGTTTTGCGCACCCCTCATGGTTCCTTTAATCTAAATAATATCCTTCATGTTCCTAGTGCCTCGAAAAATCTGTTATCTGTTCATCGATTTACTCTTGATAATCATGTCTTTATTGAATTCCATCCTTTCTTCTTTTTAATCAAGGACCAAGCAACACAAAGAGTTCTGTTTAGAGGACCATGCTGGGAGGGTCTCTATCCTTTGGTGCCCATGTTCCATGAGACCGCCAAGCATGCTTACTCCACAATAAAGCCGTCATCCTCTACATGGCATCGCCACTTAGGATATCCGTCTTCGTTTGTAGTTCAACAAGTTCTTAGAAGAAATAAAGTAGCTTACACTCCAGAGAGTACTCCATATGTTTGTGACTCTTGTCAGTTGGCCAAGAGTCACCAGTTGCCATATCATACTTCCTCTAGTGTATCCACTGTTCCCTTGGAGCAAGTATTTTCTGATGTATGGGGTCCTGCCCCTCTCTCTGTGGGAAAACATGCATACTATGTAAGCTTTATCGATGATTTCAGTAAATTCACTTGGATATATTTTCTTAAAAAACTTTCTGACGTTTATCAAGCTTTTCTTAATTATCAACAACTTGTTGAACGAAAGTTTGATAGGAAAATTGTTACTATGCAAACTGATTGGGGAGGAGAATATGAAAAATTAAATGGATTCTTTCAAAAACTTGGCATTACTCATCATGTCTCTTGTCCTCATGCCCATCAACAAAATGGTTCCGCCGAAAGAAAACACCGTCATATAGTTGAAGTTGGTCTTGCGTTGCTTGCCAATGCATCTATGCCTCTCAAATATTGGGATGAAGCCTTCCTTACTGCTACATATCTCATAAATCTCCTCCCTAGCAAGGTCCTTAATTTTGAAACACCTACTGAACGTCTCCTTCATGTTGCACCCAACTATGATGCTCTTCGGATTTTTGGTTGTGCTTGTTGGCCAAATCTCCGCCCTTACAACAAAAGGAAACTTGCTTTTCGTTCTACGCGTTGTGTGTTTCTTGGATATAGTCCTCTTCATAAAGGTGTTAAATGTCTTCATGTGTCCACCGGACGTGTGTACATCTCTTGTGACGTTGTCTTTGATGAAAACGTGTTTCCCTTTGCATCATTACATCCAAATGCTGGTGCTCTTCTTAAGAAAGAAATTTTTCTTCTTCCATCTCTCATACAAAACTCCCATGAAGGTGCACAAAATTGCAATGACCCTATTGTGCCTATTGTATCTGTTACTAATGTGCCGCAGGAAGATACAGCTACAGAAGAAAACCCCGGTCAAAACGATCAAGAAAATCGCACTGAAGTTGAAGTTGAAGACCAGTCAGAAAATGACGAAAACTATGCTGAAAACGAGTCTGATTCGGCGGAAGGTTCCGATCAGACGGATCCCGAGGACGATTCTCCCGCGTCCTAGCCGCGGCAACCCGAGCCCTTGGCTGCGCGTGGTGACCGCACGCCCACTTGGCCCCCTGTGCATGCAGCGCGTCACGCTGCGCCAGCTGGCGCTGTCGTGCATGCGGAAACAGCTGCATCTCCGTCCTCTGCTGGCGCTGGATCCCGTAGCGGATCTTCTGTGGCCAGCATCGCTGGGGGCGAAGCAGAAGTAGAAAATGACGAAAATACAGATGATGATCCAGAAAATGCAGAAAATTCAGAAAATGATGAAAATTTAGATGTTTCGCCTCCTTCATCACCCGATGTATCACCATCATCTGAACCACCTGGTGTACGCACTAGGTTGCAAAAAGGTATACGACAGCCAATAATTTACAAGGATGGTTGTGTTGATATGGTATGCTTTCTTCTACAGGTGAACCATACACACTTACAGAAGCTCTCAGTGACCCCAATTGGCATCAAGCTATGGAGGAGGAATATAATGCACTCAGGGAAAACAAGACTTGGCACCTTGTTCCACCAAGCAGAAATAAAAATTTGATTGATTGCAAATGGGTATATCGCATTAAAAAGAAGGCAGATGGCTCTGTTGATAGATATAAGGCAAGATTAGTTGCAAAGGGTTTTAAGCAAAGGTATGGCATTGATTATGAGGATACTTTCAGTCCCGTCGTGAAAATTGCTACTATCAGAATTGTTTTATCTCTCTCTGTTTCTCGTGGATGGAGTCTACGACAGCTAGATGTCAAGAACGCGTTTCTTCATGGTGTTCTGGAAGAGGAGGTCTATATGAAACAACCCCCAGGTTTTGAAGATTCTCGAGTCCCTCATTGCTTTTGCAAACTTGACAAAGCCTTGTATGGACTGAAACAAGCCCCTCGAGCATGGTATTCCAGGTTGAGTTCCAGACTGTGTGAACTTGGTTTTTCACCATCAAAGGCTGATACTTCATTGTTCCTTCTTAACAAGTCAGGTATCACTATGTTTGTTCTCATTTATGTTGATGATATCATAGTTACTGGCTCCTAGGATCATGCTATCACTGCTCTCCTTCAAGATTTAAACAAGGATTTTGCTATCAAGGATTTAGGTGACCTACATTTCTTTCTTGGTATTGAAGTGAAAAAGATACAAAATGGTTTACTTCTGACACAGGAAAAGTATGCTACCGAGTTACTTGAGAAAGTCGGTATGGAAAATTGCAAACCTGCTCCCACGCCATTGTCCTCCACAGAACCGTTGTCTTTGACAAACGGTACACCTCTTGGTCCCAAGGATAGTACGGAATACAGAAGCATTGTTGGAGCCTTACAGTATTTGACATTGACACGTCCTGATTTATCCTTCTCAGTAAATAAGGTTTGCCAATATCTTCATGCTCCAACAACAGAACACTGGACTGCTGCAAAACGTATTCTTAGATATGTGCAAGATACATTGAAACTCGGAATTACATTCACCAAGTCTTCATCCACATTCTTAAGTGCCTTTTCAGATGCAGATTGGGCTGGTTGCTTGGAGGATAGGCGTTCTACAGGTGGTTTTGCCATATTTATTGGACCAAATTTGGTCTCCTGGAGTGCCAGAAAAAAGGCTACAGTGTCTCGATCCAGTACTGAGGCTGAATATAAAGCTTTAGCTAATGCTACAGCTGAGCTGATATGGGTTGAATCTCTTCTCATTGAACTTGGAGTAAAGTTAAAGGACAAGCCAACTCTTTGGTGTGACAATTTAGGTGCTACCTATTTGTCCGCTAACCCAGTGTTTCATGCTCACACTAAGCACATTGAAATTGATTTTCATTTTGTTAGAGAAAGAGTTGCTAATAATAACTTGGCAATTCAGTTTGTCTCAAGCAAGGATCAAATAGCATATGGCTTTACGAAGGCACTTCCAGTCAAGAAGATTAATGAGTTTAAACGTAATCTAAACCTTTCAAGAGGTTTAGATTAAAGGAGGCTGTTAGAATATGTAATAGGGTTTTATCTACTATTTCGTATAACATGCGATCTGTGCATTGTATACCAACTAAGTTACCAACCATGTACAACTCTGGCTATGTTGAGGCCTTATATAAACATGAAACCGAGACCAGGAAGAGGTACCCGTTACCTGCCTAAAACTAACAACCTTCTCGACCAAGGAAATGAGCATGGGTCTGCTGTGACTTGCGGTAGAGAGTACACCTAGAGATCTAGTCATAAATTAACAAGGAAATCAATGAATATTTAGCATTTACTCCGAACGATACCCGGGAGATATAGCGGCAGCTAGTATAGCAGATTAATTTGCAAGATATTATCTCGTGATTACTACGCGAAGCATCTGGGCGCCGTGTGTTAAGTGTACACCGAAAGAAGGAAAAACGGGTAATCTCTACTATATAGGACGGCTTAGCGACTGTACGTACGTCGCGAGCGCTTATCGATCGATCCAACCCAATCGATGTAGAGTAAGCCTGTAACACGTAATCCAGCCGGCCGGCCATTCAATTCACGTATCCTTTTCTTTCTAAACATAGACCGATACGAACACAGCTAGAGAGATCGATACGAACCGCCCGTCGTCAATCAGACCACTTGCTCTGATGGAGGGGTAAGAGTGCATAACCTTTTTAGCTCTGTCATAGTTGCTCACGCATTTCGTTATTTGATTCATGGGTTCATCTCTGATTCTTGTGAATCCCTAAAAGTATAATATCTTGAGGATTTTTTTCTACCTGGTTGAGGATTTTTCTTTTCCCATCTGATGCTTGATGACTTTCAGCCATCACAGGGTCAGATGTTTAGAAGACATCAGGCTGCAGGTAAAATTGTCCCAACGGGTACGATAATAAGAGCTTTTAGATACAACAAATAGATAGTCCATTTGGATTGGGAGCATACCTAATATATAATACTCCCTCCATGAATCTTGCACTAAGATATGTCCACATACATGGGGGCATATCTTGACTAGAACATCTTATATTTTGATACGGAGGGAGTAGCTCCCAACATCCACCCGCAGTCCAGCCTCCCCGTCGCCCCCAAACCACTGGCCGTTCGATCGCTGGGACGGACGGTCCATATTAGGCCACGCCTGCCCCTCCCGCCCAGGTACTGTTCATTTCCTAATATCTACCAACAGCGGCCCGTCTGGTCGCCGTGCCGCCGGTCACCGTGCCTCTTTTGCAAAAACGCCCTCCCCAGATCGAGTTCGTGCCCTGCAGTCCACAAATGACAACAGAGACAGATGTACTTGCAATTACCGACAACTCCACAGGCTTTTCTGCAAAACGGCCACGCACAATCCCCCTTCCCCTTTCTTCTTCCTCCCGCGACCCCGATGTCGCCGCCGCCGCCGCCGCACGCTGCCGCCGCTATGCGCCTCCCTGGTCAAATCTACGGCCACGAGGAGCTCCGCCGCCGCGCCCTATCCATCCTCGCTGGAGGCCGCGTCCCGGGACAGCCGGAGTTCGCCGAGGCGGTTGTCGGAGAGGTTGACCACCCGCAGGGTCGGCGTGCCGGCGCAAAGGTCGGGCACGAATCCACCATGCCTTCCTCTCCCTTCCTCCTCCTCCTGCTCTCCCTAGCCCTCACCCTCCCGCCCGCCGCAGCCGGCGCCGGGGTCGGCAGCGGAGCCCCAGGTGGACAGCACCAAGTGCCTTTGCGGCGTCAACACTGGCCTCAAGGACCCCGACGGCTGCCTGACTGCCTCCCTCCTACCAATTTTCCCCATCTTCCACACTCCTGTACACCACACGCCAACCCGCTCGCCACTCATCCGCCTCAGCCCTCTCATCCTTCTCTGTAAAAAGGTGAACATATCATCATCTCTGCCCTGCCCCCTGCGTATATGTGCAAGCTATCTGCCTTTGTTTTCTTACCGCGTGTTCTTCAGTTCTTGATTCACGCCCTCTGTGTTATAGGTCCTCCAGGAACGGGACAGGATTTTCTAGGAACAATTTACTCAGATTGGATTGGATTGAGTGATGAGGGAGAGAACGATTTGCATCACCTGGCTCGATTCCCATCTCTCTGAACTTAGATGGATGCATCTGTTCGTACTCTCCCTGATTTGTTTTGGTTGGTTCCATTGTCCCTTCGTCTCATGGAGCTGTTTGTTCTGGTACAGATATGTAGGTGAACTCCAAGAAGGTTAGCTTCTGTCAATACCAGTCACAACCGCTGTGGTGAAGCTCATAGACCTGTCCAGCCGTGTCGCATGCGGGATCGCTGCTTAAACACAAACAACCCTTCTAAGTTCAGGTTATCCTCTCTTCTAATTCTCCTTTTGAGATTGATCTTATATATGTGATCCTTACTAAGTCCTTCCTGATTGATTTAGTTAGAGCGGAAAAAAAGAATGTAAGGACAGATCTTGCTGAACTTTGTGATGTATTAGATGTGTTTTTTTTTCAGTTTTGAAGAACCTTTCCTTTCCACATGTGTCCTGTCGAGGTCGTGTGTGGTAGCTTTAAAAACACACACGATTCTCACTGATGGAGAACGTGCTGGTAGGAAACATATATATTTTACCTATGCGTTCCTTCAATTAGTTTGCTTACAAGCTGACATCATTTTTACATGCAGCTGTCTTTCTATCGTTGCTTCGGTACAACATGTAGTTGTCCTTACTGATAGTTAGCTATGGTTGATTCACAGGTTTATCTAAAAGATTATAAAGGTAATTAATTACTTATTACTGGTTTTCTTTCCAAGGGTTTGCTTACAATCCATTATTATTTATTTGTTTTGGGTGTAGCTATCTCCACTGTCCTCACTTGACTATTCAACAAATTGCTGACCTTGCTGGTGGTTATTTTCTTGAGAGGTGAGCCATGACTGAATGAGTCGATTATGGTTTGATTTAAGGATAGAGCTCATAAGAACATATTGCCTGATTGTGGTTAAGTGTTATTTATAATTTTTTATGCTTTAGTCTTCTCGAAATTCACTGCTAAGCCTCTTGCATCTATAATAAATAGATATGCTTCAGGTGTACGTGAGGTTCAAAGTATGTGTATCCCATTTTCCAAAAAAATTGCTATCTATTTGAATTTCTCAAACAACTCTTTTATACTATGTTTTTGTGTTGACTTACCTTACCTTCGCCATTTGCATTTGTTTGATGCAACAAACATCTGTCTTGCACATACCCATGTAATGGCTTATATCTTTCTGCACTAACCCAATCATATTTCTCACTAAAATCAGTATTATTGCTAAGCTATACAATGAAGTATTTTGTGAATCGATCAAGCTTATAAAACCAGACCCGCCGCGTCCGAGTGGTTGTACCGGATGGACGATGGATAGGCCAATCATGAACAACATATTCTAGATTAATAGAAATCCCACCTGACTACAGGAGCCCACTCAGCGAATGCAATTAACTCTTATTTATAACCTAGAAAGTTCACTGTTCGAACTCACCACCATTTTGCTTAACTTCCTACTTTTTGGTCTTCTCAATTTTATTGTTATTGTTCAGATCTGCTTTGCTTTTCTCAGCGTCTACTATGAATAATGCTTTGCAACTAATCTAAAGATCATGCTTCGCAGAAAAGTTGAATCACGGATGGAGATGCTATCAGTCACAGATCTATCTCAGAAAAGAGTTCCACGAGTGAAAGTCAAGCTCATACATCATTGAGAAAATGGAAGCCAACCTAAGAATATGTACGAAATAGGGTTATTGTTCTTAAGCAATCAGGTATAATTAAAGTATAGATCATTAAATTGTGTCACTTGAATCATTGATGTTGTTTTGAGATATTAATTTGCTTAATGGAAAACATGATGGTTTAATAAAGTGGAATGATTAATGGTTGGTATAGAAAAACTTGAAGCTGTGCCACACTTAAATTTCCAGTTGATTGCATAATGATATATGACTTCTATTTGCTAATGGCAACCGTAATGACTTTATGTTATGCGCTACGGTCGGGGAAGCCAACAGTGACTTTGTCATTTGCCACGATCCATCTTGGAGTGATTTTCATTATGCCTTGTAAAATCATATTTTTATTTGGAATCTTTTTACTTGTGAGTTCTAAAACCGCGGTTTTCATGGCACTTCCACCACCATATTGCTAGCCTCTTCGGTACTTTGCATTGCCCTTTCTCACATTGAGAGTTGGTGCATACTTCGCGGGTACATCCAAACTCGTGGGAGATCTTCATCTTGTTCTCCTACACATAAGCCAAATATCTTTCTCAAAACAACCACCATACCTACCTAATACAACATTTCCATAGCTGTTCCGATATATATTGCCATGCAACATCCATCTTACATTACATGACTTGTTGTCATTCATTACTCATATATTGCTTTGCTTGATTCTATAAAGCTGATGTGTGGTTTTACCCATGTTACGCTAGATCATTGCATAACCTGCTACACTGGCAGAGGCACCGCTGTCATATACATATTATGTCATATTCATACTAGTTACTTGTATCATCGGTATGTTGTCATATCATCGTTAGTGTGTTGTCATATCATCATATTAGGATGCTTGCCCCTTAAAGTGAAAAGAGCCATGTAGGCCATCGAAAAGAGAAACACAAAAATAAAAAAAAAAATAAAAAAAAGAGAAAAAGGAAAAAAAATAAAAAGGGGGCAGCATTACTATTCTTTATCACACACTTTTATCACACACTTGTGCTCATGTTATAGCACCATATCATTCGTAGTCATCACCTTCACTCCATATGAGAGAGTTTTCATGTCTTACTTACATAACTATGTGGGGAACTTTACACTATAGAACTTGGCTTGTATATATTCCAATGATGAGCCTCCTCAAAAGTGCTCTAGGTCTTCGTGAGCAAGCAAGTTGGATGCACCCCCACTAGTTCCATTGGAGAGCTTTCATATACTTATAGCTCCATGTGCATCCGTTGTATGACAATCACTACTCCTTGCATAGCTTCGATTATAAGACTTCCTCTTGTCTAATGATCACTTGCAGCTTTGTGAGATTTTCTTCCGTTGGCCTTCCAAACCCCCTTAACATTCTCTTAGCCAAAACATCCTGGTGCCAGGAACCAACGTTAGAACGCTTGCTTGTTTCTTTTGAACAAATAAAGAGTTGATCTTCTACGTGCATATTGATATTGCTTGACTTGATCCTTTCACAAAGTTGTTATGTTTGTTGGAAGCATTAGATGATTATATTGTTGTGCTTGAAGCTTAAATCATCTCTAATATCTACTTTGCACAGTTGATTGCTATCTAGTACTATATCATTGAAAGATTTGCTTTGCTTTGCCTACTTGTTTATTTATTACTCATTTGATATCAATATAAACTACATCCCTTATTCATTTGATCTCAGTTTACATGCCTTACATTATTACGTGATCAAGATTGTGTTAAAGCATGTCACTTCAGAAATTATTCTTCTTTTATCGTTTTTGCCTACTCGGGACGAGTAGAACTAAGCTTGGGGATGTTGATACGTCTACAACGTATCTATAATTTCTTATGTTCCATGCTATATTATACCAAGTTATTACATGTTTTATATGCATTTTATATAGTTTTATGCATTTTCTGGGACTAACCTATTAACAAGATGACACAGTGCCAGTTCCCTGTTTTCTGCTGTTTTTGGTTTCAGAAAAGTACTTAAGTAAATATTCTCGGAATCAGATGATTTCTTTTCCAAACTCAATATTTTCGTGGGAATGTTCCAGAAGACCGAACACGAGACGAAGTGGACCACCGAGGCGGCGCCACCACGTGCTCGCGCGGCAGCCCCCCTGGCCGCGCGAGGACATGATGTGGGCCCCTCGGGGCGCCACCGACCTCGCCCTTTTGGCTATATAAACCCCCCGAAACAGAAACCCTACCACGGTGTTCAATATTTCCTCCACGGGTCCCGAGCCGCCGCCGTCGTCAACACCAATTCGGGGGACAGAAGTCTCTGTTCCGGCACCCTGCCGGGACGGGGAATTGCTCCCGGAGCCATCTCCATCGACTCCACCGCCATCTCCATCGCCGTTGCTGACTCCTATGATGAGGAATGAGTAGTTCTCCCCCGGGGCTGCGGGATCTACGGTAGCCATGTGGTTTATCTCTCTCTCCCATGTGATCTTTATGTGATCATGAGCTTTGTAATCTAGTTGAATATGTGATGCTACTCTTTATCTATTATGCACTCTAGAGGTTACTTTAATATGAACTCCGGGGTTATTCACGGTTGTAACGGTGACAGTGTGTGCACCGTGTGTGATTCCTTTATGACATTGTTGGTGTTAGTTTACTCTGACTTTGAGGGTGCTCTTGTAGCCCTACACAATGAATGGTGTTTGTTATCCAACATGAGAGTGTTTGAGAGTAGTGTTTATTTATTTAACTTTGATATCATTGTTGAGAATGTCCATTGGTGAAAGTAGGATCCCTAGGCCTTGTTTCCAAGCATTAAAACACCGTTTCCAACAAGTTCTGCTACATGTTTGCTTGCTGTCATTCTTATTACAGATTGTAATTACTACTTATAATCATCCATATTACTTGTATTTCACTATCTCTTCGCATAACTAGTGCACCTATACATCTGACAAGTGTATTGGGTGTGTTGGGGACACAAGAGACTTCTCGTATCTTAATTGCAGGGTTGTTCGAGAGGGTTATCTTTGACCTCTACCTCCCTGAGTTCGATATACCTTGGGTGATTCACTTAAGGAAAACTTGCTGCTGTTTTACAAACCTCTGCTCTTGGAGGACCAACACTGTCTACGAGAATAGAAGCGTGCGTAGACATCATATGTCTACTAGACTGAATAAAAGAAAAGAAAAGCAAGACAAAACATTATCCGGTGATACAAAGCGCCACAGAGTTTTTACAGGGAAAAGAAACATCGTGGGAGTGGAGCACAAGACAGACATGTCAGAAGATTACAATAAGTTTGATGAAATCCCACCCTTCAAAGTCAACATTGACCCAACTATCAGGTTAAACAATGAAGATTCTCCATGGTTACGCAGCGCATGTAAGAAAGCGAAACACTAGATGGTGATCTGTAATATGTATGAAAACTTGTATGTAACTTTATGTGTCAGAAGCTGTAATAATGCCTTATTTCAAGTTATAAAATATAATGCAAAAGATCTGAGTTTACCTCATATTTAATTGAAAATGGCAAAATGGTTATTATTTTAATAGCTAAAATAATTATTTTTAGAATCAGGAAATGTTTTTATATTAGTTATTCAAATTGAAACACTCTTCATGTTCAAAGTTTTGTCAGAATCCAAATATGTAGTCAAATGTATGTTCAAACTCTTTTTGAAATTGCATAATGAAAATTATTTGAGTTTTGGCGCAAAACCACCCCTTTAGTCGCGGTTGGTGCTAAGAACCGCGACTAAAGGAGGGGTGGCACTACGCGCGAAACTGAGCGGCCGAAAACTCAGAGGGTCGCGGTTCGTGGCTTCAACCGCGACTAAAGGTACCCCTTTAGTCGCGGTTGGAGACGAACCGCGACTAAAGGGGTACCTTTAGTCGCGGTTGAAGCCACGAACCGCGACTAAAGGTGTCTGTATATATTCTTCGTCTTCGCGATCCCGGTTCAATCCACGAACCGGGACAGCGCTAAGGAACCGCCAAGACGCCGCCAGGCTGCCCAAATCGAGCGCGCCGCCGTCCGCTGCCGACCTCCGCCTCGCCGCCGTCCGCTACGCCGCCGTTCGTCAACGCCGCCACTGCCGAGCTCGCCGTCCCCGCTTCCTCTTCTTCTCCCTCAACGTCGCGCCGCCGAGCTCGTTAGCCCCGTCCCCGCCGAGCTCGTCGTCCCCGTCCCCGCCGAGCTCGTCGTCGTCGTCGCAGCCGGTGAGCATTCCGGCCTCTCCCCTCGATCCCTTAATTTAGATGAATTGCTATTGCTTTAGTACTATTTATATGAATTGCTATTGCTTTAGTACTATTTAGTTGATTAATATTTGTGCAATGTGTTGATTAATATTTGTGAAATGTGCAAAGGGTAGTGTCTTAGAATTATTGTTTGGAAAATGCTATTGTTCTTTAGTTGCTAGAGTTATGTGCAATGTGTTGATTAATATTTGTGCAATGTGTTGATTAATATTTGTGAAAGTGCTATTTGTGACAATGTGTTTTTATGCAATGTGTTGATTAATTTGTGATGCAATGTTAAGTGAATTGCTACTGTTAAGCTCCATTGTCATGCTGACGTCAGCATGACTACTTTTGGCCGATGATTAGATGGTTGCATCTTCAGGGAGAGGTGTGAGTGAACCATGTTGTCTGAACATATATGCAATGTTCATTCCACGTTGTTCGCTGACACCATCCCTGAAGCAATTCTATATGAGGCCTTGCTGTCTGTTTTGCAATGTTAGGAAGTTTGTAAATTAGTGTGTTAGCAAATTGTTATAGTATTTTAGTGTCTTCAATTTAGAATTTAGAACTATTGTTTTAGGACTTAGTAGTTGAATTTAGAATTTAGCAATATGTTGGAATTTAATACAATGTCTTTGAATTTTACAATGTTTTATACAATGTCTTGGATTTTAAGAGTTAATGTAAAGATTCATAGTTTCAAGATGGACGGGACTATGGATGTCCGGGACTGGGCTCCGCCGGGTTGGCACTGGGAGGTGCTACCTTCCGGTGTGCGTAGATTGGTGAGGAATGAGGGAACCATCGTCGACCCGGAGCTTCTTTGGTGGCGGTCACGTGGGCCACGAGCGGTGCAGAGGGTGCCACCCCCCGAGGAGTTGGTACGTCGCCGTGTCAGGGTGGAGGACGAGCACGTCCGTCGGTACATGGTTGCGTTGGACGTCCGTCCGTCCAACACTTGGCAGCATCTTCAGGGATCTCACATTAGTTATGATCCTGTTTGGGTTCCTTCACTTTGGGTTTTCACCGCCCGCGGCATGTTTCTGGCGGTTCGACGTCCATTTTGATTAGCCGCATGATGTATTATGGATGCGACATATATTATTATGACTTGTAACTAATTGATGTTATTGCTACTACTACTTTCAATTAATGTCCCTGTTTATTGTTATTGCTACTACTTTTAATCTTTATTTAATCCTTCTTCTTTATATATAGTTAAAGCTATGGACCACAACGGTACCGGTAGAGATCCTCAGGAAGATGCATTGTTGAACATGATAGGGGAAAGCCGACCAGAAGATGATATAGAGAACTTTCTAGATGAAGGCTCACAATATCTGAATGAAGATGGGTATTGCTTGTTGGAAGATTTATTAAATATAGACAACCCGCAAACAAGTATTGATGTCGATACTAGCGCTGGGCCCTCAACCTGCAAGTCCTCCGATGTAAATATTTAAGTCTTTGGTCATGATATATATCACTAGTTAGACCTTCGCACATTGAGCATATATTCAACAAATGTTTTTTGTAGACCTCCAAATCGAAAAAATCTTTCGGTGCAAGGGGCCCGACCAAAAAGTGGGACGAGAATATCCACATGAGGATTGATGTAGTCCGTGCCGATGGGATGCCTTTGGAGCCCAAAAAGAGCGCGACAGCATTTGTAAATCAAGCAGGAGTTCTAGTTAGGGATATGATCCCGATCACCTGTCGGGGATGGAATAAGCCAGCAAGATCCGACGAAATAAGTTTTGTCTCTAACGAGATAAAAAATTCTATTTGGGAGAATCTGATATCACATTTCTCTCTGCCGAAGATGGACACCCCGGAGAAAACAAAGGACATGACAGACAAAGTGAAGGCGTGGATCCTTAAGAAGATGGCCACACAATTCAGTAACCACAAGAAAAGATTGTGGGGTGATTATTTAAAGAGCTGGAAGAAAACTCCGGATTTCAAGGGAAATCAAGAGAGGTTACGTTCTCAATGGGAAGATTTCAAGACGTACAAGCAATCGGTAGAAGCTAAAGCTAGGTCAAAAAAGAATGCGGATAATGCCGCGCTGAAGGTATATCATCATACTCTGTGGACAGGTGGCTACAGGACTGCAAAGCCTAAGTGGGAAAAACTTAAGGATGAAATAATGGAAAAAGGGCTTTCTCCAGCTACTGAGAAAGTGCCCGATAGAGCAGGAAATTTCCTAATGGCGCATGGTATGACGTTGGATATGGAAACAGGGGAGTTGGTTCTTCGTGATCGGACGAAGTCCGCAGTGTTGACTCCCCTCAAGGAACTTAAAACAGCAATAGCCGAGGTGGAGGCGGGAACGTTCACTCCCGATAGAGATAACTACGAACTGACAAGGGCACTCAAAAAGCCTGAGCACGGAGGACGAACACGAGGCTACGGAGGTGTTCCTTGGAAGTTGGGGTTTCATCAGGACTTGCACACTTATAGAAGCCGAGACAGAGCAAAGAAGAGGAAGGAGCAGCAGGATGCAGAACGGCTGAAGAAGGTCGAAGACCGGAACGACCAGCTCTTTGCGATGTATTCTCAGTTGCAGGAGCAAATATCAAGCCGACCAGAGGGAGATCATATGTACATAGATCCCGCACCCGACTGCCGGAGAAGCAGCATGACTTCCACGGCGTTGCATGTCAGCGTTGATGATGCACAGGTTGATGCGTCACCGATAGAGCGCTACCCCGTGGACAATATCGAAGAGAAGACTGATTGTGAGCTACACCAGCCAATGAAGAATATATCCATGAAGGTGGCCGTCGGCTTTGCTTTCAAAGGTGATCCTGCAGCGCGTTGGCATTGCGGCCCGATTCCACCTGGGTATGCTCGTGTCGGGGTGGATGAAATTCTACCCCGATGTGAGACATTGGAGATTGACTTCCCTGGCCCTGAAGGGGAGTCGACCCTGGGAGAAGTCTTGCATGGAGTCATTTTATGGAAAAAGAAATACATCGTATTGCCAGGCTCGAAGCAAAGGCCTAAGGCTCCTCCACCTCCTCCTCGATCATCGCCGCTTAATGCTCCATCACCTCCACCACGATCATCGCCGCCTCGATCTGCGCATAAGGCACCTCCACCTTGATCATCGCCGCCTAAGGCTCCCTCACCTTCACCTCGATCATCGCCGTCTAAGAATCCCTCACCTCCACCTCGACCATCGTCGCCTAAGGCTCCCTCACCTCCACCTCGATCATCGCCGCCTAATGCTCCATCACCTCCACCACGATCATCGCCGCCTCGATCAACGCCACCTAAGGCTCCCTCACCTCCACCCCGATCATCGCCGCCTAATGCTCCATCACCTCCACCACGATCATCGTCGCCTCGATCAACGCCGCCTAAGGCTCCCTCACCTTCACCTGCGCCTAAGGCTCCATCAAAGGCGCCTAAGGCTCCCTCATCTGCGCCTAAGGCTCCCTCATCTTCCACGCTGCATCGGCGGACTCGATCTTCGGCGCCGCCCACTCAGTACATTGGAGTAAAGCGGAAGTGCCCGACTCCACCTACTCAGGAGAAAGTGTCACCGCTTCCACGGGCACCAACGAAGAATAAGAGGCAGCAGAGAGCCGACGTTGCCCATGTAGCGGACCTGCACTTATAAAATGGCAAGTCCCTGTGTATAGTGCAAATCCCTGGATCGATTCGTTTGCACACACAGTTTACGATGTAATATCACAACAAAGTATCAATTCTATTACATCAATGATCCAGACTTAGAAAATATTTGTTACAAGTTGCATAGCATAAAGCTAGCATTGGAAGAGTAAAGCAGCGGAAATACATTAACAGTGAGTCTCCATCATCTTCATGTTGCCACAGGCGAAAAACATGTTGGTTGCAGACTCGAAACCCTTAAACGAAACCTCACTCGTCATCTGAACAATCTGCAATAAGAAAAATATTGCAGCAACGTGGGTCAGAACCATTTAAAATGGAACTGGCAAGTGACACTATGGTGGACACTTAGAGGAAAAACTCTAATAACCTATATGCATATTTGGCTGGTGGAGTTCAAGGCTGTTTGTAGAAAGCCAATTTTTCCTAACTCTTTTGAAACAACTTTTACCTAGTTGAGACAAGTATGGCATGAAAACCATAGTCTCAATCTACCCTTGTTCACCCATCAAGTTTTAACTTAGAAGTTCGAATGGTGGGATCCTCCGTTGACGTCCTTGATCAGCTGCTCAGAATTGTCCGTAACCGGGGACACGGCTAAGTACTTAGTTTGACACTCTGCAGAGGTTGTGCACGTTCACCATTGTACCCATTCAGCCCAAACTATCCTCTACACTCGGGAAGTGATAAGGAAAAGGAGAAGAATGAGACGAGATCTTTCAGAAGCATTTTCCCTCCCATTACCGGCCTGACACGTTCCACCTACATTCCTCTACCACCACCTGTCAAGCCAGGGCGAGTCCACGCAACTTAATTGATCAAGCCAGAGCCAATATTGGCAATGGCTGCACGGGAAGCAATCTTCACTCGGAGTTCTTCAGATCCCTTAGTTCCTGGGTGGCCGTCCACAAGTGAATATCCCACAGGTAAAACCCCTGGGGACAACACTCAACTCATACAACCAAGCAACCAATTCCACCCAGGTGTTTCATTCTTAACTTAGTAGAATTTAACTTTTCATAAAACCAACTTTTTCATAGCATCAATAATTCTACTAAGTATTGCATAGGAACCTAGACACAGGAATAAGGAATCTCTAAACAGGTCTAGCATAGCATTTCTACTAAGTCCTACACATGCTTAGAAAATAGACTATCATGCATAGACAAAATAATTAGGAATTTTATGAGGTGTGCCACTTGCCTTTGGATGATGACTTTGCTCTCACACTCCTTTTTCAACACGAACGTTGCACTCCGTCAATCTAAAACATAGCACAACACTAACTGTCGGGGGGCTACCCCCGGGTAGGGTAAAGGCGAGGGTAAGATACTCATGTTTACAGTGGTAACTATCCCTTGCCTGGCGCCAAAGGTCATATGACTCTTCGAGAGATAGAGGGACGCCCTTTGGAGGAAGCAGAGGCCAGGCTGTCTCCCCTGGTGATACTATAAATAGACCCCCAGCCCCTCACTTTCATTCAGGCAGAGGCAGAGATTTCTCCTAAGAACCAGCTTCTCGAAGATGTCTTTGGGAGCGAGCCTAAGACATCTTCGAGCGGCTGGGCCTAGGGGCATTCTCTTGTGCAACACCCGGAACAGGTTGGGATGAGCGGGGTCCAGGGTGGACCGAGTTGTATGCTCGGCCGGCTTATGCTTACGCCGGGAGTAGCCGGTATATGCTAACCGACTTCCCCATGTCCGAGTTGTTTACTTGTCTGTGATGTGCAGGAAGGAGAATCCGACATACATGTTCGGGCCGGGTAAGGTATGTCGGGGGTCCAGGCCCGGCATAGCCTTGCCGGCGTACGGAGAGAAGCCCGGTATACTTGTGCCGGGATGGGAGGAAGCGTCCGACATATCCTATGTCGGGCAGGAAGTCAAGGGCAGGTACATGGCAAGGACACTGTCCCTTCTGACACGGAAATAAGGTCACCTCCCGTCTGACACGGGTGCGGGACAAAGGGCACAAGACAAGGGCGACGTGACTATACCACTGTACTGGCGACTGACTGACAGGAGACAAGGCGTGGAGAAGGCACGTCCTGTCTCTGACAGGGGAAGCATCATCACCTAGGCCGGCGGCGGCTACAGCAAGAGGCATCATGGCCTACCTCGACCTATGTCGGATAGCCCGGCGGCTAGGTCGTGGTAGAGGTGTCGACATTACCGTTGGACGGGGGCTGCTGTCCGGGGGGCCCGGAGGAATTAGGGTTCCCGGGCAACTCGGCTGGACCTCTATAAATAGCGCCATAACTCCTCCTGTGAGGAGAGAGACAAAAAACGAGAGGGCCAGAACTATAGGCGCATTTACTCCTCGTCTACTTGTAGTTCATCCTTGTTCTTGAGTTCAGGCTAGAGAGAGGTAAAACAGCTCAAGGAGCACCTTTGTAGATCTTGTGAGACACATATAGTGAGAGGCCAGGCAGGAGTAGGGGTGTTACCTCCTCACGAGGGCCCCGAACCTGGGTACATCGTGCGTGTTTGTGGTTGCTTGTGGTTTGGATTGTGTTCTTCGTGTGTTCTTGCGGTTTCTTCCCTGCCTAAGTCGGTTTCGGTTTATTCCGTGCCATCTTTTGTGTGAGCTCCTTAGCTCGCTAGCCCTCCCCGGATCCACCAGCGTCCATCGGCCCCACACAATTAGCCATCCTATGGCATCTGCCGTGATAGCACCTCGACAGTTGGCGCCCACCGTGGGGCAGGTAGAGGCGCTGGCTGGTGTACTCATCCGGACGGGCCCCGTGCGAGTCCTCTCCGGCCTCGTCGTCAAGTTCGGCGACATGGAGTTCGTCAGCGACAACGCCGGCTGCTTCCGCGGCAGGCCATTTCCGGCCAACGGCTGCGTCATAGAGTTCGGCACCTTCGCCACCTATGTCGCCACCGAGCTCGTCTGCGAGTACCCGGCGCAGGTGCTCGTGGCCGAGGATCCCCCGGCTGTCTGTGCGGCTCGCGGCCGGCGTACCACTCGCCCCGAGAGCTGCGCGGTCATGATGGCCGGGGTGACGGCTCCTCCGGCAGAAGACCCTGTTTTCGAGCCCGAGGCAAGGTCGACCCGGAGGGCCAAGCAGGCACTGGAGAGGCAGGGCCATGGCGGCGCCGAGACATCCCGTGTCCCGGTAAGGACTGAACCTCTTAGAGAGACAGTAGAGAGGTTGACTGTGCCGGGGGCAGCTGAGTTAGAGGCAGAGCGGCTGAGTTTGCTGGAGGAGGCAGAGAAGTTAGCGGAGGTCCGGAGGGACTTCGACCGAGTTCAGCGTGAGTATGACGCGGCTCATGGTTTTTCGCCGATAGGAGGTCGGCCGAACCGTGAGGCCGAGGTACGCAGAAGAGGCAAGGGCCTCAATGCCGAGATAGATAGGGATGGCAGAGCTACATCCAATGTGACTCCTAGCGTAATGTCGGCGGCTAGGCCGAATTACAGCTCTCCGGCCAAGACCCTCAGGGCTGCCGAGTCAGCAAGGGCCGAGTTATCCGGTCTAACCGGAGAGGCTCGCCGTAGGCAACAAGACCGAGTCAATGAACTGGTGGAAGTGGCAACCCGGCAGAATGAGGCTGTCAAGAAGGCCAATGGGGCCGGGGGTGGATCTCAAATTGTCCACTCGACCAGAGCTCCCAGCGGCGTGTCCAGAGGACAGGCTTCCTCTCCGCATGTCGGGGGAAACCAGGACCGGAGTAGGAACCCCGGGGGAAATCAGCAGCTCCAGATGCTGACGTATGACCCGGCGTATGCCGGAAAGCAGATGGCAGGCCACGGCAACGTTGGGCAAGCCCAGAGCAGAAGCCGACAGGCTCCGAGTAATCGGCATGACGGAAATGCCAACTCGGTTGGTCGGGGATACCCACCCCGATATCTGGCGCCTAATCAGGCCCCGAGGCGTCAAGTTGTTGGAGCAATGCAGCCCCGGCAGATGGGCGGGCAAGACCTGAACCGGTATGATGACGGCAACTCGGCCATGGCCAAGGCCGGGTACCATGTTTATGAAAGTGCTCTGGGGTCTCGACTGGGAACCCGCCAGTTAGATCCAAATGATGCCCGGTACAAGCTGGATCGGTTGTATAGATCCGAGCAGATGGAGGAGCAAGGCCCACCTGGTCCTTCCTGTTTTGGGCCCAGAATCATGTCGGAGCAGCCTGTCCCCCACTTTCAGTTGAACAGGGGAGCCAAGACTTATGACGGCAGCACCAAGCCAGAGGACTAGTTAACCGACTATGTGACAGCAGTGCACATTGCCGGGGGAAATCGTCGGTGGGCGATACGATACATCCCACAGATGCTAGAGGGACCAGCCCGAATCTGGCTGAACAACTTGAGAGAGGGGAGTGTCAACTGCTGGCTGGACTTCGAGGAAGCCTTTGTCAGCAACTTCTCCAGCACCTACAAGAGACCAAACCGACCTCAGCAGCTTGCGATGTGCAGGCAGAGGAACAGTGAGACTGACCGAGAGTATTTGACTCGGTGGAGCACGATCCGCAATTCCTGTGAAGGGGTTGTGGAGGCCCAAGCCATTTCATGGTTTGCGCAGGGATGCCGACATGGCTCCATGCTTTGGCAGAAACTGCAGAGGGAGATGCCGGCCACCTTGGCCGAGACAATGAAAATCGCCGACAGCTATGCTCTCGGTGACCCAATGCAACCTCAGCTGGACTCGGTAGAACCGAGTAGGAGGAACCCGGGGAACAATAGGTCCGGGTCGGGCAGGAACAATGACCGTCAGGATTTCGGGCAGAAGAGAAGGGAGCCCGACTTTTACTACGCCTCGCAGCAGGTGGCGGCGGTAACCGGGGAACAAGGCAATACCGGTAGCAATCAGCGGCAGAAGACGGATGGTCAGGGTTGGGCAGAGGTGAAGAAAACTTGGGCCGAGCAGAGGAAACCCTTGACGTATGAGGACATGCTGGACAAGCCCTGCTGCTATCACACTTTCGAGCCCAACCGACCGGCCAACCACACAACTCGGCAGTGTAGCTGGTACCAGCGCATGCGGCGAGAGGGTGCTCCAGGGGGATCTCTAGTAACTGCCCCTGAAAAGCCGGCAGCTCCAAGACCTCCGGCACCAGTAAGTGGGGCCAATGCTGTCCGGGTAAACCCACCAGTACAGAGGCGACCACCGGCAAGGCCGGTAAATGTGGTGAACATCCGGCGTAACAACAATGCCGGTCCTAGCAACCAGGGCGGTTACCCGCAGGGTGACTATCAGGAAGCTCATCAGAGCTATGTGATCTTTGTGACCGAGCCCACTGACAAGAAAAGCCAGCGCCAGCGCGCTCTGGAGGTGAACGCCGTCATGCCGGCGGTACCCAAGTTTATGCACTGGTCCGAGATAGAGATCAGCTGGAGTCGGAAGGATCACCCCCGGGTTATGCCTAAGCCGGGAGGGTACGCCTTGGTGGTGGACCCGACATTCATCGGGCCCAGTATCAACGTCCGGTTCAGCAGAGTCCTGGTGGACAATGGCAGTGCCATTAACATCATGTACAAGGACACAATGCTTAAGTTGGGAGTGTCCCTGAACACGCTGCTGCCGACCAACACAACCTTCCACGGCATTGTGCCGGGCGTTTCGTGTTCACCTATGGGCAAGATCTGGGTAGATGTGCAGTTCGGAACCCGGGAGAACTGCCGGACCGAAAGTCTCGAGTTTGAGGTGGTGGACTTGGAGAGCCCATACCACGCCCTGATTGGTCGACCTGCTCTGGCCAAGTTCATGATATCCACTCACATGGGCTATCTGAAAATGAAGATACCAGGTCCGAACGGTATAATCACTATTGCTGGGGACTACAAGCGCTCTATCGAGTGTGCTACGGCCGGCTCTTGCTTGGCCGAGTCATTGGTCATAGCCGAGGAGAAGAAGAGAATCCAGCAAGTGGTGACGCTGGCCCAAGCCTCCCAACTCGGCGTACCCGGGATGGCGAACCCGGAGCAGCATGCTTCCTTCCAGCCACCAAAGGAGACCAAGAAGGTCGTAGTAGACCCGGCTAACCCAGAGCACCGGGTGATCGTCGGCACCAGCCTGGACAGCAAATAGGAAGGCGAGCTCACCGACTTCCTCCGTGAGAATCGGGATGTCTTTGCTTGGTCAAATGACGACCTTCAAGGAGTTCCGAGGGAGTTGGCTGAGCATTCGTTATTCGTGAGGCCGGATGCAAAGCCGGTGAAGCAACCGACAAGACGTCTCTCGGACGAGAGAAGAGCCGCGATCATGGAGCATCTAGCCGTATTGCTTGCGGCTGGATTTGTGATGGAAGTACTGCACCCGGACTGGTTGTCTAACCCGGTCCTGGTAGAGAAGAAAAAGGATGACCCTCTCCTGGCCAAGGTGTGGCGCATGTGCATCGACTTCACCAACCTCAACAAGGCCTGCCCGAAAGATCCTTTCCCGCTCCCCCGGATAGATCAAGTGATCGACTCCACTGCCGGGTGTGAGCTTTTGTCTTTTGTAGATGCGTATTCTGGTTTTCACCAGATACCATTGAACCCGGCTGATCAATTAAAGACTGCTTTTATCACCCCGTACGGGGCTTATTGCTATCGTGTCATGACCTTCGGGTTGAGAAATGCCGGTGCCACTTATCAAAGATGCATGCAGAAATGCTTGCATGAGCAAATAGGTCGGAATGCGGAGGTGTATGTCGACGATATAGTCATAAAAACAAAAGAAAAGTCCACTCTGATCGATGATCTGAGGGAAACATTCGTTAACTTGAGAAAGTTTCGAATGAAGCTTAACCCGGACAAGTGTACTTTCGGTGTACCGGCCGGAAAGTTACTCGGTTTCCTGGTGTCTAGCCGGGGTATCGAGGTTAACCCGGGCAAGATCCGAGCTATCGAAAGCATGAAACTGCCCACTCGCCTTAAAGATGTACAAAAATTCACCGGATGCCTGGCATCCCTAAGTCGGTTTGTGAGCCGGTTAGGAGAGAAAGCTTTGCCTTTGTATCAACTCATGAAAAAGAGTAAAACCTTTGTATGGACACCACAAGTAGATGCAGCTTTTAATGACCTGAAAAAGACACTCTCAAATGCACCGGTGTTGGCATCTCCCTTACCCAAGGAGCCGATGTTGCTCTATATCGCGGCTACCAACCGGGTTGTAAGCGTGGTGATGGTGGTGGAAAGAGAAGAGGGTAAGAGGGTGGTGCAGAGGCCCGTGTATTACCTGAGTGAGGTGCTCTCCCTCTCCAAGCAGAATTACCCGCACTACCAGAAGATGGCCTACGGTGTATACCTGGCGGTCACCAAGTTGAAACACTACTTTCAAGAGCATCCGGTTACAGTGGTGAGCGAGGCTCCCTTGTCTGAGATTATAGGGTGCAAAGATGCCAGCGGCCGAGTTGCCAAATGGGCCATCCAGTTGTCTCCATACGCCCCGACTTACGAAAGGAGGGACGCCATTAAGTCGCAGGCGCTACCGGACTTCTTGGTGGACTGGGCCGAGATGCAATATGAGCCTCCCCCGCCCGACTTCAATTTTTGGAAGATGCACTTTGATGGGTCCAAGGCAAAAATCGGGTTGGGTGCCGGAGTGGTCCTCACTTCTCCGAAGCAAGATGTACTGAAATATGTGCTCCAGATTCATTTCTCGGCATCCAACAATGTGGCTGAGTATGAGGCACTCGTGCATGGCCTCAATGTCGCTAAGGAAATCGGCATCCGGCGGGTAGAATGTTATGGTGACTCGGATTTGGTGGTGCAGCAGGTGTCGGGAAATTGGGACGCGTTGGATGCCAACATGGCGTCATACCGGTTCCATGTACAGAAAATTTCCGGATTTTTTGAAGGATGCGAGTTCAAGCACATACCCCGGGGAGAGAATGAGGCTGCGGATGTATTGTCCAAGCTGGGGTCATCACGGGACGCGATCCCACCCGGCATAGCTTTGGAACACTTAAAGAAGCCGTCAATCAAGCCATCACCCGAGTCGGAGTCCATATTTATCCCGAAGAGCTCAGAGGCAGAAGTCGTGCCCATGGAGGTTGATGTCGGGAGCATTTGGCTAAACCCGGGGACTGTACAAGGTATGTCGGCAGAGGTGATGTCAGCCGAGCCTATGGAAATAGATGCCCCAATCTTCCCTGTGAGGCCGGTACCGGAGTGGGCGCAGCCCATCATGGCTTATGTTGTGTATGGGACCCTGCCGGAGAATGAAGTGGAAGCTCGGCAAGTGGTAAGAAGGGCCAAGGCTTACACGGTGATCAATCAAGAGCTGTATAAAAGAAGTGTCACTGAGGTGCTGCAGCGTTGCGTTGACCCGGAGGAAGGGCAGGAGATGCTGCTCGAAATACCTCAAGGTGAATGCGGTCATCATGCCTCCTCAAGGGCACTGGTGGCAAAGGTCTTCCGGCACGGGTTCTATTGGCCTTCGGCTCTGCAGCAGGCAGAGGATATTGTCCGGAAGTGGGGAGGTTGCCAGAGGTTTGCACACAGAGTACACATGCCGGCGGCAGCACTAAAAACTATCCCCATCACATGGCCGTTTGCGGTATGGTGCTTGGATATGGTGGGTCCGTTCAAGCCGGCGCGAGGTAACATGACTCACATACTAGTCATGGTGGACAAGTTCACCAAATGGATCGAGGTGAAGCCGATTCGGAAGTGTGATGGAGCTACAACCGTCTCATTTATGAAGGATATCATACTGAGATATGGTTACCCGCACAGCATTATCACGGACAATGGCACCAACTTCGCAGTAGGGGAGTTTGCTCGGTCCTGTGCGGAGAAGAGAATCCGGCTAGATGTGGCCTCGGTGGCTCACCCGGAGGCAAACGGGCAAGTTGAGAGAGCCAACGCATTGGTGCTGGCCGGCATAAAGGCCCGGTTGATAGAACCACTCCTGCGGACTCCGGGATGCTGGATAGAGGAAGTACCGGCGGTGCTGTGGGGTCTCCGGACCACACCCAACAGATCCACCGGGTACACACCATTCTTTATGGTGTATGGTGCTGAGGCAGTGTTGCCAACCGACATACAGTATGACTCGCCCAGGGTGGCGATGTTTACAGAAACCGAGGCAAGAGAAGCCCGAGAGAATGATGTCGACTTGCTGGAAGAAGCAAGAGAGTTGGCCCTATCTCGGTCAGCAATATACCAGCAGAACCTCCGACGCTATCATAGCCGGAAGGTGCACCCCCGGGTGTTCAGAGAGGGAGATCTGGTACTGAGGCTGATACAGCGAACTGCCGGCATGCACAAGTTATCCCCTCCGTGGGAAGGACCTTTTGTGGTGAGCAAAGCCCTGCACAACGACTCATATTATCTTGTAGATGCACAGGAAGCTAGAAAAGGTGTAATGAATAGAGCAGGCGAAGAGACCAAGCGACCATGGAATGTAGCTCTACTTCGTCCCTTTTTTGCGTAAAGGGCACAGTGTATGTATCTCGGTCCCTTTCTGAATGAAATGTCGGCATCCCAGAGTGAATCTCGGGGACTGCCTTGTACGCATAATGATTCTTTTTTTTTATGTCTTTTGCATGTCGGCACTCCGGGGTAAACTCGGGGACTGCCAGATCTTTATCTATGTCTGTATTTCGGTTATTCCTTCGTTACCTGCATGCTGGCGTCTCGAGGTGAAACTCGGGGACTGCCTTGTTTATTTCGTACCTGTTATCCACGTGCCGAATAAATTTTCAACCTTGTTTCAAAGCCAAGTAATGTGTGCTATGTGAAATGATCTTGTGACTCGACTGACGGATGCCCAAAGTCGTAGTCAAGAGCAAAGATAGTGGAAGGTGGTAAACACGAAAACGAACTCGGGAACTCGGTGTAAAAGCAATTCGGCACGTGTTGTGTACTAATCCTGTATTTCAGTTTTTTCTTTCGTTATGTCGGATACCTTTGAACCTAAATCCGGGCATTTTCTAGTATCGTATGCTATAGTCGTGATTTTGTGACTCGACTGTCGAACGCCTGTATGGTAGACAAGAGCAAAAATCACCAAGTATAGTGAACGAGAAAGTAAACTCGGGGACTCGGTGTAAAGTGATCCGACATGGCTCGATGCTTGTTTAATTCAATAAGCCACATAACAGAGTATCCTACTTAAACTTGTATATATTACATATGAACCCGGCATTCCGGGGATTTGATAGAATTGTTCTCTAAGGTTTTACACAGGAGGCTTGGCAGCAGGAATTTCGGTAGCAGCGATGGACTCGGTGGTGTCGGCAGCTCCCAGCTCGACGTTGACCTCAGCGGCGGTTTTCGGCTGGTCGGTCGAGGCTGACTTGGTAATGTCGGCGGCGGCGTCCTCGCTGGCTAAGTCCGCAGTCCCAGAGGTGGAAGCTTTCCCGGATGGCTGGGCTTTGCCGGTGAGACTGCCTTGGTTTTCTTCTTCGGCGTCTTCCTCCTCGTCCTCATCGTCGTCGGCATAGTCTTCGTCGTCCGAGTAGACCTCGCCCTCGACATATTGGTGGGGCTGTGAGTAGCTGGCAAAGTAGTGCGCAGCGTCTTGTCGGAGCTGGATCTTGGCGGGATCGGTTGTCCACGCTGAGTTCTCACGCTGCGCCCGCACCTTCTGAAGATCGATCCCTTCATACCAGGATAGTATGAAGGAGAGGGTTTGGTCCGCACCGGCACGGGCTGCGGAGGATCTCCATTCCCGGAGGCGACGCTCCGTCTTCATCAACTCCTGGGCCAAGTCGGACACATTGTCCGGAGGCGTGGCGCCGGGCCAGAGCTTCCGATAGACGTGAACGCCGGCGTCAAGGAGCTCCATCCCGATACTCTTGAGCGGCGCGAAGCGCGCGTTGAGTGCTACGAGGTGGTCCTCCACATCCCACTCACCAGAGATGGGGCCGACTTCAGCCCTCTTCGCACGCGCCCGATTGATGGCCTTCACCGCAACGGTGTGCGTGTGGGAGAAGTGCTCTGAGGAGAAGAAAGCTGTTGATAAGTCAGAAGGCGGGCCGATATAGGGTGTATATCGGCAAGAAAGTCAAGCAAGAAGGGATAAAGTTTGGAGAAACTCACTATCCATCTGGTCGTTGATCTTCTTCAGTTCGGCCAGCCAGATGTCGCACTGGGACTTGAGGGTGTTGAGTTTTTTCTCGGCCAAGGTGGCGCGACACTCAGTTTGCTCGAGCACTTCACCCTGAATCCGCACGGCATCCGCCAGGGTCTTCTCCAACTCGGCCTTCTCCGTCTTGGCCTTCTCCAGTTCTTGTTGGAGCCGAGTTGAGTTGGCCTGCTCCTTCTCCAACTCGAGCTTGTGCTCGGCGGCAACTCGGGCGGCGGTGTCGGCTGAAAAAGCAACAGGTCGGTTATAATGGTGAAGAGAACCTAGAGAAGGGAAGGATATGTCGGAGACAAGGGAGTGTACCATGGCCCTGGTGTGCAGCCTGAAGCTCTTTGAACCGCCTTCGGAGGGACCCGTGCTCGACCAACAGCCTCTGGAAAACCCGGGTGCGCTCCTTGCTACATGACTGGGATAGAAAGCGAAGTGTTAGAGAAGTGTTTGTTGAAGTTTCTCGCCGAATGGTCTTAACTCGGTCAAGTCTTAACCATTCGACCAGAACCTCGGGGACTAGAGATAGTGGATGTTGGAAGAGCTTACCTCTGCAGCGGTTGTCAGTTGAAGGACCGCAGATTGAAGTGCGTGCAGAGACTGAGCAACTCTCCCGGGCCCAGCCGGATGGTCAATACTTGGGTCGGAAGAGGTAGCCTCGTTGATGTCGGCGGCATTCCAATCCGTGTTGTACTGCTCCATCGAACCTGAAGAGTCAGCACTGGGCATAAGGAAACCTGAACTCTCCAAGTCGGCAGCGGTGGCAACTCGGTCGACGGTGGCCTCCAGCATGCGTAGGGCCGCCGTCTTAACGGCAGTGCGAGGAGGGTGCACCACTTTGAGTTTACCCGGAGGAAGCTGACCTTTCTTGGCCGCCAACTGATCCGGGGTCGGGGCAGTTTTCTTCTTGGCGGCCTTAGTTGGTGCCCGGCACTGTTGTTGTGCAGATGGCTGCTTGCTTACAGCGGAAGATGGTGGTTCCGGCGGCGTTGGTTGCTGCGGGGGTGCGTCCGGCACGGCAGCGGTCTCGGTTTGTGCAGCGACGGGACGCGATTGGTTGCCGCCAGACCTGGCATCTCGGTCCGGGCTCGCTCGGCTCCCTTCCGCTGCGGTCTTAAGTGTCGGCGGAGAGGCGCCGGACATGGCTATGTCGGCTTCCGCGGGTGTCGCCCGGGGTGGACTGCCGACTCCGGCGTTTGTCGGGGTCGCCGAGTCATTCTGGTCGAGCTCGAGCGGGGCTCTGCGCGTGAAGTAAAGGTTAGAGTGGATGAGGCAAAGAGGTCGAAAAACGAAAGGAAAGATGCTTACCCGGCAGCGGTCGGGATCTTCTTGCGGGAAGGTTTCTTGGTGATTTTGGCCTTCTTGGCCCCCGGGTTGTCCGCGGCAGAGGTGCCGGCTCCCAAGCGCTTGCGCGTAGCTGTTTGGGTGGTCGGCGCGACTGGTGTTGGAGGCAGAGGGTCAGCACAGGCCAAGGGAGTGGCATGTGTGATCTCTAGCATCACACAATCGTCGTCGTCAGATTCGTCTTGGGGACAAGACCGAGTTCGAGGCTTACCCGGGCCGGAGGTGCGGGAGACCGGGATCGACAAGTGGTCCTCGTCATCCGGGTCCTCGGTGAGCGGAATTGCCGGCACGGCGTTGTCTGCCCGCCAACCACCATTGGCCCACCTCTTGTCCTCCCGGGCTTGACGGTCAAACCTCTGCAAAAGGCAGGTAGCGGGAATTGACTAAGGAAACAAGAAAGGCAAGAATGTAATATAGCTGCTGTGTCGGTTGCATGGTGAGGTCGGAGAGGAAGAACTAGAGCTTACCTTGGGCGGAGGATTGGCGCGACTGTGGGGTTCAAGTCCCCATTCCCAGTCGTCTCCCATGGAGGTTTGGGCGATGGCTCGGACACGTCTGCGCACCGCCGGCTTGTCCAGCTCAAACGAGCTGATCCGAGTTGGGTCTTGGGGCCCACTCATATGGCAGATCTTGTGCACCCGGTTCTGCAGGGGGCTTATCCGGCGGGCGACAAAGGTCCTCAGGAGGTCATCCGCCGTCAGATCGTCCTTGATGGAGAGCAGGTGGTTGTGGATGGCCTGGGTCTCTGCGTCGCTGCCCGACGGATCCCAGCCCCAGTTCGCCTGGGAATAGGGCGGGTCGAGTCGGAACTCTGGGAGGTTGAGGAAGTCATACCCCTTGGCGTTATCAGCGGAGTCCGGATTCTTCACGTAGAAGAAGCTGCGCTGCCACTTACGGCAGGACTCCAGCCCGGTGACCTTGGGGAAGTCGGAGAGCTTCCGGGCAGCAATGGTGGCGGCCCCGCACGCCGTCATCTCCTTGTCCTTCACGCCCTTGTTCGGAATGCTTTGCTTCCGAAGCACGAAATACTTCGCCCAGAGGCTGACCAGAGGCCACAGGCCGAGGTACCCCTCGGAGAAGGCGACGAATGCCGAGAGGACCGTGATGGAGTTTGCCGGCAAATGATGCGGCTGTAGCTCGAACTTGTCGAGGAAGGCTCGGAAGAACCTGCTTGTCGGAAGGGCGAAGCCGCGCTCGAAGTGCGCGACAAACACCACCCGTTCTCCTTCCTGGGGCGCGGGCTCAACTTCGTCGCCAGGAAGTCGGCAGATGATTGGTGCCGGGACGCGGCGCGTGCGACGTAGCCAATCGAGGTCGTCTTGCACTACGTCGGAGCCTTCCCAGCCTCCTCGGATTCCTTCCGCGGATGTGTCGGGTTGCTCGGAGGAATGGCTCGAAGACATGTCGGCTTATCTGCAAAACAGATGCCGAGTTATAGACCGAGGTGTAGAGTAAGTCGGATAGCAGTCGTCGAATGCCGGGGAGAAAACAGAGTTGTGTCGGTTACAAGGCACACAGGAGATCTGGATAATGGAAATAAAGGAAAACCTTTCTATGAGCTAAGGGAGAAGAACCGTGAGTATGGCGCCTAAATATTGCTAAGTTGAACAAGGAAGATCTAGGGAGCAGTAGCAAGACTGGAAGGCGCGGGGACCATTCGCTCCCCTCCGGTGGAGGCACGTAGGGCACATACGGTGGCCGGAGTAGAGGCAGGGGCGGAGGAAAAGCCTCGGACACGAGCACGCCGGAGAGGTCCTAGGGGATCTAATCGGGTGCGGGGAGGGAAAGAAACTCACCGGAGATCGCGATTCGCGCTGGAGGAACGGTGACGACGGCGGCTCCGGGCTGCGTCTTCTGAACGGCGGCGAGGTCGTCGGTGTGCGGCCGCGGGCGTTCGGGCGCAGCGGCGGCGGAGGAGAGTGAAGGAGGAAGAAGATGGGAAGTATGGAGGCGAAGGGGCGAGGGAATCGTGCGCGAGGCTATTTAAGAGGGAAGGTGGCGAGGCGGTTGCCCGTTTTTTCCCGCCCGTTGGTTTCGAGCAGAACGTGGGATCATGCGTGCGGCGTTTGGCGCGGATGGAGTAGTTACGGCCGCACGATCGGCCACATCGTGGGCCACAGAATTGGAACCGTCGGGCCCGGATCTGGTGCGGTTGTGCACGGGAATTGAGGAGGTGCCTTGGGGTCAAAACCGCTCGAGTACCTGTTGGAATGGACAGATGGTGGGGCCCGTGCGGCACGTTTGTGACGGTTTGTCAGGCCGCGTGGCATAATGCGCGGGATGGTGCAGCAGATCAATGGCACGTATCGGGAGAAGATCTGAGAAAAAGATTTGTTGAGGTCGGAGGAACCGGAACGAAAACCAGAGATGGCCGTTTTGGATGATTTTACAGTGTGTCGGAGTAGGCATGCCGGGATTTTCTTGTTGGGCCGGCATGGTGATGTCGGGCCGACTTTGTGGCAACCTGTGTAAGCAGTTCGGTGTGATTGGTCAGCCCGACATAGCAGTGTCGGCGGCTGGTGCCAGGCAGTTGTTTTGTTAAAACTGATGCAGCCCTTCATCTGAGGCTGCAGGGCTACACCAGCTTCGGGGACTAGTGTCGGGGGGCTACCCCCGGGTAGGGTAAAGGCGAGGGTAAGATACTCATGTTTACAGTGGTAACTATCCCTTGCCTGGCGCCAAAGGTCATATGACTCTTCGAGAGATAGAGGGACGCCCTTTGGAGGAAGCAGAGGCCAGGCTGTCTCCCCTGGTGATACTATAAATAGACCCCCAGCCCCTCACTTTCATTCAGGCAGAGGCAGAGATTTCTCCTAAGAACCAGCTTCTCGAAGATGTCTTTGGGAGCGAGCCTAAGACATCTTCGAGCGGCTGGGCCTAGGGGCATTCTCTTGTGCAACACCCGGAACAGGTTGGGATGAGCGGGGTCCAGGGTGGACCGAGTTGTATGCTCGGCCGGCTTATGCTTACGCCGGGAGTAGCCGGTATATGCTAACCGACTTCCCCATGTCCGAGTTGTTTACTTGTCTGTGATGTGCAGGAAGGAGAATCCGACATACATGTTCGGGCCGGGTAAGGTATGTCGGGGGTCCAGGCCCGGCATAGCCTTGCCGGCGTACGGAGAGAAGCCCGGTATACTTGTGCCGGGATGGGAGGAAGCGTCCGACATATCCTATGTCGGGCAGGAAGTCAAGGGCAGGTACATGGCAAGGACACTGTCCCTTCTGACACGGAAATAAGGTCACCTCCCGTCTGACACGGGTGCGGGACAAAGGGCACAAGACAAGGGCGACGTGACTATACCACTGTACTGGCGACTGACTGACAGGAGACAAGGCGTGGAGAAGGCACGTCCTGTCTCTGACAGGGGAAGCATCATCACCTAGGCCGGCGGCGGCTACAGCAAGAGGCATCATGGCCTACCTCGACCTATGTCGGATAGCCCGGCGGCTAGGTCGTGGTAGAGGTGTCGACATTACCGTTGGACGGGGGCTGCTGTCCGGGGGGCCCGGAGGAATTAGGGTTCCCGGGCAACTCGGCTGGACCTCTATAAATAGCGCCATAACTCCTCCTGTGAGGAGAGAGACAAAAAACGAGAGGGCCAGAACTATAGGCGCATTTACTCCTCGTCTACTTGTAGTTCATCCTTGTTCTTGAGTTCAGGCTAGAGAGAGGTAAAACAGCTCAAGGAGCACCTTTGTAGATCTTGTGAGACACATATAGTGAGAGGCCAGGCAGGAGTAGGGGTGTTACCTCCTCACGAGGGCCCCGAACCTGGGTACATCGTGCGTGTTTGTGGTTGCTTGTGGTTTGGATTGTGTTCTTCGTGTGTTCTTGCGGTTTCTTCCCTGCCTAAGTCGGTTTCGGTTTATTCCGTGCCATCTTTTGTGTGAGCTCCTTAGCTCGCTAGCCCTCCCCGGATCCACCAGCGTCCATCGGCCCCACACAATTAGCCATCCTATGGTATCTGCCGTGATACCACCTCGACACTAACATAAACACTCCATTCAACACATAGTAAAACAAAAACAAACATACAACACAAACTTTTCACCAAAAAGGTTTGGTCAAAGAAATAGTTGTACTTAGCATATTTGTTAAGAAAGTTCCAAAGGTTCAATAGTCATTAATTGTAATTAAAATATTTAAAGGGTTTTAAACATCATTTAAGATTTTATAAAGCAACATTTTTCTTTATAGATTTTAATCTCATTCTTAATTACCAAAAGTTACTACGATGATACTTGGTTTTAAATCAACATTTATCACACAATTTGGGTGGAGATTGTTAATACAAATTATTTATTATGAATTTAATGTCCATGAAAACATAGGTCAAGTTTTAATTAGTTTTGAAATACATCAAAACACCATTAAGACGCTTTAAAGGATTTTAACACAAACTTAATTACATTAATATGGCATTTAGTCTCTCTGGTCAAAAGTCATAAAGTAGGAATTTTCTCAAGAAGAAAACATATTAAAATTATTGTAGGACTTAAACTATAACAAAATATATTCAATTTAAAACTAGGATTTTAAATCACCAAAATAATGCTCAAAAATATTTTCTAACAGAGGCATCAAATTAAACATATGCTAATGTTTCTAGAACAATTTTATTTACAAAATTTGGACTTATAGATTTAAAGATATGCTAAAATCACTCAAATTACACATTTTGAATTTGAATAATTTAAACTATATCAAAACAGAAAAATAACAGTGCCAAAAGATTCTACATGTCAAGGGCTTTCCAAAGATATTTTATTTACAAATTTTGAACTTACATAATTAAAACTATAACTAAAATAATGGTTTACATGTTTCTGTAAATAACAAGTTAGTGCACGACTAAAATACAAGTTTTTATTTTACTAATCTATTCTACACGTTCATACAAGTTCATAGACTACAAAAACGCTGAAAACGGAGTTAACGTTGATTTGATATGGAATTAACAAGTTTTAACAAATTTTATGGAAAAATGAAACGATTTAAAATAAACGGAGCAATCTGATTGGCTGGATCTAGAATTAACGGGAGCCGTGGATTTAAAACGGATCAGACGATCCAGATCGGAAGATACCTCTTCGGGGCCGAACTAATCTGGGTCGTAGGATCCGCATTGGACGACGCTGGGATCGTTCACCAGATCGGGGCGGCGCGGTGGTCGCCGGAGGTGAGGCAGACGGCGGCGCTAGCGTCGGGCGGTAGTCGGGGAAGCAGCTCCGGTGGTATTCTTGCACCAGCGGAACGACGACGATGCGCAACACGATTCCGCGAAGACGATGGGCGTGAAGGCGCCGAGCTTCGCGTCTTGGAGAGGCGTGGAGGCGCGACTCGGGCACGGACGAAATTGACGCTCCGGTGATGGACTCGGCTCGGGGAGGCGACGTCGTGGTGCGGCGTGACGCTGCGAAGTCGATGAAGGTGGTGGCGTCCTCGCGTTCATCCAGGAAGCCGCGGGGACGGGCGACCGTGGTCGCGGCGGCGCGGCGAGCTTTGGGTGACAACGCTCCGCACCATCCACTGCGCCAAAAATAACAAATAAGGAGTGACGGAGGTGCACAATGGCATGGGGAATAGAATGGAGGGAGTCTCGGGGTCGAGGACGTGCTCTTGTTGCCGGGAACGACCTCGAAGGCCGGCGGAAATGGAGGATTCCGGCGAGCGATTACTGCAGCCTCGGGGCATGAAATGGAGAGGGAGGAGAGGGGAAACAGAGAGGGAGTCGAGGGCTTTTAGTAGGAGGAAACGGGAAAGGAAACGGTGGAGTAAATCGCACGGATTTGGGCTTTAAGTAGGAAGAAACGGCACATCAAATGGTGGAGTAAAACGCCCACAATCAATTCGGGAAGAGAAACAGCAAAACTAGCTGTTCGTGCGTGCGTGATTCACGTCCCTGGGTTGAAGACGACCATGACGTAAGCATGACGTCAGCATTTTTTTTTCTTTTTCTGTTTTTTCTTATTTCTTTCATATCTTTTGTTTTAAGTGTCCAAATGAAGTCAAATAAATTTCTAAAAATTTGTAAAAACAATATCTTTGTGTTAAACCAGTTGTGGGCATGTTTTTAACACTTTTCAAAAATCAAAATTTTGAAATATTGATTAAATACAAATTTGCCACATTATGTCAAAATTGAAAATATGGCTTAATAAAATTTATTTATGGCTAAATAAAATTTATAAAAATACAACACTTATAGAAGTTTAAAATTAAGTTATTTAAACTCATTTTCCAATATTAAAATCATTTTTGGCTTTAGTACAATATTAAATAACATAACACCACTATTTGAAATAGAAAGGGGAATATAGTGGATTTATTTTTAATTCTAAATATTTTGTGCACCATTAAGTTTTATTTTATATTGAGTCATTTGAAAACTCCCTATAGTACAATAGGAAAACAGTATATCTTTATTTCATTTCTTATGTTGAAATTATTCTTGAAAAACATTTTATGTTTTGCAAATTGATGAAAATAATTTAAGTTATTGAAATGCCTATTTGGATAAATCATTAATTATAAAATCCAAAAAGTTTTAAAGATATAAACTATAGACTTGTAATTTCCAAAACTATGTTTTGAACTCAGGTAAAAGAATGAAAACCATTTGGCAAATATACCATGTTTTAAATAGTTTAAAAGAACATTTGTAAATATTATTTTAATTTATGAATAGCTATGGCTAATGGTTGAAATCAAATACTTATAAAGAAACTTTTTATTACAAGAAAATGGTTTGAAAGTTTGTAATTCATTTGTCAAATTATATAATGAGGTTTAAGAAATACAATGGATAATAAAATGTTTTACTTGAAACAAGTTTTGAAAATAGTGATTACTTGAGATATTTGTATTAATAAACAATTTGGAAGATGCTATAAAGTCTTTTATAGTTGATTTTCTTATGCTTTTATTTTATTACCTTAATCAAAAACAAAAGTTTAAATTTTTAGTGATTTTTAAACATTCCAAAATATTGGGATGTTACAGCCCAGCTTGGACAACAGAAAAAACAATCGATCGTTCCGTTGAAGGTGGCATCCCCATCTGAATTACAAGAAGGCGATATTATTGAAGAAATTCCTGGTCTGACGATAGCTGAAATGCTAGGCATAGTTGAAACCCCCATGGCTACCATGGCAAGGAAATTTGTCATGGGGAAGGAACTGCTCACAGAGTCGGAGTTGGCACTGCTACCTCGAAGAATGCGAGAATTACATAAGTGGTACATGGAGGCCACAAAAGATGGCAAAGCAATGCTGGCTCTTAAATATAGAGAAGAGCATTACTTCATCGGAGAACAGACCATATGGATTGATTTTGATGAATTGTGGCAGTTATTCAATATGGAAGCCCTTGACAAATGTATCATGAGCTGCTATTGTCTGTAAGTGATTCATTTATTTCCGTTATTAATTAAGTCTCTAGCTAATTAAGCTCATCATTTTGCCTATAATTGTCCTCACTACATACATTCGTTTATATGCTATTATGCAGAAAGAAGATTCTCGAATGTAAGAGGATGCCTAATTATCAAATTGGGTTCGTTGACCCAGATCGAGTTCATGTACATAACCTACAACAAAAACCGGAGGAAATGGAGAACAACTTGTTCAAGGCATTGGAGCAACAAAATTATAAAGATGTGATTTTGTTTCCTTACAACTTCAGGTGAGAGTGTTCTTACTGTCTTGTACACGCATTAACTTTCGCTCTAACTAAATGTTGATGAACGTGTGCAGCTACCACTGGATTCTCTTCAACATTCAAATTGACCGTGGGATAGTTGAGATCGAGGACTCAATAGCGCATACCTTGGAGTATTACGCGAGCATTACTGATATGATCCAAAAGTAATTTCGATCGTTATTACACTATATATCGGCCTCTTTATTTTCCTGTGTTCTAGTTATTAATATCTTCATTATTTATTTTATTTGTAGGGTATGGAAGCGGTTCACAAGTTCTGCCACCAGTGGTCATTTTAAATCAAAGCTGGCCTTTAAACAAATCCCCGTAAGTATAGTACTCATTTTAATTCTAGTTTTAATATCGGATTGTCCTGTTTCATTATTATTTGATTCAACTCTATTTTCGTAAAGTGCGAGAAACAGCCACCGGCGACTAATTTATGTGGATACTTCGTTTGCGAGTACGTGCGCACGTGTGTCAGTGCGCGGATTTCTCCACATGTACGTTAAACATTAATATATATATTCAGAGTTTTACTTTTGTTAATGACAATTTATATATTCATATCGACCTTCTATTGGATACAGGTTTTGGCTTCGCGGTCGCAACTCCCACAAAAGGAACGCATAAGAGAAATTCAAGAGGAAACTGCTGGATTTTTGCTTGACGAGGTCATAGCTCCAATAGGAGAATACCATAGTAAGGAGGATAAGTGATATTCATGTAATTCTCGTGTTCGGGACACACTCGTGTATATATGATCGATGTATATATGATCGTACGACTGACTCGTTCTATATTATATATGCATGTATGCTTAATTTAGACACGTCATATAATATATGCATCGATGTGGGTAATTGTAGCGTACGAATAATAGTTTAAATCATAAATAAAACAGAAAACAGAAAACAAATTTAAAAAACCAGAAACCTAAAACCTCTCGAATCTTTTAGTCCCGGTTTGTAAGGCAAACCGGGACAAAAGGTCATCGCGTGAGCAGATCGCCTGCGAGCCCACGTGGATGCTATTTGTCCCGGTTGCAGACACAACCGGGACTAAAGGGGGTGGCCTTTAGTCCCGATTCCGCGGTCCCGGTTTTTAAACCGGGACAAAAGGCCCTTACCAACCGGGACAAATAGCCTGTTTTCTACTAGTGAAGAGATGGTAGACCTAAATCCGAGAAATGGCTATGAGTCATATATGATCCGAAATAAAATCCATGTACGATTACCAGGTAATGACTTGGGAGATCTTCTTGATGGCATCTAGGCTGTTAATGGAATATGGAATTTTATGAGAGAGTAGACACTGATAAGGATCGATTTGTCGTAAAACAGGTCCGACAGATTCAAAAGTTGACCACAACGAGATTTTGTCTCAAGTGGCGAAGCCTAAATCTATTCGGGGTCGTTTAGCAATTACTATAATTTCAAATTGAGAAATTGATAGATGGATAAGGAAACCATGTTTCTTAATGGTATCATTAAGAAAGAGTTGTAATTAGTACAATGAAATGGTTTGGTGATCCTGAGGATGCTAAACATGTATGCAAACTTCAGATGTCCATTCATGGGCTGAAGTAAGCATATCGGAGCTGGAATCTTCGCTTTGATGATATGATCAAAGGATTTTGGAGTTGTCCAAAATAGTTGAAGAAACTAGCATTTGCAAAGAAGTGAGTGGGAGCTAAGTAGCTTTTCTTGATCTTATATGCGGATGGCATATTTGAGTGGGAGCTAGGTGTCATTCAGGATTTTATATGTAACGACATATTGAATGATACAGATCCTCTAGTAGAGTATAAAGGATTATGTAATTGATTAAATTTTCTATGAATGAAGTTAGGAGTATTAGGCATTCGATCTATAATTGTATAGATCAAAAGGGGCTTAATAACATTAGGTCGGAATATTTTCCTAGGTTAAGATTCTGAAGTGTATCAGAATAGAACAAGCGAAGAAAAAGGTTCTTGCTTGTATGACTAGGTATAATATTAAGTTTGTCTTGGCATTTTCAGTGATAGCTGGTGAAAGAAAATGATGTTCGACATCCTCTATGCCTCAGACATAGATTCTATCAGACTGAAAGCTCGACTTGGTGTGACCCAAGTTCTTGGTTGAAGAACGGGTTCTTGAGTGATTCTTGTGTGGATCAATGAACAAACGTTAAGTATATTCTTCAGTGTCTGTGAGAACTGAAGATATGTTTTCTGGTAAAGGGTAAGAGTGGAAAGACAACTTGCCGTAAAACGGTTACGATGATGCAAGTTATGACACTGACCCATACGACTAGAAATCTCATATAGGAGATGTCCTTTGTTTTGAAGAAAGACATGGTTAGCTTGCGAAGTCGCATATGAATGCACTGTCGCATAATCTACATAATAGGTATAAAAATATATGGCAACTTCAGAAGTAGCAAGTGTGATTGGACTGAGCGGTTTTCCGAGCATATGTGGTCCCCCTTAGTAGATCTCTTAGACTTTTAAGGCCCATGCTACGCGAAGGTTCGAGTCTTACTCCATCGACTAAGATATATTTCGCCGTCATCGTAAGATGCGGGATGATGTCAAACTAGGTGACATAGAAGTGTTGCAAAGCACATACAGTTCTCAATGTGTGAGATCTGTTGACTGTATTCCTCTTCCACGAGACAAGCATGCACCAAGTTGCTATGGGTGTTGAGCTTTTACCAAGTTGTAAACTAGATTAAGTGGTACTCTAGTGCATGTGGGAGACTGAAGGAGATATGCCCTAGAGGCACTTAATAAAGATAGTTTATTCGTCATATCTCAATTGTTCATTATATGTTTAATACCATGCTATAACTGTATTAAGAGGAAACATTAATACACATGTGGTAGATAAACAACCAGGTCCCTAGTAGCCTCTATCTTACTAGTTCATTGGGCAATTGATGATCGAGGTTTCCCGATCATGTGACATTTATGTCAGTTGACAATGTAGTCATGTCATTGGGAGAATGACGTGATGGACATACCCAATATTTGTAGGACGTAGTCATTACGCCTTTGACCGTAAGATCTACTCTTATTGCTATTCCTGGAAGACACTTTGATTGCATCAAACGTCATATCTTACAAAGTGTGACAATAAAGGTGTCCCTCTCGGGTGTCGGAAAGGAGTATGTTGAGACGGGGGATCAAGAGCGGGATTTGCCAGTCCGCATAGCAGGATAGATACTCTAGGGCCCACTCGGTGAGATTATGTCAAAAAGAGCTTGCAAGCGTGTGACTAGGTCACCATGACATAATATCATGGACGGGTAGAAGTTAGCAGTGTCGGTAACGAGATCAAGCTAGGTATGGAGATATCTATGAACGAGTCTCGGACACGCTAAGTATAGCATGGCAAAAGGTTTAAGACTGAGACGTCTAGGTTCGAACGGTAAAGTATTCGTTATCTCGCAGGGATTAATTCTGGGTATCCAAGGTCCACGAATTAGTCATTGATCGGAGTGGAGTCTCGATCATGTCTGGTGAGATAATCGAACCGCTAGGGTAACACACTTAAGGGGAGTCGACATTTTACCGGAAGAGAAAATAGGAAAAGAGAGCACCGGGAACGTCCCGGGAAAGTTCCGATGGAGATCGGGCAGCGACGAAATAGTTTTCGGAGCCGGAATAAATTATGTAATATGTATTTAATATTAATTAATGTAATTAATAGTTAAATATATTTTTATTTAGTTTTTTCTGAATTTTTAAAGGCAATTTACCCTAAATGGGCCTCCCCAGGCAAAGAGGCCCATGAGGGGGGGGGGGGGAAGAGTCCTCCCAAGGGAGGAGGCTTGGTTCGGACGGCCCTAGGTGGGCCACATGGGGCCCACCTAGGTCGGCGCACCAGCCATGGCCGAATTGGGGTGTGGGATTAGTCCCACACCGCCAGGCTGGCAGGTTGGGTAGCCCCTGGCCTCCTATATATATGAGGGTACCCCTGGACTTTAAATCAAACCTAATTCTCTCTCTCTCTCTCTCCTTGGATCCCGTGACTCCCTTGTTTGGAGTTGCGCCGAGGATAAGTTTTCTCCACCATACGCACGCCGCCGTGCTGCTGGTCTCCCGGTCCCAGTCTTCCGCTGCTTCGTCCCTGGATCGAAGCCCGGAGTTCGTCGGCTTCACCGTACGTGTGTAACGCCCTGCGAGGTGCCACGCTAGTGCTGCTGGAGATCTGCTTCCTCCACACGGCCTCGAGGTCTTCGCGGCTTCATCGACATCGCCGCGTCATCGTCTTCTTTGTCGCGCCAAGTTCTCCGCGACCTTGAGGTCGGCTACGGCGTCTACGTCAGCAACGCTTGTGCGGGAGCGTAATCCCCGCTTTTCGGTCTACAAGAGGTATGTATACCGATCTTCTTCGTACTACTATATCTGCATAGTATAGATCTTGGCTTGTTTTTTGTTATCGCTGTTAGGAATTTTTTCGTTTTCTACCTGCGATCCCCTTCAGTGGGGTACGTCCCGAGCGTCTGCCCAAATCCACACACGCGGATTTCGGCATAGTTGGTGCCGTTGGGCCTCTCTCGAACACCGCGGAAGCCGGACGACCCGCGGCGATGCGGCGGCATCGTCTACATGCACAAGAGTAGGTTAAGCGGTTAGTACAGCAAATTAAACTTGCTTAATGGTGACATGTAAATATAAATTCTAATTGAAAACTTATAGACAACAAGATTCAAAAAAATAATGTCAACACAAACGCATGCCTCATATATTGGACACAACTTCAGAGATGGCGTATCTGAAATCCAGTGGGATGCAGAAAATGTGTATTCGTGCACATCACAGGTTTCAGATACGCCACCTCTTTGAATCACACGGTGTCACAACGGTTTAATCATCGGCATACCAATAGATGGTAAAATGCAAGTTAAAGATCACTCAACAAAAACAAGTAAGGCCTCATATGGAATTGATCAGTCACACATGAACTTCAGAGACGGGGTCAGCGAACAAAGTGGAATGAACACTTCCATATGTTCAGACAACAATGTTCACTGACACCTCCCTGAAGATGCAACGCGCAACCATCTGTTTAATCATCGGCCAAAAGTAAATAACCATAGAGGACAAGAAACTACTTAGCACAAATGCAATTCCTAATGGCAGTCTTATTTGATTAATTACGAGCAATATGAAAGCAGCCACCATGCCCTAAACCATGACCAAAATATCATGAACATCATCATAACAAAATTCCTAAACATCATCACAGTGTGTATATCAATTTTTTCCTAAACATCAACAATTCCTAAACATCAACGCCACAAACGACAGTGTGTATATCAATTTTTCATCTCATCCTAACAAAATTCCTAAACATCATCATAGTCTGAATAACTATGTTCACATAGCATCCACAACAGAAAATCATAGCAACATATTGAGCGAATCCAGCGGAAGGGGATCGGGCGGAGGGGGACGGACCTGCTCCTTGTCCACGAGGCGGAGCGCGAGCCTGGAGACGGGGAGGGGCGCGTCGTCGGCCGTCGGTCGTCGGCCGTCTTTGCGCAGGAACCGGGAGAGGACCCGGCCGTTGGCGGTGAGTCCAGCGAGGGCGACCCCCGCGTGGTCGGCGACGCGGAAGACCTTGCGGTGGCGGGAGAAGCGGCGGCGAGAAGTGGTGCTCGCGAGGAGGCGGGCGGGAGGAGCGGTTGCGGCGGGTGCGGTCGGCGGCGCGCGAGATACGACGGGGGTGGTCGGCGGCGTGCGAGTTGCTGCGGCGGCGCGCGAGTTGCGTTCGGGGGCGGGCGGTGGCGCGAGTTGCGGCGGCGGCGGCGCGCGAGTTGAGTTCGGGGGAGGGCGGTGGCGCGAGTTGCTGCGGCGGTGGCGCACGAGTTGTGTTCGGGGGCGGGCGGCGGCGCACGAGTTGCGGCGTTGCGGTGGCGACTTGCGGCGGCGGCGGCACGCGTGCGGGGGAGGAGCGGCAGCGCGAGGGGAAGAGGGGCAGCGCGTGTACGCGTGGTTTGGATAAGGTTTGGCCGGGCGGTTAGGTTTTGTTTGGTGTGGAGCCTTTCTGTGGCGCATGCCGAGGATGCGCCACAAAAAAATAGATAGGATGCGCCACAGAAAATTTTGGGTGCAACACAAAAAAACACTGTGCTATTTTTATTTGAATTTTGTGCTAAATTTTTCTATTGAATTCTTCTGGATAAATTGAATCTCCATTGTGCTAACCTTCAATTAAGTTGGTACTGAAAGTAAGATTACAATACACAACTCAAACCAACATCACATATAACACAACAAATAAAAAGACAACATCAAATGACGATACACCATATAGATGAAATGAAGATACAACACAACTCAAATTCGCCGAACTTAATAAATTCACCTCCCATCAATGCAGCCTCCTGCATCCATTGATGCAGCGCCCTTTCCCTTTGACGATGATACACTCTTCTTCTTGGACGACGATTCAACCTTCTTGCCCTTCCCCTTCGACGCTCCTTCAGACTCCAGGGCCTTAGACGACGGCATGAAGTCATCGAAATCATCGCTCTCATCTACCCAACGGTAAGACTCAACGTATGAATCAAGATCCCATTGAGTCTTGAAAAACTTGCCCTTCTCAACTTTCTTCTCAAACCTGGCTCGAATCCTAATCAATTCACGACGAATTTGGTTAGGGGTCCGATATGGATACCCAGCGCTGCATAGCTTGGCTCCGAGCAAAGCGAGATGGCTCTCGCTCTCAATAAGTTCGTCGTGATACACGCGAGATACTCGGCGGCGGGACTGTGGAACCCGCCAGACGCACACTTATTGCAAGGACCAACACAAACCATGCTTCCCCGCCTAGCTAGACTGAAAATCTATAATTCCAAAGCTCATACCGGAGGGGGGGGGGGGGGTTTATAGGAAGAGGAGAGCAGAAAAATGGCGGGAAAGGGTGAGAACAGGCGGGAAAAATTTCTGTGGCGCACCAGTTCCATGCGCCACAGAATGTTCACTTTTTGTGGTGCATGGTACACGGTGCGCCACAGAATGCCTACTATCTGTGGCGCATGGGCTCTGTGCGCCACAGAATGTGCCTCGGATTTCTGAACTCAGACGTATCTGGCGGGGCCCACCATATTTCTGTGGCGCATAGCACTTGGTGCGCCACAAAAAAGGACTATTTCAGTGGCGCATTTTTATTTCATGCGCCACAAATGTTTGTGGCGCACTTATTTGGTGCGCCACTAAAGTATTTTTGTGGCGCATGGTCCTGTGGTGCGCCACAAAGGGGGATCCCACCTATAAGCATTTTTCCACTAGTGCCTAGGTAACCCTCCTGCAGACAATGCCTCTGATGATGAGAAAAAGTTCTATCAGACCAAGTCGGACGATTCCTCCTTTGTCCAGAGTGGCATGTTCTACGCCATGGAAGCCGACCTGCAAAAGCGCTTTGAGAACATGAGTGCTTTTGAGATAATTTCTGATCTCAAGGCTGTCTTTGCGCCGCAGGCTAATACTGAGAGATATGAAGCTTCTGAGCTTTTCTTCTCAGCCAAGATGGAAGAGCACAGCAGTGTGAGCGAGCATGTGGTCAAAATGTCTGGCTATGTTCAACGCATGAATGCTCTGGAATGCAAGATTCCTGATGAGCTGGCGATTGATAGGGTGCTGCAATCGTTGCCTCCTAGCTACAAAGGCTTCGTCATGAACTATAACATGCAGGGCATGGCTAAGTCCCTGTCTGAGGTGTTCGTGATGCTCAAGACTGCTGAAGTGGAAATCAAGAAGGAGCACACGCTGTTGAAGGTCAACAAGACCGTCGATTTCAAGAAATCTGGCGGCAAGGGAAGGAAGAACTAGAAGTCTAAGAAGGATGGCAAGCACGTTGCCAAATCCAAGACTAACAAACCTGGTCCCAAACTTGGCGTGGAATGCTTCTACTACAAGGGAGATGGTCACTTGAAGCTCAACTGCCCCAAGTACCTGAAAGATAAGAAGGCCAGCAAGATTGTCGGAAAGAGAAAGGTATATTTGATGTACATGTTATTTATGTGTACCTTGCATGCGTCCGTAGTAATACCTGGATATTTGATACCGGTTCTGTTGCTCATATTTGTAACTCTCAGGAGGAGTTACGGAATAAGCGGCGCCTGGCAAAGGATGAGGTGACGATGCGCGTCGGCAACAGATCAAGAGTTGACGTGGTGGCTGCGGCACACTCCCTCTACATCTACCATTGGGATTAGTTTTGGTTTTAAATAAGTGTTAGTTTGTACCGTCCTTGAGTGTAAACATTATCAGTTGGTCTTGCTTGTTGCAAGACGGATATTCGTTCAACTCAGTATCAAGTGGTTGTGCTATTTCGATGAATAATATCTTTTATGTTAATGCTCCCGAGAGTAATGGTTTATTCTTGTTGAATCTCGATCGTAGTACTCACATCCATAACATTGATGCCAAGAGGATTAAAGTTAGTAGCGATACCGCCATGTATATGTGGCATTGCCGTCTTGGTCATATTGGTATAAAGCGCATGAAGAAACTCCATACCGATGGACTTTTAGACTCGTTGGATTTTGGATCCCTCGACACATGCGAACCGTGCCTCATGGGCAAGATGACCAAGACACCGTTCAATGGTTTCATGGAACGGGCGTCGGACTTATTGGGAGTCATACATACAGATGTGTGTGGACCGATGAGCGTGTCGACACGCAATGGTTATGGTTATTTTGTCACCTTCACCGATGACTTGAGTAGATATGGGTATATCTATTTGATGAAACACAAGTCTGAAACATTTGAAAAGTTCAAAGAATTTCAAAGTGAAGTTGAAAATCAACTCAACAAGAAAATCAAGCACCTTCGATCCGATCGTGGTGGCGAATATTAGAGTTTTGAGTTTGGCACACATCTGAAGGCCTGTGGCATCGTGCCGCAGCTTACGCCGGCTGGAACACCGCAACGCAACGGTGTGTCCGAGCGACGTAATCGTACCCTATTAGATAGCGTCTGGTCTATGATGTCTCTTACCGACTTGCCTGTATCTTTTTGGGGATATGCATTAGAAACAGCCGCATTCATTTTAAATAGGGCTCCATCCAAATCCGTAGCAACGACACCGTATGAGATATGGCATGGCAAGAAACCTAAGTTGTCGTCCCTGAAGGTCTGGGGTTGTGAGGCGTATGTTAAGAAACTACAGCCCGACAAACTCGAACCGAAATCGGAGAAAGTCGTCTTTGTAGGGTATCCGCGGGAAACCATAGGATACACCTTCTACAACCAAGCGGAGGGCAAAACGTTTGTCGCGAAGAACGGCACCTTTTTCGAGAAAGAGTTTCTCGCCAAAGGAGTGAGTGGGAGGAAAATAGACCTCGACGAGATCGTTGATCCTGAACTCGAAATTCCGAGTGGCGCAACGGAAACTGTTCCGGAAACGTCCTCCACAGATGGAGTGGGAGAAGATGTCGAGGATGCTATTCTACCTCGTAGGTCAGGGAGATCAAGTATCGCTCCTGAGTGGTACGGCAACATGGTTTGCACCGTCATGTTAATTGAACAAGACGAACCTACGAACTACAAAGAGGCTATGGCTAGTCCTGAGTCCGAGAAATGGCTTGAAGCCATGAAATCCGAAATAGGATCCATGTATGACAACAAAGTATGGACTTTGATGGAGATTCCCGAAGGGCGCAAGGCCGTCGAGAATAAATGGATCTTTAAGAAGAAGACTGACGCTGATGGTAATGTGACCGTCTATAAAGCTCGGCTTGTCGCAAAGGGTTTCCGACAAGTTCATGGAATTGACTACGATGAAACGTTTTCACCGGTAGAGATGCTAATGTCTATTCGGATTTTGCTAGCACTTGCCGCATATTACGACTATGAAATATGGCAGATGGATGTCAAAACAGCGTTCCTAAATGGTAACATTGAGGAAGAGTTGTATATGGTACAACATGAAGGTTTTGTCGATCCAGAAAATGCTGGCAAGGTATGCAAGCTTCAGCGTTCCATTTATGGACTGAAGCAAGCATCTCGGAGCTGGAATCTTCGCTTTGATGAGGTGATCAAAGGTTTTGGATTTGTCCAAAATATAGAAGAGACCTGCATTTACAAGAAAATGAGTGGGAGCTCAGTTGTGTTCCTAGTTCTATATGTGGATGATATATTACTAATAGGGGATAATGTGGATCTTCTGAATAGCGTGAAGAAATATTTAAACAGGAAATTTTCAATGAAGGACTTAGGAGAAGCTGCATACGTTTTAGGCATTAAAATCTATCGTGATAGATCAAGACGTCTATTAGCGTTGAGTCAGAGTACTTATCTTGATAAGATACTGAAACGGTTCGGTATGGAGACGGCAAAGAAAGGTTTTCTACCGGTTGTCAAGAATAGAACATTGAGCAAGGCTCAGTGTCCGGTGACGGAACATGATAAAGACGAAAGGGCTAAACATCCTTATGCTTCAGCCATAGGATCGATCATATATGCCATGTTAAGTACTCGACCTGATGTAGCATTGGCTCTTAGTTTGACGAGCCAGTTCCAAAGTAATCCTAGAAAGGATCATTGGGTAGCTGTTAAGAGCATTCTTAAGCATCTCAAGCACACAAAGGAAATGTTCCTTGTGTATGGTGACTGTGAAGAAGAACTTGGCGTAACAGGTAACGTTGACGCAAGTCTCTGCACAGACCCAAATGACTCTAAGTCACAAACAGGATATGTTTTCAAGGTGAACGGAGGCGCTGTAAGCTGGAGGAGTGGGAAGCAGCCCATCGTGGCCCAATCTACAATGGAATCGGAGTACATCGATGCTTCTGAAGCCGTGAATGAAGCTGTGTGGTTAAGGAAGTTCATCATCGAGCTTGGAGTGTTCCCTAGCGCGCAAGACCCCGTAACCCTCTACTGTGACAATACGGGTGCTATTGCTAACGCGAAGGAACCAAGGTCTCACTCAACTGCCAAACACATTCTCCGACGCTTCCATGTGATACGACAGTATGTACAGGGAGGCGATGTGAAGATTTGCAAAGTGCATACGGATCTGAGTGTGGCAGATCCTCTGACGAAGCCTCTTCTACTTGACAAGCATGTAAAACACCAAAATGCTATGGGTGTTAGGCTTTTACCAAGTTGTAATCTAGAATAAATTGTACTCTAGTGCAAGTGGGAGACTGAAGAAGATATGCCCTAGAGGCAATTAATAAAGTGTTTTATTTATCATATCTCATTTGTTCATAATACGTTTTTGTGTCATGCTATAACTGTATTAAGCGGAAACATTAATACACGTGTGATATTTAGACAACCAGGTCCTTAGTAGCCTCTACGTGACTAGTTCATTGTGCAATCGATCATCGAGGTTTCCCGATCATATGACATGGTGCCAATTTGACAATGGAGTCATATCGTTGGTAGAACGATGTGATGGACATACCCAATATTTGTAGGACGTCATTACGCCTTTGACCGTGAGATCAACTCTTATTGCTATTCTTGAAAGATACTTTGATTGCATCAAACGTCATATCTTAAAAGTGTGACAATAAAGGTGTCCCTCTCGGGTATCGGAAAGGAGTATGTTGAGACGAGGGATCAAGAGCGGGATTTGCCAGTCCGCATAGCAGGATAGATACTCTAGGGTCCACTCAGTGAGATTATGTCAAATAATCTTGCAAGCGTGTGACTAGGTCACCAGGACATAATATCATGGACGAGTAGAAGATAGCGGTGTCGGTAACGAGATCAAGCAAGGTATCGTGATATCTATGAACGAGTCTCGGACACGCTAAGTATCGCCATGGCAAAGGTTTAAGACTCGACGTCTAGGTTCGAACGACAAAGTATTCGTTACTCACAGGGATTAATTCTGTGTATCCAAGGTCCACGAATTAGTCATTGATCGGAGAGCGTGTCTCGATCATTTCTGGTGAGATCTCGAACCGCTAGGGTAACACACTTAAGGGGAGTCGACAAGTTTACCAGAAGAGAAATTAGAAGAGAGAACACCGGGAGCGTCCCGAGAAAGATCCGATGGAGATCGGACAGCGACGAAATAGTTTTTGGAGCTGGAATTTTTTTGTTTTCTACCTGCGATCCCCTTTATATTCACCTATTTGTGACATATGAGATCTTTATCACAAACTATGCCATGAAAATGACCATAACTTGTTCATTTGGCTTGAAACTTATAGATGTTTATAGATGATAGTCCTTTTTGTGAAGACATTTTTGACAAATTTTGTCAAAAATCAAGTTTATCATTTTTCATGGAACTAGTACACATATAAGGACCCCATGCCAAAGGATGTCCTTTTTTGGAGGTGTTTATCACTTTATTCCATTTTTTCGTAAAAACGATCAAAACGGTCGCGATGACTATTCATCGAAAGAGGTAAGATTTTTTAGAATTATCAATGTTTCTGTGATATAACCAATAGTTGTGTACCTTAAAATGATTTTTCTAAAATATTCAGACCAAACTATCAAATAGTTGTAGTTCAAATTTGCATTACTTTTGAAAAATCGACATAAACTCATTTAACAATGCGAAAATAGGTAGAAATCAAGGAAAAACCTATTACTTGGGGATTATCCATCATATGTGTAATAGTTTCCATGAAAATTAAATGGGTGCCATTTTGCATCATATTTTTGTACTTTGTTCACAAAAAAGTCATTTTTTGCACTTAAAAAATGGGAAATTATATTTATGAAAATAATTTGAAGAATCCCTTTGGCATGATTGTTTACTATACCAATATGCACCTATTTGTGGAATATGAGATCTTATCACAAACTATGCCGTGAAAATAGCCATAACTTGATCATTTGGCTTGAAACTTATAGATGTTTTAGATGATGGTACTTTTTGTGAAGACTTTTTTTGCAAATTTTGTCAAAAATCAAGTTTATTATTTTTCATGGAAACTAGTACACATATAAGGACCCCATGCCAAATGAGGTCCTTTTTTGAGGTGTTTATCAGTTCATTCCATTTTTTTCGTCAAAATGATCAAAACGGTCGTGATGACTATTCATCGAAAGAGGTAAGATTTTTTAGAATTATCAATGTTTCGGTGATATAACCAATATTTGTGTACCTTAAAATGATTTTTCTAAAATATTCAGACCAAACTATAAAATAGTTGTATTTCAAATTTAAATTACTTTTGAAAAATCGACATAAACTCATTTAACAATGCGAAATAGGTAGAAATCAAGGAAAAACCTATAACTTGGGGATTATCCATCATATGTGTAATAGTTTCCATGAAAATTAAATGGGTGCCATTTTGCATCATATTTTTTGTACTTTGTTCACAAAAAAGTCATTTTTTGCACTTAAAAAATGGAAAATTATATTTATGAAAATAATTTGAAGAATCCCTTTGGCATGATTGTTCACTATACCAATATGCACCTATTTGTGAAATATGAGATCTTTATCACAAACTATGCCATGAAAATGACCATAACTTGATGATTTGGCTTGAAACTTATAGATGTTTATAGATGATAGTCCTTTTTGTGAAGACATTTTTGACAAATTTTGTCAAAAATCAAGTTTATCATTTTTCATGGAAACTAGTACACATATAAGGACCCCATGCCAAAGGATGTCCTTTTTTGGAGGTGTTTATCACTTTATTCCATTTTTTTCGTAAAAACGATCAAAATAGTCGCGATGATTATTCATCGAAAGAGGTAAGATTTTCAATAATTATCAATGTTTCTGTGATAGAACCAATAGTTTTGTACCTTAAAATGATTTTTCCAAAATATTCAGATCAAACAATCAAATAGTTGTAGTTCAACTTTAAATTACTTTTAAACAATTGACATAACCTCATTTAACTAGGCGAAATTAGGTAGAAATCAAGGAAAACCCTAATACTTAGGGATTATCCATCATATGTGTACGAGTTTCCATGAAAATTAAATGAGTGCCATTTATCATCATATTTTTTGTAATTTGTTCACATAAAGTCATTTTTGGCACTTAAAAAATGGAAAATGATATTTATGAAAATAATTTCAAGAATCTCTTCAATATGATTGTTTCCTATACCAAGATTCACCTTTTTTTGGAATATGAGATCTTTATGACAAACTATGCCGTGGAAATGACCATAACTTGATCATTTGGCTTGAAACTTATAGATGTTTATATATGATAGACTTATTTGTGTAGATTTTTTTTGGAATTTTTGTCAAAAATCAAGTTTATCATTTTCATAGCAACTAGTACACATATAAGGACCCCATGCCACAGGATATCCTTTTTTGAGGTGTTTATCGTTTTATTTCATTTTTTCGTAAAAAAGATCAAAATGGTCACCATGGCTATTGATGTTTCGGTAATGCAAAACATGATTTGGATGTCGTATTTGGATTCCTCTAATTTTTTTGATCAATTTAGACATTTTATTTGTAGAATTCCGATTTTAGGATTTAAAGATACAAATTATTCCATACTATATAAAAAGGCAAAAGTAAAGTAATATTTATTTTATCATTTTTTATTTCAATATTTATTGTATAATCATTTTTACTTATTCAAATAAATTTTTACAATACAAGCAATGAAAAAGTGTATCATCATGACCGAGTGGTTAATATGATTGATAAGACAGTTATATCAGTAAGTTCTCACTTCTCTCTTAGCATCTAATTTGAATCTTAGTATCAAATTTGAATAGAACCTAAATGTTAAGCGTGCTTGTAACACCCCAAATTTGGGAAGCAACAAAAACTTAATTATAAAAGACCCAGAATTCTGAGGGAACAAAAAACTTTTTGAAATGTATTACTTATGGATGTTTTTCACTCTTTTTCCCTTTGTTTGTCTTGTTTTGTTTTGTTTTGTTTTGTTTTGTTTGTGTTTGTGTTGATGATCTCTCTGACTATCAACCCTAAACCTCAACCCAGTTACAATATGACCTATGTGATTAATGTTTTGACTAGTAAAATAGTCCTTATATCTTCTCCTATCTTCTTCTTAACAAAATCTATTTACCTTGATGTTTTGATTTTAGCAACTACCCAAAGACTTTTATTTGAGAAACTAAAAGTATTTCTAAAAAAAGTTATATGTTTGCAAAACTATAGAGGGCCATATAATAAGTCCTAATAAATTTTGAGTTTAATATGTTGCAAGCATTAGCAACTCTCTTTTCCAAAAATCCTTATTTTAATAGTCTTTAAAAATCAATTTCCAAAGTGTTTGTTTAATTCTATTCCTACCCAGAAACCCTGTCTTGATTTTGTTGATCACCACCTCATAAATATTTTTGATTTATATTAAAAGTGTGGTGAGTGATCCAATTGCTTGGGTGTTTGATCTTTTTGACAGGTGCTTAAATTGTTTGCCTTGAGTGTGTAATTCTCTGAGTGTCATGTGGCTATGGTTGTATTAAGTGAATGTTTATTGTTTGAATTGGAGTCATATTTTTTTTTTGATGGTGTTGCATGCATGTAACTTGTTTCCCTCTTACTAAGATGTTTAGTTAAAAATATTCTTAAACAAGTAATTTGTATAATGATGAAAATCTATCTTAACCCCTGTTAATTTTTAGCATTTCTAGAGCCTCACCATTTGTGTTTCTTTTGTTCAATTTGTAAATGCAACTCACCTAACATGATCCTTATCTTATCTACTATCCATAAATATTCTTTCTTAAAATTTTCAAAAAGGTTTGATCAATAATACATGCTTGTGTTGAGTGCTACATTATAAGGTGACCATATGTGTGTTATTAGATAGCCTTTGTTCCATTTTCATACCTAGTTGTGGTTGAACCTTTTGACCTAATCTCTTAAGCATAATGATGCACCTATGCCCCTTCTAATCAACCTCCTTGTCTCATAATTTTCTGGTCAAAGGATTCACTAAAACATCTTTGTTTTGTGGCTAAGTTTAATCAGCCCAAAAACTTTCTAAACCCTAAATCAACACACCTCTCTCCCCAAACCCTAGTTTTGGTCGTGCATAGAAAACTCACACACCCCCTGGACCCCTTGGCCTCAGCCCTGGCAAACCCTAGCTCCCCTCCTCTTTGTCCTTTTCTTGTTGGCATTCTGTCGAACACCCTGGGGGCAGAAAAGACCACTTCTTTACTCTGCTCCCCTCCATCAGCCTATGGCCAAGTGCTAGCTTCCAACGCTAGCAGGAGCGAAATGATGCATCCCTCCACCGCCCCTCACCAGCCAATCCCGCTCTGGAGCTCTCTCTCTCCCTTGCCATGCCCATGAACCGAGAACCGGCCACCCTCTCGAATAAGGCACCACAGCCTCTCCCACCCTCTCCTACCTTGCCATTCCCACTCCCCTCACTTCCCTCCACCACTCAGCGAGAGACCGTGCAAGCTCTAGCTCGAACACGGCCTGGAACGGCCGAAAACCTCCGATCGAACCCGAGCTCTTGCGAGCAAGATCTCCAGCGACTCCGTCCACTTTTCCCTCTCTCACTCTGCACCCTCTCGTCCCCTCTCAAAGAGCTACCTCTAAGACATCCCTTCTTGCTTTCTGTTGCAGCGAAGCTGCCAGAGTCGCGCCGTGCCCGTCGCTACCGTCTTCGTCCGAGCTGACGCTAGGGAGCGTCATCGTCGGCTCTACGACCTCACCTTCCCCGAGTCCCTCCCGAGCATCCGCGCCCGCCGCTACCACTCCTCGTCGCCTCTCAGAGCCTCTGGGTGAGCTTTCCGGCTACCTCGCTTTCCCTAGGGTTTCTGGCCACGACGTCCGTGTCCTGAGGAAGGAGAATGACAGGATCCGTCGATCTCAAAATCGACGGCCTCGTTTGAAACCCCCCGGTTCTAATCCTGTGCGTCCGTCCCCGATCCGGCGGCACACCAGCGTTTGGGCTCGCGCGCTCGTTTCTTGGGTGCGCAGCGGGCCGGCCCAGCTTGTTTGCCTCGGCCTGCACCAGATCTCGGCCTCGTTTGTGTTTTTTTTTCAGAAAAACAATTTCCTATTATTTTTCCTGCAGTTATGGAGTGTTGCTTTTATTCGTTTCTGGTAGATCTATGCATGCAAATTGTTTGAGGTAAATATTGTAGGATACCTATGTGTTTTCTTAACCATGTGGCACTGGACTCTTGCCAAAATATGTTTTCACGTGTGTGCTAGGATAAATTTTGTAAAAAGTATCTTTTTCAGTATTTCCTTTATAACTTGAGTTGGGTAAATCCAAAACTTGCAAACTTTAGTTCTCTGGAAATCCAGCAAGAATACCTATCTAGATCTATAAGCTATGCATGCAGGATATTTATGAAAATAAAGTTATATTAAGTTTAAGATTTACACCAGTAGCATTTTGATGATTTTTAATTCATTATTAAAAATACTTTTTGGAGTAAATCCAATTGATTTTGTTATATATGGGTAGTATATATCATATCCTAGCTTGGTAGAATTTTACAGCTTATATTTTTCACACATTGATCTATTTTCTAAAACACTGGGTGTGTACACTAGAAAAAGAATATTTTTATTTTCTGTGATTTGCATGTGTTTGATTTTAATGTTTTGTGCTATATCTGTTTGTACAAATAAATTAGGAGTAATTTTTTTGGATACCCATGTGTTTTGCTGATCATGCAAAGTTGGATTTACACAAAAATAATTTATATTTTGCTCTGTACACTAAAATTGGTAAAAAAGTGTATTTTCCACTAAAACTGTAATAATTTGAGCTAGGGATGTCCAAATGGAGTGAATCCAAGTTCTACAGAAAGCTTAAGTCAATACCTATCCACAGAAATTAACATTGAATACAGCAGCTTCCTAGAACAGAAGCTACACCTCTTTTCATTTGAAGACCAGAAGCATTTGTAGGATTTTTATTTCCTGTTTAGTAATAAGTTTTGATGAAAATCCAATTCCCCTAGCTTCATATGGTTACTAGGTGTACTGTGATAAAAGGGTTTGATTTTAGGATCTATAATCTGTGAGTAGTGGAAGATTTTCCAAAACAGGACTTTTAGAACTAAAAATTATACTAATATAATCCCCTGTTTGTATTTATTTTGTGTGCCTTCGATTGATTAACAAAAACTAAGTTCAGAACCTTAAATTTAATATTTCCAATGATATTCAATCTCTGAATTATATTTTGGTACAACCTATCTTTGTAATATGTTTGATCCACCATGTATGGGGAAATTACACTTGTTTAGGATATTTCTTTAGATGAGTGTGTGTTTATTTGAGATGAATTTGTGTGATGAGTTTGTGTGCTGTATTTTAGTATGTGATTGATGTTTGGTTTAATGCTTGAAGTGTTCTTACTTGTGATGTCCTATTAAATGAGCCAACTACACCTTTTATTCTCTTAAGGAAGAACTTCGATGGACATTAGTGTTAACCCTTGTTGGTTGATTAATTCCTTACTAGTATGTGTTTTTAGAGTTAGTAACATGCTTGCATGTGGGTGTGCTAGTGTTAATATTAATGCTTGCTTGTGTGTTAAAATACTGTTATTTGAAGTAGCTGCTAGATTAATACGATACTTTTGTTTGGAGTATTTCCTGTTCTAATGTAACTTTCGTCTGAAGTATTTCCATTATAAGGGGAGACTTGCTCCCTTAACCTTGGTGTACATCCTGATCGGAGTATTATCCAATTACAAGTTGTGTGTGCCTATTGGACATTTTTGTTTGGAAACTTTGTTAGTGAAATTAATGCCATCATGTTTGTAGGAACCATGTGTGTCATGAGTGTTTGGTTTCCTTAGATAGTATCCAGTAGTTGTTCGTAGATTAAAATGCTTGTGGTATGTTTTACTTTACTTCAGATTGTTGTCAGCACGCATCTAAAGTATGATGATCTGCTTGCTGCTTGTATGTCCTTATGGCATTGTCTTGTGTTTTGAGCGTTGTTCCTTTTTCCTGTTTGCGACGTTAGATACGATCGGGAAGGAACGAGAAGCAAGGGAGTGAACCTGAAAAACATCAAGATCAAGACCAAGGACATATTGCTGAGCCAGGCAAGCCACCTCACCACCCTAATGAAATCCTATTTATTTACAAACCATGTTTTGTTTTCAAAATAAAATAATGCATGTTTTGTTTTATCTGTGGCATTTTGTCACCCAAAAACTATTTTCCAAAACGTTGTTTGGCCAAAGATATCTACTAGATTATATTAGGTGTTTATATAAATAAGTTTACACTTGAGAAGCCTTCTACTGAAGGAGCTATCAAGAAAATTATATTTTCTAGCAGTATATCCTTATACCCTCACCTCAAAACTTTAGGATGGGAGCCTGAGTTTTAATAAGATGTTTTCGGAGGAAAACCCGAGTTGCTGGGAGCAATCGGCGAGCAAGTGTTTTATAAAAACCCGAGTCGCCGGGAGCAATCGGAGATGTTTGCGAAAACCTGAGCTGCTGGGAGCAGTCGGAGGTGGAGATGTTTTTGAAAAACAAAGTACTGCCCTAGCAGCCGCCCGAACAATTAACCCGTGCAACCACATTACCTGATATGGGTAAGGCTTAGCCGGAAGCTTGTCCATTTTAGTATTGGGGCTCTCATACTTTCTATGGGGGCTAGACCCCTGAAGCCGGGTTGTCGTCTGGACGAGGCAATACATATGTGGGGATCGCGCCGGACGATTACGGCGGGTCTCCTGCCGTGGCGGTGTGGCGTCCCAAAAGAGACCAGGGGTCCAGCGGAGCACACGGTGCCGGGGAGAACAAACCCACCGGGAGGGCCCGATACTAGGGTGGACATAGTGGAAAGATTTGATCGTGTTATCCGGACCCCCGCATACTGTCGTATGACGGGTCGTGGCAGACACGGCGGAATGACCGTTTGGTGTGGGGAAAGTGCGCAACCTCTGCAGAGTGTACATCTATTCGAATAGCCGAGTCCTCGGTTATGGACGGTTGGAAAGGCCACTGATCTAGGCGTATGGCCAAGTTTTGATTTAAAAGAAAGCGGTTTCGGTGGAAACAAGACAGCTGAAGGAGGTACCTGAGAGGTACAGATTCGGGTGATGATGTTTGGTCTCGAGCAGACAAACAGTCAGATCCTAGGGAAAGAAAAGGGGTATCCCCGTCCTAGTGTTTTTGAAAAGTTTTACATAAAAAAAAGTTTGAAAACGTGGATGTGGTACATGCTATATCGATAAGAGAGAATTCTATCTCTAAATGTTTTCTTCAGCAAAGATATAGAGATGGCGTATCTCTATATCCAAAAGCATGGATTTCGAAAACTAAGCTCTATAGTTGTATATAGTAGCCATCCCAGTTATCGAAAATGTTTCATTGCATTACCATGAAAACTTAAGCCCTAGAGGTGGTTTTGCGAGTACGTAATTGTACTCATTGGCTGTGTCCCTGGATATTCAAACGTCCAGATTACAACGAGGAAGCGTACGCTGAGGAGGAAGAGTATGTCGACGACTGCGCCACTTAGCTGTCACCGGTCAAATGCACTTGTGGGAAGGCGTCCGTTGGTGAAGAGGGCCGATGCTAGCCGCAAGCTTCCGCTATGTCGTAGTTATTTCCGTCTTGTTTGACGGTGATTGCAGACTTGGTCATGTGACCACCTATATATGTAAGTTTTGTACTATTCGAGTTGAATGATGTAACTTTGCATACCATGTTGGTTATGTGATCGCGATGCACTGATCATTGGGATCGTGATCTGTTTACATAACGTGGACATCTCGGACTGGTACATCCGGGGGCCCTTACAGACTTGGTATCAGAGCCATCGTTGACCTTAGGAGACCTTAGTTAGCATGGTCGTTAGCTTAGGAAGGAAATATTTTGGTAAAACCTATTTCTACAAAAATCTATTTTCTTCTAGGTAAGCCTAGTATGGTTTCCACTTCTCACCTAGTCTCAAAAATATCTTGATCTTACCTCTCTAATTTCAAGTATTTCAAAATATTTTTCTCTACTCTCTTGTCCCCAATTCAAACTTGGTTAGGCTTGACGATGAACCCAAGTGAGGCCTAATTAGCAAGTACTCAGAAGAAGCCTTTCAACCTCAGGACCTCGGAATACGACATCAATGTGGTTGATAAGTAAAGATCAAAGCTGCGAAGCAACCCTGGTCTGATGAAGCAGTCTCACTGTCAAGAGTTCAACCCCAACAATGGTACTCCAGTTGCAACCTCGACAGTCCCAAGCTTTCCAGCAGGAGTCCCAGGCGAGGAAATGAAGACTGCAACAAGTAGGATTGACCAAGACCCATAGGACCTCTAGGTTATGACCCTTGGTTGGAATACCCGTCCACTGCGATTGTTAGATGCTCGTTGATAATTTAGGTGCCTGGTATGCTCATTGTGGGTGTATTATTCGATTGTGTGCTCATTGTTTGTGTGTGTTTGTTCGTGTGCATGTTGTTTATGTGTTGTCCTTCTAGTATGTTTCACGAGCACGCCTTGTCGGCAACACATATTAGACACATACTACCTTTTTTTTTCAAACATCTTTTTGCCTTCACACAAAAAAAAACCTTTTTGGCTTTTGCCATAGATGCACCCCTGATGCACTCTATGAACATGTCTTGGAAACTCTTCTAAAATGTTTTCCCTCTGACCTAAACCTTAACACGTGAGAACTTTTAACTGCACCTAATACAGAAGACTACCCCGAGAAAGCACCTCCACGTGATGTGACAGTTTAATTAACTCGTCAAATAACAAGTATACCATCACTAACTTAACGTATCTAGCTTTGGAAGTAACATATAACACCATTGAGTTATTAGTTTATTACTAACTAACCTCTTCAAGACCTACAAACCGAGACAAGAAAAGAAGTGCCAACGGAAGTCTCACATCCAGATGGCAACACGAAGGACTCCAAGATCGGGAAGAGCCATTACTTTTCGAAGATTTAGTGAATCCCTCAAGCCATGACGTACATGAAGGAGATATGCCCTAGAGGCAATTAATAAAGTGTTTTATTTATCATATCTCATTTGTTCAGAATATGTTTTTGTGTCATGCTATAACTGTATTAAGCAGAAACATTAATACACGTGTGATACGTAAAGCAACCAGGTCCCTAGTAGCCTCTATTTGACTAGGTCATTGTGCAATCGATGATCGAGGTTTCCCGATCATGTGACATGGTGTCTATTTGACAATGGAGTCATGTCGTTGGTAGAACTATGTGATGGACATACCCAATATTTATAGGACGTAGTCATTACGCCTTCGACCGTGAGATCAACTCTTATTGCTATTCCTGAAAGACACTTTGATTGCATCAAACGTCATATCTTAAAAGTGTGACAATAAAGGTGTCCCTCTCGGGTGTCGGAAAGGAGTATGTTGAGACGGGGGGTCAAGAGCGGGATTTGCCAGTCCGCATAGCAGGATAGATACTCTAGGTCCCACTCGGTGAGATTATGTCAAACGAGCTTGCAAGCGTGTGACTAGGTCACCAGGACATAATATCATGGACGAGTAGAAGATAGCAGTGTCGGTAACGAGATCAAGCTAGGTATGGAGATATCTATGAACGAGTCTTGGACACGCTAAGTATCGCCATGGCAAAAGGTTTAAGACTCAGACGTCTAGGTTCGAACGACAAAGTATTCGTTATCTCGCAGGGATTAATTCTGGTTATCCAAGGTCCATGAATTAGTCATTGATCGGAGAGGATGTCTCGATCATGTCTGGTGAGATATCGAACCGCTAGGGTAACACACTTAAGGGGAGTCGACATTTTACCATAAGAGAAATTAGGAAAAGAGAGCACCGGGAACGTCCCGGGAAAGTTCCGATAGAGATCTGGCAGCAACGAAATAGTTTTCGGAGCCGGAATAAATTATGTAATATGTATTTAATATTAATTAATGTAATTAATAGTTAAATATATTGTTATTTAATTTTTCTGAATTTTTAAAGGCATTTTTCCCTAAATGGGCCTTCTTAGGCAAAGAGGCCCATGAGGGGGGGGGGGGGAGGATCCCCCCCAAGGGAGAGGGCTGGTTCGGCCGGCCCTTGGTGGGCCACATGGGGCCCACCATGGCCGACGCACCATGCATGGCCGGCTGGGGTGTGGGAATAGTCCCACACCGCCAGGCTGGCAGGCTGGGCAACCCCCATCCTCCTATATATATGAGGGTACCACTGGCCTTTAAATCACACCAATTTCTCTCTCCCTGTCTCTCCTTGGATCCCGTGACTCCCTAGTTTGGAGTTGCGCCGAGGATAAGTTCTCTCCACCATACGCACACCGCCGTGCTGCTGGTCTCCTGGTCCCAGTCTTCCGCTGCTTCGTCCCTGGATCGGAGCCCGGAGTTCGTCGGCTTCACCGTACGTGTGTAACGCCCTGCGAGGTGCCACGCTAGTGGTGCTGGAGGTCTGCTTCCTCTACACGGCCTCGAGGTCTTCGTCGGCTCCATCGACCTGGTTCTGCAACCTGAGGATCCTCGTCACTCCCCACAGGGTGCCTTACGTCACTGAAGCCCCCCTGGGTGACCCTCCTGCAGACAATGCCTCCGACGATGAGAAAAAGGTCTTTAAGACCAAGTCGGACGATTCCACTTTTGTCCAGAGTGGCATGCTCTACGCCATGGAAGCCGACCTGCAAAAGCGCTTTGAGAGGATTAGTGCCTTTGAGATAATTTCTGATCTCAAGGCTGTCTTTGCGCTGCAGGCTAAGGCTGAGAGATATGAAGCTTCTGAGCTTTTCTTCTCAGCCAAGGTGGAAGAGCACAGCAGTGTGAGCGAGCACGTGGTCAAAATGTCTGGCTACGTTCAACGCCTGAACGCTCTGGAATGCAAGATTCCTGATGAGCTGGCGATTGATAGGGTGCTGCAATCGTTGCCCCCTAGCTACAAAGGCTTCGTCATGAACTATAACATGCTGGGCATGGCTAAGTCCCTGGGTGAGGTGTTCGTGATGCTCAAGACTGCTGAAGTGGAAATCAAGAAGGAGCACACGCTGTTGATGGTCAACAAGACCGTCGATTTTAAGAAATCTTGCGGCAAGGGCAGGAAGAACTGGAAGTCTAAGAGGGATGGAAAGCACGTTGCCAAGCCCAAGACTAACAAACCTGGTCCCAAACCTGGTGTGGAATGCTTCTATTGCAAGGGAGATGGTCACTGGAAGCGCAACTGCCCCAAGTACATAGAAGATAAGAAGGCCGGCAAGATTGTCGGAAAAGAGAAAGGTATATTTGATATACATGTTATTGATGTGTACCTTACCTGCGCCCGTAGCAATACCTGGGTATTTGATACTGGTTTTGTTGCTCATATTTGTAACTCTCAGAAGGAGTTGCGGAATAAACGGCGTCTGGCAAAGGATGAGGTGACGATGCGCGTCGGCAACAGATCAAGAGTTGACGTGGTGGCTGTCGGCACACTCCCTCTACATCTACCATCGGGATTAGTTTTGGTCTTGAATAAATGTTATTTTGTACCGTCCTTGAGTGTAAACATTATCAGTGGGTCTTGCTTGTTGCAAGATGGATATTCGTTCAAATCAGTATCAAGTGGTTGTGCTATTTCTATGAATGATATCTTTTATGTTAATGCTCCCGAGAGTAATGGTTTATTCTTGTTGAATCTCGATCGTAGTACTCACATCCATAACATTGATGCCAAGAGGATTAAACTTAGTAGCGATACCGCCATGTATATATGACATTGCTGTCTCGGTCATATTGGGATAAAGCGCATGAATAAACTCAATTCCGATGGACTTCTAGAATCGTTGGATTTTGGATCCCTCGATACATGCGAACCATGCCTCATGGGCAAGATGACCAAGACACCATTCAGTGGTTTCATGGAACGGGCGTCAGACTTATTGGGAGTCATACATACAGATGTGTGTGGACCGATGAGCGTGTCGACACGCAATGGTTATCGTTATTTTGTCACCTTCACCGATGACTTTGGGGCTGATCTCCACTTAGGCCAAAAGCCTAAGCTTGGGTGGAGGTATACCGATAGCACACTCGTTTACATATCATTATCATTCGGTACTTTGTATATCCATGTTTCGTTTTAGTTTTCTTTCTTTCTCTCATTTGTTCATGCTTTGTTTGCTTTCTATAAACTCAAAAACACCAAAAAGCTTTTTGTTATTTCTCTTGCTGGTTTGTTTTAGTATCTAGTATTAATATGCTTAGTTTTTATTTCAGTTCAATATGCAAAAACACAAAAATATTTTGCTTTGTTATGTGTTGTTTCGCGCAGGGACAGATTTCTGCTGTCCACCGTTTAATTCATAACTATTCACAGAAAAATCGGAATGACCTGAAATTTGGTGTGCATGTTCCTCATATGTGTACGCAACTTTCTTGGTTTTGAGTTTTCTGATCTGGGCACGTTAAGGTCCTCGAAAAAATTCGTCTTTGCTGGCTGTTCTGTTTTTAGTACCTAAATCCGAAAACCCAAAAATATTTGCTGTTTCTCTTTGGTTTTGTATAGTTTGTTTCAGAGGTCATTACCTTCAGTTACTCCATGGAGCTTGGTTATTATTTGATATCTTTCAAGCACACAAGTGATAAGGCAATTATGATGATCTATGACAATTCGAGTTGGGTAAGAGGCTGGTAATGAACTCTATTTGTTTCTCATTTTTGTACATATACTCATTCATGTGAGCATGCTTAGATGATTCGCATTAGGTATATGTCGATTGGTGGATGCTTAGTAGTTCGTGTTCTCTTATGATCGTTTCCAATTTATTTATGATGGATGTCATGTTTCTATGGATATTTTCTTGCATTGTTTTGCTCATAATAGAATATGACATTGTGGTATCCTCCTCTGAATAAATTCATTTGAATTGACTTGGCACATGTTTACACATGTTATGACTGGAAACAAAAAGTCAATTAATCCTTGATGACATATTTTGTCTCAGAGTTCTAGTATTATTTTTATGCCTCCGTTAATTTTATTTTGTCGCAAGCATGATTATGACGGTTATTGCTCTCTTGAATTGTCGCTTCCCATCTTTTGCTAGCCTCCACTTGTACTAAGCGGTATTTCTGCTTGTGCTTCCAAACCCCTGAAAACCAAGTTATTCCAAAGAGTCCACCATAAACACCTATGCATGGCATTTCAAACCATTCAAGTAAATTTGCATGTGCTACCTTTAAAATATTCAAACACTCCTCAATTTGTGCCACTGTTTTGAGCTCATGAGGAAGTAGTAGTTGGGTTTGTTATCTTCCATAATAATAAGGTAATTGACTTGCATGCTACATCTGCTCGTCACTAATTTTGCAAAGAGCTGGTTAGACCACTATAATATCAAAAGTTTTGCAAAGTGAAAAATAGGCACTCCTCCATGGTATGTGATTGCTGGTGGGCACCCGAGGATTCGGTTAGCCATGGTTGTGTTAGCAAGGTTGGGAGGAGTGTCAAAATATCAAAAAGATAGAATATAAAGATGCATATTATAAATGCTTGATTTTAAATAATTCGGAACCGCTCTCAACTTGCTTAGTATGGAAGATAACAAGAACTCTATTGCCATTCGTTGACCAAACAACCACCACTCAAAAACAATTTTTATCTCTGTTTTCAAAACAATAAAAAGCTCTAGCACATGTTAAATCCCTGCTTCCCTCAAAGAAGGGCATATCTTTTACATTATTGTTGAGTCACATCCTTCTTTTAGCACCTTCTTGAGAGCATAGTTGTCATTCTTAGTGTAATGTGCTTGTCCCTTAATATGTTAACCGCGGTGTAATCTTGATGCTTTTATCTTTGATATCTTTATCTCTAGTCTTCCCTTGAAACTCAGAGGTGCCTGGGCATTTATGTTTTGCTGTTTCATTCGGGCAAGCGAGATACCACTTTATCATACTTTTTTATGAGCCTTGCAATCCTGTGAATTGATATGTTTCATGTTATTAATCATTAGTATAATTGGCATCTTTTCATGGTTTACATAACTATTGGGTGACACCGTTTATATATGTCTTATTATGAATAGTCTAAGCATTTGTCCTCATAATGAGAATATTTACATCACATGAGCAAATGAGTTCGTGAAAGTTCTTTTATCGCACTCACTTGTCAACTGAATTGCTTGAGGACAAGCAATAAGCTAAGCTTGGGGGAGTTGATACGTCCAAAACGTATCTACTTTCCCGAACACTTTTGCTATTGTTTTACCTCTAATTTGTGTGTTTTGAATGCAACTAACACGGACTAACGCTGTTTTCAGCAGAATTACCTTGGTGTCTCGTTTTTGTGCAGAAATATCGACTTTATGGAAAAACCCCGAAAAACATCTAGGAGTTATTTTCTCACCCGAGGAGACCAGGAGCCAGAAGATCAAACGGAGGGGAGCGACGAGGCCGCGGCACCACGTGCCCGCGCGGGTGGGACCCTGCCGCGCCAGCACATGGTGGGGCCACCTCGCGCACCCCCTCGCGACCCCCTCTCGGCTATAAGTCTCTCCTGATCTAAAAACGATCGGGGGTTATCCACTTTTCCAGAGAACATCTCCGTACGCCGCCGCCACCGCGAACCCTAGTTCGGGGACCAGAAGTCTCTGTTCCGGCACCCTGCCGGGACGGGGAATCGAAGGGGATCATCGCCATCGTCATCGCCAACGCCTCTCCATCAACCATCCATGTTCCCCCATCCATGTGTGAGTAATCCACCGCTGTAGGCCTGAGGGGATGGTAGGGATTGGATGAGATCATTCATGTAATAGCTGTAATATCGTTAGGGCATGGTGCCTAGTATCCGTTATCGGTGTTTTACGTCATTGTTGCAACTTGTTATGCTTAATGCTTGACACTTGGGCCCGAGTGCCATGATTTCAGATCTGAACATGTTATTGTATCATGAGGATAATCATTGTTTTAGATCATATCTATGAGTTGTATACACATATTATTGTCCGGAACCGATGGCCCCAAAGTGGCAACAATTGGGATAACCGGAGGGAATGGCTGTGATGTGAGGATCACATGTGTTCACGGAATGTTAATGCTTTGCTCCGGTACTTTATTAAAAGGAGTACCTTAATTGCCAGTAGTTTCCCTAGAAGTCCCGCTGCAAACGGGCTGGCAGGACAAAAGATGTTGTGCAAGTTTCTCATTGCGAGCACGCACAACTAAATTGGAATACATGCTTATGATTAGTTAATACTTGGATGCTTTATATTATTTATCTGCAAATGCCTATGCTATGATATTACATGAATTATCTTATCCATGCAACGCCCGTACATCCGTCCCTATGCCTACAGTATTTTAATCCTGCTGTCTACCGTAATCACAATCGCTGTCTTAATTCTACTGCTGCTGTTATTTCACTACTGTCTCTGCTATAAAACTGTTGCTACTGATAATCTGTCTCGAGCAAGTCTATTCACAGGTGCAGCTGATCTGACAAATCATCTGTTAAAGCTTAGAAATATTCTTTGGCTCCCCTTGTGTCGAATCAATAAATTTGGGTTTTACTTCCCTCGAAGACTGTTGCGATCCCCTATACTTGTGGGTCATCAATTGCTGCTTCTGAAGCCGCAAATGAAGCTGTGTGGCTGAGGAAGTTCATCCTCGAGCTTGGAGTGTTCCCTAGCGCGCAAGACCCCGTAATCCTCTGCTGCGACAATACGGGTGTAATTGCTAACGCGAAGGAACCAAGGTCTCACTAAACTGCCAAACACATTCTCCGGCGCTTCCATGTGATACGACAGTACGTACAAGGAGGCGATGTGAAGATTTGCAAACTGCATACGGATCTGAATGTGGCAGATCCTTTGACGAAGCCTCTTCTACTTGACAAGCATGTAAAGCACCAAAATGCTATGGGTGTTTGACGCTCACGGTGGTGTGTGGTTGGGAAACCCCAAGAGGAAGGTGTGAAGTAGTGCAGCAGCAAGATTTCCCTCAGTTATGAAACCAAGGTTATCGAACCAGTAGGAAAGGAGAGTTCACTCGAGGTGTCAATGGCGCCAAAAGTTCTTGGTGGCGTGTAGTTGATGTGGGGCCTGCACACAGCACAATCAAAGTATTTTGTCCACCCTCACCGGCTTGCTGTAACAAAGGATTAAACGTATGTGTGGAAGAAAGATGTTTGTTTACAGAAAGTAACAGGTTTGCAGTTTTGTGGTTTATCAGATTAAAGAGAAGGACCGGGGTCCACAGTTCACTAGTGGGTCTCTCCATAAATAATAATAACATTCATGCGGGTAAACAAATTACAGCTGGGCAATTGATAGAATAATGATGAGCAAACCAATGCATATACCAATGTTATGATGTCTAGTGTGAGATTCATTCGGGCATTACAACAGTATACATAGACCGTTCCAACCGCACCTATGACTAATAATCCACCTTCCGGTTAGAGTCCGCACCCCTTTCAGTATTAAGTTGCATGCAACTGATTATCGGCTTAAGCACTGTGTGTAAAGTAAGTAAGTAACATCATCCTTAGACAAAGTACTACTGTTTTATCCCTAGTAGCAACAGTACATCTACAACCTTAGAGCTAGATGTCACCACCCCAGATTAAATAGAGACATGAACCTACTATCGAGCATAAATACCCCCTCTTGGAGTTACAAGCATCTACTTGGCCAGAGCATACACAAGTAACGGAGAGCATGCAAGATCATTAAATAGCAAACACATGATATATTATGAAGCAATAACTTTAGTACTCAATATTCATCGGATCCCAGCATACACAACATGAAGTATTACATAACGGTGATCTTGATCATGATAGGCAGCTCACAAGATCTAAACATGATAGCACAAGAGGAGAAGACAACCATCTAGCTACTGCTATGGACCCGTAGTCCAAGGGTAGACTACTCACGCATCAGTCCGGAGGCGGTCATGGCGACGTAGAAGCTTCCGAGGACGATTCCCCCTCCCGGCAGGGTGCCGGGGAGAAGTTCTGATCTCTCCCGAATTGGTGTTGACGACGGCGGCGGCTCGAGACCCTTGGAGGAAAAGATGAACACCGTACTAGGGTTTTTGTTTTGGGGGGAATATATAGCCGAAAGGGTGAGGTCGGTGGAGACCCGAGGGCCCCACACCTGGTGCTCGCGCGGTAGGGGGTGGACCCGCGCGAGGAGGTGATGGCTGCGCCTCGGCCCCCCGAAATAAATATGCACTTTGGAAAAGAAATCATCCGATTCCGAGAATATTTCCTTAAGTACTTTTCTGAAACCAAAAACAGCAGAAAACAGGGAACTGGCACTGTGGCATCTTGTTAATAGGTTAGTCCCAGAAAATGCATAAAACTATATAAAATGCATATAAAACATGTAATAAATTGGTATAATATAGCATGGAACATAAGAAATTATAGATACGTTGGAGACGTATCAACATCCCCAAGCTTAGTTCTACTCGTCCCGAGTAGGCAAGAACGATAAAAGAAGAATAATTTCTGAAGTGACATGCCTTAACACAATCTTGATCATAGTATAATGTAAAGCTCATGTTATGAATGAAGTGATTCAAGGCAATGATCTATAGTTTGCTAACAAATAGACAAGGAGTAAACAACTACATCATATAAGTAAAAACGTTTCATGAATAGTACTTTCAAACAAGCATAAATAAGATTTGCATAAGAGTTAACTCATAAAGCAATATTATCTAAGCAAAAGAGCATTGAAGCAACACAAAGGAAGATATAAGTTTCAGCATTGGCTTTCAACTTTTGAACATGTATATCATATAGATAGTTGTCAACACAAAGAAATATAACAAGTGCAATAAGTAAGTATATAAGAATTGTTGCACACAGTTGACACAAGTGTTTGCTTCGGGGATAGAAAGAGGTAGGTAAACTGACTCAACATAAAGTAAAAGATAGGCCCTTCGTAGAGGGATGCAAGCATGTGCTAGAGCTTCTTAGTTTTATAGGTTTTTGAAATCATATAGAGAGCATAAAAGTAAGTTTTGTGCGGTGTTTGTCATTGTCAACGAATGGTAATGGGCACTCTACCCCCCTTGTCAACCAGACTTTCTTAAGAGCGGCTCCCATGAAGGACGTTATTTCTACCAGCAAGGTAGATCATCCCTCTTATCTCTTTTGTTTACACATGTAGTTTTAAAAACTAGTATCATTGCTTGGCTGATTAGATCAGGACAAAAATGTGAAGAGATTGCAACGGTTAAAGTTGTAATTAATTGGGACTGGGCACCCCATTTGCCAGCTCTTTTTGCAAAGTTAATGGATAAGAGGATGTATATGCCCCTAGTCCGGTTGGTGAAAGTCTGTCTAAAAGCAAATGACAAGGTTGATATCCGTAACACCACATACTTCCTCATGAGCTAATAAACATTGACACAAATAAGGGATAACAAATTTTGAATAAAAGGTAGCACATGAAGTATTTACTTGGAATGACAGGAAATACCATGTAGTAGGTAGGTATGGTGGACACAAATGGCATAGGTTTTGGCTCAAGGGTTATGGATGCACGAGAAGCATTCCCTCTCAGTACGAGGTTTTGGCTAGCAAGGTTGTTTGAAGCAAACACAAGTATAAACTATGACAACAAGACGTATATAAAAACATATTACAAGCATTATAAAACTCTACATTGTCTTCCTTGTTGTTCAAACACTTTAACTAGAAAATATCTAGACCTTAGAGATACCAAACATGCAAACCAAATTTCAGCAAGTTTTACGGTAGTTCCTCACTAATAGGTTTTAACTACATGATGTAAAAGCTTAAACATGATCTACTTGAGAGCTCAAAACAATTGCCAAGCACCACAACATGCAAGATAACAATCCATAAGAGCATGTATATCTTTTCTTTATACCATCTACCACATTTAGCATTTTCTGTTTCCAACCAAACATCAATCAACTTATTTAAAAGATAAACTCTCCAAGTAATTAAACAATGATATATGAGAGTATGAAGTAATAAAGCTAACAGCTCTAGCAAGAGATGCATGAAAAACAAGAGCTAGAAAGCATTGAAGTAACATAGGAGAATACTCAACAAATATAAGTGAAGAAATACGAGTATTCATAAGAAAAAGCGGAGCGAGTCTCTCTCCCACAAAGGAATGCTAGGAACCATTTTATCCAGAGAATGAAAATAACAAAAACAAAAACAAAAACAAACCGACGCTTCAAGAAAAGCACATAAGAAGTGGCGGAATTAAAATATAGTTTCACTAGAAAGGACCTGATAGTTTGTCGATGAAGAAGGGGATGCCTTGGGCATCCCCAAGATTTGACGCTTGAGTCTTCTTGAAATATATTGGGGATGAACCACCGGGGCATCCCCAAGCTTTGGCTTTACTATCCTCTTGATCACATCATATCATCCTTCTCTCTTGATCCTTGAAAACTTCCTCCACACCAAACTAAGAGTAAACTTCATTAGAGGGTTAGTGCACGAAAAATTATGATATTCTGTAGGAACACAATTGCTACCAATGCTACTGGACATTAGCTACAGCCACTGATACTTCATAGGATAAAAAGATCCAATCAAAATAGCAAAAGAGGCATTGCAAAATAAATGGCAGAATCTGTCAAAAACAGAACAGTCCGTAAAGACGAATTTTTTCGAGGCACTTAACTTGCTCAAATCAGAAAACTCAAAACTAATGAAAGTTGCATATATATCTGAGGATTACGCGCAACAAATCCCAGATTTTTTTGATTCTTCTGTGAGGAGTTACGAAGTAAACGGTGGACAGCAGAAAACTGTTTCTGCGCAGGAATCCAAATTTAGCATGAACTTTCAACTAGAGGCTTATCTTGACACAACAATGCAATAAAATAAAGATACAAAGGAATTGATACAGAGGTAGGACAAGTCCTTGACACAAACAAAATAAAATTACAGGAAATAAAAGTGGGTTGTCTCCCATAAGCGCTTTTCTTTAACGCCTTTCAGCTAGGCACATAAAGCAAAACTCAAGTATTGTCAAGAGAAGAAGCATCAACACCATAATTTGAACGAACAATAGAATCAAAAGGTAGCTTCATTCTCTTCCTAGGGAAGTTTTCCATACCTTTCTTGAGTGGGAATTGGTATTTGATGGTACCTTCTTTCACATCAATAATAGCACCCACAGTTCTAAGAAAAGGCCTTCCCAACACAATTGGACAAGATGGATTGCATTCAATATCCAAGACAATGAAATCAACGGGGACCAGGTTATTATTAACCATAATGGGAACATCATTAACTCTCCCCAAAGGTTTCTTCAAAGCATTATCAGCAAGAAAAACATCCAAATAGGAATGTTCCAATGGTGGCAAATCAAACATATCATAAAGCTTTTTAGGCATAACAGAAATACTTGCACCAAGGTCACACAAAGCATTGCAATCAAATTTATCTACTTTCATTTTAATGATGGGCTCCCAACCATCTTCTAACTTCTTAGGTATAGAAGCTTCAAGTCTTAATTTATCTTCCCTAGCTTTAATGAGAGCATTTGTAATATGAGTAGTAAAAGCCAAATTAAGAGAGCTAGCATTAGGACTTGTGGCCAACTTTTGCAAGAACTTAATAACTTCAGAGATATTAAAATTATCAAAATCAAAATTATTATCATCAAAGCAAACCGAACCACATTCTCCCATGTTCTTAAAAATTTCAGCACTTTTATCAACACTAGTTTCAGTAGTTTTGGGCAATTTTAAATTTTTGGAAGAAGTAGAGGAGACATTTCCAACACCAACTATGTTACCATTGATAATAGGAGGCTTACTAGCATGTGAAACACCATTATTCTCAGAGGTAGTAATAGTAAAAACTTTAACAATATTGGCCTCTTTATCTAGTTCTTTCTCTCTTTCCCATCTAGCACGTAATTGGGCCATCATCCTAACATTTTCATCTATTTGAATTTGGATGGCATTAATTTTAGCAAAGGGATTACTCTCTTTAGTTTCAGTTGGCATGATTTTAGATTTTAAAAGATCAACATCAAGGACAAGACTATGAACTTTAGAGGCAAGTATATCAATTTTCCCAAGCTTCTCCTCAACAGTTTTATTAAACAGAGTTTGTGTAGTGATAAAATCTTTTAACATGGTTTCAAGTTCAGAGGTGGTAGTCCTATTATTATAAGAATTACCATAAGAGTTCCCATTATTAGGAGGATAGGGCTTATAGTTGTTATTACCATAATTGTTCCTATAGGCATTGTTGTTGAAATTGTTGTTTTTAATAAAGTTCACATCAACATGCTCTTCTTGTGCAACTAAAGAAGCTAAGGGAACATTATTTGGATCAACATGGGATTTACCATTTGCAAGCATAGACATAATAATATCAATCTTTTCACTCAAGGAGGAGGTTTCTTCAACATAATTTACCTTCTTACCTTGAGGTGTCCTTTCAGTATGCCATTCAGAATAATTCACCATCATATTATCCAAGAGTTTTGTTGTAGCCCCCAAGGTGATGGACATAAAAGTACCTCCAGCAGCCGAATCCAATAAGTTTCTTGAAGAAAAATTCAGTCCTGCATAAAAGGTTTGGATGATCATCCAAGCAGTCAGTCCATGGGTTGGGCAATTCTTTATCAAAGATTTCATTCTTTCCCAAGCTTGAGCAACATGTTCATTATTAAGTTGTTTAAAATTAATGATGCTACTTCTTAAAGAAATAATCTTAGCAGGAGGATAGTATTTTCCAATAAAAGCATCCTTACATTTAATCCATGAATCAATACCATTCCTAGGCAATGAAAGCAACCATTCTTTAGCTCTTCCTCTCAAGGAGAAAGGAAATAATTTCAGTTTTATAATATCACCATCTATATCCTTATATTTTTGCATTTCACATAGTTCAACAAAATTATTTAGATGGGCGGCAGCATCATCAGAACTAACACCAGAAAATTGCTCTCTCATAACAAGGTTCAACAAAGCAGGTTTAATTTCAAAAAAATCAGCTTTAGATGCAGGTGGAGAAATAGGTGTGCATATAAAATCATTGTTGTTGGTGCTAGTAAAGTCACACAACTTAGTATTCTCAGCAATACTCATTTTAGCAAATTAATTAACAAACCGAAATAACAAAACTGAAATAAAATTTGCAAAACCGAAATAAACAAAGTAATGCAAGTAACTAATTTTTTGTGTGTTTTTGATATTAAGCAAACAAGACAGTAATAAAAATAAACTAAGCAAGACAATAACAAAATAAAAAGATTGGAAGTGCGAAAACTCCCCTCGCAGTGGAATGCTCAAATCCCCGGCAACGGCGCCAGAAATTCTTGATGCTCACGGTGGTGTGTGGTTGGGAAACCCCAAGAGGAAGGTGTGAAGTAGTGCAGCAGCAAGATTTCCCTCAGTTATGAAACCAAGGTTATCGAACCAGTAGGAAATGAGAGTTCACTCGAGGTGTCAATGGCGCCAGCAGTTCTTGGTGGCGTGTAGTTGACGTGGGGCCTGCACACAACACAATCAAAGTATTTTGTCCCAACTCAACGGCGTAGCGGACCTGCACTTAGAAAATGGCAAGTCCCTGTGTATAGTGCAAATCCCTGGATCGATTCGTTTGCACACACAGTTTACGATGTAATATCACAACAAAGTATCAATTTTATTACATCGATGATCCAGACTTAGAAAATATTCGTTACAACTTGCATAGCATAAAGCTAGCTTTGAAAGAGTAAAGCAGCGGAAATACAATAGCAGTGAGTCTCCATCATCTTCATGTTGCCACAGGCGAAAACATGTTGGTTGCAGACTCGAAATCCCTAAACGAAATCTCACTCGTCATCCGAACAATCTGCAATAATAAAAATATTGCAGCAACGTGGGTCAGAACCATTTAAAATGGAACTGGCAAGTGACACTATGGTGGACACATAGTGGAATAACTCCAATAACCTATATGCATATTTGGCTGGTGGAGTTCCAAGGCTATTTTGCATAAAGCCAGTTTTATCCTGTCACTTTATAAAACAGTTTCAACATCATAATTGGCAACACTGGTAAGTTCCAGCAGACCAAAAGATGGCCCATCCCTGGGTGCACCCTCAGGTAAAAAACCCCACATACTATGGTCCTAAGTATAGTGGAAACTACATTAGGTGAAAAGTCCATAGACATGGTCCTGAGTAGCTCACCCATCTAAGTGTGCCCTCAGGTAAAAACAACCACATAACATGGTCCTAAGTATAGTAGAAACTATCTTAGGTGAAAACCCCCAAGAACATGGTCCTGAGTAGTCCACTATTGTTCACCTATCAAAATTTTATTTAAGAAATTGGAATGTTGGGATTCCTCCATTGATGTCCTTGATCAGCTGAAATCTTCCTTTGGAGTTCTTCACTTGGAGTCCTTCTCTTCACTTCCTTCAATTCCCTTTGTTCCTGGGTGGCCTTCCACAAGTGTGCTCTCAGGTGAAAACCCCCACGTACATGATCCTAAGTATAGTGGAAACTACCTTAGGTAAAAACCCTCATGGACATGGTCCTGAGTAGCCACTCAACATAAACCAAACAACCAATCCACCCAGGTGATTCATTAACTTAGTGATGTGTACTCTCAGGTGAAAACCCCCACATACTATGATCCTAAGTATAGTAAAACTATCTTAGGTGAAAACCCTCATAGACATGGTCCTGAGTAGACACTTAACAATTTATAAAACTTTTCATCAATTGCATAGCATCAAAATTTCTACTAAGTATTTCATAGGTACCTAGACATATAGGTATAAGGAAATTCTAAACATGTCTTGCATAGCAATATTACTAAGTCCTTCCCATGCTTAAGAAAAATACTCTCAATCATGCATATAGAAAATAGTAGGAGGTTTATGAAGTGTGCCACTTGCCTTGGCAGCAAGAAGAGCAGGAGTAGCAGTTGCAAAAGTCTTCGTTTCTCTCCGAAAATTCTAACACATGAAACAAGCCACAATTCAACACACAACAAATAAAATATGATATGCATGAGATGCAATTTACACATACTAGGTTTACACAAAAAGTTTTGGTTAAGGAAGTTCTACTTAACATATTCTCAAGAAAGTTTCCAAGAGTCATAAAATAGCATTAATTGTATTTAAAGCATTAGAAGGTTTTTAACACAATTTAAACTAAAGATTTATAAGGTAACATTTAACAGGCTTTTAATAAAAAAATCATTAGATAAGTTTTAAATTGCATTGATAATCATGGCATTTAGTCTCTCTAGTCAAAATTCATTATTTAGGATATTTCTCAAAAGAAAACATATAAAATCTTTTCTAGGATTTAAACTATAACAACAATACTCAATTTAAGCACATGATTTTTAAATCATAAGAATAATGCTTAAAAATATTTTCTAACAGAGGATTCATTTTACACATATTATAAGGTTTCTAAAACAATTTTATTTACAAAATTTGGACTTATAGATTTAAAGATATGCTAAAATTACTCAAATTACACATTTTGAATTTGAATAATTTAAACTATATCAAAACAGAAAAATAACAGTTCCAAAAGATTCTACATGTTCTAAGCATTCCAAATATATAAAAATATTTGAATTTGGCTGAACAGAGAAAAAGTTATAAAAGTTTTAATTGCCAGGGGCTTTTCTGCAAAACTGCCAATCCGTTGACTGTGCTGCTGATGAGGCGCTGACTTGGTCGCTGACGAGGCTGCTGACTGTGCGTCCACGTGGCTTCTCCTGATTCGCCGGTACCGGTTCGAATAAGTGAAACAAACCAGACCGCTGGATCTAGATCTAACGGTGCAGAACGAGCGACCTAATTCGGGCGGCGCTAGGTCACCGGAGATAACTCGCCGGAGACGTGCCCGTGGCGGCGACGCGGCGTTCTAGGCGATATAAGGTGCCCCGGTACGGATGGATCTTACCGGAGTGTGCAGGGGGCCGAGGCATAGATGGTGGCGAGGTGGACGGCGCCGGGGTGCTCTCCTTCGTTCGGAATCGCTCGCCGGAGTTGGAGACGGCGGCGGTTGTCCTCGGGTGTGGACGCGTGCGTTGAATCACTGCGGGAAAAATTGCGCGACCTTGTCAAAACGATGCACAAGATCTAAATAAGACGAGAGGGAGTGGAGAGAGGGCTCGGGGTGGCCGAGGTTCACCGGAAGCGGAGGAATTCGTCGACGGCAGTGGCGGCGATGCGAGCTCAAGCAAGGGCAGCCTAGGGGCGTTCGGGGAGGATTTTCTGGGGCATTTGAGAGAGGTGGGGATTAAATAGGCGCAAACGGGGCGTTGAATCCGTGTCTTAATCGCACGAAATGAAGCGAATTGAACACGGCCGTTTCGGTCGAGTCGTGGGCATAGTCTCCGGCCGGGAAGAAGACGATGACGTGGCCCTGACGGATGGGGCCCACTCGTCAGTGAGAAGAAGGAGACTCACGGGCTGGGCTGCGCGCTGGGCTGCTAAGTGCTGCCCGGGCGAGAGATAAGCTGGGCTTCAGCCCAGTTGGCTCCGGGGATGAGGCCTACTCCAATTTTTTTGAGAAAACAGTTTTCTGATTTCAAAACTTTTAAATACAAATGATTTTTAAACTTGATCAAAACTATTCATAAAAATTCATAAAAATACATTTTGAAAAGCTTATTAAAAATAGAACTTTTTGGCAGTATTCTTGCCCAAAAATAAAATTAATAACTTGGAATATTATAGAAGATACAAATAACATATTTATGGAAATAAAATCTATTTAAACATATAATTGAATTTTAATTTAAACCCTAAGTTATTTAAATAACATGATGAATGATGAGACGCATGAATGCAATGCTTGAATTTTCTTTTCAAAGCAAAATACATAATAGTTTTCAAAAGTTTTAAATTTTTCTGATTTCTTTCAAAATTTGAAAAATTCTAGGATGTTACAAACGGTGAGGGTGTCAATCCCACCGGCTTGGTGTAACAAAGGATTAAACGTATGTGTGGAAGAAAGATGTTTGTTAGCAGAAAGTAACAGGTTCGCAGTTTTGTGGTTTATCAGATTAAAGAGAAGGACCGGGGTCCACAGTTCACTAGTGGTGTCTCTCCATAAATAATAATAACATTCATGCGGGTAAACAAATTACAGCTGGGCAATTGATAGAATAATGATGAGCAAACCAATGCATATACCAACGTTATGATGTCTAGTGTCAGATTCATTCGGGCATTACAACAATATACATAGACCGTTCCAACCGCATCTATGACTAATAATCCACCTTCCGGTTAGCGTCCGCACCCCTTTCAGTATTAAGTTGCATGCAACAGATTATCGCCTTAAGCACTGTGTGTAAAGTAAGTAAGTAACATCATCCTTAGACAAAGTACTACTGTTTTATCCCTAGTAGCAACAGTACATCTACAACCTTAGAGCTAGCTGTCACCACCCCAGATTAAATAGAGACATGAACCTACTATCGAGCATAAATACCCCCTCTTGGAGTTACAAGCATCTACTTGGCCAGAGCATACACAAGTAACGGAGAGCATGCAAGATCATTAAATAGCACACACATGATATATTATGAAGCAATAACTTTAGTACTCAATATTCATCGGATCCCAGCAAACACAACATGAAGTATTACATAACGGTGATCTTGATCATGATAGGCAGCTCACAAGATCTAAACATGATAGCACAAGAGGAGAAGACAACCATCTAGCTACTGCTATGGACCCGTAGTCCAAGGGTAGACTACTCACGCATCAGTCCGGAGGCGGTCATGGCGACGTAGAAGCCTCTGGGGACGAATCCCCCTCCCGGCAGGGTGCCAGGGAGAAGTTCTGATCTCTCCCGAATTGGTGTTGACGACGGCGGCGGCTCGGGACCCGTGGAGGAAAAGATGAACACCGTACTAGGGTTTTTGTTTCGGGGGGAATATATAGCCGAAAGGGTGAGGTCGGTGGAGGCCCGAGGACCACACACCTGGTGCTCGCGCGGCAGGGGGTGGACCCACGCGAGGAGGTGATGGCGGCGCATCGGCCCCCCTCTTCGATGTTCTGGAACGTTCCCAAATAAATATGCACTTTGGAAAAGAAATCATCCGATTCCGAGAATATTTCCTTAAGTACTTTTCTGAAACCAAAAACAGCAGAAAACATGGAACTGACACTGTGGCATCTTGTTAATAGGTTAGTCCCAGAAAATGCATAAAACTATATAAAATGCATATAAAACATGTAATAAATTGGTATAATATAGCCTGGAACATAAGAAATTATAGATACGTTGGAGACGTATCAGTGTTAGGCTTTTACCAAGTTGTAAACTAGATTAAGTTGTACTCTAGTGCAAGTGGGAGACTGAAGGAGATATGCCCTAGAGGCAATTAATAAAGTGTTTTATTTATCATATCTCATTTGTTCATAATACGTTTTTGTATCATGCTATAACTGTATTAAGCGGAAACATTAATATACGTGTGATACGTAAAACAACCAGGTCCCTAGTAGCCTCTATTTGACTAGTTCATTGTGCAATCGATGATCGAGATTTCCGGATCATGTGACATGGTGTCTATTTGACAATGGAGTCATGTTGTTGGTAGAACGATGTGATGGCATACCCAATATTTATAGGACGTAGTCATTACGCCTTCGACCGTGAGGTCAACTCTTATTGCTATTCCTGAAAGACACTTTGATTGCATCAAACGTCATATCTTAAAAGTGTGACAATAAACGTGTCCCTCTCGGGTGTCGAAAAGGAGTATGTTGAGACAGGGGGTCAAGAGCGGGATTTGCCAGTCCGCAAAGCAGGATAGATACTCTAGGGCCCACTCGGTGAAATTATGTCAAACGAGCTTGCAAGCATGTGACTAGGTCACCAGGACATAATATCATGGACGAGTAGAAGATAGAAGTGTCGGTAACGAGATCAAGCTAGGTATGGAGATATCTATGAACGAGTCTCGGACACGCTAAGTATCGCCATGGCAAAAGGTTAAAGACTCATACGTCTAGGTTCGAACGACAAAGTATTCGTTATCTCGCAGGGATTAATTCTCGGTATCCGAGGTCCAGGAATTAGTCATTGATCGGAGAGGATGTCTCGATCATGTCTGGTGAGATATCGAACCGCTAGTGTAATACACTTAAGGGGAGTCGACATTTTACTATAAGAGAAATTAGGAAAAGAGAGCACCGGGAACGTCCCGGGAAAGTCCCGATGGAGATCGGGCAGCAACGAAATAGTTTTCGGAGCCGGAATAAATTATGTAAGGATCCCCCCCAATGGAGAGGGCTGGTTCGGCCGGCCCTTGGTGGGCCACATGGGGCCCACCATGGCCGGCGCACCATGCATGGCCGGCTGGGGTGTGGGAATAGTCCCACACCGCCAGGCTGACAGGCTGGGCAGCCCCCATCCTCCTATATATATGAGGGTACCCCTAGCCTTTAAATCACACCAATTTCTCTCTCTCTCTCTCCTTGGATCCCGTGACTCCCTAGTTTGGAGTTGCGCCGAGGATAAGTTCTCTCCACCATACGCACACCGCCGTGCTGCTGGTGTCCCGGTCCCAGTCTTCCGCTGCTTCGTCCCTGGGTCGGAGCCCGGAGTTTGTCGACTTCACTGTACGTGTGTAACGCCCTGCGAGGTGCCACGCTAGTGGTGCTGGAGGTTTGCTTCCTCTACACAGCCTCGAGGTCTTCGTCAGCTTCATCGACAACGCTTGTGCGGGAGCGTAATCCCCGCTTTTCGGTCTACAAGGGTATGTATACCGATCTCCTTCATATTACTATATCTGCATAGTATAGATCTTGGCTAGTTTTTGGTTATCGCTGTTAGGAATTTTTTTGTTTTCTGCATGCGATCCCCTTCAGTACAAGGAGATTGAGAGCAGCAACAACGAAAGCAACCATCACTGAAGATCGTCGACATGGAGATGTACCACGAAACTGGCGTCATCAGTGCCTCCGATGTGCCAATCTTATTAACTCAACTTGCCCCAACTTGAGACTTATAGCTAGGAGTACCTTCCCTAATCTTCAAGCTAACTTAGATATAACCGACCCTTGAAGACTTGTGTGAAGCGTCTTGAAGCCCATCAATTAAGGAAGTCTTCATCAACTTTCTTCGCCTGCTGAACCGAAGGTGGACACAATAGAAGATGACGAATACAACAAGGTGCCAAGAACGAAGGAAAGCTCGAAGACTGATGATGTTGATGAAATAAACCCAAGCTAGTACCGACGAGATTAGTGACTTATAACACCCTTTGAATTATTATGAAAACAAAAGAGAGTCAAGTCTACGGGCCTGACGCCCCGGTGAGGTTTGAAAATTGTTAGAGTGAGATTAACTGCTACCCCCTTAAGGCGACAGTATCAGGACAAGTGTCTACATCAACCCCAAGCACCAAGGAACTACGACCAAGATGAATATCGTCATGATGCCTAGGACCAACGACACCCAGAAGTCGGCAACATCTTGTACCATCAACTTTAACCTTTCTAGTGGCCCCTTTTTAAGGGGGGAAGACGTATGCTAGTTTTATTAGGGAGTTTTGACAAACCGTTCTTTATGCCCCAACCCTGGAGTATTGAAGTCAACTCAACAAGAACCCTGCATTAGCATTGACCAACATGTCAACACCTTCAGCAAAGACCGAAGTCTTCCAGAAGAAATCAGACACCGCATCGACAAGGAAAACTCAGTCAAGAATCAACAACCTCGGGATATGGAGAATCATCAAACCTCTTGTGCTTCCACTCTCTTAGTAACCGCCTAGAAATCTCGGGACGAGATTCTTTTAAGGGGGGGAGGTCTGTGACACCCCAAATTTGGGAAGCAACAAAAACTTAATTATAAAAGACCCAGAATTCTGAGGGAACAAAAAACTTTTTGAAATGTATTACTTATGGATGTTTTTCTCTCTTGTTCCCTTTGTTTGTCTTGTTTTGTTTTGGTTTGTGTTTGTGTTGATGATCTCTCTGGCTATCAACCCTAAACCTCAACCCAGTTACAATATGACCTATGTGATTAATGTTTTGACTAGTAAAATAGTCCTTATATCTTCTCCTATCTTCTTCTTAACAAAATCTATTTACCTTGATGTTTTGATTTTAGCAACTACCAAAAGACTTTTATTTGAGAAAATAAAAGTATTTCTAAAAAAAGCTATATGTTTGCAAAACTATAGAGGGCCATATAATAAGTCCTAATAAATTTTGAGTTTAATATGTTGCAAGCATTAGCAACTCTCTTTTCCAAAAATCCTAATTTTAATAGTCTTTAAAAATCAATTTCCAAAGTGTTTATTTAATTCTATTCCTACCCAAAAACCCTGTCTTGATTTTGTTGATCACCACCTCATAAATATTTTTGATTTATATTAAAAGTGTGGTGACTGATCCAATTGCTTGGGTGTTTGATCTTTTTGACAGGTGCTTAAATTGTTTGCCTTGAGTGTGTAATTCTGAGTGTCATGTGACTATGGTTGTATTAAGTGAATGTTTATTGTTTGAATTGGAGTCATATATATTTGTTTGATGGTGTTGCATTCATGTAACTTGTTTCCCTCTTATTAAGATGTTTAGTTAAAAATATTCTTAAACAAGTAATTTGTATAATGATGAAAACCTATCTTAACCCCTGTTAATTTTTTAGCATTTCTAGAGCCTCACCATTTGTGTTTCTTTTGTTCAATTTGGAAATGCAACTCACCTAACATGATCCTTATCTTATCTACTATCCATAAATATTCTTTCTTAAAATTTTCAAAATGGTTTGATCAATAATACATGCTTGTGTTGAGTGCTACATTATAAGGTGACCATATGTGTGTTATTAGATAGCCTTTTTCCATTTTCATACCTAGTTGTGATTGAACCTTTTGACCTAATCTCTTAAGCATAATGATGCACCTATGCCCCTTCTAATCAACCTCCTTGTCTCATAATTTTCTTGTCAAAGGATTCACTAAAACATCTTTGTTTTGTGGCTAAGCTTAATCAGCCCAAAAACTTTCTAAACCCTAAATCAACACACCTCTCACCCCAAACCCTAGTTTTGGTCGTGCATAGAAAACTCACACACCCCCTGGACCCCTTGGCCTAAGCCCTGGCAAACCCTAGCTCCCCTCCTCTTTGTCCTTTTCTTGTTGGCATTTTGTCGAACACCCTGGGGGCAGAAAAGACCACTTCTTTACTCTGCTCCCCTCCATCAGCCTGTGGCCAAGTGCTAGCTTCCAACGCTAGTAGGAGCGAAATGATGCATCCCTCCACCGCCCCTCACCAGCCAATCCCGCTCTGGAGCTCTCTCTCTCCCTTGCCATGCCCATGAACCGAGAACCTGCCACCCTCTCGAATAAGGCACCACAGCCTCTCCCACCCTCTCCTACCTTGACATTCCCACTCCCCTCACTTCCCTCCACCACTCAGCGAGAGACCGTGCAAGCTCTAGCTCGAACACGGCCTGGAACGGCCGAAAACCTCCGATCGAACCCGAGCTCTTGCGAGCAAGATCTCCAGTGACTCCGTCAACTTATCCCTCTCTCTCTCTGCACCCTCTCGTTCCCCTCTCAAAGAGCTACCTCTAAGACATCCCTTCTTGCTTTCTGTTGCAGCGAAGCCGCCAGAGTCGCGCCGTGCCCGTCGCTACCGTCTTTGTCCGAGCTGACGCTAGGGTGCGTCATCGCCGGCTCTACGACCTCACCGCACCTTCCCCGAGTCCCTCCCGAGCATCCGCGTCCGCCGCTACCCCTCCTCGTCGCCTCTCAGAGCCTCTGGGTGAGCTTTCCGGCTACCTCGCTTTCCCTAGGGTTTCTGGCCACCATGACCGCGTCCTGAGGAAGGAGAACGGCAGGATCCGTCGATCTGAAAATCGACGACCTCGTTTAAAACCCCCCGGTTCTAATCCTGTGCGTCCGTCCCCGATCCGGCGGCACACCAGCTTTTGGGCTCGCGCGCTCGTTTCTTGGGTGCGTAGTGGGCGGGCCCAGCTTGTTTGCCTCGGCCTGCGACAGATCTCGGCCTCATTTGTGTTTTTTTTCAGAAAAACAATTTCCTGTTATTTTTCCTGCAGTTATGGAGTGTTGCTTTTATTCTTCTGTGGTAGATCTATGCATGCAAATTGTTTGAGGTAAATTTTTTAGGATACATATGTGTTTTCTTAACCATGTGGCACTGGACTCTTGCCAAAATATGTTTTCATGTGTGTGCTAGGATAAATCTTGTAAAAAGTATCTTTTCCAGTATTTCCTTTATAACTTGAGTTGGGTAAATCCAAAACTTGCAAACTTTAGTTCTCTGGAAAGCCAGCAAGAATACCTATCTAGATCTATAAGCCATGCATGCAGGATATTTATGAAAAAAAAGTTATATTAAGTTTAAGATTTACACCAGTAGCATTTTGATGATTTTTAATTCATTATTAAAAATACTTTTTGGAGTAAATCCAATTGATTGTGTTAGATATGGTAGTATATATCATATCCTAGCTTGGTAGAATTTTACAGCTTATATTTTGCACACATTGATCTATTTTCTAAAATAGTGGGTGTGTACACAAGAAAAAGAATATTTTTATTTTCTGTGATTTGCATGTGTTTGATTTTAATGTTTTGTGCTATATCTGTTTGTACAAATAAATTAGGAGTAATGTTTTTGGATACCCATGTGTTTTGCTAATCATGCAAAGTTGGATTTACACAAAAATAATTTATATTTTGCTTTGTACACTAAAATTGGCAAAAAAGTGTATTTTCCACTAAAACTGTAATACTTTGAGTTAGGGATGTCCAAATGGAGTGATTCCAATTTCTACAGAAAGCTTAAGTCAATACTTATCCATAGAAATTAGCCTTGCATACAGGATATTACTAGAACAGAAGCTACACCTCTTTTGATTTGAAGACCAGAAGCATTTGTAGGATTTTTAATTCCTGTTTAGTAATAACTTTAGATGAAAATCCAATTCCAATAGCTTCATATGGTTACTAGGTGTACTGTGATAAAAGGGTTTGATTTTAGGATCTATAACCTGTGAGTAGTGGAAGATTTTCCAAAACAGGACTTTTAGAACTAAAAATTATACTAATATAATTCGCAGTTTGTATTTATTTTGTGTGCCTTTGATTGATTAACAAAAACTAAGTTCATAACCTTAAATTTAATATTTTCAATGATATTCAATCTCTGAATTATATTTTGGTACAACCTATCTTTGTAATATGTTTGATCCACCATGTATGGGGAAATTACACTTGTTTAGGATATTTCTTTAGATGAGTGTGTGTTTATTTGAGATGAATTTGTGTGATGAGTTTGTGTGCTTTATTTTAGTATGTGATTGTTTGGTTTAATGGTTGAAGTGTTCTTACTTGTTGTGTTCTATTAAATGAGCCAACTACACCTTTTTATCTCTTAAGGAAGAACTTGGATGGACATTAGTGTTAACCCTTGTTGGTTGATTAATTCCTTACTAGTATGTTGATGACCCACAAGTATAGGGATCGCAACAGTCTTCGAGGGAAGTAAAACCCAAATTATTGATTCGACACAAGGGGAGCCAAAGAATATTTATAAGTTTTAACAGATTATTTGTCAGATCAGCTGCACGTGTGAATAGACTTGCTCGAGACAGATTATCAGTAGCAACAGTTTTATAGCAGAGATAGTAGTGAAATAGCAGCAGCAGTAGAAATAAGACAGCGATTGTGATTGCAGTAGACAGCAGGATTAAAATACTGTAGGCATAGGGACGGGTGTACGGGCGTTGCATGGATAAAATAATACATGTAATATCATAGCATAGGCATTTGCAGATAAATAATATAAAGCATCCAAGTATTAACTAATCATAAGCATGTATTCCAATTTAGTTGTGCGTGCTCGCAATACGAAACTTGCACAACATCTTTTGTCCTGCCAGCCCGTTTGCAGCGGGGTCTCTAGGGAAACTGCTGGCAATTAAGGTACTCCTTTTAATAAAGTACCGGAGCAAAGCATTAACATTCCGTGGACACATGTGATCCTCACATCATAGCCATTCCCTCCGGTTATCCCAATTGCTGTCACTTTGGGGCCATCGGTTCCGGACAATAATATGTGTATACAACTCATAGATATGATCTAAAACAATAATTATCCTGATGATACAATAACATGTTCAGATCTGAAATCATGGCACTCGAGCCCTAGTGTCAAGCATTAAGCATAACAAGTTGCAACAATGACGTAAAACACCGATAACGGATACTAGGCACCATGCCCTAACGATATTACAACTATTACATGAATGATCTCATCCAATCCCTACCATCCCCTCAAGCCTACAGCGGTGGATTTCTCACACATGGATGGGGGAAACATGGATGGTTGATGGAGAGCCGTTGGCGATGACGATGGCGATGATCCCCTTCGATTCCCCGTCCCGGCAGGGTGCCGGAACAGAGACTTCTGGTCCCCGAACTAGGGTTCGCGGTGGCGGCGGCGTACGGGGATGTTTCTCGGAAAAGTGGATACCTCCTCGACGTTTTTAGGTTAGGAGGGTTAAGTAGCCGCGAGGGGGTCACGAGGAGGCGACCGAGGCGGCCCCACCATGTCCTCGCGCGGCCAGGCCCCACCCGCGCGAGCACGTGGTGTCGTGGCCTCGTCGCTCCCCTCCGTTTGATCCTCTGGCTCCTGGACTCTTCGGGTGAGAAAATGACTTGCAGGTGTTTTTCGGGGTTTTTCCATAAAGTTGATATTTCTGCACAAAAACTAGACACCAAGGTAATTCTGCTGAAAACAGCGTTAGTCCGTGTTAGTTGCATTCAAAACACACAAATTAGAGGTAAAACAATAGCAAAAGTGTTCGGGAAAGTAGATACGTTTTGGACGTATCAACTCCCCCCAAGCTTAGCTTATTGCTTGTCCTCAAGCAATTCAGTTAACAACTGAGTGCGATAAAAGAACTTTCACGAACTCATTTGCTCATGTGATGTAAATATTCTCATTATGAGGACTAATGCTCAGACTATTCATAACAAGACATATATAAACGGTGTCACCCAATAGTTATGTAAACTATGAAAAGATGCCAATTATACCAATGATAAATAACATGGAACATATCAATTCATAGGATTGCAAGGCTCATAAGAAAGTATGATAAAGTGGTATCTCGCTTGCCCGAATGGAACAGCAAAACATAAATGCCCAGGCACCTCTGAGTTTCAAGGGAAGACTAGAGATAAAGATATCAAAGATAAAAGCATCAAGATTACACCGCGGTTAACATATTAAGGGACAAGCACATTACACTAAGAATGACAATTATGCTCTCAAGAAGGTGCTAAAAGAAGGATGGTGACTCAACAATAAAGTAAAAGATATGCCCTTCATTGAGGGAAGTAGGGATTTAACATGTGCTAGAGCTTTTTATTGTTTAGAAAACAGAGGTAAAATTGTTTTTGAGTGGTGGTTGTTTGGTCAACGAATGGCAATAGAGTTCTTGTTACCTTCCATACTAAGCAAGTTGAGAGTGGTTCCGAATTATTTAAAATCAAGCATTTATAACATGCATCTTTATATTTATCTTTTTGATATTTTGACACTATTCCCAACCTTGCTAACATAACCATGGCTAACAGAATCCTCGGGTGCCCACCAGCAATCACATACCATGGACGAGTGTCTATTTTTCACTTTTCAAAACTTTTGATATTATAGTGGTCTAACCAGCCCTTTGCAAAATTAGTGACGAGCAGATGTAGCATGCAAGTCAATTACTTAATTAGTATGGAAGATAACAAGCCAAACTACTACTTCCTCATGAGCTCAAAACAGTGGCATAAATTGAGAAGTGTTTGAAGGTTTTTAAAGGTAGCACATGCAAATTTACTTGAATGGTTTGAAATGGCATGCGTAGGTATTTATGGTGTTCTCTTTGGAATAACTTGGTTTTCAGGTGTTTGGAAGCACAAGTATTTTCAGCTTAGTACAAGTGAAGGCTAGCAAAAGATGGGAAAGCGACAATTCAAGAGAGCAATAACCGTCATAATCATGCTTGCGACAAAATAAAATTAACGGAGGCATAAAAATGATACTAGAACTCTGAGGCAAAATATGTCATCAAGGCTTAATTGACTTTTTGTTTTTAGTCATAACATGTGTAAACATGTGCCAAGTCAATTCAAATGAATTATTCAGAGGAGGATACCTCAATGTCATATTCTATTATGAGCAAAACAATGCAAGAAAATATCCATAGAAACATGACATCCATCATAAATAAATTGGAAACGATCATAAGAGAACACGAACTACTAAGCATCCACCAATCGACATATACCTTATGCGAACCATCTAAGCATGCTCACATGAATGAGTATATGTACAAAAATGAGAAACAAATAGAGTTCATTACCAGCCTCTTACCCAACTCGAATTGTCATAGATCATCATAATTGCCTTATCACTTGTGTGCTTGAAAGATATCAAATAATAACCAAGCTCCATGGAGTAACTAAAGGTAATGACCTCTGAAACAAACTATACAAAACCAAAGAGAAACAGCAAATATTTTTGGGTTTTCGGATTTAGGTACTAAAAACAGAACAGCCAGCAAAGACGAATTTTTTCGAGGACCTTAACATGCCCAGATCAGAAAACTCAAAACCAATGACAGTTGCATACACATATGAGGAACATGCACACGAAATTTCAGGTCATTCCGATATTTCTGTGAAAAGTTATGAATTAAACGGTGGACAGCAGAAATCTGTCCCTGCGCGAAACAGCACACAACAAAGCAAAATATATTTGTGTTTTTGCATATTGAACTGAAATAAATACCAAGCATATTAATACTAGATACTAAAACAAACCAGCAAGAGAAATAACAAAAATCTTTTTGGTGTTTTTGGGTTTATGGAAAGCAAACAAAGCATGAACAAATAAGAGAACGAAAGAAAACTAAAACGAAATATGGATATACAAAGTACCGCATGATAATGATATGTAAATGATTGTGCTATCGGTATACCTCCCCCCAAGCTTAGGCTTTTGGCCTAAGTGGAGATCAGCCCCAAGGTCCCCATCCGTCGGTGCCGTGGGGGTAAGTCGAAGAGCTTTCCCCGTAGTATGAGCTCGAGGACGCGCTGGCGTGGTACCCGGTGTAATCCAGCTCCGGTGGCTCCTGCACGCGGTACGCCTGGTGAAAACCCAGCGTGCTCAACTGCTCCTCCAACTCCACCATCGAGTACGACCACGGTCTCCTGTCAAGACTGAACAAAGAAGGTTGTGGCAAAGGGACTTCCTTTTCACGACCGTTAGCAAAAACGACCCTAAACATAATGTTCTCCAAAGTGGAGCTGTTAGTGACAAATTGATGACCTTTCATTGCAGCAAGGTCAGGATAACAAGGAGCAAGTTGTGTATCATTAGGATCAATATTCAGCCCCAAATATTCAACAATGCGTGAGGCAATAATACCTCCAAAAATGGGGCCCCTAGCAGCTAAACGGCGGGCAATCAAAGTACCAAGGTTATACGGGAATTCACCCCTAAGTGCACCCGTAAGAAATGCAAGCTGCAAGTTAGAAACATTACTAGTGTTTTCCCTACCAAGCACACTAGTGGCAATGTAATAGGCAAAATACTTGATAGCTGGGAATTGAATGTTCCTTATCTTGCCGCGTTGTGCGGAACGGGTATCATCGTTGGTCACTTCTTGGTAGGTTTGTGCCAACTCCGGTGGGTTCCCAGCAATCCTCATCGATGTTCCTACGTCCGTTGTACCTATCACAGCACAAAATTCACGCAAAGACAACCTAACAGGCCTATCATATATTTTGAAAGAAATGGCCTTGCCATAAGGCTTGGAGTTAAAAGTAAAAGTCTCAGAAAAAGTCTTGGTGAGCTCATAGTATTGAGGCCTCTCATCCGTCATGTAGGAAGTCAAGCCTACATTCTCCACAAGTGTTAGGAAGTCCTCAAGTAAACCTGCAGCACGAAGGAAATCATTACATGGGCGGGACGCGGAGTTTGGAACTCCCGCATCTTGCTCATCTCCAAACGTTGGTGCTAGGATTTCCTCGTTGTAGGATTGCCTAACACGAGCGGCAGCCCTTAGAGGCCTTGTCCTCCTCTGGAAATCTCCCTCAAACATGTCATCAAAGTCATGGTTATGCATCTTCCTTTTCTGAAATTTTTGACAAACATCATAAAAATCGATTTTTAGCCAACTAAATGAAGGGAAACTACTATAGTGACTTGCTAGAGGCTTAAGCATGCATCAAAACTAGTTATTTCAACTTAGAACTAGCATTCAAACTCACTAAACAAGATATCTACAGCAGCAAAATACTTCATATATACACTACTAAACAAAATTCCACTTGGATATTCGGAGGAGTCACATACCGGAGAAGAGATGCACCAAATTTCAGCAACAGAAATTGGTTGAATGTGGAGATCGAAATCACAGGAAATGAGCAGCAAGAACACGAGTTTGAGCTATCCAAAAGTGATTTTTCGGGCAAGAGGAAGGCAGGGGAAGAAGAGAGAGCAAGTGGGGGGGGGGGCTGTGGGCCCCACACCATGTGCTGGCGCGGCCAGGATGCTGCCGCTCCACCATGTGGTGAGGTGGCCCTGTGGGCCTCCCTGGTTGCTCTCTGGCACTTCCAGGTCTCTCCTTGAAAAATATGATTTTTGATATAAAAAATTTAATTTTCTGAGAAACTTTATTTTTTTCATTTTCTGGTATTTTGCATTATTAAATTCAATATTGAAAAATTATTTTCTAACAACAATTTCAACTAAACATTGCAAACTAAATAACATTACAGCAGGTAAAACAAGAATGAGAGAAAGAAAATTGCTTAGCCTCTTTATGCGCATTTAAAATGCACTTGTTAACAAGGTTGATCAAGTCTTGCTACCAAATGAATTTTATATGTCATAAAAGATTTTAAACAATATGAGACACTCATGTTACCTTATATTCAATTGGTATGGCTCCAATCATGAGAGTTTTGTATTTTTATTTATATGGGCAATCAATTCTTCCCACTCTAATAGACCTCATATTGGTAATTGTATTAACTCCAGGCATTTTATCAACTTTCTTGGGAAAATAAACAGTATCCTCCTTGTCATGAACATTAAAAGTAACTTTTCCTTTATTGCAATCAACAACAGCCCCTGCAGTATTTAGAAAAGGTCTTCCAAGAATAATGGACATATTATCATCTTCAGGCATTTCAAGAACAACAAAGTCAGTCATAATTAAACAATTGCTAGTTATTTGAACAGGAACATCCTCACAAATTCCAACAGGAACATCAGTAGATTTATCAGCCATTTGCAAAGATATATCAGCAGATATCAATTTATCAAGGTAAAGTCTCTTGTAAAGAGAGAAAGGCATAACACTTACTCCAGCTCCCAAGTCACATAGAGCAGTTTTAACATAATTATTTTTTATAGAGCAAGGAATAGTTGGTATACCTGGATCACCCAGCATCTTTGGAACCTTGCCATTGAAAGAATAATTAGCAAGCATAGTAGATATTTCCTCATTAGGAATTTTCCTTTTGTTAGTCACAATATCTTTCATATATTTAGAATAAGGAGGCAACTTAATAGCATCAGTCAAAGGAATTTGCAAGAACAATGGTTTCATCCAATCACAAAATTTATTATAATGTTCTTCCTCTTTTGTTTTAAGTTTCTTAGCAGGAAAATGCATTGGTTTTTGGACCCAAGTTTCTCTTTCATTACCATGTTTCTTAGCAATAAAATATTCTTTAGTGTCATTTTTATTTTTAGCATGCTTTTCAGGTTCCTCTTCTAATTCTTCTCTATCTGAATTAGCACTTTTATCATTATCATTGTTATGTTCATTACCACTTTCAGTTTCAGCATCACAAACAGATATACTATTAGGATCATTAACATGTTCAGAGGATTCTACAACAGTTTTATGTTTCTTTTTCTTTTTCCTAGAAGGAGTACTAGGTTCATTAACTAGTTGAGAATCTTGTTCAATTCTTTATAATGTCCTTCAGGATAAAAAGGGTCTTGAGTAGATTTACCACCTCTAGTTGTTACTTCGCAAACAAGTTTTTCTTTAGCTATAGAGGTATTTACTAGCAATTCTTTTTGCACTTTAGTAAGTTGATCTATTTGAGTTTGAACCATATGAAAGTGTTTAATGAGCACTTTAACATCATTAGAAGTTCTATCAACAATATCATGCAAATCACTAATAGCACGAGAATTTTCCATTAAATGATTCTCTATTCTCACATTAAAATTGCATTGCTTAGTAATAAAAGTATCAAATTCATCTAAGCATTGAGCAGTAGGTTTAGAGTAAGGGATATCTCCATCATCAAACCTTTGGAGAGAGTGTACCTCAATTACGGTTGAAGGAGGAATTGGCTTACATAATTATTCAATAGGAGGTAAATACTTCACATCTTCAGATTTAATACCACTCTCCTTAAGAGATCTTTTAGCTTCCTTCATCGTTTCTTCATTTAATTCAATCATACCTCTCTTCTTCGGTGTTGGTGGTGGTGTTGGAGTAGGTTCAGGAATATCCCAATCATCATTATTCTTGCATATCATGGCTAATAATTCCTCAGCCTCTTCGGGAGTCCTTTTCCTGAAAACACAACTAGCAAAACTATCCAGGTATGTCCTAGATTCAGCAGTTAGTCCACTATAAAATATATCAAGTAGATCATTTTTCTCCAAATCATGGTTCAGCTGGCCTCTTAAAATGGAACAAAAGCGTGTCCAAGCTTTAGGCAATTTCTCATCTTCATCTTGATTAAAATTAAAGATTCTTAACAAAGCATCATGTTGAGCACTAGCAGGAAAATATTATTGAAAGACAGCATCAAGCTAACCCTTAGGACTAGTGATGGAACCAGGAGACAAATTATTATACCAGGTTTTAGCTTCTCCTTTTAATGAGAAAGGAAATATTTTAGCAACAAAGTAAGTGCGTCTTTTAATGTCCTCAGCAAATATTCCACTTAAATCAGACAATACATTCATGTGTTCTACAGCACTTTCATTTTCAGTTCCACAAAAAGGTTCTCTTTCAACAATAGCTATATGAGCCAAATCAAGAGAGAAATCATAAGCTTTATCTTTAATGTTTATAGGAGATGTAGCAAACTTAGCATCAGGAGATAATTTATATCTAACAACACGTTTTTCAACCAGATTTTTAAAAGCACTAGCATCTTTCATAGCATTAATTTCTTCAACAAGAGCATCATCAAGATCCACATACATATCATCACGCCCATCATAAGTATCACGTGTAAATTCAGGCGAATTAACAGCTGTTTCAGCATTTTCATCAGGGATTTCAGCATTTTCAATTTGTTTAGATTTAGCAATAGTAGCATCTAAAAAGGGACCTAATGAACCAGTTTCATCAAGAGCAGTAGAAGCATCATCATAAGTAATCTCAGATTCAGCAGTAGTAACAGAACGTGCAGGTTGTGGTAGTGTAACAAGCTTACTCAACATAGACGGAGAATCAAGAGCAGCTGCGGAGTTCATAGTTGTACCTTTCCTTGTAGTGGATGGCACGATAGGAAACTTCTTATCAGTATGTTTTCCCATGATGAATAAATTCCAGCGAACAATATCACACTCAGGTGGGCTTATAAATAAAGCTATGCCCCCCGGCAACGGCGCCAGAAAATAGTCTTGATGACCCACAAGTATAGGGGATCGCAACAGTCTTCGAGGGAAGTAAAACCCAAATTTATTGATTCGACACAAGGGGAGCCAAAGAATATTTATAAGCTTTAACAGATGATTTGTCAGATCAGCTGCACCTGTGAATAGACTTGCTCGAGACAGATTATCAGTAGCAACAATTTTATAGCAGAGATAGTAGTGAAATAGCAGCAGCAGTAGAAATAAGACAGCGATTGTGATTGTAGTAGACAGCAGGATTAAAATACTGTAGGCATAGGGACGGATGTACGGGCGTTGCATGGATAAGATAATTCATGTAATATCATAGCATAGGCATTTGCCGATAAATAATATAAATCATCCAAGTATTAACTAATCATAAGCATGTATTCCAATTTAGTTGTTCGTGCTCGCAATGAGAAACTTGCACAACATCTTTTGTCCTGCCAGCCCGTTTGCAGCGGGGCCTCTAGGGAAACTACTGGCAATTAAGGTACTCCTTTTAATAAAGTACCGGAGCAAAGCATTAACATTCCGTGAACACATGTGATCCTCACATCACAGCCATGCCCTCCGGTTATCCCAATTGCTGTCACTTTGGGGCCATCGGTTCCGGACAATAATATGTGTATACAACTCATAGATATGATCTAAAACAATAATTATCCTCATGATACAATAACGAGTTCAGATCTGAAATCATGGCACTCGGGTCCTAGTGTCAAGCATTAAGCATAACAAGTTGCAACAATGACGTAAAACACCGATAACGGATACTAGGCACCATGCCGTAATGATATTACAGCTATTACATGAATGATCTCATCCAATCCCTACCATCCCCTCAAGCCTACAGCGGTGGATTACTCACACATGGATGGGGGAAACATGGATGGTTGATGGAGAGGCGTTGGCGATGACGATGGCGATGATCCCCTTCGATTCCCCGTCCCGGCAGGGTGCCGGAACAGAGACTTCTGGTCCCCGAACTAGGGTTCGCGGTGGCGGCGGCGTACGGGGATGTTTCTCGGAAAATTTGATACCTCCTCGACGTTTTTAGGTTAGGAGGGTTAAGTAGCCACGAGGGGGTCGCGAGGAGGCGACCGAGGCGGCCCCACCATGTCCTCGCGCGGCCAGGCCCCAGCCGCGCGAGCACGTGGTGTCGTGGCCTCGTCGCTCCCCTCCGTTTGATCTTCTGGCTCCTGGACTCTTCGGGTGAGAAAATGACTTGCAGGTGTTTTTCGGGGTTTTTCCATAAAGTTGATATTTCTGAACAAAAACTAGACACCAGGGTAATTCTGCTGAAAACAGCGTTAGTCCGTGTTAGTTGCATTCAAAACAGCCAAATTAGAGGTAAAACAATAGCAAAAGTGTTCGGGAAAGTAGATACGTTTTGGACGTATCATATGTGTTTTTAGAGTTAGTAACATGCTTGCATGTGAGTGTGCTAGTGTTAATATTAATGCTTGCTTGTGTGTTAAAATACTGTTATTTGAAGTAGCTGCTAGATTAATACGATACTTTTGTTTGGAGTATTTCCTGGTCTAATGTAACTTTCGTCTGAAGTATTTCCACTATAAGGGGAGACTTGCTCCCTTAACCTTGGTGTACATCCTCATCGGAGTATTAGCCAATTACTAGTTCTGTGTGCCTATTGGACATTTTTGTTTGGAACCTTTGTTAGTGAAACTAATGCCATCATGTTTGTAGGAACCATGTGTGTCATGAGTGTTTGGTTTCCTTAGATAGTATCCAGTAGTTGTTCTTAGATTAAAATGCGTGTGGTATGTTTTACTTTACTTCAGATTGTTGTCAGCACGCATCTAAAGTATGATGATCTCCTTGCTGCTTGTATGTCCTTATGGCATTGTCTTGTGTTTTGAGCGTTGTTCCTTTTTCCTATTTACGACGTTAGATACGATCGGAAAGGAACGAGAAGCAAGGGAGTGAACCTGAGGAACATCAAGATCAAGACCAAGGACATATTGCTGAGCCAGGCAAGCCACCTCACCACCCAATGAAATCCTATTTATTTACAAAGCATGTTTTGTTTTCAAAATAAAATAATGCATGTTTTGTTTTATCTGTGGCATTTTGTTACCCAAAAACTATTTTCCAAAACGTTGTTTGGCCAAAGATATCTACTAGATTATATTAGGTGTTTATATAAATAAGTTTACACTTGAGAAGCCTTCTACTGAAGGAGCTATCAAGAAAATTATATTTTCTAGCAGTATATCCTTATACCCTCACCTCAAAACTTTAGGATGGGAGCCTGAGTTTTAATAAGATGTTTTCGGAGGAAAACCCGAGTTGCTGGGAGCAATCGGCGAGCAAGTGTTTTATAAAAACCCGAGTCGCCGGGAGCAATCGGAGATGTTTGCGAAAACCCGAGCTGCTGGGAGCAGTCGTAGGTGGAGATGTTTTTGAAAAACAAAGTACTGCCCTAGCAGCCGCCCGAACAATTAACCCGTGCAACCACATTACCTGATATGGGTAAGGCTTAGCCGGAATCTTGTCCGTTTTAGTATTGGGGCTCTCATACTTTCTATGGGGGCTAGGCCCCTGAAGCCGGGTTGTCGTCTGGACGAGGCAATACACATGTGGGGATCGCGCCGGACGATTACGGCGGGTCTCCTGCCGTGGCGGTGTGGCGTCCCAAAAGAGACCAGGGGTCCAGCGGAGCACACGGTGCCGGGGAGAACAAACCCACCGGTAGGGCCCGATACTAGGGTGGACATAGTGGAAATCTTTGATCGTGTTATCCAGACCCCCGCATACTGTCGTATGACGAGCCGTGGCAGACACGACGGAATGACCGTTTGGTGTGGGGAAAGTGCGCAACCTCTGCAGAGTGTACATCTATTCGAATAGCCGAGTCCTCGGTTATGGACGGTTGGAAAGGCCACTGATCTAGGCGTATGGGCAAGTTTTGATTTAAAAGAAAGCAGTTTCGGTGGAAACAATGTTTGGTCTTGAGCAGACAAACAGTCAGATCCCAGGGAAAGAAAAGGGGTATCCCCGTCCTAGTGTTTTTGAAAAGTTTTACATAAAGAAAAGTTTCAAAACGTGGATGTGGTACATGCTATTTCGACAAGAGAGAATTATATCTCTAAATATTTTCTTCAACAAAGATATAGAGATGTCGTATCTCTATATCAAAAAGCATGGATTTCGAAAACTAAGCTCTATAGTTGTATATAGAAGCCATCCCAGTTTTCGAAAATGTTTCATTGCATTACCATGAAAACTTAAGCCCTAGAGGTGGTTTTGCGAGTACGTAATTGTACTCATTGGTTGTGTCCCTGGATATTCAAACGTCTAGATTACAACGAGGAAGCGTACGCTGAGGAGGAAGAGTATATCGACGACTGCGCCACTTAGCTGTCACCGGTCAACTGATCTAGGCGTATGGGCAAGTTTTGATTTAAAAGAAAGCGGTTTCGGTGGAAACAAGAAGGCTGAAGGAGGTACCTGAGAGGTACGGATTCGGGTGATGATGTTTGGTCTCGAGCAGACAAACAGTCAGATCCCAGGGAAAGAAAAGGGGTATCCCCGTCCTAGTGTTTTTGAAAAGTTTTACATAAGGAAAAGTTTCAAAACATGGATGTGGTACATGCTATATCGACAAGAGAGAATTCTATCTCTAAATGGTTTCTTCCGCAAAGATATAGAGATGTCGTATCTCTATATCCAAAAGCAAGGATTTCGAAAACTAAGCTCTATAGTTGTATATAGCAGCCATCCCAGTTTTCGAAAATGTATCATTGCATTACCATGAAAACTTAAGCTCTAGAGGTGGTTTTGTGAGTACGTAATTGTACTCATTGGCTGTGTCCCTGGATATTCAAACGTCCAGATTACAACGAGAAAGCGTACTCATTGACTGCGCCACTTAGCTGTCACCGGTCAACTGCACTTGTGGGAAGGCGTCCGTTGGTGAAGAGGTCCGACGCTAGCCGCAAGCTTCCGTTATGTCGTAGTTATTTCCGTCTTGTTCGACGGTGATTGCAGACTTGGTCATGTGACCACCTATTTATGTAAGTTTTGTACTATTCGAGTTGAATGATGTAACTTTGCATACCATGTTGGTTATGTGATCGCGATGCACTGATCATTGGGATCGTGATCTGTTTACATAACGTGGACATCTCGGACTGGTATATCCGGGGGCCCTTACAGTGCTCGGAGTGGAGTAGTGTGAGGATGGGTGACCGAGCGGGAAGTTTGACCATAAGTATGCAATTTGACTTGAGAATAGGGGTAAATATAAATTAATTGGTCAAATAATTGAAAGATTCGAAGTTCAAAAACTATTTGAAGATTCAAAATAAAAAAACCTGAAAAAAACTAAAATAATTGATTTTTTTAATAAAAAAAAATTCTGCTCAAAACCTTTGGTCCAGGTTGGTATTACCAACCGGGACTAAAGGGTTGAAACCCTGCGGGCACACGTGGCCATGTGGGAGGGCCTTTAGTCCAGGTTCGTAAGCAACCGAGACTAAAGTGTTGGGTACCTTTAGTCCCGCTTTGCTAGTCCCGTTTGCAAAACCGGGACTAAAGGCCTCTTGAAACCGGGACCAGAGGCCTTATTTCCACTATTGTATGCAGCTGTGTAGTGCTGTAGAGGAAACCCGGTTCAAAATATTGTAATGGTGTTTGTAGTAGCATTGAACATTGATGTACTGAGTTTTAAATTTTATGTCTGCTGTTATACAATTGAGTCCCAAGATACTTACCGTCTCATGATACATGCCATCGAAAAAACATATGACACATGTTTCATAACGTGGTGCCTTGCTCTGCTAAATACTATAACAGCAGCATCAAACTTGGACAAAAAGCCATGACACAACGCGTCAAAATTAATATCTTTAAATCCATCGATAAGAAAATTATGAAAAATATATCAAAATGACCACAAAAGAAGATAATTACTTATGGCATAATGCAAACATATTTGGATTTGGAGACATTCCAAATTCGTTTCGTCATATTTTTTAACCTGTCAATCAAAAAATACAAAAAAAATATCAAAACGAACGCAAAAAAACTAAATACTAATGAAATAATGCAAACATATTTACAGATTTTAATACGGTCAATATTTGGAGAAAATCCGGATTCATTTCCTCAAATTATAGATTGGAATTAATAAATGCTTATATAATGTATTTCATCTGATTATGTAATTAAATTAAAATTTTAAGGGAAAATACAAACTTACTATAATATTTTACGTCAATATATTTCTTCTTCTAACGACACGGGCGCGACGACCGTCGCACTAAGTTTTTTACTAAAATGTTTGAATATTTCGAATAGGTGAATATTTGAAGAAAATTCTAATTCACATCCACTTTAGAACAATTTCTAGAATATGAAAATATTTCTATAAATAGTCTCACAAAAATAAATGTTGACGATTTGTGCCATATAATCGAATTTCAAATTTACGTATTTCAATTTTTACATTTCTTTTAAATGTACTCATTTTACAAGCGCAAAAAGAAATTCAAATCTGAAAGACGCCCCAACTTGAACAATTTTCGAAATCTACACAACTTTTAAACGCAGACTTCTTTGAATTTCACTAATTTCCAAACCTACATAATTTTAAAATTGGGTGCACATTACCAAACTTAGATTTTAGTTGCTACGGACACGAAAACTAGACGCCGCCGCCTCGTCCCTCGTCGCCGCCCGCGCGGGCGACGGGGACGACACCCTGCCGCCGCCCTTGCCCCTCCCCAAGCTCCTCCCTCTCCCCCCCCCCCCCCCCCTCTGCCGCCGATGGCGTCCCCAGGCAAAGCCTGGGCGCTGGCGGCGGGGAGGCCCTCTTCCCCCGCTCATGGAGGCGCCGGTGCGGGCCGGGTTTCCATGGCGGGCGGCCTGCTCTGCGAGGGGCATGCCGGCGCGGCTTCTGCTGCGTGGATACCTTGCGCCAGAGTGTGGACGGCGGTTGCCCCCGACGGCGGTGGTGACGGCCTGAGCTCTGCTATGATTTCTAGAGACGTCGTCGGGAAGGTGGAGGCGGCGTCGCGTCGGAATAAGGGTGCTGGAGCTCGATCCCCTTCTTGGCAAGGCCACTTGTGGCGGCGTCGGCGAGCTGCTGGCCTGGTATCCTCTCAGATCTGCGGATCAGGGGAGGGTGGTCTCTCCGGGCGCGATCGTTTTTTGACACTGTCGTGGAGTTTTGGGAGTCGGAGGGCTGTTGTTGCTGTTGTCTTCCCCTCGGCCGGCCGTGGTGGCGAGGGAGTGGAAGGGGATGGTACAATTGACTTCCTCATTAGGGTTGTTTTTGGTCTTTTTTTGAGATGCGTCTGTCGCGACTTGAAGCTTCTCCCGGCCGGCCATGGTGGCGAGGGGAGGAGGCGGCTTAATGTGGCGTCGATGGTTGGGACCTTCTGCTCGGGAATCTTCGATTGGAGGTACTGCTTCCCCATCTCCTGCCTGCCCGATGGTCTGGAAAAGTATTTTAGCTCTCACTCCTCGGGATGGCCACTCCTGCGGTGTTCAAAGCCCAATGTGGCGAAGGTGGCGGCGGTGATTCGATGGTGTCTGAAGATGTGCTACTTCTGGTTCCGGTTCCTGCACTTGGGTGGTGACGATGAGGACGATGGGCTTGATCGCGAGATGGAAGTACGGTGTGTGGTCTTCTGGGTCCATGTTGTATTTTCCTGTTTTTGTGGAGTCGTTTGTAATCGGTTTCGCCATTACTGAAATTACATCAGTTGTTATCTAAAAAAAAAAAATTAGTTGCTGCAAAAAAAAAACTAGTAGTAGAGATTAGTTTACACGGCGCCGTTGCAAAATCATGCAGTTTCAGATCGAGAGGGATTCTAGACGGGACTGCTTTAATTGCTGGTTTCATTAGGGGGCGGGATTAACGGAATAGCATTCTCCTCTCCTTCCTATTCCTATGCACGGCGGGATTTCTGTGCAATTAAGTGTGACAACGAATTGAATATGAGATTTTACCAGTACGTAATTTGTACTCCTAGCACAAAATTAATCGGCAATTAATATCGAATCCGAGGAAAGTACTCAGGTTATTTTCCGGATCATCGGACGCGGCTAACTAATCCAAGGTCACAAAAGGATCCCGATCGAGAGCGCTTCCCATTTTGTTGCAAATAAGAAAATAATAAGAAACAAGATCTCTTCTTCCCAATAAAATCTGGAATTCGTTTTAAAATACAATAGAGAAATCAAATATACGTAATTAACATTAGTAGACAGAAAATTAATTGGCAATTAATGCGGAATCCCCTATCATAATTGCAGAAGATATGTCTTGCACATATCGTATCACAATCATATCTTTGACATTTTTTTGTCTCATCTCCGATGCTATATATATATATATGTCGTACCCTATTTGGATATGTGCATCTATTGTACACCATCGCTTGCTAGCCTTTGTGCCTGTTTATTCTCCAAGACATGGGAGTCCTCAAGGTGCAAATTCTACTATGCATGCTACTGCTCATGTCGCTTCTTTTTGTTCCCGGTAAGCAAGGTCCGGAAAATTCATACTCAATGCATTATATTTGCACTATTTGTGGGTTTGCCACTCATATAGGAAGACCAAGGCACTTTCTCAAGCCATAATCTATTTTGCTTTTGTGGATCATTACAGAACCTGATATTTTTTCATACACCATATTATGGTGGTTGTTTTGTAGGATCGGAAGCCAAGATCTGCAAAGAAAGTAGCGAGACCTATAAAGAGCTTCCATGCTATTACGATCCATGTTTTGAGGCCTGTCAGAACGAGGCACCGGGAATTACCCATGGTGCGGAATGTGAAGTGGTCAGCTTTAGACCACTTATAGAATTATGTTTCTGTCAAAGAGAATGTTGAACAAAAGCATGTAGCAACTGTCGTAATATGTGTGATGTATCAAATAATATGGCTCGGTAGTATACTGAGTTGACAATCTCCATCTTCACTTATCCACTATTATTAAACAAGCAAACTTCACAGGAAAAACAAATCTTGACCGTTCGTGCATACAGATCAAACGGCACACCTTCGTTCATTCTCACCACCCATCTTTAATTTCCTCCCATCACGCCTACCATATATGCAGAACAGAAAAAGAAAAAAAAAACCGGCTTGATTGATGAATCAATAAATCCGAAAAATCACGCCTGCCATATTTCCCAAAAACAAGCAGGAAGCACACTCCCAGGCTCGCCGTCTGATTTCCATGTCTCCCGTCCCACCTGTAAACAAGAGGAACACATCCAGAACGTCCATGAACAACAGGACCACGCACACGACGCCGCCGCTGACCTCTTCCCGGCTGGAGAGGCCGCACAGTTCAGGGATTTATCATGTTGAATTCACCACGCCAGCATCCTCCAACATGTAGAACATACGCATCACCGATCTCGATCGATCGATTGCCTCTGGTTGAAGTAGTGATCGCCACTGTATCCATGGACGGATATGTATGGCCATATCCGGTTCCGAACACTTTGAGAGAACTAGAAAAGGTTCGCCGAGGCAAAAGGCTTGTATTGTCAGTTCTGCTTGTAACCATCTGGCCTGCAGTTGCACACGCACCGGCCTTCGTTCTTCTCAGACGCTGACGGCTCACTGGCTGCAACAACGTTAGAAAGTTCAGAATATTTTTAAAACTCTTTTCAGGTGTGGTTCGCAGTACTAGGATATTCTCGACGTATATACTCCCGTAACTCCTCGGGCCCACGGGACAGCACTACAGTCTCCAACGGCGTTGGTCCATTTTGGGAAGCTTTGAGGTGATCGATCGGACCGGGTCAAGCGCTCGATCAGCAAATAACCGCGCGTTGCGTTGAGTGTCTTTAGCGAGCACCTCGCTACGCAGCCACGCAGCCATCACACACACGAGTCACCAGCTCAATATCATGACACATCTAATCTTATCTTAAGTGTCGTGGGATTGTCACGACAGATGTTTCCGGGTGGAAACTTGAGTATTGGGACATAGCGACTTCTGACATCGGGAACTTGTCTAGCGAGGCGTGGGGAAACAAGTATTTACCCAGGTTCGGCCCTCGTCTTGAGGTAAAGTCCTACTTCCTGTCTCTGCTTAATTGATATGGGTTTCGAGAACTCGGCGCATCAGCGACCGGGGCTCGAGGTTACAATGGGTGGAACTTGTGTTCTGGTAAAAGCCTATCTCACTTATAACTAGGAGACCCCTTTATATAGTCGGCGGGTGAACGTCTCCAACGTATCTATAATTTCTTATGTTACATGCTATATTATACCAAGTTATTACATGTTTTATATGCATTTTATATAGTTTTATGTATTTTCTGGGACTAACCTATTAACAAGATGCCACAGTGCCAGTTCCCTGTTTTCTGCTGTTTTTGGTTTCAGAAAAGTACTTAAGAAAATATTCTCGGAATTGGACAATTTCTTTTCTGAAGTCCGTTTTTCATCGGGAACGTTCCAGAAAGCCGAACACGAGACGAAGTGGGCGACCGAGGCGCCGCCACCTGGTCCTCGCGCGGCAGGCTTCTGAGCCGCGCGAGCACGTGGTGTGGGCCCCTCGGGCGCCACCGACTTCGCCCTTTCGCCTAAAAATACCCCCCAGACTAAAAACCCTAACACGGTGTTTGATATTTCCTCCACGGGTCCAGAGCGTCGCCGCCATCGAAGACAAGATTCGGCGGACAGAAGTCTCTGTTCCGGCACCCTGCCGGGACGGGGAATTGCCCCCGGAGCCATCTCCATCGACTCCACCACCATCTCCATCACCGTTGCTGACTCCTACGATGAGGAGTGAGTAGTTCTCCCACGGGGCTGCGGGATCTACGGTAGCTATGTGGTCTATCTCTCTCTCCCATGATGTGATCTTTTATGTGATCATGAGCTTTGTAATCTAGTTGAATATGTGATGCTACTCTTTTTCTATTATGCACTCTAGAGGTTACTTTAATATGAACTCCGGAGTTATTCACGGTTATAATGGTGACAGTGTGTGCACCGTGTGTGATTCCTTTATGACGTTGTTGGTGTTAGTTTACTCTGACTTTGAGGGTGCTCTTGTAGCCCTACACAATGAATGGTGTTTGTTATCCAACATGAGAGTGTTTGAGAGTAGTGTTTATTTATTTAACTTTGATGTCATTGTTGATAATGTCCACTGGTGAAAGTAGGATCCCTAGGCCTTGTTTCTAAGCATTGAAACGCTGTTTCCAACAAGTTATGCTGCATGTTTGCTTGCTGCCATTTTTATTACAGATTGCAATTACTACTTATAATCATCCACATTACTTGTATTTCACTATCTCTTCGCATAACTAGTGCACCTATACATCTGACAAGTGTATTGGGTGTGTTGGGGACACAAGAGACTTTTTGTATCTTAATTGCAGGGTTGCTTGAGAGGAATATCTTTGACCTCTACCTCCCTGAGTTCGACATACCTTGGGTGATTCACTTAAGGGAAACTTGCTGCTGTTCTACGAACCTCTGCTCTTGGAGGCCCAACACTGTCTACAAGAATAGAAGCGTGCGTAGACATCAAGCTATTTTCTGGCGCCGTTGCCGGGGAGGTGAGCGCTTGAAGGTATCTCCTTTAGATTCTGCAGTTATTACTTTTTGTTTCTTGTTTTTATTTTCACTATTTAGGCTAAAATGGAAAACAACAAAAATATTAGAGAGCTTTATAGTATTTATCTTGAGCTAGGACATGAAGTGTTTGAATAGAAAATTAAAAAACCTATGGAACTCTATTTGCATGCTAGTAGCAATGTTATTAGTATGAATTCTTTGAACACCATTATTGCTAATGCTATGGAAAAGTCAAAGCTTGGGGGAGTTGGTTTTGATGAGCATGATATTTTTAGTCCCCCAAGCACGGAGGAGAAAATTTTCTTTGATGATACCTTGCCTCCAATATATGATAATTATAATCATTGTGATATTTTCGGTCCACCTACTGTTGAGGATATATTTTATGTTGATTACAATATGCCTCCTATATTTGATGATTATGGTGATGAGAATAATAATGATAGCTATTTTGTTGAATTTGCTCCCACTACAATTAATAAGAATGACTATGCTTATGTGGAGAGTAATAATTCTTTTATGCATGTGGCTCATGGTAAGAATGTTTTATGTGATAGTTATATTCTTAATTTTATTCATGATGCTACTAATGAACTTATTAATGATAATGAGGAATGTTGTTTAAATATGCTATATGATAATGCTTTAGATGATGGTCCTATTCTTATTGATTATCCTCTATGTTTAAAAGTTGAGGATAAAAATGATATAATTGCTGCTTGTGATGGTACTCTTACTCATGAAAGTCCTACTTTGTTCTTGAATTCTCCTAGTTACACCATGGAGGAGAAACTTGTCTATGTTGAGAAATACTTATGTGGTTTGCAATTGTCTCTAGTTCCAAATCTTTGTTGCAACCATGATCTTAAACTTGATATTGATCTTAATAACTATTTTGAAAGAGGGAAACATACTAATAAATTCCAAAATAAATTTAATGATCCTCTTTATGTGCCTATGTTATCTAAGTTGAATGATTCTTTTGGTTATATGGTTGAATTTATTTCTACTACTTGCAACTACTATGAGAGAGGAGAATATGGTTATAGAAGTTTTCATGATACTAAAACACCTCTCTATATGCTTACAGTTTTGAAGTTACTCTTGTTTTATCTTCTTATGCTTGCCACTTTGTTCTTTGTGAATTTATTTGTTTACAAGACTCCTTTGCATAGGAAGTGGGTTAGACTTAAATGTGTTTTATGTTTACCTCTTGATGCTCTCCTATGTTTTTCAACTCTCATTTATATGAGAGCATCATACGAATCTCCTTGCCTAGCTAAAAGGCTTTAAAGAAAAGCGCTTATGGGAGACAACCCATTTTTTATTCCTGTTATTTTATTTTGTTGAGTCAAGGACTTGTCCTACCTCTGTAGCAATTCCATTGTATCTTTATTTTATTGCATTTGTTGTGTCAAGTTAAGCCTCTAGTCGAAAGTTGATGCTAGATTTGGATTCCTGCGCAGGAACAGTTTTTCTGCTGATCACCGTTAAATTCATAACTCTTCACAGAAAAATCAAAATGACCTGCCATTTTTTGTGCATAATCCTCAGATATATATGCAACATTCATTAGTTTTGAGTTTTCTGATCTGAGCAAGTTAAGTGGCTCGAAAAAATTCGTCTTTACGGACTGTTCTGTTTTCGACAGATTCTGTCATTTATTTTGCAATGCCTCTTTTGCTATTTTGATTGGATCTTTTTATCCTATGAAGTATCAGTGGCTGTAGATAATGTCCAGTAGCATTGGTAGGAATTGTGTTCCTACAGAATATCATAATTTTTCGTGCACTAACCCTCTAATGAAGTTTACTCTAAGTTTGGCGTGGAGGAAGTTTTCAAGGATCAAGAGAGAAGGATGATATGATGTGATCAAGAGGATAGTAAAGCCAAAGCTTGGGGATGACCCGGTGGTTCATCCCCAACATATTTCAAGAAGACTCAAGCGTCAAAGTTTGGGGATGCCCAAGGCATCCCCTTCTTCATCAACAAACTATCAGGTCCTTTCTAGTGAAACTATATTTTAATTCCGCCACTTCTTATGTGCTTTTCTTGAAGCTTCGGTTTGTTTGTTTTTTGTTTTTTTTTTTCATTCCCTGAATAAAATGGATCCTAGCATTCCTTTGTGGGAGAGAGACACGCTCCGCTTTTTCTTATGAATACTCGTATTCTTCACTTATATTTGTTGAGTATTCTTCTATGTTACTTCAATGCTTTCTAGCTCTTGTTTTTCATGCATCTCTTGCTAGAGCTGTGATACGTCTCCAACGTATCTATAATTTCTTATGTTCCATGCTATATTATACCAAGTTATTACATGTTTTATATGCATTTTATATAGTTTTATGCATTTTCTGGGACAAACCTATTAACGAGATGCCACAGTGCCAGTTTCCTGTTTTCTGCTGTTTTTTATTTCAGAAAAGTACTTAAGGAAATATTCTCGGAATTGCACGATTTCTTTTCCAAAGTCCGTTTTTCATCGGGAACGTTCCAGAAAGCCGAAGAGGAGTCGAAGACGAAGCCCGAGGGGCCAAACCAGGTCCAGGCGCGGGAGCCCTCCTGGCCGCACGGACACGTGGTGTGGGGCCCACGGGGCTCCACCGACCTCGCCCTTTCGCCCATATAAACCCCCCGATGCAAAAACCCTAGCACGGTGTTCGATATTTCCTCCACGGGTCCAGAGCGCCGCCGCCATCGAAGACAAGATTCGGGGGTGTCGGCCCAGTAAGGACCGGGGTATGCACGGCCCACTCCCTACAGGCCTCGCCCACGCGGAACTTCGGCAAAACGGCTAAGGACCGAGCTATCGCTTGGAGAGACCCTCGAGAGACATCGCCTCTCGAGGGCCTGAGGAGGACGCCAGGGCCTGAAGAGGACCCCGCGCCTCAGGAGACTCCCCAGGCACAACCCGCCTGGGGGGAAGTCAGCAGAAAACCCCTCCACAGGCAAGCGTGGCCCTGTGGAGACACTTCGCGGCTAAGCAAGCGCTGCAGGGCGCACATGGCCCCTGCAACGGCTGCCGGGTGACGCGAGCGTCCCCGCTGCCATTCTGGTGATAAAGCAGTCAACAAAGCCGCGCCGCCTGCGCCCAGGACTTTCCTCTTTGGTGATAAAGCGGCTGGACGGCGCAACGCTCCAAGGAGGTCGTCATCGTGGGCTCCACCACGGCCTCTGCTGCGCCTGCGGGCCGCCCTGCAACGTCTGCAGCTGGTCGGCCACGGCGCGCTACTTTAGCACGGATGAGCTGCGTCCATGGACGGAGGAGCCACGGTGGACTCCCGCTCCTCTACGCCACCGGCAGGTGGGAGCCCACCAGCACGAGGACGGAGCCCGGGGCGCCTATAAAAGGAGCAGGAGCTCCACCATAGAAGGGGATCGCGCAATTGCACCCTCATTAGCCTAGCACCTAGGATAGCCAACTCCTGGAGGAGGAAGACGACCTGTACGTCCCTCTCCAGGCACCAGACTGCCTCAAGAGGGCCTTCGGCAAGCTCACGGTCTTGTAACCTTCACAGCGCAATACAGACAAGCAGGACTAGCGGTTTTACCTCCTCCAGAGGGCCGTGAACCTGGGTACGGGCTGGTGTCTATCTCTGGCGTGATCGTCCTTCTTCAGGCCCGACGAGCACCGTCGTCGAGCCTCTCGAGGGTTGTTGACCTCCGTGTTCAGTCCCCCCTTCGAACCTCTCTTCAGGGCGAGACTACCCCTGTTACGTGGGAGTCACTCCTCGACATTTGGCGCGCCAGGTAGGGGACTGAGGCGCGTCTTCAACCTCCGAACTTCGCGCCATGACGGACACCCGCGCGACGCGCGCCAACCGGCGCGCCTCTGAGAGAGCTCACACCGAGCCCGGCACTGCTGCCACCCGTGGCCGCCGTGGTCGCCCTCGCGCGGCCGAGCGCGCTGGCACCGGCCCACGCGTGGAGGAGCCAGAGAGCGAGGAGCACCGTGAAGGAGACCAGCGCGACGACGAGGATCACTCCGAGCGCCGTGAGGACGCTGAGTCCTCGCACCCGTCCCGGCGCCAGAGCGTGTCCACGCGGGAGCATCAAGAGCCCGCCCCGCACACCGCGCTGCTCATGGCCCAGGAGCTCCTCCGCTACCGGCCCAGTGCCGAGGCACACGACCAGTGGCTGGACCGCCTCCACCACCTCGTCGACATCGCAACCACGCGCCCTGCTCCGTCGCGCTCCATCGTCCACCTCTCCGGCCCTGCAGGGACGGCCGCACTAGGTGCACCCCCGCCGCCGCCAGGACCACCTCCGGCCGCGGCACAGCGAGCACCCTCTCACGCTTCATCGCCGCACGACTGCCAAATCGTGCAGCGCACCGCGCCTGATGCGCGCGTGGGCATGGAGCGACGCCGCGACCTCCAGAACCGCCTCGTCGAGGAGCTCGGTCAGGCGGGGCAGCAAAACCGCAGGGCCCTCCAGGGAGGAACGGCCACCTATGCCTCAGGCTGCATGGCCTTCACGCGAGCTCTGCGCCGCGTGGTCTGGCCACCGAAGTTCAGGCCAGCGCTCCCCAAGGGCTTCGACGGGTCCACCAACCCTCTCGAGTTCTTGCAGCTCTACACCACCTCCATCCAGGCTGCAGGGGGTGACGACAAGGTCATGGCCAACTGGTTCTCCCACGCCCTCAGGGACTCAGCGCTCTCCTGGCTCCTCAACCTGCCAGAGGACTCCATCGACTCCTGGGAGGAGCTCTGCAGGCAGTTTGTCGCCAACTTCAAGGGCACGTACGAGCGCGCACTCACCCACAACGACTTGCGCGCTGTGGTGCAAAAGAAGGATGAGACTCTTCGCAAGTACATCCAGCGTTTCAGCCAGGTGCGGAACAAGATTCCGAACATCCCCGACACCCAGGTGATCGCCGCCTTCCGCGAGGGCGTCACGAACCGCAGGATGCTTGAGAAGCTCGGCATCCACGACAAGCTCACCTCTGTGGTGAAGCTGTTCGATCTGGCGGACAAGTACGCCAAGGCTGAAGAGGGACTCCTCTTCGTCAAGATGAGCTCGCGGGGGGATGACCCTGGCGAGGGGTCCAAGAGCCACAAGAAGAAGGAAGAGCCCAAGCGCAAGGCTACCGCGGTCCTCGCGGCAGAGCCTGACGCGAAGGGCTCCCGCAGGAGCTCTCCCGAGCGCGGCGACAAGGAGGTGGACCACCGCCCATTCTGCGTCTACCACAACAGGCGCGGCCACGCCACCGAGAACTGCTACGACCTCAAGAGGCTGAGCAGGGAACGCGAGCGTGAGGAAGGCAGCGGGGGCCGCGGCAGAGGCCGCGGTTACCGCCGCGACGGCAGAGGCGGACGCACCGGCAGCTACCAGAGGCCGCAAGGCACTCAGGCCAACGCCGCTGAGAAGAACAACAACCTCCCTGACGAGGAAGACGGAGGCTACCAGGCCCCGAGGGGAGCCATGGCCTGCATCCTCGGCGGAGCTCAAGCGCCCAAGTCAAACAATCAGTTCAAGCAGTTCGCGCGCGAGCTCAACGCCGCTCTGCCGAGCACCGAGACCTCCAGGCCCCTCAAGTGGTCCCAGTACACCATCGCCTTCGATGCCAAGGACCACCCCAAGTCGACCAAGACTGTTGGAACCCTCCCCCTGGTCTGCTCCCCCACCATCAACAACATCACCGTCTCCAAGACGCTCATCGACGGGGGAGCGGGCCTGAACGTCATCTCTGTCGAGACCTTCGAGACGCTTCAAGTGCCCTACGAGTGGCTTATGCCCTCCAGGCCGTTCACGGGCGTCACCAGTGGTTCTATCGAGCCTCTGGGGCAAGTCCGCCTCGCGGTCACCTTCGGCACGCAGAAGAACTATCGCACGGAGCTGATCGACTTCGACGTCGCCCACATCGGCTTGCCGTACAACGCCATCCTCGGCTACCCTGCCCTTGCGAAGTTCATGGCCGTCACGCACCACGCCTACAACATGGTCAAGATCCCCGGCAGCGCTGGCACCATCGCCATCCACGGACATATCCTGGACGCCACGCGCGCTGTCGAGAGTGCCTACAAGGCGGCCGCCATGGCGTTCCCGGCTGACGAGGACATGGAGCCTCTCGAGAGGCCCAAGAAGAAGAAACAGGTGTTCTCTCAGGAGCAAGCTGCCACGAAGAAAGTGTTGCTGGACACCACCAGCTCGGGGGCTGAAGGCTCGGGGGCTAGCGTCACCATAGGCGCTGCCCTGCCTCCCAAATAGGAAAGCGCGCTCGTCGCCTTCCTTCGGGCAAACTCTGACATGTTCGCATGGACTCCGTCAGATATGTCCGGTGTACCAAGGGAGGTGATCGAGCACCACTTAGCCGTGTGTCCAGACGCACGCCCCGTCAGGCAAAAAGCACGTAAGCAAGCCCCCGAGAAGCAAGCATTCATCGTCAAGGAAGTAGAGAAGCTCAAGGCGGCAAATGTCGTCCGCGAAGTCGCGCACCCCACATGGCTCTCCAACGGCGTGGTTGTTCCTAAACCCGCCGGAGGAGGCCGACTCTGCATCGACTACACCGATGTCAACAAGGCCTGCCCCAAGGACCCATACCCCATGCCGAGGATAGACCAGATCGTGGACTCCACTGCTGGCTGTGACCTCCTCTGTTTTCTGGACGCCTTCTCTGGTTATCACCAGATCAAGATGGCTAAAGAGGACGAGGAGAAGACGGCATTCCTCACCCCTTGTGGTGTGTACTGCTACACATGCATGCCCTTCGGCCTGAAGAACGCTGGAGCCACCTTCCAGAGGCTCATGAGGATAGCCTTGGGGGCACAGATGGGCAGAAACGCTGAGGCCTATGTCGATGACATCGTGGTCAAGTCTCGAGAGGGAGACACCCTCTTGAGGGACCTCGAGGAAACCTTCGCCAGCCTGAGAAAGGTGAACATCAAGCTGAACCCCGCCAAGTGCGTCTTCGGGGTCCCTTCAGGCAAGCTCCTCGGATTCCTTGTGTCCCACCGTGGCATAGAGGCAAATCCTGACAAGATCAAGGCCATAAAGCAAATGCAGCCTCCCCGCCGACTCAAGGACATGCAGCGCTTAGCGGGCTGCATGGCCAGCCTTGGTCGTTTCATCTCCAAATTCGGCGAGAGAGCCCTGCCATTTTTCAAGATCATGAAGAGATCAGGCACATTCAAATGGACTCCCGAGGCGGATAAGGCCTTCGAGGACTTAAAGAAGTATCTGGCTAGCCCTCCAGTCTTGGTGGCCCCCAGGGCAGGCGAGCACTTGAAGCTGTACCTCTCAGCCACCCCTCAGACAGCAAGCGCCGTCTTGGTGGTCGAGAGGGAAGAGCCTGTCCTCCCCAAGAAGAGCACTGCCACTCCAAGCCCAGAACCCCCCGACGGGGACCGCCTCGAAGGAGCAGCCTCCACAGACCCACTGCCAGACCCACCGTCTCAAGTCAAGCCTGCTCCCACAACCCCATCACGGTGGTCACTGCCTTCCCCCTGGAGCAGATCCTGCGCAACCCCAACGCCACAGATCGTGTCGCAGGATGGAACATCGAGCTGCAGCCATTCAACTTGCGCTTCGACACCACGAGGGTCATAAAAGGAAGAGCGCTGGCTGACTTCGTCGCCGAATGGACTGACCCAAGCCCTGAGGAGCCTCGCGAGGCAGAGGCCGAGCCCTCGGGAGACACAGCGCCAAGCCACTGGATCATGCACTTCGATGGAGCCTTCGCTTGTCGCAATGGCGGAGCAGGCGTCGTCCTAACTTCGCCCAAGGGTGACAAGCTATACTACGCTGTCCAGCTGTGCTTCACAATCGACAAGATCTCCAACAACATCGCCGAATACGAAGGCCTCCTCGCCGGCTTAAGGGCCGCCATCGCTCTAGGCGTCAAGCACCTACTCGTCAAGGGAGACTCCCAGTTGCTTGTCAACTTCTCCAACAAGAGCTACACGCCGAAAGACGACCACATGGCCGCATACCTCGAGGAGGTCCGCAAGCTCGAGAAGCACTTCAGGGGCATGGAGCTCATGCACATCCCGAGGAAAGAGAACCAAGAGGCTGACGACATCGCCAAGCGAGCCTCGCGAAGGCAACCCCAGCAGGCCGGTGTCTTTGAAGAGAGGCTCGCCAAGGCATCCATCAAGCAGCCTCGAGAGGCCACAGCCGCAAGCACAGACGAAGTGCTCCCACCACCTCCTGAGTCTGGAGCGCCCGATTGCGGCCCCAGCACAGGGGAGCGCCTGTTGCTGACGGCAACCCGCCAGGCCTCAGGCTGGATTGATGAGCTCAAGGACTACTTGGTGAAAGGGATCCTCCCTGAAGAAGATGCCGACGCAGAGCGAATCGCTCGACAGGCGAAATCCTACTGCATCCTCGAGGGAAACCTCTACCGCAAACGCCCAAATGGTGTCGCGCTCAAGTGCGTCCCTCCTGAGGAAGGCCGAGAGCTGATTAAGGACATCCACAGCGGGGAGTGCGGCCACCACTCATGTGCGCGCACCCTCGCAGGCAAGGTCTTCAGGAGCGGCTTCTACTGGCCTCAAGTGCTTCAAGATGCGGTCGCCATTGTGCAAACCTGCGACGCCTGCCAATTCCATGCCAAGCAAATTCATCAGCCGGCGCTGGGGCTTCAAACCATCCCGCTCTCCTGGCCGTTTGCGGTCTGGGGACTGGACATCCTGGGCCCCTTCCCAAGGTCGCAGGGGGGCTACCGCTTCCTCTTCGTGGCCATCGACAAGTTCACCAAGTGGACCGAGGTCGAGCCGGTGCGCACCATACCAGCCGGGGCTGCGGTGAAATTCATCAGGAGCTTGGTCTGCCGCTTCGGCGTGCCCAACCGCATCATCACCGACAATGGCTCGCAATTCACCAGCGGCGTCTTCCGAGCCTACTGCGATAAGCTTGGCGTCAAGGTCTGCTTCGCCTCGGTAGCTCACCCACGCAGCAACGGTCAAGCCGAGCGAGCAAACGCAGAGGTCCTCAAGGGCCTCAAGACCAGGAGCTTCAACATCCTCAAGGGCCACGGCAAGGGCTGGATCGACGAGCTCCCCTCAATGCTCTGGTCCATACGCACAACTTCCTCGAGGCCTACAGGCGAAACGCCGTTCGCCCTGGTCTACGGAGCTGAGGCGGTCCTCCCCGCAGAAATCAAGCATGGGTCGCCACGGGTCCTTGCCTTCAATGAGGACACCCAAGAAGGCCTCCACAACGACGACCTGCTGCTCCTCGAGGGACCGCGCCGTCAGGCCGCCCTCAGAGCGGCAGGGTACCAGCAAGACCTGCGACGCTACCACAGCCGCCATGTGCGCTCGCGCACCCTTGAGGCGGGTGACCTCGTCCTCAGGCGAATCCTCTCCAGGGAAGGCCTCCACAAGCTCTCGCCGATGTGGGAAGGTCCCTACAGGGTCTCCCACGTCGCCAGGCCTGGCGCGGTACGCCTCGAGACCGAAGACGGCATCCCCGTCAAGAACCCATGGAACATCGCGCACCTGCGCAAGTTCTACCCGTGATCATCGTCACGTCAAGACATCTGGCTGAAGAGGCAGCTTACGGCTCCACCTCCAAGCATTTTTTGTCTCTAGAGGTTAAAAGCTCACGGCTTAAACCTCCAAGCTCCAAAGGCTTCTCTCGAGGGTCAACCCTCCGAGCTCTCCATGTAAACGAGCCGCCTCAGGCCGTTGAGAGTCTCTGCCACTAATGGGTGGTCCCCATGCCTCGACATGGTCAAATACATTAACTTGGCAACTCCAAGCATAATGAGACAATTTCGTTCCTAAGAGAACTATGCGCTGCGGCGCCGCTATGTAATATTTTGGTGGTGAGTTTATTTCAGCATTATTTTCTTTGATGAAAATGGGCACTTATATCTCTCCACATGCGCACCTCGCGAGCGGGGGCTGAGTACGGTGCCAGTGCCTCAAATGACACACCAGCAGCACTGCAAAATCCAAGGATCCGAGCTCTGGCTGGAGGGCAGGCCCTCACAAACACGCCATCTCTACAAAGGACCTTGGTACTCTCTCTCCTCGCAAGGAACGCCTGAGGAGACCTATAAGCGCGCATTAGTCCCTAGTACAGTACACAAGCGTTTGGTCCTGCCTCTCTAACATCTTTAGGAAGCAAACGTCTCTACAAGCCTGAGGAGGCAGCAGGGAAAAACCCTTGAAGAGGACCTCCCCATCAGGCTGAAAAGCCTCTACAGGGCAAAAGCCTCGAGAAGCTAAGTCCCGCTCCTGCGACTCGAGAGCTCTTTCTCCCCAAGCGCGCGTTTGTCCCTCGAGCGATTTCGTTCTCCTTTATGCTTCATGGGCTACTCGCACGTCAAAGGGGGGCACTTGAGCATCGCGACTCGAGGCTCTTACCTCTCCAAGCCTTAAACTCCCCCCGGCCTTGCTGAGTCATTGCTCTAGCATACCGCAGCGGCGGAGTCATAGCGCGAAGAGACGGGTCCTAACGACGCAGAGAAAACATAAGACATGAAAGTAAAGCAGAGAAGGCCTCTCGAGGGGCAAACAAGCTAGCACAAATAAACTTAAAGAGTATATTACATGCCCAAAAGGTACAATGTCTGAATATGAAAATTGTCTCAGATACAAACGCTCAAAGGCGCGATAAGCAAGACTCAGGCGGAATCCGCGCCAGCACGCTCCTCCTCCTCAGCGGCTTCCTCCTCGGCAGGGGCGGCCTCCTCCTCGCTGTCCTCCGCAGCCACCTCCGCGCGCTTGAAGCGGTTGCAGAAGGCCTCCACTTGCTCGCGGAGGGAGTTGGAGACCTGCAGGGTCTCCCCGGCCGGGCGCGCCTCGGTCACCGTGGAGAGGTCGAAGCCGGGCATAAGGAGCCTGAGGTTGGTGAAGATGCGGTCGACCACCACCTCCAGGAGCTGGCGGCTCTCGACCTCAATCACCTCGCGGAGGTCGGCGACGGGGCTCTCGAGGGCCGTGAAGAGCTGGTCGAAGTAGACCAGATACATCGCAGCGTCGCCGCGCCCGCGAGCCTCGGTGAGCGGCGCCTCCGCGCCAAGCTGAGCCGCGAGCTCGTTGCCTCTCGCCACCAGCGCCTGGAACATGCGGTCCCGCTGCTTCGCGAGCACGCGAGCCGCCTGCGCAGTGTCCACGGCCTCCGTCACCTGCTTGACCGCAGAGCCCGCCTGCCCCTCCACGTCCTTGACGAGGGCGTCCAGCTCCAGGGCAGCTGCCCTGCGGCCCTCCTCAGCCTGGCGGTAGGCCTCCTTGGCGCGCTAGAGGCGGACCTCGAGCTTGGAGTTGGCCTTCTCAAGCTCCGCGATCCGCTTGGAGTCAGCGGTGTGCTTGGCCTTGAAGCGGTCCTCCTGCTTCTTGGCCTTGTCGCGGAACTCCTAGGAGATGGTCCGCCTGAACTCCTTCTCTCGCTCCGCGAGGGCTGCCTCCGCCTCCTTCTTCTTCTCAGCGAACCGCTGCTGGAAGCACTCCAGGGTCTGCTTCTGGGCGGTGACATTCTCTTCATGCCGCTGGAGCGCTTGGGCCAGGTCCCCCTCACGCGCCTCGAGCTCTTCACGCTTGGTGGCCAGCTCGCCCTCCGCCTGGAGCCGCTGCTCGTCGCGCTGCTCCACGTCCTTCTCCCGGGAGGCCAGCTGCCGCTCGCGCTCGGCCAAGCACTTGCGATCCTCCTCCAGGGTCTCCTGCGCGGCCCGGTGAGCGGAGAGGAGCTGGGACTCCAGCTGGGACACCTCGCGGCGCTTCTGCTCCAGCGAGCCCTCCATGGCCTCGCGCTCGGCCTTCACCTCCGCGAGGAGATCGGCGGCCGCATCGCGCGCGTCCTGGAGGGGGGCAAGGAGCTCGTCGGCGTCGCGGACGGCCCCCTCCCGGACCTCCTTGGCGAAGCGGATGGCCTCCTCGCGTGCGGCCTGGAGAGCCTGATCCTCCTGGCGGCGAGCTTCAACCGCGGCATGGAAGCGCCCCCAGGCCTCCGCGAGCTCATCGCGTTGCTGAGCGAGCTGAGCATCCTCGAAGGCGAGCTGCGCCTCCAGGCCCTCCAGGGACTCCCTCACCACGCGGAAGGCCACCTCGCGGTGCCCCTTGCTCCAATCCCAGCCACTCAGGACCAAGCCGCGCTGCGTGGAAGGCTCGGCCCCGGCGTCGAACCTTGAGGACGAGGTCTCTGGGCGTGCCCGGGGGCTAGGCTGTTCCCTGTCCTTCGCCGCGCCCAGGCTGGTCTCGCCGTCCTCGTCGCCCTGTCGCGCCGCCTCCTGCTCCTCGCCCCCCGCTGCGGGGCGTGGCGGAGACGGAGGAGCTCCCCCTGCAGAGAAGCCCGTGCTTGGCGGGCCCTGGTCTGTCTCGGCCTCCGGCTGCGCGGGAGGCGTGGCCACGCGAGGCGGGGTAGTCTCGCGCGCCGGAGTCGGCTCGCGCGGCGGCGTAGCCGCGCGAGGTGGAGTAGGTGCTCGAGGAGGGCTGGCCGCCCGTTCTTCCTGCGCCTCCGTCACCATTGGCTCGGGGGGCGGTGCAGCAGCCTCCGCCTGAGGCGCAGCTGCCTCCGCCTGAAGCTCGGTTGCCTCCGCCTGAGGCTCCTTTTCGGCTGGGCCTGCCGCGGCCGTCTCGACAGGCCTCGAGGCCTCTTCAGCCACAGCCTCTGTCGCGGCTCCCTTCACCTCCGCTGCCTTGCGAAGCCTGCGGCGTTTCGCAGGCACAAGGTCGCTGAAAGGAATTGGGGGACGATTGTCAGAAACAGGAGAAAAAGAGTGCAATGGTCAAGCAATTAACAAACTGAAGGTGCTTACCCGGACTGCTTGGCGCCGGTGTCCACCCACGCCAAGCCTGGCGAGCGCCAGGAGGGCTTGGGCCTGGCGTCTGGCCCCTCCAGAGGCGCCTCAGCCTTCCGCTTGGAAGGGACGTCGGAGGGCCTCGCGCCAGGCCTATCGCTAGCCGCCTTGGACCGGGGCTCGCGACGCCCCAACAAGGCCTCCTCGTCAGAGGCCTCCTCCTCGGCCTCCTCCTCCTCCGCGCGGCGCGTGGGCGCCCCCGCGAGGGCGCCTTCATCATCACCTGACGAGATGTCGCAAATCTCGCCAGCTTGGGGCCTGGCCCTCGAAGACGCCTCCTCGCCTGCCGCGGCCTCCTCCTCGCCTGTCGCGGCCTCCTCCTCGCCCTGCCCGGCTCCTGAGGCAGAGGGCGTCTCTGCCCCCTCCGCATCATGCACCACGGGCACGGGCACCATCTTCCGTGCCGGGCCTGCCGGGGTGTACGGAGGAATCCCCTCCAGGACGGCCAGACGCTCAGTCATGTTGTACTGATGCAGAGGCCGGAGGGTGATCGGGAGTTCCTCCATGGCGGGCACCGCGGGGTTGATGAAGAGCGCGGACAGGACGTTGTCGACGGCGTCCTTGTCGTTGTCCTCGCGATGGAGCCGCATCTTGTCATTGGGGCCGGAGTACATCCACATCGGCATCGCGTGCGCCTGGAGTGGGGCGATGCGGCGCGTCACGAAGTCCGCCACGACGATTTGCCCCGTGAGGCCTTCCTCACGAAGGTAGCTCAGGCGGCCCGACAGCATCACGTTCTGCGCGCCGCAGAAGGTGGCCTTGCCCCAGTGCGAGTTCTTCACGGGCGGCGCGTCGGGGACCTCGAGGAAGGCGCTTGGCTGCTCCACGCCGACGAAGAACCACCGCTGGCGGAAGTCGTCCACCTTCTTCGTCACGGAGGTGATAGCCTTGCCCTCGCTCCACGACATGGGGATGTAGACGCTCCCCATGCCGTCCACGATGCGGAACGAGACGCATCCCGAGCGCTCGTTCCTCGCCGTGTTCCGGAGCGCGTAGAAGCACCGGAAGAGCTCCACCGTGGGCTCCACGCCTAGATACGCCTCGCAGAGGTAGGCGAAGATGGCGAGGATGAGCACCGAGTTGGGGTGGAGATGCAGCAGCTGGATTTGATAGAAGGCCAGCACCGCCTCCAGGAACGGGGAGAAGGGCGGCACCAGGCCCGCCGAGACGCAGTGCTGGAAGATGGGGAAAAACCCTCGCGAGCGTTTCCCGTGTGCCGCGGGCTTGAGCGCGGTGGCGCCGTGCTCGTTGGTCCGGTCCGCCACCAGGAAGCGGATCTTCTCGAGGGCCTTGTCGTTGACGCGCACGCCCAGCAGTGCCGCACCGTGTGCGGCTTCGGCGGGCGCCGCTTGCGATGAAGACCCCGCGGCCGCGTTGCCCTTGTTCTTCGCCGGACTCATCGTCGGAGGGAAGGAGGGAACGGCGCGGGGAGAAGTTGGAGAAATCGGAGAAGAGGGCGCCGGAATGCAGGAGCGGAGAGCTCGGGGAAGATGGCGTCTGCGAGAAGAAGTGGGAGTAGTAACGGCTCCCTGCTCCGGCGCCGGGGCTTTATGTCTCGTCTAGGAGCGGTTACCGGGACGTGGTGGGACCCCCCACGACGCACGTCCCGCATCGTGCGCATCCGTTGCTCGCCAGAGTGACGCGTGGCTCGGCCCGGCCCGCAGGATTGGCCCCACGACGCTTCGCCTAGACCCAACGGGCCTCGTCGTGCCCATCGTGGGCCCGGGGGCTACTGTCGGCCCAGTAAGGACCGGGGTATGCACGGCCCACTCCCTACAGGCCTCGCCCACGCGGAACTTCGGCAAAACGGCTAAGGACCGAGCTATCGCTTGGAGAGACCCTCGAGAGACATCGCCTCTCGAGGGCCTGAGGAGGACGCCAGGGCCTGAAGAGGACCCCGCGCCTCAGGAGACTCCCCAGGCACAACCCGCCTGGGGGGAAGTCAGCAGAAAACCCCTCCACAGGCAAGCGTGGCCCTGTGGAGACACTTCGCGGCTAAGCAAGCGCTGCAGGGCGCACATGGCCCCTACAACGGCTGCCGGGTGACGCGAGCGTCCCCGCTGCCATTCTGGTGATAAAGCAGTCAACAAAGCCGCGCCGCCTGCGCCCAGGACTTTCCTCTTTGGTGATAAAGCGGCTGGACGGCGCAACGCTCCAAGGAGGTCGTCATCGTGGGCTCCACCACGGCCTCTGCTGCGCCTGCGGGCCGCCCTGCAACGTCTGCAGCTGGTCGGCCACGGCGCGCTACTTTAGCACGGATGAGCTGCGTCCATGGACGGAGGAGCCACGGTGGACTCCCGCTCCTCTACGCCACCGGCAGGTGGGAGCCCACCAGCACGAGGACGGAGCCCGGGGCGCCTATAAAAGGAGCAGGAGCTCCACCATAGAAGGGGATCGCGCAATTGCACCCTCATTAGCCTAGCACCTAGGATAGCCAACTCCTGGAGGAGGAAGACGACCTGTACGTCCCTCTCCAGGCACCAGACTGCCTCAAGAGGGCCTTCGGCAAGCTCACGGTCTTGTAACCTTCACAGCGCAATACAGACAAGCAGGACTAGCGGTTTTACCTCCTCCAGAGGGCCGTGAACCTGGGTACGGGCTGGTGTCTATCTCTGGCGTGATCGTCCTTCTTCAGGCCCGACGAGCACCGTCGTCGAGCCTCTCGAGGGTTGTTGACCTCCGTGTTCAGTCCCCCCTTCGAACCTCTCTTCAGGGCGAGACTACCCCTGTTACGTGGGAGTCACTCCTCGACATTTGGCGCGCCAGGTAGGGGACTGAGGCGCGTCTTCAACCTCCGAACTTCGCGCCATGACGGACACCCGCGCGACGCGCGCCAACCGGCGCGCCTCTGAGAGAGCTCACACCGAGCCCGGCACTGCTGCCACCCGTGGCCGCCGTGGTCGCCCTCGCGCGGCCGAGCGCGCTGGCACCGGCCCACGCGTGGAGGAGCCAGAGAGCGAGGAGCACCGTGAAGGAGACCAGCGCGACGACGAGGATCACTCCGAGCGCCGTGAGGACGCTGAGTCCTCGCACCCGTCCCGGCGCCAGAGCGTGTCCACGCGGGAGCATCAAGAGCCCGCCCCGCACACCGCGCTGCTCATGGCCCAGGAGCTCCTCCGCTACCGGCCCAGTGCCGAGGCACACGACCAGTGGCTGGACCGCCTCCACCACCTCGTCGACATCGCAACCACGCGCCCTGCTCCGTCGCGCTCCATCGTCCACCTCTCCGGCCCTGCAGGGACGGCCGCACCAGGTGCACCCCCGCCGCCGCCAGGACCACCTCCGGCCGCGGCACAGCGAGCACCCTCTCACGCTTCATCGCCGCACGACTGCCAAATCGTGCAGCGCACCGCGCCTGATGCGCGCGTGGGCATGGAGCGACGCCGCGACCTCCAGAACCGCCTCGTCGAGGAGCTCGGTCAGGCGGGGCAGCAAAACCGCAGGGCCCTCCAGGGAGGAACGGCCACCTATGCCTCAGGCTGCATGGCCTTCACGCGAGCTCTGCGCCGCGTGGTCTGGCCACAGAAGTTCAGGCCAGCGCTCCCCAAGGGCTTCGACGGGTCCACCAACCCTCTCGAGTTCTTGCAGCTCTACACCACCTCCATCCAGGCTGCAGGGGGTGACGACAAGGTCATGGCCAACTAGTTCTCCCACGCCCTCAGGGACTCAGCGCTCTCCTGGCTCCTCAACCTGCCAGAGGACTCCATCGACTCCTGGGAGGAGCTCTGCAGGCAGTTTGTCGCCAACTTCAAGGGCACGTACGAGCGCGCACTCACCCACAACGACTTGCGCGCTGTGGTGCAAAAGAAGGATGAGACTCTTCGCAAGTACATCCAGCGTTTCAGCCAGGTGCGGAACAAGATTCCGAACATCCCCGACACCCAGGTGATCGCCGCCTTCCGCGAGGGCGTCACGAACCGCAGGATGCTTGAGAAGCTCGGCATCCACGACAAGCTCACCTCTGTGGTGAAGCTGTTCGATCTGGCGGACAAGTGCGCCAAGGCTGAAGAGGGACTCCTCTTCGTCAAGATGAGCTCGCGGGGGGATGACCCTGGCGAGGGGTCCAAGAGCCACAAGAAGAAGGAAGAGCCCAAGCGCAAGGCTACCGCGGTCCTCGCGGCAGAGCCTGACGCGAAGGGCTCCCGCAGGAGCTCTCCCGAGCGCGGCGACAAGGAGGTGGACCACCGCCCATTCTGCGTCTACCACAACAGGCGCGGCCACGCCACCGAGAACTGCTACGACCTCAAGAGGCTGAGCAGGGAACGCGAGCGTGAGGAAGGCAGCGGGGGCCGCGGCAGAGGCCGCGGCTACCGCCGCGACGGCAGAGGCGGACGCACCGGCAGCTACCAGAGGCCGCAAGGCACTCAGGCCAACGCCGCTGAGAAGAACAACAACCTCCCTGACGAGGAAGACGGAGGCTACCAGGCCCCGAGGGGAGCCATGGCCTGCATCCTCGGCGGAGCTCAAGCGCCCAAGTCAAACAATCAGTTCAAGCAGTTCGCGCGCGAGCTCAACGCCGCTCTGCCGAGCACCGAGACCTCCAGGCCCCTCAAGTGGTCCCAGTACACCATCGCCTTCGACGCCAAGGACCACCCCAAGTCGACCAAGACTGTTGGAACCCTCCCCCTGGTCTGCTCCCCCACCATCAACAACATCACCGTCTCCAAGACGCTCATCGACGGGGGAGCGGGCCTGAACGTCATCTCTGTCGAGACCTTCGAGACGCTTCAAGTGCCCTACGAGTGGCTTATGCCCTCCAGGCCGTTCACGGGCGTCACCAGTGGTTCTATCGAGCCTCTGGGGCAAGTCCGCCTCGCGGTCACCTTCGGCACGCAGAAGAACTATCGCACGGAGCTGATCGACTTCGACGTCGCCCACATCGGCTTGCCGTACAACGCCATCCTCGGCTACCCTGCCCTTGCGAAGTTCATGGCCGTCACGCACCACGCCTACAACATGGTCAAGATCCCCGGCAGCGCTGGCACCATCGCCATCCACGGACATATCCTGGACGCCACGCGCGCTGTCGAGAGTGCCTACAAGGCGGCCGCCATGGCGTTCCCGGCTGACGAGGACATGGAGCCTCTCGAGAGGCCCAAGAAGAAGAAACAGGTGTTCTCTCAGGAGCAAGCTGCCACGAAGAAAGTGTTGCTGGACACCACCAGCTCGGGGGCTGAAGGCTCGGGGGCTAGCGTCACCATAGGCGCTGCCCTGCCTCCCAAATAGGAAAGCGCGCTCGTCGCCTTCCTTCGGGCAAACTCTGACATGTTCGCATGGACTCCGTCAGATATGTCCGGTGTACCAAGGGAGGTGATCGAGCACCACTTAGCCGTGTGTCCAGACGCACGCCCCGTCAGGCAAAAAGCACGTAAGCAAGCCCCCGAGAAGCAAGCATTCATCGTCAAGGAAGTAGAGAAGCTCAAGGCGGCAAATGTCGTCCGCGAAGTCGCGCACCCCACATGGCTCTCCAACGGCGTGGTTGTTCCTAAACCCGCCGGAGGAGGCCGACTCTGCATCGACTACACCGATGTCAACAAGGCCTGCCCCAAGGACCCATACCCCATGCCGAGGATAGACCAGATCGTGGACTCCACTGCTGGCTGTGACCTCCTCTGTTTTCTGGACGCCTTCTCTGGTTATCACCAGATCAAGATGGCTAAAGAGGACGAGGAGAAGACGGCATTCCTCACCCCTTGTGGTGTGTACTGCTACACATGCATGCCCTTCGGCCTGAAGAACGTTGGAGCCACCTTCCAGAGGCTCATGAGGATAGCCTTGGGGGCACAGATGGGCAGAAACGCTGAGGCCTATGTCGATGACATCGTGGTCAAGTCTCGAGAGGGAGACACCCTCTTGAGGGACCTCGAGGAAACCTTCGCCAGCCTGAGAAAGGTGAACATCAAGCTGAACCCCGCCAAGTGCGTCTTCGGGGTCCCTTCAGGCAAGCTCCTCGGATTCCTTGTGTCCCACCGTGGCATAGAGGCAAATCCTGACAAGATCAAGGCCATAAAGCAAATGCAGCCTCCCCGCCGACTCAAGGACATGCAGCGCTTAGCGGGCTGCATGGCCAGCCTTGGTCGTTTCATCTCCAAATGGTTTAAACTCATTTTCCAATATTAAATCATTTTTGGCTTTAGTAGAATATTAAATAACATATTACAACTATTTGAAATGAAAAGGGAAATATAATGTATTCATTTTCAATTCAAAATATTTTGTGCACTATTTATATTTATATTATGGTAAATCATTTGATAAGTCCATATATTACATTTTGTGAAATATTCTATTTTCTTATGTTGAAGATATTCCTAAAATTGATTTTATGTTTTGAGAGTTTATGAATTAATTTACAAACATACCATGCGTTTTGTAGTAATTGTATAATTATAAAATCAACAGAGTTTTAAAGTTATTAACTCTAGAGTTGTGATTTCCAAAACTATGTTTTAAACTCAGGTAATAGAATTCAAAATCATTTTAGTAAATAGTCTATGTTTTAAATAGTTTTAAAACGTTTGTAAATATTCTTGTGTGGTTTATTAACTACCCAAAGGTAATAGAAAATTTTATATAATAATATTTAACCAAAATCATTTTAGAATTTGATACTTTAATAACATAAGGACTTTGCAAATATGGTTTTAAAGTTTAATAAATAGCCAAAAGGGAAATATTCAAAATCAATTATTTGGAATGAAACCTTTTGTGAAATGAAAAAGGGCTCTCAAGGTTTGTAATTTATTTGTCAAATTATAAATTTAGGTTTAATAAATACTTTGTATAAAAGAATTTAAACTAAACTCAATTTTTGAAATAAAGATTACTTGAGTATTTAAAATGTTAAACTTTTTTGAAGCAGCTAAAATGTACTTTACATTTGGTTTTCTTATGTTTGGACTGTTTTATTTTAATCAAAAACAAAAGTTTAAAATTTTAGTGATTTTTAAACTTTCCAAAATATTGGGATGTTACAAACTACCACCCTTAAAAGGAATCTTGAAAGAACATTTTTGTGTATCCCCATGTGTTTTGTGTGTTAGACGACAAACCTAGATTTTATGTACCTAATGGTGTATTGAGTGTGCAGGAAAGATAAAAGAAACCGCCTGTTTGAGCAGTTCATCTGCTCAGGCCGGAGTCTCCGGCCTTTTTGGGCTCAGGGGGCCGGAGTCTCCGGTCCCCCTGCATTCGACGAAAAGAGAGCAAGAGACGGCACTCACTGGTGGGGGGTCCGGAGTGACCCCGGAGTGACACCGGAGTCTCCGCCCGGGGAGGCCGGAGTCTCCGGTCTCAGGGGCCGGAGTCTCCGGTCCTACTGCCTTCGAGAAGGAGACGGCACTCCCTGGTAGGGGGTCCGGAGTGTCCCCGGAGTGACACCGGAGTCTCCGCCCCTGTGGACCGGAGTCTCCGGCCTCAGTAACCGGAGTCTCCGGCCTGGCCGGAGTCTCCGGCCTTCCAGGACCGGAGTCTCCGGTCCAAGTGGACTGCAACGGCTATCTTTTGGGGAGGGGTATAAATACCCCTCCCCCTTCCTCCAGCCAACCAGCTCGACCAGAAAAGGAAAAACACCATTGTTGCAAGTCCAAGAATCACTAGATCTCCCAATCCCTCCGTCCAAACTCGTTGATCTTTGGAGGATTGAAGGAGAAGGCCTTGATCTACATCTTCACCGAGCCGTTCTTCATTTCCCCCTCATTTACTTGAGGGACCATTAGCTAGGGTTTCCACTAGGAAAACCTAGCCCATTGTTGTACTTATCTATTGTCTTTGTGACAGATTTTAGCTGTTCGGGAGCCCCCAAGCCCTTTGTGGGTCGTGCCCCGAATCGTTGTTGTAAAGGCTCCGGATTCCGCCTCGAAGGATTCCGATAGTGGAAAGTGAACCAAACCTTTGTGGTGCGGTTCACCGGAGATTTGGGTGAGGCCTTTGTGGCCGTTGAACCATTGTGTTGGTTCACACCTCTCCAACGAGACGTACTCCCATTTAAGGGAGGAACTCGGGAATACATCCTTGTCGTCTCGTGCTTTCACTTCGGTTACTTCTATCCTTACTTATCGCCTTTACTATTGTATCTTGCTTAGTTGCTAGCTTGCCATATAGGTAAATTCACCGTAGTTGCATATCTAGAGAATTTACCTTTCGTGTCAAGCCTAAATTGAAAAAGAACTAAAAATTTGAATTAGCACCTATTCACCCCCCCTCTAGGTGTCATACCGATCCTTTCAATTGGTATCAGAGCTAAGGCTCTCTTGTTGGGTTTAACCGCCTAAGAGAAGTATGACGCATAGTGAGGATGAGGCCGAGACTCTTGCCAAGGCTAATGAGGCCCTTGAAAAGGCCAAAGTCACCATGGCATCCATGGCCGATATCAAAGCTTTGGAAACAACTTTGACATCGACCATGAATGCTAAATTTGATGAGTTTCGTGACATGTTCATGAAATTTGCAAATGGCAAGCGCTCGGAAATCATCCCACTAGAGGAAGCCTCTAACTCCGAAGAGGGTGATTCCAAGGAGGATAAAGAGAAAAAGAAAAAGGGGGTTGAAACCGATACTAGACCTAAAACTTCTCCTACTTTGCATGAGGAGAAGGAAGGGTATCATGCCGTTCCGGGATGGTACTCTCCCGATCCAATTATTACAACCCGCATAAACCCTCTAGGTCCTCCACCTAAGCTTAATGCATTAGCTTTTGCAAGTTGGCAACGCTCAATGAAATCTCATGTTAACAGTGCCTCCATCGAGCTTTGGAGGATCATTGAAGATGGATATCATGTTGAGGATCCAAGCAACATGACGAAAAGAGAGTTCGCCGAAAAGCAACTCAATGCTTCCGCCCTCCACATGATCGAGCTCGCCTTGGGCGACAATGACAAACATCATGTTCTTCATGTCACCACCGCCAAAGAAGCTTGGGATTGTCTTGAAGTTGCTTTCCTTGGAAATGATAGCATGAAGAGGAATAGATATGAATCTTTGAGCAATGCCGCCGAAGGTTTCTACATGCTTGACAATGAGAATCATGAAGAGATGTATGGAAGACTCAAGACTCTTGCCAAAGCCTTCTATGATGTGGGGGCAACATATGTGGATGATGCTTGGGTCAAAAGGAAGTATGTGAATGCTCTCTTGCCTTCGGAGCCTATGGAGTTGAAGTCAATTCAAGGGAGATACAACTATCAACAAATGTCTTCACATGAAGTTATGCAAGAGGTTCAAGCCTCCAAAGTTGCCTCCAAGAATGCCGAAGATAACCGTGCTAGGGCCATGGGAATGAGACAAGGCCCATCACTTGCCTTGAAGGCCAAGGTGACTAGTATGGATGAGAACGATGAGGTTGAAGCTTGCCCAAGCAACATTGCACCACATGATCTTGAGCAAGCCCTCAATGGTCACATTGCTCTTGCCACAAGGGTGTTTTGGAATGACCCGGCAAGTGCTAAATCTCGTGTTGATCGAGAGAACAACTCAAGTGGCAAGAAAGAGCTTTCCTCAAGGACAAAGACTTGCTACAATTGTCATGACAAGAATCACTACATAAGAGAGTGTCCATATGAGAACCGTGAGCAAAATGGTGGGAAGCTTATCCCAAAGGATCACTCCAAGTTGATTCAAAAGAAGCCCGCAAGACCAAGGAAGCCCTTCTTCAAGAAGGCACCGAGAATTGTGTTGGTGGCACAAGAGGAATATGCCACAAGTGATTCCGAAGATGAAGATGCACCTAACAAAGAGGTAGCCGCATTGGCTATTGTCTCCACTTCATCATCATCTCTCTTTGAATCCCCCAATGAGAACCTCTCCACCAACACCGCTCGTTGCCTCATGGCTCATCTCACCGAGGTATCATCCCCTTCTCCTAAGACTACGCATGATCAATCTAGTCTTGAGATTAAGAAGGAACTTGTTGCCTTCGATACTCTTGTGACTAACTTGCAAGGTGAGGCCAAAGAACATGTTGAGTCTCTCATGAGACAACTATGTGCGGCCGAAGAACTTCTTCAAGAAAAGAGTAAGATTGAGAGAGAGGATTCTCTCACCATTGCTTCTTTGAATGCTTCCATAGCATCATTAAATAGCTCTCTTGATGAAGAAAGTGAATATAGAACCACTCTTGAGGAAAGACTTGAGTCTCTTGATGCTAAAAATGATGAAATCATTGATAAAATCATTAAGGATAGAGATCATGTCTTTACTAAATATAAAGTGATTAAAAAGGAGAAAGTTGAACTTAGAGTTGTGAATGCTAGACTTCTTGAGGATATGGAGAAGCTTGAAAAAGCTCACAAGGTCTTGGAATCGACCCACTCCCTTCTAGTCAAGTCTCATGAACAACTTCAAGCTCAACTTTCTAAAACTCGTTCAACTAGTATATCCATTCTTCCTCGTATTCATGAAGATGTTAGTGAAGATGATGCTAGGTTGAAGGTGGATCTTGCTAAGGCCACTAGTGCTAAGACCTCTATTCTCAAAGGTAAGGATAAGGGCATTGCTTACTTGTTTGAGCAAAAACCACACAAAGGGAAGGAGGGTCTTGGTTATGTGGCCGAAGCAAAGAAGAAAGTGAGCAACATCAAGAAGAACAAGACCAAGCCCGCACAAGCAAAGACTTCCATTGCGGGTAGCAATGCCACTAGGGGCAAGACTACTCGTAGTGACTTCGCGGGGCATAACAATCCCAATTATATTCTTTATGTTGACTATTATGGTGATGTTTATGCAAAATATGTTGGTCCTTATGATGGTTACATTGATTACTCTATTTGGGTTCCTAAGACCCTTGTTGCTAACCGAAAAGGACCCATTGAGAAATGGGTACCTAAATCCAAGATATGATCTCTTGTAGGACTATGCTTCCGGTGGATCTAAATGGGTGATTGATAGTGGATGCACTAGTCATATGACCGGAAGCAAGGAGATCATGACGGAGTTGAGACCAAATCTAAATCACTCAACCGTCTCTTATGGGGACAAGTCTAAAGCCGAGGTAAAGAGTCTCGGCAAGGTGGTAGTTGCAAGGGATATCACCCTTATAAATGTCATGCTTGTTGAGTCTCTAGGTTACAATCTTATGTCCGTTCGTGCTCTTAATAAGATGAACTTTGATGTCCATTTCACTCTTGATATGGTGGTACTCTTGAGGAGCAAGACTCTAAAGGTCATGTTCGTTGGGTATGTTGAAAATGAGTTGTTTGTGGTTGACTTTTCGGGGTCAACCAACACTCAAGCAATATGCTTATTCGGAAAGGCCGACGTGGGGTGGTTGTGGCATCGCCGCTTATCCCATGTCAATATGAGAACTTTGCAAAGTCTTCACAAGGGTGGCCACATTCTTGGACTAAATGAGAATGTTTCTTTTTCTAGAGATCGTCTTTGTAGGGCTTGTGTTGAAGGAAAGATGCATGATTCTCCCCACCCAAGCAAGACCATCATCTCATCAACGAGGATTTTGGAACTTCTTCATGTTGACCTCTTTGGTGCCGTACCGCAACCAAGTCTTGGTGGGAAGAAGTATTGCTTGGTGATTGTTGATGACTATTCAAGATTCACTTGGGTTTTCTTCTTCAAGACGAAGGATGAAACTCAACAAACCGTCATCGACTTCTCCAATGAAGTTCAACGTCAACACAATGTTCCCATATTGGCCATTAGAAGTGACAATGGCTCCGAGTTCAAGAACTACACCCTAAATGAGTTTCTTAGTGATGAGGGAATTCGTCATCAATATTCCGCTGCGTATACCCCTCAACAAAATGGTGTAGCCGAGAGAAAGAACCGGACTCTTATGGATATGGCTAGGTCCATGTTGGCGGAGTTTAAGTCTCCACTCTTCTTGTGGGCCGAAGCTATCTCCACGGCGTGTCACTCCTCCAACCGGTTATTTTTTCGTAAAGGGAAGAAGGAAACTCCTTATGAAATGCTTACCGGCAACAAGCCCAACATCTCCTACTATCGAGTATTTGGTTGTAAGTGTTTCTACAAAATCAAAGGTGTTCATTTATCTAAATTTGAAGTTAAAGCTTTAGAAGGTGTTCTTGTTGGGTACGGTGCGAACTCTCACACTTATAGAGTCTATGACAAATCCTTAGGGAGAGTTGTGGAATCTTGTAGTGTGAAGTTCGATGAGAATGACGGCTCCCAAGTGGCGCAATTTCATGTTTGTGATGTAGATAATGAGGAACCTCAAGATGCCATAAGAAGAATGGGGGTTGGTTTCCATCGCCCCATTGAAATCCATCATGAGCCTCCTCAAGCAAGTACAAGCTCCACTCAAGTGGAGACTCCATCATCACAAGTTGAAGCGGCCCCCACTATGGAAGCAAATGAGACACCTATCCAAGAAGAACAAGAACAAGTTCCTTCTCAAGTTGACAATGAGGCCTCACAAGAATCAAGTTCTTCTATTGTCAACTCCTTTCAAGATCAAGAGCAACCATCTACTCCCATTATTGAAGATGTACAACAAGATGGTCAAGCTCATCATAACGGTCAAGACGGGGACTCAAATGATCAAGATGATCAATCCGAAATCCCTCGTAACAATGGGGATATCGAAACCCGTCGTCAAGCAAGGGTCAAGAGAAACTTGGAAATCAAGTGTCACAAGCTTGAAGCCATCATTGGTGATGTTTCTCGCAAGGTGTCCACAAGAGGTCAATTGGCAAGCTTTAGTGAACATCAAGCTCATATCTCCATGGTGGAACCAAAGAAAGTCTTTGAAGCTCTTGAAGATCCGGATTGGTTGGAAGCCATGCATGAAGAACTCAACAACTTCAAGCGCAACAAAGTGTGGAATCTTGTGGAGAAGCCAAAAGATTGCAAAAACGTCATAGGCACCAAGTGGATATTCAAGAATAAGCAAGATGAACATGGAATGGTTGTAAGGAACAAGGCAAGATTGGTAGCTCAAGGGTACTCTCAAGTTGAAGGCATTGATTTTGGAGAGACCTATGCTCCCGTGGCTCGCCTTGAGTCCATCCGTATCCTTCTTGCATATGCATCACATCACAACTTTAAGTTGCAACAAATGGATGTGAAAAGTGCTTTTCTTAATGGTCCTTTAAAGGAGTTGGTATATGTTAAGCAACCACCGGGATTCGAGGATCCACACTTCCCAAACCATGTCTACAAACTTGATAAGGCCCTCTATGGTCTCAAACAAGCACCTCGTGCTTGGTATGAGCACCTAAGAGAGCTACTACTAGACCGTGGCTTTGAAGTGGGGCAAATCGATCCCACTCTCTTTACCAAGAGAGTAAAAGGGGAGCTTTTCATATGCCAACTTTATGTTGATGATATTATTTTTGGCTCATCTAACAAAGCTTTTAATGATGAATTTTCAAAGCTTATGACCGATAGGTTCGAGATGTCCATGATGGGAGAGTTGAAGTTCTTCCTTGGTTTTGAAATCAAGCAATTGAGTGGAGGGACCTTCATCTCACAAGCCAAATATATTCAAGACATGCTCAAGAGGTTCAAGATGCAAGATGCAAAAGAGAAGAGGTTTCCTATGGACACCAAATGCCATCTTGAACTTAGTCCAAAGGGTAAAGATGTCGATCAAAAACTCTATCGCTCTATGATTGGTTCTTTGCTTTATCTTTGTGCATCTAGACCCGATATTGTGTTAAGTGTAGGAGTGTGTGCAAGGTACCAAGCGGCTCCTAAAGAAAGTCACTTGATAGCGGTGAATCGAATCTTCCGATATTTGGTTTATACCCCAAGGTTTGGTTTGTGGTATCCTAGGGGGTCCAACTTCTCTCTTGCCGGTTACACGGATTCGGATTGGGCCGGTTGCAAGGATGATAGGAAGTCAACCTCCGGTGCATGTCAATTCCTTGGGAAGTCATTGGTGAGTTGGTCCTCCAAGAAGCAAAATTGCATATCACTATCCACCACCGAAGCCGAATATGTGGCGGCCGCTAGTGCTTGCACTCAATTGTTATGGATGAGGCAAACTTTAAAGGAATACGGTGTCCATTGTGACAAAGTGCCTCTTTTGTGTGACAATGAAAGTGCTATCAAGATTGGTCACAACCCGGTGGAGCACTCAAGAACGAAGCATATTGAGATTCGTTATCATTTTATTAGAGATCACATCAACCGGGGTGACATTGAGCTTGGTTATATTCCCACGAAGATTCAACTCGCCGACATGTTCACAAAGCCACTTGATGAAGCAAGGTTCACATTTTTGAGGCATGAGCTAAATATCGTGGATTCGAGGAGCGTCGGTTGATCACCTTGCATGCACACCTCTATCTTATCTCTCTATTTGATCTAGGTGTAGGCATGGACATAGGGGGAGTGCGGTCCTAATCCATTGGACTATCCCTCCCCCCATTATGCCGATAGTAAGAACTCTTTTTGTCTCTTTTGTTCATTTTTATGAATTGTGAGCTTAAATTGTGAGTAGTGGCGGTGAACCCAAGATATATCTTCGCGGTATCACACCACTTACACTCATACATGGTGGCCTAGGCCACCGACATCTTCCTAGTGAAGATTTGGACTTCATGGAGTATTTATTTGGATTTCTATGCCTATTTTTGCCCGTATGGAAAATGCACTCAAGTATTGCTTTTTAAAGTCGTTTTCGTTGTTTTTTACCAAGCTTGAGGGCATAGTACCATTTTTCAGTGACTTTGTTTCTAACCCAAGCCTTCTCGCCTAAAAACATGCTCCTCTTGCCACATACATGTCCAAGATCCACATATCTGGCATTTTGGGGTCACAGGGGCCGGAGACTCCGGTGTCAAGGACCGGAGACTCCGGTCTGACCAGTGTCTCCGCCCCAAACCACGGAGACTCCGGCTAGGCCGGAGACTCCGGTGTGTTTGGGCCGGAGACTCCGGTCTCCGCGATTTTCACAGGGCTCTAAAGGGGATCGGGGTGGGAGTTGTTCTCATAACTCTCACACACCCCCGACCCCCAAACCTCTCCCTGTCGCCGCCCTCGACCCCAGGTGCTCCTCCGGCCGCTCCCCGCTGCCGGAATCCGCCGTGCCACCGGCTCCCTCTCCTCCCAAGCGCCGGAGACCCTCCTCTCCGTCGTTTGCATCTCACCATGAAAGATACCGGTACATCTCTCTCTCCCTCTATGGATTCGCTCCCGATCTAGTTTTGAGAGGAATACTGGTCGAAATTCATGGTGTAGTACCCTTTTGGTGGCAATGTACATCTTAGGAAATTCGTGGGGTTTGAATTTCTCTCAGATTCGACCTAGGTCGGAGTTCCCCGTCTCAGGCCGGAGACTCCGGTCTTCACGACCGGAGACTCCGGTGAGGCCGGAGACTCCGCCCCCCTGAGACCGGAGACTCCGGCCTAGATCATCTCTGAGGCAAATTGCGTCACATGATTTCCTACGTTTTGAAACTTCTCTCGGACATGTATGCTTATCTATATGCTACCTCTCTTACTCTATTTCACAGCTAGCAAGCGCCACCCCGGTGCCTCATCATCATCCAAGATCAAGAAAACTGTGTCCAAGAAGCCAGGGAGAGACTATCTTGTCTATGATGAAGCATCTGGTCGGACAGTTCAGCGGAGTGTTTTGTATCAAGAACGTGCTGCTGAGGCACGTAGGCTCAAGCAAGAGGCTGCCCTTCAAAGGGAAGAAAGTGCCAAGAGGGCCGAATTTGAGAATATCTCCTCCGTCAAGAGCTTGAACAAGGAAGATTTCCGCACTATGAGGATGCAAAATTTCTATGCTATGCCCAACAACTCCTCCGATGGACACTTTTGGAGAAAGGAGCAAGAACTCATCATGAAGGAAATATATGCTCATCTTGACCCAAAAGCGCTTGTGTGTCCCCAAAAGCCATTGCACTTTCCAACCATGGCCAAGAAGCAATATTTCGTGGAAGCTCTTTGGGTTGCAAGAAAGTTGGGGTTAGAGCGCCTCATGTCCACTATTCAAGATTATGATATCATCAAGGTCCAACAATTCTTTGCTACTCTTGTTCTTGGTCCGGAAGAGGACACCAAGATGACTTGGATGACCGGGCCCGTCCAATGCTCCGCCACCTTCTCCGAGTTTGGTCGTCTCTTAGGCTATGGGTTCAAAGGAGTATCCACTCCGGTTGGTAGAAGAATGCATGTTGAGGGTCAATCCTATGATAAGAAGCTACTCCTTCCACTTTGTGCTAGCAACGGTACTCTAGCGACAACCCGTGGTCTCAAGCCTATCTACAACATTTTGATCCGGATGTTTCGTTGGAGCATTGCACCTCAAGCCGGAAATACGGATGCCATCCGTGGGGCACTAGTCAACCTCATGCATCATGCTCACCGAGCTTATCTTGCCGGACCGGAGTGTCAAGGGTTTGAGGTTGATGTGATGGACTTCATGAGGAATGAGATACACATCACCCTCATTGAGAGGAAGAACCCAATGTATGCTCCGTATGTTATGAAACTCATTCTCTCAAGGCTCCAACTTGATCCTTCTCGGTTCACGGCACACAAGTTTGGAACTCTTCAAGTGCTTTCCATTCATAGCTCTTCTCAACGCACTTATGAAGAGATTGAGGAGGAAGAAGCTCCTAGGGCAAGAAGGAAAAATGCCACTCCGTCCTCCTCATTCTCGGGTGGGCGTACCCGTGTCAACAATGAGGTGAAGCGTGTCTCTTGGTGGCAAAAGACTATGTTGTGCATGGGCATTGCGGTGCACAAGGAGAACCATCAAAACTACGTCACCAACAAGAGGATCTTGTCCAACCAAGCCAAAATGTTGAAGGAGATGCGCAAAACGAACTATGGTGGCCGCACTCCTCCTCGTCCTCAAGGTGCTCCTCCCTCCCCGCCATCCGAGCGCACCATCCCGCTTGAAGAATGGAACTGTGATACCTTCCCTTGGGGGGATTTTCAAGATGTGTCTTCCTTGCCTACCTCTTCTCGTAACACCGGCAAGGCACCCATGACTTATGAGGAAGCTAGTGAGGAAGATAGTGAAGAAGAACATGAAGAGGCTAGTGATGATGATGGTGATGCAAATGATGATGATGATGATGGTGACAACGACGCCGACGAAGATGACTACGAGTGATTCTTTCGGGGTGCGGTAGTCTTGCTCTTTTCCCTTTTTGGCGTTTCGATGCCAAAGGGGGAGAAGTAGTTCTATTAGGTTCTCACCGTGGGATTTGCATGGGCGGGTCACAAGCATGCTCTTTTATCATTTCGTTCTAGCTTGTGCCCCTTTTTATTCTCGCTTGTTGAACTCTATTTGTTTTGTTAACTGTTTGTAAGACTATGTTTGTGAGACCATGGATAATCCACTCCGAGACATATGGTTATTTCTATCGTTGGTTGAGATGGTGTTTATTATGGTGATATGTATCTTGGTGCATTGGATGTTTGTCTTATTAAAAATGCACAAGGTATGACTCTTTCCTCTCAATCCATTACTTTGTGTTTGTCCAAAGTTTGTTATCTTGTTCAAATTATTGTGAGGTGTCTCTCCTATACGTGTTGAGCATTTGTATTCAAAAGCAAACTACTTATATGCACACATGTAGGGGGAGCTCCTCAATTATTTGTTATTACTGTCATTTGTGAATTATGTCTTATTGCAAATCCTAGTGTTGTCATCTAACACCAAAAAGGGGGAGATTGAAAGAACATTTTTGTGTATCCCCATGTGTTTTGTGTGTTAGACGACAAACCTAGATTTTATGTACCTAATGGTGTATTGAGTGTGCAGGAAAGATAAAAGAAACCGCCTGTTTGAGCAGTTCATCTGCTCAGGCCGGAGTCTCCGGCCTTTTTGGGCTCAGGGGGCCGGAGTCTCCGGTCCCCCTGCATTCGACGAAAAGAGAGCAAGAGACGGCACTCACTGGTGGGGGGTCCGGAGTGACCCCGGAGTGACACCGGAGTCTCCGCCCGGGGAGGCCGGAGTCTCCGGTCTCAGGGGCCGGAGTCTCCGGTCCTACTGCCTTCGAGAAGGAGACGGCACTCCCTGGTAGGGGGTCCGGAGTGTCCCCGGAGTGACACCGGAGTCTCCGCCCCTGTGGACCGGAGTCTCCGGCCTCAGTAACCGGAGTCTCCGGCCTGGCCGGAGTCTCCGGCCTTCCAGGACCGGAGTCTCCGGTCCAAGTGGACTGCAACGGCTATCTTTTGGGGAGGGGTATAAATACCCCTCCCCCTTCCTCCAGCCAACCAGCTCGACCAGAAAAGGAAAAACACCATTGTTGCAAGTCCAAGAATCACTAGATCTCCCAATCCCTCCGTCCAAACTCGTTGATCTTTGGAGGATTGAAGGAGAAGGCCTTGATCTACATCTTCACCGAGCCGTTCTTCATTTCCCCCTCATTTACTTGAGGGACCATTAGCTAGGGTTTCCACTAGGAAAACCTAGCCCATTGTTGTACTTATCTATTGTCTTTATGACAGATTTTAGCTGTTCGGGAGCCCCCAAGCCCTTTGTGGGTCGTGCCCCGAATCGTTGTTGTAAAGGCTCCGGATTCCGCCTCGAAGGATTCCGATAGTGGAAAGTGAACCAAACCTTTGTGGTGCGGTTCACCGGAGATTTGGGTGAGGCCTTTGTGGCCGTTGAACCATTGTGTTGGTTCACACCTCTCCAACGAGACGTACTCCCATTTAAGGGAGGAACTCGGGAATACATCCTTGTCGTCTCGTGCTTTCACTTCGGTTACTTCTATCCTTACTTATCGCCTTTACTATTGTATCTTGCTTAGTTGCTAGCTTGCCATATAGGTAAATTCACCGTAGTTGCATATCTAGAGAATTTACCTTTCGTGTCAAGCCTAAATTGAAAAAGAACTAAAAATTTGAATTAGCACCTATTCACCCCCCCTCTAGGTGTCATACCGATCCTTTCAAATCTCGTCCCCGAGATTCGGAGAGGCTAGAAAGAAAATGCAAACGCTTGGAATGATTCTGATAACTCGAGAGGGGGAGAATCCAGCTGTTGACACGGAAACTGCAAACCAACAGAGAATGATTCCGCTGATTGGGGATGCTAGAAAGAAAGATAGGCTTGGATCTCCGGGTTTAGGCAACTGAGTTTGAAGTATCTGGGTGGCTACCACCCTTAAAAGAAAAGTTTTGTTGGTAGTCAAACATTCTAACTGATACAAGAAGATCAAGACAATTCATTACAAACAACATCTAACAAACATCAAGCAACAAGGTTCAAATACAAGCAAACAATCTAGTATCATCACACAACATAAGTCGGTATGATCAATACACTAACACGATATCGTTGTTCTATTTAAGTGGTGGTCTAGTCTATCTCCTTGTTGAGTGCTTCAAGTTCTTCAACTTTCTTGAAAATCTTTTAAGTGTTTGTTGAATCTGGTCTCTTAAGTGGTCTTCCTTGTATGTAGTGCTTCGTGTTGAATCGGAGAATTCGATATGAAGTATCAGACTCAAAGTATAAGAACATGGTCATCTAGAACAAGAGGAGATACTTTCAGAATGTTGATACTAGATGAGAGTACGAGGAAGATAAAATGAAAAGTTTTGTTTTTAGAAAACTGAATAAAAATAGAATTTTGATCCTATGGTCAAATCCTATTTCTATCCAAACCTATGGTTTCGAACCTACAGGCAACACAGTGCTCTGATACCATCTGTAGCGTACCTGCACTTAAAATATGGCAGGTACCTGTGTATAGTGCAAATCCCTGGATCGATTCGTTTGCACACACAGTTTACGATGTAATATCACAACAAAGTATCAATTGTATTACATCGATGATCCAGACTTAGAAAATATTCGTTACAACTTGCTTAGCACGAAGCTAGCTTTAAAAGAGTACATCAGCGGAAATAAAAGCAGCAGTGAGTCTCCATCATTTTCATGTTGCCACAGGCGAAAAACATGTTGGTTGCAGACTCGAAACCCCTAAACGAAACCTCACTCGTCATCTGAACAAACTGCAATAAGAAAAAAAAATTGCAACAACGTGGGTCAGAACCATTTAAAAAAATGGAACTGGCAAGTGACACTATGGTGGACACTTAGAGGCATAACTCTAATAACCTATATGCATATTTGGCTGGTGGAGTTCAAGGCTATTTGCAGAAAGCAAATTTTTCCTAACTCTTTTGAAAACACTTTTCTTCTAGTTGAGACAAATATGGCATGAAAACCATAGTCTCAATCTACCCTTGTTCACCCATCAAATTTTAATTTAGAAGTTGGAATGGTGGGATCCTCCGTTGACGTCCTTGATCAGCTGCTCAAATTGTCCGTAACCGGGAACACGGCTAAGTACTTAGTTTTACACTCTGCAGAGGTTGTGCACGTTCACCATTGTACCCATTCAGCCCAAACTATCCTCTACACTCTGGAAGTGATAAGGAAAAGGAGAAGAATGAGACGAGATCTTTCAGAAGCATTTTCCCTCCCCATGCTGGTCTGACGCGCTCCACCTACAAACCACTACCACCACCTGTCAGGCCGGGGCGAGTCCACGCAGCTTAGTTGATCAAGCCAGAGCCCATATTGGCAATGGCTGCACGGGAAGCAATCTTCACTCGGAGTTCTTCAGATCCCTCTGTTCCTGGGTGGCCGTCCACAAGTGAATATCCCACAGGTAAAACCCCCGGGGACAACACTCAACTCATACAACCAAGCAACCAATTCCACCCAGGTGTTTCATTCTTAACTTAGTAGAATTTAACTTTTCATCAAAAATAGTTTTGCATAGCATCAATAATTCTACTAAGTATTGCATAGGAACCTAGACACAGGAGTAAGGAATTTCTACACAGGTCTAGCATAGCATTTCTACTGAGTCCTACACATGCTTAGGAAAATAGACTACTCATGCATAGAAAAATAGTAGGACTTTTATGAGGTGTGCCACTTGCCTTTGAATGATGACTTTTGCTCACAAACTCTTTTTTAACAACAAACGTTTGCTCTCCGTTCAATCTATACAGAAAAAGGGGCATCTAATAAACAAACAGCTTAACAAACACATAACATACAGAAAGCAAACAAGCATAACAAGTCTTAGCAAAGGATTTGGAAGGGTGTCACATAATTCAATATACAAAACGAATTTATGTGATTTTTAATAGGTTTTAATGGGTTGGTCTTAATTCAAAATTCATCACACATTAATTGGGTCAAGGTATTTAACACAAATAAAATTGAATGGTTTTAAAGGCTTTTAACACAACTTAATTACAATTAACCATACACTATAAAGGCTATGCATGAATTGTAATTAAAACACAATTAAAATTTTACACTAACTTTTTTGGTTTTAATAAATAATGCATGAAGTCAAAATACAATTTAATTAATTTCTATTATAGTAGGACATGATAAAAAGAGGAAACACAAGTTTAAGTTTTCTATAATAAAAATTTATAAACAAAAATTAAAATTAGTGCTACTGGACAGGGGGCATTTAAACTAAGTTTTAGCAATTGGATTTACTCAAAAATAATTTTTCTATCTAAAGTTATGACAAAAATACTCAAACATCATATTTTGAATTTGAATATTTTAAACATGGCAAAAGAGAAAACTAACAGAATTAAAACTATAACTAAAATAATGGTTTACATGTTTCTGTAAATAATAAGTTAGTGCACGACTAAAATACAAGTTTTTATGTTACCACTGTATTCTACACGTTCAAACAAATCCATAGACTACAAAAACATTGAAAACGGAGTTACGGTTGAATTGATATGGAATTTACAAGTTTTAACATTTTTTTGGAAATTTAAAAACGATTTGAAAGGAACGGAGCGATCTGATTGGTCCGTACCGACGGGTGGACGCGGACGGACGCGGGTTCGCGGGCGGACGCAGACTCCTCGCGGGCTCACGCGTAAGCGGACAAAAGAGGACGGCCGCGGGCGGGCGTGGACGCGGACGAACGGCGGCGCTGTGGTCGTCGGAGACGGTGCTCATGTGGTTGTCGATGTCGGGGTTCCGGTGTTCTCCTCGCACCGGGGAAGCGACGACGAGGTGCTGCGCGACGCGGCGAAGTCGAAGGGCTCGACGGCGGCGTCGATTGCTTCTCCGAGATGCGTGGACGCGCAGCCGGAGATGCTCGGGTGTGGACGTCGTCGACGTTCTGGCGCTCCTCCGGACACGAGATGGCGTCGACGAGGCGCGGCGCGAGTTGGCGGTGTAGATGGGGGCGACGCTGTTGTACGGTGCGCCCCGTAGCGGCGTGGAGGCGCTGCCGGAGTGGCTCGCGCGCCGGCGACCTTCAGGTTGAGTTCGGGTCGCTCGATTTGCTCGCCGGAATCGAAGAAATACGCGGCGGCGGCCGAAGAACTCCGGCGATGAAATTGCAGAGCCTGAAGGCACGATTGGGACGGGGGTGAGAGGGGAAATGAAGAGGGGGTCGAGGGCTTTCTATAGAATCCAACGGTGCTTTATTTGGTGCAGTAATTTGCCCGCAATCAATCGGAGATTAATTTCGACCAAAAACGGCCGTGCCTAATGGCGGACGAAATTAGACCATCTTAGGGCATTTCGGAGAGGGCTTTTGTGGGGGAATGAAATAGGAGATCACGGGCTTTAAGTAGGAAGAAACGGTTCTTCAATTGGAGCTGTAAAACGCCGGCAATCAATTCGGGAAGAAACGTACCGTGAGCTGTTCGTGCGTGCGAGATGCGTTCCTGGAGTTAGAAGACGATGCTGACGTCATCACTGACGTCAGCAATTTCTCTTTTTCTGATTTTTCATATTTCTTTCATATCTTTTGTTTTAAGTGTCCAAATTAAGCAAACTAAATTTCTAAAAATTTCTAAAAAGCATATCTTTGTGTTAAACCAATTGTGGGAATGTTTTGAACACTTTTCAAAAATCATAATTTTGAAATATTGATTAAATGTAAATTTGACACTTTATGTCAAATTTGAAAACATGACTTAAATAATTTTATTTTTGGCTAAATAAAATTTATAAAAATACAACACTTATATAAGTTTAAAATTAAGTTATTTAAACTCATTTTCCAATATTAAATCATTTTTGGCTTTAGTAGAATATTAAATAACATATTACAACTATTTGAAATGAAAAGGGAAATATAATGTATTCATTTTCAATTCAAAATATTTTGTGCACTATTTAATTTTATATTATGGTAAATCATTTGATAAGTCCATATATTACATTTTGTGAAATATTCTATTTTCTTATGTTGAAGATATTCCTAAAATTGATTTTATGTTTTGAGAGTTTATGAATTAATTTACAAACATACCATGTGTTTTGGAGTAATTGTATAATTATAAAATCAACAGAGTTTTAAAGTTATTAACTCTAGAGTTGTGATTTCCAAAACTATGTTTTAAACTCAGGTAATAGAATTCAAAATCATTTTAGTAAATAGTCTATGTTTTAAATAGTTTTAAAACGTTTGTAAATATTTTTGTGTGGTTTATTAACTACCCAAAGGTAATAGAAAATTTTATATAATAATATTTAACCAAAATCATTTTAGAATTTGATACTTTAATAACATAAGGACTTTGCAAATATGGTTTTAAAGTTTAATAAATAGCCAAAAGGGAAATATTCAAAATCAATTATTTGGAATGAAACCTTTTGTGAAATGAAAAAGGGCTCTCAAGGTTTGTAATTTATTTGTCAAATTATAAATTTAGGTTTAATAAATACTTTGTATAAAAGAATTTAAACTAAACTCAATTTTTGAAATAAAGATTACTTGAGTATTTAAAATGTTAAACTTTTTTGAAGCAGCTAAAATGTACTTTACATTTGGTTTTCTTATGTTTGGACTGTTTTATTTTAATCAAAAACAAAAGTTTAAAATTTTAGTGATTTTTAAACTTTCCAAAATATTGGGATGTTACATTAGCTTAAGTTGTTGGTACACTTAGTTGAGCCTAGCATAATTAGGATTTGTGATTGAAAACTAAACGATAGTTTATTTCCGCATTCTTTCAAGCCAAATCCGTAATTGATTTTAAAAACGCCTATTCACCCCCCTCTAGGCGACATCTTGATCTTTCAGCTGGACTTGATTTTTGCAGAATCTGCGCCGGGCTATTGCACATCCCAATGGCTTGGTAATTCATACAGATGGCTGCAAAGGTTTAGAAGTGGCTGTGGACAATGTGTTCCCTGGAGTAGAGCATAGGGAGTGCTTTCGTCACCTTGCTGCTAATTTTGTGAAGAAATTCAAAGGAAAGACATATACATACAATTTATGGCCAGCATCTTTGACTTGCAGTGTGAGGAAGCACAACTACCACATGAGGCAGTTATACACCAATGACAAAATAAAAGAATACTTGGAAACACACCACTCCAAGTTATGGGCCAGAAGCCAATTTAGTGAACTGAGCAAAGTTGATTATGTGCACAGTAATATTACAGAGTCTTTCAACGCAACCATCCGGAAATTAAAGGATCTTTATTTGGTGGATTTGCTTGACAAGATAAGGATAGAATACGCGTAGAAGTTTCATGTTCGTGATGGAATAGCTGAGGCTAAATTCATGGGCCACATTATTATCCCTTCGATGTTGACTGAACTGAAGCGAAAAATAGAAGGCTTGGTAATGAACATGATTCTATTGTCAGATACCACAGCAGAGGTATCAGTAATGGATAAAGAGAAGAGACGCTGGAGATATCCAGTGGATATAGAAGCTAGAACTTGCAGTTGTAGGCAATGGCAGATAACTGGGTTGCCATGCATTCATGCGTTGTTTTTCATCACTTCTCTCTCAGGTCCAGCAGGGAACATACAACAGTATGTTCATGAGTACTACTCTGTTGCAAGGTTCAGAGCCACATATGCACATGCCTTGCCTGCTTTGGAGGGAAAACAATAGTGGGACAGAGTGGACCCTGGATTCAGACTTTGCGCTCCAGTTCTGAAGAGAGCAGCAGGTAGACCGAGGAAGAGTCGGTTCAGGCGTCGCAGCGAAGGAGCTGGACTTGGAGCAAGGCAGCGTAAGTGCAAAAGGTGTGGTGGGGTCTGTTCATTTCGGTAAGTATTGTGATAATGCTGTAGATCCAGCGTTCGGAGAGAGTTCCAATGAAAATCCTAGTCAGCAGCCGGATGCAACAGAAGATGAAAATGTTGATCCAAATGATGATTCAGATGATGAAGCTCCAACTAATGATGAGTTTGATTATCATGCTGCAAATAATTATTTTGATAATGATGCTCGAAATAATTATTTTGATGATGCTGCAAATGTTGAGCCAAAAGATGCTGAAAATGATGTTGAAAATGATGTTGTCCATGATGCTGAAACTGATGCTCCAACTGATGCTGACCAACCTTCTGTGGTTCTGAGTTCTCCTAGGTATGTAAATCTTGCCAATATTGGTATTTTCGAATTTGTTGTACATTTATCACTTTATGTAAACCTTCTGCTCACTTTTTGTACAGCTCCGTGGTCTGTTCGAAGAAGACACACAAGAGGAGAAGAGAAGAAGCACTGAGCACAGTGATCACAAGGAGCAAAATGATAGCAAGTACCACAAGAATCACAAGGAGCAAAGTGGTGCCAAAAAGCACCAAGATTCTATGAAACATTATCAATGATGTTCTTACTATTTGTGTTGTATTTATGTTGAATGATGTGGGATGTATGTTAGAACTATTTTTGTTATATTTCTGTTGATAAATGTCAAAATCCGAGACCTTCATGAAAAATGTGCTAGAAAAGAGCTCCGAAGGTAGGGTAAACGGCCTCTTTTGTAAGCAAGATTTTTTCGGCCTTGTCTAAATCAGCCAAATAACTTACCTAGACATCTATTCTATATATGAATACTATGTGCGTTGGTTTTTGATTTTTTTTAATTTGTTATGAATATTTTAAAATTGGTCAAACCCAAGTTTGACCAACATTGTAATTAAGGTACTCCTTTTAATAAAGTACCGAAGCAAAGCATTAACACTCCATGAACACATGTGATCCTCACATCACAGCCATTCCCCTCGGCTGTCCCAATTATTGTCACTTTAGGACCTCGGGTTCCGGACAATAATATGTGTAAAACAACTTGTAGATATGATCCAAAACAATGATTATCTTCATGATACAATAACATGTTCAGATCTGAAATCATGGCACTCGGGCCCTAGTGATAACCATTAAGTATAACAAGTTGCAACAATGACGTAAAACACCGATAACGGATACTAGGCACCATGCCCTAATGATATTACAGTTATTACATGAACGATCTCATTCAATCCCTACCATCCCCTCAAGCATACAACGGTGGATTACTCACAAATGGATGGGGGAATCATGGATGGTTGATGGAGAAGTGGTGGCGATGACGATGGCGATGATCTCCTTTGATTCCTCGTCCCGGCAGGGTGCCGGAACAGAGACTTCTGGTCCCCGAATTGAGTTTCGAGGAGGCGGCGGCGCACGGACGTGTTTCTGGGAAAAGTGACCGGGGTGTCTCTGTTTTTAGGTTAGGGGGACCTTATATCCGAGAGGGGGGCTCGAGGGGGTGTCGGAGTCGACCACACCTCCTGGCCGCGCCACCATGTGGTGTGGCCCACCCTTGGCGCTTCCTCGTCTCCCCTTTTGGCTCTGGGACTCTTCGGGGAAAATAGGGACTTTGGGATTTTTCCTGGTGTTTTTACTAAAAGTTGAATTCCTGCACAAAAATAAGACACCAGGACGATTCTGCTGAAAACAGCGTTAGTCCGTGTTAGTTGCATTCAAAACACACAAATTAGAGGTAAAACAATAGCAAAAGTGTTCGGGAAAGTATATACGTTTTGGACGTATCAGTGGATTTGAAAACTATTCTTCTAGAGTTCAGCGAGTGTACTGGTATAAATATAAATTTCAGCAAAACAACAATTGTCCCAATCAATATTGATGATACTCAAGCTTAGCAACTAGCAGCTACTTTTGGATGTAGAACTGAGAGCTTTGTCTTTCACATACCTTGCATTACCTCTTGGCAATACTAGACCATATGTGGATGATCTCATGCCTCTTGTTACTAGATTGGATAGGCTCACTGGAATTTCCTCAATGTTCACATACACTGGAAGACTAACTCTGCTCATTTCTGTACTGGCATCTATTCTCATGGATGCAATGTGCTCACTGAAGATCCATGTCAAGATAATTGTTTATTTTGAAAAGAGTGGTAGACAGTTCATGTGGAATAAAAAGATAATCAAAAACAAGGTCAATGCTTGGCTAGCTGGGACTCGATTTGTAGACCAAAGGAACAAGGTGGTCTTGGTATTCTGAATTTAAGACTACAGAAGCAAGCACTGGTTCACAAATTCTATAAGCATATGGATATCCCTTGGGTTGATCTTGTTTGGAGAGCATATTATAATAATACTCCTACTCCACCACGTATGCTACTGCCACCAAGGGGTCATTCTGGTGGAAGGATTGTATGAAATATTTTGAGAAATACAAGGAGATCACATCATGCATTGTGGGGCATGGTGTGGCCATGGGCCAGGTCGGGCCGGGCCCGAAAAAGCCCGACACAGAAAACCCAGGCCCAGGTCCGGCACGGCCCGGTCAAAAAGCCCGAAAGCCCGACGGGCTTCGGGCCGCGGGCCGGGCTTCTTCCTGATTTGTGCAAAAACCAAAACCCAGGTCCGGCCCGGCCCGACCGTCGGGCCTAATTTTAAGGCCCAAGCCCGGGTTTTTCTGGCCGGGCCGGGCCGGGCTAAACATGGCCAGGACTAGGTGAGACTATATCATTATGGATGAGATAATGGCATTGTGGCGGAGCTACCATGTAAGCAGTGAACCCAATGAATTTGTGTTATTCTACACTAAATTGCTACTTACTACAGTTCATTACCTAGTTAGACCTCATAACTGTGTGGAGATGAACCCATCGACTTATTCGTCTAGCTTTGCCCCTGCTAGCCTTCCCGCGGCTGCGCTGGTCGGCGGGTGGACCGGCTCTTGGTGTCCTAGTTCCAGCCCTTCCAGGTGGACCAGACCCTGACAGCGTGCGGTTCGACGTCACGGGTGACGTCGGCAAACAAGAACATCCCCATTGGCATCCCTCTACGAGCATGGGTCTACCCTTTAGCATAACACCGGTGCTGGGCGTACGGCCTTCACCATAACACGACGGTGCTGGGCGTGGTCATGGTCGTTCCGGCGTAGCTGGGCAGTGCGGCAATGATGGCGCGCCGACGTGCCCGTGCGGATGGAGCTTGGTACCCTCAAGCTATATATGGAAGGTCACGTCCAGGGTGCGCTGCCACAACCTCCTGAGTCCTGAAAGCCAGCAGCCAGATCAAAATCGAGACAAGGAACTACAAGTTCAGCTTCAAGCTGTGATCCATTATTTGGGTTGTTCACGAGATCGATCGACCGAGTTCTTGGCATTATGATCTGCAAGATATGTATCTGTCTCGATGCTGGTACTGTCATACAGTACACTCATGCATATATTGGCGCATTGTCGTAGACTATGGATTAGTTACTACTAGCAATCTAGCTACATGACACTAATCTGATGCTCCATGCGTAGTGAGATGATCACTAGCGAGTGGCCTCCGCTGTTCATACACACAGATCAATCAAATTACTGTTCATCGATCTCGCTTTGTTGAGTGGTAACGCGTCCAATAAGGCAAATGGTAAGCACCCAATCTTTCAACCCCTCGCGCGATGGTGGAGATCGATCAATCTATCAATAAACTCCGGTAGGACAAAATTTTGACTCGTACACTCGATCGTACTGCAAAGACAATTGCTTCCCGCCTGGTCCCGCCGGCGCCGTCAAGATCAGACACTGTCGCATGTCCTCGTGTGCTTACTCGATCGGATTACACAGATAACTCCAAGAGATCTACAGTAACAAATTGTCAACTTGATTCTTTCGTGGAAAGAACAGACACTACGCAGATATACGTACGTGGAGTTGTAAATTGGGTCCACGTGTAGCGCGGCCGGAGCGGCGGCGGTGCGTGCAAATGGCGCTGAGGCGGATTTCACCGCACCTAATCCAAAAGCACCGGCGTATCTCGCAGCTAATTCGGCGCGGTGACCTCGCTTTAACCCACCGGCGCTGGCTTTTCCACCGGGTTTTGTCCACCAAAAGGTGGCATGCATGCACCAGGATGTGCAAGTGCGTCCATAAAATCCATGCACGCTCCTTGACAAAATGCTGTGATCTCACAGCTGCCTCTGCTTTACCCTCCTCGAGTCCGAGAGAGCTTGCTCCAGCAATGGTGGCCCTCGATCTTCAGCGGCTGATCATGGTGCTCCTTGTCGTGCTTCCCATCGGCTTCCTCGACAAGGCGGCCGACGGGGCGCCATGGCCGTTCTGGCCACCAGGCGGCGACCCTGGCGGCTGCCTGAGCTGGCGGGTGATGGTGGAGGCGAACAACGCCAAGTTCTGGCGCGCGGTGCCGGCGCCATGCGTCGGGTACGTCTGGGCCTACATGGCCTGGGGCCAGTACGCCCGGGACGTGAGCACCGCCGCGGACGAGATCGCCGCGTACGCCGCCGGCCAGGCCCCCGCCGGAGAGGACGGGCTCGACGCCTGGGTCCTCGACGTCGACGAAACGTGCCTCTCCAACCTGCCCTACTACCAGGCGAAGCAGTTCGGGGCCTACGACCCGGCGGCGTTCAAGGCGTGGGCGAGCAGAGGGGTGTGCCCGGGGATACCGGCGATGGCGGGGCTGTTCCGGACGCTCAAAGCAGGAGGATTCACAGTCTTCCTTCTCACCGGGAGAGACGAGGAGGCTCTGGGCGCGTGCACGGCCGCCAACCTCGCCGCCGCCGGGTTCGCTGGATACGACCGGCTCATCATGCGGTACGAGTTTTGTTCCAGCGACACTTTTTATGGATCGGAGGGAGTACAAGTTTTGGTTTTTGAGCGGAAAGTGAGATATACGAGTTAGAGTTAGGACGAGGCTGAGCACTGCCCAGTTAAGCACTGGGCCGAACATACTCACACTCACCCACGGCCCACCTTTCCACTTTGACGGTCCTAAATTGGCATTTTTTCCAGATAACTTCCATCTCGCCATAGACGAAAAGTACCCAATTCATGTCCAGATGAACATACTAATATAAGATGTCGTAGATTTTTTCACATTCACATATATATATATATATATATATAGTGTAAAATATTAGGACAGTTGCAACTTTTTCATGAAACTTGTTTTGGGGTATCTTAGATATAGTATATGAACATACTCAAACCGATAAAGTATGACAAATACTTCCGTATGGTGGTATATGAGACGTGGGTGTAGTTACACCCGGGAGTAGAAACCATTTAACCTTATATATATATATATATATCAATGCGGATTTCCTGCCCACGGTGGTAGGTGCGCATAGGCTGTGTGCCGTAGGATATGGAGAGTAGACTTTGTTTGATAAGCAGCGAAAACTAATGCAAACGGATCAGCGAGTTTCGTTGACGGGTGCGTCCGTGTATGCTAACGTCTGCACAATCAAAAGCTCCGTGATGCTCGTTCTCAGTTGTAGCACGTAATATACGCCGGGGCAACGGGCATCGATGGCATCATAGGTTGCCATGATAATGACGCACAACCGGCCGCCGCATGATTCACGCTACCTTCCATCATATATCAGAAGGGAGTGGTACCGCCCCATACATCACACTAAGATGTATGTAGCATCTCTGGTTTAAGCTTGTTATATCCATCCTCCTAGACTAGACGGTTTTGGTGCCGCACAATCTCTTTGGGTTCGGCCTTTCCGATGAGACCAGGCTGATCCGGCGCTGCTCATCTGCAAAATCGTAGAATATAAGTTAGTGCAATTTCCAACAAGCAGATGAACCGGGCACTCTCAAATTCAGACTGAAAAAACTAGCATCATAGAAACGACTTACTGTCGCGGCTCCAGACGGTCTAGAACGACGAAGATAGGACGGTGTGGTCCGCACAACGATCAGAAACTTGCTCCTTTGCTGAACGCCAAACAGCAGGTCGGGAGAAACTCTACGTCGGGCACGTTGCCCTGCTCACGACCATCTAGAGATATGTTGGACGTCCACGACGTAGGCGCGTGAGAGAACTGCTCTCACTGCTATCGGGCCGCGACCACTCGCTTGATCTGCGCGGATGGCCGGATAATTACGATTGACATGCATGTATAGATTCCTCCCGCGTGATTCACTCTCCCGGTCGACAAACGGTAGTCGCGTGCTTCTCACGATCAGGCTGAAAACGAAATGGACATCGGCTGGCCGGAGATAGTTCGTGTGAATGTCGTGTGCCATACTGCGTGCTCTCGTTACGACGGGGACTGTGGATCCGTTGGATGTCCGTAAGCTATGCCATTGCGCCGTCTATGCGAAACTTCACCCACTATCGTATATGGACGGGTGGATGATGGTGCGCAGCTATCACCGTGGGCAGCCAGCTATTTTGCATATATATATATATATATATATATATATATATATATATATATATATATATATATATATATATATATATATATATATATTTTAATGTGAATCTAAACAACATTTCACAACACCTAAAACATCTTGTATTGTGGAATGAAGGGAATAAAACACAAGGTGTTTATCTTTTTCGCGGGCACATACAACACTATTTTGACCATGGAACATATCCGGTGCAACCGCCAATCGGGTACTATGCGGCTGGATATCGAGCAAGCTCGACTCGACTTAATTCAACTTGTAAATACTCGTTAGTTAACGAGACAACTCAACTTGTTAACTAAACGAGCTTCAAAGCCTAACTTGGATTGACTCGAGAAAAACTCGAACTGGCTCGATAAACTCTTTAAACTCGGTAATAAACGTTAACAATATAAGCATGCATAGCGTGGGTAGTTCATATTATAACAAGAACTTAAATATTCAAACATTTCTTAACAAATCATTGTCCACAACTCAAAGATCAACAACATGATAGAACGTAAGTGCTATATATGGCCTACATGACTCTATTACGTATTGTGGGCACTACAGATATGCACTTCATGTTAACTGTTGATGAACGAAAATATGCAATGAACTAGCTCACAAAGTTATGAGTTTAGACATATTACGAGCTACTCGAGTTTAATGAGTCCTCGTAACTCGACTCGTTAATCTTGTTTTCTTAATGAGATAGAAATGTTAGCTTGGCTCAACTCATAAGTGTCTGTGTTCGAGCCGAGTTGAAGCGAATTTTTTAGTACTAGTTAAGCTCACGAGTTTCGAGTTTTATTTCCACCCCTATACTATGGTGCACGCGAGTACAGGAGCTCAGCTTACATATTTCGAAACTTCGAGGAAAAAGTGCATGGAAACAACATGCTACAAATTTCAACTCCAGATATAGATCACATTTTGAGAGATATAAATGAAAATTTCAATGTCAATATACTGCTAAACTGAATTCGCAGCCCAATTTAGATTGGTACTGTTCACGCAATATTTTTTTTTGCTTTTGAGCGTGTTTCACTTACTTGAAATTTGGCGGGCTGATAGATGTTGTGTCTTCGTGCTATATTTATTTTTATAAATTTTAATGTATTCTAGGTCTGGTGCACTACCGGTTAGGGCTTTGACAAGATTGATTTTGGATTGAAGCTATATCATGTCTAGGTAGGTCCATAGGTGCCAAAGGTATGATTTAATCTTAATCCCCATCCTGCACAAATCTCGACGCGGACACCGGGGACAACTTGAAAACGTTAGATGAATTACATTGAGATAAGTGGGTCAAATAATACTGGGAGAGTGATGCCGTTGTAACTTTATGTTTCCGTTATTGTTTTTTTTAACTATGTGTTTCCGTTGTAAAACTCCTCTTATTTAATGGAATGGGGCAAAGCTTTTGCCCCCTTATGGTTAAAAACAAAATCACTTGTGATGTATATTATTAGTAGGATAGGGCACGTTCAGTCGTATGTCATGTACGTAACTTACGCGGATGGTGCTCTCTACGTCTTCCTCTCATGGCCGGCCCTTGTACTGACAATAGATCCTGCGCGATAGCAAGTACAAGCCTGCAGGTGATATGAACTTTGACAATCAACAAGACTAACAAACTTCCATACGTGTGTGTATGCGTGATATCCCAGCTAGTCATGAATATGAAATTGTCTAAATTCTGTAAGTAATTAATAGCCGTTTATTTTCACTTATTGGAGGATTTTGTGGAAGCGAATTACTACTGCATTTAATTAGAACTAACCTATACAGTGGCGGAGCTTGACAAAAATGGTTGGGGGGGCGAATTTTTTTTTTTGGAACAATTCAAACAAATTAGAAATCCCCAAGAAATCCCTCAATTCAATCAGCTACTCAACAAAAAAATTGCACATATCTGCAGCTCAAACAACACCAAGAAATCCCCAAATATATAGGACCTAACGAATTGAGTTGAGGAGGAAAAAAGAATCTCCAATCAGCTTCAAGTTGTGTTGTTCGTAGTCTCATAATGGAAGAAGAAAAATCCTAACTATATTTACACTTACCATGAATCGAATGAGTCAAGGAGATTTGCAATTGGATGGATCAACCAGTGGAGCCGCCGGATAGCGGCTGCCGAGCTGGCGGGTGATGGTGGAGGCGAACAAAGCCAAGTTCTGGCGCGCGGTGCCGGCGCCATGCGTCGGGTACGTCTGGGCCTACGTGGCCTGGGGCCAGTACGCCCGGGACGTGAGCACCGCCGCGGACGAGATCGCCGCGTACGCCGCCGGCCAGGCCCCCGCCGGAGAGGACGGGCTCGACGTCTGGGTCCTCGACGTCAACGAAACGTGCCTCTCCAACCTGCCCTACTACCAGGCGAAGCAGTTCGGGACCTACGACCCGGCGGCGTTCAAGGCGTGGGCGAGCAGAGGGGTGTGCCCGGGGATACCGGTGATGGCGGGGCTGTTCCGGACGCTCAAAGTGGGAGGCCTCACAGTCTTCCTTCTCACCGGGAGAGACGAGGAGGCTCTGGGCGCGTGCACCGCCGCCAACCTCGCCGCCGCCGGGTTCGCTGGATACGACCGGCTCATCATGCGGTACGAGTTTTTGTTCAAAAACAAAAGTGAGGTACTGTACGAGTTTTGGTTTTTGAGCGGAAAGTGAGGTATACGAGTTAGAGTTAGGACGAGGCTGAGCACTGCCCAGTTAAGCACCGGGCCGAACATACTCACACTCACCCACGGCCCACCTTTCCACTTTGACGGTCCTAAATTGGCATTTTTTTCAGATAACTTCCATCTCAATGTCAATATTGCTGCTGTACTGAATTCGCAGCCCAATTTAGATAGGTACTGTTCACGTAAATATTATTTTTTCGCTTTTGAGCGTGTTTCACTTACTTGAAATTTAGCGGGCTGGTAGATGTTGTGTCTTCGTGCTATATTTCTTTTTATAAATTTTAATGTATTCTAGGTCTGGTGCACTACCGGATAGGGCTTTGACAAGATTGATTTTGGATTGAAGTATATCATGTCTAGGTAGGTGCCAAAGGTTTTTTTTTTGATATAATGGTGCCAAAGGTATGAATTAATCTTAATCCCCACCCCTGCACAAATCTCGGCGCGGACACAGGGACAACTTGAAAACGTTAGATGAATTACATTGAGATAAATGTGTCCAAAATGGCACTAACTAAGAGCCGCAAATCACTTGTCATGTATATTATTAGTAGGATAGTGCATGTTCAGTCGTATGTCATGTACGCAACTTACGCGGATGGTGCTCTCTACCTCTTCCTCTCATGGCCGGCCCTTGTACTGACAATAGATCCTGCGCGATAGCACGTACAAACAACAAAAATCATGCACATATTCTTCGACAATCAACAAGAGTAACAAACTTCCATAGGTGTGTGTATGCGTGATATCCCAGCTAGTCTTTAATATGAAATTGTCTAAATTCCGTAAGTAATTAATAACCGTTTATTTTCTCTTATTGGAGTATTTTGTGGAAGTGAATTACTACTGCATTTAACTAGAATTAACCTATACTATACTTGCATATATGTCAATAGGAAAACAAAAGAATAATGCATGTTTGTGATTATAAGTGGCCATAATGGTATCTATATATGAAATGTATACATAATTGTAGTGATGATTTTCTAAAGATCAAAGTTACAATTTCTCAAATAGCCGAATATTTTAGTGTAAGCTATCCAATTAACCCATTTGTTTTGCGAATTTAATCATACATATGTTGATACCGGATAATTCGCAAGTTTTATCGTCAAGATCGATATATATGTGATCGTGTGCATGCATACATACGTGCAGGAGCGCGGTGTACCGGGGCCAGAGCTCAGCATTGTTCAAGTCGTCTGTTCGGCGGCGGCTAGTGGAGGAGGAGGGGTACCGGATCCGCGGCAACGTGGGCGACCAATGGAGCGACCTCCAGGGTGACTGCTCCGGCGACCGTGTCTTCAAAGTGCCCAACCCTATGTACTTCGTCCCTTGATGGGTGAATCTCTCTGTCGATCGACCCGTCATACGAATAACCAAATAAATATTGCATCATGCACGGCTTGGTTGTGTTGACAATAATAGGGTGTGTCTAAGTTTGAGGAGACTGACATTTTCTTAAATCTCATTCATCATAGAAATGTGCAGCTGCGCTTTAGACAAAAACACAACTCTTTCCGGTTGCACTTTCTATCTTGGCTGCCCTTTATAAGAAAAGGTGAATTGGTTTGAGAAAAATGCAACCGGTGCGAATTGCACTTTTCTCTGAACAGTGGTTGCAGTATTTCTGGATGATTAAGATTTAAGAAAAACTTTGTACTCCTGATATTTGGCAAAACTGAAATAGTAACTGATCCGCGGTCGACGGATGGACACGCATGTTTCCTGAGAATACTGAATCGTGTACAGCAGAGATTAGTCTGTTCCCTGTCATGTTCTGGTTTAATTCCTTGCCGATCTAGAGACAACGACAGCGTGTAAATGATCAACGATGCGGCGGTGGCTGGCGTGCCCCAGCGCGGCGATATATATATATAGCCGATCTCGGCCGCATTCCATCGCGTCCCAAAAGTAAAGTTTGGTTTTGGAGCCTAGCTGCGAACGCGTCATATCATTATCTCTCCCAACAGAATCCCTGTTTGTCCCTCGCACACTTCAATCAATCAGACACAGAGACAGAGTGGATTGGATTAGGCAGAGAGAGCATTAGAGAGGGGGACGATCGAGCATGTCGATGTCGACGATGGCGGTGAAGGTGGTGGCGAGCCTGTGCGGCGTGGGGGCGTGCAGCCTACTGCTCTACCTCTGCCGCATCCTCTGGCTGGTGCCGGAGAGGCTTCGCCGCCAGCTGAGGAGGCAAGGGGTCCGCGGGCCGCCGCCGTCGTCCTTCCTCTACGGCAACCTCGACGACATGAGGCAGGCCGCTGTTGAAGCCAAACGGACGTCGTCGGAGCGCGGCGGCGGCGGCGGCATCGTGCACGACTACCGCCCCGCCGTGTTTCCCTTCTACGAGAAGTGGAGAAACGAGTATGGTGAGTGCAGATCTCTCTCTCGCTCCATCTTGTGTATATGCATGGATTACCAGTACTAAGTCGCTGGTTTTGGTCACAACTGAAATCCTTAGATATTCTGTCGATCGCCTGAAGCTCACCTAAATTGCACAGTATCTTTTAAATTTAGGTGGATGAATGTTGATGCGAAGGTTCTAATAAACATCGTCACATCGCTTCTAGAATAATATCATTTCTCCCGCCCTTGCATCATGCACACGGTGTCTTCTTCTTCACGCTTAATACAGCAGTATATACATTCTCTAAAGAAATAATAGCAGCATATACAGTACAGTATATGTCTAGCTTGGATCGAAAGGGCAAACAAGAAACAAGCTATATGTACCATCTCCACTTGATCGATCGATCGGCGCACACCGATCATAATATATTCTTTGGGTGCTTTGTTGATTTACCACTAGCTAGCTAAAGGCAATAATTGAGAGGAATCGCAACCAGCATTGTTGGATAATTAAGTCGAACGAGTGTGCTTTTTTGCTTGCTCAGAAATAGTAATGTGATCAAAAGAAGAAACAATAATTGAGCAGGATTACTGTACTGTTGTCGCTAGGCATATGCTTCATGTGTATGTATGCAGGAATAGTAACCCCGTTCCATAATGAGAGAAGTAGCCTAATGCACGATCTGTGTACTGGATAGTCTATTAGACGATCTACAAATAGCTAAACCGTTTAGCTAATCAGCTGGGAGTACTTTCTATACATCACCATTAGGCCCTAATCACCCTTTCTTTGCGTCTCATATTACATATCCAAAAGGCTCGATGCTTGCTCAAAGTAAATCATAGATATCTCTTACGATTTAGGGTCCATGATTGACCCCAGCTTTACAAAGTATACTGCTGGTTGAAAGAACAATCTGTCGCGTATTGCCAATGCCGGTCCCTAGTGCTGTCGCCTGAATCTGCTTTGACATCAGGTCGAGATGACCGGCCAGCCGCATGCAAATCAAATCTAATCCTTGGTTTGATGCGTACGTACTCCTCGCGGTGTCCACGTCGCTTTGGTCCTGCATGCAACCGCTAATCGACAAGGGAGTTGGCTGCATGCATGCATGCTGCCGTGACTCCTTTCGCGGCTCTCTTTTGTCGTGGACTCGTGGCGCCAAAAAGTGCATCCGGTACTACATGACACATGTACACGTAGGTCGGGTACTTGGGTTCCAGGCCAGAATCGGATGCATCCCCGATCCCGATCACGTGGGGCTGGGCCGTCTTCGGTAAGTTTGTCGCACAAGTGCTATTGGTAGCATGGACACATATTATCATTCTATTACAACATCCTCCCCACCGGCGCTTCTAATATAGTTTTCTTAAGCGTTCTTTAAAGCTTATTATAAATAATATGAAGGAAAAGACGATTTTCCATTGAAATTTGAAGCACTTTTAACAAAGTTAAATGAAATTAAAACCAAACCCTAGATATGTCGGCCCATCCGGCGACGACCGTGGCGAACATGGAACATCTTGGTTCGTCAGCCGCGTTGGTCCCAGTCATTGGATATGTCGTCGGGCCTGAGAAACATAGATGCATCTGGGTCGTCGTCCTAACCGGAGTGTAGTGGGGTTTAGTCTAACGGTACCGAAAGGAAGCCTTAAGGGCATGCATGTCGGGCCACTACGCGTCTTGCCAATGGTCATCGCCATCCTCCTCCTCTGCTGAGAGGGCAAGTGCCAGTGCTCGGCGGGCTGCGGTGTGTGGGGTCGTCGTACTCATCCTCCTCCTCGTCCAGCCGTCATTTAACATGAACCACTCCCTAGGAGGCGACGATATGCCGACGAGAGGAAGAAGCTGTGAAGGTGTGCTGGTACTCCAATGCGCCGACGACATGGAGTAGAAGGGGTCGATACACTGCTCCCACGACAAGGACTTCTAGGTACTCCGGATGTAGTCAATGCGCGCCGGATGTCCATGCCAGCTATGGAGGTGGTCCTTATTGCGGTGACGCACACGGTAAGAGGACAATGCAACGTGACGAAGATCGCACTCCATCTCCTCCTCGCGGCTCACCTAGTGGTTCACCTCACGTCGTCCTCGCATGATGAGCGTTTGATTTAGAGCTAGCGAATTTGGGAGATGAGAGTGGGTTGTGTGTTGAGAGGAGAGGAGAGGCGCGACGCACACCCTTTTAAATCCAGCTGGAGAAGCGAAGGTAGGCGACCATTAACGCGAGCAGTGGTTCGTTTGGCATGCATCGACGCCGCCGCCGCCTAGGGGAGCAGGGTGTGGCTCGACATGTCGTGTCGTTCTGCACCCACCAGGGGAACCGGCGCAGCCTCATCATTACCGGCGCGGTTGGTTCGATGACTGCCGGACCGACTGTTAGGATCCGACGTAGCTCGTGTTGCCGCGGTTGCCTGCATCCCACCTCCTCGATGGACCGGTGGCGTGAAGCGGGGTTCCAGACACGCTATTGAGCACACCCGTCCACTTTGCACATAAATTTGTCGTAAAAAATTAATGTTTTTTCTGTTTTGTATAAAAAGACAAATTTGGTGCTCAAATATTACAATTTACTAGACATGTCTTGTTTTTTTACACAGCGTGCAAAAAATACTATTTCTTGACGCAATTTCGTGTGATACATAAATGTCTATATGTACTCCCGAATATTTCTTTAAATTATTTGACATTGTGAATATGTTTTTTCATGATAGGATCTAGTCCCACAAGCCGAAATGGATTTCCGGTGGAGATGCTCTTGTTGACAGATTTTGCTTTGTTCTTTGTAGGCCCTGTATTCACTTACTCCGTAGGCAACATGGTGTTCCTGCATGCGACCGACCCGGGCGTGGTCCGCGACGTGTGCCTCTACGTCTCACCGGACGACCTCGGCAAGAGCTCCTACATGAAGATCACGCACCACCCCCTCTTCGGCGACGGCATCCTCAAGTCCAATGGCGACGCCTGGGCCCGGCAGAGGAAGCTCATCGCCCCCGAGTTCTTCCCCGACAAGATCAAGGTACATGCAGTACCACTCACGTCCAACACGTCAATCAGCCGTCAATGTCATTTCGATCGATGTATGTAACTAGCTAGTTATATACTCCATGTGCATTGCTAGGGCATGGTGGACCTGATGGTGGGCTCGGCGCAGGCGCTGGTGCGGGCATGGGAGGAAAGGGTGGACGGCAGCGACGGCGGCGCTCTGGACCTCAAGGTCGACGACGACATCAGGGCCTACTCCGCGGACGTCATCTCCAGGGCGTGCTTCGGGAGCAGCTACGTCAAGGGCAAGGAGATCTTCGCCATGATCAGGGAGCTTCAGAAGACGGTCGCCAGGCCGAACCTCGTCGCCGAGATGACGGGGATGAGTTTCCTGCCGACGAGGAGCAGCTGGGCGGCGTGGAGGCTTAACCGGCGGGTGAGGAGGCTGGTACTGGACGTCGTCAGGGAGAGCGGTGGTGCCGCTGGAGACGAGTACGGGGGGAACCTGCTGACCGCGATGCTCCGCAGCGCCCAGGCCGAGGCGGACGGTGGCGGCGTCGCGGCCGCCGAGGACTTTGTGGTTGATAACTGTAAGAATATATACTTCGCGGGCTACGAGACCACGGCCGTGACGGCAGCGTGGAGCTTAATGCTGCTGGCGTTGCACCCGGAGTGGCAGCGCCGTGTGCGCGACGAGGCGCTCGGCAGCGGCGGCGCGGCGCCGGACTTCCAGTCGCTCCAGAAGATGAAGCAGGTAGACATGTCAACAACCCACACAATGAATGTCGCAAAACGGGAAGACATGCGTCGAATTTGTTGTCTCTCTGATCGGGTCCAGGTTTTTGGTTGCAGCTGACGATGGTGATCCAGGAGACGCTGCGGCTGTACCCGGCGGGCTCGGTGGTGTCGCGGCAGGCGCTCCGGGAGATCACGCTCGGCGGCGTGCGCGTGCCGGAGGGCGTCAACATCTACGTTCCGGTGTCGACGGTGCACCTGGACGAGGCGCTCTGGGGGCCCGGCGCGCGGGAGTTCGACCCAGAGCGGTTCACGGCGAGGCCGCAGCTGCACTCGTACCTGCCGTTCGGCGCCGGCGCGCGCACCTGCCTCGGGCAGGGCTTTGCGATGGCCGAGCTCAAGGTGCTGCTCTCGCTTGTTATCTCCAGGTTCGAGGTGACTCTGTCGCCGGCCTACCAGCACTCGCCGGCGCTCAGGCTCGTCGTCGAGCCGGAGCACGGCGTGCGGGTCGTGCTGAAGAGAGTGCGGACTGAGGGCCCGTCTTAGGTGTACCGGAAGTTGTTGCCTTGTTGGGCTGAATATGAATATTTGCGTTTTGGGCCCTGCCTCTAGGGAGGTTTACAGTTTTCCTCGACGAGTAAATTAAAGAATTTGACTTTCGCTAACCGAGTTTTTTTTACAAACACAGTACAAACACAGACGCTCACAAACACGCGCGCACACTCACCACTATGAACGCACGCACGCACACCCTACTCCTATGAGCACCTCCGAAATACTGAGCTGGCAGATCGAGTCTTGAGATTGACGACGTCACCACGGGCGTCTCGCTGTCGACGGGAACGTCACCTCACACTGAAAGAATATTCCGTCTAAATGCAGCACACAGACGTGACATCCAAACACAGGTTGGTTTGCTTTCCCTAACCGAATTAACTATATATGTGAATAGTTGTAAATAAACTATAGGCGTTACTGCAGGAACATGTGCATACAAAGCTTTTAAAAAATTGTTATCAATATTTATTTTACCATGGAAATTGAGTAATTCCAAGTCACAATATTTATTTCAAGGAGGTTTTTGTGAGGAGTTAAATTCAAAGTGCATCTTTGAAAAACGGACATACGGAGATAGGTATTATTTTCATATGAAGGATACAACCAAAGCAAAATATGTAACTATACTCACAGTTGATTCGTCTGAGCCGCAAATCACTTTCATTCATTCATCATCCATTTTACTAATGTATAATGCAATACATGGGCACTCATTCATCCTTAGATGAACATGATAATTTAGCGACGTGTTTAGAGCTAAAAGGCGCAATTAGTTCAACTAGTTGACGATCCAAACAAGTAGAAGAAGCATTTGATCTATCCTCAAAGTTATGTTTCAGTTGAAGTTAAAAATATTTTCTTGCTCTAACAGCGCTAGGTCCTGAAAACTTGACCACAAGAATGGTTCATGTACACCAAACAAAAAAAGTGGCCAGAGCCTAGAAAGTGCTTGTATTATGTTAATTAAACATCAAACAAAGTCCTGATAACAAAGCTACGATAGTACTTTAAAATAATATATAAGCACTTGCATCACATATAGATCCAAGAAAAGCTAGTAGTAAGAAAAAATTAAGATATTCAGGTAATTATACCAGTGGTATCAGGTTCTATATAGAGCAAACAAATTCACCATTGTAAAATGGACTCTTGGCTCCACTTTTCACTGCATAATTAGATCAAATAACAAAACACACAAATATTGCATTGACAATTTTATCCAAGGTAGGAGAAATATGATCTCATGGCGACGGTACTACAAAGAAATGTCGCTCCGGGATGACCTTGACACAAAGCCATGTCTTGAACTGTTCTATTGTAATTCTCAAGATCTAAATTGTTCATGGCTTAACTAATCTAGAGCAACACAACCTTTGAGTTCCACGAAAAACTATATATTCTTCCACTTTCTTCTCCTTTCTGCTGGAATTTTGGCCTAAATTGTCTAGCCCATTTAACCTTTTCCATAATTCCTGAAAATCCTAGAGGCCCATGTGGCCCATTCATACATGGCAAGAGGTGGGACAAATGTTTAGTCCCACATTGCTAGTTTAGAGAGTGCCACACCAGTTTATAAGGTGAGCTCCTCTAGCACTAGTACGAGCATGAGAATAGGAGAGAGCTCCACGCGCGCTCCTCCTCCGCCGCCCGCCTCGCCACGCCACGTCTCGTCTCGTCACGACGCGCGCGCGCGCGCCGCGGGTTGCGGGAATCTCGCCGAGCCGATGTGTTCTTTTGATGGACTTACCTGTGGTTGAAAAACCAATACCCGCTATCCTGATGAACTGTGACAATCAAACTGTTATAATAAAAGTGAACAGTTCTAAGGATAATATGAAGTCATCAAGGCATGTGAAGAGGAGATTAAAATCTGTCAGAAAATTGAAGAACTCCGGAGTTGTTGCATTGGATTATATCCAAACATCTAAAAATCTGGCAGATCCCTTCACGAAAGGTTTATCACGTAATGTGATAGATAATGCATCGAGGGAGATGGGTTTGAGACCCACAATATGAGTTGTTCACAATAGCAACCCACTCTATGTGATCGGAGATCCCGTGAAGTAGAATTGGGAGACAAGTTGTTGATCAACTGAGAGGAGAGTATCCTTACTTCTGTATAATACCACTCCGCAAAGATGCAATACTCTCCTAAACTGCACGGTAGGCTGATGTATATCTTAATGTGTACCAAGAGGCTTTATTTTAAGCAGAGATGTTGTCCTGCAGAACATCTTTTGAGGAACACACCTATATGAGCATGACTGTCAAACGTCGCAGTCCATGAGAGTTGGGTGCTCTCTAATAAACTCATGAAAGGCCTCGGAGTACGACGCATAAGCTCCATCCGCGGGGAAGACCCACGGCGGCCTAGTATCGGTCAAGGCTTTGTGTGAAGCTAGATTCGCAGAAAACATGCAGTTCAAGGCATAGTCCACTGTCCAAGTCGCAGTCTAGTGTAACATGAAGTTCTAGGTGGAAGTTCAACTTAACAGTCTCCACTATAACACCGGTATATAAACAGTATTTGAAACCAGAATAAAATTTACGTGCCTCTAGAATCTTGTGGGGGATTGCTGGAATTTTGGCCTAAATTGTCTAGCCCATTTAACCTTTTCCATAATTCCTGAAAATCCTAGAGGCCCATGTGGCCCATTCATACATGGCAAGAGGTGGGACAAATGTTTAGTCCCACATTGCTAGTTTAGAGAGTGCCACACCAGTTTATAAGGTGAGCTCCTCTAGCACTAGTACGAGCATGAGAATAGGAGAGAGCTCCACGCGCGCTCCTCCTCCTCCGCCGCCCGCCTCGCCACGCCACGCCACGCCACGCCACGCCACGTCTCGTCACGACGCGCGCGCGCGCGCCGCGGGTTGCGGGAATCTCGCCGAGCCGATGTGTTCTTTTTGCCACACGTGAATGGATAAATATGAAGGTGAACAGTTGCACGAAGCTGAAACGTTTCGCTCTAAATGCAAATGAATACGAACGGAAACGCTAGCACTAATGGGAGATTAATACGAAACGAAAACGGATGGCTACCTCTTCAATTCGCCTCCTGGTTTTTCGTCTCATCTCCTGCGGTGTCTGTTCGCCTCCAATCTGTGTGCCTACATAATAGAGGTCGCTCCTCTAAGTTAGACACACCAAAAACACAGCCACAACTCATGCGCCTACCTCCTGGTTCTCGAGCACTGCGCCGCCGATCAAGTCTTCCTCATTCCGTTCCGCGGCGTGCACCGCGTGACGGAACAGTAGGCCTCCGGAACCCCGTCTCTCGCGATCCTGTACGGGAGAGAGGCGATAAGGTTTTTGGGGAGCGTCTTCACGCGACTACTGGCTTCTTCCCCAACACGGACTCCGACGACTACTTCCCGGACGACGACTTCTTCCCCGACGTCGACGCCCTCTTCGACAACATGTCTGCCACCGCAAACGGATCTTCCTCCACTGGACCGTACGTCTTCCTATTCTGTCTGGTCGAGATCATCTTTCAGACTTTTCTTCTAGCAGGATGTGTAGAATTGCTATATCCGTACTCTCTGTTAGATTGCATGACTAGTCTGTTTTATACTTCTCTAGCCATGTTTTATCTGATGTTCTTATGGATTAAATCATATAGAAAATTGCTCATATATTCAACAATCCAAAAACCTTATTTTAGGCAATTTTCTCCTGTTGGCTTTTCCGCTTCACTGAGGCCGGCTCCTTTCGATGGAGTGAACTATAAAAAGTGGCGTGCGAGAGCCACTCTCTGGTTTGAAACCATGAAGTGTTTTCACGCTGCTAAAGGCAAGCCTGAAGGAGAACTTACTCCTGATGAGGAGAGAGTTTTTCAGGAAGCCGACACCCTTTTGAGGGCTGCTATTCTTAGCATTCTTGGTGACAAAATTGTCGACCCGTATTTGTCCATCACTACGGGCAAGGGCATGTGGGACGCGCTCGAGGCTAAATTTGGGGTCTCGGACGCAGGCAGTGAACTGTACGTCATGGAGCAGTTCTTTGACTACAAGATGACTGGTGAGCGCTCCATTGTTGAGCAGGCTCATGAGATACAGTCCATTGCTAAGGAACTTGAGCAAGTTTCGTGTGTGTTACCCGACAAGTTTATTGCCGGAGGCATCATTGCCAAACTCCCTCCTTCGTGGAGGAATTTTGCTACCTCTCTGAAGCATAAGAGACAGGAGTTTTCCGTCGTGGATCTCATTGGGTCTCTTGATGTGGAAGAAAAGGCGAGAGCAAAAGACACACGGGCTCGAGGTCTTGAGGGAGGATCTACTGCTAACTTTGTGCAGAAGAAAAACTTCCAGTCCTATAAACACAAGAACAACAAGAATAAGTCTGAGGGCAAAGGCAAGTTTGATGGAAAGAACAAGGCCTCACAGTCTACCAACTTCAAAAAGAAGACCGATAGGAAGAAGGGATCCTGCCATGTCTGCGGTGATCCTAATCACTGGGCTCCAAGATGTCCTAACCGATATGACCAACGTGAACTTGAGAAGAGCGGCAAGACCGCTAATGTTGTCGTCGGTGATACTGAGATGAAAGATGCTGGGTACGGTATATTCCCAACTATATTTTCAGTATGTCACTCTCCTGAATGGTGGATTGACACAGGTGCAAATGTACACGTTTGTTCTGACATCTCAATGTTTTCTTCTTATCAGGTCGCAGGGACTTCTCCCGTGCTGATGGGAAACGGGTCACATGCTTCTGTTCGTGGTGTTGGTACGGTCGATCTGAAGTTTACTTCGGGGAAGATCGTGCGCCTGAAGAACGTTCATCATGTGCCCTCCATCAATAAAAATCTTGTTAGCGGTTCTCTTATGTGTCGAGATGGCTACAAGATAGTTTTTGAGTCCAATAAATTTGTTGTTTCTAAATTTGGAACTTTCGTTGGTAAAGGCTATGAGTGCGGAGGCTTGTTCCGCCTGTCATTGTCAGACGTTTGTAATAAAGTTGCGAATCATGTTTGCACTACTATTGAATCAAATGTATGGCATTCTCGTCTTTGTCATATTAATTTTGGGTGTATGACGCGACTAGCCAAATTGAACTTAATCCCTTCTTTCACTACTGTCAAGGGGTCTAAGTGTCAAGTTTGTGTTCAAGCAAAGCAACCTCGCAAGTCTCATACGACTGCAGAAGTAAGAAACTTGGCACCTCTAGATCTCATACATTCTGATCTCTGTGAGATGAATGGCGTGTTGACAAAAGGTGGAAAGAAATATTTCATGACGTTGATTGATGACTCCACTAGATACTGTTACGTGTACCTTCTAAAAACAAAAGATGAGGCTCTAAATTTCTTCAAAATCTATAAAGCTGAAACAGAAAACCAACTCGATCGAAAGATTAAGAGGCTTCGGTCTGATCGTGGTGGAGAGTATTTTTCGAATGACTTTGACTCTTTTTGTGCGGAACATGGTATAATTCATGAGAGGACGCCTCCCTACTCACCCCAGTCAAATGGAGTTGCTGAAAGAAAGAACCGTACGCTAACTGATTTGGTTAACGCCATGTTAGACACATCGGGTCTCTCCAAGGCATGGTGGGGGGAGGCGATATTGACTGCGTGTCATGTCCTAAACCGAGTTCCCGTAAAAGACAAAGAGATAACTCCGTTTGAGGAGTTTGAGAAGAAAAGGTTAAAACTCTCTTACCTGCGGACTTGGGGTTGTTTGGCGAAAGTCAATATACCAATTCCCAAGAAACGCAAGCTTGGACCCAAAACCGTTGATTGTGTATTCCTGGGCTATGCTTTTCATAGCATTGGTTATAGATTCTTGATAGTAAAATCCGAGGTATCCGACATGCATGTTGGTACAATCATGGAGTCGAATGATGCGACTTTCTTTGAGGATATCTTTCCCATGAAGGATATGCCGAGCTCATCAAATCAGGAGATACCAAGTTCATCTAGTCAGGAACTAGTTGCAATTCCTGAACCCACCATTGCGATAGAACACCATGAAAATATCGTGGAGGATGACAGTGAAACTCCGAAAAGGAGTAAGAGACAGAGGACTGCAAAGTCTTTTGGTGATGATTTCATTGTGTACCTCGTGGATGACACTCCCAGTTCTATTTCAGAAGCATATGCATCTTTGGATGCTGACTACTGGAAGGAAGCTGTCCGTAGTGAGATGGATTCCATCTTAGCTAACGGAACTTGGGAAATCACTGATCGTCCTTACGGGTGCAAACCAGTAGGATGCAAGTGGGTGTTTAAGAAGAAGCTTAGGCCTGATGGTACCATTGAAAAGTACAAGGCACGGCTTGTGGCCAAGGGTTATACCCAAAAAGAAGGTGAAGACTTCTTTGACACTTACTCACCTGTAGCCAGACTGACAACCATTCGTGTGCTACTATCATTGGCTGCCTCACACGGTCTTCTCGTTCATCAAATGGACGTAAAGACGGCTTTCCTAAACGGAGAGTTGGATGAGGAAATTTACATGGAGCAGCCAGATGGTTTCGTGGTACCTGGTCAGGAAGGAAAGGTGTGTAAGTTGGTGAAGTCTTTGTATGGCCTTAAACAAGCTCCTAAGCAGTGGCATGAGAAGTTCGAAAAGACTTTAACCGCTGAAGGCTTTGTTGTAAACGAAGCTGACAAATGTGTGTATTATCGCCATGGTGGGGGCGAGGGAGTTATTCTCTGTTTATACGTCGATGACATACTGATATTTGGAACCAACCTTATGGTGATTAAGGAAGTCAAGGATTTCCTATCTCGCTGTTTTGAGATGAAGGATCTAGGAGTAGCTGATGTTATCTTGAACGTCAAGCTCCTGAGAGATGACAATGGTGGGATCACTCTGCTTCAATCCCACTACGTGGATAAGGTCTTGAGTCGCTTCGGGTATAGCGACTGCAAGCCTTCTCCAACACCGTACGATCCTAGCGTGTTGCTTCGAAAGAATCGACACATTTCGAAGGATCAAATGAGATATTCTCAGATTATAGGCTCGCTCATGTATCTAGCCAGCGCCACGAGGCCTGACATCTCCTTTGCTGTAAGCAAGCTGAGCCGATTTGTGTCAAATCCGGGAGATGATCATTGGCATGCTCTTGAGAGGGTTATGCGCTATCTAAAAGGCACTGCGAGTTACGGTATTCACTATACTGGGTATCCGAGGGTACTTGAGGGTTATAGTGACTCTAATTGGATATCTGATGCTGATGAGATTAAGGCCACGAGTGGTTATGTTTTTACACTTGGTGGTGGTGCTGTTTCCTGGAAGTCTTGCAAGCAGACCATCTTAACGAGGTCAACAATGGAAGCAGAACTCACAGCATTAGACACAGCCACTGTTGAAGCAGAGTGGCTTCGTGAGCTTTTGATGGACTTACCTGTGGTTGAAAAACCAATACCCGCTATCCTGATGAACTGTGACAATCAAACTGTTATAATAAAAGTGAACAGTTCTAAGGATAATATGAAGTCATCAAGGCATGTGAAGAGGAGATTAAAATCTGTCAGAAAATTGAAGAACTCCGGAGTTGTTGCATTGGATTATATCCAAACATCTAAAAATCTGGCAGATCCCTTCACGAAAGGTTTATCACGTAATGTGATAGATAATGCATCGAGGGAGATGGGTTTGAGACCCACAATATGAGTTGTTCACAATAGCAACCCACTCTATGTGATCGGAGATCCCGTGAAGTAGAATTGGGAGACAAGTTGTTGATCAACTGAGAGGAGAGTATCCTTACTTCTGTATAATACCACTCCGCAAAGATGCAATACTCTCCTAAACTGCACGGTAGGCTGATGTATATCTTAATGTGTACCAAGAGGCTTTATTTTAAGCAGAGATGTTGTCCTGCAGAACATCTTTTGAGGAACACACCTATATGAGCATGACTGTCAAACGTCGCAGTCCATGAGAGTTGGGTGCTCTCTAATAAACTCATGAAAGGCCTCGGAGTACGACGCATAAGCTCCATCCGCGGGGAAGACCCACGGCGGCCTAGTATCGGTCAAGGCTTTGTGTGAAGCTAGATTCGCAGAAAACATGCAGTTCAAGGCATAGTCCACTGTCCAAGTCGCAGTCTAGTGTAACATGAAGTTCTAGGTGGAAGTTCAACTTAACAGTCTCCACTATAACACCGGTATATAAACAGTATTTGAAACCAGAATAAAATTTACGTGCCTCTAGAATCTTGTGGGGGATTGCTGGAATTTTGGCCTAAATTGTCTAGCCCATTTAACCTTTTCCATAATTCCTGAAAATCCTAGAGGCCCATGTGGCCCATTCATACATGGCAAGAGGTGGGACAAATGTTTAGTCCCACATTGCTAGTTTAGAGAGTGCCACACCAGTTTATAAGGTGAGCTCCTCTAGCACTAGTACGAGCATGAGAATGAGCTCCACGCGCGCTCCTCCTCCTCCGCCGCCCGCCTCGCCACGCCACGCCACGCCACGCCACGCCTCGTCACGACGCGCGCGCGCGCGCCGCGGGTTGCGGGTTGCGGGTTGCGGGAATCTCGCCGAGCCGATGTGTTCTTTTTGCCACACGTGAATGGATAAATATGAAGGTGAACAGTTGCACGAAGCTGAAACGTTTCGCTCTAAATGCAAATGAATACGAACGGAAACGCTAGCACTAATGGGAGATTAATACGAAACGAAAACGGATGGCTACCTCTTCAATTCGCCTCCTGGTTTTTCGTCTCATCTCCTGCGGTGTCTGTTCGCCTCCAATCTGTGTGCCTACATAATAGAGGTCGCTCCTCTAAGTTAGACACACCAAAAACACAGCCACAACTCATGCGCCTACCTCCTGGTTCTCGAGCACTGCGCCGCCGATCAAGTCTTCCTCATTCCGTTCCGCGGCGTGCACCGCGTGACGGAACAGTAGGCCTCCGGAACCCCGTCTCTCGCGATCCTGTACGGGAGAGAGGCGATAAGGTTTTTGGGGAGCGTCTTCACGCGACTACTGGCTTCTTCCCCAACACGGACTCCGACGACTACTTCCCGGACGACGACTTCTTCCCCGACGTCGACGCCCTCTTCGACAACATGTCTGCCACCGCAAACGGATCTTCCTCCACTGGACCGTACGTCTTCCTATTCTGTCTGGTCGAGATCATCTTTCAGACTTTTCTTCTAGCAGGATGTGTAGAATTGCTATATCCGTACTCTCTGTTAGATTGCATGACTAGTCTGTTTTATACTTCTCTAGCCATGTTTTATCTGATGTTCTTATGGATTAAATCATATAGAAAATTGCTCATATATTCAACACTTTCAACCTTGAAAGCAACATATGATTTTTAAGCACTGTATATGCACAAACCCTTCTTGTATAACTCAATGCAACTATTAGTGCACAAGGATCATCATTAATTATCAAAACAAAACTTAGGGGCTCCATGCAGTTTCAACTTGCTCATGCAAATTTGGTGTTCAATGCATATTAAATAGTCTCTAGATAGAATACATAGTAATATAATGGTTATCAGTACACTTTGATATCGAAAGCATCATTCTATCGGGGCCGAGGGGGTTCCACGGTTTGCCCGACCTATCTGATATCCCTTGTGGTGGTTGTAAATTTCGGGCGCAAGTCCTTTAGATTGTTCGACCTTTTAACAAAGACCTGATAAATATCGTGAAGTAATACATAGAGAAAATGAGCGTGCAATACAACATCAATAACATGGTGAATAAATCAGCGGAAGCAGAATTATACATGGTTCACGATGAAATCATGTTTCCATTTAAGTAAAAAACAAGCCTTGTTGTGATAATCATCTCAATGACATCTCTGTCTCAGAAGCATTGGAGCCTAACAAACCTCGTGATCTCACTGAAGACAGGAAAACATTCATTTGTGGATTTGGATGACAACAATACATTTACACTGACCATTGATACTGAGCTGGAAGATTTCAGGGCTCTATATGAGCTTATTATACGCCTTCTCAAAAGCACACACGGTAGGGGTACACTTGATATGGATTTTACGGATTTGCTCCAAAATTTGGTGGCTCTTATGTTTAGATCTATCATATTATTTATCATTATTTCCTCTTGTCATGTCGTCTGAGGGTATTGCTAACAATATTAAATGAGATTAAGGTGACGCGCACGCATCCTACATTATACTTCCTTGGGTGACATAGGATCAAAAAATAATAAGATGCAACACATATGAATTGTGATTAAAATAATTTCGTCAGTTCGTGACAGCAACACAATGTCAAGGCAACAAAGATGGGGTGAGAAATGGAGGTATCCTAGTAGAGAATCGGTCCACATAGTTTTTTCTGACCCAGATGAAGTGATCTTAATATAACTTATATTAATTTTTTATACTTCATTTAGCATGCTAAGTTTCGAAGAGTATGATCTTTTGTTCTTATCTGACATCATAGCAAAATTGTTAAATGTTTGTGGTACCATTGTTTATATAAATTCTTAATACATATTGTTGAAATACGTTTGCGTTGTGCTAGATTTAAATATAGTTTTAACATAATTTTATTCATCAATTTTTATTCATAGCCGCATAAACTATATTGTCTATGAATATTTATGGGAGAGAGATATATGCCATATGGTTTAAAGTGTCTTCGTTAAGGGATTTAGCGGATAGATAGGTAAGCATATTTTAGAAACTTCAAGAGTATAAGTTGAACATTGTCTTTATCTTTACACCATTTTCCATAGTCAAATATGTATTGCAAAATTTACAGTGAACTTAATAATAATGAGTTGAAAACATGTGCATATTATTTAAATAACATCACTAATAATATCATCAAATAATAAAAATTGAAACAAATTCTTCCACTTTCATGTCTATACTAGTATATGATTGTTCGACTCCCTTGTAATACTATTTGATTCAACCCACACAATGTCATACCACGTAACGGGATGAGATGCGTCAAATTTCTTTTGTACACCCTTTGTTACTAAACGTAAGATGTTCTTTCCTTCTTTGATCCACACGTATCTTGACATATTTTAGTGCAATATTCATGTTTTACACTTAGAACCGAGTAATATAAATGACACGGAGTAATATACTTGGTCAGACTACTATGATGTATAGGCACACAACGGTATTTCAAAGTTATTTTCTATTGCGCAAATAAATATGAAAGAATGTTATTGTACCTTTTCGTAAGCTTTGAGCGAAACAAGTATGCCATGGTGGAAAAAGAAAAACACTTTCAAGACAAATAGATGTGGAAAAATCTATGTTGTATTTTAGCGTTCGGCAATCAAACTTTAAAAGTTTGACCAATAATATAGACAGAAAATGCTAACATCTATTATACCGAATGCATACAATATAAAAAGTATAATTTTATGACCGTTCTTATAATGTTGACTTAAATATCATAAATAAGTGTCCTCCCATCTCATTCTAATTCAATGTATACTGCAGGCTAAAATTTCCGGTTCACCAAAAGTAGAGCCAATAAAATTCAGATGTGTGTGCTTTTTCTTTGCTAATAGGGCATCATAAAAACCGGTAACCACATGGATAATCATGCACCTCTAGGATTTGACAGGGGGAAATAGTTTTTGCAATCAACTCAATTCATCAAAAAGGCCAGCAACAAGTACGGATATTCCATATCCTGAGCATCAATACACAACTCAACTAACAAGTAGATATGAGAATGTAGGTTCCTAAAAGTTCACTGGCTGTTTCATTTTTGTTCACTGGCTCTTCATTTTGTTTCTTCGATAGCTACCTACTTTGTAATTGAACTATTTTGTTTGACTGCACATGCCTCCTTCTGTTTCCTGAAGATCAGCATGTAAGGGAAATCTATTCGTGGACTCAATTCATCAAAAAGATTAGCATGCATGGACGGGTGCTTTTGTTCTGGTCCAGGGCTGGATTTTGGGCTTGTGGTTGGAGTTTAGGCGTCGTTGTGTGCTGTTGGGTGGCTTCGCAGTCGGAAGGAGTTGCTGCTGGGTTGTGGGATGCAGGTCTGTTAGTTTTCCTGTGCCTTCTTTGCATTTTTTCCTAAATTTTTGGTTGATTATTTTTCCTTGTGTAGTAGGATGTTATAGTAGTTCATGTGCTGCTCTTTCTATGTTGATGTGGTCATGTCCTTCCAGTTGCAGTCTATGATGGGAATATAGTTTTTAGTTATTTATAGGGCATAAATTCATCTTTGCATGACCTGGGTTGGTAGGCCTCTTTGACCAGGCGTGAAAACAATGTCTAGGTGGTATACGGTGTCAGCCTATCTTGACTGGAAACAAATATTTTGCTCATTACCATGGTGTGCAATGACATATAACATAAAAGGGCTTAAATATCGGTGTTCAGGTTGCAAAATATCGGAGTGCACATTTCAGAGCTTTCATCTCCAATATAGGTACTGGGATATACATGATGTTTTGAGATAAGCTTGATTTCGCTCTGTTAGAGATTAGTAGAGTTCACTCATGCTGTCATATATAAGTTTAGAAGTTCCTATGAATTTATGCCATGATTTAATTGAGCAAGGTTGTTTTAGTAGTAATTGCAGGCTGCAGAGGCATAATAATCTAGCTGAAATATGGTGTATGTGTGGCTGTTTGCTGCACGAGTTTTGCTCAAATACATATGGTAGGACTGTCATTACAACTTCAATTGTATATGTCATCATTATTGATGATGCATGCAGAGGCAGAACTGGAATGATGTAAAGATGTTTGTCTGTCTCCACTTCATATTTCTGATTTTTTTTTTGTTGCACAAATATTCTGAACCGGTGCTCTTTTGAACTGGTGCTCTTTTTGCTATTGAATTCGATCATGAAATAACTTTGATGGACCGGTGAATCTCCAAATTTTGATCTGTAGTCAGCAGCATGATTTTCGACAACCTGATGTCTGAGCTGCGTAAGCACATCAATAAGGCTGTCTTCAGTCAAATGGCACCCTCGGCAGGAGCTGTACTTTTTCGTTTTCGACTTGAAGGGGAGGCTTGATTCAAGGCAGGACTCTTCATAGTGATCGGGATGGTCTTCTTTTGGTTATTGAGTGAGCGGATGTTAGATGAATACTTTCTTTGTTCTGAGTGTAATATTGTTGTGCTTTCGCATGTCATCGTCGTGTCTCTCTTATCTAGCCGTTTCTGTCTTTGATCTATGTCATATTTCTGTCTATTCTATAAAAGAAAATTGCTGTAATGAAGATATGTTTATTGAATTTTTTGTGGGACACGCATTGTACTTAGTGACTTCTCTATTTCTTGCTTATATATGTGTTCAGTGGGTGTTGAGGCATTTGAACGACTCTATAATGACAAATTGATTGTAAACAATTTTGTAAGTTCGAGACTGCATATACCAGCGGTGCACCAACAATCGTTATGATATAATTTTGACATGTATACCAAATCTGCTGCAACGTGTACCAGAATGCTCGGCAGGTGGCGGGGCGAAGCCCGCCTATTCGTCTAGAACCGTTTCGGTCCCGGGCGCATCGAGCCATCGAGGTCGAACATAGAATAGAGCTTCCGGGCTCCCGCACGCCCAAAGCAGAAGAATGAGGGGGCGGCGGCAACCCCATGGCGGCTGGAGATAGAGAGGAAGGTCGGCGACGGGATTCGAGGGAGCACGGCGACATCTCCTCCCTCCCCCTCTCCCCCGACGCTAGGTACAAGCTCCTCTCCCCATAAGTGAGAGCAGGGGCGGAGGATCCCTTCGGGCAAGGTAGGGCGGCGATTCTTGACAAAAATTCGAGTATATGTATGCAGCCCAGTCGCCGGTCAGCCAGTTCCGTTTGTCGTTCCAGCCTCCAGAGCGATTGTAGAAAAAAGGGGAAGGGAAGTGGTGGGCTGTTCGGCTGGTTCTGGACCTCTTTGGGCCAACTTGGAAGATAGCAGAGCGCTGGCGCGACTCGACCGATCGAGCTGTTTCCTTCTTGCTCCGACTGAGGCAGGACCGCAGGAAGCAGAGAGAATCGATTGGAGATGGAGATGGCAACCATTAGTATTAGTACAAACACTCTGGTCTTCCACAATGTGAATCAGTAATATTAGTGCCCCCCTGTTCTGTTCCGTGCTTAAATATAGTCATGTGTTCATGCATGGTTGATCATCTTCAACCTCCCTTTCTTTGAATTTCTAAACTATGTAATGTCTCTGGTGTAAACACCGTTCAGATGCTCGATGAAATTCCTAACCAAGATGGCAAAAACGGGTCAGCACAACATTTGCTATTTATAGGGTCAGCCTGCTCCACGTTTGCATTCAGAGCAATGTGCAGTGCAGATTATAAAAAATAATGTTACTCCTTTGAAGTTAAGTTTTGGTCACTCATATAACATGTTCCCTGATTGATAGCAATGGCGGTTTAGTTGTTAGTTACTGGCTATATTGCAAGCATGCGGTCTACAGATTGAATATAGAGAAATACTAACAATATATTATGTGTTGTTCTTTCCAAAGTAAAAATAATTTACTTGCATGATTCCATTCCTTGTAGGTAATACATGATTGCAAGGCCCAACTGATTGCAGAAGGGACATGATGTATGAATGCTTTTGATTCAAATCAACACTGGACATATGAGTATTTGTACTTGATTGTATGCAGTTTCCCTGCATGTATAAGCATGCCGCCAGGGTCGCCAGAGCGCCGCCTCTCGCGTCCCCGAGCCCCTCCAGCCGCTGCTCGCCGGCGGGCCTATGCTCCCGCCCCTCTCTGAGTGGCGGAGGTCTGTGCGGCCGGTTCTGGGAAGCGGTGAACTGGGCGGAGGAGGAGCCCAGCGAGGATGAGGACCCCGTGGCGGCGAGGAGCGCGCCCACGCTTGGGGATTTCCTGGCAGCGGCCGCAAGGAGTCGCCTCGTCGCCGTGCGGCCTTCGCTCCAGGCGGCCGCGGCTCGCGGTTCTCGTCGCCGCGCGGAACCTCGCCGGCGCAGCCACGCCGTCCGACGCCAATTCACTCCGTCGCCGGACGCAAGGTATGTCCCCCTCCCGCTCCCTGCAGCGAGATCCTGGGTGTGGGGTTTGCGCCCCCTCCCCTTTCCCAGACACGGCCGGTCGAGACGCCTGTGCCCGTGCCCGCGCCGCCGTGCGCGCCGCCTCCGTCGGAGGTGAGGAAGCCGGAGACGAACCTAGGGTTCGTGCTCTCCGAGACATGGGCCGTGCCCCTTGGTGGGCCGGCCTTTTTCCCTCTGGGGGCGGAAGCCCAAGAGGAGGCTCATGTGACCTTGCCGGGTTGCTGGGCTCCGTGCACCGATCTGAGCGGGCTGGACTTGGGGGTCTCAGCTAGGATGTCTAAGAGGATCCAACCTGCTACCGGCCCGACCCCCTCGCTGTCTGCATACTGGTGGATCCCGAGCGGAGCAAGAGACCTAACCCTAGGATTTCCGGCGGCGGCAGAAGACATCTTGCGACACCAGAAATCGGCGCGCACGATCCGCCTATCCCCACCTCCATCTCCCCTCTCCGCCACCTTCGCGCAAGCCGTCATGGCTTCGGGTGCGAACGCCGGCGGGTCGGCGCTGACTGCGTTGACCTCCAACGCGGCGCCGGGGGCAAGAGGTGCGGCGCCTAACGCGACCCAGGGTGCGGGCGCGGGTGGACGCCGTCCCATGGCGCGACAGGGCCAAGGCGCGAGCTCCGGCAGGCGTGGAGCGAACCCCGGCCAACAGGGGCGCAAGGAGAACCAGCGCTGGTGGCTGGCGCGGGAGAAGAAGCGGGAGGCCCTTGCGCAAGCCCAGGCGGGTGCGCCGACCGGCGCGTCTGCTCCCTCCCTCCCCGGTGGTGGCCGCGGTGCTGGCCCATCCGGCGGTCTGGCGCCTCCCCCTCAAGCCAAGAAGTGGCCGGCAACGTCCGGTCCTGCGCAGGCCCCAATCTCCGGCTCGGGTGGCCCGAGCGCGTGCCAAGCCGAGTGCTTCAAGTGCGGGCAGGTGGGCCATTTCCAGGCCAAGTGCACTTTCCCACCGAAGTGCGGCCGCTGCGGGTTGGAGGGCCACAGCTCGGCGGAGTGCTCCCTGGACGCTCCCTCCCCCACCCTCAACTTCATGGGACAGGCGATCCCGGGTGAGGGATTCTTCTACAATGACTTCGAGATGGGGGAGGAGGATTTGGAGGACGACTCCAATGAGGCGATCATCTCCTTCAAGGGGGTGGGCCTCTCGGCTCAGGCGCTGGATGCTGAGCTCCGACACCTTGTCGAGGGCGACTGGGACTGGCGGGTGCGGCAGGTGGCCGCGCTTGAGTTCTCGGTCGTCTTCCCGTCCCGCGAGACCCTCAAGATGAGCGCGCGCAGCGGGAAGCTGTTCCTGCCTCTCAGCGACACCGAGGCAGCGATTCGGCTGGCGGATGCGGACCCTGCACCGGTGGCGGTGCTGCAGGAGGCGTGGATCACGCTCACGGGACAGCCCAAGCGCCTTCGGAACGCTCGCCGGCTCATGGCCGCGATGCGGATGCTCGGCAGACCCCTGGAGGTGGTCGCCTCCTCCCTGGCGCGCCCCCAGCCGGTGCGCATGCGCATTGCGTGCCGGAACCCGGCGAAGCTCAATGGCTACGCCCAGCTTTTCCACCGCATGGAAGGGTTCAACATTGGCATCCGGGTGGACCAGCCCCGGGGTCCGGTTCCTACGCCCCCTCCCCCACCTCCACACACTGAGCCCGACTGCGACTCGGAGCACAGCAACTGTGAGGAGGAGTGGCGGATCGCTGGCGAGAAGGACAAGGCCTACAAGGCGACCAAGGAGCTCGGTGGCTCCTCATCCCACACGGTCCAGGGGGCGAGCGATCAGCCCATGGCGGATGCGCCGGTTGGCGCTGAGGTGGAGCCGTTGGGCGCCGAGTCGCTGGGCGTGGACCAGTTCGGCTCGCACCTGCAGGGGGCTTCGGCGTGGCCCCCTTCCCTTGCTACCCTCGAGCGGATGCGTGCGGAGGTGGCCGCGCTAGGCCCCAAGACGGTGGTGGTGGTGCAGCCCGCCGCATCCCCACCCAGATCCTCTTCGGCCGCCCAGGATGGCTCCGGCGTCTCGGATGCGGACTCGGACGAGGTCCTCGTCGATGTGGAGCCGCGGGCAGCGGGCGAGGTCACTGAGCCGGGTGCTGGGGTGCTGCGCCGGCGCCGTGCCAAGCTGGCGGCGTCTGGTCCGCAGCGCAAGAGCGCTCGGCTGCACGGCCCCGACACTGCGGCGTGTGGCGGTCAAGAACCTGGAGATTCCAGCAGGTAACTACGCTTCCCACTCTCGTTTTGCTATCTTACACGAGTTACCTGATGAGCATTTAGCGGCGGTAGTCCACGATGTGGGCTTGGCGTTTTCGATTGAGGCCGGCCGGGAAACCGAGGTCCTCTCCCTTATTCGTGCTAAGGAAGAGGCTCAGGCAGTAATCGCAGAGGCGAATTTCCGCAAGGAATGCGCGGCAGCCAGGGCGGCTGCCGAGGCCCCTAGCGAGACTACCGAGGGGGTCGACGCCCCGGAGGTGCACGTGGGGGATTTGGGCATGGTCGATCCCATGCCCCACCCCGGGACCACCATACCAGCCACAGGTACGGACGGGTCCTTTCAGAAGGTGGTATCCCGTCGTGGACGGAGGAAGACCGTGCGCTCCTGATGCGTGCGGGCTTCTACAACATCCGGGGTTTCGGCAGACCGGGACGCCGAAACCAAATCAGAGATTTCATGTCCCGAGAGAGGCTGGATTTCGTTGGTTTGCAGGAGACCATCAAAGCCTCGTTCTCCACAGCCGAGCTGTTGAGTATTGACCCCGGTGGATGTTTTGCTTGGCATTCGACCCCGGCCAGTGGCCACTCCGGGGGCATGTTGTTGGGTGTCAATGAGGATGCTTTCGAGCTGAAGGAATGGAGTAGTGGCTCCTTCTTCATCAGGGCAGACGTCCTACAGCTTGATACTTCACAGACTTGGTCTTTGTTTGTGGTATATGGCCCGGCAGACCATCGACGCACGGATGCTTTTCTTGCTGAGTTAGCTCTCGCGGTTGTGGCCTGCCCCTTCCCATTGGTGGTGGGAGGTGATTTTAACCTGATTAGGGGATCAGAGGATAAAAACAATGATAACATCAACTGGCCGCGAGTGCAGAAGTTTAATGATTTTATTGCCACCCATGCACTGCGCGAGATCCGTAGAGGCGGAGCTAGATACACTTGGACCAACAGACAATTAAACCCGGTACGGTCGGTGCTGGACCGGGTGCTAATGTCGGTCGAATGGGAGTTGCTCTTCCCGCTTTGCTCCTTGACAGCGGAGACCATCATTGGTTCGGACCATGCCCCTCTGGTGCTTAGCTCGGGCGAGGAGCTTAAGAAGAGGAGCTCTCGCTTCTTTTTTGAGAAGGCCTGGCTGGAGCGACCGGAGTTTGCGGACCTGGTCTCCACCAAATGGCGCGAGCTAGAGGCACTTGGGGGTGCCTTTACCGACCCCATTGATGCTTGGCAGACCATCTCTGCGGGCCTTCGTCAATTCCTTAAGGGCTAGGGGGCCAATATTGTAAGGGCGGATAGAGACGCTAAGGCTGACATCTTGCGACAGATCCAGGTGCTGGATGGACGAGCAGATGCCGCTGGTTTGGATGATGAGGGTTGGGCCCTTAGATATCACCTGGAAGACCAACTCACCCACCTGGCGAAGGTGGAGGAGGACTATTGGCGCCAACGGAGTCGTCTTCAGTGGCTTCTGAAGGGTGACGCAAACACAGCCTTTTTTCATGCGGTCGCGAATGGGAGGAGGAGGAAATGTGCCATTTCCCGACTTGTGGCTGAGTCGGGAATCATCTCCCATCCTCGGGAGATTCAGGCACACATCTATGATTTCTACCGACACCTCCTTGGCGACGAGGGGGAGCAGTGTCCCTTCACGACCTCTCACGATCTCTGGGACACGTTGAGGCGTGTCACAGAGGAGGAGAACACGGACCTCATGCTGACCTTCTCGAGTGAAGAGTTGGACCTAGTTCTCCGCAGCATGAAGGTGGACACGGCCCCGGGCCCTGACGGCCTGCCGGCCTGCCGGTAGTGTTCTTCAAAAGGTTCTGGCCCTTGCTTAGACCTTACGTGCTAGCGATTGCGAACGGCTTCGCCCTTGGGAGGGTGGACATTGCTAGGCTAAACTTCGGGGTCCTCACCCTGATTCCGAAAGTGCCTGGGGCCGAGGACATTAGGCAGTTCCGACCCATTGCTTTGATTAATGTGATCTTTAAGTTTGTGGCCAAAGCCTACGCCCTTCGCCTCACCCCGATAGCTCACCACACGATTAGCAGAACTCAATCTGCTTTCATCAAGGGTAGGCACATCCACGAGGGGGTTCTCTCCCTTCAGGAAATTGTGCACGAGGTCAAGACTAAGAAACTTGGGGCAGTTTTCCTGAAGCTTGATTTCGAGAAAGCTTATGACCGCGTGAGGTGGCCTTTCCTTCGCGAGGTTCTGCTTAGAAAAGGCTTCAACCCTGGATGGGTTCGTAGAGCTATGGGGCTGGTCTCGGGGGGCCAGACTGCCATCACCATCAATGGGGAAGTTGGCAACTTCTTCAGGAATGGTCGGGGCGTTCGCCAAGGCGACCCACTCTCCCCTCTACTTTTTGACTATGTGGTAGAGGCCCTTGCGGCGGTGCTTGAGGCAGCCAAGAGGAGGGGACATATTTGTGGACTTGTCCCTGACCTGGTACCTGGGGGGGTATCACATCTACAATACGCGGATGATACGATCAACATGATTCAACCCAACGACCTGGCCATTGCTAATCTCAAATTCATTCTCCTCTGTTTTGAGAGCATGTCGGGGCTCAGGATCAATTTCGACAAGAGCGAAGTCATGGTCTTGGGGGACTCGCCGGACGAGCAGCAGCGGATTGCTAACATGCTTAATTGCAAGTTGGGATCCTTCCCCTTCACGTACTTGGGGCTCCCCATTAGTGACAGGGCGCTTACGGCAGCGGATTGGGGTCCGCTAACGAGGAAGGTCGGCAAGCGCGTCGAACCTTGGATGGGCAAACTCATGTCCTCAGCTGCTAGACTCACCTTGGTGGACGCCTGCCTCTCGAGCCTCCCCCTCCACGCGATGGGGGTTTGCCTCCTGGGAGCTGGTACGCATCAAGCCATGAACACACACCGTGCCCGATTTTACTGGGGTGACAGAGCGAACAAACGCAAGTATCATTGGGTGCGCTGGGCTGATGTATGTATGCCCAAAGCCTTGGGGGGCTTGGGGGTGATGGACACCAAACGTATGAACCTTTGCCTTATGGCCAAGTGGATCTAGAGACTGTATGCGGGAGAACAAGGCTTGTGGGCCGACATTCTACGCAACAAATATCTCCGCCACAAAGATTTATTGGTGGATAACCATACGCTTGGCTCACAATTCTGGAAATCCATCCAGAAAGTCAAGGATGTTTTCCGCTTGGGAGCGAAACATCAGGTGGTTAGGGGGACATCGACCAGGCTTTGGCTTGATTGGTGGGTGGGCCCTACCCCCCTTTGCGACAGATACCCGGAGCTTTTTGCCATTTGTGCAGAACCGGAGGCCTCCATTGCCCAGGCAGTGAGCCAGGGCCATTGGGACATCCCTTGGCGCCGGGCTTTTGGCTTCGCTGAGATTGTCATGTGGGACAACCACAGACGAGACTTGGAGGGGATCCGCCTATCCCCTCAGCAGGACCGGATTACTTGGGCACTGGAACCTTCGGGGAGGTTTACAGTGAGGTCACTTTATAAGAAACTGTGCCAGGGTGCTCCCCGCCAACATTTCTTGGAGATCTGGAGGATTGGAGTCCCCCGCAAGATTAGGATCTTCCTCTGGCAGTTGATCAGGAAACGCCTCCCATCCAACGATAACATACGTAGGAGGCAAGGCCCCTCCACGGGGCGGTGTGCTCTTTGTGGAGAGCATGAGGACACAAACCACATCTTCTTCACATGCCCTCTGGCGAGGTTCATGTGGAGCGCAGTTCGCGAGCTGCTGGGGTGTGGCTGGAACCCCGTCTGTTTTGCAGACGTGTATCGTGAGGTGCGTAAATGCACAGGTCAGACGAGACGGATCCTTTGGACGTCATGCGCCGCCTTAGTTTGGACGCTCTGGACGATTAGGAACAAGTGCACGATTGAGGGCATCTTGCCCACTCAGGCTGCTGACGGTCTATACAAACTCTCTATGTTTATGCAGGTATGGAAGCCAGTGGCTAGGAGTGAAGACCGAGAGGTGCTGGAGCGGACGATTGGCAGGATTCGTTCGCTCTATACCTGCGTCAAGGAGGTGCCGGGATGAGTCCCTACCTCCTTGTCTGTCTCCCCTGCTTTCTCCCTGTGTCTTGTGGGACCAGGTGTAGAGTCTTCAGATGTCTTGGCGGACATAGGCTCTGTTGGATAGGTGTGTGTCTACCCCCCGGAGTAGTTGTGCCTGCTTTGGCCGTAGTATCCACCTTTCTTTGTCTGTTCGTGTTGCGGACACTGTATCTTGCTCGGTGTTACCGGCCTTACTGGTTTGTACGAACTCTGTTGGGATGTTGGCTTCATTAATTTAAAGCCGGGCTCATCTTGAGCCTTGGGTCTAAAAAATGTATAAGCAATGCGATGTGTTTTACTTGCTAAAAATGCATTATATTTTTATGGATATGGCAACGGATACATGGTATGAAAATAGTGCAAGAATGTCATATATGCTGGCATATCTTGGCACAACGGATACATAGGTGTGAAAATACATGCATTATATTTATATGGATTGACAATTAGGTTAGTGTTTATGTCTTACTGTACCTCCTTTGATGTTTTGCTTCTTCAACCTAATTCTTTGGCGGTTTAACAAGATTATCCTCGAGTTTGATCTGGATACACAGAGGCTAGCTGTGCGAGCGAACATATTTGCGGCAATCGCCAGTTCAGGGTGGTTCGAGCCGATGGAGGTGGGATAGGTTTCATCTTCACGATTGATGTGAAATAACAAATTGGGCTGATGAACCAGCATCAATGCCTTCTTCCTTGGCATCAATGATAACCATAAGAAATAGATGATTTTTTCAGTTTACTGACTTTCTTAGTTTATATTGTTGTCTTTTCAGTAATGGTACAACCCAAATTCTTAGTTAACGCTTTCCATTTTCATGTCTTCATAAATCTTCCGTACTGTTTTCTTGTGTATATTCTGCTCTGGACGATGTATATGCCTCTCGGTTTTCAGTTTCATGCCCCAGTTCTGAATTCTCTGAAATTATACAAAGTGCTTGTATTTTGACATTCGTGAGTTTGTTGATCTCATATTCTGTTGGTTGTTGGATTTTTCAAGGTCGTGTATTCCGTGGATGTGATGTTCCTCTGAATGCGTTTTCTGTTTTCATTTATTCGGTCATCATCCTAAGCCAAGGAACCTTGGCTACTATCCTATTCTAATTGCAGTACTATGTTTTTGCATTCAATGCTGACCTGCACTTCTTTCTTCTTAGTGTGTTTTGATCCTGTTACTTAGTGCTTTATTCTACCACATGTTTTTGATAATTAAAAGATTAAACTGTAAAGAACCGATGAACTGTGGAGTTCAGCTGAGCATGGAGAGTTCCCGAATCCGCCAATTGCATGGTTCCTTTGCTTGTAGCGCAGCTCTAGCTATCTCCCTTGAGAATCACACAGCCAGCTTGTGCTCAGGTTAGATTAAGTGATGCTAACAGATTGGGCTGACGAACCAGCATGAGTTCCTTCCTCCTTGGCATCAACGATAAACAGAATAAAGAGATGAAGTCTTCAATTTACTGAGATTCTTAGTTAATACTGTTGTTTTTTCAGGAATGGTAGAACCCAAATTCTTAGTTAAAGCTTTCCATTTTCATGTCTTCATCTAATTGGTGATTGACAAACGACACTTTCTAGGTCTGATGTATTTCATAAAACTGTTACTTTTGGGTGTAGGGTATACAGATGTACCGACTATACAAATTCGAGTACCAGTCCTCCAACTGTTGAGCAGGCAGCTACCGCCTTAGTAGCACAATCAGCCATCCTTTATTCTTGAATCTTTTCAATTTAATTTTTATAATCCACACCTCCACATTTATTGAAATAAATTAGATCATTTTATGAGTCATAAGAATAATCAGTGCATGTAACTGTCGATCTGTCACACTATGTTTGGGTTGTGTAATGATCCATCTTAGTACCTAATTCAATGTTTAGCTACTACCTCACTTGCACTAGGGTTGGGCGCCATGCGGCCTCCGACAAGGGGGGATTGGGACGGAGGTGGCAAGCCGGAAGGCCATCGAGTAACCGTGTGAGACAGTGGCTGAGTGTGAAGGGTGTATGTTCCTAGTTAAATTGGCATGCGATGCGGGTCAATCAGTCCATGAGCTGGACGAGATGCGGGTCAATCGGTCCATGAGCTGGACGGCACATGGGGGAATTCGAGGTAGGGGGAGGGTGGTTTGCATCAAAGAGCACAAACAAGGGGAGAGGAGGGTCGAGTCGACGAGTAGAAATGGAGGAGCAAAAGTGGAGAATGAGTTGTCCGCTAGGGGAAGGTGGGAGGGCAGGGAGGTAGTGCGTAGGTAGAAGGGGTGGTATGCTACGAAAGTCAGATGATGGGTCGGGTCAACCCGTAGCAACGCATGGGCACTTTACTAGTAGAGCTAGTACGTGTTGAGGCGGGGCGCACTAGTGGAAAAACGACCTTTCGTCCAGACTATCAGTCCCGGCCGGTTTTGCGGCCGGTACTAACGTGGCATTAGTACCGGTCGAAGCGGCCGGACAGGCGAGGCGCATCAGTACCGGGCCGTAGGGTATCTTTAGTACCGGTCCGTAACACGGACCGGTACTAAAGGTCCGTGGCAGGGCAACAGTCGCGCGGGGCCGCGCGAGCGGATCTTTAGTACCGGCTCGTGTTACGGCCCGGTACTAAAAGCCAAACGGTTCGCCTCCCGCCCACGATTTTAACATACACGGGCACACGATTTGCCAAAACGGTTATGTTCCCTCGATCTCCTCTCTTCTTACTCCGGCCGGCCATTCCCTCTCCTCTCTTCTTCCATCCCCTACACCATGAATCCTGCACCGATCACTCGCTACGGGCAGGTGCGTGCACATGGCACCACCTATCTCAATGTCGTGTACACGAACGACAGCACTAAGGTGTCGGGGTTTCTTTCCGATTTCGAGTATTGGCTTCGCGAAGCTCCGGAGCAAGACAAGTTCATGTGCCTTGATCTCGAGTACACGCCGGATCAAAGAGATGTTGCCGTCATCCAACTTTGTTTCAAGAAACGTGTCATGGTCTTCCAGTGGGTAAGGTAATATAAAAACTTATCTTAGTTTTAAATTGGGGCTTATTTTGTTGTTGATCATAGGAATAGGAAAATTGCATAGGATAGCAAATTCTTTTGGCTGAAAATTGCATAGGATAGCAATTTCTTTTGGCCGAAAATTGCATAGAAAATTGCATAGGAAAATTGCATAGGATAGCAATTTATTTTGGCCGAAAATTGCATAGGATAGCAATTTCTTTTGGCAAAAAATTGCATAGGAAAATTATACTTGTTCTGGTTCTTAATATAAACTTGTTATGATTAATTCTTATTATACTTGTTGAATCATAGGAAATGAAGCAAAATTATATATACTTGTGCCGAAATATACTTGTTATGATTCTTAATTATTATACTTGTTCTAAATTATAATTGTTATATATGATTCTTATTATACCTGTTGTTATGATTAATTCTTATTATACTTGATCTAAAATTATACTTGTTATTATTCTTATTATACTTGTTGTTCTAAATTATAATTTGTTGCAGCAGTATTTTTAACATGTGTTCTATTTGTTGTTGCAGTAGTGACAAGCAATGTGCAATACTCATGGATTTTCTTCGCAGCGGCATACGTTTTGCTAGCGTTGATATAACGAATGACAAGATCAATATGAGACGCATTGATCTCCAGGACTTGTTCAGGCTTGACCATGTCAAGACTGGAATGGCTGATATGGCAGTCGCCGTGATCGACGAGTACGCGTACGCTGATATGAAGACAAGATTCAACAAGAAGCAGCACAAACTTTGGGAGAAGACCCCACTTGACGGTTGCAACATTGAGTATGCAGCAATAGATGCGTACGTTGCATACGACGTGTATCGCAAGATTAGAATTGTCAACTACGGGCAGCGTCACCTCAAACCGACACAAGTGCCCCGTGGGTCTCCTTCTTTGGGGTATTCTGATTCGGAGTACGATTCGTACTAGTGTTGGCAATGACAAATACTTTATCTCTAATATTATGTAGTGCTTTAGGGTCTCCTCATATGTAAGAGAGTACTGTTTGCAGTTTCATATATATGTGTATCTTTAATTATGCATTACTTTATATATGTCCCTTTTTTCCACTGGTGCCCCTTTTTATCCACTGTTTTAGAAACTAATTAGTTAAAAGAAAGTTTGAGAAACTAATTAGTTAAAACAAAATAGATATAAAATACCTTTTAATTTAAATGTTACATTTTTTAAATATCTATTTTTTGTAATTTGTTGAAAACTTGTTCTTGAACATAGATATGTTTTTTACAAATTATTAGAAACTAATTTCACTTGTTTTGAACAATTAAATCTATATATATGAAAAAACAGAAAAGAGAAAATAGAAAAGAGAAAGAAAAAAGAAAGAAGACCTTTTAGTACCGGCCGGTGTCACCAGCCGGTACTAAAGATGGACATTAGTACCGGTTGGTGTCACCAACCTGTACTAAAGGTTCTCACTATATTTATCTTCCACACCCGAGCCAGCACCATTTTTCCAGCTCGAGCACACTCCATTTTTTCTCTCCCTTTTCTCTCCCAAGAGCTCAAGTTCACCACATTTTTCTCCAACATTTGTCTAGGTTGGTGGCATCTATCTATACAAGGGTTAGCACCTTCATCTACTCTTCCGGCATTTGAAGTTTAGCTCATTTGTTTGCTAGTTTGAGCTCATTTGATTTTTGTTGTGCTAGCAAGGTGTTTGATGAAATGCCTAACTTAGAGATTTCATTTGTTTTATATGCATTTTAAGTTCAAACTAAAATATGATTTGTGGTTTTTTGTAGTGTCGTCCAGTCCCCTTCCTCACCGACGTCGATCTCCCGCGTCGTCCCGTCGCCGACACCACCTCGCTGAGCCTCTTGTTCTTATCTTTTATTTTAATAAATCTTAGTTATAGAATTATTACTTGTATAATTTTCTTATTTGTGTAACTTTTTGTTATATATAGTGTCATGGTTTTGACATCTGTCCACACCGGCTCTCGCCCGCTCTATTATTCGGATGTGGTACGATTGTTTGTTATAAGTATATGTTTGTTTAATTTCGTGTTTATAAAAATTATACCGACCAACTTAACGTAGATATATTTTTATCTAGGAGGTAGTTGAACCGGAAAATGAGCTCGACCCTATTGTCGAGTTTTTAGTAGAAGAAAATAATGATTTGAAAGCTAAATTGAAAATAAGTGAAGATCTTCGTCTCGAAGAGAAGATGAAATGGGAGTTGAAGATTGCCGACGTCGTCGATGATAACGAGATCAAGATGGAGGCAATGCGCTTGGATCACGAGATCAAGATGAATGCAATGCGCTTGAAGCTTAAAAAGTTTAGAAAATATGTCATTAGTTAAGAGGCTTGGTATCATTATGATGTTGGTTCAATAATTAACTTAGTTGCGATTTTGATCGCATTTGTCGTTGGATTTAAATTCTTTAACTAGTTCTATGTTAGTTTCAATTAATGAATGTTTATGAGAACTATGTATTAGATTTGTTTAAATATGGTGAACTTGTATTAATGAATTGGTCATGTATCTATCTATTCATGATAGATATATATATATAACTATTGTGTAATGGTTTTGTATATATTTACATAATGCAGATGAATCGACAATGGATGATGTACGTTGACCGACGCACTTCGGAGTTCATGACCGGCGTGCTGGATTTTATCCGTGTTGCTGTGGCAAATAAGCGGGATGGTTTTATATATTGTCCATGTTGTGCTCGTAAGAATATCAGGGGTTACTCCAAATCAAAAACCATTCACATCCACCTGTTTCAGTCCGGTTTCATGTCCGGCTATAATTGTTGGACCAAGCACGGAGAAACAGGGGTCATAATGGAAGACAATGAATAAGAAGAGAACGATGACAACTATCCTGAGTTTCCTGAATACGACGGTACTACAATGGGGGAAACTGGAGAAGACGCGCCTGACAAAGAGGCGCCGGATGAGCCCGCTGATGATCTTGCTCGAGCCATTGCTGATGCACAGAGAAACAGCGTAAATCAGAGGGGGTGGCTCAAGTTGGAGCGCATGTTAGAGGATCACAAAAAAAATTGTACCCAGGTGTCGAAGATGACCAGAAAAAGCTGGGTACGACGCTGGATTTGCTGCAATGGAAGGCTGAGAATGGTGTATCGGACAAGGGGTTTGAAAAGTTGTTGAAAAAGATAAAGAAGATGCTTCCAAAGGATAACGAATTGCCCGACAGTACGTACGAGACAAAGAAGATCGTCTGTCCTCTAGGATTAGAGGTGCAAAAGATACATGCATGCATTAATGACTGCATACTCTACCGCGGTGAGAAGTACGAGAATCTGAATGCATGCCCGGTATGCGGTGCATTGCGGTATAAGATCAGGCGAGATGACCCTGGTGAAGTTGAGGGCGAGCGCCACAGAAAGAGGGTTCCTGCCAAGGTGATGTGGTATGCTCCTATAATACCACGGTTGAAACGTTTGTTCAGCAACAGAGAGCATGCCAAGATGTTGCGATGGCACAAAGAGTACCGGAAGAAAGACGCGATGTTCAGACACCCCGCTGATGGGTCGCAGTGGAGAAAAATCGAGAGAGAGTTCCTGGACTTTGCAGATGACGCAAGAAACTTAAGGTTTGGTCTAAGTACGGACGGTTTCAATCCTTTTGGGGAGCAGAGCAGCAGTCATAGCACCTGGCCTGTGACTCTATGTATTTACAATCTTCCGCCTTGGTTGTGCATGAAGCGAAAGTTCATCATGATGTCAGTGCTCATCCAAGGCCCGAAACAACCCGGCAGCGAGATTGATGTGTACCTCAGGCCATTAGTTGACGAACTTTTAGAGTTGTGGCGGGAAGAAGGTGTCCGTGTGTGGGATGAGCACAAACAGGAGGATTTTGACCTTCCAGTGTTGCTTTTCGTAACGATCAATGATTGGCCTGCTCTTAGTAACATCTCAAGACAGACAACTAAGGGATACCATGCATGCACACATTGTTTGGATGATACTGAATGTATATACTTGGATAATTGTAAAAAGTGTGTGTACCTGGGGCATCGTCGATTTCTTCCGGTCAGGCATAACGTCCGGAAGAAAGGCAAGCATTTCAAAGGTGAGGCAGATCACCGTAGGAGGCCTATGCACCGTACTGGTGAACAAATATTTGATATGGTCAAGGATCTAAAAGTAATCTTTGCAAAGGGTCCTGGAGGACTACAGGTTCCGAATGACGCTAACGGGCACTCACCCATGTGGAAGAAGAAATCTATATTTGGGAGCTACCATATTGGAAAGTCCTAGAGGTCCGATCTGCAATCGACGTGATGCACGTGACGAAGAATATTTGCGTGAACCTGCTAGGCCACTTGGGAGTGTATGGGAAGAAAAAAAACACAGAGGCAGCACGGGAGGACCAGAAACGTTTGAAAGAACGAGACGGCCTGCTTCCAGAACACTATGAAGGTCCGGCCAGCTATGCTCTAACCAAACAAGAGAAAGTGATATTTTTTGAATGTCTGAGCAGTATCAAGGTACCGTCTGGCTTCTTGTCGAATATAAAGGGAATAATAAATGTGGCACAACAAAAATTTCAAAACCTAAAGTCTCATGACTGCCATGTGATTATGACACAATTGCTTCCGATTGCATTGAGGGGGCTTCTACCGGAAAATGTTCGAGTACCCATTGTGAACTTTGTGCATTCCTCAATGCAATATCTCAGAAGGTAATCGATCCAATGATCCTACCAAGATTACAGAATGGTGTGGTCCAGTGTCTTGTCAGTTTTGAGTTGGTGTTCCCCCCATCCTTCTTCGATGTTATGACGCATGTCTTGATTCACCTAGTCGAAGAGATTCAAATTCTCGATCCCGTATTTCTACACAATATGTTCCCATTTAAGAGGTTCATGGGAGTCTTAAAGAAATATGTTCATAACCGTGCTAGGCCAGAAGGAAGCATCTCCAAGGGCTATGGAACCGAGGAGGTCATTGAGTTCTGTGTTGACTTTATTCCTGACATTAATCCGATTGGTGTTCCACAGTCGCGACATGAGGGGAGACTGAGTGGAAAAGGCACTCTAGGGAAAAAAAGTATTTGTATGTAGGGACGGACCTTATTTCAGTCAAGCGCACTACACAGTTCTACAAAATTTCTCGTTGGCAGCTCCATATATCGAGGAACACATGAATATTTTACGATCTGAGAACCCGGTGGAGGATGAGTTCTGGATTAAAGATCAACACAAGGCGAAATTCAGCGGTTGGTTGCAAACACATCTCATGAGTAACACCGAAGTTGATGTTCAGCTGTACTTGTTGGCCAGGACACCATCTTCGACTATAGTCACTTTCGAAGGGTACGAGATAAATGGGAATACATTTTACACGATCGCTCAAGATAAAAAGAGCACCAACCAAAACAGTGGTGTCCGCTTTGACGCAACAAACAGCAATGGGCAAAAGGACACATATTATGGTTACATAGACTAGATATGGGAACTTGAGTATGGACCTTCTTTTAAGGTCCCTTTGTTTCGGTGCAAATGGGTCAAGCTGAATGCAGGCGGGGTAAAGGTAGACCCGATGTACGGAATGACAACGGTGGATCTGAACAATCTTGATTACAAAGACGAACCGTTCGTCCTAGCAAATGATGTAGCTCAAGTTTTCTACGTGAAAGACATGTCTACCAAACCGAAGAAAAGAAAAAACATGGAAGCGAATACATCAGACGAGGCAAAACGCCACATAGTTCTTTCAGGGAAAAGAAACATCGTGGGAGTGGAGGACAAGACAGACATGTCAGAAGATTATGATAAGTTTGATGAAATTCCGCCCTTCAAAGTCAACACTGACCCAAGCATCACGTTAAGTAATGAAGATTCTCCATGGTTCCGGCGCAAAGTTAAGCAATCGAAGAAAAGGAGGAATAATACAACAGATGGGAATATTGGTGATGTGTAATCCAGGAATGATATTTATGAAATATGAGGTCTTTATCACAAACTATGTTGTGGAATATGAGGTCTTTATCACAAACTATGTTGTTGAAATGACCATAACTTGGTCATTTGTCTTGAAACTTCTATATGTTCATACATGATAGACCTTTTTGTTAAAACTTTTTTTGCAAATTTTGTCAGAAATCAAGTTGATCATTTTTCATAGCAACAAGTACACATATAAGGTCCCCATGCCAAAGGATTTCCTTTTTTGAAGTGTTTATCACATTATTTCATTTTCCGGTAAAAACGATCAAAACGGTCGCGGTGACAATGTAATATTTTCTAGAACTATCAACGTTTCTGTGATATAACCACTAGTTGTGTACCTTAAAATGATTTTTCCAAAAACTTCAGACCAAACTATCAAACAGTTGTAGTTCAAATTTGAATTACTTTCGAAAAATCGACATAAACTCAATTAACTAGGCAAATTAGGTACAAATCAAAGAAAAACCTAATACTTGGGGATTATCCATCATATGTGGACTAGTTTCCATGAAAATTAAATGGGTGCCATTTTGCATCATATTTTTGGTACTTTGTTCACAAAAAAAGTCATTTTTTGCACTTAAAAAAATGGAAAATGATATTTATGAAAATAATTTCAAGAATTCCTTTGGCATGACTGTTTCTTATACCAATATGCACCTATTTGTGGAATATGACATCTTTATCACAAACAATGCCGTGGAAATGACCATAACTTGATCATTTGGTTTGAAACTTCTAGATGTTTATAGATGATAGACATTTTTGTGAAGACTTTTTTTGGATATTTTGTCAAAAATCAAGTTTATCATTTTTCATAGCAACTAGTACACATATAAGGTCCTCATGCCAAGTTTATCAAGTTTATCATTTTTGCAATTTGTTGAAAACATGTTCTTGAATATAGACATGATTTTTAGTAATTATTACAAACTAATTTTACCTTTTATTTTGAAATAATATATATAAAAGAAACTAATTAGTTAAAAGAAAATAGATATAAAATACCTTTTATTTTAAATGTTACATTTTTTAAATATCTAATTTTTAAAATAATATATATACTAGAAACTAATTTTACTTGGTTTGAACAATTAAATCTATAGATATGAAAAAAACAGAAAAGAGAAAACAGAAAAGATAAAGAAAAATGAAAAAAGAACTTTAGTACCGGTTGCTGGTTGCAACCGGTACTAAAGGTTTTCGTTTCGCGCCAGTTTTCTGGACGCCGAATCGACGAACCTTTAGTACCGGTTGCAATCACCAACCGGTACTAAAGGACCTTTAGTACCGGTCAGTGCCATCGACCGGTACTAAAGGGTGTTGCATTAAATGCCTCCTCCTCGCCCAGATCGGGCAGTTCCTCTTCCTCACTTGCTCGACACAGACGCGAGTCCCCGACGACGACGAGGTGCTGCTCCGCTCCCAGACGCTGTGCCGCTCCCCGACGCCGTCCACGACCTGCGGCCGCTCCGTCGTCGATTCCAACCGCGCCGTCGTCGTCTCCCCTGCCTCCGGCCAATTCATCTCCTCTCGGTGAGCCCACATATCCTCTCCCTCCTCTAGGTTAGCCGTACCGTCGTCGTTGATTCCGGCCTCGTCGCACCGTCTTCTCCCCGCCTCCGCCTCGTGGTCGTCGATTCCAGTCGGAGCCGCGTCGTTGCTTGCTAGGGTTAGGTTTCGGGTCGCCTCGTCGGATTCATGTCACCGGCCGCCGTGGTGCGCCTTGTCCGGTAACCTCGGGAGGGCGGCGCCGCCAACATTAGGTCACCGCGCGTCCGGCTCTCCTTCTCCTCCCTCTCGTCCGCAGTCGAGGGGCGCAAGGCAGGGGAGGGGGAGCTCCATTGTCATGCTGACGTCAGCACGACGTCAGCATGACGTCAGCCTTTTTTTACAGAAAATGCTACTGTTATTTGTGTAATAGTGTTAGCAAAAATAGTGTTAATTGTTATTAGAATTGCTACAGAAAATGCTACTGTTATTATATGAATGCTATTGTTAGAATTTGAAGTGTTATTTATACGAATGTGTTTAAAATATTTCCTGTGTTATGTGTTTATTTCATGTGTTATGCTACTGTTTTAGATGGGTTATGCTACTGTTTAAAATATTTCATGTGTTATGCTACTGTTTTAGATGAATTGCTAGGAAATGCTATTGTTTTTAATGGAAGTTTGTAAATGTTAAGTGAATTGCTACTGTTTTGCAATGTTAGGAAGTTTGTAAATTTTATTATGTCATCCTTGCTCTTGTTTGCTACTGTTTTGAAATGTTAAGTGAATTGCTACTGTTTTGCAATGTTAAGTGAATTGCTACGGTTAAGCTCCATTGTCATGCTGACGTCAGCATGACTACTTTTGGCCGATGATTAGATGGTTGCATCTTCAGTGAGGTGTGAGTGAACCATGTTGTCTGAACATATATGCAATGTTCATTCCACGTTGTTCGCTGAGACCATCCCTGAAGCAATTCTATATGAGGCCTTGCTGTATGTTTTGTAATGTTAGGAAGTTTGTAAATTTGGATTAATAGTGTGGATGCAAAGTAGTTGTGCAAAGTACTTGTGTAATTTAGGGTAATTTTATGGATGCTACTATGTAATTTTATTTGATGCAAAGATTATAATACTACAATGTAATAAATAGTGTGGATGCAAGTGTTGAAATTTGTGAATGAAAGTGTTAGAATTTGTGAAATATTATTGTGAAAATGCAACCACAATTTCCCGCGGCAACGCGCGGGGAATGCAACCACAATTTCCCCAATGCAAAGTACTTGATTTCGTCGATCCCTCGCCTCACCGTTATAACTTGACATCATGTAGGAATCTCGCCGTCTACCCCTCGCCTCACCGTCGTCCTGTCTGTGACCTTCCCGAGTCTCGTTGATCCCGCGCCTCACCGTCGTTCCCGAGCATCCCCTCGTGCCCTCCCCTGCGGTGAGCCTCTACCGTGCGCACATGTTATTTCTTTACAATAATGCCGCCGCCCGATTTGGCACTAAATTGCTCTATCTTTTTTTTTGTATTAGTTAAGCTATGGACGGCAGAGCAAATGAAGAGCAATTGTTCGACATCATCAGAGATGGTGAAGATGATGGATCGCAATATCTTACCATGTCCGGTGATGAAATGGAGGACGAGGAGATCTATAACTTAGAAGCTCCTCCATCCGCCTCGAACAATAATGCCGATGAGAATGTAGCGCAGAATACCGACGAGGTATACATAGCTTCTGGTGATAAATTAATGATTTGATATGTGTACATATACATGTTTTAACATAATATTTCTTATTTTAGCCCTCCGGATCGGGATCGAGCAAGTCTGGTAAAAGAAAACGAGGCCCGGCCCAAAGTTAAAAGAAGAAAGATTTGATATCGAAGAAATCTCTGAAATTGGCGAACCGATTGCTCCGAAAGAGCACGCACGTAAATTTGTGAGTCAGTGCGGAGTTATTGTTCGGGACAACATTCCGATCACCATCCGAGAATGGCACAAGCCGAAGGGTGGAGGAGAGAGTTTTGTGTCAGATATTTGCAAGAAGGAACTTCTGAAGTCCGTTTTCCACAATTTCACCCTACCGACAGGCCTCGGAGATGCCGAGAAAAAGAAAGTCTTCCAGTGGACTCTAAAGAAAATGGCCGAACAATTCATGAACTACAAGAAAAGGTTATACCACCAATTCATCAAGATAAAGAAAACCCCTAATTTTGAATACGTACAGTACAGGAGGATAAGAGATCAGTGGCAAGAATTCAAGGACTACAAGGAATCAGAAGAAGCTCTGGAAAAGTCGAAGAAAAATAAGTTGAATGCCGACAAAAAGCAATATTTCCAACGTTTGGGGCCAGGTGACTATAAGACCGCCATTCCTAAGTGGGAAGAAAGGGACGCCAAGTTAATTGCTGCCGGGGTCACTCCAAGTACATCAAGCTATCCCGCAAGGGCGAGGCATTGGGCGTACAACGTCGGGTTGGAGCCCGACTCACAGACAGGGAATCTTGTGTTGAAGGAAAAGGTTAAACCAGGCCCCGAGGGAGAGCCCGAAAGAGAAAAAATTCGGAAGAAAGTCAAAGAACTTGATGATGCAGTAGTTGCCGCTCGGGAGGGAAGGTTCGCGCCCAATAGAGAGAAGGACGAGCTGTCACTCGCCCTCGGGAATCCTGAACACACTGGGCGAGTACGAGGCGTGGGCGTCGTCCCTTGGAAGGTTGGGTTCCCCGAGCATAGGGACACTTACAGGAGCCGCGACAGGAAGAAGAAACAGGAGGCAGAGAAATATCAGCGGTTGGAAGACATGATATTAGACCTGTGACATGAAATGAGGCAGAAAAGGGCATCTGAGCCGCAGGAGGACCAACTTGATATGGCATCTCAGCGGAAAAGCAGCGTGGCTTCCACACAAAATGTCCAGCCTGATGACGCAACATACCCCGTGGATCAGATTCAGGGGCAAACAAACTGTGAGCTGCACATCAAGATGAGGAACCTATCCATAAAGGTGACGGTCGGCTTTGCTTTAGAGAATATAACCGGAGCAACCCTTCATGGCGGTCAGATTCCAGCTGGCTACGCGTGAGTCGGGGTGGACGAAATTATGAACGGATTCGAGGACCTAGAGCTTGACTTTCCTGGAGCTGAAGGGGAGACGACACTGCGAGAAGTGTTGCGCGGAGTCATTCTATGGAGAAAGGAACACATCGTGTTTACAGGAGAATCGACGCGTAGGCCACCAACCCCTCCGAGTAGCAATCAACCTCCAAATGCACCCCACATTGAAAATATGGACACCGAGAGGGAACCCAGCGCGACTCCATCTCCCCGGTGCGCGAGTCCAACCCAGCGGGAGTCCACCCCAGAGCGTGCAAAGAGTCCACTCCAGCGGGAGTCCACCCCGGAGCTTGCAAAGAGTCCGCCCACCGGCAATAGGACCTTCTCAATGAGGCAGAAGATGCTTGCCGGTGCGTCGAGTGGTGCTCCAAAGGACACCTACAAGTACGGGCCGTCGTTGAAGGATCTTCCGGTGTTAACTTTGAAGTGGATCGCAGGCAGAAAACAAAAAATTTCCTAACAGCGATAACCTTAAACTAGCCAGAATCTATACTATGCAGATATAGTAGTACGAAGGGGGTCCGGTATACATACCCTTGTAGACCGAAAAGCGGGGATTACGCTCCCGCACAAGCGTTGCTGACGTAGACGCCGTAGCCGACCTCAAGGTCGCGGAGAACTTGGCGCGATGAAGAAGACGATGACGCGGCGATGTCGATGAAACCGACGACGACCTCGAGGCCGTGTAGAGGAAGTAGACCTCCAGCACCACTAGCGTGGCACCTCGCAGGGCGTTACACACATACGGTGAAGCCGACGAACTCCGGGCCCGATCCAGGGACGAGCAGCGGAAGACTGGGACCGGAAGACCAGCAGCACGGCGGCGTGCGTATAGTGGAGAAAACTTATCCTCGGCGCAACTCCAAACAAGGGAGTCACGGGATCCAAGGAGAGAGAGAGAGAGAATTGGTTGTATTTCAAAGGCCAGGGGTGCCCCTCTATATAAAGGGGGATGGGAGCAGCCAACCTCGCCAGCCGGGCGGTGTGGGACTAATCCCACACCAGCCCTGGCCGACCTAGCTAGGTGCGCCGGCCCTAGGTGGGCCCCATGTGGCCCGCCTAGGCCGGCCGAACCAGCCCTCTCCCCTTGGGGAGACTCCTCCCCCCTCATGGGCCCTTTTGCCCAAAAAGGCCCATTTAGGGATTTTTGCCTTTAAAAATTCAGGAAAAATTAAAATAAAATATATTTAACTATTAATTACACTAATTAATATTAAATACATATTACATAATTTATTCCGGCTCCGAAAACTATTTCGTCGCTGCCCGATCTCCATCGGAACTTTCCCGGGACGTTCCCGGTGTCTCTCTTCCTATTTTTCTCTTCCGGTAAAATGTCGACTCCCCTTAAGTGTGATACCCTAGCGGTTCGATTATCTCACCAGACATGATCGAGACCGCTCTCCGATCAATGACTAATTCGTGGACCGAGGATACCCAGAATTAATCCCTGCGAGATAACGAATACTTTACCGTTCGAACCTAGACGTCTGAGTCTTAAACCTTTTGCCATGCGATACTTAGCGTGTCCGAGACTCGTTCATAGATATCTCCATACCTAGCTTGATCTCGTTACCGACACTGCTAACTTCTACTCGTCCATGATATTATGTCCTGGTGACCTAGTCACACGCTTGCAAGCTCGTTTGACATAATCTCACCGAGTGGGACCTAGAGTATCTATCCTGCTATGCGGACTGGCAAATCCCGCTCTTGATCCCCCGTCTCAACACACTCCTTTCCGACACCCGAGAGGGACACCTTTATTGTCACACTATGTAAGATATGACGTTTGATGCAATCAAAGTGTCTTCCAGGAATAGCAATAAGATAGATCTCACGGTCAAAGGCGTAATGACTACGTCCTACAAATATTGGGTATGTCCATCACGTCATTCTCCCAATGACACGACTCCATTGTCAACTGACATAAATGTCACATGATCAGGAAACCTCGATCATCAATTGCCCAATGAACTAGTTAGATAGAGGCTACTAGGGACCTGGTTGTTTATCTACCACACGTGTATTAATGTTTCCGCATAATACAGTTATAGCATGGTATAAAACATATAATGAACAATTGAGATATGACGAATAAACTATCTTTATTAAGTGCCTCTAGGGCATATCTCCTTCAGTCTCCCACTTGCACTAGAGTAACACTTAATCTAGTTTACAACTTGGTAAAAGCTCAACACCCATAGCAACTTGGTGCATGCTTGCTTCGTGGATGAGGAATACAGTCAACAGATCTCACACATTGAGATTTGTATGTGCTTTGCAACACTTCTATGTCAACCAGTTTGACATCATCCCGCATCTTACGATGACGGCGAAATATATCTTAGTCGATGGAGTGAGACTCAGTCCAATCACACTTGCTACTTCTGAAGTTGCCATATATTTTTATACCTATTATGTAGATTATGCGACAGTGCATTCATATGCGACTTCGCAAGCTAACCATGTCTTTCTTCAAAACAAAGGCCATCTCCTATATGAGATTTCTAGTCGTATGGGTCAGTGTCATAACTTGCATCATCGTAACCGTTTTACGGCAAGTTGTCTTTCCACTCTTACCCTTCACCAGAAAACATATCTTTAGTTCTCACAGACACTAAAGAATATACTTAACGTTTGTTCATCGATCCACACAAGGATCACTCTAGAACCCGTTCTGCAACCAAGAACGTGGGTCACACCAAGTCGAGCTTTCAGTCTGATAGAATCTATGTCTGGGGCATAGAGGATGTCGAACATCATTTTTCTTTCATCAGCTATCACTGAAAACGCCAAGATAAACTTAATATTTTACCTAGTCATACAATCAAGAACCTCTTTCTTCGCTTGTTCTATTCTGAAACACTTCAGAATCTTAACCTAGGAAAATATTTCGACCTAATGTTATTAAGCCCCTTTTGATCTATACAATTATAGATCGAATGCCTAATACTCCTAACTTCATTCATAGAAAATTTAATCACTTAAATAATCCTTTATACTTTGCTAGAGGATCTGTATCATTCTCAATATGTCGTTACATAAAATCAGGAATGACACTTAGCTCCCACTTAAATACGCCATCCGTATATAAGACCAAGGAATTTCTTTTAGCTCCCACTCAAATATGCCATTCACATATAAGATCAAGAAAAGCTACTTAGCTCCCACTCACTTCTTTGCAAATGCAAGTTTCTTCAACTATTTTGGACAACTCCAAAATCCTTTGATCACATCATCAAAGTGAAGATTCCAGCTCCGATATGCTTGCTTCAGCCCATGAATGGACAGCTAAAGTTTGCATACATGTTTAGCATCCTCAGGATCACCAAACCATTTCATTGTACTAATTACAACTCTTTCTTAATGATACCATTAAGAAACATGGTTTCCTTATCCATCTATCAATTTCTCAATTTGAAATTATAGTAATTGCTAAACGACCCCGAATAGATTTAGGCTTCGCCACTTGAGACAAAATCTCGTTGTGGTCAACTTTTGAATCTGTCGGAACTGTTTCACGACAAATCAACCCTTATCAGCGTCTATTCTCTCATAAAATTCCATATTCTATTAACACCCTAGATGCCATCAAGAAGCTCTCCCAAGTCATTACCTGGTAATCGTACATGGATTTTATCTCGGATCATATATGACTCATAGCCATTTCTCGGACTTAGGTCTACCATCTCTTCTTCGTAGTTCGTAGGTCTGTCATATTCCATTAACATGACCTTCATAACAAGATTGTAGTACCACACAGTGTGGAACACAACCTCGTACGCCTACGTTCTCAGTATGAGCTCAGAGCATCATGATCTTTATCATCAGCTTCTTTCAAGTTGAGGAGCATGACACCGGAAACACTTTCCGTTGCGCCACTCTGACGTCTGGAGAGAAAGTTCATTAACTTTGTCTTGCTCTACTTTCTTTCCCACTTATACCCTTGGACAAGAAACTATTTCTTTTGCAAGGTATATTCCGGCAACGTTTTTGCCTATGTCGTGAGACATGTACCCAACTAATTTTTTAGGTACGGTACACTACAAAGATTTATCTATTTTAGGTTTGATCACATCGAAACACTAAATTGCTGAAACGACAATCTAGGCTAAAAGCCATGCCATCACTCATATGGTATTGTCTCCATGGATTTAAATGGTTTCCCTATTATCTAACATGAATGTTACGTTTCTACCATATGACTCCAATGATCACAATAATTCGGTAAGAGATTTATTTACCACACACTATCTGATAGGGTGTGATTACGACATCCTAACACTATGGTGTTCCATGCGACGTAATTTGTGGAACTCTTCTCACAAGTCTTCCAATGATATGCCAACATTATAACTCAAATCTTTATTTCCTCGATCTGTATCGCAGGAATTTGATTTTCTTGTTAAATTTATTTTCCTACTTCATTCTGAACTTGTTTGATCGAATCAAAATTTTCAGACCAACATTTCCTAAGTGGATATCCGTATATCTACTCGGAATATTCATGAAGTCTAGAAAACAAAGACTTCCACTATACGTTAAAGTACTTCATTGATTCACATACACCCACATGCATGATTCTCAACAAGTTATACTCAAACGTTCATTGAAGCTTACGAAATAAAGATCTCCACTACACGTTAATTACTTCATTGATCCACATACATAAAAAATACATGATTATCAATAAGTTATATGCCCGCTTTCCGAAAACGGTGTCTTAGTTATCTTGCAAGTGTCAAAAGATCAAATCTAAGGACTTGTAGATCCATCCGTATGGAGCTTGTTCATTGACTATAACATTGACATGACTTAAACGGTAGTGCCACACGAATGTGGTGTCTTTATTAAGTTTGTATTCTTCGGCATTAATATTATGAATGTGGGAGATTCTACCATCTAAATTCAAATCGGCTGATGATCATTACTTCATAAATATAGGACAACGATTTTGTCACTAACATATATGAACAGTTGTCTTGCTAGAGAAGACACACTTATAACGATCATACTAACAGGCAATCATAAAAGAATTTATTCAAATGGTAGATCTAGAGGGAGAGTGCCTATGGCCATCACAACATTTTGTCTGCCATCATCAACACACATTGTCGCCTCATCCTTCTAAGCTACTCAAGCAGTGAATCTGGTTTTCATAAAACATGACTAGTATCAAAAACTTAGTCACTACTGCGAGTACTTGCTTAGGTGAAACATTCATAACGTGTATATCATATATGCACCATCATCATTGATGACTTCCCGGCGATATGTTTCATCTTATTGATTCTTCCAACGCAATCAAGAACCATCAAGGTGAACGATTCCCCTTGTATGACATAGTCTATGACAAAGCATTTGCACCTGGCAACGTCGTCTGTCATCCAGTGATCGAGCTGAGCGAGGCGTCTCAATGTCATCAAATATGACCAATGTCATCGAGTATGACCAGTGTCATCAATTATGACTGCCACGTGCTCCTTCAATGCGTGTATTCTCTTCCATCTTGGTTGAGAAGAAAAACAGTCAACATACTGTTAAACTTCATCAACCCAACTTTAGGTGTATCCCGAGTTTAGCGATCATCTCATATGTTCGCGATCTAACAACTCGTACCCACCGTCAATGCTCTATGGCAGAGATCACAGCATACACTGGACTATGATGATATTATCTACACAAAAACTTGATAATCCAAATTATCCTTTTGTTAGCGGAATCTCCGGGTTTATCTCCTAGCGGGTATTGTATCACAAAGAGCTAATGGTTTAAACAAAGAGTATCCTCAAGCTAAAGTATAAAACTATGAAGTTTGGACCCAACCTTTTAAGTTTCTCAATCGCAGGATTGCGCCTAATTTTTAAAGAAGGCTATCACATTGGTTAATATCTACAAAGGTTTTGCAAAACATAAATACTTTGTTCATTATAAAATAGGGTTCAAGTTTTAAAATAAAACTACCAGAACTCCCACTCAAAACGAATATCCCTCTAATCGTTTTAGTGATTACACGATCCTCATCCATTATGCAACCCCTCATCATCAGAGCCGGCAACATAACTTCAAAGGTAGACATCGACATGTCAATCACAACAACTTTGTGACTCATGCTTAACCTTTCGGTCACTTTGTTCCGAGGCCATGTCTGTACATGCTAGGCTCTCCATAATAATCTTCAACGTAAACGCGCGTGCAACATGGCTTACACGCACTGTATGCGAACGACGATATGTCTGACACCCGATCGTCACGGCCTGCCTCATAACGTAGAACTTTCTTGGTGGTGCACGTCGAAGGGAGAACACAAATTGTATTTTGGAGGGATCATCTTATATAACTACCGCCGTGTAACTAATATATACTATATATATATATACACACAATATAAGATGCACTCAAAACATCAAATGTAATGCGGCGTGATATGGCCCTTGCGCCGATGGTCTCATTCGCGCCAGCAGTTCATAAACAATTTAATAAACCTACCTTGACCATATCACATTGCCCCTGCAAAATAAAGTTAGACACTTCTACTTTATCTTTTGCATATTTTACGTGGCTTGGGGCTGTCGTAAATAGAACCGCTTGAAGGAGATATGCCCTAGAGGCAATTAATAAAGTGATTTATTTATCATATCTCATTTGTTCATAATACGTTTTTGTGTCATGCTATAACCGTATTAAGCGGAAACATTAATACGGGTGTGATGCGTAAACAACCAGGTCCCTAGTAGCCTCTACTAAGACTAGTTTCGTTGCGCGATTGATGATCGAGGTTTCCCGATCATGGGGCATGGCGCCAGTCGGCAATGAAAGTCATATCGTTGGTGGAACGATGTGATGGACATACCCATATTTGTAGGACGTAGTCATTACGCCTTCGACCGTGAGATCAACTCTTATTGTTATTCCTGTAAGATACTTTGATCGCACCAAACGTCGTATCTTATATAGTATGACAATAACGGTGATACTTTTGGGTATCGGAAGGGAATAGTTGAGACGAGGGGTCAAGAGCGGGATTTGCCAATCCGCATAGCAGGATAGATACTCTAGGGCCCACTCGGTGAGATTATGTCTAATGAGCTTGCAAGCATGTGACTAGGTCACGGAGACATGATATCATAGACGAGTAGAAGATAGCGTTGTCGGTAACGAGGTCAGCTAGGTATGGAGATATCTATGAACGATGCTCGGACACGCTAAGTATCGCAATGGCAAAAGGTTTAAAACTTTACGTTCAGGTTTGATAGATAAGAGTCATTCGTTATATCACAGGGATTAATTCATGGGGTCCAGGCCTACGAGTTAGTCGTTGATCAGAGAGGAGTCTCGATCATACCTGTTATTATATCGAACCGCTAGGGTAACACACTTAAGGGGTTTCGACAAGACAACCGGAAAGGAAAGAGATCACCGGGAACGTCCCGGGAGAGGTCCGATGGAGATCGGGCAGCGACGAAATAGTTTTCGGAGCTAGAATAAATTATATATAATATGTTTGATATTAATTAGTGTAATTAATGTCTAAATATGATTTTATATATTTATTTTCGAATTTATTTAGGCTGATTTCCCTAAATGGGCCTTCTGGTCGAAAGAAGGCCCAAGAGGGGAAAATTCCCTAGGGGAATTCGGTGGGGGCTTGAGGGGCCGGCCTAGGTGGGCCAAGGGGCCCACCATGGGGCCGGCGCACCCAGCCATGCCGCACCAGGCATGTGGGAATTGTCCCACATTGCCTGGCTGGCAAGTTGGCTCCCCCCTGGGAGCCTATATAAGAAGGGGCACCCCTGGCCTTTTAATTCAACCAATTAATTCCCAATTCTCTCTCGATTTCGTGATTCCCTTTGTCGGAGTTGCGCCGAGCTGAGAGGGGGATCTCTCCACCATAAGCCCGCTGCCGCGCTGCTGGTGTTCCGGTCCAAGTCTTCCGCTGCTCGTCCTGGACTGGAGCTTCGGAGGCCGTCGTCTCCACCGTACGTGTGTAACGCCCTGCGAGGTGCTGCGCTAGCGGTGCTGGGAGGTCGTCTTCCTCTTCACGACCTTGAGGTCGGCTTCGTCGGTCTTCATCGTCAACGTTCGTGCGGGAACGTAATCCCGCTTTCGGTCTACAAGGGTATGTATTCCGATCTCCGTTGTACTTCTATATCTGCATAGAATAGATCTTGACATGTTTTAAGGATATCGTTGCTAGGAAATTTTTTGTTTTCTGCATGCGATCCCCTTCACCGCTTCATACCTACGAACCTATGACCACAACAACGATCAAATAATTGCATATTTATTCATCCCTTTCGGGCTCTCCATTGAAAATGCAAAGCCAACTAAAGAGAGAGAGACAGACACCCGCCAGCCACATATACGGAACCAGTCGTATGTCAGTTGTGGAACCAGTCTCGCGTAAGCGTACGCGTAAGGTCGGTCCGGGCCGCTTCATCAACTCGATGCTGCCGGCAGTGCAAGTGCACGCGAGAGGGTAGCAAATAATAAGAACGATGTCCCCGTGATAAACACGGGTGCAGCTAGCGCATAGCTATATCTACGCATAGATCGGCTCTGATACCACTGAAGTGGATCGCAGGCAGAAAACAAATTTTTTCCTAACAGCGATAACCTTAAACTAGCCAGAATCTATACTATGCAGATATAGTAGTACGAAGGGGGTCCGGTATACATACCCTTGTAGACCGAAAAGCGGGGATTACGCTCCCGCACAAGCGTTGCTGACGTAGACGCCGTAGCCGACCTCAAGGTCGCGGAGAACTTGGCGCGACGAAGAAGACGATGACGCGGCGATGTCGATGAAACCGACGACGACCTCGAGGCCGTGTAGAGGAAGTAGACCTCCAGCACCACTAGCGTGGCACCTCGCAGGGCGTTACACACATACGGTGAAGCCGACGAACTCCGGGCCCGATCCAGGGACGAGCAGCGGAAGACTGGGACCGGAAGACCAGCAGCACGGCGGCGTGCGTATGGTGGAGAAAACTTATCCTCGACGCAACTCCAAACAAGGGAGTCATGGGATCCAAGGAGAGAGAGAGAGAATTGGTTGTATTTCAAAGGCCAGGGGTGCCCCTCTATATAAAGGGGGATGGGAGCAGCCAACCTCGCCAGCCGGGCGGTGTGGGACTAATCCCACACCAGCCCTGGCCGACCTAGCTAGGTGCGCCGGCCCTAGGTGGGCCCCATGTGGCCCACCTAGGCCGGCCGAACCAGGCCTCTCCCCTTGGGGGGACTCCTCCCCCCCCCTCATGGGCCCTTTTGCCCAAAAAGGCTCATTTAGGGATTTTTGCCTTTAAAAATTCAGGAAAAATTAAAATAAAATATATTTAACTATTAATTGCACTAATTAATATTAAATACATATTACATAATTTATTCCGGCTCCGAAAACTATTTCGTCGCTGCCCGATCTCCATCGGAACTTTCCCGGGACGTTCCCGGTGTCTCTCTTCCTATTTTTCTCTTCCGGTAAAATGTCGACTCCCCTTAAGTGTGATACCCTAGCGGTTCGATTATCTCACCAGACATGATCGAGACTCCTCTCCGATCAATAACTAATTCGTGGACCGAGGATACCCAGAATTAATCCCTGCGAGATAACGAATACTTTACCGTTCGAACCTAGACGTCTGAGTCTTAAACCTTTTGCCATGCGATACTTAGCGTGTCCGAGATTCGTTCATAGATATCTCCATACCTAGCTTGATCTCGTTACCGACACTGCTAACTTCTACTCGTCCATGATATTATGTCCTGGTGACCTAGTCACACGCTTGCAAGCTCGTTTGACATAATCTCACCGAGTGGGCCCTAGAGTATCTATCCTGCTATGCGGACTGGCAAATCTCGCTCTTGATCCCCCGTCTCAACACACTCCTTTCCGACACCCGAGAGATACACCTTTATTGTCACACTATGTAAGATATGACGTTTGATGCAATCAAAGTGTCTTCCAGGAATAGCAATAAGAGTAGATCTCACGGTCAAAGGCGTAATGACTACGTCCTACAAATATTGGGTATGTCCATCACGTCATTCTCCCAATGACATGACTCCATTGTCAACTGACATAAATGTCACATGATCGGGAAACCTCGATCATCAATTGCCCAATGAACTAGTTAGATAGAGGCTACTAGGGACCTGGTTGTTTATCTACCACACGTGTATTAATGTTTCCGCTTAATACAGTTATGGCATGGTATAAAACATATAATGAACAATTGAGATATGACGAATAAACTATCTTTATTAAGTGCCTCTAGGGCATATCTCCTTCAAACTTACCATCGGACCGTTGAGGAGAATGCTCCCTTGGTCAAAGCTCACAATGCCGCACACTTTGCGAAGAAAGTGCCCGAGGCAAAACAGGTACTAAACCCTAAGGGTGTTAAACACTTTTTAGACATCGTCTGTGATCCTCACCGTAGAACTTTGCCTGATAACTATGACCGCTCTATCTCGAAGAGTTTTGACACGCAAGAGGAGAATAAAAAGAAAAGGGTCGCTGCACAGAAGAAGAAGAAGAAGGCGAAACAGGTTCCCCAGCTCGGAGAACAGAAAGTACAGTCGATCGCCCCGCTGAAGGTTCAGACAGACAAGAGTCCCAACGTTGGGACAAATGTTCCTGCTTCTGAATACATGGACGATGCTGAGCTTGACGCACTTTTCCCCAAGTCGACTGAGATAGCACGGACGTTTGTCTACGGGAAAGATCTTCTCCCTAGTGATGAGATGGTGCGTCTAGCTTTTCAAATGCGGAGATTGCATGACTGGTACATGAAGGTTGCAAAGGACAAGCAACTCATGTTTTACGTGACATACCGAGAAGACCAATTCTTCGTCAACCACGAGATATGTGTCGAATTTGAAAAATTATGGCAGTTATACAACCGGCGTGCTCTCGACGCAACTATCATGAGTTGCTATGTTCTGTAAGTGATTTTTTCTAAGTGTCTAGCTGAGCATGTAATTATCCTCACTAATTGAGCCTGTAATTATCCTCACTATATTCTTTCGTATGCTATTATATATGCAGGTGGATGCTTATCGAGTGCAAAAGGAAAAGACTTCGGGAAGTTGGGTTCATTGACCCATCTATCGTTAACTGCAAAAACTTAGAGCGGAAGCCCGAGGACTGCGAGGAGGCATTGTTGAGGTCGCTATTGAGGCAAACACAGGCGGCAGATATACTTATTCCTTACAACTTCAAGTGAGTGTGACTGTCTTGAACACATTTCTATATTGCTAATTCCTAGATGTTAAGTTTAATTGATGAGTTATATGCATGCCTCACTATATAAACGTGTGCAGCTACCATTGGATTCTACTGGACATTATCATTGACAAGGGATTAGTTGAAATCTTTGACTCATTACGCAAACCAGAATCATACTACCAGGACTTGATTTACATGCTTCAGAGGTAATTTCAACCATTAACCCCATTTCATGATATAAAGTAATCATAACTCATTTATTCATTTGCTTTTGCGAGTAGGGTTTGGAAAATATTCATCAAGAGAGAGGGGTGAATGGAAATCAGAGCTGACTATTAAATATATTGATGTAAGTGTGCTACTATTAAACATAGTCTCTTTAATTCATCATCATTTTGAATTATTATTTAATTAATTTATATTCTCATAAAGACCTTGAAGCAGCCCCGGGAAATGAATTATGTGGATTCTACGTCTGCGAGTTTATGAGGACCTTGAGCGTTGAGCAGGCGTCGCGTGAAAAAAGAATGGATGTGAGTGTGATTGTCTTGTACTATATTTTAATCTTATTATGATTTGATATATATATGTATATACACACACAACTAATATATTCATATTGATCTCGTTTAAAGCTTAACGACAAGCGGAACGCCATCCTACCACATCAGCGCGTAGAAGCAATTCAAGATGAGATAGCGGGATTTATCCTTAAGGAGGTCATGCATCCAAAGGGAGAATACCATAATCCTAAATATAGCTATGCCACATGAAAGAGGAGGATGTATGACATTATTACGATCTCTATACACCGGATTGTATATATGTATATATGTATGTAATAGCGTAGTATGAATATGTCATATATCTAAATTATATTATATATTAACGTTTACCTTTACCGTATGTAGTACCGTAGAATACATATACGAAAGTATATTACGTATGCATCAACGTGTACCGTGTACATATATAATATCGTATGAATGTAAAACAGTAGATGAAAAAGAAAAAAGAAAATAAAATTGCAGTGAAGAAAAGAAAACAGATAACAGGAAAAAAAGAAAAAAAGGAAACGCAAAATAAATTGCAAAACCCTTAAAACCTAAACCCTTTAGTACCGGTCGGTGCACGAGCCCGTGCCCCGCGCCCACGTGAAGGCCTTTTAGTATCGGACGATAAGCAACCGGTATTGATTCTGGGGGGGCATCAGTCCCGATTACGCAGTACCGGTTGGAAAACCGGTACTGATACCCCTCCCCGACCGTTACTGGATGTGCGTTTTCCACCGGTGACACAATGCACCCGGGTCATGGCTCACGGGCCACCCCGACCATGCTCTGACATTTATCGTCTTGATCACGGCCACGGCCAGACAGTGCACGAAATGCATGGAAAATCGCTGTGCTCTAATCGCCCAACTAGTAATGTTTTTTTGAACGGACAAGGAAACGAAATGCATGGAAAATGTGTACTACGTGAGAATCATGCCCAACTTTTAGGAAAACGCTTCCTTACGACCGACTGTAGCTACAGTCGGTTCGTGTGCGCGCTCGCCGCAGACTCAGCCCACGCGTTGCGCTCGTCTTGCTCCGCCTGCGCTTGCATCCGCCCGCGCTTGCTCCGGCGAATCGATGGCGAAGCTCCCCGGCCTCCGCCGCCCTGCTTCCCGGCCGTCGCCGCTGCGGCGAAGCTCCCCCGCGCCGGCCTCCGCTTCCCTCCGCATCGGCCACCGCATCCCGCGCCGCCGCCTGCCAACGACCTCCTCTTCCGCAGCCGGCCGCCGCCGGCGACACCCCGTCGAGCTCCTATCGTTGGGCCTCCTCCTGCCATGGCGGCTCCTAGAGCCCCTCCTCTAGCCATGGCCTCCCACCTCGTTGTGGTGGTAGGTTGTGGGCTGTGGCCCCTGAGATCCTCTCCGACGGCCACGAATCCATAGAGATCTCGCTCATTCGGACCTCCATCGTTGCTGATTTCTCGTCGGGAGCTCGAATCGCTCATGGGCGATGCCTTCGTGCCCGACGGTGAAGGTTAGCATTTTTTGGGATTTTTTTTATGTTGCATGCAGTTTGCATTTTGGCTACATGGGTGCATCATTTTTGTGTTGTTGATCTCGCATGCGATTTGTGATTTTGTTACATGTGCGACTCGTTTTTGTCGTGCAAGCAGTGAAAAATTGCTACACTGATTTCAGTGTACATTCTCACGTTTTGCTACTGCCACAAACTAAATTGGGATTTGTTGGATATGTTGTTGGTTTTTGCTACATGACCGTGTTTAAATTGCTACATCATTATTTGCTACATGATCGGGGAATTTTACACATCTTGAATTTTTGCTACACACGGTGCTACATGTAACGTAAAAAATGTTGTGTTTGACTTCTTCCTGCTACATTATCGATGTAACATTTTTCTGTTTTTTCTTTGCTACATAGCGATGTTACATACACATACACAAAGTGCTACGCGCAAAACGTTTTTGTTACATAGATCGGACGCACGGGATCGATTCACTTAAGTTGATCGGACGGTGTGGAGGGCGACTGTAGCCAGCCTGGCTACAGCCGGCTGACGCCTAGCATTTGCCCAACTTTTAACCATGCATTGTTTTTTTTTTTACCAAACCCTTACTGGTAAATATCCACCAGCGCTAGGTAATGGGTACCGTTGTAATATGCATGGGACGAGAAGTAGAGCAGTTCATGAGGCAGACAAAGACATGAATACGATCCCGCGTTCCACGGATCGCAACGTAGACAAGGAAAGCCATGGCCCAAGCTGATTCGAAAGTAGCCTGCCTGCCTGCCAGCCCTGCGTCGCTGGGTTCAGCACCGACTACGCCATGAATTGTTTCCCATCAGCTGTTTCCATGGATGGTATGTGACGGGAGCGGTATGGCAGGCGATCAATTTCCCATGCAAGTTTTCTCCGCCTCCCGTTCGTTTTCTCTCCCTTGGCTCCTGCTATAATGCAGCCGCGAGACTCTCGGCGCGGCCTCCCACGCACTCCGGAAATAAGCACCGTTGCGGAGCGAGCGAGAGGGAGAGAACCAATGGACGGCGAGCAGCAGAGGCAGAGCGCGGCGGTGAAGCCGTCGGCGGCGGCGCTGTCCAAGGGCGCGCCGTCGCCGTCGTTCCGCCTCCGGAACGGCAGCCTGAACGCGGTGCGCCTGCGGCGCGTGTTCGACCTGTTCGACCGCAACGGCGACGGCGAGATCACGGTGGACGAGCTGGCGCAGGCGCTGGACGCGCTCGGGCTGGAGGCGGACCGCGCCAGCCTGGCCGCCACGGTGGGCGCGCACGTCCCCGACGGCGCCTCCGGGCTGCGCTTCGAGGACTTCGAGGGCCTCCACCGCGCGCTCGGCGACGCGCTCTTCGGCGCCCTGGCCGACGACGGCGAGGAGGGCGGCGGCGGGGAGGACGAGGAGGACATGAGGGAGGCATTCAAGGTCTTCGACGTCGACGGCGACGGCTACATCTCCGCGTCCGAGCTGCAGGAGGTGCTCAAGAAGCTGGGCATGCCCGAGGCCAGCAGCCTGGCCAACGTCAGGGAGATGATCTGCAACGTCGACCGCGACAGCGACGGCCGCGTCGACTTCAGCGAGTTCAAGATCATGATGCAGGGGATCAACATGTGACGCCCACATCTTTCTTCGCCCGACCATGGTGAGCGCAAGGGATCGAGCGATCATCCTTGGAGTATCACCCCGTTTTACTATGCACGTAGTAAGTAAGCTTGAAGAAGGACAAAATGAGTAATTTGTTTCTTAAATGTTCGTTCATGATCGACGTGCTCAGATGCAATTGATGTAGCCTCTTCTCAAGCTCCAAAACATGGAGACGAGAAGAGATTGCAAGGATATCTTTAGGTTTCTTATGATTATTACGATCTCCAAGGTTGAGACTACTCCCATTCATATTTTTGTGCGTCTAATTGTCTGTGTGAAAGAATCTGTAGTCGTCTGGTTCGTTTTCGTTGCAGCATCGCTCTTCCGTCCAAGCACGACGCACATGCGTTTAGGTTTTCTCAGCCTCCCGTCCGTGCCGCCGTTGATCTGCTTCGTCTTCGTGGCCTTCGGGCCATGGAGACAGAGCGGATCTCGGCCTCGTCGACGGGAGGGCTCCGTTCTTCTAGTTTTAGGGTTAAAGTTTGGTGAGACATCGCTTAGATGGTGGCGGAGGCGCCTTGTCCAATAAGTACTCCATGTTTTCAGCCCCATCTTGACGACGAAGTAGAAAAGATTGTGGAGTGGTGTGCTTATCAAGGAATTCTTTGGGTGGTGGTGTTCTCCGGACCGTCGTCATTCTGCTTCGGGACGAATGTGGTCTTCTTTACCCGTTCGGCGACTTCCCGTCCGCATCCAACATCGCCAGGCCGGCTTTAGTAGGAGCGGTAGTGGCGACGCATTGTCGACACGGTCTGGAGGTGGAAAACAAAGGGCATCTCAAGATTCTCTTTGTAATTTTCATTTCTACTGGAATGTTTGTATTGTTCATTGTTTCTTTTAATGCTAGGATCTTCTTCAAAAAAACAAATTTTGTATGTGGTGCTGCAAATTTGCAAACTACTCCGGTGGTTGCACATAGCCTAGTGCCAGCATGCTAGTGTGGGCCCGCATCCAAGGCGAACAATGTCCGGGTCTTCTATGAGCCCAAATGTTTTTAGGCCGTCTCACATCTAAACCCGACATAAATGTGTCCTTTTTGATTCATTTGGACGGCCCACAGACAGAAGAACAGAAGTACATGTCCGCCTCTTGTATGTTTATGGTGTGGTGCACCCTTCCCCTTCCCCATTTTCTCCCAGGGCCGGGGTTGGCCCTTTTATTTGTTGCTCTCTTTGCTAATTTCATTCTAGTTTACGGTATAAATATGAAATAATCAAATAAATTGTCTAAAAATAGATAAAACAACATGGTTCATAGTTTACAACATAGTTCGTACAATAAATAGAATGAAACGCTGCAGTTCCTTCGGAGGATCCCTCGTGTTGATCCTCCTCCTTCTCGTAACGGCACGCGTCCGCTCACCTGACAGGTAAATCAAGCAGCGCTACCAACTACCTTATCTCTTCCTCCCACACCGTCTCCTCCAACCTAGTTCGCACAATGGAACATGGAGGTACTGCTGAAACATGGAGGCCCACAAACAGATCGGAGACGCATGCGTGGATGCTACCTACAATCACGACGAGACAAGAGGGGACGGCCGCGAGCTAAGAGGGGACGGCGGCGAGCCAAGAGGGGGTGGTGACGCCACGTGAGCAGAAGAGGGTGCTCGATCGGGAATTGGGGTGGTGACGCTGCTCTGTTTGGTGTCGACCAGGTCCGAGGAGGACAAAAGACGCACACGCCGAACGCAGACAATATCCCTTTCGCCCCAAACCTGAACCAAACTTGGGCCAAGGTTAGGGCAGACGCTCGGCCGTATGGGATGGCCCGTTGGTTCGTCTTTAATAAATAGTAGTCCTTTTTGTTCTAAATTATAAAGTGTTTTACATATTTAAATATGGTCTAAATACGGATTGCATGAGTAAGTATACACGTAAAGAGCTAAAAACCTGTATATTTGAGGACAGAGGTAGCAGGTAAGTGCGCATGCGTCCTGCAAAATAATAAAAACATACACACATGTATTGGCAAAAAATAGCGTTTTGTATGGTGAATTAGGGTGTAGGAATGTAATCCATAATCTTTCGATTCAATTTAAAGAGGGCCTTATAATTTAGTCTCTACGCAAGAGAAAAGAAGAAGAAGGCATCGATTTGATAGCTTGCGCAAGATGAACAGGTACTGCCCCACTCGAGGCAGCAGCTGCAGCTATAACGGCCAGGCCGTTGCTACTTTTTTGTTAGATCACGAAGCGTGGCGGTGTTCGTCCAATAATCATCTAGACACTGGCGTTGCATTGCAGACACGGCAGCGAAGTCAATCGGTGCTAGCATTAGCATAGCACGACGGCGACGGAATGCGACGGCGGAGAGATGAGATCAACGGCCCAGATCTCTCCGGCCCTTGTCCCCCCCGCCTCTTAAACGCCTCCCGTCCTCTTCCCCCGTTCCCTTCCACACAGGACAGGGGATCCAAACCTCCCGAGTCGCGCGAGGAGAGAGAATCCGAAATCGCGGCCGCAAAATCCAGGCCCCAAACCCTCCGATGGGGGCGGCGCCCACCGCGGGGGGCGAGCTGGAGAGGAGGGTGATGGCGGCGGTCAAGGCGTCGGAGGCGCGCGGGGACCCGCCGCTGCTGCGGGCGGTGGAGGTGGCCCGCCTCGTCGCCGGGGAAGGCACCGGGCCCGGGCTCCCCAGCGCCGACCTCGCCGGGATCCTCGTCTCCAACCTCTGCTTCGCGCACAACTCCGCCTCGCTCTGGAAGCTCCTGGACCAGGCCATGTCGTCCCGCCTCCTCTGCCCGCTCCACGTCCTCGCGCTCCTCACCGCCAGGTCCGTCCGTCCGTCCGTGCCCCCTCTTCTTTCTGCTGCCCGGTTTTTGAAGGATACGAGAGTCAGTAACTAACTCTCTCTGGCGGTGGTTCTGCAGGGTGCTGCCGCAGCGGCGAGCGCAGCCGGAGGCGTTCAGGCTGTACCTGGAGCTGCTCAAGACCAACGTCACGTCCTCCTCGCTGTCTCTCCAGGCCGGGCCTAACCGGGACAAGTAAGTGCCCATCTACGTAATGTTCGAACAGAGGCCTAGTTTCTGATTTGACCTGTGCGCAATATTCCTGCTACTCCAGTAGTGATATGTATGTATCCTGCGTGCTAGCTGCTGTCCATTTGCTCATGTACGGTTGTTACCTTGCTCCTTGTTCCCAGGATGACGAAATCTATCGATGCTGCTCTACAACTTTCTAAAACCTATGGAGTCTCCAAAATCGACTTTGGACACGTCGTCATCCTGTTCGTGTTGAGTGTTACCACCAAACTGATTGACTGCGTACTGGAGGATTGCGGCTTTCCATCTGGAACGGCAGACTGGCAGGAGAGTGGGTATCCCACTGAAGGGTCACAGCCTATGGACCTAGATGTCAAAGGGGTCTCTACTGTGAAGCAAAATGAGCACCGCGAACAGCTACGTCGGAAGAACACTGTCATGGCTCTAGAAGTTCTGCACATGATGGTTGCTGATAAGAAGATTCAAGCATTCCTGCGATTGATATGCTTTAACATGTACGTCTCCCAACAATCTTTTCTGTTACTTTTATGGATTACGGGGTGTATGAGATAATTTTCAGACTGGGAATGGATGTATATCTATTTATTAGTACCCTATTGTAAAAATTTACATTCAGGATAAGATTCATGGTGGGAAATTGCCCTAACCATTTCAATTGCAACAAAGTTTCAAGTTGGTGGTGCGTGTGCCGTGCGGTCTACCTTATTAACATGGGGGTTTTGTAGATATTTAATATCCATGGCAATCAGTTTTACCTGCAGACAATCATCATAGTATGGCACCTGTTGCCTTGTCGAGTTATCGTGTAGGATAGTTTATTCTTATTATAATCAAATGTAAGGTAGGGAGTAGGCTCAAGTATAATTAGCAAAAGTCATGGTGTCAAGCTAAAGCTGCATTTATATAGGCTGTTCTGACTTTATATCCTACATTTTTGCTGATTCTGACTATTCTAATGTTAACTTACTGCTCCATTAGCTATTTTTGTTAATGTATAAACCCGCTCAATCAATTCTTATATCCAAATCAGCATCACATTTCCTAACAACTCTTAAAGAATAATTCCTAGCCTATTTATTCCTTGAGTGCAGCTAATAGTCAACATTACAAATGAAAAATGTCTGCTAATTAGACAATTTTTCTAGGTTAGGCCTGACAAATTCAGTACTCTGAGCCAGAGGTTGACACTGATTGAAGCTCGCAAAATGGCACTCGACAGACTATTGCCTACTAGTCATAAAATTGATGATTTGCTGATGTATATCCGGAGAGTTAGCAATGTAGATTATCAGCCAAACAACAAACGGCTGGTGGATGTTCTTGGTAACATGAGATCCCGCGGATCCTTGTTGAGCCAGCTTACAGGAGCTGGGAGAGCTGCCTGTTGGATTATATTTGATATTTACTTGGAGAACGCAATTGATGGCAAGAATCTCACTGCTATGTCTTCTATTGAGATTATAAAAGGTACTCTTCCACATGATCAGTTTATAATTTTTTATTGACTCGGATTATTCTACCTTTTTGCTCTTATTAGTGTCCGCAGAGTTTTTTAACCTATCTGTGATGTGGTCTTGGTTTAGTAATACTGATGAAGGACAGCTCCTAATGTTTAGATCTTTCTTTCAATTTACTTATGTGTCTAGCATGGGTTTTCATTCATTAATATCATGCTTTTCTTAATACAGAAATGACCAAGACAGCCCAAGCAATTAATGAGGCAAGTTGGCAGGAAACTTTTAAAGCTCTTTGGATTTCTGCCCTTCGTCTTGTACAGCGGGTGATGAACCTTCCATTTTATGTATTATCGTTGGTGCATAGTTACTTCTGTTGTGGCCTCACACGCTAATGTTGTGATTAGGGTAGAGAACCCCTCGAAGGTCCAGTTCCTCATCTAGACGCGAGATTATGCATGCTGTTAGCTCTTATTCCACTAGCAGTTGCTGCAATCTTTAAAGAAGAAACTGATGCATGTGGAGCTGAAGGAAACAAAACTCTTCCACAAAGACTAGGACTTGTAGCTTCTCTCCAGGATTTGGTGCAATATTCAGGACTTCTTGTACCACCTTCATCGGTGGTAAATGTGGCCAATGCCGCAGCTTCAAAAGCGGCGATATTTAGGGCCAATTATAATGCTGGTGCTGGCAACCCTAGCATGCTTGGCCAGAGTGACTCTTCGACGAGTGCTGGTATGACTACCTTTTCATTATATTGTATGTGCAATTTGGTCAGGTTTGTAAACTAAACTGACTGTTATCTGCTTATTGGATCCTATTGATAGACATTTTTTTCATTCAGTTAGTTTTTTTTCTTTCATTTTTGCACTATTATGTGATTTTTTAAATATATTTTATCACTATTTTCTTAGATTTTAACCGTCCCCCCTACCACCTATGATTTTTTTCAGTTGGAAACATGCTACATCTTATAGTTGAAGCCTGTATTTCGAGGAATTTGATTGACACAACTGCTTACTTATGGCCTGGTTACGTTGTATTATCTGGGCTTTTGAAGGATACATCTTTACCCCAGGAATCCCCATGGTTGAACTTTATGCAAGGAGCTCCACTATCTGACCCACTTAAGAATGCTCTCGTTTCTACTCCTGCTTCAAGGTATATGGTGCTATATTTGCATTCAAAGTAGGAACTTTCCAGGCTACGAGTGAATTCAACAGTTTGTTCTTTCAGCCAGTTTTTTAAGTAGCCTTTTATTCTGCGTGGTTAAAATACATTTCTGGGATTATAGTCTACCAGGATTCTCCAATTCTTTGTATACCCTTGCTACTTACTGGTTTATCTTGTCCGTTTCTTGATTTGGACATCTGTTTTGTCTATTCAGCGTTGAGGAACTGGATAAATTGTACCACATGGCATTGAATGGTTCAGAACAAGAAAAGTCAGCTGCAGCTAAAATTCTGTGTGGTGCATCACTTGTTCGTGGTTGGAATATTCAGGTACCTTATTATATTCATCTGATATAAAGAGCTTCCAAAATGTTTAAATCGTCATGAAACATTTTAAGTTTGTAATTAACCTAAACTCCCCAATTTTTTTGGTGCGTTGATCTCCACAACAATTTGATATTAACTTGACCTGTCCACATGTTCCAAATTAACTATTTAGTTTATGTTGATTTTGGTAAGAATCAGATCTGAACATACGTGTTTATGCTTTTATGGTGCTATAAGAAAATAGCACAAGAATCTGGTCCCAAAATTCATCGCTGTAAGGCAAAATTTATTACCATAGGCGCACTTGCAATGTAGTGGATATTTTTGCTGCATAAAGAAAAGCAAGGCCAACCTATATTTCAGAAAGCATAAGCAGAACTTCCTATTTCTGTATAAATATTCACTATGCGCAGACATCCTTGGAAGTTTTTTCAGATTGTGGGGCTACTCTTATGTGCAAACCAAAACATTTCTGGAAATCCCATTTGGCAACTTCTCCCTAGAAGAATCTTATTTGTATTTTGCATGTTTTCCTCAGGAACATGTTGTCCGCATGGTGGTCAAGTTACTGTCGCCTCCTTTGCCCTCAGATTCCTCAACACAAGGGAGCATGACCCACTACCTTAGTCAGAAGTCTACGTTGAATGCAGTCTTACTCTGTGTCTCATATGTCGATGCTATCCACATCCTTTCTTTGTATGGAATGGTAAGCAGTGCATTTTCCACTTGACCGTGTAATCTACTTGTAACAATCCATTGTTAACATGAAACTGATGGCAGAGGCTGCATATTTTCTATTCAGAACACACTGCAAAAATACTTCCTGTTTTTTTTGTTAGTTTTCAAAGTAAAAAAAATAAGTTCATCAGACGTGAGAAGGGTATTTTTTTGGTGTCCAGGGAAACTGGCACCTCCATTATTAAGGCCTAAAAGTGAATGGTAGTGTTTAGAAAGTTCAGAAAAAACTTGATCAAAATTTCAGCATCACATTTATCCCTGATATAGAAAACTATATTAGGAAAGCATTACTCTTAGTGCATATGAACAGAACTGATGTCCACGTACAATCTTGGTTCTTGTTCTACAGTGTCAGTTTCAAAGCTGGCACCTGATATGCCAATTAGTCCACAGATTTAAGGCACTCCTATACTTATGTACCTCGACGGTAAACCCATGCTCTTTATCATTTTCTTGGCATGTTCGTTACTTACGCTTGATGGCTGAACTAGCTCTGTAGGTTACTAGTTGCACCACATAAATAAGCGTACCTTTGGCTTAGTTTGTTTATGTACCTTGTTATGGCCGTCCCCTCAAGCTATCTATAGGTCCTGATATTGGTATGCTAAAAACTTACGATCAGCACAATGATAACTGCATAGTGCAAGCATTTATTACTTAGATAGATAATTATCTCCACTTTTCATGTCCACAAGAAGCAGGATGTTTTGTTGTCCCCAGTTTCCTTCCTGCTTCATGTACACAATGAACTAGAATAATTTTGTGTGTGGCCTTTATGGTTGTGCTATTGTACTATTTGTTAGTTCAGAATATAAGATAATTTTTTTCCCATACAGGTTCCAGATGTTGCTGCAGCTCTAATGCCACTATGTGAAGCTTTTGGGTCAATGCCACCCCCGTCTAACCACAGGTCTACCATTTTTGATGAAACATCGGTTTACTCGGTCTTCTCTTGTGCATTTCTCTGTCTTCTCCGGTTGTGGAAATTTTACAGACCTCCTCAAGAGTGTTGTCTATCTGGCCGTGGAGGCTCGGTAAGGTTGGAACTTACTCTGGACTATCTATTGTTAATGCACAATAGCCGAAACGAGCTCCCAAATTCATCTGCTACTAGTACGAACTCTAGCAGCAGTGTGGCCTCATTCGATGAGATCCCAACCCAACCAGTTTATATTGATTCCTTCCCCAAGTTAAGAGCTTGGTACTTACAGAATCAAGCTTGCATAGCATCTACCCTTTCTGGTGTTGGCAGTAAAAACCCTGTCCATCAAGTTGCAAACAAAATTTTGAGTATGATTTGCCGAAAAATGAATAAAAGCGCGGTAGTATCTGGTAATCTTTCATCCACTTCTAGTAGCAGTGTCAGTGGTTCCTCCCTGAGTACATCAGATGATTCTTACCAAAGGCCCACAATTCCAGCATGGGAATTTCTAGAAGCAGTTCCTTTTGTTCTTGAAGCTGTCCTTACAGCATGTTCTCATGGGAGGATTTCCAGCCGAGACATGACTACAAGTGAGAAACCTTCTTTTTTCCATTTTAATATATTGCATGGATTCCCCAAGTCCTATTGGTATATTTTGTAATCTCGTTCATGTGTTAATGTGCCGATGCATTGCAGGTTTGAGGGATCTGGTGGACTTCTTGCCAGCTTCTCTTGTTGCAATTGTTAGCTACTTCTCAGCAGAAATTACACGAGGAATATGGAAAGCTGTCCCTATGAATGGAACTGAATGGCCCAGCCCTGGTGCTGCTCTTCATTCGATTGAAGATGAAGTAAAGGAAGTTCTTGCTTCTGCTGGTGTTCAGATTCATAGCTGCTATCCACGTACAACCTGCTTCCTGTTCTTATGCATCAACTTAGTTGCATCCATTCATAATATAACTATTGATAGGCTTCAGACTTTCAGTATCATCATTGCACATGTTATCATATCTTTATTTGTCTATGTCTCTGGAAATTTACGTTTTATTCTTACAGGTGGTGTGCCACCAATGCTTCCTTTACCAATGGCTGCACTTGTCAGCTTGACTATTACATTTAAGCTGGATAAGAGCCTTGAATACATTCATGGGATCATTGGCCAGGCACTGGAGAACTGCGCAGGGGGAAGTTCCTGGCCAAGCATGCCCATCATAGGGGCCTTGTGGGCTCAGAAAGTGCGAAGATGGCATGATTTCATCGTACTCTCATGTATGCGGTCTCCGTTTGCCAGAGACAAAGATGCGGTTGCGCAGCTCATCCAAAGTTGCTTCTCATCCTTTCTGCACTCGTCCCCATCCAGCGGCTCTGATATTACTGCAAGCCGTGGAGTTGGAGCTTTACTGGGAGATTCCATCACCAGCCAAGGTCTTCAGCTTCCCATGGCCCCTGGGTTCGTCTACCTGAGAACTTGTCGAACTTTCCACGATACCTTCTTTCTGAGCGAGACTATCCTCAAGCAAGTCATTGATTGTTCCCGGAAACTTGCAAATGGATGGGGTTCCAACGGGCCTCCGCATTTAAAATCAGGCCGAACGCCGCTATCTGGTGCTGCATCCATGGCGTATCAGGTTGCTATGCTTGGTGCAGGACTCCTGTGTATTGCAGGGGGGCCTCTGGTGATCCAGGTGCTATATGAGGAGACATTGCCAACACTGCTGCTATCAGCTCGGGAACAGATTTTGGAAGATCCTGGACCAGTGTCCAGCACACTCCAAGGCTATGCAATGGCCAACATGCTCTTCTTCTGTGGTAGTCTACTCTGGCGCTCAGAAAGGACTTCTTCCGTTATGAAACTGTCATTCCTTTCAAGGAGGCCACGAGTGGTGGGCACCCATATGGATTTCATTGCCGGCGTGTTGGATGGGCACATCCTGCTAGGCTGTGACCCAGGTACATGGAAAGCGTATGTATCATGCTTTGTGTTTCTGCTGGTGAAGTTTGTCCCGTCATGGCTGCTGGACATAAAACTGGACACGCTTAAGAAGATTGCCACTGGGCTCCGGAGTTGGCACGAGCACGATCTCGCTCTATCTCTACTTGAGCGAGCAGGACCACAAACTATCTCTGTTGTAGTTGAGACCTTGCTGCAGTGATCTCGCATTCCAGACTATTTTGCCCCCACCTAACATATAGGACCTGTGGCAGTTCAAAGCCTAAATTCCAGTTGATGAGTCGTCAGGGTAGATGGTTTGTCCAGTTGAAAGCTGAGTCCATGTGTGGGTTAGTATCAGGTCATCTCGTATGTGGGTGCATGGCCTCTTTGCTGGGTACTAAAAAGTTCAAAATTCTCATAGCCTGCAAGAACTATGCTGGCAGTGGGCACAGCACCCCAGCTCTAACTTGTACGCTACAATATAGTAACATGGAATCTGTAAGTCAACAGTTAACATGGAGACAATAATACACGGGTTAGCGGGCGATGTGGTAGGTTGGCTATGGAGGCTCTGAATTTTTGAAATATCATTGTGCTCCCCTCCGCTGAACGACACATGAGCCCTTCTAGGTTATGGACACCTGAGCCCTTCTAGGTTATGGCAAGGACGCCAATATGATTGTTTACGCACATGAGCCCTTCTTGTCGACTTTGCTGTAATACCGTTAATCGACTCTATAGCTTCTTCGATAAACGCTGGAGCCAATTTCATTTTTTAACTAGCTGAGGGAATCTTGAATCTGATGGTGATTCTTTAACTTCCCATCTCGGTAAAACTCATATTCTTCATAATTTTAATGGTGATACTCTTGGTGCTTCCCCTATGCTCCTAACACCTAAACCTCTATGATCTATGATTCCATCCCCCCTCCCCTCCACCCTTACCGGCCCTTTATAATTTGAGCATGGCGCATGGTTCTTTAGCGCTTCCGTTTCTTGTCGTCTTTGACATAATGCCATTCATATCTTGACTTTGATCCGTGGCTGCTTATGGTCATCGGTGGCTATTGGGGTTGGTTGCGGTGGGATTGGGGTTGAGAGTTTTGGGAGATATCCATGATCGGTGATGGCCACGATGGCGGCGACACCCGCGGGCTTCACCTCCAACGCTAGAGGCGCCGTTGAGGCCCCTCCCCTTCCCCTGTTTCCCGAGTGAGAACCCAATTCCTTATCAGAATGGGCGGTGGCAACACTTGTCACTGGCAACACTTGTCACTGTGCCCTTCTTGTAGGTGCCGCTTTGGGATCAGGGGTGACAATGTGTTGTTTCTTGTCGGGCCTCTTCTCCGGTGAGGAAGTCATCTTCTTTGTGAGCCGATGTTCCTTCTTCCGTGACTTGCGAGCTGACGTGCCCATCTAGGGAGTGTTGGCTTTAGAGTCGGTGCCTACCGATGAGCACTTCATGACACCGTAGGCTTATCACGAAACTATATTTATTGCGAGTTTCGAGTACAACCACTCCATAAGATACATTGAATTTTGTTTCTCACTGTAAGAACTGTTATCCGACATTCATTGCAATAAAATTATGATTGTGTGCTTCAGAAGTGCATACTTTAGGAAATAACTTTTGAAAGATCAAGATGAAGAATAGAGGGGTGAATAGCCGATTCCAAATTTTACTTAAATTTGGTCGATTTTAGGTATAAACGTAGATAAATAAGATTGTCCTATAATGTAGCTAGCTGAAAATATCTATATGGAAAATATACATTATACTCCTGAATTTCTTAACTATGTGAGTTCTAATGGGAAGCCCTAGGGCACGCTTAAATTCAAGAGAAATTGACACTATAGGAACATTGATCGAGCTAACGGGTTGTGTAATGGCACGAGGCTTGTGATATAATGGGTAACCCTTTGATATTTGGACAGAGTTTACTTGCCCTACCCCTAGATGGGCCAACGACTGGGCCGCACACGGCCAGCGCAAACAAAAAAATTGAGTATGCTCAACAACAAAAAAAAAACAAGTTGGCGGGAAGAACTCGGATAAAAGCGCGCCGCAAACCCAAAAACCCTTCTCCCCCCGCCGCCCACCACCACCTGACCGTTCCATTCCATTCCATTCCATCCCCCTCCCCAGCTCCCCTCACCTCCGTCCTCGCGAGGCCACGCCACCCAATCCAATCCAGCCCCAGTCGGATCTTCCTCGTCCTCGTGGAGCGCCGCACCCACAATGGAGGCGGCTCTGAAGGTACGTATTCCCCCTCGCCCGCCCCTAAACCCTGGCGCCACCAGGCGGCGCCTCAACCCTAACCCCCCCCCCCCGGTACGGGCGCTAATCTCTTCTCCGGGCGTCTTTTTTTGATCGCAGACGTTCTTCGGGTACACGGGGTTCCGGCCGTACCAGCGGGAGATCATACAGAAGGTCCTGGAAGGGCGGGACTGCCTCGTCGTCATGGCCACCGGCAGCGGCAAGTCCATGTGGTAAATAGAGCAAACTCCACTCGCGCTCGATCCCGTTTCGCTTCGGGTTCTGTGAGGAGATGTCGTTGTGGATGATGGCGGCTAGCTGCTGCGTAGTACCGTTTTGTGTGTGGAGGTCGGTGGATCTGCAGATTGAGTACTGTAGTGACTGAATCTAGATTGGGACTCGGCAAATAAATTAGCTGTAATGTATCCCCTGGCATTTTGCTTGGCTCATGTATTGCTTTTTTGGGAGAAAATGTAGTCATATTCTTTATCGAAAAAAAATGTAGTCATATTAGCGGTGGATGTGGGGGGCCTGTAAAGCGGCTAATCATCTTAATTGCGGGTACCCTCATTCTACCAGCATTTCGTTGGACCAGTAAGAGGTTAAGAGAGTTTGCGGAACATGATTAGGAAACGTTGTATTTGGACCAGTGGAATTGGTTGATGATGGTCAGAGATTATGAAGCATGTCCTTTCAGATCACGGTAACAGATTAAAACTTCGATAGAATGGCAGTCATGTATAAGCATTTCCAGTTCTGTTATTGGTTATGGCGACTGCGAGTTTGTCTGTTATATGTATCCGACAGGGAACTCTCGAGGAAGCTGTTTTGTTCATTTATACGCTGATGTATAGTGCAAACCACTGATGGCTGATGGCACATAACCATTTACTGACTTTGTTTTTCAGAAATTGATGGGTAGTGGTACTTTTTTGAAATCAGGCAGTGTGTTTGAGGTAGTATAAAAGATCAAATATTGAATTTTCTGATTTGTTATTTAAGGACGTGAAAATGTGTTAAACATTTGCAGCTCTCCCTCTAGCCCCTTAGAAGAAATATGTTCCTGTTTTAAATTTGATGTCAATACTTCCCCTTGTGTATATTGAACACATAATTTTCTCAAGACAATTCTTTTCACTGCAGCTATCAAATCCCTCCACTGGTTGCAAAGAAGACAACTGTTGTTGTAAGCCCTCTTCTGTCATTGATGCAAGACCAGGTACGATTGCGACATACAATATTAGCATTTTAGTGCTTTGCTTATTGCGGATTTGCTTTGACAAGAAAGGTTCATTGTGGGTTTCATTTACTGAAAACAGGTCATGAGTTTACAACAACGTGGTGTGAAATCAGATTACCTTGGCAGCACCCAAATGAATAGCTCTGTTAGCAGTCAGGCTGAAAAAGGCCTGTACGATGTTCTGTACATGACCCCTGAGAAAGCTATGACACTTCCTTCAAGGTGCAAAATCCTGTCATATAAAAGCAGATTTTGGGCGTTTGCAGTACTTGGAAACTAGAGTTGTCAATTATTTGACTGGAATATGAAGACACAAACATACGAAGCTGCAAATTACTGCCTTGTTTCTACCTTAATCCCTTGTAGAATTTGGTAATATAGCGGTCAGTCTGTTGATTTACCGTTTTCAAGTTTCTTTCCAGGTTTTGGAGCAACTTGCAGGCTAAAGGAATCTGCTTGTTGGCCATTGATGAAGCACATTGCATATCGGAATGGGGTCATGATTTCAGGTCATTTGTTATTCTATTATGTGAATCGTTTCTTCATTAAAAGAGCTGATAATTATACTTTCATTTTATTTTTGCATATGATGTATGCATGTAGTTTGAAAATCCTGTGTGTACTGATGACAAATGTAAGATTTGTGAGTTCATATGTGTCGTGTATCGATTCTCACTCGGTTGCTCCCACCGTTAAACTCCAAAATCAAATTCTGTGATGAATTAGTCAATTAGTTATGACTTACAGTTTCTTTCTTGACCAATTCTAATTCTCTTTGTTGTACGCAGGCCGGAGTACAAGCAGCTGCATTCATTGCGTGACCACCTGGTTGGTGTTCCCTTTGTTGCCTTAACTGCAACAGCCACAGAAAGGTATGGATGTTTCACTATCAATTATTTCCTTCTTTTTACCTTTTTATCCTGCTTTTGATGATATCTAATGGTAATGTATTTTCTCTGCTTGTTGTACGCACTTCCATTTTATTACCATAAATAAGTTTATTCACTTGTGATGACTGCTTACTTGTTTCATTTGTTTTCTACAGTGTACCTTTTTTTCTCTCTGTACCAAATCCATGGTAACTTTCAATTTGATTTTGTAGGGTACGTGGAGATATTGCCACTTCTTTGAACCTGCACAATCCTCATGTTGCAATCGGATCATTTGATCGTCCGAACCTTTTCTACGGCGTGAAATCATGCAACCGATCTATTTCCTTTATCAGTGAACTTGTGAAAGATGTCTCGAAGACCTGTACTATGGGTGGCTCGACAATAATTTACTGTACCACCATCCGGGACACCGAACAGGTTTTTTAATTACCAGCATTTTATATTTGCATCCTCTGATAATTTCAGTAAACCAGTACGCAAGCACCTTATTTGCTTAAGCTACGTTTTTTAATTCTTTATGCACACATTTAGTTCACGCTGAATCAGTATGACTTCTTTTTGGATAAGAATAGTAAAACTTGAAATAGGTTTGAGATATTTTTCTGTTGATTTATTTTAGCATCAGGCATTTCCTTTGTCTGATTGATGTTATAACTTTTGGAGACTTCAAATTTTAGTTAGGTGCACACGTTGAGATCCCTATTCTAGAGATAATGGATCTTATAGAACATGCAATTATAAGTTTATGTAAGTGTTTTTCCGGAGTAATATGATAATTTCTGGGCTCCAGTTTTGATATTGTAGAAGCTGCTTTTAACATATACCAGGTGCCTGTTAGATTATTTTGGGATTGATCTATTAATGTATTAAATGCGACTGTCCTGTCAGGTACATGAAGCAATGATTACTGCTGGAATCAAAGCTAACATTTACCACGGTAAAATGGGTAGCAAAGCTAGAGAGGAATCCCATAGGTCCGTCATTTATGCACGTGTTAACTTTTTTGTTTGGCTTGTTCATTACCTCTTCTTTGATTTTCAATTTGTTTTGGACAACCCAAATTTCTTACAGTAGGTTGAATCGATCAATGCTCAGGGTACCATTTTGAGCTCATTTTAAACATTTTATCTGTTTGGTAATTTTTGCTGTTGTCTCAAGATATGCCTGATCAAGCCATTTTATACATCTTATGATTGACAACTCACGAGGGCTGCGATTTGTTCTGACACTAAGAAACATTTGCCGAGATATTGTTCTGTTAGTAATGCTTTAGATCATGCAAGTAATTAAACGAGAAAACAAAATACACAGATATATGAAATATAAGGTTGGTCTGTCATGTGAGTTTCCATGCCTTCTTTTTTACAAATGATGGCTCGGTAACATAGTGATTGATGATAAATTATGGTTCTCCTTTACAGATCGTTTGTTAGAGATGAAGTACTTGTGATGGTGGCAACTATTGCGTTTGGGATGGGAATAGATAAGCCAGATGTTAGATGTGTAATACACTACGGATGCCCTAAGAGCCTGGAATCGTATTACCAGGAAAGTGGGCGCTGTGGAAGAGATGGGCTCCCTTCATTCTGCTGGCTATATTATCAAAGAAGTGATTTTGCAAAAGCTGACTTCTATTGTTCTGAAGCAACAAATGTAAGTGATAAACAGGCGTATCTGCAGTTTGGTTCCCTTGTACTGTTTACCTGTTTCATTACCTTATGGTTTATAGTTTGTACTCATCAACAGGCAACGCAAAGGAAAGCCATCATGGATTCCTTCATGGCAGCACAGAAATATTGCCTTCTTGGTACATGCCGCAGAAAGTCCCTGTTGCAGTACTTCGGTGAAGAGCATGCCACTGACTGTGGTACGTTTATATTTTGAGGCCTCTTATATTTTACATTTGACTCATCCATAAATATTGCCCATTTGCAAAGAGGGGCAAAATCAAAGTTCCTTTGTGTGTAGTCACTACTATATTCTGAGGCCTTTAATTGAAGGCTAGAAACTACACATTTTCAATACATTCCCCAATCATCCTTTTTATTTCCAAATCCAATCATCCTCAACTAGAACCCGTCACAAGCCAAGCCACTGCAAACCCTAAAAAGTTCCCTCCACACAAAGTACTACCGGTCAGCCATTACCAGTCTCAGTCCTACACCTAACAAGGAGCGGTTTTCGCCATCATCATTTTCTTATCCTCAATTACTCTCTGCATGTATTATTTTTCTTCTTGTAAACACATATATACTAGCTGTATCTCCATGCCTTGTTTAGAGAAATTGTTGTATTGCTATACCCATACCGCGTCTTCGGAATAAACACATGCTGCATCAAGTCTTATCTTAACTGTCAGAATTAGCATACTGTGGCACATTGATTTATGACATCTTCATTAACTTTCAGGTAACTGTGATAATTGCACAACCACAAAGACTGAGAGGGATTTGTCAAAAGAATCATTTTTGTTACTGTCCTGCGTCAAGTCTTGCGGAGGAAACTGGGGACTTAATATGCCAGTTGATGTTCTCCGTGGATCACGAGTAAGTTTTCCTATCATTGATGTTTGCGATGTTCCTTAGTTTGGCACATCATTGGTGTTGCTATTTTCACTTGACTGGAGTAGATCTTCTATGTGCTGACAGTTGGGAGAACTATATGCACATGATCATTGCTAGTAAATCATTTTAAGGAAATTGTGGCATCTTTGCTGAACGGTTTTGGCGTGTGTATTGTTGTACATGCTTGTGAAGTGACATTTTTTATAAGAAAGATGTTGTATAACAAGTGCTTTCTCATTTTTGTAGGCCAAAAAGCTAGTTGACAGGAATTACGATAAACTTCCAATGCATGCGCGGGGAAAGGACTATCCATCAAACTGGTGGAAAGCACTTGGTGGTCTGCTTATAGCACATGGTACCATTATGAAGTCTATATACCCAATCAGCTTTCACTTGTTGGCTAAAGCAAGGCATTCATATCAAAACTACTTATTCTGTTGGCGATCTTTATCTCGCACATATTTTTCTTCATCTTCGAGAAGACATAATAAGACTACACCTTGTTGTATTGATAGATCTGGGAGAATATTATTTACAATCTCGTAGCTGTATTCCCAAATATACAGAACAACCATTATTTTCTTGTTTTTCCAAGAGAAACTAACTATTGCATTTTGAAAAGCTTCTTACAGTATCACACTTTTGGTTGGTCCAATGTCTTACTGAAGAAAATGTGTAATTTCTTCGGAGATGCCTCAGTTTTTGTGATAATAGACTCCATTGCTGAATGTGTGATAGTAATTTACCAAATTTAATTTCTTGTGGGGTTATTATCATGTCGTAACATCTCAGCTAGACATTTTACACTTCATGTCGTAGAGATATTGTTACTCTGTTATTAGATACACTGAGCAAACACCATTCACCAGGTGCCAGAACAAATCATTTCGATCATTTTTTATTGCTGTTCTTATTTACTTCCTTTTTATTTTTGTTTCTGTGCAGAATACTTGAAGGAGACTACGAGTGATTTATTTAGATTGGTCAGGTGCTTGCATATTTATCTTTCTCTAGTTTATGCTAGTGATGCTCCGAATTCATTTTCTCTAGTACTTCTCCATTGTACCAACTTTAAGAAATATCTATAGTAACTCTGTATCTCTACCTTCAGTGTCAGTCCAAAAGGGGCCAAGTTTCTCTCCGATGGTGGAACACCACTGTTTTTGCAGCCAACTGCAGAGATGATTGAGCAAGAGGAGCATGGTAGTTCACAGCATAAAGAAGGGGGCTTAAATCCTTTGACCACCGTAGAATCTGAAAAGATATCGGAGGTAAGCTCACTTCTCGTCCGGACCATGCTGTTTTGGTTCCTTTGTACAGGAATTTGAGACTTTTTGTGCTCTTGTTTTCATGTCAATTAAACATTTCTTTCAGGAAGAACTGAAACTCTACCAAATGCTCTTGAACATCAGGACGAAACTTGCTCGGAATATTGGAACTGCTCCGTGAGTTAAATGTTTAATATTAATGACGGTTTTTGGGCTCTAGGCTGTTTAGGTTCTGGAACAACCATTGAATTGAACCTCTCTAATCCCATTGTTTCAGATATGCTATATGTGGTGATCAGACCCTAAGACACTTTGCAAAGATTAGGCCTTCTACTGGAGCTAGACTGGCTAATATTGATGGTGTTAACCAGGTATCACTTAGTAACAGCACTTAGCAATTTCATGTCCTTTAAAAAATATTATGCATTTCTGCAGCATCCAATTATAAATACAATATTTTCTCCGATTTATTTCTATCATATTTTTTCTCTTGTACTCATCCATCTGACCTGTTGTTTCCAGCACTTCATCTCGCGTTACAGTGGCACTTTTGTCCAAAGTATCACACAATTATCAAAAGAGTTGAATCTTCCATTGGATGATTCATCAGGAGTAGAGGAAATTGTGTCTGTTTCTAAACCTGTAAACAATAATGTTCCAATGAAACTAGGTGATGCTAAATTTACTTCGTGGGAACTGTGGCAGAATAAGGAATACTCGTTCAAGAAAATTGCGGTGAGTTGTTTTTCATTTTAGTTTTGCAGTGACCTTAAATGGAAGTTAAAATCTTGACATAGTAGTGTATTGTAGCATTTTCGCAGAGCAGCACCGATAAAAGAGCAGACAGTCATGCAATATATACTTGATGCTGCTCGGGATGGATGCAAGATGAACTGGACTAGGTTCTGCGAGGAGGTAGGCCTAACACTTGAGATAGCTTCACAGATCCGTCTTGCCATTGCAAAGGTTGGATCACGCGACAAGCTGAAGCCAATAAAAGACGGGGTTCCAGAAAATGTAATTCTTCTTGTGTTTCATCGTTACACTGCATTTCTATTTGCAATTGTATGTAGATTATTGCTTCAGTAAACGTAGGAACGACTTCAGCTAGCCACTGCCATGCTCATTATATGTTCATCCAAACCATTCAGCAACTGCTAATCTGCATGGCAAAATGCTACATGGAAATTGCAGGTAACATATGAAATGATCAAGACATGCTTCACAATTGATGATCTTGGAGTGTCGGAGAAAGCGTTTGGTAACATTCCTAATGACAGGGCTGGAACAGCTGAGTCGCCAAAATCCTGTTCCCATGAGAGTGAAGCTATCAAGAACGGTAACCAGGGAGACACTGCCACCATGGCACGTGCCTGCGATTCAAGCCCTACGACAACAAAGAGATCCCGGAGTGACGGAGCACTGGTCTCTGCGGACGAGCCATTAAAGAAACTGCAAAATACAGACGAGCAAGGGACTGACTCTACTGCCCCAGCTGTTGCCACCGAAGAGGCTATACCTGAACTTGCTGAGAGCTGTGGCGGGGTAAGTAATTATACCCTCCGATGGTTCTTTCACTGGAAACCACATGTGGTTCCTTTCCTTGTGCTGATCATTTCAGTTGTTTGCAGGAAGACACTGTCTCCATGGCAGGTGCCTGCGATTCAAGCCCTTTGAGAAGAAAGAGACCCCAGACTGACGGATCTGCTGAGGAACCGTCAAAGAAACTGCAAAAGACAGATGAGCAAGGGACTGACTCTACTGCCCCAGCTGTTGCCACTGAAGAGGCTATCCTTGAACTTGCTGAGAGCTGTGGTGGGGTAATAAGTAGATCCCTCCCAAGTTTCTTCCACCGGAAGCACATGTCGTTTCTCGGGATGCTGAGCATTTCAGTTTGCAGGTTTCGCTGGAGGACGCCGTGAAGCACTTCAGCGGATCCACACGTGAATCTGTCATTGAGATGTTGGAGAGCCTCGAGTCCAGCTTTGCGGTGTACAGGAAAAATGGTCGCTACCTTGTGCTGTGACCAGCTGAAGGGACAGAATGGTTACACCCCAGTTCCAATATTTTGAGTGCTTGCGTATGATATGCCTATGGGATGCTCGTTGCTTGCTTGTATATATACGCGGGAACTTGCTTCCAGGAGGCGAGCTTAGCTGAGTAGAATGTAGGATTGCGGGTCTCGCCAGCTGTGTTCCAAGTCCTTGTAGACTCGGAATTCGACCTCCTATTTATCGCAAATATCTTTTTTCGCTCATGGTGGTTTCTCTTACTCTGGAGTATTAATTAAACAGTCTTCCATGTTATTCCCGCAATGGTTTGTTGCGTTTTTTCGAGGGAGTAATGATTCGTCTCTTGTGCGCGCTTTTGGATATTTCTTTGCTACGAAATTGATGTGTAGTAAAATTTCAACTCCCCTGTTAAAAAAGAAGAAGTTCAAATCCATCCTGTTTGTTTTTTGAGGTAAAAAAAAAACCCATCTGGCACGGCTGGACACACGATGGCAGCACGAGGCCCATGTGGCACATGCGCGGCCCAGCCACGGCACACTTCACACTTCAGTTCCTCGTCTCCGACTCGCTCCGCTCCCTCGGCGCAACCCCCCACGCCGCACCGATCGAATCCCGACCCCGCAACCGCGCCCGCCGTCGACCCCAAGCCTTCCTCCGGTCGCCTGCACCGACCACACGTCCTCGTCCTCCTCTCGCCCAGTGCGATGATCAGCAGAGGCGGCGCCGCGAACCGGAGGACTCGGAGGAGCCGATGAAGCCCACGCCGTCGCAGAGGCGGCGGGGCCCGCGCGCGGCGCTGCTGGCGCTCGTCCTCTGCTCCCTGCTCGTGCCCCTCGCCTTCGTCTTCGACCGCGCCCCCGCCGGTACGTCCCGCCCTCCGCCTCCGATTGGGGACTGCTTCAAGCGAATGCGTTCGGATGCGCGCGCCTCCGGTGGATCTGGGCGGCTCCTTCTGCCCGATTACTCCCTGTTTCTTCTTCTTCTGAATTATTATTAACCGCCTCCTTCTGCTTCTCTGATTGGTCCGCGACGCACAGGTTACGTGAGCACCGATGAGCGGCGCCGACAGGTGCGGTACTGTCTCCCGTTCGTCTCCACCTCTAATTCTTTCGTCCATGCCTGTTTCTGCTTCTGGCGAATTGGGAGCGGGACGACCGAGTGATTGGTGCTGATCTGTTTTGTTTGGATTTAGGAGGTATTCTTGCCTTCGGCCGATCACGTGAAGCAGAGCGAAGGCGGTGGTATCCCTGTCCCTGTCCCTGTCCCTGTCCATGTGGTGAATCAGGTTTGCTGTGCTGTGCTGTGCCGCGGTGCTATTCCTCTTACCCATGAATGATGTCGATCCTTTTGTAGCTTTGTATGGTTCCGTCCGTGATGGCGACCTTGTTTGTATTGGGTTTTCCTGATGTCTAGTCGTCATCACTTGTTGTGCTCCTTCATGCCACGGTTCTACTCCCTCTGTCCAACAAAGGATGTCTTGACTTTTTTAAAAAGAGCATGTATCTATATACTAAGTCATGTCTAGATACATGCTCTTTTTGACAAAGTCAAGACATCCTTTGTTGGACGGAGGGAGTACTTGAAATTAAGCATTTGACACTTCATAGAGTGGCTGAGCTGCGATGGGCAGTGATTTTTGTGTTAGTGTTTATCATATTGCGTCTTAGTTCTGTGTACATACTTCTCTCTGCTTATCACAGCTCAGCACTAGGGGAGGATCTACCTGATTTACAACCAAATTCGTGTTTATGAAGTATGAAAGAAATATCTAGGAGCAGTTCAAAATTTGCATCACTAATGCATCACATCTATTATCCTTTTCTCAGGAGAAGAAGATTTCCTTTTCTCAGGAGAAGAAGATTTCCAATGGCAGCACTGGAGTGGTGCAGCAGCCTAAGCAAACTGAGAACCACTCTTCCAGTGCTAGCGCTAAACCAAAAGGTACCACATCGTAGAAAGAACAAAATCTCTACCCAGTTGATTTCAGTGTTTTTCCTAAGCTTTTGAGATGGGAGTGAAGTTGTTGCTAATGCTAGAATAATTCATGGAATGTAAGTAATGAGCTATTCAGTTGCGGAGAACTCTTGTATATACTTGTTAGCGAAAACTGGTGTTTGCTGGCTAGTTGAGGCAAGTAGTAGTATCACAAAAATATCGTGTGGCATGATTTGACGTAGTGCCCTTTAAGTCTTTCCCTTTCTGATAATCTGATGTGCCTTAAGATGTGCATGTGCTATTCATTTTTTTCTTCTGTCTCTCCCTCTTGCTTCCCTCAAATTTCCCAATCTACTTTACAGACGAGAAGCAATTTGTTTTACCCGAATATTTCCAAAGAAATTCTTGCTAGTGTTTTACAAGCAACCTCCCTTTGGTTAAGCAGTTTATAGTTTTTTTTTGCAAGAAGACTATTTGTAGATTGCACTCCTTCTGCGTTGGTCTTTGGTCCTGTATGCTGCAGTTGTTTGTTTAATTTTTCTTTACATCTGACTCCATAATTGACAATGTATGCAGTTCTTCCCGTACCAAGAACTGAACCGCCGAAGGTTGTGAAGGAGTCGACTAAAAAAACAAGGGTAAGCCTTTTGCATTCCAAGTTATACTTCATTTTTCAGAACCTACATCAAATTCTGCTTATATTTAGGCATTCTCAGTCAAAAAAAAATCTGGGGTTCTGCAGTAGTAGCAGCAAGTATAGAATTTCCAGATATTATATTGTCAGCTCAATCACTTGTAAGATCTTAAGTACACAATGCATTATTTTCAACTGATTGCTCTCCATTTAGGTGGACTGGTGTAATAGTGTACTTAGCTAAGCTAATCTTAGGACAATGCTGATTGTACTTCAAAAGGATAGTACCTTCCCAGTCACTGTTCTTATCATTCTCCTGACCTTTGCATCAACTAGAGTCCAGCGATATGCTATAACACATATGCATTGCTTTCAGGATGAAGTAGAAAATGCAAAGGCTTGTCAGCTTGAATTTGGGAGCTACTGCCTCTGGTCCACAGAGCATAAAGTAATTATGAAGGATTTGACAGTTAAAAGGCTCAAAGACCAACTGTTTGTGGCCCGCTCATACTATCCAAGCATTGCAAAACTTCAAGGACAGGAGGTACTTAGTCAGGAAATGAAGCAAAATATACAAGACCATGAGAGGGTTCTTAGTGCATCTGCTGTTGACGCTGATCTACCATCCTTGTAAGAATTAAATTTTAATGATTAAGACTTCTGGTACTTTCTTAATTCATCCCATGTGTTAATCTTAAATTTCAGTTTTTTCTTTGTGGGTAAATTTCAGTTTATGATGACTAGTTTACGGGTACCATCAGACTAAAATGAAAATCCCTCTGTTTGAAAATATATGGCATATTTACCTGTCCGAATTTGAGCTTTGATGGTAAATTACTCATACGAGATGTTGTTAATAGTTACAAAATCACTCAAAATGATTTTCAATGCGAATCTAATGGTGTCTTATCTTGTGTGGCAGAAACTACATATTATTCGACTAACTGTTGATCAAAACTTAACTCTGGACAGTAAGAAATCCGCCTTATATTTTGAAATGGAGTACTTTTTGGTGCTTCTCAGCAGAGATGATTTTGATATACTTTAGTGTTTTTGTGCATTTATTTGAAAAAGGTGTAATAGTTCGCTATTCATCACTACATAAGTTACCAATTTGAGAATTCAAATGACAATTGTGCTATTATTTCAGTATCAACACGAAGATAGAGCAGATGGAGCACACGATAGCGAGAGCGAAATCTTGCACTGTGGAATGCCACAATGTTGTCAGGAAGCTTGGGCAGATACTTGATATGACTGATGATGAGGCTCATTTTCATATGAAGCAGAGTGCATTCCTCTACAATCTTGGTGCTCTGACATTGCCTAAAACTCACCACTGTTTTTCTATGAGGTTGACATTGGAATATTTCAGATCCCCTTCATTGGATTCAGATGTTTCTCTGGCTCGCAAGTTTAATACCCCAAACCATAGGCACTATGTTATACTATCTAAGAATGTCCTTGCAGCTTCTGTTGTCATCAACTCAACAGTTATCAGTTCTAAGGTATGTGGTGATGTTTAGAATGCTTAGTTTGCTGTTATCTTCTGATATGGGCATTGCTGACGTTCTTATTGGTCTTCCTGTAGGAGCCAGGAAACAATGTTTTTCATATTCTAACTGATGCTCAAAATTTCTATGGCATGAAATACTGGTTTGCCAGAAATTCATACAAAAGGGCAGCTGTCCATGTTGTAAACTATGAAGAAATGGTTTTAGAGAAGCTACCAAAGTTGAGTACGCGAGAGCTGTATTTGTCTGAGGAGTTTCGTGTTCTCATCAGGAGTACCGAGCTGCCAACGCAGCAGACAAGAATGGAATACTTGTCGTTGTTCAGTCATTCTCATTTCTTTATTCCAGAAATATTCAAGGATCTAAAGAAGGTGGTTGTATTGGATGATGATGTGGTTATTCAACGTGATCTGTCGTTCTTGTGGAATCTTGACATGGGGGACAAGGTAAATGGTGCTGTCGAATTTTGCGGTGTAAGACTGGGTCAAGTGAGGAATCTCCTGGGTAAGACAAAATATGATCCTAAATCATGTGCATGGATGTCTGGGGTGAATGTGATTAATTTGGACAAGTGGAGGAAGCATAAAGTGACAGAGAATTACCTCATGCTCCTTCAACAGGTCAGTATAGTTCTTCTCCATTTTATTGCAAACTACAGTGTATAAAAACTGAGCTCACACAAAGGAGGTCTGGAAGACCATTTGGTCAGTGTGTATGTGGTGTGAACTACAGGTTTGTTGTAATTTACTTGCATGAAATAGGTAGCATGCTGCATTCATTTTGTAACTGCACAACTTTAGCTATCTTTGATCTAATTCCAGCCTCGCTTTGAATAGTAATTGATTCTTTGTTGCATGATGCATCATATGGTTATGACACTGCACATATTTATTCCAACTCTTCTTGTGTTGCAGGTCAAGAAGAAGGACGAGGTATCTCTGCGAGAAGCTGCCTTTTCTTTAAGCTTGTTGTCTTTCCAACATCTCATCTATCCCCTTGACGAGAGGCTGACTCTATCTGGACTTGGATATGATTATGGAATCGACCCGGAGGTTGCACGGAGTTCTGCATCGTTGCACTACAATGGCAATATGAAACCTTGGCTTGAGTTAGGCATACCGGACTACAAGAAGTACTGGAGGAGGTTTCTCACTCGAGATGATCGATTCATGGATGAGTGCAATGTAAATCCGTAGTAGACTTGAACCTGAAATCAGAACAACCAACAACAGATTGCGACATCCACTGGCCTCCCTAGAACCTATCTTTGGCTCTTTGCTGAGTGGATGCCTGTAGACCCAAGAGCTGTACTTGTGCACCAGCACAACAAACGCATGTTGACATGCAGCTGTTGAACAGGAGAAGAGTGCAGACAGTGTTGACAGGGTTGAGCAGACGCATCACCATCTGTTCATGGCATTGAACATGATTGATTGACATTTTCGGCATTCTGAGATTTATGTTGCAGGTAAGGGAGTTAACGGATCAAGCCCAATTGTGCAGATTCTTTGGCAAGATCTTCGATGCAAGATTCATTTCCCATTTTTCTATTCCACAATAAGGACACACATGTAATCTCATCTTTTGGTCGTGGTAGCATAATTTTGGTAGTTATGGTCATGGAAAGATTGCTGTCCAAACCCATGGACAGTTCTGTGGATAACCTGTATATTGTTGCTGTACTTACTCGCTAGAATGCCAAATCTCTTTGACAACGGACCCTTTCATTAGCTGAGGACAACAACGGAAATCCATATCGGGCCGTGGGAGCATATGCATCCATCGCTCAAAAAACAATTTCGAAATATCAAAAAATTCAAAATAAAAACTGCTCCTATACTTCAAGACATTTTATGTTAGCATAAAAAGTTCCGTGAAGAAAAATCAGTTTTTGTGAGCTGTGTAAAAAATACAAATCTGGATGCTCCAAAATGATTTTGTAAAAGACTTTTTTTTGTCATTAGAACCGGTCATAAAAAATGTTTTTTCCCGTGAAACTTTTTTGCTAACACAAAATGTCCTGATGTATATCCAAATATTTTTCTGCATATTTTTGACATTTTGAGAAGGTTTTTACACAGCGGGTGGCCACCAGAGCGGAGAGGCCGAGAGGTGATATCGGTGGAGTGTGTGTGGGGATGTGGGGTGAGGGGAATGGGAGTAACGAATTGTGCAGAAACGTCTGGCCACATGGAAACGGCCGAATCAGCAGGTTTGGATGAGAGATGTTTCAAGTTTCGTGTTACACAACATCGTGGACTGGGTCAGAAAACCGAAAAGGCCAATTTTACACCACCGGAGCTGGCTGAGGTGCTCTCAACTAACTTCATGCTATACGTAACCAAACGAAGTAAGTGCAGCTCTACATCTACGTGTGTGCATGGATTAGGCGTCATCATTACGCGATTAATAAATTCTAAAAGGGTAATCAGCAGCTCTACATCTGCCCATGCGACGCTCGGACCAAGCCCTTCGAGAGAGGCAAAAATACCCACGCTTGGGTGACTGAGTGGATCGCTGGTAATTAACATTCGAAGGTACTATCCTTTCGAATTCCGTCGACTAAAACTTATCAATTTTGAACTGGTATGCAAAACTGTTTAAACTAATTTTGTCAAATTCAACCTCTATCACCGCCGTGAACTCCGTCATTACAGCAACAACTACTTTGCTTGGTGTACGTGTTTGTTCAAAACTCATTTCATTTTCGGTCGCTGTCGCTTCTAAGTGTAACTTAATTATCATCACCTTGACTATTAGAGCATCTCCAACCAGCGCTGCAAAATAGCGCCGCGCGCAAAAAACCGCTAGTTTTGAACGCGGGATGCACAATTAGTCGCTCCAACAAGCGCTGTAAAATTGGGCGTGCTGTAAATCTTTTTCATCGCGTGAAAAATTGCGGCATCGCGCGACATATTATGAGACTTGGATTTAACGTGCTTTCTTCGAAATGCCCAGGTCTTGCAATGAAATCAATATTCTTCAACGGTCATCACTCATGACATGGATTGCAATTGGTGAAGGTCATCACTCATGACATGGATTGCAATTGGTGAAGCTCCACCGGTGAAATTTGTGCATACATGCACACAGCACACATACACTAGTAGAGAAAGGGGCATTGTCACCGGTTTTAAAGGGCTTTTAGCACCGGTTGTGCAACCGGTGCTAAAAGGTCGGGACTAAAGGGGTACCCCCTTTAGCACCGGAACCCTCTGAAACCGGTGCTAAAGGCCTCCACGTGGGCACTGCTGAGCACGCGCAGGCGGAGGACCTTTTGTACCGGTTGGTAATACCAACCGGTGCTAAAGGCCTCCACGTGGGCACGGCTGAGCACGCGCAGGACCTTTTGTACCGGTTGGTAATACCAACCGGTATTAATAGTTACTGTCTTTTTTCTTCCGCTTATTTTTCAGTGTTTCTGTTTTTTCTTTTGCGCTTATTTTTAGGGGTTTAGGGTTTCTGTTTTTTTCCTTTTCGCTTATTTTTCAGGGTTTCGGAGGAGATCACGTATGAAGTACCCATTACACATATAAATTGTACTCACTACGTACACATATAATTGTACTCACTACACATATAAATGAAGTACCCATAATTACATATAATTAAAGTACTTTTTTCACGGAGATATCACTGCTATTACATGGAGGGAGTCTATTTTTCCACATAGTGAAATTCACCGGATGGATTTATGACATGCGTAAGGAAAAATCCCGCCAATTCCTCCGCAATTGCTTTAACGCGGTTCGTTGGTAGGAGTTGGTTCCGCTTCCTTGCGATCTTTAAAAGGAGGAGATCAAATTAGTTATGATTGAAACTAAACACAAGTGATAGTAGAAAAATAAAGTTGTGAATGATTTTTGCGTACCTCTATGTTTCTTTGACTATTGACTCTCTCATTGACTTTCATGTGAATGAACTCACAAACGTAGTATCCACATAAATCTGTCCCATCTGGTTGTTGCAGACACCACTATACAACAATATGATTTAATCAAATAATAATAAAGAGAATTAGAACGATACACGGACCTAGTTAAGTAGTATTACTTACTTTGTTAGCTTTGAACTCCAGCTTATCTTTCCATTCACCGGGTTCTTGCTCGGTGAACTTTTTCCAAACCCTGCCCAAAAAGAATATGAATTGAGGAGTTATTACTTACTTTTGATATCAAGTAAATGAACGAAATAGAGGCGTAGTGCGATTGAAATTACCTCTTGAGCATTATACGCACGCTTTTGTATGCATCTGGATTTGTTTTTTTTGAGTCCCAGATTTCAACTTCTCCATCGTCGAGTTTAATGATCAGGAGAATGAAGTGGTAACTGCGCACGTAATTCAGAACTCATCAATTGCACTTAATATCGGGAAAGGAAAAAATAATGTGTACAAGACATTAACACTCACTTGAAATTGTAGGGAAAAAGTATTTCTTTCTTGGTACTTTGTCGCTTAAAGAAATTCAGTAGAACGTCCTCTATGGCGTCGGGTTGATTTTCTAAAGTCTGGACATGAACTTTATCCGGGTCAATGAACCCAATGTCCCAGATTTTGAGCTGTCTGCATTCACGAATCTTCATTCTGCATATATAATAGCGTACAAAAGAATGATGTGAGGATAATTACTGGCGATCGGCGGCGGTGAGGAAGTGGGGACGACACTATAAAAAGGCACAAATCTTATTTTAAATTGAGCTCAAAATGCATATAAAACAAATAAAATCCCTAACTTAGGCATTTCATCAAACACCTTGCTTGCACTAGAAAAAACAAATGAGTTAAACTAGCAAAATGAGCTAAACTTGAAATGCCGGAAGAGAAGATGAAGTTGCTAACCCTTATATAAGTAAGTGCTACCAATCTTAACAAATGTTGTAGAGATCAAAGAGTGCTAGATCTTGGGATAGCAAAGAGAGAAGAAAATGGAGCTTGAATGAGAGCAATGGAGCTGTGCCTCGGGTGGAAGAAGGCAATATAGGCCGAACCTTTAGTACCGGTTTGTATTACAAACCGGTACTAAAGGGTCTGGCCGTGTCTGCCGGCCGAACCTTTAGTACCGGTTGGTAATACAAACCGGTACTAAAGGGTCTGACCCGACTGAGGCAACCCTTTAATACCGGTTGGTATTACCAACCGGTACTAAAGGGTCCAACGCAACCGGTGCTAATAGCTGCCGGGCTGTCTCGCCTCTGGAACCGGTACTAACACCCCTTTAGTACCGGTTCCAGTCAATCCGGTGCCAAATGTGGCCTCACCAAAGGCTTGTTTTCTACTAGTGATACAACTATGGCTACAACCGACGACATCTATCCAACGTGGCGAACAGTGCATCTGGATTTACTGTACATAGCACCATGAACTAAAACTGCATTTTAGACGCTGTGAAAGTATTTTAACGCACCAAATTTTACATCACTTGTTAGATATACTCTTAGACTAAGTGCGTTTTTAATCTCCACCATGACCTCGTTCTCCACTTAATGGAAAATAGGCATCTGATTCATAGGCAAGAGAAGGCCTGCCTAAAGGCATGAACTGAAGGAAGGCAAGAAGGCATTATATGGTTTAGAAGTATCAGCGGCGGCAAAATAATGCAAGTAACCAAACACGTGTGCGCCGGTCAAGCGCATGGTACATGGTTGCTCTCGCCCATGCCGTTGTGACATCCATCCCAAGCTCTTCCAGTGTTCCATCGTACCGATCGAGGCTCACCATCAGCGACAATGCCTAACCTGGAGTTGGATTCCACCAATGACTAGATCCACTTCCATGAATACGTCGGCAACAGGTACGTCCTCCTGACCTCCTCTTCTCACATCCCGGTACCTCGTCGATACCGCGACCAAGCACAAGGTAGCTACCCCGGGGAAGATATCGTGCGTTTTGGCCAACAAAGATGTTTTCCGTTTTCCCTTCCGTGCGTTGATATACCGATTTTGTCTTTCGAGATAGCTCGAGATATCGTGCGTTTTTGGCCAACATGGTGGATATGCATGAATACACTTAGTGTTAGGTGAATGTGATCTGTACATGAACTTTGGAATAAACTTACTGTTGGAATTTTCACTTAGTAAACATGTTCTGGTATCCACTCATGTGGATTAGCAATTTGGGTGGATGGTTCATTAACTGACATGCAGTATCCACTCATGTGGTTTACTAAGTTGGGTTGAGGGTTCTTTAACTGACATGCAGTATGCAGACACGTAAGTTTGTGGTCCATGCTTAGGTAGTCGTAGGGGCATGGGTAAAATGTTGATCTGATCTTTAATTTTTATCATCCTCTTTGTGTATATCAGACACCATAGCAGGGGCTGAATGATGAAGCACTTGCAAAGAGCGCTCGCTGTAGATATCGCTATCTCTGTAAGCGGCAGCAGCAGATCATTTCCCTTGAGCAAAATAGTACTAAGTGAAGAAGAAAAGACAAAAGTCAGCGACAAGGCTAATAATAATTTCCTTGTGTCTGAATATCATAAGCTTCTATTTCCACCAGTGCCGGCAGCACCTGAGCCAGAGCCAGAGGTGGTGTGTAAACACATTTTCCATATAAAAACATTTTCTGCTCCCTTTATTTAGGCTTCCGATCTCAAGAGTCTTATGAGGTCTAATATTACTTGGCAGTCCTCGGCGGACGAAAAGAAAGTGAAGAAGAAGAAGAAGTTAAGGAAGGTTAAGGTGGTCGTTAAGGAACTCAAAAAACAAGCTGATGATGTTTCGTATTGTGGTATTTTATCCAGAAGCATTGGAAGCGTTGAAGATAAAGCTTTACTAGCATTCAATAGCTATCTTCTTTGGTATGTATCAATTGCTTCATTGCTACCAACTTTTGTTGCGTCATACCTCATCTACAGTATTTAACTTAATTATGACAAAATTAACGCAGCTAGATCTTGTAAGACAGTCCAGTTCTACAGCCTTTTATTTTTATTTATTGTGAATTAATGCGACTGAGAATCTTTTATTAGGTATACACTCCATGGGGAATCACAAAGTATTTGCTATGGACTAGCAAAGTCGATGATAGTTCACTTTGCTAAATTGATGCCTAGGTTAACAATTGCAGCTCGTGAGTTACTCTGTCAAGCATGGGTTGATGATATTTTGTGGGCTTGGCCCGGTGTCGCGATAGGGCACACGCTATTCTTCCTCGACGTCGTATTCACCAACCCTAGGTCGTTGCCTCGACTCGCCACCGTAGTTCTCTTTACTGTCAACGATAGCGAGCAATATATGTGTTCCAAATATTCGTCCCCTCAAAGCCCCAGAGATACATAAATCGATTTCGACGATCGAAATCTTGCGGCGACATATTCATGTACCGTTATCTCCCCCCTAGGATCTTGTTGACAGAAACCCCAGGTCGCCTCCCATACCCACCGTAGCGCTCTTTGCTGCACCCAAACCTGATTAGGGTTACTTTGGACCTGGCGCAGATTAAAATTGATATATTTCTACTAAACTTTCATGCTTAATGGCGACTTACTTTTATTACACTACAATCTTAGCGGGTATACTTTACTATTTATTAGTTGCCACAATTAACCCCATATGAATGTTTCCAATAGTACTTATATAATTCTCTATTATACAATTGCATGCATATCAATAAATATCATGTTGTGAGTAATTCATACTCGAGATGTCATAAAAATATTTTCTTATTTTTTTGATAATTATATAACTTTCATAGCATGTACATATATATTTGTATTTATGTATGGGTGCTTGTATTTTCAAGTCTCTTTTGATAAACTTAATATCATGGTATATATCTCTAAAGCTTACAGTGTACTAATAAGTAAGTATATTAATAGTGGTTTCGGGTGTATGATTAAGTAAGCACATTTATATACAGTTCTAGAGTGTAAGCAAAAATATCGGTTAATTTGTTTTGCAAGTTTGGTTTGATGATAAGTTGAAAATATACACATGCTTTATACTTGCTATTGAAATAGTATAGATCATAGTAATACCGGGTAATCTACTTTACGTATGATTTTATTATCTCATACCGTCATACGCTCGTTTGCTACGCGCCTGGTACTATCTGGTATATGCAATGACGCTATCTATTGATCAAATATTAGGCCAATCACAAAACTGAACAGTGAAACAATGTTAACATAGATTTATGTATCACAAAGAACAGAGAATGCCCGGACAGCGTCATTACCGTCGTGGAGCAGAGGTTTGGTTCTTGTAAGACAGTTCATTTCTACAGTATTTTTTTATTGTGAATTAATGCTAGACTCTGATGAGAATCTTTTATTAGGTATACACTCCATGGCGAATCACAAAGTATTTGCTATGGACTAGTAAAGTTGATGATAGTTCGCTTTGCTAATACCATGGAAATTAAGTATCTAGACTTAGAAGCACATGATGGGGCAATGGCCATGATGATATGCAACTCATCTACTAAATTGATGCCTAGGTTAACAGTTGCAGCTCGTGACTTTCTCTATCAAGCATGAGTTGATGATTTAAAAAGTGCTTCCAGTACAGATTTTGATCGCTTAAGTATAGTGATGACAACATTCAGAATTCATATTGAAGGATTGCCTAACAGGTACATGTTTTTTGCATGCATAGATAGTTTAGTCACTTATTGGACTCGGTTGTACTTATATTCGAACTTACTTATATTCGAACTTCCAGCCTTGGTAAATTAAGTTTTACAGACTTCCTTAGTAGTCTATATAAGACCCCGCCGTGTTTTGGAACTGACTGGGAATTTTATGAATATCCGACTATTTCAAGCACCGACAAAATACTAAATGGCGAACAGTTGTAACCTGCAGTACTATAGACCCACACCTAGTTTCAACATGGTGGTATCTGGTGTTATTGGTGAGGTGATTGGTATGCAGAGGAGAGGGTTCTCTTGAAATGGAGAACCGCCAGTTAATGATGTCGAAGTCAAAGATGGCTACAAAGTCATAATCAGAAGGCCACCCATGTACGCATTTGACCCCAAGAGTATCTCCGAAGATGTTGCAGTGTGGTTGAAGGAGAATTTTTCATTTGTCTGGAATTCCGTATGTATGAAGGTGGTCTCGGAGGCTAAAGGTGATCTAAACTTATTGCCGCATTACACCATGCTATGAAAGAAATTGACACAAACTGATAGCAAAGATTATCCTGGCCCCTTGAATAAATTTCCTGGCTCCGTCCCTATTTATACTGAACTTTCGTACTCATGTGCGACTTACTTTTGTTACACTACAATCTTAGCAAGTATAGTGTTTACTAATAGTTGCCACATTTAAGCTCATATAATGTTTCCAATAGTACTGATATAATTCTGTATTATACAATTGCATGCATATCAATAAAATATCATGTTGTGAGCAAACCATACTCCGGATGTCACAAAAATATTCTCCTATTTTTTTTGACAATTACATAACTTCCCTAGCATATACATATATGTTTGTATCTGTGTATATGTTCTGTGTATTTTCAAGTATGTTTTGATATACTTAATATCATGGTAAATATCTCTAACGCTTACAACGTGATAAGTAAGTATATTAATAGTAGTTTCGGGTGTATGATTAAGTAAACACATTTATATACACTTCTAGAATGTAAACTGAAACATCGGTAAATCTGTGTTGCAAGTTTGGTTTGGTAATAAGTTGAAAATGTACACATGCTTTGTACTTGGTATCGAAATATTATCGATCATAGTAATGCCAGATAATCTACTTTACATATGATTTTATTATCTCATATGCTCGTCTGCTACACGCCTGGTACTATCTGGTATATCCGTATATGCAATGGCGCTATCTATCGATCTTTTTTTTTTCTCGATAAAGATCTATTGATCAAATATAAGGCCAATCATCACAAAATTGAACATTGAAACAATGTTAACATAGATTTATGTATCACAAAGATGAAAGAACAGAGAATGCCCCGGGCAGCGTCAGTACCGTCGTGGAGCAGAGGCTTGGTTCGGCCAGGAGGCAGCTGGAGTAGCGGCCCGGTGGTTCAAGCGAGCCTGTGCGTCATGGATCCCGCTGGCCAGGCTTGTCTTCCCCGGAATTCTTCTCCATTTCCCCCCAAATCCCCACATTTACCATCGACGAGCTCATCTCCTGGTGCTGCACCGCTCCATCCAGCTACTAATGGCACGCATGTCGCTGCTCATCAACAATCCAGCAGGCGTACGTGGCTGCTGTCGCCGTCATCGTTGTCGGGACTCGGGAGGACAGTCCGCCACTTCATGCGCCGGTTGTGGGTTGCCGCCATCGTCGGGAGAACAGACCTCGGCTCTGCGTTGGCCGTGGGTCGCCACTGTCGCCGAGGGACGGGCCGTGGCTGATGTCGCCGTCATCGTCATCGTCGGAACGCCTGTGCGTCGCCGTCATTGTCGGGAGAACGGGCTGCAGCTATTTTTTGTTTTGTTTTAGGCGTTGACGAAACTGAAAAAGTGGGCTGGGTTGTCAAACTAGAATGATCTGAACCGTTGATCGAAACTCTTACGCCATTGATCCCCGACAATCAGGCAATCAGGTAGGGTTTGCCATCCCAAACGCCTCCACCGTGCGCCATTGATCCCGATTGTTATCCTCCACACCGCCGTGCCTCCACCCTCCTACGCAGCAAGATCTGATCCACCTCCTCCATGGCTGCGACCGATGAAGACCCCCAATCGCAGGGAACGCACAAGAGAAGCCACATCTCGTACCGCCCTGGAAACTGGGTGTTCCGGGTCTGTCCGCCAGCAAACCCCGTCGACGACGATCCTCCACCGGACTCGATCGTCCTCGACAGAGTACTCTCCTCGACACCGAGGCCTACCTCGACGACCGCACCAACTCCTCCACCGCCGCCGGCCGTACGGCGGGCTATCGCATCAAGGTGACCTTCTGGATCGCACAGCCGCCCCGCGTCTCCTACATCACCGTCCACTTCTCCGGTCTGCCTGCACCCGCCGAATCCGCGCTCGCCGAGCTCCCCAAGATCGTCTGCACGGACGGCGACGTCGTGCTCCTCCGCGTCGCCATCAGCCGCCCGATATGCGACGACTACATCATCTACCGGGCCGGCAGCAAGAAGCTCCGGGTGCTTCCGCCCCATCCCACCCGCAGCTCCTTGTTTCCCGACCTGCAAGTCGGCCTCCTGCCCTGCCATTCCATGAACGACAGGTTCTTCATCGCCGCGCTCTCGTCTGCCTTCCCCCTTGACCGTGGACGCTATAATCTCGACCTGTTCGACTCCAACACGGACACTTGGAGCACTAGGGCATCTCCAGCGGAACGTGTAAATTTGTTCATATACACCATGCTAAATTATACACGTTCCAGTTTTCCAGTGGAACGTGTAAATTAGGACGTGTATATTCCAACGGCTATATTTTCAAACGGCTATATTTCCAACAGCTATATTTCTAACGGCTATATTTTCAACGGCCATATTTTTATCTATATAAACCACCCCTATCACCTCTATTCCAGCACACTTCTACTCCCTCCGTTCCGATTTACTTGTCGCAACTGTAATTTTGCGAAAAAACCCTTGATGTTTCTCCGACATAACCCGCAATGAACACATCCACTTGGGACATGAGTTCTTCGTCATCTTCATCTGGCGACGATGAACTCATACTTGCAGCATTCGCCGAGCGCGAGGAGGAAGAGAGGAAGAACGCTCGACGCCATGGCGGTTCCAATCATGGGCGCCAGTCAATCGATCGAGAAAGAGATGCCGGATTTGTTGTTCTGTGGGACGACTACTTCAAAGAAGTTCCCCGCCCGCAATTTCCTGCTTTTCCCCAGCCCGTCGACCTCACTGCCCCGAATCCCCAGTCCCCGAGCGAGCGCCCACACCACTGCTTCACGGCGAGCGAGCGAGCAAGGGCATCCCGAGCGAGCGAGCGAGGACTTCCCCGAGCGAGCGAGTCCCCACACCGTCGCCCAGCCCCGTCCCCGCCCTCCATTCTCTCCAGGGCGCGCGGCGCCGCCGCCGCCAGATCTGGCTGCAGGTCGTGCGGCCGCCGCTCCTCTGCTCCCGCTCGTGAGCTCGCCGGAAAAGCAAGAAATCATTACCTTGGCGGCGGCCGGAGAGGAAACGGCGACGGCGACCTTGGGGGCGAGCTCCTCCAATCCTTCCTCCGGGCGGGCGCGGGACGAAGCCGCGGTCTTCTTTTCGCGAGCTCAGGAGCGTGGGTTGCTCATGTTTAGTTCCACGCCTCGTACCGTCGTGGCCTGGGCGTGGATGGATACATGTCCTTTTACACGAGCAGCTGGGAGCAGTTTTTCAGCTCTTATCGTGTATATTTGCTATACACGTCCATATAGAGGATCCACCGGAGATGCTCTAACAAGCCCATGCACGTTGAGTCATCACATGAACAGAGCTACACATTCTCCGGCGCGACCAAGGTAATCGCCATTGGGGGAAACCGAGGTTCGATCGCCTTTGTCGACCTCTGTCACGGTATCCTCATATGTGACGTGCTCACCGGCGATGACACCCTCCGCTACATCCAGCTGCCCCGGCTTGTGGCGCGTAACAAGCTGAACAGAGGCTTATCTTCTTTCGATCGAGACGTTGCCTTCAGCAATGGCACCATCAACTACTTCGAGATGTGTGTTCATGCCCAGCCTGGCTCGCTCGTTGGTGCAACCTACATCTCCCAAGACTGGGAGGCCGCTGCTTGGAAGTGGATGGATTCTAAGAAGAGTTGGCACATGGAGTATACGTTCAAAGCTTCGGAGATCCTGATAGACGAGGGTTACCAGCATCGATTGCTTCCTGAGCTGAATCAGCGCGATGAAGACATGGAGACGGCGCCAATCTTGAGCAGGCTCCACACTGGGCATCCTGCCATAAGCTTGCATGAGGAATTGAGGATGATGTTGTTTACATCATGGCCAAGGTTGACCACATGGACAAGAAGGCTTGGATGCTTGCTGTCGACATGAGGAACAACACTATAAAAGGAGTGGTGGATTTCGACGCTGCAAGAACCTCAAGTTTCATGTTGACATACCTTCAAAGCAAGATCTCCAAGTACGTGACCAAAATATCGCCCAACAGGTAACTCTCCTGTACCAGCACTGGCCTATTTGCGTGCATTGTGGCCAAAGAAGATGTAAACTTAGCTAGATTATGAGCTTCAAAGTTATTTTTCCTAGATTCATGAACGAAGGAACACCCGGCAAATCCTGTAGCTCGTCCAGCAATCTCACTGACTATTGCTCCATACTTTCCCAGAGATCACCCCGGCCGGTGAATATCATTAATCACTACTGTACCTTGCAATCGCGAGTGTGGAGAACAGATTTTTTTTAATACCTGAAGTACATATGTTCTAGCGTTTTATATGGGCTTTTCTGTGTGGATCCTTGATATAAATGAATAGATGATGTACACTCATGCAGGAGCAACTTCAGCCATCTTCACTAGAGTAGTTTGCGTAAAACTACCATTTTACAGACTAAATCACAAAAAACTACCACTTTTGGTCCGCTGATTGCAAATTGCGCTAAAAATCGATTTGGCTGCGGATTGACACGGAAACTGACTGGGCGGGCCCACCCATCAGATATTACGTGCCAAGGGATAGACGGCGGCCGTTTGATCATCAAAAACTACCACTTTTGCCCGCAATCGCAAAAATCTACCACTTTTGCCCGCAATCACAAAAAACTACCACTTTTACCCATTATTAAAATGTGATGTTTCTATTTATCTCGAACTGTTTATTTGTTTGACTTTGCATGCCCAACATCACTGGGTGTACTGCTTAGTTCTATCTGTATTATTGTTGTGTAAGATTATGTCCAGCGTCATACAAGGTGTGTTGACCAAACCACGCCGAGGAGTTTTCAGAGATTATGCCCAGAGTCACATGACACCACTTCATTGTATGCAGCGATCAAGAAAGACGAAGCAGACATGCACAAGTTCAAGAGCGAGGTTAGACAAGCATGCATATGTATCAGAACAACAACGTGATCACAGCTGCTGCTACGAGGACTAACGTGATCTCTGACGGGTGGGCCCACTCAGTCAGTTTTTGTGTCAATCCGCGGCCAAAACGATTTTTAGCGCAATTTGCAATCAGCGGACCAAAAGTGTTAGTTTTTTGCAATTGCGGATAAAAATGGTAGTTTTTTATAATTTAGTCTGTATAGTGGTAGTTTTTTTGCGCTAACTACTCTCTTCACTACCACAATCTGTAACGAGTGGTATATAGTTGTTGCAAGGTATGGTTATTTGCGTGGAAACAACATGGCATGTTCGCAGGATTTGATCACCTTTGTCCTAGACGGTAAGTGTTCGCTTCTGTGCACGAAAAGTTTGTTTCATCTAGAAATAGAAAGCCGTGTGAGAAGATGAATCTGAGTGGAGCTAAGACAAGCGTGCAACGTCAAAGACCCCAGAAGATCAGAGTCGCGAACGCACACCAAGAACAAGATCGTAGCTAGCTAGAGCAAAGGTAGATGTATGGAGCTGCGGCGGCCGTTGGTCACGAATTTCATGCAGGCAGGGCCGTCTACAGAAACTGGGGGCCCTATGCGGAACGTAAAGCGGGACCTTAAAATTTTAAAATGTCCATGATGCTGGGACTAAAAATGCTTTCACTGTTACATAACTTCAATATATCTTATTTTTAACAATATATATAAACAAGAAGCAATAAACTGGACTCTGGCGACTGGCGTAGCTGCGTGATGCTAGTTTGTACCGATCGGAATCGGGAATTCAGCGGGGAGGGTGAGGGGCAATTGCGCCCCTCCCACTAAAACCATCCATACATAAAATGTACGCTTGAAGAAATATTAAAAAAACTAGCAAAATGCCCGTGCCTTGCTACGGGTGAAAAAATTGGTATTAGTTCAAGTCTATATATTTGTCTAGTTGATTGTAGTTGTCCATGGAGTCTGGAGGTCAAGAAGCCCCAAACATGTCAATGAATCCATGTCTGAACACAAAAAGTTCAGTTTATGCCTGCATCAACTCGACAAGAAATTACTTCCAACGAAATAACAAATCTAATGTATGAAATTATGCATATCCTTTGAGTTTGTGAACTGAACCAAACATAATACACAAAAATACTGAACCATTAATCTCCTCTGATCTAGTTTATGCTATATCCTCTCAATTGAACCGTGAAATTGTCAAGCACCAGTAAAGAAAGCTCAAACAACACTTGAGGGTCGAACGTTGCCCCAATCTGGTATAGACAACTATTGCCATATTCACTCAAATCAGAACTACACCTCGAGGACAGGCTCGTCATAGGATTCGAACCACTCCCCTATTGTTTCGGTGGGTAGCAATTATGCAATACTGGGCAAACAAAAAATGCAAAAGAAAAGGGGTGAAAAATCTGGGTCATTTTTTAAAAATCCTTAGAGGCTTAAAGAGTAGCGGTTACAACTTACAACTGATAGAGCATGCCATCGCCAGGAAAAATTTAATCAATGAAACGAAGTGACAGGTGTTAAGGATATCAACAGAATAATCTGTTAGGATTGTTAGCCGAAGTGGTTAGCCAATTGTACACGAATCTGATCTATGATATAAAGATCAGATCGTCATCTCTTTATCTCTTTGGTTGTTGTAACCTCTCCTGTAATCTTGCCCTTTGTTGGCCTATATTAACATGTAGCCGAGCCCGAGGCAAAGGGCATCGTTTCCACCAAACTTCACATGGTATCAGAGCTAATCTTCCAACAAAACATCCAATGAGCCTCGTTCCCTCTTCCTCCGCAGCCGCCGCCGCCGGCATGACCGGCTTCGGCAACCTTCCAAGCAATGGCGCGGGGATAGCCCTGACTAGGGAAAACCACCTTCTGTGGGAGGCGCAGGTGCTCCCGGCTGTGCGTGGCGCGCAGCTGATGGGGTACCTCGACGGGTCAATCAAGGCCCCGGCGGAGATGATCACCGTCGATCACGGGGAGAAGGGCAAGACCATGGAGCCCAACCCCGCCTACGCGACATGGATCGCAAAGGATCAGCAGGTCCTCTCGTACCTGCTCCATAGCCTGTCACCCGAGATCCTTGTGGTCACCATCGGGATGAACACGACCGCCCAGGTCTGGAGGGCGATCAAGGCGATGTTCGCCACGCAGTCCAGGACACGCATCTCCAACCTCCGTGTCGCCCTCGCCAACACCAAGAAGGAGGGCATGACTGTGCCGCAGTTCTTCGGCAAGATGAAAGGACTGGCGGATGAGCTCGCCTCTGCGGGCCGAATCATCGAAGAAGATGAGCTCGTTGAGTACCTTCTGGCTGGACTCGACGACGCCTACAACCCTGTCTTCGCCGCCATCGGAGCCAACCCAACGGCTCGCCTCACTGTCAGCGATCTGTACGCCCAGGTCATGGCGTTCGAGAATCGCGTGGAGCTGCAGACCGTGGGCACCGGCGGTCACTCCGCCAACGCCGCCGCACGTGGACGCGGCAGTCCCTATCGTGGTGGTCGAGGATACCGCGGCCGTGGAGGTGGCCGCGGATACGGCAACAACAACGGCAGTGGCAATGGCCGTGGCCAGGTTCAGCCGTACCAGCAAGGCGGCCACCAGCAAGGCGGCCACCGTCAAGGTGGCAACGGCGCACAAGGACACCGAGGAGGAGGCTACAGGGGCGGTCGTGGAGGTCGCCCCGCTCCGGTCTGTCAAATCTGCTATAAACCGGGGCATGGCGCCACCAAGTGCTGGCACCGCTATGATGAGGACGAGGAAGAAGAAGAAGAAAGAGGGGCGAACGTCGCCTCCTACGGAGTTGAACCAGTGTGGTACTCTGACACCGGCGCCACCGACCACATCACCGGCGAGCTCCACAACCTCACCATGAAGGAGAAGTACAATGGACGTGAGAAGATTCACACGACCAATGGACAAGGTATGAGTATTAGTCATGTTGGTCATGCATTTGTTGACTCCCCATCCAAACAATTACACCTTCGAAATACTCTTCATGTTCCACATGCTACAAAAAAATCTTGTTTCTATTCATCGTCTCACAAGAGATAATAATGTCTTTGTTGAATTTCATCCATGGTGTTTTTATGTGAAGGATCAAGCAATGAAGAAAATTCTGCTTAAGGGTAGATGCACGAAAGGTCTCTATCCGTTGGTATCTTCATCATCATCAAGCACAAATAAAGAAGTTCTTAGCGTCACCAAGCCTTCAGCTACACGGTGGCATGATCGATTAGGCCATCCCTCTTTTAAAGTTGTTCAACGTATTCTTAGAAATTATGAACTCCCTTGTTCAAGTAAACCTAGTATCGAGTCCATTTGTGATTCTTGTCAAAGAGCAAAAAGTCATCAACTTCCCTATGTAAGATCAACTAGTGTATCCACTGTTCCATTAGAACTTGTGTTTTCCGACGTGTGGGGTCCAGCACCTACCTCCGTTGGTCGTTTCTCTTACTATGTAAGCTTTATTGATGACTTTAGCAAATATACAGGGATCTATCTCATCAAAAAGAAATCTAAAGTTTTTCATATTTTTCAGAATTTCCAAAATCTGGTTGAACGCAAATTTGATAGAAAGATCATTGCCATGCAAACCGATTGGGGTGGCGAGTATGAAAAATTAAATCCTTTCTTTCAAAAAGTAGGCATCTCCCATCATGTCTATTGTCCACACGCTCATCAACAAAATGGCTCCGCTGAACGGAAACATCGCCATATTGTTGAGGTTGGTCTAGCTCTTCTTGCAAATGCATCCATGCCTCTTAAATTTTGGGATGAAGCTTTTTTGACCGCTACCTATCTTATTAACATGCTTCCTTCCAATGTCATTGACAATGACACTCCCATAGAGAGACTTCTCCAAGAAGCTCCGGACTATTCCTCTCTTAGAGTTTTTGGATGCGCTTGCTGGCCCAACCTACGACCCTATAATACACGCAAACTTGCTTTTCGCTCAAAACAGTGTGCCTTCCTTGGGTATAGTCCATTACACAAAGGCGTCAAGTGTCTTGATATTGCTTCGGGTCGTGTATACATCTCACGAGATGTAGTCTTTGATGAGACAGTGTTTCCTTTTGCAAAACTCCATCCCAATGCCGGCGCTCTTCTCCGACGAGAAATTCTTTTGCTTCCGGAGTCCCTCCGAAACAATCTGGTTTTAGCTCAAGGGGAGCAACCATGCAATGATCTAACACCTAATACTCCTGCTGTTTTTGTTCCATTTAATACTCCTCAGGTGCAGCTGCAGGCTCCAGAAAAAAATTTGATGCAAAACAATGCTGAAACAAGTCAAAACGGAGGCAATCTCCATCTGTCACAAGATGACAGAAACGGCGCGGAGCATGAGGCAGATTTCTCTGCGCCTTCCGATCCGACCGAAGAAGCAGCATCGGGATCCGGCGCAGAATCCCCCTCGGGATCGAACTCCACCAGCAGCAGTGCGCCAGCTGACGCAGGCGTTGCGTCCTCCATCCCTTCGTCGCCCGAAGAGGCGCCCCACGAGCCTTGTGTTGCCACGCGTGGAGACAGCGCGACGGAGCCAATGGGAGCAGCTCCCGCTCCGCGCGGTCGGCCGAGCGTGCGCACACGCCAGAAGCGCACAGGATCCTCTGCGGATACCAGCACTGTAGCTGCCCCTGCACAACACCGAACAAGATCAAAAACAAAGAATAGCAAGCCCAGAATCTACAAGGACGGTACAGTTCGGTATGGGTTATCTTGCATATCTGATGAACCTGCTAGTTTACAAGTAGCTTTATCTGATGCTAATTGGAAAAATGCTATGGATGAAGAATATAAGGCCTTAGTTACAAACAAAACTTGGCACTTAGTTCCATATAAAAAAGGTATAAACCTCATAGATTGCAAATGGGTTTATAGAATTAAGAGAAAAGCTGATGGCACCATTGATAGATATAAAGCTAGATTAGTAGCAAAAGGCTTTAAACAACGATATGGTATAGATTATGAGGATACTTTTAGTCCTGTTGTTAAAGCTACTACTATTAGACTTGTTCTAGCTATTGCAGTTTCAAAAGGATGGAATTTGAGGCAATTGGATGTGAAGAACGCGTTTCTCCACGGTGTTCTGGAAGAAGAGGTCTATATGAAACAGCCACCTGGTTATGAAGATCAACATTTACCACATCACATATGTAAATTGGATAAATCATTGTATGGTCTCAAGCAAGCGCCAAGAGCATGGTTTGCAAAGTTGAGTTCCAAGTTGCAAGCATTCGGTTTTGCACCTTCCAAAGCTGATACATCACTCTTTATTTACAACAAGGCAGGTATCACCATCTTTGTACTTGTATATGTTGATGACATCATTGTCACTAGCTCTTCCAACGAAGCCATTTCTGCACTTCTTAAAGATTTGAGTAGAGCTTTTGCACTTAAGGATTTGGGTGATTTACATTATTTCTTGGGTATTGAAGTTAAGAAGTTTGATAATGGTATAACTCTAACCCAAGAAAAGTATGCTTTGGATTTGTTGACTAGAGTTGGCATGACAGATTGCAAACCATCTCCCACGCCTCTATCAGCTTCAGAAAAATTGTCCATCATGGAAGGAAATCTTCTTGGCTCGGCTGATGGCACAAGTTACAGAAGCATTGTTGGAGCCCTTCAGTATCTTACACTCACTAGACCAAATATTGCTTATTCGGTCAACAAGGTATGCCAATATTTGCATGCACCTACCACTGTTCATTGGACAGCTGTGAAAATAATATTGAGGTATATACATGGAACTATTAGTCTTGGCTTGACCTTTAGAAAATCTTCCTCCACATTAGTGAGTGTGTTAGAGTACGTGATGGGCCTGGGCCCGTTAGTCTTAGGTTTTGCTTAGGGGTCAAGTAAGCCTTGTTTGGGAGTCAAGTAAACCTCTCTATATATGGAGAGGAGATGTATCAATCTAATCAGGCAAGAATTAAGAAGGAAAACCCTTCCCTCTTGCCCGGCCGTGGGAAAGGACCCCCACGGCCGGCTCTCTCGCGCCCTCGCAGCTCTCTCTTTCCCGCTCAAACCCTAGCAGCTATAACAGAGTGCTTTCTCAGATGCTGATTGGGCGGGATGTGTAGATGATAGAAAATCTACAGGAGGCTTTGCGGTGTTTTTTGGGCCAAACTTAATTTTTTGGAGTGCTAGAAAACAGGCAACAGTATCAAGATCAAGTACCGAGGCAGAATATAAGGCATTAGCAAATGCTACAGCTGAAGTTATATGGATTGAGTCTCTCTTGGGAGAACTTGGAATCAAGAGAAATCAAGTCTCATGTTTATGGTGTGACAATATGGGAGCCACATACCTTTCAGCTAACCCTGTTTTCCATGCAAGAACTAAACACATAGAAATTGACTTTCATTTTGTTAGAGAAAGAGTTGTAAACAAATTGCTTGAGATCAGATTTATCCCTTCGCAAGACCAAGTGGCTGATGGGTTCACGAAGGCGCTACCAGTGCGTCAATTTGAATTATTCAAGCACAATCTCAACCTCAAACTCGGTTGTGATTGAGGAGGGGTGTTAAGGATATCAACAGAATAGTCTGTTAGGATTGTTAGCCGAAGTGGTTAGCCAATTGTACACGAATCTGATCTATGATATAAAGATCAGATCGTCATCTCTTTATCTCTTTGGTTGTTGTAACCTCTCCTGTAATCTTGCCCTTTGTTGGCCTATATTAACATGTAACCGAGCCCGAGGCAAAGGGCATCGTTTCCACCAAACTTCACAACAGGTACACAGTTTCAGCAAGAAGCAAGCGACACTGAAAATGTAAATTTTGCTCTGCGCCCACTTCATCACCAGCGCTTACGAGCTGAAACTCCTCTTCCTTACTGCGAAGACATTTTCTGGCACATGAAACCGAATAGGAATTGGTATAGCTGGGCCGAGGGCAACTTCTGTCCAGTGTTCCTCCGCACCCGGCAGGCCGGCACCGGCAGCGCTCGTTCCCGTCGCCCCCGTGTACACAATCGGCTCAACTCCCGTTGTCGCCCAAGCAGCAACTCTGATCGGCCGCGTGCGCCGCTCCATTAGCGTGCTCCGGCTGCTAGATGTGTATGCGTGCGACAATGTTGCCGACTTGCCATCATCGACGGCTCTTCTCTCCTATGAGATTAGCTTGCTCTGCTCTGCTCAGGGCTGCGGTGGAGGATCGGAGCGGGAGTCCGGGGCATCAGAGAAGGTGGTGGTATCAGGGTTGTGTGGGTTCTTCTGGCGCCAGCGAATCTAGGACGGCGCGGGTGTTGAATTCGTCAGGTATTACGGGGTGGCGCGTATGCCGCCGGCGGTGGGGAATCCGAGGCGGCGTGGGTGTTGTTGGCGCCGACGAATCCGGGTCGGCGCGTGTGCTGTCACCGGCGAAGAATCAGTGGCGGCTTCGGTGCCAGCTAGCTCGCCGCGCCGGTTGCGCAAGCCGTAGTCTTTAGAGCAAGTTCAATAATATAGCCGGCTGCTGGCTATAACAACTTGCCATGTCATATATAGCCAACCTTATAACCAGCATGTACAATAGTGAAACATATATGTGTGATATTTTATTAAAACATGACCCGCCTCTCACTCTCACATAGTGCCTAGGAGCACGTGCTAGAGCTTGCTATTGCATAAGAGTCCACCTCTTTTCTCTCTACTCTTTTCACTCCTCTATTTAAGCACAAATATAATATTTAAACCCTTATATCCAGCATCATATAGAGGCAGCGCTTGTCAAGCTCGTCGCATCATATCGAGGCAGCAGATCCAGCTGATCTCTCTGATCATGTCATCTGAGGTCAGCTATCGGTGGCGGCTCGGGAGCACAACGCACGAAGGTCAATGTTGGGCGTTGTGTAGCGTCAGCCTGGGTACTGACCGGCGGCGGGATCAAGTCCACTCGTGCGCGACCTGGCTGCGTCCACCTCCGCGGTGTGGGCTGGGCGGGCCGTCGCTGGAGTATTTGGGGCCGAGCGCACTCCGCGCAGCCTCCCGGCCGGCAACGGGGGAGAAATCAGGGATTCTTATCCGTTCTGTAGTTTTACAATCCGACCCATATAACTGAACTGTGGGTTGATTTCCAGATCTTATAAGGGTGTTCTTATAAAACATACAGCGACGTACGACGCCTCACAGTTAAGCATATTATATACTCCCTCCGTTCCCAAATGTATGACGTTTTAGGTTGTCAACATGTTGTCTACATACACACTAAAATGAGTGAACATGTCAACTAAAATATGTCTAGATACATTTGTATACATGTGAATGTGGACAAATGCTTAAACATCTTATATTTAGTAACGGAGGGAGTAGTAGAGATACGCTAAAGATCATTCGTTCTCTACATAATGTGGAGCTAGATTTGTGATTTTGGGACTTCGGGTGGTATACCGTGTATCATGCAATGTTGCTTAACTGCTTGTGTAGGCATGATTGCCCTGGACAGCGTGATCAAGACAACGGCATGGACGGGACTCGTTGGCTGCATGGTTGCTCTTCTGCAAACTGGACTGGTCGAGCTCTGTGCCTCAGCTTTGACTCCGACGTCTTCAACAAGTTCGTCTGTTCTGCCTCACGCCGCGGATGCCAGATGGGCCACATCGACAAGGTCGCTCCTTCTACACGCAGCGAAGGAAGCCGGATGGGCCTGCGTGGCTTTCGCCGCCGGCGCAGGTCCAGCCCTCCTCCCCGGCTTGCTCCCATCAGGTCTCAAGCTCTTTGGCATATGCGCCACCTATGTGATAATGTATGCCGTGGTGGGCGCATGAGCCGCCAAAGCTTGCAGAATAAGTCCATGGGCTGGCGGCTTATGCGTGGGGTTCGCTTTGTGTCGGCTGCTTCGCCGTTGGACGCGCCGTCGCCGTCAAGAACCTAGCTACTCAATGTCATCTCCCCTCTCCCCCCTCCCCCTCCCCGTCCCCTGCTCCATCGCTCTCTCTCTGCCGCCACCTCGCCCTCGCGTATCATCTTACCGCATCTCGATGCTCTCTCCTGCTCCGTCGCTTCGCCGGCGTCGTCTCCGAATCCCTCCCCCGCTCCCTCAGCACGGCAGCCTCGCGCCCTCCCCGAGCCGCGACAGGGGCGCCGTCGCCGGGTGCGCACGCGTCCTTGGACTTAGACGCAGCCTCATACCCGTACCTCTGCAACATCTCCGTCGCTTTTGCAGGTATTCATGTTTTTCTTGCTCACGAATACTGTTTTCATACTACATTAATTGCATATCGAAGTGTTGAAAACTCCTACCACTACTGGCTAATTAACGTGGCAACGAGGAGAGATTGTTTTCACGTGACCTAGCTGCCGCCACGCGATCGCGAGGGACACTGCCTTCCGCCTGAGCTTGGCCGTCGTGCGAGCTGGTCCCCTCTCCCTCCGTCGGCTGCTCCGGCGGCGGGAGGGAGGGGGGATCCGGTTCCTCCGCTCTGTAGTTAGGGTTTGGCTTTGTAGGTCATGGCGCGCCGTTGGGGTGGTGGGAGCGGCGTCCGGACAAATAAATCTGCCTCAACTCTACTCCCACACCGGCGTCGTCTTGCATGGCGACGTCTCGGAGTTGGTGGCATCGTGTGCTTGCCGATCTTTCAGGTTGGTGGCGTTGGGGTTCTTGGATGGTGTCGGCGAGGCGGCGGCAACGACTCCATCAGTTGAGTCTTTCCTCTTGCTTTGTCCCCGTTGCTGCGGCGTTTTCTCCGGCATCATGGTGGAGCAGAGAGGATTTGTCTAGGAGTATGTGCAAACGGCTGTCTGTGCTGGTGACAGATGGAAGATGATGCACCTTGTGATGGGTTCGTGGTTGAAGGTTGACGGTTCTGGTTCCCTACTCCGACCTCGTCGTGCAGGAGTGCCGGTTCTGAAGTTCGATGGCGTGTCCGGGGTCGTGTTGCCCCGGTCTGATTCTTTCAACGGCAATGGTTTGTCCTATGGCAAACTACTTTGGAGGTCCGAAAAGCTACTGATCAGCGATGGAGCCGCGTCGAACTCGGGTGAAGAGGTGATTTGTCTCGTTTTTCTTTGGTGGCTACTACGGTGGTGTCGAAGAAGAGAGATAGACGTTGATTTGTCAGATAGGTTTATCCTAATCGGTGTGTACGTGATTTGTATCTTGTTCTTTTTTCAATGAGAAACGTATTACCTTGCAAAAAAAGAAGTGTTGAAAATTTAGTCTACTATAATTGTCACGTACCTAGGTGGTTATTCTGTTCATGGTCGCTGTTAGAGAGGATGGTGCAAGCCTCTTCAAGGTGTGACAGATCCGATGATCGCGGAACTGCTTGCGGTTCGGGAGGGGACGATCGTTGCTCGTTTGAGAGGCTTCTCGCATGTGGTGTTGGAAACAGACTGTTTGGAGGTGGTGAACCTTTGGTCTTCGCGTGGCAATTCTCGGTCTATTGCTACTCCTATCGTGGAGGAAATAGGAGAGCTAGTTGGTGATTTTGTGTCTTTTGCTATTAAGCATGTAGGGAGAACTGCTAATGGTCCGGCGCATCTGTGTGCAAAGCGTGCGAGCACCGTGGCTGGGACTGAAAGCTGGCTTGAGTCAAGCCCGGACTTCTTAATTCCCAGCATGCTGGAAGACTGTAATAGGATGATGTTGTCGAAATAAAGCTCTCGGATTTTGGTGCAAAAAAAAAAAGAAAAAAAGAGAGGATGGAGTAGATGAATAATTAATTTGTTAAGACAGTATTTCGAATTGAACACGAGTCAAACTGACTCACAGTCTCACTTGCTCTGTTTCTCTGTGCAGATGCGAAGCCCATGATCGTCGTCAAGTACAAGGGTGAGGAGAAGCAGTTCGCCGCGGAGGAGATCTCCTCCATGGTGCTCAGCAAGATGAGGGAGATCGCTGAGGCCTTCCTCGGCAGCTCCATCAGGAACGCCGTGGTCACCGTCCCGGCCTACTTCAACGACTCTCAGCGGCGGGCCACCAAGGACGTCGGCGCCATCGCAGGGCTCAACGTGCTGCGCATCATCAACGAGCCCACCGCTGCTGCCATTGCCTACGGCCACGACAACAAGGCGACCAGCACAGGCGAGAAGAACGTGCTAATCTTCCACCTCGGCGACTCCAAGATGGACGAGAGGACCGTGCACGACGTGGTGCTGGTCGGCGGCTCCACCTGCATCCCCAAGGTGCAGCAGATGCTCCTGGACTTCTTCAACGGCAAGGAGCTTTGAAAGAGCATCAACCCCGACAAGGCTGTGGCGTACGGTGCCACCGTCCAGGCCGCCATCCTGAGCGGCGAGGGCAATGAGAAGGTGCAGGACCTGCTGCTGCTCGACGTCACGCCGCTGTCCCTGGGCTTGGAGACCGCCGGCGGCTTCATGACGACGCTCATCCCGAGGAACACCACCATCCCCACCAAGCAGGAGCAGGTCTTCTCCACCTACTCGGACAACCAGCCCGGCGTCCTGATTCAGGTGTACGAGGGCGAGCGCGTGCGCACCAAGGACAACAACCTCTTGGGCAAGTTCGAGCTCTCCGGCATCCCACCGGCGCCACGCAGCGTGCCCCAGATCACCGTCTGCTTCAACATCGACGCAAACAGCAGCCTCAACGTCTCTGCGGAGGACAAGATGACAGGCCAGAAGAACAAGATCACCATCACCAATGACAAGGGGCGTCTGAGCAAGGAGGAGATTGAGAAGATGCTGCAGGAGTCGGAGAAGTACAGGGCGGAGGTGTTAGATCTTAAAACCATCTAGTACCAACTAGATGAACGATGACAGCGAACTAGAACACCAAAACAAATAAATCAGAGAGGGTTTGGAGATGATTACAGGCTCCAGCCATAGAAGACATCGTCGCCTACTTGGTGCAGGCGAGGTTGAGTGTCGACGTAGAGGAAGTAGTTGTAGCAGAGGTCGACGAGGGTTGCGGGAAGGTGCGGATCCCTTCCGGTCTCCAGCGGCACTGTCCGGGGACGGCACGCCGGGGTTCCAGCTCTTCCCGTTGCTATGCGCAGGCCACAATCAGGGTGGGTTGAGATTTAGGGGAGTTGCGGGCTGGAAACTAACGAAGGTAGAATAACCAGCCGCCGGACTCCCCCCTTATATTGTGCGCATGCAAGCGGGGGGCCAGAACCATCAGTCGGTTAGGGTGCCCCCGATCAGTGCGTTTCAGTTAGATACGTGAGAGGGAAACTTTGTTTCGGTGGCCCTCCCCTTATCTATTCGTTTTCTGTTATTGAATTGGTTTAAGCCGTAACCGATCAACCAACATTCTCCCCCTTGATCATTCGGTTTAAACTTCTTACACCCATTCTCCATAGGAATAATGTACCAAAGTGAGGCATTACAACAACCAATGAAATGTCGTTGAACCCCAACACTTATAGTACACAGCCTATTTGGAAATGGAAAACATTCTTCTTAATGGGAGTGGTTCTTTATTGTGGTCCTCTTATTCCAGAATCATAAGGCTCCCAGTAAACCCATGCCGGCAACATGCTTTTGGAAAATACTGGGTGGTAAGCCTTTCGTTAGCGGATCCGCAAACATACGTGTCGTACTTATATGTTTTACCTCAATTGTTTGATCCTGGATTCTATCTTTCACAACACTGAACTTAATGTCAATGTGCTTGGCAGCAGCACTTGACTTGTTGTTACTCGTATAGAAAACTGCGGGTTCATTATCGCAGTATAGCAAAAGTGGTTTGAAATGCTGTCAACCACTTTTAGCCCGGGAATGAAATTCTTTAGCCATACAGCCTGCCCAGTGGGCTCAAAACATGCTACAAATTCTGCCTGCATCGTAGACGAAGCAGTTATCGTTTGTTTGGAGCTTTTCCACGATATAGCTCCTCCGGCCAGTGTGATTATATAACCTGATGTGGATTTCCTACTATCCACACAGCCAGCATAATCAGCATCTGAATAACCTACAACTTCGAGGTTATCAGACCTTCTAACGCAAGACTTTCTTTGCGGCATTCCAGTGGTCTTTTCCTGGATTTGATTGGAATCTGCCAAGCATTCCCGTTACAAAAGCTAAGTCAGGGCGTGTACACACTTGTGCATACATGATGCTTCCGACAGCTGAAGCATAAGGAACCGACTTCATCTGATCAGTTTCTATTTGGTTCCTCGGACATTGAAATGTCCCAAACTTATCGCCCTTAACTATAGGAGCAGGTGTGGGAGAGCACTTATGCAAATTGTATTTCTTCAGTACTCTCTCACAGTATGAATTTTGGGATAGTCCTAACACCCCCTTAGACCTATCTCGATGAATCTCAATGCCAAGAACATACGAGGCTTCACCGAGATCCTTCATATCAAAATTGGAAGACAGAAAGTTCTTGGTCTCATGCAGCATATCCTTATCGCTGCTGCCCAACAATATTTCATCCACATATAGGACTAAAATTGTGAACCTACTGCCTTTAAATTTAACATAAATGCAGTTGTCCTTCACATTCTCTTCAAAACCAAAAGTTCGAATAATTTTATCGAACTTGAGGTACCACTGTCTTGAAGCTTGCTTCAAGCCATAGATGGATTTGTTCAACCGACACGCTAAATGTTCCTTTCCTTCCACGACAAAACCTTCCGGCTGAGTCATGTAAACATTTTCATTAAGGTCACCATTTAGAAATGCCGTTTTAACGTCCATTTGGTGTAACTCTAGGTCGAAATGAGCCACTAGAGCCATGACGATCCTAAAAGAATCTTTACTTGACACAGGAGAAAAGGTCTCATTATAATCGATTCCTTCTCTCTGCGTGAAGCCTTTCGCCACAAGTCTTGCTTTGAACCTTTCGATATTCCCTTTGGAATCGAACTTGGTTTTGTAGACCCATTTGCAGCCTACTCTTTTAGCACCTTTGGGAATTTCTACTAAGTCCCAAACATTATTTGAGCCCATAGATTTTAACTCGTCTTCCATGGCAACTTGCCACTTGGACGAATTCTCACTTTTAATGGCTTCTTTATATGAGGTTGGATCCTCCACCTTTCCTACGTCATTTATATCCTCACTCATGTAAGTGACATAGTCGTCTGAAATGGCTTTCTTTTTGTCTCGCTGTGATCTTCTCACAGGAGGCGGAGGAACATCATTATTTTGATGATCTACTTCATTCTCTGTATGGTGATCCTATTCACTTTCTGGATTTTCATCATTATTTTCAGGATCAACATTGGGCTGAGGATCTGAACCAAAAGATTCAGAACCAAAACTACGAGTCACCTTTCTTCGTGTTGGCAGAACGAGCTCAATCGGAGTTGGGAATGAAACACACACCCGTTTTTCCTCAAGGTCGATCTTTCTTAATTCGGTGACTTCATTATCCTCAAAAAATATCGCTTGTCTAGTCTCCACAAACTTGGTGGTATGATTCGGACAATAAAAGCAATATCCCTTTCCCCTATGAGGGTATCCAATAAAGAAACAGCTTACTGTTTTTGGATCTAATTTCTTAAGTTGTGGATTGAATATTCTAGCTTCAGCACGACAACCCCATACACGCAAATAATTCAAGCTCGGTTTTCTTCCCGTCCACATCTCGTAAGGTGTGCTCGGTGCTGACTTAGTTGGAGCAAGATTTATAATATGTGCGGCTGTCTTTAATGCCTCCATCCATAGGCTTACTGGCAAACTTGCATGACTAAGCATACTTCGCACCATGTCCATAAGTGTGCGATTTCGACGCTCAGCCACGCCATTTTGCTGAGGTTCGCCAGGCATTGAATATTGGGCAACAATTCCATTCTCAGCTAGGAACTTGGCAAAAGGTCCTGGAATTTGCCCATAAGGAGCATGTCTACCATAATACTCTCCCCCGCGATCAGATCGTACAACTTTTATTTTAACATTCAGTTGGTTCTCAACTTCGGCTTTGAATATTTTGAATTTTTCCAAAGCTTCCGAACGATCACGTATCGGGTAAATATACCCGTATCGGGAAAAGTCGTCTGTAAAGGTGATGAATGAATCAAAACCATCTATAGACTTAACGTTAAGGGGTCCACATATGTCAGTATGAATAAGTTCTAGGACACCCGTAGATCTTACTGCTCCTTTCTTAATTGTTTTTGCGTATTTTCCTTTAATGCAGTCAATCCATTTGTCTGCATCAGAGAAGTCTAATGGAAGAAGTACGTCATTTTTAATGAGTCTTTCTATTCTCCCCCTCGAAATGTGGGCCAAACGACAGTGCCACAATTTCAAAGAAGTACTAGCACCCTTCCATTTCTTCTCATCTTTAGAAACATCATTCACATGCATAACTGAATCATTCATTGATAACATATATAATTTGCCTCGTCTGACACCGAGGCCAACATTCTTATTACAAAATTTTAACTCAAATTGTTTGTTGCCAAACTTGCACTCAAACATGTTATCATCTAGGCAAGAAACTGAAATCAAATTCCTACTTAAAGTAGGTACATAAAGAACATTATTCAAATGAAGCCGGAAGCCGGTGTGGAGCTCCAAGATGAGTGACCCTACATCTTCGACATCGACTTCAACTCCATTCGCGACTTTAAGTCTTCTTGCCCCCTCTCTTATAGTTTGGATCATACTTAATCCCTGCATGGAATTAGCAACATGAGCAGTTGCACCTGAATCAATCCACCATTCGGTACTAGAGAAATTAACATAAAAACTTTCATCAACAAATGTTATTTCATCTGTACCTCTCTTATTGAGCCATCTCAGGAAATCTGGGCAGTCCTTCTTAAAATGCCCTTCTTTTGAACAGAAGAGACACTTGTTGTCGAAAGACTCATCAGGAACCTTGTCCTTTCCCTTAACTGACTTTGGTGCGTTGTTCTTGAAAGGCTTCTTTGCAGGCTTGGAGGAACTTGGTCCATCATGTTTTCTCCTGGCAGATCCAACATGAAAGACTTGATCCTTGTTTTGCCTCTTAATCCTCTCTTCTTCCTCAACGAGTCGTGGGGATAACTCAGTGAGTGACCATTTTTCTTTGAGAGAGTTGTAGTTTATCTTAAACTGCTCAAACTCTGAAGGGAGGGACTCTAGTATCATAATCAGAAGGAGGTTATCACTAAGCTCACACTGTAAAGCTTTCAGTTTGTTGGAAGCATTCACCATCCTCAGAATATGAGACCTAACATCTCCATCATTATTATATTTTACAAGGAGCTTATGAAACAACTCTTGAGCATAAACTTTTTCGGAGCCATTGAACTGCTCCTCCAAAGCTGCCATGAACTCCTTGGCATTGTCTTTCTTGGGGAGAGCCCCAATGATATCTGGAGATATCGACGACTTCATCACGAGCATTGCAACGTGATTTGTCTTTTCCCATTTTTCCAGTTTGGAATCATAGGCTCTCTTTAATTCATCATACCCCGTGGCACCGACAGGTGGTGCCACAGGTTTGTCCTCCCGCAAGGCGTAATCAAATTCATTGAAAGCCAGGCAGAGTTCCATAGCATTCTTCCAACGAGGGAAGTTACTTCCTGTCAAATGTTCGACAGTATCTGGTCTAAACGGAGCGGAAGCTGAAATTTAAATGGACGCTCATAAGTATGGCATGAATATAAATTTTACGTTGGTATAATTACATAAACATGCCAACATTATAAAATTCCAATTCTATGTCAAAACACCGTTGGGCAGTAATGACATAAAATAAGAAAACACTTTAGGGAAATGACTTGTAAAATTAAAACAACGTTGGTCAGATTTAATTTTACTGTCATAAATCTTCTCAAATTAAACATCAAATTTAAACTTAAAGGATAAAACTTCATATGATGTCTAATTTGATAATTCATCATTTAAACATGCTAAATATTCTAAACAAAAAATTGTCGTTGGTTTATTTTCATTCAGAATAATAGCATATTTCCATTCATATTTTAGGCAATATTTTTCTGTATTTAAAACAGTGCATTAAACTGAATTATGGAAACTTAAAAAAATGCACTGAAATAAAAAACAGAAACTAAAAAAGGAATTTCGGACATAAATTGCAGCCCAGAAAAAACAACTGGGCCACAGCCCATCTCAGATTTGGCCCAATAAGGCGCCCTAGGCCCATATACTGCCCGGAGCCGTCCGCACCATCCGATTGAATCGGACGGCCAGGATGCGCCCCGGTCTTATCAAAACAGCCTCAGGTCAAAAGGAACCCTAACCCTAATTTCTTTCTCTCCCCCGATTCTGTCTCTCTCCCCGATTCTCCCGTGCGGATAACGGCGCCGGCGAGCGACCGCGTCGGACGGCGATTTTGGCGGCGCGAAGACCCGCCCTTGTCCCGGCGGCGCTGTGGCTCTGCTCGGCCGAGCAGCGTGCATCGGAATGATGTCCGCGCGCTGCTCGGTCGAGCGTGGCCGGTGCGTCGCGTCGGTGATTATGGAGGAAGAGGTGCGCGCCGATGGAAACGGCGGCCTTCCGGCGACGGCGTCGACTGGTGGCGAGGCCACCGGTGTCGCGCGCGTCCATTCCGCGCTGGAGCACGTGTGCTTCCGCGCATCCGGTCCGAAAGGAGCCGAACGGCGTCGCGGGGCGTCATTCCGCACGTCCTTCTCCGATGGGAGAGGAACGGCGTCGCGGGGCCAGCGCCCTCGTGCAGCGGTGGGCTGCACGGACCCGAAGGTGAAGGCGGTGGTCCGGCGTCAACTCAGTAAGATCCAAATGCGCCTACCTTCTTATCCGAAATTGGGGATTTTTCTTAGGGTTAGGTGGTTCGGGCAGAGAGGAGCATTGATCCCCTCCTTCTAATTGCTTCATGACTAACAGGAGATCAAATTTTAATTAACCGAAACTAAATTTTCCAAATCAACAGACAGTGTTAATTAAAATTTGTCATTAGCAATTGTTTAGGAAGCAATTAGATTAACCGAACCTTAATCAACAACTTAATTGCCTAAAACATGAACACAATTAACCCAAATTTGATCTACATATCGAGTTAAGGGTTCTAGTGCTATCAAATTTGGCCTCTGATACCAATGTTAGATCTTAAAACCATCTAGTACCAACTAGATGAACGATGACAGCGAACTAGAACACCAAACCAAATAAATCAGAGAGGGTTTGGAGATGATTACAGGCTCCAGCCATAGAAGACATCGTCGCCTGCTTGGTGCAGGCGAGGTTGAGTGTCGACGTAGAGGAAGTAGTTGTAGCAGAGGTCGACGAGGGTTGCGGGAAGGTGCGGATCCCTTCCGGTCTCCAGCGGCACTGTCCGGGGACGGCACGCCGGGGTTCCAGCTCTTCCCGTTGCTATGCGCAGGCCACGATCGGGGTGGGTTGAGATTTAGGGGAGTTGCGGGCTGGAAACTAACGAGGGTAGAATAACCAGCCGCCGGACTCCCCCCTTATATTGTGCGCATGTAAGCGGGGGGCCAGAACCATCAGTCGGTTAGGGTGACCCCGATCAGGGCGTTTCAGTTAGATACGTGAGAGGGAAACTTTGTTTCGGTGGCCCTCCCACTTATCTATTCGTTTTCTGTTATTGACTTGGTTTAAGCCGTAACAGATAAACCAACAGGAGGACGAGGAGGTCAAGAAGAAGGTGGACGCCAAGCACGCGCTGGAGAACTACGCCTACAACATGCGCAACACCATGAAGGACGACAAGATCGCTTCCAAGCTTCAGCGGTACGCCGCCGCCGTCCCGTCCCCGCCTTCGCCCGGCCTCCCCGTGCGCCCAACGGCCAGCTCCGGCTAGGCGGCGACCACCGCGCCTCCCGTGCGCGAGCTAGAAGAAGTCCTACAGTAAACCAATCAATCGTTTTGAGATGCTAAGAGCGTAATACAGCTTTCCGCTTTCCGCTGCCGAAACTGTACTCTCACGTTTGCCAAATTTAAAAGCGTATTCAGCTGGAGCACGCAACCATGTCCAGCCTTGTCCACGAAAACCTGCTGTCTGCCGCCCTGGGCAGCAGATAACTAAGTTTCGCCACCTTTTTCTCCCAAACCACATCTCCGTTTATATTGTTTCAAATTCGTAAATTCCTATCTTTGCAAGATCTATCAGATGGTATACGTTTCAGAATAATTAAAATATTAATATGCCACTACAGGTTTTAGTCTCATTCTTCATGCGTCAGAGTTTGAAAAGGGTCCAAATAGATGGTAAACTTATCATGGTTTCCTTTAAAACTAAGATGTGAAATGTTCCTATGATTTTCTTAGCCCTGTTGAACCAAATGATCAATGGTACGGTGGATAAAATTTTCAATTCCTATGCTATTCATCCACTTTTACTCTTAACCAAACAAATCCAATAGTTTGAAAGAACAATACACTTCCCCTTCTCAATTCAGGGTCAATGGGGTGATACATGGAATTGTTTTTGGAGATTGATAGGTCCCATGTACACCTCAGCAAACAGCTCATATTTGTCTATAAATCACGCCTGACAGGTGAGGGCAACTGTTAGTATTGTTATCATTCATTCTCAATTCACTTTTAGAGAAGAATAAAACTTAAAGTGGTATGACGGTAGATTTCGCCATCAAAGTGGGTTTTTTTTTTGCTACTTTTACCAGATGCTCGAAATCCATAAACATGTGGCTTATGTATTTATTTCCCCATGTTCTCTATCACCATTGTTAGAGATTAAAATTGTTCGATCTAGAGAACCCGTTGCAACGCACGGGAACAATTGTAACTTGAAACCGAACTGGATTGTTAATGTCCGTAAGATGGATTTCGTTTTGTAATGTCCTTTCTGGAATGTCCAATATATACGAGGCAAAAATAAATTAAAAAAGAGCTGGATTTCATATCTTTTGACCCGGAAGAGCGATGTAATAGATCATTGTATCGAGTAGTTGGATCATAGTTTCTTACCATAAAAATTGCTGCATGTGCAGCAGCACCAAAATTTATATTTAAAATTTTCAAATTAATGGGTTACATATAGCCCGGGCTACAAAATACCCCTCTTGGGAGGAGCAAATATGAGAAGTGAGGGGTGGTCACGTGGTGATAGCGGTGGGCTTATAGGAGGAGTATGTTATTCCCTCTGATAGGACATGATTAGCACAGAAGTATCGAAATATGGATATATCTAGACGTATTTTAATGTGTACACCCGTATTTAGACAAATTGGTGTCAATCATTATTGATCGGAGTGTGTAACATTTATATACTAAAGTCACAAAGTAAGAACACTTATCAACATTATAATTTTTAGTATTTCCCGTTGCAACACACAGGCATGCCACTAGTAGTTATAATACCCACTAGTTTTCACATGACAAGCTAGTCAGTAGAAAAGAATATCACCCTAGCTGAGTTATGTTGTAGATTTCGTGTGATATCTGTATTCGAGGCTCTTAGCATGTCTTATTCATAAGTAAATCAAAGGTCAATTCTCTAACGAGTTGCCATTTTCTCATTTGCCAAAGTGGTGTAGCATGATTTTCTTGGTGTTTGAAGTGTTTGACACTTTGGCTTCTGCCTTCAGCATAATCATTGTGCTCTTTGATCTAATGTCATTTGTCCTCTTTCATGGTTTCGTAGTTGTTTCATCTATATGACCGTGGTACATGCATGATCACCTATAATTTACGAAGTTCAGTTAAACTATTTGCATATTTACGATATATTATCAAATCGAGCTTTGTGTGTATCAGTGCCTCTTCAAATGCCGATTGGGCAGGGTGTCTTGATGATCGGAGATCAACAAGAGTTTTTGTTGTTTTCTTTTACCCTAATATGATATTTTGGAGTGCAAAGAAACATGCAAACAGTATCACGGTCATGCACTAAGGCAAAATATAAATCTCTTGCAAATGCTACAGCAGAAATAATTTGGCTGCAATCTCTTCTTGAAGAACTACACCATGGTTATGGTGTGACACTCTGGGAGCAGTATGTCTGTCACCATTGATATTGACTTTCACTTTGTCAGAGTTTTACATAAGCAATTGGAAATTCTCTTTGTTCCTTCTAAGAATCAAGTGGCTACTGGCTATAACGATTTTATAAAGCCTTTACCAGTGCGTAGTTTTGAAGAGTTCAAGCCTAATCTCAACTTGAGTAAGTTGTGTTAAGGTAGGGTATTAGATATAGAGTGGTAAACCAAATCGGTGAGATATAGAACCGACATGGACTCTTTCATGTTCTCTCTTGATACCGAAAGCTCCCGATATAAATATACTCACGTGGCTCGCTATGTGCTACCTAGATGAAACGCTTCCACTACATTTGACACATATTGCTTACTTATATTTGTAAACTTCTTCATAGAACGAACTTGTGATACTAACTGGCCCAACTAGGCAACTATGGGGAGTTGTTTTTCATGGTGGTGCTTTCTTTGAGATCAATATGATGATCGGAGAAGAGGAGGGTACAATGTCGTCAGACAATTCTGCAGAATATTGATTGATGTTTACTTGGCAGAATTAACTCTAATGTTGGTGTCAGTATTAATCCTAGTTGGATTAGTGAGGTGCAACTGGTATTTTCATGTTAAAAAATCACTGCAGGCCACAGTCTTCATCAAAATTCTGTCAGGCCCTTACTGCTTACACCATGGATGTTCCAGACAATCTTCTTCTTGTATGACACTGATGTTGGTGGTGCTATGGATGTTGGTGATGGCAGACTTGTCTAGCTATTGCGACGTGCGGTAGTAGTTTCAGAAGATGAGGGGTGGTGATACTCATTGTATGTGCCCATTGTGATGATCACAGTGGTTATATCTCAAGTTGTGCCTCTAGGTTCACTCCAAGGATTGAAGGCGTATACGGGAATGGGAATATTTTTTTAAGTTATTGGGTCTATCTTATTTATGCGACGAGGGTAAAATTCAGGTACGTGGATCATAAGTCACCTTTGGAATGATAACCGGGTAGCGAGGAAGAGAAGTTTGGAGTGTATTTACGGACTGACGGATGCTGGACTGATTCTTTTTCTGAACTTTTGTTTGAAGAACTGAAGGGGTGGATGGAGCATGGTGCTGATCAGAGAGAATCAGAGGAAGTATTTTCACCGCGGAATGCTGGTGACTGACTCATGAGTCATGACCTTAATCACTACTGAAGCTGAAAACCTTGAGCAGTCTGAGAGACAAGAAAAGAAAAAATGCTCTACGCCTATCCTCACATGGTTTACAGTACCTGACGCCTCGATTAGTCATGACCCTAATCACTAATGAGGCTGAAAACTCTGAGAGACAAGCGAAGAGAAAATACTCTGCACCTTTCCTCACATGCATGGTTTACAAGTACCTGCCGCCCATGCATGGCGGTGGTTAGCGATGATCCAATTGCTTACCTACTGAAAAATATATTCACCGGTACTACGTGCCAGCTGATCTCTAGCTTCTAGCGGTAGCTGTCGTAGTTGACCATTGTTCGCAGCCATAGCTAGCTGATCAATTCGACACGAGATTATTAATTGGTCGGAACAATCGTCGATAAGTTGTTGCACAGTCGATGCATAAATCGTAACAAGTGCTCCCGACATGCGTGTTTTCTATCCACGCCAAACTCTTCGCAGTAAGGCGAAAAGATTGTAAGAAGGTTCGTCTCGTGGCATTTTGGGAGCTGAATTGTCTGGCTATAGCTGGGTGCCAGCAGTGTCCGAACCAACTACCATGTTTTATTGAGACTTATTTGTCCCATGCATGTTACACTCTCAAGTCTAAGCTCATGCATATGCATGCTGTAATCATGGCAGAGAAAGGTTGTTGCCTCGAATCATGTATGTACTTAACAGGTTAGGTTTTGATCACATCCATGTGATGGCAGATTCTTCTTCATCACCGGCTATGGCGCCGTATATGGCTGCCTTTTTATTTTTGTAAATGATATTTTTGTTCTTTCTCGGAAAGCAATACCTATCCTATTCGAATGGACCTACAATAATAATGTAGAATTTGGTTAGACACATTCGGCATGGCCAAGAGTTCCCCTATATATATTCTCTCTTTCTTCTCAGGCAACTCCGAGATTAAACGTTTGTTGGAGTTTCATCATCTCAGCTCCACAGGCCACAGCTATGGCAGAGAAGGTGAGTTGCCCTAATTCCAAATCATACGTGTAACTTGGCCTTCAATTTGCATGCAGGCTTAATTTGACACAGCTCGTCTAATTCTTGTGCTATGCATGTATGTCCAGGTATCTACATTGATCATTGAATCCAACCTCGAATGCGAGAAATGTTACAGGAAGATCCAAAAAGTCCTATGCAAACTCCAAGGTATGAGCATGGAGGAACTTCATTATGTCAAATTAATCATGCCACATATCAAGTTTTGCTTAGTAAATTTCGTGCAACTAACATCGTCCATGGACCGATCAGAGAAGGAGAAGATCAGGACCATCAATTTCGACACGAAGAATAACACGGTGACCGTCTCCGGACCATTCGACCCGGTGAAGCTCTCCCGGAAGCTGAAATGCAAGGCCTGCGAGGCGATCAAGGACATCAAGATCGTGCAAGAGAAGAAGCCGGAGCCAAAGAAGGAAGAGAAGAAGCCCGAGCCGAAAGAGGAGAAGAAACCAGAGGAGAAGAAGAAGCCGGCCGATGACTGCTGCAAGTGTTGCAAGAAAGCCGACGACAAGAAGCCGGAGGAGAAGAAGAAACCGGAAGAGAAGAAACCGGAAGAGAAGAAGCCGGAGGAGAAGCCGAAGACCAAGGAGGAGCCCAAAGCGGCGCCGGCGCCATCGTCGACGACGGTGAACCTTCAGTTCACGCAGATGTGCAACCTGTGCTACCCGTGGCCGTGCAGCGACCCGAGCCACTGGGGCGGCGTCCACCAGTACCCGCAGCCCCAGCAACCGCTTCCACCGCAACCGCAGTGGCCGTGCGAACCGCCTACGGCAATGCCGGCGTTCCCCGGCGGGCACCAACACCACCCGTACCCGCCCTGGGCGGCGCCGATGACTCCGAAGAGGCAGCCTTGCGGAGGCCCGTCGTACTGCGGAGGGTGCGGCTCCTGCGGCGGCGGGTATAACGGATGGCCGCCAGCGATGCCGACGCCGCTGCAGATGATGCAGCCGCCGCCGATGGGATGTGGCGGGGCGGCGTCGTCGTGCAGAGGGTGCAAAGGTTGCCGGATCGTGCAGGAGGGGAGGTTCATCTACGAGGAGTACCCGCAGAATTCGTGCAGCGTCATGTGATTCTCCATGCAAACCGCATGATAATGTATGCATGCATGCATGCTTGTTTGACCTCTCCGCATGTTATTTTTCGTGGTATTATTAGTACAGTGTCTATAGTGTGCACAGTTCTCCATTTGTTTATGTCCATTTTGCAGGAAAGAAGGCGTCTCCGCCATGTACATTTTTGAGTATGAAAATATATAAATATTTATTTCGAGAAACACAAGTACGGAAATGTTTTATCTTTGCAACGAGTCTTGGGCCTCTGTGGTTCAAAGGATTTTTAAAAGAATTTCGTAGGATTTTAATCCGTAGAAACTTTTCTTATGAAGTATATTTGGTTCAAAGGAATGAATCCTCTAAAATTCCTATGGAATGATTTCCTATACTACAATCCCATAAGAATTCTAGCAAGAGGTTGGACCTCATGAAAAAAATCCTACGAGTTTATGACAACTATGCCTTGTATCCAACTCCATAGAAAATCCCTCCGTTTTGCCCGTGCTGCAACAAAACAACTAGTATAACCAGTTACTGTGTTTTCAGTTTCTCTAAGATTTCACATGTCATGACATTCTATTCCTACGTTTTTCCTATTCATGCTGTTTTCAATTCATATGAACCAGTGAGGCCCTTAGGCTCTTGGCTAGGGGTGAAACTGAATTTCCAAACTTACCAGCTACTCAAATAGTTTCAAACTCGGTTCGATTAGCCCGAACTCGTGAGTTCAGGAGGAGACTCGCGCCTTTTAGCTGTAAACAGAATTAGGCCTTATGAACGAGTTCACAAGTTAATTCTGACTTATGGGGCGATAGCGAGGAAATATCAATGGCGTGCACATAGCACTAATAGTTTAACATGCCAAGAACCAGACCCACCCATGTACTAATATCAACTGAACCCAAAAAAAAGTTTAACAACCGGTTGAACGTCCCGGGGTCATCGGGGGACATGGATTACTTGGAGATTTGCTCCTTTTCTTTGCATTTAAAGCCTTCAAATTTAGCATTTCTCCATTATACACTGCTCTCTACTTTGTAAAACTTGAAAAGGTTAGTTTTACCTCTCATATATGAATGACATAATTAAAACAACTGGCAACCTAACTAGCACGGCTGATTCAAAGATATTTTTAGTCCGTGATTAGCATGATTAACAGAAATCATGCACCGATCCACACAGACGATGATATTTCAGGTTGAGCATTCTTCAGTAACTTTCACTTTACAATAGTCTCATGGTGAGCCCTCTATGGCGCACGATAGTTAGGAAGATCTTTCAATGACACAAACGTTGATCGTGCACGTCGCATAGGTGAGCAGTGGGAAGAATCACTTTTACTGTTCTTGTTTTCTTCGAATTCACTTCTACAGGATTAAAAAGGGCCCTAACTCTAAAGGCGAGCGTGGAGCGGCAAGGTTTTGTGATAGTAAACCAAGGAGTAGCAGTCAACACGCACAAGATATGTTACTCCCTCCATATGAACATATAATAAGATGTTTTAGCACAAGATATGTTCACATGGGTGTAGACATATCTTAGTGCTATATGTTTACATGAATGTGGACATATTATATTTCGATACGAAGTGAGTACCAATGATAAATAGCACAAAAAAAATTTGTAGGCAAACACTCATGTTGGATCTCCACGCTTAGACGTTAATTTAACTCTTGTATGCCTCAGTTTCCACTCTTCGTGGGCCAGAAAATCAGCTAGCGCCAGACGGCAAGATGCTCGGATTGTAGACCTCAACCTGCCATGGACAGCCCCTGCTTCACAGCGTCACGTTGTGGATGCTCATATATACTCACTCTGTCCCAAAATAAGTGTCATAATTTTGATAGAAAGTGGATGTATGTAGACATGACATACATCCACTTTCTATCAAAGTTGTGACACTTATTTTGGGACGGAGGGAGTAGACAAAGTCAAGCACGAGCACTATACCTCGCTCATTGCGAGGTGCTGTACCGACTCGCCCACAAAAACCGTTGCCATTGCGCGGCCCATTTGGGCTAGGTTTTTTCGTTTTTGTTTTCCTTCTTCTTTCTTAGTTGTTTCTTTTTTTGGGTACCAGATTATTTCTTTTTTAAGTTTGAAATGTTTTTTATAAAATCAGAAGATTTCAAAAAATAATTTTTTTAGCTGAATATTTTTTCAAATATCTGTACATTTTAATATGAATATTTATGGAGGTTTCATTGTTTATTTTATTTTTATGCTTTTTGAGGATATTATTTATTTAGTTTCTGTATATACCTTTTCTTTTCTATTTTCATAAATATGTAAATACTTTTCAATACTATAATCAATTTTCAGTTCACCCGCATTTTTTCACTATTATTTTTAGTTCACCCGAATTTTAGTTCCTTTCTATCTATTATGTTTGGTTCACCGGTATTTTTGGTTGAAAATAGATTGTATTTGAAAAATTGCTTTTGAAATTTTTTCAGATATTTAAAAAATCATATTTTGGAAAATATTCATTAAAAAAATCTTCATTCAATTTATAAATGATGTAGATTAAACAATTTTTTTTTAAAATTATTCGGTTTCCAAAAAATGTTTAGATATTAAAATAAATACGGTAAAATAAAACACAAAACGAAACACAACAACAAATAAGTAGAACAATAAAATATAAATATATTAAACAGGAGAGGAAAAACAAAAACCAAAAAGTAGCCAATGTGCGCCGGCCCATGTGAAGGTGCCGCGCACGACATCCTAGAATCATGCAGGTGAATCGATCACTCCAACTCGCAACGAGCGAGTTATAGGGCGACCCAATTCCTGGGTAAACAGACGTAAAAGTCGGTTCAACGGAGAATCTAGAGCCCGTCGCCAGGATGTTGAAGAGTTGGCGATTTTCGAGTGAAATATCCTATAATTGGTCTACTATAAGGTTTTCCTATAACTATCTAATCAGAGCCGGTGTAATCCGGTAATTAAGCGGGCTTTAAAAGGAGATGGATATTATGCTAATTATAACCGGGGCACTAATTACAAATCATGTCATATCACCCGAATTACCCCGTATAAATACGCGGTTGGATTCGTTTTCCACTCGTCACGGCTTAAAAGATAACCGACCTGTGATGATCCATAATTTACCAATCGAGGATTAGTCAAAACTGTAAACATACTTAGGGCATGTACAATGGTAGAGAAGACGTGCCTTATCTTAGCCATCCATGTCATCGAGAGAAGGCAAAATCATAAGTTATACAGTGCATTATCTCTTTATTGTCATCCCTAATAATTAATGAGAATTAACTATATTTTGGTAAAAATTATATGTCTAAGAGAAGGCAAATGGTACAATGGTGAAATTAGCCTTCTCTTATTTCGTAAGAGATCACCTCTTAGCTAAGGGAAGGCAGCCTCCCATTTTTACATTCTCTCTCCTCCAACTAGACAAATATCCTATGTGACAACGTTAAGAGAAGGCTGACGTCACCCCATTGTACATGCCCTACCCCTCAATATATCTTTTCTCCCTACCCCGCTCCTCCGCAATATCTATCATTTATTTGCCAATCGAGTGCTATATCATTCCAATTTATTGCTTATCTCAATCCCTCAATATATACGAGTCATGTGCTGATAGCAATCAATCCTGTAGCAGAACACGTATTTTCTTACCGGCAAATCATCGAGTGTAGGCCTAGTGCCGTAACGCGGGAGGATGGACAAGAACATAGTTCGCATCCTTGTACTCTCTCTATATCTCGTATGCTATGTTACTATTGCGCAATGTAAGTATGCAACGATGTTATTATTATTTCTCTTGCTAATTGATTTTGTTTAACTTTACTACTACTATACTTGTCCTTCCAAATCAAACAAGTTAGTCCACGGCTCCACGCGCGAGTTCACGTGTGATTTTCTACTTCTCGCGGAAGCATGTATTTCTAGGGAATGCCTTTCGGTAGTTTTTTTTATGATCTGTTTGCTTTATTGTTAATGAATCTAGTAATATAATAGCATAACAATGGTTGTTTGTTATAACTTAGGTCGAATCGTCTCCGACATGGCTCACGAGAAAATCAATCTTCCGTTCGGGTTGTGCCTCCAAGAGAACAAGAGTCAGTGCATTGAAAAATGCTTTTGTTGTCTAGTCAACGACGAATGCTACCATACCATGGACTTGTGCATGGAAAAATGTGTAGAATCCTCTACTTAAGATACAGTAGCGAGGGCAAGCACTTTTGCTCCTTTTCTTGCCTAGCTAGTCAATTTCACTCACGTATTTGTGAGTCTGAAGGCATATAAAAGCAATAAAGCAATACCCTAATTGTCGCAGTTTAATTTTTTAGATTTATCTGTTTTGGCCAATTGTTGCTGGATATGTCATGCAAGTAATACGAAGGCCTTACGGAGAGACCTTCTATAATACCTAATCATTTTCTATATCACCGTATACATATTCAACTATTTGATACACATGTTTTGCACCAATCTTCAAGTTTATCGTCCCCAAAGTTTATTCGCGTGCAAGCGTGTGCGATAGGTGCGGTCGCCCAGAACCCAATCTAAAATAGCGATCCACATTTCATGCAACAAGTATGTAGACATGTTTTCCTACAATCATGTGTTGTACCCATGTAGTCTCAGCCGAACGCACTATATATCGCCCTTTGGAGCAGTAGCACCGACTCGCCCGCAGCCCGCTTGGATCGACCTATTAGTTTTATTTTTATGCATTTTGTAGTTTCTTCTTTTATTTTGTTGATTTTTTGTTTATTTTCCCTTTTTTGCATTTTCCTTTGTTTTTTTCCTTTTTATGTTTTTATGTTTTTTTTGTCCTTTTTTCAATACATGAATGTATAATCTTAAGAATTGAACATTTTTCGAATCAATGAACCTTTTTCGAACCCGCAAACTTTTTTGACACCGTGAACATTCAATTTTTTCTTTAAAGTATGTGAACATTTTTTTTACTCCGTGAACACCTTTTTGGGTTTGTGAATAGTTTTAGGTACACGACATACATTTTTTACATGCATGATGAACATATTTAATGCACTATGATAATTTTAGACACATGATGAACAATTTATATATTCACGGTGAACTTTTTTCAGGATGAGCGTTTTTTATACGATGTTTTTTTGTAAATACACGATGAACACATTATTAGAATACATGATAAAAAAATAACCTAGCAGTAAACCTTTTTCAAACACCCGATAAATATTGTTCTACAATTTTCCAAATCTATTTTCTAAATAAATTTTTGTAGAGCACTTTTCTAAAATAATTGAGATGGGAACGACTCGTGCAAGTGTTGGGCTTGCGCTGCTCGCTTCGAGCGATAAATACATTTTGAACAGGCTTTCTACTTGATGGGCCTTCCGATGGGAGCGACTCGTGCGGGCGAGTCCCTGACCACTTCAGTGCACATGCGCCCTTCCATCGTTTCTCTGTTTGCAAACTTTTTCATCTTGTTATGTTCATTTTCCTGTTATTATTACTGCTTGCACTGCCACCCTGACAGTATATGGAATATCAGAGAGAATATTGTGTCACATGAGGTGGTTAAGAAACAAGCCTTCCTCCGACATTATTTTATTCTCAATGCATGTGGCGTTTTATAATTTCTGGATCCGCTTTTCTTACGGCGAGAAAACAAGACAAGTCAATTATACACGCACATGAGAGTCAATTGCAGCTCCTGAGCTGTCCTTTGGTATTGCGATGACAGCTAATTTGCACGCTGTTGCCATAAAGAATTAGTTTGTTCACTTGGCCTGTTGAAGCATTGCCATCAGCTACACACATCGAGATTATAGAGACACTCATGACGAACTCTTGACGCGATTAAGACTAGATTATGAATAACTCTTTTAAAAGAATAATAGAAAAAAGAATCGGACGGAAAGAGCCCACTTTTTTTTGTAAATACAAGATTAAAGCAAAATTACATGGTTTAAATTTTAAATATCTCAACCGGTTCTAAGAATTCCCGCGTTGCTCTCGGGGCCACTAGCTAAGCACCACCTCATGTGTTCCTCCCTCCCTGGCTACCATCTAGCAAAGTTTGTGCAATGCGCCACACAAGATATATGATGGCCTACACGGAGTCGTCACCTACTTCTACTCGTGGAGTCGGGCCTTCTGTTCTTAGTTGTTGGATCTCGCTCCCGCGAGCTCGACGGCTTGGTGATGGTGTGTTCCCAGCGGCGCCTCTCCATGTCCCCGATCGGGGACAACTTGGTCTCTCTTCTATGCGGCAATTGGCATATTTGACGAGTTTTTCCGTGTCTCTGTCCTTGCTTGTCTGGTTGTTTTTAGAAGTCGATGGTCAAGGCTTAGGGTAAAACGCTACATTGCAACGACCGTTCCAACACGCGGCGTCATCACAACTTCCAAATCTGATTTTGTTCCTCATCAAGTTCTAGTGGAAATCATAAGGTTGCTTCGTTGAGTTACGGGGTTAGGAAATAACGCCACAAAATTGTTCTGACTTGGCGGCATTCGATGGTAACCGCCACACTTTGGTGAAAAGGCTTGGCGGTGGAGCATAGATAGTGTTTCCCGTATGCAGCGCTTCATGGACGCAATAGCCATCATTTTCGAGCACTTTCTTGACAACATCCCTTACCTATTCTCGGTCTACTCGTTGACTCCTTCCTCATCTCCTTATGTCACAATGCAAATTATTTCTTGGGGCGGGTTCTATGTCGTGGTCGTCTTAGGGGCGTCGAGGCTCTACGCTTTGCTTCTTGACCTTTCATGCATGGAGTACAGGCAAGGCGAGTCCATGTCATTCTGGCATAAAATTTGAGGACGACCGTATTTCTTCTTTATTTCCAATGCCTCGCCACGAAAGATTTATTTCTCAATATATATGTGTTCCTACCTTTTGTTGGTTGTGATATCTTAGTATTCTTCTTCTCAATGAAGTTGATAGCTTCGGGATTGTTTAAGAAAAACCATCATTAGGCTGGTTAACGAGACCCGCGGCAAGTTAGAGAAGTATCTTTTTTTTTTTGCAAATGAAAGAAGTTAGAGAAGTATCTTGAGAGTGTTGGCGGTTTGCTTCAACCATTCATGAACTCGCAAGAATATGAAGATGCTAAATAGGATGGCAAGCTTGTGCTATCTTAGTATTCTTCTTCTCAATGAAGTTGATAGCTTACGGGCCTGTTTAAGAAAAAACATCATTAGGCTGGTTAATGAGACATGCCACAAGTTAGAGAAGTATCTTGAGAGCGTTGTCGATTTTTTTCGAGCCATTCATGAACTCGCAAGAATATGAAGGTGCTAAATAGGATGACAAGTGGGGAAGGGATGTCAGTGTCCATGTTTAAGTTTTCAAGGCAAAAACCTTTACCCAGAAAAATATGATATAGACTGAGCAAATATAGAGAAGACTAAGCCATCAAAAAGTGAAAAAAGAAGAAGGGAAAATCAGCTGATAATTTTAATGCATTGCACGAGAAAAATCCAATCCTTACTCTCGCCATTGATTTTGCATAAGGACGGTTAACATTGTCAAAATGTTGTAGAAGACCCTCGTCCTTCCTTCCTTCTAAATCGAGGTTAACATGATAGCGGTTTTAAAACCGTTAGGCGAAGAGAGCACGGGGTTACATCCAAAGCATGTTAATATTGGAGGGCTTTCATTGTCTTCATCTCTAGTCCCCATATTTTAAATATAAGATGTTTTAGATTTTTCAAATGTTATTTAAGAGCATACTGAAATAAGTTTAAAACGTGTCTAGGTACATACATAAATATAACTGTGCACATATGCTAAAACATTCTATATACTCCTGTATTTGTGAACGGAGTTACGGAGGGAGTAAAAGTCATTTTCCTGCACGTCATGTGCAGGCAGGGCCTGCCAGTCTATTAACCGCGTCACTCCCACACTCCAGCAAGCTCTGACTGATTGATTGCACAGTGATGTTCCGGCTAATGATCACACATTTCCCGTGCACGCAGCGGTGTCGGTGGTGTGTGCGAGACGAGAGTGCACCTACCGAAATGGAAACCCACCACCCCCAGACGCCAGCGCCTGTCGGTGACCGACGGGCCATCGCTCTCTGCCGCGCGGGCCCCAGCCCCATCCAGCTCACCTTTCTTCCACCTCCCGCCTCGCTGGCCCCCAGAGAACAGAGAGAAAACTAATCGCATTAGCCATGTCGCCGGGAGATCCTTCCCTTGTTAATTAACCCCGCATGGAAACCGACAGCCGAACCAACGCATCATCGGCGGTGGGTGGTGCCCTGTCCTTTTCCCTCTCCCTCTCCCTCCCTCCCGTTAGTTAAGCCCCAGTGCTACTAGTAGCAGCGCCATTCCCGTGGCCACCCCCCACCGCCGCGGAACCCGCACCTGACCTACGCGCACGGGAAGGATCGCGGGAGCCGGTCGAGCTCGGACGAGCCGCCTTGCCGCCGCGCCATGGACGGCGACGCGGAAGCCGTGGTGAGTCTCCCCTTCCCCCCTCCTCCGCCCCGGAGATCTCGCCGGATCTCTTTTGGTTGGGTGGTTCTGACTGCGTGTGTTTTCTCGCGTGCAGAAGCCCGGGAGGCACGGGGCGTGCCAGATCTGCGGCGACGGGGTGGGCGCCACCGCGGAGGGCGAGGTCTTCGCCGCCTGCGACGTCTGCGGCTTCCCGGTTTGCCGCCCCTGCTACGAGTACGAGCGCAAGGACGGCACACAGGCTTGCCCGCAGTGCAAGACCAAGTACAAGCGCCACAAGGGTAACCAACCAATCTGTCCCCCTCTTCCCCCGATGCCCGCAATTCCACTACTACTTAGTAGATCTTACACCATCCTCTCTCTGTAACTGCAATTCGAGTATAATTCAGTAGATCTTACAGCATTATTACTGTCGCAAGTGAACTCACACAAGGTAGAATGTTCTGCGTGTTTTTACAACTATTCTTCTATCTATCTGGGTGAACTGTAGCTACGGAGAACGAGTAGATGTTGTGGTATATTATATGATGCCAAGTTCTTGAATTCCTACTTTCCTAGCCATGAAACGCAGTGCTGTGTTGAAACATTTTGCCGAGTCTATGCTAACCTGTGTATAACTTCTTCTCTAGGGAGCCCCGCGATCCGTGGGGAGGAAGGCGATGATACTGACGCCGACGATGGCAGTGACTTCAACTACCCTGCATCTGGCACCGAGGACCAGAAGCAGAAGGTCGCTGACAGGATGCGCAGCTGGCGCATGAGTGCCGGGGGTAGCGGGAATATTGGCCACCCAAAGTATGACAGTGGCGAGATCGGGCTCTCCAAGTATGACAGTGGTGAGATCCCTCGGGGATACATCCCTTCGGTCACTAACAGCCAGGTTGGTGCTAAAGACTCTTGCTAGATAGGTTTTCCTGAGAATATCACGGCTACTATTGCGCTGTTGCTTATGTTCTCGAGTCGGATTTTTCTTGCGCAGATCTCAGGAGAAATCCCTGGAGCTTCCCCTGATCACCATATGATGTCCCCTACCGGGAACATCGGCAAACGTGTTCCGTTTCCCTATGTCAATCATTCACGTATGTTTATTTTTTGCCATGATCTCTCATGTTTCATTTTTTGCAACTCCCATTCTCCCGTTTCATATTGTAACATTCGTTTGAAAATGTCAATATGTGAATACTGTTTATGTTCCTTTGACAGCAAATCCGTCAAGAGAGTTCTCTGGCAGTGTTGGGAATGTTGCATGGAAAGATAGAGTTGATGGCTGGAAAATGAAGCAGGACAAGGGCGCGATTCCCATGACTAATGGCTCAAGCATTGCTCCCTCTGAAGGTCGGGGAGCTGCTGATATTGATGCATCTACTGAATACAACATGGAAGACGCTTTACTGTGAGTTCTAACACCCTCTTAGCACTCATATTTTGCAGCTGCATCCTGGTTGAACTTAGGATGTTGTCTTTATACTTGCACGACTACTATTACACATGTTCTTCTCATTAAATGTTATGCCATCGTTCACTTGCAGCATTAATTTATTTCTTCTGAATTACAGGAATGATGAAACTCGCCAGCCTCTATCTAGAAAAGTCCCCATCCCTTCATCCAGAATAAACCCCTACAGAATGGTCATTGTTATACGATTGGTTGTTCTGAGCATCTTCTTGCACTACCGTCTCACAAATCCTGTGCGTAATGCATACCCACTGTGGCTTTTATCTGTTATATGTGAGATTTGGTTTGCCATATCCTGGATACTGGATCAGTTCCCCAAGTGGTATCCAATCAACCGGGAGACCTACCTTGACAGACTGGCTTTAAGGTGATATTTTTATCATTTCTTTTGTACTTAGTTTAAAGCAGATTTTGTCTATTCATTATTCCTGATGCTATTACTATTCATTTCTTCTAACAGGTATGACCGAGAAGGTGAACCATCTCAGTTGGCTGCTGTTGACATTTTTGTCAGTACAGTCGACCCCTTGAAGGAGCCACCTATCGTCACTGCCAACACTGTGTTATCCATTCTTGCTGTTGATTATCCGGTGGATAAGTGCTCTTGCTATGTATCTGATGATGGAGCTTCAATGCTTACTTTTGATGCACTGGCTGAGACTTCAGAGTTTGCTAGGAAATGGGTACCATTCGTTAAGAAATATGATATTGAACCCAGAGCTCCTGAGTTTTACTTTTCCCAGAAAATTGATTACTTGAAAGACAAAGTCCAGCCTTCGTTTGTTAAAGAACGCCGGGCAATGAAGGTTTGTTTGCTTTTTGAATATAGAATTGATTTCACATTTTTTTGATCCTATGCTAGTATGTCTTACAAAAAAAAAATTGTTGCAGAGAGAATATGAAGAATTTAAAATCAGGATAAATGGCCTAGTTGCTAAGGCTATAAAGGTCCCTGAGGAAGGATGGATCATGCAAGATGGCACACCATGGCCAGGAAACAATACCAGGGACCATCCTGGAATGATTCAGGTTAGCTTATAGTACTAGTACCGAATAGACGGCTAGAATGGTCTGGCTTGTTAGCTTTTTTTGTATCTACTACTTAGAAAGTTGCTTGGCTAACTCCTCTTTCTGGCTATACTCAGGTTTTCCTTGGTCACAGTGGTGGCCTTGATACTGAGGGTAATGAGCTCCCCCGTTTAGTTTATGTGTCTCGTGAGAAGCGTCCTGGATTCCAGCACCACAAGAAGGCTGGTGCCATGAATGCTCTTGTGAGTGTTAAATGATTGGAGTTAAATTATATACTTAACTTCCATTTACTGGTTCTAATGGCAGATCAATCTTTTCCACAGGTTCGTGTCTCAGCTGTCCTTACTAATGGACAATACATGTTGAATCTCGATTGTGATCACTACATCAACAACAGCAAGGCTATCCGGGAAGCTATGTGCTTCCTTATGGATCCAAACCTAGGAAGGGGTGTCTGTTATGTTCAGTTCCCACAAAGGTTTGATGGTATTGATAGGAATGATCGATACGCGAACAGGAACACTGTCTTTTTTGATGTAAGTCTGCAGTCCTCTCCCGTATCTGAATCCACTTGTGTCAAGTAATCATAGCTTAATAAGTGATGTTTTTTAGCTGCTTAATAAGTGATGCTAGGAGCATAAGATTGGTCGATGCACTAGTTTTAAAATTCCTGTCTGTGTCCAATGATTTTTGGGCTATTTCTGCTTGCTGCAGATTAACTTGAGGGGCCTTGATGGCATTCAAGGACCAGTTTATGTGGGAACTGGTTGTGTTTTCAACAGAACAGCTATCTATGGTTATGAACCCCCAATTAAGGCGAAGAAGCCTGGTTTCTTCGCATCATTATGCGGGGGCAAGAAGAAGGCAGGCAAGTCAAAGAAAAAGAGCTCAGAGAAGAAAAAGTCGAGCAAACATGTGGACAGCTCTGTCCCAGTATTCAATCTCGAAGACATAGAGGAGGGTGTTGAAGGTACCATCTATATTTTCTTGCAATTTCTAGGGCCCAATTCCTTGAGAGTTCTACTATTTTATAATCTGCAGCAGTTTTTTTGGAGTTTTAACCAACATGTAAGCATATTGACATGTCAACATGTGGCAGGTGCTGGGTTTGATGATGAGAAATCAGTTCTCATGTCTCAAATGAGCTTAGAGAAGAGATTTGGCCAGTCTGCAGCATTTGTTGCCTCCACTCTGATGGAATATGGTGGTGTTCCTCAGTCCTCGACTCCAGAATCTCTTTTGAAAGAAGCTATCCATGTCATAAGTTGTGGCTATGAGGACAAGTCTGAATGGGGTAGTGAGGTAACATAACATTCATCCACTCAATAACTTTTACATTCACAGTTTCTAGTATACAAAAATTGCGCGGAAAAATAAAAGTGAGGTACCAGTATGCAAAATTGGGGATGCAACTAATGTTTTTTTTACCTTTCCTCCGGAGAAACAAAAATATGTTACCTTTCTATATCAATTGCAAATGATTGTCTCAGTTGGCATGAGCAAAGCCATTTCCTGGTTAACTATAACAAGGTTGTTATGAATTGCAGATTGGTTGGATCTATGGATCTGTAACAGAAGATATTCTCACTGGATTCAAGATGCACGCACGAGGCTGGCGGTCAATCTACTGCATGCCTAAGCGCCCAGCTTTCAAAGGATCTGCTCCCATTAATCTTTCAGATCGGCTAAATCAAGTGCTCCGGTGGGCTCTTGGTTCTGTTGAAATTCTTTTCAGTCGGCATTGCCCCTTATGGTATGGCTACGGAGGACGTCTCAAGTTCCTAGAGAGATTCGCTTACATCAACACGACCATTTACCCACTTACGTCGCTCCCGCTTCTTGTCTATTGTATATTGCCTGCTATCTGTCTGCTCACTGGAAAGTTCATCATGCCAGAGGTAAACGTTGATTGCATAATTCAGTTATTCAGTTGAGATAGCTTGCAACAACAAAACTGACTGAATTCATTTTGGAATGCAGATTAGCAACTTGGCCAGTATCTGGTTCATCTCTCTCTTCATTTCAATTTTCGCCACTGGTATCCTTGAGATGAGGTGGAGTGGTGTTGGCATCGATGAGTGGTGGAGGAATGAACAGTTCTGGGTTATTGGAGGTATCTCTGCCCATCTGTTTGCCGTCTTTCAGGGTCTTCTGAAGGTGCTTGCAGGTATCGACACCAACTTCACTGTCACCTCAAAGGCTAATGATGAAGAAGGCGACTTTGCTGAGCTGTACATGTTCAAGTGGACGACGCTTCTCATCCCCCCAACGACCATTTTGATCATTAACATGGTCGGTGTTGTTGCCGGTACCTCCTACGCCATCAACAGTGGTTACCAATCATGGGGGCCTCTCTTCGGAAAGCTTTTCTTTGCCTTCTGGGTGATTGTTCACTTGTACCCATTCCTCAAGGGTCTTATGGGCAGGCAAAACCGCACACCGACGATTGTCATCGTCTGGGCTATCCTCCTCGCTTCGATCTTCTCCTTGCTGTGGGTTCGTATTGATCCATTCACTACCCGTGTGGCTGGCCCGAACGTCCAAACCTGTGGGATCAACTGCTAGGTAAATGGAAGATTTCAGAGACAGAAAATACAGAGAATTGTGTTTTTTTTGTTCAGATTATATACATGGTCAGTGATTGATTTGCAACCCATGGAGCCAGAGAAAATATTTGTTGTGGTTGCAAATTACCACTAAAGTGAGAACGCCATGACAGACAGTGTATTTATGAAAGCACAATTGTAAATAGATGTAATAGGCCATTTACCATTTTCCCAAGGTTAAGGGCTTGTTTGGAACAAATGGATTTCATAGGATTGTAATCCTATAGCTATTTATGAGACACTTTTGATTGTAAGAATGAACCTACGAATTCTTATAGAAAATGTTCTTTTACTCCACATTTTGGAGGATTGTAAACATGAAGCCCATCATCGTGTCAAACATTTATTCGAGAACTCCCAAGGCAAGATGAGTCTTTCTCTCTCTTCCCCTCTCTCCACTCATGAAACTATATTCTGCAAAACTGTTGCAGAACATACAAAATCATTCTTTTGTAAAAAAATTATGTTCCGCATTCACTGAGGAATCCTACAAGACAAGACACTCAAATCAAGTATTGTTTCGTATTCTTGTGTTACATATAAGGCTAACGAGTTTGACAATAGTTAAATTACCATACATGTTTTCGTTAGCATTAGGTATTCAAATATCTATTTTAACTTTTATTAAAGTCGCTAGTAGTTAAAAGTTTGACAACAAACAACATGATGCAGTCAGTATGACAATTTTAATTCTATACTACTGCTTAAAGTATTATTACTACTTCAGTGTCGCTAGTTCTGCAAATGAATAGTACCTAATCAGTTATTTTCCAACTACACTTAAAGGGATCGGAGGGAGTAGATATTTTCTAAAATTGTCGGGTGAGTGCATACAATTCAAATTACTTCAGGAACTCTCCACACGTCTCCTTGTTCTATTACTATTTCTTCATGCAAAATGCATGCATCAAAACCCTTTCTTGATGCTTACAGTATTACTTGTGTGTGGTTTTTTTTTTCTATAAAAAATCCTCATGTCTCCTTATTCTGAGAGATGCACAGGTAGCCAAAACATTTTAAACCACGCTCTATTTTACCTGTATTCTAAATAAGCTTATATTCAGAGGCAGAAAGGCATGTAAAATTATTTCTCAAAAAAAAAGGCATGTAAAATTAATAAATTATATTAAGAACCTTAACCTTTTTCCTTTGCTAAATAAATAAACTTATTTCATTTTAATTCTTTATGAATTTTTTACAAACTGCAAAGGCGAGAGCGCACCAATACCAATCCACGGCCTGCTATTCTCATCGCCACATATAGCCAGTTTATCTCCGGCTTCCTCGGCGCCGTCCGAATCCCCAACCCTCCCTCCGCCATGGCCACGGCCGCCACCATCTCCAGCACGCCCCTCAACCTCCGCCCCTCCTCCCGTCATGCCTTCGCCCACCCCAAAATGCTGCGCTCCCTCCCCTTCCTCCGGCGCCGCCTGCCCTCCCTAGCCACCGTCGCCGCGGTCCAGCAGGACGCGGCCGTCTGGAACGCGGCCCCCGTCTCCTCCGTCGGCCCAGCCAGCGCCGACGGCTCGCTCTTCCACCTGCGCGTCGACCTCTCCGACGCCGCCGACTTCGCCGCCTCCTACACCGCGCCGGGGCAGTACCTCACGATCCGCGTCCCCGGCGAGGACGGCCTCAAGCCGGCCTTCATGGCCATCGCTTCCCCACCAGGTGCAGGCGGCGGGTTCGAGTTCCTCATCAAGACCGTGCCCGGCGCCACGGCGGAGAAGCTCTGCGGCCTCCGCGACGGGGACGTGGTGGAGCTCGGCGCCGTCATGGGGAAGGGGTTCCCGATCGAGAGGGTCACCCCCACGGACGCCGCGCAGACCCTGCTCCTCTTCGCCACCGGGACCGGGATAAGCCCGATCCGCTCCCTCATCGAGTTCGGCTTCGCCGCCGATCAGAGAGCTGATGTGAGGCTCTACTACGGCGCCAGAAATCTCCAGACGATGGCATATCAGGATCGATTTGCAGAGTGGGAGTCAACCGGGCTCAAGATCGTGCCGGTATTGTCACAGCCTGATGATACTTGGAAAGGTAAGCAGGGATATGTTCAGAAGGCCTTCTTGGAAGCGAAGAACATTTCAAATCCTGCTTCTACTGGGGCAGTGCTATGTGGACAGAAACAAATGGTCGAGGAGATCACCCTGGCCCTTGGAGCAGATGGTGTGTCACAAGAGAAGATCTTGATGAACTTCTGAAACTGGACTTGCTCTGTAACTTATGCTTCGTTTTGCCTTACCATTGTTTTGATATATTATTTCTCAACACAAGATAGATATACATAACATGGTATGTATCAGAGTTAGATGCTGTTCCTAAACTCCACGAAATTGCATTGAGTGCTGCCCCTAGGAGTTGATATGATCTAATAATCTCCCAGGGACTTCGCTAGCTTTGTTTTCTCTCCATTTCATCTGTGGACGTTTGTTACTCTTGATGATAGATTGGTTTCGTTTCCATTACAGGTGCTGCATAATTTGTAGTTAGTATACACTATGGTTCATTGTGTCATATTACAAGTACGTGCAATGTTCCATATGAGGTACTATTTACCAACAGATGTGTCTAACCTCTCAGATTACGGATCGATAATTAGACATGGTTTGTTGGGGATTTTTCTTTTTCTCGCCTTATGTCTGCTTTGTGTTATTCTAATACCAGTAAGAATAATTAAATATTTATCTGGCAGTGTGCTGTTCTAATTCAAATTTGCTTTGATCTGGCTTGTGACCTCTTTGAGTAAGCCTCAGTCAGAATTCAAAGACATCTTGGTCATCTAATATTCCTTGGGACGTGCTCATACAAAACGCTGCTCTGGGTAGCAGAATTGTAATTATTCATATTCAAGGTTCAGTTCTGCATCTTCAGACATGGATTGATCATCAGCTGACTTGAGTAAGACAAACTTTGTCATACAGTATCTTCCCAACGAGGTAAGTTCTGTTCACATGCGCTATTCTGGCTTCAAAATGGTTGTCGCATAATGTTGTATGTCCAATATTTTTTGGTTTAGCAAAGGATCTAACAATTAGTTGAATAGGCAAACCCGACTTCGGAAGAAATAATAAAATTCACCTCGAATTCATAGCTCCTTAGTGTAATCCTTCCTATTTATTGCACACCTATGTAAGCAAGCCAAATTCAGGAACCATTTCTACTAGATTAATTGTATTATTTGTTCTATGCTTGGCAAAATGCACAGGACAAAGTTAAGGGTTCAATATTGGCACATCTAGATACACTGTTGCAGGTCACTCGCTAAAATGTATGTGTTCTTTTCACGTAGATTTCACTTTTTAGTTGCCAGTAGGTGGTAATAACTCAATCGGTCAACAAGAGGTAAGTATGCCAGGTAGTGCAAAGTGCTTCTTTAAGAATGAGTCATATGCAATTTTGAAATATTAAATCAAATGTCCTTTCCTTAAGCAATGATGGTATCGTATCTAACTTTATATAAGAAATTGTAGATGCGTGTATATTTTCTTGATTACAATTGGTTATTTAGAATATTTAAGTGATATCATTTGTAATCTGATCTGGTTTTCCAGAGTGGGCCAACCCTGTTACAAAACCTTGGATTTCATTTCTCCATAGGAGTGTTTCAGTTCTCACCCTGAATTTTTATTGTTTTGCAGCATTTTCTTCTTCTTTAGTTTTGCATGTCCAATGTAACCATGATGACCTAGCAAAGAAGCAGGTGGCGGTGGCAAAGCTGCGCCTCTGCCTGTTCAAGGGAGTGACAGTTCTCATCCCTCTCGACCATTTTTTATCATCAATCTGCATAATGTTGATGCTGGTATCTCCTACACCGTCAAAGGTGGTTACCAATTATTTGGAACGCTCATGGGAAACTCTTCTTTGCCTTCTTGGTGATTGCTTAATTATAAATTTATTAAGTCTCAATGCCATCGTTTTTGGGCTTATTCTCCTCGCTTAATCTTCTCGTTCATGTGCGTTCGTGTTGACCCATTCATTGCATGTGTAGTGTAATTGGCTCGAATATCAAACCTGTTTGGAAAGCGGTATCTTGTGTAGACAAAGAATGCAACGGAATGTGTTTTTTCGAAATATATAAATGGGTGGATAAGAGTTACATTCACAAGTTTGGAGCCTGATAAAATGGTCAGTTGGGGTTGACATACTTGTATAAATATTTGTTCATACATAGGTTTTGTGCTGTTTTCCTAAAAAATGTTGATCGTTAGGTGCTCAAATATCTGATTTGATTTTGTAGGATATTGATAGTTAAAAGTTTTCCTCTACTTACGTCCAAAACGATGAGATGCACTCGGCCCACCAATTTTGTAAACGTTGTAGTATTTTCTCTGTCCTTAAGAAATTATTTTTTGTGCTTCTTTATTTTCTTAAACAGTCTCCAAATGTTATTAGCCCAAAAGTTGCAAACTTTGTTTTGTATCTTTGGATGAAAAGTCTCCACTGATAAGTAGATCTATGTCTTATTTGATGTATATTGTCCCTAAGTAGACATGATTTTTATATTCAGTTTGAACTTTAACAACACTAAAGGCTAGAAGATATATAACCTAATTATAGTTGTAACTGTTGAGAAAAAATATCTTTGATTGTACTCATAATTTAACAACAATTTATATGTTATATCATTGTATTCATTTGAAAGTTTTTGATTGTATAGTTTTTTAATAATAAATGACACATGTATTATTGGCCAAATTAGTGATCAAAATTGACACATGAAAATGAGGACGTCACATGCGCTAGGGGAACATGGTTTTAAATTTTTGATTGATGTGAATTTTGAGACCCATCAAAATTTCTGGAAATATTTTGGAAACGTATTTTAGAAAATTCAAACAAAATTTCGTTAAATTTGAATTTGGTCTCAGTTAACTCCAAAGTTTTCGAAACTCATAAAAAATACGGAAATTTCCTTGAAATATTAAGCCTTCCCGTAGACTTATTAGTAGAAATGAAAAAAACTCAGCCAAAGTCAAGACCGACCAAGTCAATCTCCTCCCTGCTGCGATCGCAAACAGAAATTCCCCACCACTGCAAGATCTAATATTTCCTGGCTCCTCGAAGGAAGGTGATCGAGCTCGCCTCCAGTCATCTGAATCGAGTTCACAGCCGCTGCTCGTCGCAACCTTCCTCCTGGGTCATCTGACCGGAGCACGCCCCGACGCAGGTGATCAGCATCTATTTTCTCCGGTGCGTTTCCTTATTTTTCTCTGCATTTACCGTTGGCGCTCAAATCAGCCTTCTATATTCGTGTCTAGCGGCGGCCGGTGGAGGAACACACTACCGTTGCCGACATCGCCGGCCGCCGTCGCAGGACCGTCCTAGTTTGTGCTGTGCGTTTCAGGGTAAATCCGTCTAGCTCTCCCCGTGTGATTTTGTTATATTAGTTGCTTCCTTGAACGCTGATGGTTGCCGCTTGATTTTAGTCTACCCAAACTGGACGAAGCAAGCACCATGCATGACCGGAGAGGCAAAACCCTGTTCACTGAAGATCACTGCTTGGTTTCTGTCGACTCAACTCGACGAAGCAGTGGAGGCACCATGCAGGACAGGAGAGGCGCGACCCTGCTCAAGGACCTGCCCCAGGATATCATCGACATGATCCTCATCCGGTTGTCGTCCAAAGACGTCAGCCGCTTCCGCTCCGTCAGCTCGTCGTGGCGCGGCGCTACCTCCACCCCCGAATTCATGCTGGAACACCACCGCTGCCAGCCATCGTTCCCAATCATCAACGGGGATGGGCGGGCGGCCAGCCTCGTTGTCTTCCGTGGCACCGCTCGAGCCTCCAGTCAACAGCTCTGGCCTTTTCTCCCAGGTATCAAACATCGTTCTAAGAATCGCCTCCGTGGCGCTTGTGATGGCTTCCTCATCGTATGCCAGAGAACCCGATTCGGGTCCCGATTCTATGTCTATAACCCGGTCATCCGCAAGCATGCTCCCCTACCGCAGCCTCAAGTTGCGCAAACATCCTACAACACCATAGTCGGCTTCTACAGGTACCATCTAACCGGAGAATACAGGGTACTGTGGGTCACACGCTCACATCACTCGTGGTCACACCACTCGTCTCAACCTGCCTTATACGTCCTCACAGTGGGATCGGACAAGCCAAGGTGCGTCAGAGTCAGAATGCCAAAGGTCTCGCCACCTTGCATGAAACTTAAGTTACTGGAGGGGCTGAGCTATTCTTCCTATTATTCCCCAACGGTTAACCACCGCGGTAGCCTGCACTGGTGTCCGTATGATGGCAATGACATTACGGGAGGCGGTGGAAACATTATTGTGTTCAACACAGAAGCCGAGTCATTCCGGTGGATGCACGCTCCTGCCCAGTTTTGGCCTAATAAGTTGTTCAACATGAAAGGAATGCTGGGTTTTTGGGCTGGCTCGGCTCGCAATTCCACTGGTTTCAACGGGTTCACTATTATGGATGTTTGGGTGATGCAGGATTACAAGGCTGAAATATGGTCTTTCATGTACCGGATTGACCTGTCATTGGTGGAGGCATCAAGACAACTCTATTCAACTTCTCTCAAAAAGAAAAGGAAAAAACTATTTTACTCAACAGTTAAACACTTCAATGATATGGTTGTGCTCAACCAGCATCATCTGTTGATCATGTTCAATGAAAACCATGTATTGCGCTGTGGAATTGATGGCAAGTTCTTAGGAATTGTGGACCTTGGAAAAAATCAATATCGTGCGTGGCTTACTGAGTACCGCCTCCAAGAGAGCATTGTTCCACTTCCTTATCATGAGATGCAAGAAGATGAGGAGTCCCCATTCTCCATGGGGCGTGTCTGAATGTTCACTACTCCTCGTTTGTTTTGCCTGTGGATTGAAGGGTGTCTTTTGTTCTTAGCTCTTTTTACTTATATAAGTATTACCACTAGAACATTTCATGTTGGATGATTCCAGTACCATCTACGATGGCAGTGGTGCTTGCTTATTGCATGTCTTGAACATCTTGTCAATGTTCTGAGCTTTATTTTGGAGTTTGGAGTACCTATACAAGACATAGAACTTTAATCGTGTCCATACCTTCCTCCCAAAATTTACTTTAATTTTGGCATGGTTAAGATGCGTTACTGGCATTGGTAAGATGAGAGATTCTCTCTTGCTCGTGCTTTTTTTTTTGCTCTTTGACCTAACGCATTTTAGAATCGTTGAAATTTTATTTGAATCTCTGGCATAGGCTGTTAGTTTGATCTCTCGTTCGGTGTGCAATGTGGCCGTAATTCCTATCTTGCGCCTGCTCTTTGTGTGAACATATTTCGTTAGGCGCACTTGTGTAGCTGTGTCTATTATACTTATTGATTACCACAGTTGTGTTTCATCAGCGCTGCTATGATTGAACAAAGAACTTCGGCACTTTGGTTTTCTGCGGGGAGAGGAGAGTCTCCAAGGCCTCTGCTTGCGGCTGGTTTTTCTGCCTAAGGTATAGTGTTTTCCAGGTAGAAAAACGAGAGGAAGATGCGCTATCCTTGGTTAAGATTGTGCTGGTTCTTCATTCATCTTCGCCGGTGTATCGACTTTTCGGCTGATCTAACAGTGAACAGCAATCCATTTTGTGTGGTTCATTCTTCACTTAGATCACGTCGAAAACCCAGCGATTCCAATGATGATATGCGCCTGGTTATACTATTGTGTGATCTTGATCGCTTCTACAGTACAAACAAAAAACTGGAAGTCTGCAACTATCTCCACGTAACTGAATTGTCGGAGAGAAGTGAACGCCTAACATTGGTGGAGACAAAGGAATGACCCGTATAGCATCAATGTTCATGGTTACGACGCGGGCCTTTATGGCTCTTTGTGGGCCTTGTTCGTAATTCCTGGCTAACCTAAATGGCCCATTATGTCACAATGCTCAGTAAGATACTTCGTAAGTACTGAAGCTAATAGTCTAGCTCGAAGTTCAGCCTATCTGAACCTGGTCGCCACATCTGGCTTATTAATTCATCAGACCCCTTTTGTATTCCCATTTATATTAATGATCAATAAAGTGGCTGGTTAATCTAAAAAGAGTTTTTTTTAATAATACGAATTTTAATGCGAAATTCCAGAAATAGCGCGCGGGCTTCGAAAATTTCAAATCTAGCGCGCCGTCGGCATAGGCCATGCCGAAAGCCCAACTTCGGGGCCATGTTCTAATTTCTTTTGTTCTAATTTCTTTTGATTAATATAAAATTAGGTTAACTGTGTCTCGGTTCGAGATGAAATATGTATGAAATATGTGCGTATCGATGAGAGTAGGTTCCATTCCCGCGATCGGTTTCAAGTTTGATCGACTCTAACTTCTTAATTTTGAATCGCAATTTGTACAATTATTCGACGAATTTTGTCAAATTCCTTGCACGAGTACATCTACCTCACCCTTCTCCACAACTGTTACGTTGTAACTTTTTTGTTTCGATGGACGTATTTATTTTTCCGGTAGTATCTATAGAAAAAATATGTATTTGAAAGAAAATATAAATACATCTGTCGAAACAAAAAAGTTACAACGTAACAGTTGTGAAGAATGGTGAGTTAGATGTACTGGTGCAAGGAAATTTAAAACGGTCAAACGAGTGCGAGGAATTTGACAAAATTCGTCGAATAATTATACGAATTACGATTCAAAATTAAGAAGTTAGAGGCGATCAAACTTGAAACCGATCGCGGGAATGGAACGTACTCATCGATACGCACATATTTCATACATATTTCATCTGGAACCGAGACACATGGATCTGCCATGCCGAAGTTGCGCCGACGGCGCGCTAGATTTGAAATTTCCGAAACCCGCGCGCTATTTCTGAAATTTCGCATTAAAATTCGTATTATTAAAAAAAAACTCAATCTAAAAATAACTCTGTAAATGACAAGTACTATATGATTCTCAATAAGATGGCATAAGTGACAAGTATATGATTCTCAGAAGGAAAACGTTCAAAACAAAATTTAAAATTATGACGAAAAGCTAAATCGAATCTTGAACTTACAATCCCTAAAATTAGCACTATGCACTCTTCAATTCCGATCTATTTTGAACCCTAGAACCAGACAATCAGTTGACTTGTAATTTTTTTCTGTAGAATCAATAATCTGCTGCTCTAACTGATAAAAGAAGACCTACTTATCATTCCAACTAAAAATGTAGAAAGAAAAAAATAAAAAAGTCAACGGTGTGCTTGCGCCTGACCGAAGCTCATCCGCCGCCGTCCTCCAGGCCCCGCCCACTTCCTGCGCGCCGAAGCGCAACGCCCTCGTCTAGGAGGCCGTCCTCGCCCTCCTCGCCAAGCGGCGCTTGCCGGGAAGCCCGGAGCGCGACGAATTATGTGGCCCCGTCCACGCCTTCCTCAACTCCGCTGCAAGCGCCTCAGTCGATTCCGACGGTCCTGACCTGCCCTAGCCTTCCCGACTTGCGCCTCGTATTCTTGGTGAGCCACTGGTCCACGCGGACCCATTCTCCGCCTCCCTCTTGCTCTGGTTCGCTTGGTCACCGTGCGCCATCTCTGGCCGCCACGGTTGTTTGTCGCGGAGCTCTCTGGTGACCATTTGATCATGGCGCCGCCCCCTTCTGCCTCTGTGTGATGTTAGAGCATCTCTAGTAGTGCCCTCAAACCCTCAAACCCCTATAAATAACCGCTTTTTTTACAGTTTGCGATGAAAAAAGCCCATAGACTAGAACCTCTAAACCCCTAAAAAAAATTAGAGGTTGGACCTGCAAACCTCCTGCTGGCCTGTAGAATTGAGGGTTGGAGAGCCCGACCCCTCCCGACCCGTTCTCGACCGCACCGACGCGCGGGAGGGACTTTTCAGTTTCTCCAACCTCCTCCCTCCCGCATCTTCCCCGGATCCGGCCGCCGCCCGCCGCCATCCCCGGCCGCCCTCCCGCCGCGCCGCGTCCCCGCCCCGCCATCCCCGGCCGCCCCTCCGCCTCCCCGCCCCGCCGCGCACCGCCCTGGACGCCGCCTCCTCCGCATCGACGCCATCCCCGGCCGCCCCTCCGCCTCCCCGCCCCGCCGCGTCCCGCCCTGCGCCGCCTTCCCCGGCCGCCCTCCCGCCTCCCCGCCCCGCCGATTTCCCGCCCCCTACGCCGCGCCTCCTCGCCTCGGGCCTGCGCCCCGGCCTCCCTGCGCCGCCGTTCCCGGCCGCCCACGCCGCGCCTCCGCATCGGCCGCGCCTCCTCCGCATCGACGAGGTATGTTCTTGTTTTTTTTCATTTTGTTTCATTTTCTTTATTGTTTCAATTTGTAGCACTAAATATTGACTGCCTTTTGCAGATGGAGATGAACAACGACGACGTTGTCATGGACTCGTTGTCCGATTCATCGGAGTGGTCGTCATCCGACGATTCGGATATTGACGAGTTGTTGCAAGACGACGACGTCGAGATGATGAACCTCCTCGTCGACGTGCAAGCATTCGAAGGCCGAGCGAAGCTGATGGATCAGAGGAGAGGGTCGAAGATGGGCCGAGTCACCATCTACCGGAACCGAGCTCTCGGACACGAGCATTTGATGGAAGACTACTTCCACGAGGTACCTACATACCCTCCTCGCCTCTTCCGCAGAAGGTACCGAATGCGCCATAGTCTGTTTGTGAAGATTGTCAACGAATGTGAGGCGGCCTCCCCCTATTTCAAGCGTCGTCAATATCGGCGGCAATGCCGGTATCATGGGGTTTAGTGCATACCAAAAGATATCGGCGGCAATGCGGGTACTCGCCTATGGCGTACCCGCGGAGTACACGGACGAGTATCTTCGCATTGGGCAAGATACAACCACGGAATCCGTCCGTAGATTTGCTAAGTTGGTCATCCGGTTGTATGGTGAGAAGTATCTCCGAGCACCAAACGAGGAAGATACAAAGAGATTGATGGAAATCAATGAAAAAAGGGGATGGCCGGGGATGCTAGGTAGTCTTGATTGCATGCATTGGACATGAAAAAATTGCCCAAAGGCATGGCACGGCATGTATTGCGGCAAAAGCCGTGATGCTACCATTGTGCTTGAGGCCGTGGCATCGGAGGACACATGGATTTGGCATGCATATTTTGGGTTGCCCGGAACACTCAATGATATCAATGTGCTCAATAGATCTCCTTTGTTCAAAAGATTAATAAAAGGGATGCTCCAACTTGCAACTACAAAGTCATGGACAATGAGTATTCAATGGAATACTATCTCACCGATGGCATTTATCCCGAATGGGCAACTCTTGTGAAGTCCATCAAGGAGAAAAATGGGGTGCCCTTAACCAAAAAGGAGGCTCATTTCACAAGGGCACAAGAGGCAGCCCACAAGGATATTGAGAGAGCTTTCGGTGTTTTGCAAGCAAGGTTTTCCATAGTTCGGGGTCCGGCTCGGTTTTGGGACAAGAAAACCTTGGTGGACATCATGAAGTGTTGTGTGATTCTACACAACATGATCCTAGAGGATGAGAGGGGGTTAAACTTGCCTTGTTTCTATGACAATGTTAGTACACGTGTGCAACCGGAAAGAAACCCTTGTCGCGTACAAGCTTTTCTTCAAGCACATCGTGACATAGAAGATGCAGCCACTCATGGTCGGCTCCGTGATGATCTAGTGGAGCACCAGTGGCAGTTGGATGGGCAGCGCCGTGGCGCATGATCTACCTTTGTTCTATTTGATTCGAACAATTATTGTTGTTATTTGCTCCAACATTGTTGTAATAACTTGAATGATTATTGTTTTATGTGGTTCAATGTACTATTCGGTGTTGTAATAATAACTAGAATGATTATTGTTTTATGTGAAATGTGATGATATTTGTGATATGTCAAATGATGATATGTGATGAAAGTTGTGATATGTCATATGGCAGTTTTAAAGGTTGGGTTGAGACAAAGACTAGAATCTTCAAATCCAGCCCTTATAACGAAATAAGGGTTGGGTTTGAGGGCCCTGTTTTTTAATCCTTAAAAGTGTACAAAAAGACCTATTCTAACTCTTAAAATTGCTAAATTGCTATAAGGATTTGAGGGTTTAGACGCACCTCGCGCGTCCCTGCTTAGGCCCCAACGCCTGCTCAAACCTATGTAGACCCGGCGTTGGGGGATGACAGGTTCAGGAGCACGCGGGAACTCATGACGGAATTGATTACGTGGTAAACAGATGAGGGGAATTGATTACGTGGTAAACAGATGAGGAACCGCCATGCTTGCCCCGATGGCCCGATGCTTTGACTAATTAGGAATGCTCTCGCTCGCATCTGTTGCACATTGCGCTCTACCAGCAGTCCAGCAGGGACCAAGGCACGGCCTCGAGATTTGACCGGTCTTCGAGCGGAACTGAAGAGTGAACAAACCACGAGATGCTGCACGCTGCGACCCATTAGAGCAAGGTTAATAATAAAGTTCGCTGTTCGCTATAATCCATTGTCACGTCACTTATAATTAGCCTATAGCCATCAAATATAATACTAGTTGGCTATATAAATATACTATCTTCTATATCAAAATAGCAATGACCCACTACAAGGAATTCTCTCAGCATGCAGCCTATACACATCAGCAAGTGTATAATTGGTCCACATCATTAGCCATCCACCTAGCTGAGCCCATAAAAATCTATCCCACGTCTACTGCACTGCATGTCGTCTATTACCTCCGCAGCAACTACGTTTCCTCTCCTCCATTATTCCTGTGACGGTTCACTCTTTTTGTCTCCCACATAAATCAAAGGATACACTGATTCGAAGGGGCTGCACCCTTTGGCGTTCCACCACCCATGGGCCATTTATATATCTCTTCCTGGGCGTCCAGTTCCCTCTCACAATCCCCATATGGACTGCTCCTCCCGACGATGGCCCTAGGAATCAGTGGCGGCGCCAATAGGGGGTCGAGCCTGGTCGATCGACCCGGCTCACCTCGAGCGAAAAAAGTAACTATCGAGCAGATCGACCGGCCCAACCAAAAGCCCACTACTTCTTCTCACACGCCAGCCCCTGTTCCGACCTTCTCGCACGCGCCTGCATCTTCTCCCCGTCCCCGCGCCGCCAGCCCTGTCCCAGCGCCTCCCGCCCCAGCGACCACCGCCCGCCCCGCCGCCTAGCCAAGCCACGCCCGCCGCAAACCCCTGGTCGCGCACCGGGCACAGCCTCATCTCCCCTGGTCACGCCTCGTCTCCCCTGCTCGCTCTGCCTCTGAATCCCGTGCTCGCGCCGCCACTGCCTCTGAAGGACGCGAATGCTCTGTACACCCGGGCTGCTCCACTCCTCGCCGGCCGCCGAGCTCGGCCGTGTCGTAATTGATTACCATAGCCGCTGCCGGCTCACGCTACTGCCGCTTCTCTCCTCCGCCGACGACGCGCGCCTGCCACAGCTCATCCCACGGCAAAATGTCCCCAACTCCAATCTGAGTCGTCATCTTTCTCCGCGATGGCCCTGTAGCTTGCTCTGCATTGACCGACTTCCCATGGTGGTGCTGTATCTGTTACCGCGTGCACTACAACCACTGGACGCATGCTGCTTTAGGTAGGCTGCTCAATCTGGATTGATTCGGGATTGAATAGGAGGAAGAAATTGGGGAAGATGATAGATCGGAATTGCTTTGCGTCCGATGCTATGCGTCCGATTTTCATCCGATGCTATAGATATGGATTCAACATAATGGTATGATACTATCTTTTCACAATGTAGAGCACTATTTATATGTAGTTTTCTGTTCTTCGTAGTAAGTTTGTAACTGTACTTGATTAAGTATGAAATTGAATCTGTTTCGGTCTTTGTTTTGGTCAATAAACTTGCTTTTGCGCATAAAAAAATTTAGACCTTATTTGTTCGACCCGGCTCGGTTCAATTCCTGGCTCCGCCACTGCTAGGAATAGCTTGCTTTTGACTCTCATCCACGCCTAGCTCCTTATTGTCCTCCGCTCTTTAACTCAACATCCATGTATCAATCCCATGTGCTAGCTGTTCTCCGGTTCAGTTCCTTCCTGCTAGCTTGTGTTCTAAATTAAAATTGCTTTGATGTGTTTTCTCATTTTAATTCTCATTCTTTCTGCTGGTGCATCAACTACTAATTACTTCAGGAATGTACGATCTCTCTGTCCTTCTAAAGTGCTTTCATCTGTTTTCCTACTTTTTATTGCAGGTGTCATGGATTGTTACACTCACGATCTACCATGGACGATGATCTCACAATACGATCTGGTATACACACGTTCACGCTAACAGCTCTAAACATAAATTTTAGTTGTCCTTTTCATCAGCTTACCCACAGTACCATTCTCTTATTTTTCTGTGCATGTAGTTGTAATTATTTTCCTCCCGGTGCTCTAGTGTTGTTCTTTAAAGCTTCAACAATTTTGTCCGATCATGATCTTCATGGAATGTAGAATTTGGAGAGTGATAAACATTTCCGTGAAGTTTGTTTTTATTGACACATATTTAAACGTGTTGACTAAGTGTTCTTGCAGTTTCCGTTTGTCACAATATTTTTTTAGAAGATTTACTATGACAGATGTAATTCTGTAACTAAAGTTCAAAGAAAATTCATGGTGCAAGCGATCAGTTCTAAGCAGTCATACTTTCCAATAAATTAGACTAATCATTCTTGCGGGAGCAAAGGATATATAATTATAGGGACATAATCGGTTCGTCTATTATCATAGGAACACATCATAATAAACGGCAACGCTCAGACCCATACCATGAATCTTTGGGATACTGGAAAACAGTGTTTTTACAAGTACACACTTATGTTGAGATAAGAAAATCACATTGCAATGCCCCGCAACAACACGCGGGGTATCATATAGTTCTATTAACTACTCCCTCGTTCTGAATTAATTGATTCAGATTTAGTACAAATAAACGGAGGGAATAGACAATAAAACCTAACTATAATC